>CM077097.1:73487722-74839498 GCA_039513925.1 Platanthera zijinensis
GAATCTCTGCCATGTTTTTCCTTTTTTTTTTTCAGGGTCTTTTTTTTTTTTTTACGCCTGAGACGTTTGTATTTGATGTTTTGAAATTTTTTTTCCTTCCTTTAATTTGCCTGGATGCTTTTCTTTTTTCCGAGGTTCCCCAAGTGGCTTTCTTTCCTCCCCAGGTTCCCCAGGGCCATCTTTTAGCATTACAGTATACTCCAGGTTGAAGTGCTCCCCTCTACTTGTGGCGATGTTGGTCACTCCCTACTTCGTTGGCATGATCGTCCAGTCTCCTCCGATGTCATCATGGCCGTTTGGATCGGGTATTCTCGATTGTTGTAGCTCTCCCGCGCTGGTGCAATCAAATCCACTCATCGGTGATGAGTATTTTTCGAGCAGGGGAGGATTGATGGTACTACGGCGCGCAACAACCTTGAAGACGACGCACTGACAATTACCGTGAAGCGCATCACCATAATAGGCGTCCTGATCGCAAGCCGATTTATTAATAATTAATAATAATTGTTATCAAATTATTATTAATTATTAATTATTAATCCATGCTTTGCGTGTTTTATTTTTTATAATTACACTTTTATTTCATGTAATATGTACATTATGGTTATTATATAAAATCATGATGTATGTGTGTGTTTTATTTTAATGTTTTCATGTTTGGGCTGCATGTAGCCAGTTGGAGTGTTGTTGTTGTTGTAGCCTATATATAGGCATGTACCCCTTTGTTTCTCATTAGTGAATGAATAAAAGAAAATCGAATTTCAAGTTTGAAATCCTCCTCCTCCTTCTAAGGCAAATTTCGGCCACTATTCTTCTCCCTCTTCCTCTTGGCTGTCGGCCACCTTTCTCCTCTCTCTCTCTCTCTCTCTCTCTCGGCCTCCTCTCTTCCTCTCCTTCTTCATTACCTCTTTGCAACCTAGCAACCCGAGCCATCTTCCTTCCCTCACCTAGCCGACCACCTCCAACACTCCTCCCAAACCCGTGTCACCTCCTCCAACCAAGAGAATCGGCCACCACCCTTTTCCTTCCCTCCAAGCTGAGCCATCATCAACACCACAAAGGCCGACCACTACTTCCCTACATAAAACCATCCACCACCATCTCAAACCTGAGCTCCCTCCACCACCATCAAAAAAAACCCGACCCCCCCTCCAAAAATCTCTTTCCTAATCCAAAAATATTCATTACCATAATCACCCTTAGTTACCATATTCAAAACATATCCCCTTCCATAAATTTTCCACCTACCAAATTTGAAATATCTCATTCCTTAAATAATCCACAATCTTGCCACCTTTTCTCTCTCTTGCCATATCTGAGGATATTTATTTCCATATTAAGAAGATTTCAACGGGCCTTTCCATTTTCAGCGTAACGCGACGAAGGCGGACGAATTTCACTCCTACAGGCGTGATTCCGTTGGAGGCATTGAAGAACGATCCTCGCCAAGTGAATCGGAATCATCCATTCCGGTTGGGTAACGAACCTTTCCACTTTCGTGTGTTTCTTTCCTTAAATAATCTTGTGGTGGAATTTCTGGCATTAAATTTTGAAATCTTTGAAAATTTCGTGATTAGCTTTAATTGTTTTTGCGTTGTTTTCTTGATTAACTTAATTTTCGAAACGGGTTTGGCGAACCCTCGTTTTCTTTTATTGGGAAAGATCTACCTTTTCCGAATTCGTGATTATTTTCGGTAGATCTCTTTTGGTACAACTTTCGCTCGTCCGGATCTAATATTGGTCCTTTTAGCTCGATCGGATACCGGCTTATCGCCCTTATTTGATCTCGAAACGGTTTGGTTATCCGTACGCTAGCGAGAAATTGAATGAATGTAATAGCATGGAACGGTGTAGAACAATTGTGTGGGCGTAGAATTAGTTCGTGAAGAGTTAGTCGTGCGCGTCCGTAAATATATTTCGACGTCTACACCCAAGCCTACATCAGCTATTTTTTTGAGACATGTCCTTAGGAAGGGACATACCTTAAAGGGTGAATATTTTTCACATGGTAGCTTGAATGGATCTGAAATTTTGACCATGCATGAAGGTACCATAGACTCAACCCCTGCCCAAAAATCAGAATTTTGGGGCAATATTTTCTATAGTTTTAGAATGAATTTAGTTTCTCGTGTATTAATTAAATACATGTGCAAATGACCTCAAATTGGCGCCAAATTTTGGTGACATGTTAAACTTGCCATTTTATGACCCTAGCCAAAATTTTAGGTCATATGGGGCTCTGTATGTGGGTGTATTCCACATGCATGAGACTATTACTTAAGGTGTATGGTGTGCATTTAGCTAAAAAGGAAAACGTTGTAAATTTAGCACGATTGGCTTGGTCAATCTTAGTGGAATTTTATACATACACATATTTAGTGGAAATACACCATCTCTGAAAAGTTTAGGATTTTTAAGTTAAAATTATTTGGAAAATTAATTAATTACAATATGTCATATTTGTGTATTACTAAAATAAAATTGACAAATATATTTATAAAAATTGAGAATTTTAGTAACTAGTCATATTTTGTCGTCACTAACCCATGCAAATTTATTTAGAATTTTTGGATTAAAAAATCTAAGGATTACGTAAGTAATTACCATTATGACCCTTTTGTATTTTTAAAATATTTGTTGCAACGATAAATTATAAAATTATGAATCTCTATCATAATGTTTTATTCTACTTTTATAACCTCTGAAAATTTTATTGGATATATTTGACAAGTATTTTAATTACTTCCTTTGAAAAGTGATATGGTGGATTAAATATTAGAAAATGAGAATTAATAATTAATTTTTCGTTGTACTGGTTCGATATATGGAAGTGGCACTTCTTGTTCAAAACCACTAGTGACATTTATTTTGTGAAATTTTATTTATGACCAATTAATTTAGGAAAATTATGAAACTCTGGATATATCTCATTTCTGACTTGATAGACCTCTGAACTTAATTTTAGGGAAATTGGACAAGTAATTTGAATGTTTTCATCCTTATACTCAATTTAGCTCATATGGTTTGCATATAGTAATTTTATAAGGTATTGATTAGACTAGCTATCTATTTGAAAAATGAATATAACTTAGAGTAAAACATTAGGAGGTCATTTATAACTCTCTGAAAGAATTCAAGTCTTTTGGGGAACCTTGGTCCTAAAGTTTTAATTATAATTCAAAATTGTGTCACATGATTGAATGATTTCAAATAGGTGACATTAGTGCACTAGGAATAATTCTCATATGCATTGGAGTATTGTTAGGACCAAGATACTTTTATGGCTGAATTCCTAAGGTGTTCACCAAGTAGGGTCAAGAGTTAGTGTACATGAACACTAAGGGGATGAATTCCTAAGGCGTTCACCAAGTAGTGTCAAGAGTTAGTGTACATGACACTAAGGGGAGTAGCTAGATTTAGAGCCCGACATTAGATTGTCTCTCCCCTACAAGAGTCATAAACTATCTTAGGATAGTTTAAGAGTAACATGGAGAGAGAATAATGAGAAGGGTAGCCACAAATAAAAGTAAATATCTTGAGAAAGGGATATATAGGCTTCAACCCATAGTATTTCCTAGTACCGCTACGAGCCTTTCACCGGGTAGACCTCGGGAAGTTCAAGATCCATCTTAAGCCACTAGGTGTAACTAAATAATAGACAAGAGTAACTTATGTATGTGAACAAAGTTAACAGTAAACCTCATCCCTGGTTATGGGATGGAGTGATGATAGGACTTGTTAGTCCTGCGAGATGAAGGCTCGATGCTCGTTATGATAAAGATGTGATAAGACTTGTTAGTCCTGGGAGCTGGAGGCTCAGTGTGATTGTGGTTGAGGACAAGTTTATTTTGAGAGAGAGGTACCCTAAACACTAAATCCTAAAGAGGCGTACATAGGTCTTAGGCCTACTAGTGTGTATACGCTCCTTGGTGTGGGGAAGTGCCTGATCCCCAGCCACCGTTTAACCATGATGGGGGTGCCCGAGAGGTTTGCTACCTCAAAAGTATGGGAATAAAAGGCATGTGTAGCACCGAGTCTAGTTGTGTGGGTTAGTTGCATATGTATGAATCGAGTCAAACACATTGCATATCATCAGATGCATACATATCATATGTCATTCATATTGTAGATCCTCATCATATAAACTAGTATGAGCTCTTTTATATGATGAGTTAATTTATTATAGAAACCCTAACTTATAAGTTTGTATGAGCATTCATATAAGTTAGGATACGATTCTGTGATGTTGGCTTTTTTAGTTTAACTTACATGCACTGCTTTTACTTTACCTTACTATTATCTACTACTGCTAGTTAGTCTTATACATACTTATTTAGTATAGTCTATACACTTGCTAGATTAGTGCCCCTGTCATCTTCTTTTGATTACTCTGGCTATGTTTTCCTCCACCCTCTTCCTCTCGCATGGTGCCTAAGAGTTGCGGGGATGAGGCGAGGACGAAGCGAATTAGTCTTTTGACTAACGGTCAGTAGACCATAACATTTTAGGAGTGTATGGAGCCGCAGCAGCAGTACCACCTGGAGGGCCAACAACTCGAGGAGGCAGGACCTGAGGAGCAGTTGTCATGCACTACTTCTATCACTACTGGATATCAGGTTGACGAGAGTATTTTTTAGCTTCCGCATTCATGTTGTAGAGTGAGATAGATAGAGAGAGTTTATATATATACATTTTGGATATGTACTTGGCATAAGCCCCTATTTCTCTACTCTTTTGATTTCTCATTATGGACTATATCATTTTGATATCTATATATGTGATTGTGGACTGGTTTACTTACTTCTTTTCTCATTTGCATGTGATATGATCACACTAGCCAACAAGATCGACATCTTGTGGTGGTGACTAACTCGTGAGTTGTTGTCACCGTAAGGTGGCGATTCGGGCCATAAAATCTCCCTCAGTCGTGCTCAATTACCTATAGGGGGATTTTATAGTGGGGAACACCTAACACAATAGTGGATCCGATGCGTTAAAGAGATGCATGATTTTATCAAATTGGTTAATGTACTCCAGTGGGTCCTCCATCCCATCGAAGGACTTGAACAGAGGTTGCTTGAATATATGTATTACATGGTACACAAGAATGCGAGGAGTGAGTGGGGACCCATGATGGAATGGGCATCGTGTGTTCGTGGGGAAGCGCATACCCTGGCCATATTCTTCCTCGATCACATTCTTACTGCATGGCGAGTATGTATTCGGTTGCCCCTCCCTTCGCTAGCCTCCATTAGGAGAGGGTTGAGTTGAGAATTTCACAATGTCTCTAGACACTATGCGAGCTTCCTATGTCAGACAGCACTTCAGTGAGAAGGTCCTCAAGGTGAGCTCTAATAGCAGAGCAGACTCCTAAGCGATTGTTGGTCACATCCCTTTTGCAACAGCTGGGTTGGGAGGATTGGATACTCATATATCTCATAGAATGGTGAACGATGCCCCTCCAACATTTGAACATGCTCCTCCACAGAGGTTGCATGCGTGAAAATGGCGGCTCTTCCCAGAAGCGGTGCGCTGCTTGCTAAAGAGTTAGCGAGGGCTAGATTGACGGGCTCCCCAAGGGTCGTACCATTTGCGGTGTATGCATTCCTCATTACCATTATATTTGGTAGGTGAGCTTGTTTTGATTAAGCACTATTTCCAGGGATTTGTTGTAGAGTTGGGAACCCTTTCCCATAGACAGCGCCAAACTGTTATGGGTTGCCCGATTTTTACTCTAGTTCGGAGAATCGGACCGCCTTAGCTATATGTTGGACTGGGCATGAAAATAGTCAAAAAAAGATCAACAATAATGAGATTGAGATGTTTTAGCATGGAAACCCAAAAAGAGGTGAAAACCCTCATGGCTGGATCGGTGCCGAGCCAAAATCCACTATATTCGTCGAGCTTACAAGTATTTTTGTTCTTTGGAGGGTGACATACCACAACTCCATTACATGCTTTAAGTACAATAATATGTGAAGAAATTTGTAGCATTCTTCTAAGTTCTTGTTGGGAACATCGCCCACAATGTTCCAAATTTGTAGAAGTCTTCAAGTCAATGATAAATACATTTTTTATTTAATGTCTATCTGAATTGACATGTCTAGACATAATTTAAATTTATAAATCATTTTGAATGAGTCAAAAGAATAATAGAGATCAAATGAATACTTAACTGATTCTCAAAATTGGTCTAAGTACGAAATCATCAAGTTAAGATACATTAGCATCGAGTTCATTCATAATGGCATTGTGAAGACACGGAACATCAACCTTATTATCATGACAAGGAAAGTTCTAAGTACAGAAGCGTCGTGTTAATATTTAACACACGATTCCATATCTCCACTAAAAATAAGAAACAGTTCTAAGTATAGAACCATTGTATTAAAGCTCAGCACACAACACCACAAAAGAAGAACAAGTTCTAAGTATAAAAGCGTTATGGTAAAGCTAAGCACACAATGACAAAAGAAGAAAATGTTTTAAGTTGAAAAGCATTGTGTTGAGCCAACATCTTAACTAAAAAAGCTCCTTAAGTCAAAGAAGTTCAAATTGTATTGTGTCAAGACTAATTAACATCGTGACACTTGATAATTTACAAAAGTTCAAATTGACGACAATGCTAAAAGTAAACATCAAATTAGTCATATTTGGAAACTAGTTTGACATGATTTTGTTGGTGTTTCCAAGGTGATCGCAAAGCAATCAAGGACTTAGTCTCACTTCTAATGTGATATGTGCCTATAGGGTCACACATAAGAGCATTTGGAGAAGTTGGAGAAAAAGATTTTGTTGGTCTTACTCATATTTGATATGATAGAAGGACCAATCCCTTGACTCATTGGAGTTTCTTATCGGCACTGTTCTGTGGATGTCTCAACGATACTGTTAGGAGAGTTAAAATTATCTCAGCGGTACCATCAAGACAGCTGAGATCGTCTCAGTTATACTGTAGAGACAGATGAGATCATCTCAGTAATATGGTCAAGACAGCTGAGATCATCTTAGCTATTCTGTTGAGATAGCTGAGATCATCTCGGTTATACTATTAAGATTACTCCTTTTAGTCCCGAGTCTGCTAATAGCGACTGCATATATCTATTTTATACTCCTGGGTATAAATAGATGAAGTCCTAGGGTTTTTTATACGCTTCCCTTTTGAGATCAGACGGATAAGTTCTTGAGATCCTTGAATAATGAATGAGATATCAGGATTTATGCAATAAGAGAAATGAGAAATCTGGGCAACATCGAGCCCAAGAATCTATTTGGAAAATTGTTGTCCCATGGGCTGCATCTGAACACCAGAAAAACTAAAGAGGAAAATACAATTCCAACAGCAGGGAGAGGATAGTGGCTTTCAAGGCAGAAACCTCCAGGAAGTGAAGAGAGAAGACTCCTCCTCCAAGAAGACAAACGAAGTTAGAATGCTCTGAGGGCATCACTTCTAACGTTGAACTCTTTGATGGTGAACTCACTTTGTTAACAAAACATCTAAAGAAAATGATGAGCAAGATGAGGCAATGAAAAAATAAGCCTACGTACTCTTCTGGTTCTAAGAAGATCTATAACAACACTAACAAATCCAAGAACAACTCTAACAGGGACAGGTATGATTCAAAATATAATAAACAATTCATTACTAATGTTATTTGTTATTGCATCAAAAGGACTAGACATGTCATTGCTTACTGTCCAATTAAATGAAAAGAGGAGAAGATATCTAAAGAGAATAAACATAACAAAGGCAAAAAGCCTGAGAAGAGCTTCATGACAAAGAAGTAGACAAGCTTGAGTAATAGTGATTCAGACTCATCTGAGTCAAAAGAAGCCTAAATTGGGCTTATTACACTATCAAAAGAAGAGGATCTGGCTGATTATCCTCTTACAAGGGTATGCATCAGGGCACCCTTAATAATGTCTTATAGTGAAATTGAAGAAGTAGATTAATGCGGTCTTATGGCCTTGACTAAAAAGAAAGATCAGGATTACTCACATCCTGATGTGGTAAATATTTAAACATCCATACTCTAATCTAAATCTGATTATGAAATAGGTGTCGAGTCAGAAGCTTGCTTATCATCTAATAATGTGGGTGATTCTGAATCAGTAGATGAAATTAATGGTTTAATTGAAAAGTATAGTGCTCTCTTGAAAGTACTAAAGAAAAGTAATAATCTTGTTAAGAAGCAAGTTGAGGAAATTAAAACCCTCGGGGCTAATAACTCTGAATTCATTGAGAAAATTGAATGGTTGACTTAAATGAGTGGGGAAATAAGTAAGCTGAGGGGAGCATCTTTGATCCATATTGGATCTATCAACTAGAATAATAAGATCATCATAGATCTTGAGGAGAAGCTCCTTACCAAGAGGAAGCTAGTGGCTAGGTTCTCCAAGCCATAAATAGTACTACCAATAATTGATTGTTTCTCTATATAATATAAAAGTGGTGTAGAATATACTAAAGAGGCAGGAGTAAAGGAAAATAGCAATGAGAAAGCTCAAATGAAACCAATCAATTTTCTTAAGGTCCTGCTGCCATCGAATAGCTATTACCAAGATAGTATGTATGGGCATTGGAAGAATGATGCTCCTTCAGTGGAGTCAAGAATACACGTATTGGAGAGGAAGAAAGGATATTGGGTTGAGTATATTTAAGGCACCCCATGAAGATAACCAGATAAAACATCATGAATCATTTTTGTTTTTCTCAGCAACACCAACACTTAAAGACAAGGAAAAGGTCGTTACTCAAAGGCCTCTCCCCAAAAAAAAATTTGACTGTACAGCCCATTTTTCATCATGCACACAACCTTAAGATTAACCAGAGAAATAACAAGAATGCTTAGGCCTGCTCTTCTGAACCTAAGCTTACTCAACAAAAATTGATTCAGAAGAGGAGGTACAATACGTACAAGTGTTGGTGTTGTGGCAAGGTGGACCACTTTACTTTGTACTGTTGGTACCCCTATAGTGCCCCAAACAAAGAATAATAAATTTGTTAATAATAATTTTGGACAACATTCAGTTGCTAAGGCTAGCAAGAACCAAGGACCCAAGTTTAATTGGGTCTCTAAGATAAATTAATTTCTTCTATAGATATGTTTAAAGTCCAATCAAATGTTAATATGGTACTTAGACAGTGGATGTTCCAAGCACATAACTGGAATAAGATGCCATTTGAAAGATTATACTCCAATGAAAAATGGACTCAAAGTCATCTTTGGTGGATCAGATAAAGGGGTAACAAAAATCTATGGTTACTTCAAGATTGAAATAGTCATTCTTAACCTAGAATAAAGTGGACAAATAAATATAATCTATTTATAGGTTCTAGGACACTAACAATACATGGAGGATGCACTTGGAAAAGTTACAGAAAGACACATAAAATAGGTCTGTGGCATCGTGTTCACTATTGTGGCAACGTGGCAACACGATGTTATGATTACGATGAACATCAAATCAATTTTACTAGATAAATTTATCTCATCCCTTAGATCTAAAATCAATTGCACTTATAGGTATGCACCCTTTCGTATTCCAAGATATAATATTATATAAATAGGATAAGTGTTTAGAATAAGATTACTACTTCATTTTCCCTAAGTCTTCTACACGTCAATCCCTAGTATACATGACGACAACTTCTTTGTTCCTTCTTATTTCCTTCAATGGATCCAAATAAAGGTGAGGATTCTTTCAATGCAAGATGTAAAGTAATGAGGAATGGATTCAAGGAAGTAAGTGAAGACATCTAAATATTTATCAGATTGCTTGACTCCATCGACCTGGAATATTTTCTCTTAGAGCCTGCCTTGATAATGAGAAGCGAAGTAATAGAATTCTTCACTGATGCTAGGCTAAGCTCATATGGGAAAGTCATACAGACAAAGATTGGTGAAACCAAATTGAAAGTAAGTCCTAAGAGATTGGCCAAGGCCTTGCACATACCCAAGTTCAGTGAAGATGAAGAAGATGAAGAAGTATCTGAACATGATATTAATGATACACTATTACGGTGTGGACATTCTGATCAAATATATGGTTTTATCAAGAGAAAGCACTTCAATCAAAAGGGAAAATTTCTAGCTGACATTGTTGGTAAGGCTCTTCTATCTAAACCTTGTTCACATGACAAGATTTCCAAAAGAATGTTTAAAATAATGGCAAGGATAATTTTGGTCAAAAAACTCATTAGGCAAGGTTGTTGTTCACTAAGATTCAGGAGAGTTTGAACACGCTAAACTTTGGAAGGATCATATCTCTGTACATGATGAATTCAAATCCAGGAAAGCTCAACAAGAAGTTGGTAGTCAAACTTCTCCACATGACGAAAAAAAATATCATAATCTTGGAAAGATGGGTGAAGGTACTATAAAATACCCAATGGAGAAGAAAGAAAAGAAAGTAGAGAAAGGAAAGAGGAAAGTAGAATCTGAGGAAATTGAAGAAGAGGGATCTTTTGATAGCATTGAGCATGGTAATAAACAAATCCCTACCAGCTCTGAGGAAGAGATAGAGCGGAGAGATTTCTTGTCCAAGTTTCTTTATCAAGCAGTGATCACATGGATACTAAAGTGCCCTTATCAATTGAGACTAATATCATGAAAGATATGGTTCCTGAAGAGATTGTTATGGAAGAACTCAACCCTATAGAGATCATTCATGAAGTTATTCAAGACCTAAACCTCCCTGAGATTGTAGACGGGAGATATGAGCCTGCTATCATGGATGATGCAGCTTATGAAGGATCAGTCAGAGAACTTGCTAATGAATTACTTACAAGTGAAAATGTTTTAGTGATAAGTGATGAAGCTGGAAGGAGTGCTCAAATTCAGGAGGAGTTACTGAAAATACTGAGATAATAGAGCAAACTGACACAGAGATTCAGGGGGAGTCAGCCCAAGAGATAGAAGTTCTAACATAGTCTAATGATGATGTTGTGGATAAGTCTCTGAAAGAGTACTTAGCCCCACAGTCTGAGGAGAATGAGAAAAATGGTGTTGAAGCTGAGGTGGAGTCTCATATTGAGCTCCCTACTCAAGAGACAAAATGATAGAATTGAATCAAATGAATGTGGTTGTCACCCACACTGGTTTGGCAGTCCAAAAGGACCTGGTAAATAATACTGAAAAAGATGATGGTGATGGTACTGTATAGAAGGGCAATCTAGGTGAAATGCCTATGATTGAGGAAGCAATAGAGAACATCTACAGGGAGCTCATCCCTTATATAACTGAAGTATGTGGTGGTGCAGGTGACAGTCATCCTCAAGAGAATGTTCCTGCCTCTCCATACTCATTAAATAAAAAGGTATATATATCAGAATTATTAGAAGGACTGAAAATGAAGGATAATGTGTATGAATCAGATATTCCTGGCTCATCCAAAGAACTTATGTCTGAGGGATCCTCAAGGATTAATCAGATAAAGGTGTTGCTGGTTGAGCAGAGAAGACTAATTAAATAGTATGTGGATATTACAGTAAGTGATGTCAGAAGATACTTGTCAAGTGATACTATTGGGCTCAGGATGGAAATGAATCTTCTGAAATAACACACCTTCAATTTCTTCATGAGATCAACCCCAGCAACAGATCATACTGCAAAGCAACTGGTGCTTACTCACCAAGGACTGACAGACATGATTTAAAATCAAAATATTGCCTCTAAAAATCTACTGAATGCCTTTCAGACAACATCCAATAATATAGGAGAACACAGAATGAATGTTCTGGATAGAGTAGATTACTACAGTCACCTGTTGGATAAACATGTACTTGAAACTAAGAATCATCTCAGTGGTGGAATCAACATGATAAAAGATAAAATAATTGATCTTCAAGAAAACCTAAAGTAACATGTATCTAAAGAAGTCATCAAGGGGGAGAGATTAATGATAAACGCCATTGTCGATCATGCTATTTTAACCTCCAATGTTGTGAGTGAAGCACTAGAGTTACCCCCTATAAACTATGTTGATCCCTTAGATATGTCAAAGCATGCACCAGAGCTTAGCCCTTCATATTGCTAAATTTTCTCATAAGAGAATGGTTGTCGTAACTTCTGATGAGATGATGGCAAGGCAAAGGAGGAGAGAAGAAATTCAGAATTCCCTAGACTATGAATAGTGGATCCCAAAGTCTAAAAGCATAATACTATAAACTTGCGAAGATTTTAGCAGCATATACAAGAATACCCCAACTTATTATGGGTTTATAGAATGGTAGAAGTATAAAGCTCAAGAGAAAAGGAGGAGGGATCACAAGAAAAGCCATCCATATGGACCTCCTCCTCCAAGATATTGCCTTGCCACTAAGTTACTTTGAAAAGCAAAGGAGAAAAGCTATTGGTGAGAGTCTCTAGAAAGATTGCAGATAATACTGGATCAAGAATATAGTAGTTCAATTAGCCAAGAGCAAATGAATGTTTTAAATTTTTTGTTGACATTTGAACTTATTTATATATATGGTATCTCAGATGTTCCTATATGTTTGTTATGATTGCTAGTATTAGTTTAATTTCTATGCTTGCTCCTTAACATAATTCTATGGAAGTAATTTATCATTAATTTGGGCGCTGACTTCTTCAAATAGGGGGAGATAGTTGGGAACAATGCCTACAATGTTCTAGATTTGAAGAAGTCCCCATCCATGATAAATACATTTTGTATTTAATGTTTATCCGACTTGACATGTATATGCATAATTTAAAATCTTAAATCAAATTGAATGAGTCAGAATAACAATAGAGGCCAAGAGAATACTTAATTGATTCTTAAAATTTGTCTAAGTACAGAATCATTGAGTTAAGATACATTGGTGTCTAGTTCATTCATAATGTTATTGTGACGACATGCAACATCATCATTATTATCATGGTAAGAAAAATTTCTAAGTATATAAGCATCGTGTTAATATTTAACACCCAATGCCACATCTCTACTGAAGAATAAGAAACAATTCTAAGTATAGAAGCACTATATTAAAGCTCATCACACAACGCCACAGAAGAACAAGTTCTAAGTATAGAAGTACTATATTAAAGCTAAGCACGCACCACCACAAAAGAAGAAAAAGGTTCTAAGTTGAGCCAACATTTTAACAGAAAAATCTCAATAAGTCAAAGAAGTTAAAATAGCGTTGTGTCAAGACTAATTTGCGATGTGACACTTCAGAATTTATGGAAGTTCAAATTAACAGCACCATCGAATGTAAACATCAAATTAATCTTATCTCGAAAGATCTCTGACTTGATTTTTCCATTGTTATTGACCGTTATAGATAGCAGACACATATATAAGGAGACGGGTTATATTGTAAACCCTACCTTTACCTTTCCAAGTCACAGTAACAGGACCGTCGATAGCATACCCTGAGAAGAAGGTTATCTCCAAAAGAAGAAATACAGACAAGAGTGCTCAAGGTCTCTTAAGTCTCAATCATTCAAGAGCATAAAATCATTCCAATCTCAAGACACATCAGAGTCACACTTCCAAGCAAAAGTTATTGAAGAACTGATGTTGTTCAAAAAAGGCTTTTCTCTACATGCCCAAGAAGACTCGAAGCCTTAAAGATTTATATTTCTAGAGTCTAGTTTTTTATAACAAATCATTTTTACTATTGTTGTTGTAGGATCTATTTAGAATTTGAGGTAGGGTTAGATTGAAGCCTGAGTGGTAGGATCCAGTATTTGGATCTGAGGTAGGGCTTGATTGAAGCCTGAGATAAGATCGGAGGTGTGGATCTTGTTAGAGCATGCATTCCGCATCTCTTGGTTTGAGAATGAAAAAAACCATGATGTGTTTTGTAACACCATGCCCGTCACGAAGAATATAATAGTAGGTCTGGTCGGGACCCCATGCCATATTAAACGAACAAAAAATTGGTTTATGAAATAAAACCAAACATCCACATAACCTAACACAGAGTTAACAACTAGTGGAATCAATTAAATTGGATAACCCACAAACAGGAGTGTTCACCATATATATACAAATATCCAGGAATGACAGTATACACAAAAGTTTGTCCTCAAGTCCTTATAAACTATGATAATGATTACATAACCAAGTGGTTTACATACATCGGCACGTAGGCCGATAATACATAAAATAGTAACCACATCACTTGGGCCTTCGAGGGTCAGCGCAGCAAAAGGGCTTCAGTCCGTTATTTTTTTCTTGGCTCGCCAACACATGCACAAGCACATTACACAAGACGTGGCAAAACAAAATACCGGTAAGCTTTAGCTGACCATAATCATAATGACCCAACTCCATTCCCAGGGCGGTGGTACTCCTTCCCTACAAGCAAGTAGTATGACAATATATAATTGTACAATCACCACAAACGGTGGCATACATGAGAACACACTTCGTGCTCTCATGGCACACTTTCGGTGTACTGAATTTCAAGTCCCAACTCCATCCTAAGTATCATTCAATTAGATGGTTCAGTTGAGCTTTTGTCGTTAAGGCCACCTTGCCTTACAGACTTCCCCAAGATCAAACAGTGTACCAAGGAGTTACCTCTTAACCGACTAGCATGAGATGAGTTTAAATCAGCTTTGCATGTGCTCAAATCATCGGAATCACACTACAATGATGTTGGTATAGATTCACCCCGACCCGTTAACACGATAACCAACGTTATCTCTTACGGCATGCACATAAGGCCACCAAGCTCGGCACATTAGGACTTTCCTCTTCTGATGTTACACACCCAATCCCCAGTACTTGTGCTTCACTTCCATCAGTATTGCTCATTAGGAGCTATCGCAAGTGATAACCACTATCACCAGGCATTATCGTCAGAACCGCAAATCTGTCATAATCTCGAGTATTTCCTAGAGGTGGCCTCTGGTACTCCTTGTAGCACCTTATAGTACCTAAAACCCAAATATCATACATTTTTTTCACAGAGTCTTCTCTGGTATGCAAAAATTAAACTTCACCAATCCGTACCAACTTGTCACAGATGGGTTTCACATAGCATGCATACGTCTATACAGGGATCCAGACTCTATATGTAATTTCTACCGGGGATACTTTATATTAACCCGTTGGAAGTCTTATCTTCCACTAATTAGTGGGAACTTCCATGCAATTATGCCAAAATAAAAGGATTAGCATGTCTTAGTGTTAAGAAGAAGAATCATTACCCTTCATGATTTCTTAGGTACCATGAACTCACAGTTGATCCAGATGGAAACACTCGCATCACTTTCCTCTCAATGGATCTACCTTTGACTCGCAAATCTAAGCTTCGAATCTTTTCTAGTGGCTGAAAAGCAACCCTTTTCTTCTTTATCCTCTCCTTTCCTTTATTCTTTTCCCACATGAAGAGAGATAGAGTAAAAAAGAAATATGAGAAGAGAGTTTACTCTCTTCTACTTTAACTTCCTCGGGATAAAATACCACCATCATATCGATCTAATTTGAGAAATCTATCTTAAGCATTATCGTTCGGTAATAGCCACTATCGCCTAGTGATATCTCAGGTAGTGGCCACTTAATCGAGTTAACACCACTCAACAGCTGCTTCACAACCAACTGACTCATGGCCATCTGCTCTGTGGTATACTATCGCCAGGCGATATCACATTTTCGTTGGCATTAGCAAATCGACTATATCGTTTTGATGACTGCACTATTTTATTGACTGCATCATTTTGTTGACTGCATCGCTTTATCCGTTATCACGAACAATACCTCAACATCGCCAGGCAATAACTCTAACTGCCAGAACTCGTTGTTTTTTAAAAGTGGAAAACTTGGAGTGTTACAAACCACCTCTCCTTAAAGAAATTTTGTCCCGAAATTCTAGACTAAAGAAAAATAACTCAAAAACACAAAACTTTAAATTGTACATTAGCGGAACAACTCGAGAAACTCCTCCAGTATGGTTTGCTCGTGCTCTCATGAAAGTTTCTCGCAACCACAATTTTCCCAGCGGACTTTGACCATTCTAGTCATTTTATTCCGCAATTGCTTGATCTCCTTGTCTTCAATGCGAGTGAGCTTGAATTTTGTTTTTAGTTCACAATCGACTGCCACTTTGTCAGCTGCAACAACTTGAGTAGGCTCTTGCACATCCTTCCTTAGCATCGATATATGAAATATATCGTGCAAACCACTTAATTCCGTTGAAAGATAAAGCCCATAGGCAGCTTCACAAACACGCTCCACGATCTCAAACATTCCAAGGTTTCTCAGACTCAACTTTTTTAAGCGTTAAATGCTTGATATGTCCTTAAAAGGTTTGATCTTTAAAAACACCCAATCGCTAATGGCAAACTCGATATTGTTGTGTCTGGTGTTGTAGTACTTTGTCTGCCTATCCTAAGCAATCAACAATCGTTCCTAGATCATTTGAATCATAAAATTTGCATCTTTGACATCCTTTCGCTTAAACAACCTTGTTTTACCCGTTTCTGCCCAAACTAAGGGAGTACGACACTTCTTGCCATAAAAGAATTTGAAGGGTGCTATTTGAATACTCGCTTGGTAAATGTTGTAGTAGGCAAATTCAATTATATAGAGATGGTCCTCCCACTTCTTTCTGAAATACAGAGTGCGCATATAGAGCATATCCTCCATTGTTCTATTGGTCCTTTTGGTCTGACCATCCGTTTGAGGATGAAAGGCCGTGCTAAACTTCAACTTGGTATCAATAGTTGGTGGATTAACCTCCAATTGTTTGAAGTAAAATGCCTATCTCGGTCACTTAAAATGCTACGAGGCACACTGTGCAATCGTACTATGTTATCAACATAAAGTTTTGCAAACTTTTCCACTAAATCATCCCTCTGATTTGGAATGAAGTGCGACACCCTCGCCAAACGATCTACGATCACCCAAATGACATCGTTCCCTAATTGCAATCTCAATAAGCCATGCACGAAATCCATTGAAATATCGTCCAACTTCCATTCTGGAATCGACAATGACTTTAGGAACCCACCAGGCTTATGAAATTCTACCTTCACCAGTGCACAAGAATGACATTTTGCCACATAGCGAGCTATGTCATTCTTCAAACCCGGCCACCAAAACTGCAACACCCCGAAACTTAAAAGAGGGACGGGTGACGTTTTAAGCCAAGTCTGGGACTTGGAGCAGGTGTCACGGGCGTGACATGGGCGTGTCATGGGCGTGACACGGGCGTGTCACGGGCATGTTCGGACACAGGTCATGTGGTCGACGTTTTGGCGATCGGCGATCGTCGAGTTGAGGCACACGGCCTAGGACACGGGCATGTCCCAAGGCGTATCACGCTAGGGAGATTTCTGAGTTATGCACACGGGCCATGACACGGGCACAGACACGGGCGTATCATATGTGACACAGGCGTGTCGGGTGTCGTGTCGCAGGTCGTGTCCTCCTCGGGGAAAAATGTTGGTATTTGCACACGGGGCGTGACACGGGTCTTGACACGGCCGTGTCACATGTGACACGGGCGTGTCGGAGGCCGTGTCGAAGGCCGTGTGCTGGTCGGAGCATTAGGCGGGATGACGAATGGGCGACAAGGCCCTAGACACGGGCGTGTCACAGGCCGTGTTCGGCCCAGATTTTGTATTTTCGGCCTAAATCGTGGTCGTTCGTTTCCTAGGCTTGGGATCCAACAGCTGGGGTTCGTTCCTGAGGAAATTTAGCCAGGATTTAGGGTTGAAAGCCTCATTTCTTTTTGGGATTTATCTCTCTAAGATCTAGAGTGAAGGGAGAGCAAGGAGGAGGAAGAAGGCCAAGTTCCGGTCACCGGCGGAGCTTCGGAGCTCCAAATTGCGAGCCGTCTTCGGATCCGCGGAGGCAAGGAGATTGCGGTGCTTTCCATCCGTGTAGATTTCCATGGCGCCAAGAAGAAATGCTAGGGTAACGATTTTCATCTCGAGCATGTGAAGCTCTTCTTCCTTTGCATGGGAAAACCCTTCTCCCGCGAGTGTGCGGCAAGATTGTGGTATTCCTTGGGGTAGATATGTAAAGTACCCCTTGTTAGAGTCCGGAATCGTAGTACGGACATAGGCATGATGTGTGAAGCCTACCCAGACAAGTTGGTCTGGATTGGTGATGTGCATTGCATTTTAGCCGGAGAAGACTCCGTGCCCTTTGATTGTTTTTGGGTTTCTACGGGGTAGATTGCAGCAGGGATCCTTGGGGAGTAACCCTAAGGCGCACCCGGAAAACTGGGCGGAAATGCATTTCCGCCATCTTTGTGGCCGGGGAGCCAACCATGAACATAACTGGGTTATGTGCTTGTGTGATCGAACTATGGGATCTAGGAGAAGCTTGGCCCATACGTACGTCTTAATATGACTATACGATGTGAGCAACGGGCAAGTGGATGCGGACCCGGGCTATGCAGTTTGGTGAAAGACATCTGAAAAATAGACTGTCCATTGGCATGGTCGTGCGAGTCTTAGGCTTAGACCGGAAAGACTAGATTGCTCACGAGTTTTGCCGTCCAAGGGACGGTGGTGAGACCATGGTTGCGACCGGGTTCACCGAGTTAGTGCCCTGAGAGCACGGGGTGCGTGGCCGTTTGAGCCCGCATCTGTGATGTTATGCTTATTCTTTATTTCATTTGCTAGGCTAACAAGTGCAGGGAAGAAGCTTTGTCGCCCCGAGCTTGGGGGAAGAATCGTTATAATTTGGTCAGCATAGCTGACCGTTGCCTTTGTTTACCACCGTGTGGTGGATTGTTGCTTGCAGGTGCTGCGGAGCCGAGCGGTAAATAGCGGGCTAAAGCCCAAGTTGCTGCGCCAGCCCTCGAAGGCCTAAAATTTTGAGTGTTTTCATATTTACACATGTGTGTCTTGCCTGCGTGTCGAGGTTTGGAAAATACTTCTATTTAAGCAAACTCTTGTAAGGCCATAAGGTCATTATTCGTGTATTATACATTCCTATTGGGTTTTTGTAGTGGACATTAATGCTTGGCTGGGTTCTTTTACATGTGCAACTTTATAATCTGCTTCCGCTAGATGCTCTGTGTAGGACATTGTGATTGGTTGAATGGTTTCAATAAGTAACAAACCAGTCTGTCCGTAGTATATGGCGTCGGGCCCCGGCCGGACCTACTGTTATATATTATGTGACGGATAGGGGTGTTACAAAAACAACTGTTTCATGTCTTTGAATATCTTTGTGCTCCCTGGGTGGACCAAGTACATAGTATAATATGCCTCAGACATCAATTCCTCCTATAATTTGCGAACATTTGGGACGTTCAATTGACTATCTTTCCATAAAAGAACATCTTTGAACGAAAATTAGGCATTTAACCCATCCACAGTTTCTGTCACATAGCGCTTCATGTTGTCATCAAACTCCACCGTGTGTCGAACTCTGTCCGCAAGGTCATATTGCACATCCGTCCAGTTTAAATATGCATTCACACTTGCTCTCTTATCAACACAAAAGATTTTTAAAGCCTCCAAATCTTGAATTAGACTCTCATCATGCATCTGAATCCAGTTTACCTGTGCTGGATCTCTACGACTTAACACATCAGTGACTAAATTTCCCTTCCCGGAAGTATAATGAATTTCGAAGGTATAGTCCCCAAGGAACTCATCCAGCTTGTTGAACTCTGTCCACAAGGTCATATTGCACCTCGGTCCAGTTTAAACATGCATCTATTCTTGATCTATTATCAACACAAAAGATCTCCAATGCCTCCAAGTCACAAATTAGACTTTCATCATGCATCTGAGTCTAGTTTACCTATGATGGATCCCTGCAGCTTAACGCATCAGCGACTACATTTCCCTTCCCAGGAGTATAATGAATTTTAAAGATGTAATCCCCAAGAAACTTCATCTACCGTCTTTGTCTCATATTCAATTCTTTTTGATTTAACATATATTTCAGGCTCTTATAGTCCGTAAAGATATCAATCTTCATGCCACATAAGTAATGATGCCACAGCTTAAGGACGAATATCATGGTTGCTAACTCCAAGTCATGGACTAGATAATTCCTCTCATGCACATTTAGTTGGCGAGAGCCATAAGTAATAACCTTTCCAAACTGATGAAGAACACTTCCCAAGCCGCTCCCTAGGGCATCACTATAAATCTAATAGCCTTCTGTACCACATGAAAAATATAAAATGGTGGTGTGGTCAGACAACTTTTCAACTCTCCAAAAGTTCATGCGCAAGCAAGCGATCAAACAAACTTCTGATCCTTCCTAATCAAGGTATTGAGAGGTAGAGATATCCTCAAAAGAAACTATGAAGCACCTATAGTAGCCGACAACTCCCAAGAAACTCCTGACTTCCACCACAGTAGTCAAAACAGACCACTCTCATATCATAACTATCTTTGTCTGATCCATAACAATCCCTTCTCCACTAACCACATGATCTAGTAATGCCACAAAGGCTAGCCAAAACTCGCATTTAGAGAATTTTGCATATAGTCGACTCTTCCTCATGATGTCTAGAACAATGCATAAGTGAATCACATGTTCTTCCTCTGACTTAGAGTAAACTAATATATCATCAATAAAAACGACCACAAATCAGTCCAAATACTCTCTAAAGGTCCTGCCCATCAGATCCATGAATAACAATAACACATTAGTTAGCCCAAACGGCATCACAGTGAACTCATAGTGCCCATAACGAGTACTAAATGTCATCTTCGGAATATCGTATTCCCTGATTCTCAACTGGTAATAACCGGATTTCAAATCCAGCTTAAAGTACACAATTGATCCAACTAGCTGATCAAATAAATCATCAATTCGCTGAATCAGATACTTGTTTTTCTCCAACAACTTATTCAATTCACAGTTGTCTATAAATATACTCATTCTTCTGTTCTTCTTCATCACAAAGAGGACCGGTGCACTCCAAGGAGATGAACTCATACTTACATAGCCTTGCTCAAGCAACTCCTATATCTGAACTTTCAACTCTGCCATTTCTTTTGGTGCTATATAGTACGACGAGCGTGAAACAGGTTTTGCACCTGACACCAACTCAATAGTGAAGTCGATCTCTCGCAGAGGTGGACTCTAGGGAGATTTTTTGGAAACACGTCTACATACTTCGATACTATAGGAACATCACCAAAATTTCACCATTTCACTATTGTTCCAGTACCACCTAAAAAGATTAAAGAAAATGCACATAAATATGATAGATGTGTAACATTACTTTGGTAGATTAAGGTACAAACACTAGTAGACCAAATTCAACATGGACAGGAGTTAGACAAATGACTTTCTAAATATAGCAACATGCAACACTGTAAGAATTAACGGAGAATTAAGATTCTTAATTCTATTTTCAATGTTCTGATTAGGCTAATGTAGAAGAAAAAAAGAACACGAAAGAAGAAATATCTACATAGCCACTATACAAACATACATCTTTATAGTTAATCCTATTATTCAATCATACTCATCTTTTAAAGCCCACTTGTCTTTCAGGCATATTATACACAAAAGCTAATGTTTATTAATAATTGATCATGTGCATTTTCAAGATTCATATAGATTATGCAATATAAATTTTGTTGTTCTTTATATTTAATCATCAATTGGCTTGGCAGAAACATCAACTTCATAATTCTTTTAGTGGAAAGACCTCCACATTGTATCTTCCTGAACTAAAACTAAATTGATATGCTAATTTAAGATGGCTTTACATACTTACATTCATTTTAGCATCCCTCATCACTTTATTGTGGATCTCAAATGTTTGTTCCTAAGTTAATGATACTAGATTACATCTTAAATTTTTTGACACTTTATTAGTCCTTTAAATTACAATAAATATATCTGTTAGCTAAACCTTTCTTGTCTTTGTATACTTTCAAAGCTAATCAACATTGTCTTTTTATGCTTTTATTATATTGGGTCATAAATTCTCAAACACATCATTCCTCCTATAATTTGCCGAATGAAGAGAAACTCGTCCTACTTCCACGTTTCATGTCGGAGAAGGTTCTTCGTTGCAGTAGATCTTGTCCTTTGGCCGGAATTCCACCAAGAAGGAGAGGGCAAGGTTGGTTGATTCTATGGAGGGAATCCAAGTGGTGGCCGAAAACTTCTAGGGAGGGGAGTCGTCGGGTTGCAATGAATTGAAGTGGAGAAGGGTGGTGTGGTGGTGGACATGAGAAGAAGGGAGAAGCGGGATTTGTTGTGGCCGAACCACTAGGGGGAGAAGAAGGTGGCTGGCGGCCAAGAAGGAGAGCAAGAGGAGGGAAAAGATCTCAATTCAAATTTTAGGTTTTCTCTTAATCATTCAATAATGGCATATACCAACCACACATAGCCTTATATAAGGCTAACAACAATCTGGGCTATATGCAGCCCAACTAAAATAAAAAATGGCTAAACATAGGCCAATATTAAAACATGGATCTGGATAAACACAGTCCAGATCTAAAAACAAATAAACAAGAAAAAATAAACAAAAGCAAGATAAATATCAAGAGGACGTCTTGCGCCGAGGATGGAGGTTGTGGCATCGGTCAACAATATTTTCGTGGCGCCGTAAGTCTTTGATTGGATAGGTTGTGGGATTTTCCGTAAGCATGTTGTCACCATCATCAGCATGTCGGGGGTCGTCATCTCTATCCATCCTCCCCCGCTCGAAAGGACTCATCACCGATGAGTTGTCTTGAATGTAATGGCACAAAAGAGCATCATCCAAAAGAGCCACTTCTGATTCAAGTAGCCAAGAGTCATCGAAGGCTGGATGATCACGCCACCGGATCAAGTAGCGGAGAATGTCCCCACTTGGAGCTGCAAGGCACTTCATCCTTGATTATCCTGTCAGGCAAAAAGGAGGTCTTGGGGAACCTTGGAAAAGTATTAGTCAAAGAATAAGAAAAAAATTTTACATCAACATTCAACGTACCTCCAATGGAAACCGTAGGAAAGAGCGATCTAGTGACAATCTCACCCCACCCCCCACCCCCAACCCTTAGAAGACACAGTGGATGGAATAAACAGAGAGGCAGATAATTCAAGTGGTGGAGAAACATATGGCATTAAATCAGAAACATTGAAAATATGGGATATACCCCAATTAGTGGGTATCTCCAAAAGATATGTGTTTTCTCCTAACTTATTTAAAATTTGAAAAGGACCGGCTCGCCGATTTGCCAATTTTTTATGGAGCCTGGAGGCATCCGTTCAGGGATGAGACGCACCAAGACTAAATCATCAACATTAAAGTGAGATGCTCTCCTATGTACGTTAGCATGAGATTGATAATCCGTATATTGGGTGGTTAACGTTTCATGAATGTGCTTATGTAAGTTGTGAACATGAAGAGTGAATTCTTGTGCAAAATTACTTGATTTATAAGATGGAGGTAACGGAACTAAATCAAGTGGCACCGGTGCTTTACAGCCGTGCACGATTTCATTGGGGGATAAGCGGCAGAATTACGTATGAATATCAAAATTACTTTCTACTCACATCTTAACATAGAGCATTCTAGCGTAAGTTTATAACTTGCAAGAACTCATCCAATGAATGTCCACTAAATATATAAATAATAAATTTATATATAACACCAGGAATGTATACAAGTACACAAACGCTCATGGCCTTAAGGCCTTACAAGTTTCTCTTTATAAGATGTGGTTTCATACATCGGCACGTAGGCCGGCCACACATGAAACACAATTCTTCGCACGGCCTTCAAGGGCCTACAAGCAGAAGCAAGGGCTTCGGCCCGCAGAACCTGCATATGGACATCCACCCCAAGGGTGATAAACAAAATAATGGTCAGCATTCAGCTGACTAATTATAACGACCCTACCCCTTACCCGAGACAGTGGTTCCTTCCCTGCATGCATTGCAATCACAACATATATATCACAATAAGTGCACTCACGCACAACATCACCACAAACGCCAGCCTTCGTGTCAGACGCTCCGTGCACTCAGGGCAAGCTTATGGTGTATCGAATCATCCTTGGTCCCTCCACTGATTAGAGGTTATTAGCTTGTTGGTCGGGCACTAGTCTACTACAACACGCATGTTGGACACATCCTCGCCCATCCCACTCAGAGGTGTTCACCTCACGGCAACCATTGAGCACTTTAGATCAACCTACCCCCGTAGTGTAACAAGCTGGGAAGGCCCACAGCCCCCCATTTGCATTGCCACCAATCGACCGCTCACAACGCAGGTATACAGTACCTCTAGATTGACCTACCACCGTAGTGTAATATGTCGGGAAGGCCCGAAGCCCCCCATTTTCAGTGCCACCAATCGATCTCTCATAATACAGGTACATAGTACCGCTTTTCGGTTCAGCACACAGCTCACACAGAGCGTACAATTCCAATGCCACGAAGGCTCCACAACCATAAAGAATGGCTCTCACGGCCACATCACATACAGCTCATGCAGAGCATACAACACAAGAAGCTCACACAAAGCTTCTGGGGTATTTTTCCTGGGCATAAACCCCCAGTACTTCCTACTACTCACAATTCACAGACACCCTCACAAACTCCAATTATTCATTTCATACACGGAGTCTTCTCCAGTTCGCAATATAAACATCACCAATCAAGACTAACCGTCTGGATGGGCTTCACACAGCATGCATATTCCATACTACTCATTTCCGGATCTAGATGCAGACTCAACCGGGGATATCAACTATCAACCTGCTTGAATCGCTTACGCTTTCCACCTCTTTGTGGAGGATTCCATGCACATGCATAAAGGAGGACTTCACTTGTACAAAAAGGAGATCGTTACCCTTGACAATCGCTTTGGATCCATGGTAATCTAGTCGGATGGTAATCACCGAAACGGCCTTGCCTCCACAATTCTGAACTCGGCTCTCAATTTGGATCGTTGAAGCTCCTCCGACAACCGAATTCCTTCTCCTTCTTCCTTCCTTGCTCTCACCTCTCTTTATCTCTTTTAGAAAGAGAATGTCCAAAATAGATGGGAGTTTATCTTCAACTCTCGGCCTTATAACAGCAGGAATGAGCTTGGACCAATGGATCCCAGATGAAGGAAATGAACGGCCACGGTCTGCCCTAAAATAACTTTTGTTTGGCTGGCATGGCTTGTGACACGCCCATGTCACAGCCCGTGTACCTTAAGCGGCAAAGGAACCGACTCAAACAAGACCAGGACACGGCTATGGGACATGCCCGTGTCCCAGGCCATGTGTCAGACACGGCTTCAGACGTGCCGGTGTCCAACCCGTGTTCAGCTGTTTCCTCAGCCTGGCCACAACCCGAGAAGGACACGGCCAAGGCACACGCCCGTGTCGTAGGTCGTGTGCCCGACCGACACGTCTCTTGAAGATCGTCAACTGCATTTCGTCGAGTATGCGAGACAATATAGAGAAGGACACAGCTTGGGACACGCCCGTGTCCCAGGCCGTGTGCCTCACTCGAGACACACTCGAGACCAAAAATCACACTCGAGCAAACAGAGCAGGACATGCCCTGGGACACGCCCGTGTCCCAGGCCATGTTGCCCAACCTGAACACAGATTTGGGATTTAGGGTGTTACACAGACAACAAAGTAAACTACCCAAACTTCTGTTTACTACTTCCGTTTGCTCATTCGTTTGCGGATGGTTGGCCGAAGAAAACAAGAGTTTTGCACCCATAAGCTTCCATAGGGTCTTCCAAAAATAACTTGTATACTTCACGTCCCTATTAGTTACAATCGTCTTGGGAATGCCTCGATGCGCAATGACATCCTTAAAATATAATTTTGTAATATGAGACACATCGTCGGTCTTATTACAAGCGATAAAATAAGCCATCTTCGAGAATCAATCTACTACAACTAGGATGGAATCATGACGTCTAAAGGTGATGGGTAGACCCAAAATGAAATCCATACTAACGTCCACCCAAGGAATGGAGGGAATCGGAAGAGGAGTGTAAAGACCGACATTCGTCTTATTGTCCTTAGCTAATTGGCACACACGACAACTCTTCACAATTTTGTTTACCGTTGATTTGAGACCGGGCCTATTGAACTTATCCTCCACTAACTTAATGGTCTTGTCACGACAAAAATGACCACCTAAACCACTGTTATGCAATTCCCAAACGATGAAATGGCGTAGGGAAGAACTATGGATACATAGTTTCCAGTGCTTAAATAGATAGTCATCTCGAATATAATAGGCTGAAACGGTAGTGGGAGAGTCACTTTGAGCGGATAAGTAGACTTCTTTGAAATCTCAATAATGAACATACTCATCCTTAATCCTATCAAACCCGATAACCTTCACTTCTAGAGTAGACAGTAATAAGGAAACACAACTAAGGGCGTATACCACACAATTTAGAGTCCCCTTAAGATGTTTTATTATAAATGTGTACTCCTGTAGATAGGAAACCCACTTGGCATGTCGGGGGATGACTTCGCTTTGAGATTTGACAAACCTCAAAGCCCGTTCTTCGATTTAAAAGCCGTCTTCCATTCGTCTCCCTCCCTAATCCTTATTTGATGGTAGCCACTCCTAAGATCCAACTTAGAAAAGATCATGGCTCCAGCTAACATATCCAACAAGTCATCCAAGCGAGGGATGGGAAACCTATATTTTATCGTAATTTTATTAATAGACCGTCTATCAACACACATCCTCCAAGAACCATCTTTCATGGGGGATAGTAAAGCAGGTAAGACACGAGGACTCTTGTCATGGCGGATAAACCCTTTGCTTAGCAAATCCGAAATTTGAGTTTGCAACTCAAGGTGTGCGGAGGGGTTAAGCCGATAATGAGGAAGGTTCTGTAAGGAGGAACCCGGAATGAAATCTATCGCATGTTGGATGTCTCGTATGGGGGGTAACATGGGCGGTAGCTTGTCCGGATACACATCCTTAAACTCTTCTAAAATCTTCCTAAATGTGAGCGGTAAATTCTCAAAAGAGGCTACATCTTCCTATATTTGTAGGCAAACTAACGCGTACATGACACCATCTAGAAAAGTATCGTGTGCAAACACCTTCTTACCTATCAAACTTAGTGTTTTTTCTCTATCGGAATAAGCGTGTCTTTAGAAGGGATGTAGGATCCTTAGGTGGAGTGGGCTTCAAGATGATGGCCTTGCCATTAAATTTAAATTTGTAGGTGTTAGCATGTCCGAGATGAGTAATATTATGGTCATAAAGCCACGGACGTCCTAACAGAACATGACATGGATCCATGGAGATGACGTCACACCAAATTTTCTCCGAATAAGCCTTGATGGTAAGGGGAACCAAGCAACGCTTCGAAATCAGAAGGGATGTCTTGTTAACCCAAGCAACCTTATAAGGGTGAGGATGAGGTTCGGTGGTTAACAACATTCGTGATACTGCAATCTCCAAAATCACGTTCACACAGCTTCCACTATCGATAATCAATTTGCACCACTTCTCTCCGCTCTTGAAATTTAACGAGAAAATATTCGTCCTATTCCAAT
The DNA here is from genome assembly GCA_039513925.1 of Platanthera zijinensis. Lineage (NCBI taxonomy): Eukaryota > Viridiplantae > Streptophyta > Magnoliopsida > Asparagales > Orchidaceae > Platanthera > Platanthera zijinensis. The sequence goes on from CM077097.1 coordinate 73,515,151, forward strand.
CATCTGATGCTAATGGAGCGGCCAAAATACACCTCATCACCATCATTTTAATATCATCTTCTATGTCACTCGGTACTCCTTCCGATTCAGATTCTTCACCGACCTCATACAAGAGCTCAGCGGATTCAGACAAAGTATCTAAAAGGGCTAGTGGTTTGGGCATGGTTGGGCACTCACTAGCATAATGACCTTGAATACCACAAGCAAAACAAGTAGCATTCGTATTGCTAATCCTACCGATGGGAACTCTCTCACCGGTCGTGCTTCTCAGATTCCTAGCCGTAATGACAGTCGAGTTTGGGTCAGTGTATCGGAACTTACCCTTATCCTTATGGGTGGACATGGGGGTGGTCCAAAGATGGACTTTCCCTTCTAAAAGGAGTGAGATTTAGACTTGAGAGCATTGTTCTTCTCAATATCCAAGGCAGCGTTAAAGGTAGTGTTCAAGTCGATGTGACCATACCGTAGGAGCTTACCCTGAATGTCAGGGTTGGGCCCCTTACGAAACCTAGAGAGGTATATCTCTGGCATCTGCTAAACATCGCACCTGACCATCATATCCTTTAGGAGGCTCATGTAATCAGCGACCGACCTATTCCCTTGTTTCAGGGTAGCTAACTCATCAAACATCTTCATCCGATGGTATGCAGGAACATACTGATCATTCAACATGGCTTTCATTCCAGCCCAACCAATAGGTGGTAAACCATTCACCACACCTATACGTCATTCCTCATTCAACCAGAAAGTTTTGGCCCTGCCTAAAAGCTTCATCCTCACAACTCGCACCTTGTTCACGTCGGTTAGATTTTTCCACTCGAAATAACACTCTATCTCCATAACCCAATCCAAGAACACTTGGGGTTCACCTAATCCGTCGTACGATGAGGGTTTGATTCGGACAGCCCTAGTGATATCAAACTCGTACGGTGTCTGGTTATTATGATTTGGTGCACGCAAAACGTAATCGTTATGATTATGGTGATGGTTATTTCCCTCGTCATATGGGTGGGCCGCCTTATTAGGGGGAGACGCTTTGTTTAATGTCAGTGCGTAAATCATCTCCCTGATGTCTGTTAGCTAATTAGTGAACTCCTGGTAGAGGTCATCAATCGTTGTCGGACCGTGTTCCGCATCCCCGTCGTCCTCCATATTGGAAGAAGAAGGGGTATACTCTGTGCCTAGTCTGGTGCGCATGCAGAGAAAAAGTTTGGACCCTGACTCGAAGAAAATTTATATAAGATATATACATATTTTTCTAATAATATTAATAAAAATAAGATATTTTTTTAATTTCTTACTAAGAAAATGGAGATTTTCCAAAAATTTGTTTTTTTGAATTTTGAAAAAAATCGAGAATTTTAGGTCGCTATTGGCTGACCAAGAAATTTTTTTTCAAAATTTTTTATCAACGAAACGTGCTAGACAAGCGCGTGTCGGCATTCTAAGAAAATTAGGATGATGTCAATTAAGAAATCGACACGAACCTCCCTCTGATACCAAATTGATACAGGCTACGTCCCTCGACGAACCGCAACGGACAAACAACACTGAATTACTCTCTCTCTCTCTCGTTCCACACCCTTAGAGATCAAATAGAGGCTATGAGCCAATATCCTATCAAGTAAAAATGATCTACCTGATCCGGTTAAGCGTGTGTTGTACCAAAAGAGATACACCGAAAAATAACGATTCGGAAAAAGGTAGATCTCTCCCAACAAAAAGAAAACTAGGTCCGTAAATCCTCACGAATTTAAATAGATTAAAAGAAAACTACAAAATCATTTGGATCAAAACCACGATGAAATCAAAGTTCGCAATCAACACCAAAGTAAACCACCACAAGTTTTATCTAAAGGGAATCTCACAAAGGTAGAAATTTCGTTACCCAATCGGAAGATGTTTTCGATGAATGATTCGCTCTTCTACGGCTCTGCCGAAGTCACACTGAATGGAGAGAAACTCGTCCTCCTTCCTCATTTCATGCCGGAGAAGGTTCTTCGTTGCAGTAGATCTTGTCCTTTGGCCGAAATTCGACCAAGAAGGAGAGGGCATGGTTGGCCGATCTTATGGAGGGAAGCCAAGTGGTAGCCAAAAACTTCTAGGAGGGAGCCGTCGGGTTGCAATGAATTGAAGTGGAGAAGGGTGGTGTGGTGGTAGAGATGATAAGAAGGGAGGAGGGGGATTTGTTGTCGCCGAACCACTAGGGGAGAAGAAGGTGGCAGGTGGCCAAGAAGGAGAGCAAGAGGAGGGACAAGATCTCAATTCAGATTTTAGGTTTTCTCTTAATCATTCAATAATGCCATAAACCAACAACACATAGCCTTATATAAGGCTAACAAAAACTTGGGCTATATGCAGCCCAACTAAAATAACAAATGGCTAGACACAGGCCAAAATTAAAACATGAATCTGGATAAACACAGTCCAGATCTAAAAATAAATAAACAAGAAAAAATAAACAAAAGCAAGATAAATATCAAGAGGATTTCTTGCGCCGAGGATGGAGGTTGTAGCGTCGATCAACAATGTTTCTGCGGCATTGCAAGTCGTTGATTGGAGAGGGAGAGGGATCTTCCATAAGCGTGTCGTCACCATCATCCACATGTCGGGGGTAGTCGTCTCGATCAGGGGAGGAGGTCCCCACTAGAACATCAACCACAGTACCAAAAACATTAGCTTAAAATAATAGAGAGAGATGGATACACAAATGGAGATCGATGCGAAGAACGGGTTGATGTAGGAACCTGAGGTGGGATCGAGGTGATCCACGAGAGTGCGGGGATTATGGCCACCTGCAAGGAGAGCCTCCACAACATCTATATAAGGAGTGTTGGTTAGAACTCCTAGTATTCATCCCTGGAGGAGAATATAACCTTCTCGGCCAAGGATATGTCGAATCATGAGGACCCGTTCTGCGATGCCCTGGAGAACTTCACGGTGGCCAGGATCTTGGTGTATAATGGGAGTTCAGTGAATGTAATCTTCAAGAAATCATTTGACGGGCTAAAGGTGGAGGTGAAAAGGGTATTAGCATCAGATGGACCACTCTTTGGGTTCTTTGGGGAGAAGAAGGAGGTAGAGGGAGAAGCTGGGCTTCTCGTGACCAGGGGCGTCCAAGAACTATTTGTTCATCATTGTGGACGCTCTGGGAAGCTATAATGTTATATTCGGACAACCCCTTATTAGTGCCTTTTGGTGTGTGCCCTCTTCTTTCTACCAATGCTTAAAGTATAATATTGTAGGAGTCTAGATCTAGGTCAGGGGGACCGCAAGATAGCTTTACAATGTTACGTCACCATCGTCAACACCATCACGTGGATGGAAGAGGAATAAGAGGTAGATACGGTGATGAAAGATATGATGTAGGATCAAGCGCTTACCCAACAGTTCCAAAAGCCCAAATTGATGGAATGGGCACTACTTTTTCCCTTAAGGAAGTAGCAAAGTGTCGTAAGTCAAGTGAAGGAATGCTTGATTCAACAATTCCCAACCCCAGCGTCCAGCACACCCTGCCAACTTAGAGGTGGGTACCACATGGTTCAGAAGTGGGGCACTATATGGCTCAGAGGTAATGTTTCCACATGGTGGCGGTCGCAAGACCCGCCAGACCGGCTCAGAGGTGGCGCACCACATGGTCGAACCCACACAGGTAGAAAGGAAATTAATTCGGGATTTATCAGTGCCCCCCGATCTTGAACCCATGATCTCTTTTGCTATCACTTATATAATCAAGTGCTTACCGAACTATTCCAAAAGCTCAGACTAATGGAAAGTGCGTTACATTTTTCCCTTAAGAAAGTAGCAAAGCTTCATGAGTCAAGTGAAGGAATGTTGGACCTAACACAGGGAAAGTCTAGCTAGAGGCAACAGAGGAGTTGGAGAAGTGGGATGTTGTCACCCTGGGCAGAAGTCCAGAGCAGGTACAGGTCAGTGGGAGTCTAAGTCAGGAGAATCAGGAGAAGGTCTGGAAGTGCATCCAAGAGAATGCCAATGTTTCCATAAGTTTGACCCTGTCAATCTTTCCATCGCCTCAAATTTAAATATCACAATTATTTATCCTATTTATGATATTTAAATTTCTACGTGTGAGCCATTTTCTGCTCTTTATCTATGCAATTATTGTTGTTTTTGTGAGTTAGTGTACATTATTGACTAGGGTTTTGACTTCTTCAAGTATGGAAAGATTGTTGGATCCATTAATCACAATATTCCAAATTTGAAGAAGGCACATAAGTCAATAATATACACAAGCATGTATTTGATATTTGTCTAAGTTCATATATGAAGGGTGTCTATTATTCACTGATTAGACAAGTTCAATATGTTAGAGGATTGGCTGGAAAGAAGTCAGTATACTTAGGAGAGGTTGAATATTGCCCAAGTACAAAAGCATTGGGTGCGTACACATCACTCTATGCCTGAGGCCCAAAAGTGTTGACAGATAACTAGTCACTCAAAGCCACAATGAAGATGCAGTGAAATATGGTTAAGTGCACAAGCATTGACTGATGGACATTCGTTCAATGCCCGTGCAGTTAAATCTTTCGAATACCAGAAGCATTGAGTGATGAACATTCACTCAATGACTTCATCAGAAATGTTGCATCTTACTAAAGTCCTTGGCATAGGTCTTTAGCTCATTAACTGTCCTAAAGAACCTTTCATAATAGCTAGTTGTGGTCTCCTCCCTGATCTGTCTAAAAGCTTCCTACTCTTGATTTAGCATTGACTTTCTATCATCTCTAACTTCTTCAGTACCTTCCATATACACTATCAAGGTGTCCCACATTTCCTTTGAGGTCTTACAGTGCACTAGGTTTTGAAAGGTGGAGTCATCTATGGCACTAACTATGATGTTTTATGCCCTCTTATCCATTGTTGCTAAGATGACTTCATCCTTAGTCATTTTAGTATACTTCTTTGGAGTCTGAAGATTTGCATCAAGGATAGATATCTTTATTGGGATGAAGGGTCCTTCTTGAACTATGATATAGATCCTAGGATTAGATGCTTCCACGAACAATCTGACCCTTTCCTTCCAAATGCCAAAATTCTCCTTCCTGCAGAGAGGAAGTTTCATGGATCTAAGCTATTTGTGATTCTCTCCTGAACCCATCTTAACCTTCTGACAGATACCCTGGAGATCTTCTCAGATTGTTAAGTCTTTTCTTGAGTAACCTCCCTCTGATACCACTTGAAAGTATTTGATTACAAGAGTAGCTAATCACCTAGAGGGGGGTGAATATATTATTGCAGTCTTTTAAGGCTCTTTAAAATATTATATGACTTATGTCCTACTGTGTATACTTAATTTAGCTTTCAAGAACACAATACTCAGCACAGCAAAAACACAAGATACAACACACCAGATTTTTATAGTGGTTCCCCAATGTATGTGCACATCCACTGTCCCTCTCTGCCTTTCTAACAGTACGTTATACAAGGCTTTTCTCCAAAAACTATGACTCCTAAGAGATTACAGCACAATCCCACCGGATCAGTCAGTCTCCACTGATACTTACAACACTGGCTCACAGCCCTCCACATAGTAATCTCCTGACAACCAAACACAGGCACAAATGCCCTTTACACAGGCTGGGAGAAACAGCCCCACACCGATCCACACAGGGATCCAATCAAAGGCCCATGACCCTAACACAGATCTCACAAATCCTTCTCACAGCCTTTATAATTTAGGCTTTACAATAAGATCTCACAGATCTCTCACATAGCCTAATCAATCTAGGACTCAACACAGATCTATCACAGATCCACTGGTTTTGAAAAAGTTGTTGATTTGACTCAAGAGAAATTATTCTCTGAGTCAATTTCTTCCTGGGCTAAGTAAATCTCAGCCCTATCTGCTTCCCAGCAATAAGAATAACAGTCTTCGACTATTTGCATCTTGTGTTGGAGGTTCCTTAGGACCTTGATCCTGTTCTTGCTAATGAAGGGGGAAGATTAAGAATGAATGTCTTCAATTAGCTAACCTTTATTGGTAGAAAATTAATTACTTTGCCTCTCCTTCTATCCATAGAAAACTCTATACAGATATCTTCTTCCTCTTCAATGATCCAGAGAAAGATCTTCAGATTTGGCTCGACTTGGATCGTAAATCAACATCAGCTAGGGCTTGCGTAGACTGATTCAACTTCCTCAAAGAGATCCTCTGTACTTGTTGTAGCATATGTTAATTGCACCAGTGAACTCAGAAACCCTTCAGATTTATCAATTTGAAGTTCTTGGTTATGTAACAATGGCGGATGAAGATGACGAACTCCTGCTTCTCGTTTTTAGAATGTTAATTAGAAAAATTAATTTAATCTCGATCTCAACTGCTATTTATAATCCCATCGATTTGTGGGATGATTGACACGTGTCCTAGTTTTAATAGTGGTTAAAACCTCAGCTTTGACATGATATCCTTGACTCAATGATTCTGGCCATATGGCGTTGAGTGAGTTAAGCTCATTCAACGCCTATGGACTTAACCACATTTCTACCTTTTAAATATTGTAAGCTTTGACTGCCAGCATTCCCTTTGAGTCCACCTATCATTGTATCTTGAACTATATGTCCAGTCATTGTGACAAAGACCAACCTGTATGCATGAACTTAAACATACATCAAATATAACTATGTGTATATCATTGACCTGTTTGACTTCTTACAAGTCTAGGACATTGGGATCAATGGACCCAACAGTAGTCTCGTATCGACTTCCATAAGGATGATAATATGATCGTGTCTCATTTTCTAAACTGGTTACACTACTCTATTAGAAACTAGCTAGAAATTTTTAACTATAAGAACTTAGAAGAGATTTCGAGTCGCGCATGGAAAGTGGAGCCCTTACATAAATGGACATCCAGAATTAGATCAACTGATAGATCCACATCGAGCATCACCATTACCACCACTACTAGATTTCCCTCACCATCCTATCATTATCGAGATTTTTACCCCATACACATCCCCTCAAGGGGTAAAGAGATTATTCGAACTAAGCCGAATACTGGAGTATTTTGATGCTTCATGTGAATGGTGTTGGGGCACAAATAATCTAAGTGTCTGCGACGACACTTTGTCGTTAATATTAAATCCATTAACGGATGAGAGCCTGAGTATGGAGTTTACGTTAATGAATCTCACCTTGAACCTGAGCCTGAGCCTGAGCTAGAACACGAGTTTAGGATGTTGTAGAAGTCGAAGGTGAGCACGATGAGCACTTAGTCTACATCCTACGTTATAGTTTGAATACTCCTAGCGAGTTTACTGAGGATGACCACCGGAGACATAAAATTTTTCGCATCACTACGCGTATTCATGGACAATTGTGTTTTATTATCATAAATATTGACAATATGGAGAACTTAATTTCTCAATGCATGGTTGACATATTAGGGTCGGGCTTGAGATGCATTAGTTAGAACAATCTTGCAACCTATCCGGAGTCAATAGTCATTTGGTTATGCATGTTACCCATTACTGCCTAGTTGGGTTTTATATACAAAGTACATATTCAGACATAGTATTATGTTATGTATCCATCATGGATGTTTGGCATATCCTATTAGGGAGGTCTTGGAAACATAAATGACTTGTCATGCACGATGGCATCAGGAAATCTCATTCCTTTAAGCATAAAGGACACAAGATTGTTCTTCTTCCCTAAAAGAACTGCCTTATTCCAAGGGCCTGCGAGAGGACCTCTATGCCTTCTAGCTCACTTTTATTGACTCTACCTCACTACCACTTAACGCACTTCCTCCTAAACCCCCTTTATTTGAAACAATGATCACAATGTTCCTAATTTGAAGAATTCTTAATAATATAGATGAACAAATTTGTATTTAATGTGCGTGCTTCTTGTTGAGTTGATGTCAGGACGTGATAGTACAAGCCCGACATAAGGCTATAATCCCTCATTGTGCAAGACATCATATCAACTTAAGTTATACTTTATACTCACTCTAAAAAGTCATATCAACAACGTCTAAAATGTTAAGTAATTCAAAGAAGTTAAATATAAAAAGATAGGAATTTAACTAAGTCAAAATTCTACTAGACATCTAGTCGAACCGGTAGATGATCAAATAAAATGTGTTAAGTAGAGTCAAATTATGAAAATATCAACTCGAGCACAAAATTTTTGTTAAGGCACTGATTTAACTAGATAGTCAAACCAAATGCAAAGAAAAATCTAGAAGAATCATGTGAAAGATTTCAGATAAATTACTAAGTACAAATTCAACCAGAAGACTTGGTCATTCGTGCAGAAGAGTCGTTTGCATTCAGGTAGAAGCATCATGAAGATGAAAATATGGTTAAGTACAAATTTGTCGAGAGCTCGGGGAGATTATGGAGAACAATCAAGATGGTTCAAGCTTATGCACTTAGACTGCGAAGTCTGTGAAGATTTGACTAAACATCAAAGCATTCATGCAAAAGAATCAAGACAATTCATGTATATGATAAGTATACATAAAGCTACTATAAAGATTCATCTAGGTCATCTACACGATTGTACAGATAGATCAAAGCAATTGATTAGAAGTTCCCAAAAGATCAAAGCTATGTTAAAGTATTGAAAGAAGAAGATTCTAGCTAAGCTATCATGACTAGATCATTTCGACCAGATAGGGAGGTGTAACATCCTAACTTTTATTGGGCCACTAGAACCCTAGTGGACCCAATAAAAGTTACATGAACCTCTACACAATACCCATAAGAGGTAGAAGGTAACCATATTTTAGGGATATTTAGCTACAAAACTCTAATTTGAGTTCTGTCAGTTACTATGAGCTCGTATAGTCAATATGAGCGCCTTGAAACTTGTTTCGTTGAAATCTGAAGTTATATGGTGAATGTGACCATTCCTCGTAGACCGTCACGATTACAAGAAACTTGAATATTGAGCTAGAGAACTCTGCTTTGAGTTCTGTCAGTTTATATAGTCTCGTATAGCCAATACGAGTACGATGGAAATCGTTGCGTTGTAATTCGAATTTAAATGGTGAATATGACCATTTTTTAGTATCGTGGAGCGTCACGATGATGCCAATGTTGAATATTGAGCATATGTGCTTCGATTCGAGTTATGTTAGTTGTCTTAGACTCGTATAATCGATACGAATGTTAGGTATTGTATCCACAATAACCCTGATTTGTAGAAGGGTCCAGTCAATCTAAGATGAATTGAGTTTATATTTGATATTGCTTTTTAGCTATGTACTTGCAGGTATACAATGTTAAGTACACATCAATGTCATGTTACAGTGGGTCAGTAAATATAGGACTATATAATGTAATCCTTCATTGTGTAGTCCAATGTGTTGACTTACGTGTAATCTCTCTATTGGGGTGTACTTCTATCCAAAGTGCAGGAGAAGGATCAAGGAAGGCCAAAGACCAGGATTCAGAATTGAAAAATTTTACCTAAGTAAAATTAGGCGAGTATGGTGAGTCATACACGTCGAATTTGTCAAGTATCCCCTTGATACTCAATGAATTCGTCGTGTATGCTTCCTGATACCCGTCGAATTCATCGCATATACTTAGAGTAAATTCTCTGGATTTCTAGAAATTGACCAAGGCAAATTCGTCGAGTATCACTGACGATACTCGCCGAATTTGTCGAGTATCATTAGTGATACTCGTCGAATTTGAGGAGTATCCCAGGCGATACTCGTCGAGTATGTCGAGCCATATGTCAACTTTTCTGAAATTATGTCCAAGGCATATTCGACGTATATCGTCACTATATTTGGCGAGTATCATAAATGATATTCGACGAATTCTGCCGAATTTTCCTTAGGCTGATTTTCTGAATTTTCTCTGGTTCAAAACCGTCAGCCATGCACAATGTTTTTCTAGGGTTTGTTTTTGGAAACATTTTATAGTCGTTTGATTTTGATTTTCTCTATATATAAACCTAGGGTAATTTCGAAATCAATACGTACCAAAACCTAATTGCTTTCATTCGAATTTCAAGAACTTCCCGAAAAAGAAACCGTTAGCCGCACGATACAACATTTGCGAAAATCTTCCGTTCGGCCGCGACTTCGTAAGATCTTCTTCCTCGATGACTTCTTCGACTGGATCGTGTCTTCGTTCAAGATCTAATCTAATCCAGTCCTTGTTGGTCGAAGATCAAGGTTCAAGATCAAAAGATTTCAAGTTTCCGAGTTCTCCGAGATTCAATATCAACCCTTCCAAGAATGTCGGATCAAGACTTGTAATCATGTGCTATTGTTGCAATTTCATTTTGAATAGTGTAGGAGATTTTTCTCTGAGTTTTGTAGATCCGTTTGTGGATCAAGAGAGTAGATCTGGTTGTGGATTGAGTTTGTAGATCCATTTTGTGGATCGAGTTGTAGGAGAGTTTGTTTTCTGAGTTGTAGGAGCGTAGTCTCCGAGGTGTAGGAGTTGCGACTCCGAGGTGTAAGATTTGACAAAATCTGAGTTTGGTGAAGTATCTGAATCTGCCCTTTGTGGGAGATAGATGAGGAGGGACAGTAGACGTACCCAACTTGGGGAACAACTATAAAATCTCTATGTTTGTGTATTTGTTCTTTAAGATAATTTTTATTCCGCAAAAAGACGCAAACACCGCCTATTCACCCCCCTCTAGGTTATTTAGGTAGACACTAGATATTTTCAATTGGTATCAGAGGGGCGTTTTGGTCGGTAAGGCTAACACCTTGATAAAGATCCCTGATCTAGCGTAAAGAGATTCCGCTTAGTTGCAATGGACAGAAGCAAAGACATGTCATCCATGAAGATACCGGTGTGCATCAAGGAAAACTTTCCCATGTGGAAAGGACGAGTTTTGTTCTTCACGAAAGCTACTGATTCGAGAATTTTTAAGATCGTGGAAGAAGGACCACACATTCCTACTCAAGCTTCAACGATAAATCCAGCGATTATGATTCCCAAGAAGATGATGGATCTCACGAAAGATGAGATTGCCCTAGTCTCCCTGGACAAGAAGGCAAAGAATATAATAGCAAGTGTAGTGGACGACTCAATGCTCCAGAACCTTTTCCACTGCAAATCTGCCAAGGATATTTGGGACTGTCTGGTTATTCTCATGGAAGGTACAGAAGAAGTGTGAGACGATCACTGATCTCTATTGAATCAATAATACGAAGCTTTCAAGCAAGCATCATGTGATACCATTGCAGACAGCTTTGAAAAATTCTTCAAGATCGTCAACGGACTCAGAAACTACGATCACATCTTCACACATGGTGAACTGAACGACAAGTTCCTTAGATCTCTCACAAAGGACTGGGACACAAAGTTCGTCGCCATTAGAGAATTTGGAAAGTTATCGTAGATCGACCCTCAGAATCTTTTCGGCAAATTTCTCTCCTACGAACTCCAAATGAACACCAGAAAGAAGGAGGAGCAAGCTAACCGGTCTTCAAGCAAAGAGAAGTCTGTGGCCCTAAAGGTTGAAGGTTCAAGGAAGTCTAAAGTTATGTCACCCATAAGGACACGAGCTCCAGACGCTCCTGAAGACTCTAAGCCCAGCACATCAGGATCCGAGTTATCTGACGGAGAGTTCTCTCTTATCTCCAAGCAGTTCAAGAAACTGCTTAGGAAGAGAAGGCAGATGAGCAATCCATCATCCTCCTCTAATTACAGGGGATCACATCGTGACGGTGATCGTACCAAGAAAAGCTACAATAAGGAGGACAGGTATAAATCAAAACCTAATAAATTTTCTTCCTCTGATGTTGTTTGTTACTGCTGTAATAAATCAGGTCACATGATTGTGGAGTGCCCGTATAAGAAGAAGGATAGCTCTAGGAAGAACGAGAAGAGATCCTTCAAAGGGAAGAAGAAAGAAGAAAAGAGCTTCGTCGCTAAAAAGCCAAAGACTCTCAGTGACAGTGACTCGAGTGAGTCGAGCTCTGAGAATGAAGAAGCCTACTTCGGGCTCATGGCTCACTCAGATGAGGAAGTTGGCGACTCTGAGTATAGCGAGAAGGTAAACTCACACACGATACTCTCTGAATCTAAAACATCCTCGAATGGTCATGATGGCTACTCTTTTGAAGAGGAAGGTGATTCTAAGTTGATGGCTCAGCACGAGAACCTGTTAAAGGCTTTTGACAAATGCTGAAAGGTAGTCAAAAAGCAGTTAAAAGAGATTACCTCCCTCAAGGCAGTGGAAATAAATCTAAAGGAGGAAATTGCAAAATTGCTTCCTCTCAGAGATGAAGTCCACTCCTTGAAAGAGGAACTCAAGGGCTCTGCTGAGATGTTAAGTATAAAGGAGAATCTTGATGAGCTGGAAGAAAAGCTTTTGGTAGAGAGGAAACTCATTGAGAGCTACTCCAAGCCAAAGACTATCCTCCCTCTCATTGATGAGTTTTCCTCTCCGAAGAAGGGTAATGGTCTTGGCCACCAGGTTGAAAAAGGTAAGGCTGCTAAGAAAGCCTCTGCCAAAGAGAAAGGGAAGGCCCCTCTTGGTTAAACCTCGTTTAAGAAGGCAATCTTCCCAACGAACAAATTTGATTTTGAGTCGTCCTATAGGCACTATACTCGGCCTACTCAAGTAGAGCCTAAGTCGCGCTATCAAGGATGGACCTGCCCCAGAACTATGGTGAGAGTGTGTTCAAAGCACCTTACAAAGAAATTCAGTTAAAAAATTATGGTCCATATGTTCATGGTCATAACATTAAGTAGGCACCTAAAGCTAAGCCTGTTGTACAAAAGGAAAAGGAGATGCAGAAACCTTGTGTTTGCTGCAATCATGAGGCCTCAACCTCATAGTACGGTGCCTCTGCTAAACCTAAGTTCCAAAAGGTAAAGCATGAGTACCCGAGAAGGTACAACAGGTTTGACTGTTGGTGTTGTGGCAAAATTGGTCACTTTGGCGTAGATTGCCGGTACAACCCCGCTAACTTTGTAACCCTACGGGTTAGATATACGAGACAGACCACTCGTAAAGTTAATGTTCCTAGTGGTGGTAAGCTGACCAGGAACCAAGGACCCAAATACGTTTTGGTACCTAAGGTAAAATGATATGTTTTTGCAGGTATGTCCAAAGGCCACCAAAAATCCTATCTAGTACTTGGATAGTAGATGCTCTCGGAATATGACCGGGACAAGATGCCTACTACTTGATTATGCCCTAGTCAAAGATGGACCAAAAGTCATTTTTGGAGGATCTGACCGGGGACTACTAAAGGCTATGGTATGATATCCAATGGTGTAGTCTCTTCCACAGACGTTGCTTATGTTGAAGGATTACACCATAATCTTATAAGTATAAGTTAGCTATGTGACAAAGGCTACATTGTTGAGTTCTAAAAGGACAAGTGTCTGATAAAGTCGTCTATAAATTTGGAGATGATTTTAACAGGCACTCGGAGCAGAAATATTTTCTGTTTAAATTTTCTTTGCTTGGACAATTCTACCTCTGTTTATTTTATTGCAAAAGATGGTGCGTTTCTTTATGACCAATGACACAAGAGATTAGCACATATTAATTTCTAAACCTTAAATATTCTATTTTCTTTCAACTTAGTACGTGATGCCCCAACATTAAGTGCCTTAAAGAGTGTCCATGTCACTCCTATCAAATGGGTAAGTAGACACGGTCTACCTTCAAGAGTATTGCTGAAAAAGATTCCTCACGAAGCTTATACTTGCTTCATATGGACTTATTCGGTTTTATGCGAATTCACAGCTTAGGAGGTAAGGTCTACAGGTTAGTAATTATTGATGACAACTCGCATTTTACTTGGGTGTTCTTTCTGAAACACAAGTCAGACACCATCGATTCTTTCACCAATTTTGTCCGACAAATTCAGAACGAACTGAGCTGCTTAGTGGTCAAAATCAAAAGTGACCACGGAATAGAGTTTGAGTCTGGTGCCATGAGAGAATTCTGTGGAAGTCAAGGTATCTTTCATGAGTTTTCCTCCTCGCGCACTCCACAGCAAAATGGAGTAGCAGAAAGAAGAAATAGAACCATCATTGAAGCATGTACAACGATGTTGAATGATGCCTCACTTCCGGAGTACTTTTGTGCTGAAGCAGTCAACACCGCTTGTCACGTGCAAAATAGAGCACTCATCAACAAAAACTATCGTAAGACCCCCTATGAGTTATTAAAGGGCAGAAAACCGACTGTCCTACTTTAGAATCTTTGGAAATAAATGCTTCGTACTTAATAATGGGAAGTATTACCGCACAAAGTTTAGTGAAAAGTGTTTCGAAGGTATTTTTGTAGGATATAGTAGCCATAGTAAGGCATATATGATTTTTAATAAGAAAACCCTGGTGGTAGAAGAGTCAATCAATGTTGTATTTGATGAGACAAGCTTGCTTTAGAGCAGCTTGTCTAGTGTTATTGGTGCAGATACAGGTACCAAGTTCAAAGAGCTTAGCTTTGATGAACCAGTCAAAGAAGACATTCCAAGCTCAGTCAAGATCGTCGATCAAGGCTTGGTGGATAAAGAACCTCTAGAGGAAGAATTGCCTCAACCTATAGAGGTTACACAGGATATTGCAGGTCCTGCTGAAAGAAGGGAAAGGAATCTAAGGTTTTGACACCTTAGAGATCACCCAGTTGATCAAATCATTGGAGAGCCAGGCAACGGTGTGAGAACCAGAAGAGGTACAGCTAACGAGATTTTGCATCTAAGTTTTCTGTCACAGGTTGAGCCAAATAAATTCGAAGAGACAAATAAGGATGTTTCTTGGATTTTGGCAATGCAAGAGGAATTAAATCAGTTCGAACGATACAAAGTCTGGGAGTTGGTACCTAGGCCCAAGGGACAGAATGTGATAGGCACCAAGTGGATATTCAGAAACAAGCTGGACGAGAACGGAGTAATTATCAAGAATAAAGCACGGCTTATTTCTCAAGGATAAAGACAAGAAGAGGGGATCGACTCGACCAGACCTTTGCTCCAGTGGCCAGGCTCGAAGCGATAAGGTTGTTTCTTGCATATGCTACCCTCAAAGGCTTCATTGTCTACTAAATGGACATGAAGTCAGCATTCCTCAACGGGAATCTGAAAGAGGAAGTATATGTAGCTCAACCCCCGGGTTTTGTTAATTCTCAACTCCCTGAACACATTTATTTTTTAAATAAAATTTATACGGCTTAAAGCAAGCTCCCCAAGCTTGGTATGAGACGTTGTCTAGCTTTCTCCTTGAGAACGAGTTCACAAGAGGAAAGATAGACAAGACATTATTTCTTAGGGAAGTAAAAGGCAAGATTCTACTAGTGCAAATCTATGTCAACGACATCATATTTGGCTCTACGGAAGACAACCTTTGCAAAAAGTTTTCCAAACATATGCAAGGGAAGTTTAAAATGAGCAGTATGGGAGAGCTGAAGTATTTCTTAGGACTTCAGGTGAAGCAATCTAAAGATGGAATTTTCATCTCTCAAACGAAGTTCACCAAGGAGCTTCTTAAGAAATTCGGAATAGAGAGTGCAATCTCTATGAGGACTCCAATGGGTTCAACTATGTCTCTGGACAAGGATGAGAAAGGGAAACCTTTTGATGAAACCAAGTATAGAAGCATAATTAAATCTTTGCTCTGCCTAACAGCCAATAGACTAGATATAATGTTTTCAACATGTGTTTGCGCTAGATATCAGGTGAACTCTAAGGAATCTCATTACGTCGCTGCAAAGCAGATCTTAAGATACCTTAAGGGCACACCTAATCTTGGCTTATGGTACCCAAGAAGTAATGATGTCGAGCTAATTGGCTTTTCAGATGCTGATTTTTCAGGAAGTAGGGACGATAGAAAAAGCACTTCCGGGACATGCCAATTCCTAAGAAGACGGCTTATCTCTTGGAGCGGTAAAAAGCAGAATTATGTCGCAACCTCTACTGCTGAGTCAGATACATCTCTGTGGGTAGTTGTTGCGCACAACTTCTTTGGATAAGTAATCGGCTCAAAGATTATAACTTAAAGTTTCGAGAAATTCCAATGTATTGCGACTCCTCCAGCGCAATTGCAATCGCAAACAATCCAGTTTCCCATAGCCAGACCAAGCACATTGAGGTGCATTATCATTTCATCCAGGAGCATATGGAGAACAAGGACATATCCCTCAGCTATGTTCTGACGAACAAGCAGGTTGCAGATATTTTTACGAAGCCGCTATACGAGACCAAGTTCTTGTTTTTCAAAACGGAGCTAGTTATATTGAACAAAAGACCCATGAAGACGGTCAATCTAGCAGAAATGGTCTCGGGTTCAATTTCAACAAAGCAGGAATTTTTACAAGTCAAATTCGGTGAATTTCGGCCGACTCGTCGCAAAATCATGTGAAAATCGCCGAATTGGACTCCTCCAACAGCAAATTTTGCTGAATTCTGTTTAGGGCAAAATTTCAAGTGACTATATTGGATCTGAAGTATCGTTGACAGGTTAGGTACACGCCTTCTTAGTTAAATTTAACTTATATATTTGTATATATGTATATATGTAAAAAGAAGCGGGAGGACACACTCACGGGAACACATCGAATCGACTACTACAACTTCCCGAGTTTGCCGAACGCAAATTCCCGACCCTTCGGCTACAGACTCTCGTCAAACAGTTTCCGAACCACCCCCCCCCCCCCCCCCCCCCCGTATGCCAACGTCGTTGGATTCCACCTACATTGTCGTAAGTGGAAGGTTTTGGCAACCCTAATTGGTCGAATTCCGCTTCACTCCCGCCAATCTCGCACCGTGGAGTTTTCCCAAAAAGCTATTTGTCGTCGTTTCTTCAGTACAGTGTAGTGGTCTGGACTCTTGCAACCATCCAGAAACTAGTCAGCAAAGTGCAGTGTAGTTTCCAGATTTACAAAAGCTTAAACTTTCAGAACCTTTGTTCATCAGCGATTCAACTAATTTCCCAGACGTTTGCTCTCCTGATTTCAGATTTCTAGACTTACAATGGCTCTTAGAATCACCAGTGGCTTTCCAGGGGGAGGTGAGTTGGTCCGCACAGGGTTTGCTCAAGCTTCAGATGAGTTCTGGAATGTCATTCTCATGCTGGAGACAGCTGGACTCTCCTTTGTCCTCGAACACCCCTGCAAGGTACTGGACAAGGAAGTTCTCGACTTTTTCCATAATGCCAAGCTCCGACACAAAGACTCAGTCATCAAGAGCAAATTTCAGAAATTCAAAGTAAAAGTGAACGCCTCCCGGCTATATAGGTACCTGTGGCTCCCAATCTGTGATCAGACCGACTACCTAGAGGAGGCTTATTTTGCCAGAACTTTATCCTTCTGTGGATTGCCCTGAGGCACCAAGGCCATCAAGCGCAAAGGGATGAATGAGGAAGGCAAGCTCCTCTCCGACATCATTGGCAAGGTGCTGATCTGCAAGACATGCTTGCATGACTACCTTTCTACAGACATGTTCAAGATACTGGTCGCTATTGTCTGCAGAAAGAAGCTGGACTGGGGTGCTTTGCTATTCGACAAGATAAAGGATAGCCTACGCACTCCCAACTTTGGAAGGATTATCAGCCTATACCTTAATCAATTGGATGGTGATAGGTTCGATATGAACAAAGGCGTACCTATCCATCATTCGAAGAAAATCGACTCCACAATCTTCACTCGATGGGATAGGAGGATCATCCAGAGAGGGGGAGCCTAATATCTTTATTTCTAATTTCAAGAACTTCCCGAAAAAGAAACCGTCAGCCGCACGATACGACATTCGCAAAAATCTTCCGTTCGGTTACGACTTCACAAGATCTTCTTCCTCGACGACTTCTTCGACTGGATCATGTCTTCATTCAAGATCTAATCTACTCCTGTCCTTGTTGGTCGAAGATCAAGGTTCAAGATCCAAAGATTTCAAGTTTCCGAGTTCTCCGAGATTCAAGATCAACCCTTCCAAGAACTTCGGATCAAGACTTGTAATCGTGTATTATTATTGCAATTTCATTTTGAATAGTGTAGGAGATTTTTCTCCAAGTTTGTAGATCCGTTTGTGAATTGAGAGAGTAGATTTGGTTGTAGATCGAGTTTGTAGATCCGATTTATGGATCGAGTTTGTAGATCTGATTTGTGGATCGAGTTGTAGGAGAGTTTGTTCTCCGAGTTGTAGGAGCGTCATCTCCGAGGTGTAGGAGTTGCGACTCTAAGGTGTAAGATTTGATGAAATCTGAGTTTGGTTAAGTAGCCGAATCTGCCCTTCGTGGGAGATAAGAGAGGCGGGATAGTGGATGTACCCAACTCGGGGAACCAATATAAAATCTCTGTGTTTGTGTGCTTGTTCTTTAATATAATTTTTATTCTGCAAAAAAACGCAAACATCACCTATTCACCCCCCTCTAGGTGATTTAGGTAGACGCTAGATACTTTCAAACAGTATAACAGAACTCGTTTTGTTCCAATCCTAGGTCATGTGGTAAATATGTTCATTTTGAGTATTATTGTGTGTCACGACGACGCCATTTTGGAATAATGGGCAAATGAACTCGGATTGGACCACAGTAAGTCACATTGGACTCGTGTGGTCAATATGAGATCAACAAAATTTATTGCGCCTAATTTTGACATTTTCATGTCAATATCAATCAAAACGAGCTTTTTGGTGCACCAAAAAGCGTGCACACACTAATATTACTAAAATATCCTAACCTTGGCTCGTCATTCGACGACTTGGACTTACTTTGGCCTTGACCCACATGGGAGACCCATCCATGGTTGAATTTTGGTCAAACCCTTCAAAAGTGGTTTTTTGTGCCCTACCTAACGCCAACCAACCATGCCACCATGGGGTTTTTACTAGCCTTAATGGGTCGTAGCTTTGGTTCACTAATGGACAAAACCAAGAGAGAAGGAAAGCAAAGCCCATCTCTTATTCTCTCTCTCTCCCTCTCTCACTTCCTATTTGTCGAAGTTGGCATTATCACATGGCTATTAGCCTAACCTAGGTCCTAGGTGGTACCACCCTCTATTCAGGGGATGCCATCTATCCATATAGCTAGGAGAAGCTCGGCCACATCTCCTCTATGAGTTGTTTAGTCCCACACCAATGAGAAAAGGGGGGAGCCTCCTCAGCGACGGACCTAGAACGATTTCTTGGTGTGGACATTCAATAAGATAACAATAAATTCTTTTTTAGCAAATTTATGTAAAATGACTAAAATTTTACAAACTTACAACAAATTGGATCTTTTGAAAAAAATAAAGTAAATAAATAAGGTTGCGTGTGTTGGCCCAATGTTAGAATCACGCAGGACGGCGCATCGACGCGAGCTGCTGGTAGTCGGCGAACAACGAGAAGGATATGGAATGTCTGGTACGTGAAGGATGCGCCGGCTAGCCGCTACTGGTAGTTGGCAAAGAAGGAGACGAAAGGTCCCTGGCTGCTGGTAGTCGACAATGAAGGAGACAGAAGGTCGCGGGCAAACCGTGGCAAATATTGTATTTAATTTTTTTTCATTCAGAATTATTAGCTAGAGTTGTAAACCGTGGCAAATATTGTAATTAGTATTAACCACGATTATGAACTGTGACAAATACATTAAGTAGTATTAGCCACGGTTATACACTGTGGCTAATACTGTAAATAATATTAGCCATAATAGTAAACCGTGGAAACTATTGCAAATAGTTTAGCCACGGTTGTAAAACATTGATAGAAATAGTATTAGCCACGTTTTTAAACCGTGGCTAATATTGTAAATAGTACTTGCCACAGTTTTAAACAGTGGCCAATACTACAATTTTTTAAAAAATAATAATTCTGCGTGGGCGGTCGCCCACACTCGTCGAATGGTAGGTCCGCCCCTAAGCCTCCTCCTACCCCTATTAAAAGGACCATCTACCTCGAGATGGAACACGACCCTCCCCTTAAGCCTTAGTCGACCCTGCCACCACCCTCTACCGAAGCACCACATCGCTGGAGAAAGAGGAGCCGAGCTCCGCCACCATGTCATCTCTCATGGAAACTTTGTCGTAGACCACCAAAAGGCCTCGAAACAAGGTGGATTCCTCCTCCTCTCCTTCCTCCCTATCTTCTGGATGCATCGCATGCAAACTCCGGCGGTCAGATCACATTTCTCCTATGAACGGAGATGGAATAGAACATTCCTCATATGAATCGAGATGGAACTGAAAATTCCTCCTATGAATGGAGATGGAACTGAACATTACTCCTATAAATGGAGATGAAACTGAACATTCCTTCTATGAACGAAGATAGAATTGAAGTCTCCTGAAAATTGAATGAAGGAGTACTAACCCTTTTTATTTTATTACATTTTCCTTTTTCTCCAGTTTTGTATTAGTCCAGTTCTTTTTCGTACTTTATTTATATTTCTTTTTGTTTAGTTTCTTCTCAGTACTACTTCAGTGTTGTACTGATCCAGTTCCTTTCAGTACTTTATTTACAGTTCTCTTTGTTCGGTACTACTCCAGTCTTATACTGGTCCAGTTCCTTTCAGTACTTTATTTATTGCTCTTTTTGTTCAGTGATTTTCAGTACTATTCCTGTCTCGTACTGGTCTAGCTCATTTCAGCACTTTATTTTAGTACATTTACAGTTCAGCATTTCATTACTGCAATTTGTATTTTACTTTAGTATTTATTTCTACAGTTTATTTCAGCAACATATTTGTTTATCGCTCTTATTTATATAGTTTACTATTTTTGCATTTCGAGTCGGGACCTGCTGTAACGAGCGACTGGCTTTCTAGTAGAGTGTTAGTTGGGGATATCCGAGAGTTGAGTTATTCCTCTAGAGTTAGCCCCAAATAATGTGCTCACACGCTCGTTGTGCTCCTTGTATAAAGTTGAGCAGTGCGTTGATTTGAGAAGGTTGTTTGACCGAATTATTTTATGTCAAGTAGGGCAGGTCGTCGTAGACCTAATATGTGTCAGTTATTTATTTATTGAAATGCTTGTGAATTGCTTGTGGTTAAACGTGGCAGGTCGGTCATGCTCGTAGACCATACGTGTCAGTGCAGGAAGGTTAATAACTCAGGGCGACAGGGAGATGCGTACTACAGGTGATCGGCCGTTTTATGACTCGTTGGATTCCTCCACTGGTCAACATAAATTTCAGAAATTATTGGATGTCACTCGCATCTAAGAGTACACAGGGTTGTACGTTGGGGCTTAGGTAGTTCGGTATGTCCACACATAGAAGTGGCAGGACTTTCCACTGTCACTGACGATCATATCAGTGAAGCTCGCGGAGTTCGCTACCATGTTGGAAGAGAAGCGGTCCATACTATGTTGACATCGGGTGTGTGCGCGGGTTTTGAACACCTGCGATGTGTTGACAGGTTTTTAACACCAGCGGTGTGTTGGCAGGTTTTGAACACATATGGTGTGTTGGCGGGTTTTGAACATCTGCAGTGTGATTGCAGATTATGAATACTTGTTGATTGTGTGACTGCTAGTTGATCTCCTTTTAAATAATTGATGTTTATACTGCTGTTTTCCAATTATTCATATGTTGTGCTATTTCAGATTTATGCTCCTAGCATATGATATGATAATGCAATATATAGAAATGCTACTGCTAACTCTCTTTTGCTTCAGGTATTATTGATAGTGTTGAGACTCACTCTCGTCCCCAAGTTTAGGGATCATGAGGAGGTGTGAATCCACTTAGTACTGTAACTAACATTTATTTAAATAACCATATAAATGAGATGGAGCAGTGCAAGATCATATTACTCCGTGAGAGCGTACTTGTCTTAGAGCCCGCATGAGCAAACACATTAGTCTCGTCTCTAGTCCTTAGAGATGAGACCGCTTAGTTTCGTAAAAGCAAAGAGAGTGTTTTAGTTTTATATGCCCTGATGGGCCGTGCATATAAACTAATGGTTACGGCCTTTGTTATATATTCTGGTTTTTGAATTATTTTCACTGTGATCTGATGTGATGTGATGAGTTTTTATAGCCTGACAAGGCGATCATTCTATGCTTGGTGAGTGGGTTGTTGCCACATAGAAAGTTTAGGTTGACCATCTTGGGCGGTAAGGCCCGTCTTCGACCAAACTCGGGCAAGTGTTGGGGGGAGGGTCTTACAGAAAGAGGGGTTACATGAAAAACTATTTTAAGTCCATATTTGACTGAATGAAGTCTTGAAGAGAAATTCTAATGCAAGCATATAGACGAACATGCAAAAAAAACAAAGATTCAACGTGATGCCAAGACATTGGACTAAATGTAAAACAGATTTGACCAAATTGTACTATCTAGAAGAATGAACAATGAACTTTGATACGAAGTTTATCATTTGAGCAGAAGAAGTCCTAAAGGATAAATTCGACAGAATAAAAATTCAACTGGAAATAAAGTCGAACAGTGTGACAGGCCTGAATTCAAATTAAAGTATTGTTTTGGCATGAAGTCAATTAATGCAACCACGAAAAGAGTCATTCAGTTTCGTCCTTTATAGTAATAGATTTCTGATAATAGATTTTCCGAGATTTGACCGTTATGAATTTGGAGTCTATAAAACAAAGAGGACATGAATAGTAAACCCTAATCAATAGAAAACGAGATAGAGCTTTCAGCTCTCATTTTTGAAAACAAACTAATTGCATCCAGAAGCCCAAGTTTTGAAAAAGACAAAAATCAAAAGGAAAATCTCTTCTTCTCCAGTAGTGTAGTCGATACAAATTGCTGAGGAAGTTCAAAGTAAAATCATTCAATAACAAGAGAAGATCTTCAAAAAATGCAGATCACACGTTCATTAAAACAGATTTCTTTCAAGTGTCCTGCAGGAAGATCAGAGAAAATGCAATCTTCAATAAGCTTCAAGAATACTCCAGTGCTATCAAGAATATCAACTGAGTCTACAGAAAGTTTTGTAATATAACTTATTAAAATTTTAGGATCTCTCTGAGATCTGAGTTGTAGGATCATTGCATGTGTCTTAAGATTGGTTTCTTGCTGTGGAATTTGAGTTATAGGGACCTTATGACCTGAGATAAGAAGCCAGCTTATGCTTCTAAGGTAAGAGACTCTATCTTTGAGCTATAGGATCCTTTGTGGATCTGAGGTAGGATTTTGGTTGAGAAATATGGGCATAGGATTCCTAATGTGGAATTTGAGGTAGTGTCCTAGTGACCTGAGGTAGGAGGCCAGTCAATGCCTCTAAGGTAGGAGACTTGGTCTCTGAGCTTGCATGATCTGTGGATTTGAGATTTTGTTGGATTTTGTCGAGGCTAGAACACTGCTAGACAGGCGAAGAGGGAAAGTAGACGTACCCAACTCAGGGAACCAATAAAAATTATTGTGTGTTTGTGTTGTATGATTGGTTGTGATGCGCACTGTTCTTTGTTTCCACAAAATAGTTTTAAAAACATCATCACATATTCACCCCTTCCCCTCTAGGTGAAGACATCCCTTAACTTTTACCAATCTCAAGAAGTAACTTGTGGCCCAGATGTGTCAATCACCTCACATTTATCAATTCCCAACGTGTCATCTAACATTTCTCAGCTTTTTAACAATTTATCTAATGACCACTCACTCTACACACCTCACTCTGTCGATTTCATATTTAGAGACTGTGTTTTTATTTCACCTCACTAGCATTTGGTTAAAGACAACTTTTTGGTGTTATATCAATATATTAATTTTTTATATCATATTTTGGGTACACGCTATGGGGTCGAATGAGAATCAAACTCGAGTATAATAGCGATTTTAACTCTCTGATCGATGGGCAGACTAAGGTCGTTGATAAAAATTTGAGGGGCCATCATAAGCATTTTACCGGAGCGAATGCAAAGCAATGGATCTTGAACTTCCAAAAGCACAACTCACGTATATTAATTTTAAAATTGCTCCCTTACTAAATCTCTTTTGAGATTATCTATGTGTTGCAATTACCCCATCTAAATGGCTGCCACACACTCCATTTCCATGAACGTATCCATTTGAGGTGCAAGCTCATGTTAAGTATTTAAAAGAATTGTATAAAATCATTACTGATAATTTATGAACAACTTTTGAACATTATAAACTCATAGACGGTCATTATTTACATGAGTTGTACTTTTAAAAGAAAGATTTGGTGTTTGTTTATTGCAGGAGGATTGATCCATTTAAATTCAAAAGTACACCGAACTACCCATTAAGGCTCCAAACATACCACCTGATTTAGCACCAACGACGATGCTCGATCTCTCTATTACCAGCTTTTGTGAGTTCTCGCCGGAGTCGAGCTCTATTAACCTGGGGGAATTGATGCATCCATTGCTACATCTGAAGACGTGGGATACCATTGCGTGGAAGTTATATTTTATTAGTTGTTATTTTCTGTCTTTTTTCCCTTGCATCTATGTTATTTTGAGTTCTGGTTCATCGATTTGACCACTCGGTGAGACCTTTAATAAAAAGGTCTAATAATTTGAATAGTTAGGACGCAAGATGCAAGTTTAATTTATTTAAGGATGTGTAAAGTTAAAACCTAAGAAAATCAAATCAAAAACATTATTAGTAGATAATAACAACATATGTGAATTAGTTTTTTGGAAATTAGAAAAACTCCATTTGGAGAATTAGAAAAGACTTTTGGAAAAAAAAAATTTGAAAAATGTGAAAACAGTTTGGGAAAGAAAATCTTGCTGCTACAAGATTTGGAAAATGATATTTTGGAAACAAAGAAATAGCAAATCAGTCTCCTGTTCATGGCCTATAAGAAATTCCATTAAGATATATCAAAATAGCTAGACTTTTCAGAGAAAATGAAATCATGTTTCATTTTTCTCTGTATACGTTATTATTCATTGTCTTCCTCCCGCTCCAATCTCCTGGCCAAAGCGATGAAGCTCCAAGACCTCATCAATGAATCACGTGCTTCTCCGTCAAACCTCTTCCTAAATCGATCTCTATGAATAACATTCGAGCCCCGCAGGCCGGCTGCCCTCGGTAATTGTTTCAGCGGACGGCGTTTGGAAATGTTGACTCCATTGACGTCCAATAGCTTGTTGTTATTGTTGTTGCAAACGGTTATCGTTGACGTCGGCATCCCTTTTCGACAGTCGTCTTACCCGATCTCCTACCACCGTTGGATTTGGAAGAGCCGCTCCTCACTTGGGTAACATCCACTCCTTGGCTCCAAAGTATTAAATTAATTGTATGCGACTCATTTAAATATTGCTAAACTTGTTTTGAACGTTCAGTCTATTTCTATTATCATTATTTCATAAATTGTTATTATAATTTTGTTTGTGTATGTACAAATCTCGCAAAGATTTAACTCAGCAATTGCTCGAAAGATATGATTCTAACAAAACTTAATGATTTTATTAAAGTTCATTATATTGAGCTTAATTTTGCACGCAATACTCTATTTGGCCCACCAGTCCTACAAAAAATAAAATCAATTCACATTAAAAAAAATTATTTTCAAAACCCTTATTTTTGTCTACATCATCTTGTCAGGGTACAAAACGAGTTTGGTGAATGCATTGAGGTTAAGTTTGGTGAACTCAAAACTTGGTTGCCAGGAGGCGGAGAAGTGAATGGAGACAATACAAATTTAACATATGTAGCTTGTAGGATAAAAGAGAAAAGACAGCATAGAGGCCTAGCCGCCTAGATATCATGAAACAACCTACAAGTTTTATAATTATAAAAATCAAAATTCTGACTCGAGAACTAGCCCGGGTGTGCATGCAGTTCTGCCAGTGGCTCTAATAGCTCTATTAACTCAACACAATGTAGCTAAGTCGTCCCAATTCACAATCATAATATTGCAATAATGTTTCGCAGTTGGGTGTGCCTCCAAGTTAAGTTGTGATTAGGCTCAAAAATTAAATTTTTTGTAAAATTAATTTCTCCAAAAAACTACCACATGAACATAATTGGCTCAAACATATTTGTTGTCCACCATCACAACAATTCAATCTCAATCCCAAGAGAAGCCACTGACATCCACATTGTTGATATTTCTTGGTAGTACTTTTTCATATCTTCAAACAAAACAACAACACTCAAGCTTTTATCCCACTATAGTGTGGTTGACTATTTGGATCCTTTGTTGCCATTGGGTCCTATCTTGTGTCATAATCTCACTAATGCCTAAGTAGATCATGTATTTCCTTATAGTTTCATTCCAAGTCTTTATTGGTCTACCCCTCCATCGTTTAACACGCCTAGTGACTAGACTCTCACAATGCCTAACAGGTGCCTCTAATGGTCTTTTTGTACGTGTCCAAACCATCTTAGTGTTGGGAAAAATAGCATGATCCCGACCAGGGCACCTATAGAGGATTTACAAGCAAGACAAATACAAGCACAGCAATAATAAAGTGACACAACAATTTTTAACGTGGAAACCCAATAAGGTGAAAACCACGGGACTATCAGCGTCCACCCTTGAAAGCCCCCACTATAAGGCGTGAAAATCACGCACAACAAATTACAGGGCTTTCACCACCGCCACATACACAAGGCACAATTTCCACCATCGATCCACAACGGATCACCACCACCTACACAAGGTACCAGTTCCACAAAGGAATACAAAAATCTCTCCTTGCTGCAAAAGCATAAATCTCTTCTCCCACAACCACACAAGGATTGACAAGGGAAAAAACAAGCGAGAAATCAAGAAACCATTACCCAATGGATTGAAAAATCCATTCTGAATGCCGCAAAGGAGAAAGGCTACACAAAGCCCCTTCTTCTTCAGAATCCGACGATCCGATCTTTGATACTCTTCTCCGAGATCTTCTCTTGATCTTCCTCCACTCAAATCTCTCTTGGAATGAATGTTTTGGCCTTGGAATTGGCTTCCATTTATAGGCCCAAAACAAATGCTACCTAACCCCAAAAATGGTGGTAGGTGTTACCTAACACCTAATTTGGTGGTAGGTACCACCTAACTCTAAATTGTGCTCATTTCAGCTCGGTTATGGAGCGCTGCTCGACGAACCCTGAGCCCAGGCAGCTCCAACATCGCTCCGGCCTCCAAACATAAACATCACGAGCAGCTACAAGCGTGCCCGGTGGTTTTTACCGACTCGTATGGGAACCACACCCTAACAAACTCCCCCTTCACATCGAGTCGGGAGAAACCGCCATCCCGGCGATTCTCACACATGTCTCAAACTTCCCTCGGGTCACTACCTTGGTCAGCATGTCCGCCCCATTATCATCGGTGTGAACCTTCAGTAGCTCAAGCTCCTTCTTCTCCACAACATCACGTATCCAATGATACCGTGTGTCGATGTGTTTCGACCTTGAATGGAACATGGAGTTCTTTCCCAAGTGGATGGCACTCTGGCTGTCACACATCAACATATAACGATCCTGAGTGAAACCAAGTTCTCTGACAAACCTCTTCATCCAGAGCAACTCCTTTCCAGCCTCAGTTACAGCAATGAACTCAGCCTCTGTTGTTGACAGTGCCACACACTTCTGCAGTCTCGATGCCCACAAAACTGCTCCCCCTGCAAATAGCATCAGATACCCGGACGTAGATTTTCTAGAGTCCAGATCTCCGGCCATATCAGCATCAGTATAGCCCAGAAGCTCGGGCTCACTGCCTCCAAATCTCAAACTCAGATCTGTCGTCCCCTGCAGGTACCTCAGAATCCACTTCACCGCGCTCCAGTGTTCTTTCCCAGGGTTGGAGAGAAATCTGCTCACAACACCAATAGCATGAGCAATGTCTGGACGCGTGCACACCATAGCATACATAAGGCT
This sequence comes from Platanthera zijinensis, assembly GCA_039513925.1. NCBI lineage: Eukaryota > Viridiplantae > Streptophyta > Magnoliopsida > Asparagales > Orchidaceae > Platanthera > Platanthera zijinensis. Next base: position 73,542,830 of record CM077097.1, read on the forward strand.
TCCCACTGCAGACGCATAAGGCGCCTTCTGCATAGCCTCTTTCTCCTCCGGTGTGCTGGGGCACTGATCAGCGGTCAACTTGAAGTGAGCTGCAAGTGGCGTGCTCACCTTCTTCGCCTGATCCATAGAAAAATGTTGCAACACTTTGCGGATATACCGCTCCTGGGATAACCAAAGGAATCTGGTGCCCCTGTCCCTGCGAATATGCATCCCCAGAATAGTCTTCGCGGGACCCAGATCCTTTATCTCAAACTTTGAACTCAACTGTCGCTTCAATTCAGTAATGCGCGGAGTCTTCTTCCCGATGATCAGCATGTCGTCGACATAAAGTAGCAGAATGATGAAGTCTTCAGGAGCATACTGCTTCACAAACACGCAATGGTCTAGGGTGGTCTTTGTGAAGTCGATCTCCCCCATAAAAGTCTCAAACTTCCGATCATTGCCGCGGGGCCTGTTTCAACCCGTACAGACTTTTCTTCAAGCGGCATACATATCCTTCTTTACCCCTTATACAGTAGCCATCAGGCTGCTCCATGTACAACTCCTCTTCAAGATCGCCATGTAGAAAAGCGGTCTTCACGTCCATCTGCTCCATCTCCAAGTCTAGCCTCGCAGCGAGGCCTAGCACAACTCGAATGGAGGACATTTTCACTACGGGCGAAAATATCTCATCAAAATCAATGCCCTGTCTTTGTGCAAATCCCTTTACTACCAACCTGGCTTTGTAACGAGGAGGTGTAGGAGAAGCACCCTCCTTCAACCTGAAGATCCACCTGTTCTTCAAGGCCTTCTTGCCCTTCGGCAACCGCACCAGGTCGTAGGTATGATTTGTCCGCAGCGATTGCATCTCCTCTTGCATCGCTGCCATCCAGTGGTGCCTCTCCGCGCTCTCTACTACTTAAGAATAGCTCTCCGGCTCCCCTGCATCAGTTAGTAGAACAAACTCTGACGCAGAATATCTGGCGGGCGGATGCCTAGCTCGATCTGATCTCCTCAACACAGGCTCAGGAGCTGGTGCAGGCTCCTCTTCTGCAAGCTCCTCAGCAGCTCCTGGCTCCTCAACATCATCTTCAGCACCCTGTGCTGGAACTGGCTCCACAGTCTCCTCAACGTGGTCATCACTACCAATAGGCAACTCAGCAGAACGTGAGTCACTCCCAGACTCACCTATTTTCTCCAGATCACCTCCAGTTTGTTCCTCGCAGAACACTGCATCTCGACTCCGTACTAACTTCTTCGCCAGCGGATCAAAGAATCTATATCCGAGCTCACCATTATGACCATAGCCCAAGAAAATGCACTTCCGGGTCTTCGATTCTAACTTCAATCATTCGTCCTTGGGAATGTGGATGAAGGCTCTGCAGCCAAAGACCCGCAAATGACTATAGGATGGGTCCTTCCCATACCAGACTCGATTTGGAACATCCTCATCCAAAGGATAGCTCGGCGAGAGGTTGATGACATGCGTCGTAGTCAAAAGAGCCTCACCCCAAAACATCTCTGGCAGCTTGGACTCAGAAAGCATGCATCGCACCCTCTCCATCAATGTTCGGTTCATCCTTTCAGTAACACCATTCAGTTGTGGTGTTTTCGGGGGGGGTCTTCTCATGACGAATCCCGTGGTCCTTACAATACTCATCAAATGGACCCACGTACTCTCCCCCGTTGTCAGAACGGATACACAACAGCTTCTTTCCAGATTGGCGTTCCATCTCAGCATGGAACCTTCTGAAGGTCTCAAGTACCTGGTCTTTGGTCTTCAACGGATAGACCCAAACCTTTCTCGACCAGTCATCAATAAAGGTCACAAAATACTGAGCTCCCCCTCGTGTTGGGACCTTCATAGGTCCGCAGATGTCTGTGTGTACGAGCTCCAATGGCTCAGATCTCCTGGTGGACTGATGACGACGGAATGAAACCCGATTTTGCTTCCCCGCCATACAGTGCTCACACCTCTCCATGTGATCAGCCGATAGGTCACTGAGTAGCTTCTTCTTCTGTAGGCAGTCCAAGCCCTTCTGGCTAATATGAGCCAGTCTCCTGTGCCACAGGGAAATGGATCCCTCATCTCTCATGGAGTTCGCATGTGGATCTTCAGGCCTCCCCTCCATGTAATAAAGGCCGGACTCCCTATAGCCCTTGGCCATAACCAGCGATCCTCGAACTAGCTTCCAGAAATCACCACTAAAGATACTTGTATGTCCTTCATCTCCAAGCTTCCCCACGGAAAGTAGGTTGAAACGAATATCGGGCACGTGTCGCACGTCCCGCAAAATAAGTAACACTCCAGTGCTCGTCTTCAGATGCACGTCTCCACGTCCCAGCACCTTGGACGTATTCCCGTTGCCCATTCGTAACACCCCGCATTCATGGGTGGTGTACGTGGCAAAAAGCTCCCGATTGTGGGAGACGTGCGCAGAAGCACCTGAATCTACAATCCATCTCCTGTCGTCACAGGAGAGCGCTGCCGTGATTTCATCACCGACAATGACAACATCGTCCTCATCACTGGAGACAACCGCGGCAGTGTGGCTCTCCTCCTTGGCCTCAGTCGCCACACCCTTCTTCTGCTCATTCTTCCAGGCATAGCAGAACTTCTTGATGTGTCCCTTCTTGTGGCAGAAATGACACTCCACGTTCTGATATCGTGAACGTGACTTCCCTCTGCTTTGACTTCTTTCCTCCTTCCGTCCTCGACTCTTGCTCCTGCCTCTCCCCCTGGTTTCCGTAAACAGAACATCAGCTCGTGATGAAGAGCCCGACGTCCCTTGAGACTTCCGTATCACCTCTTCGTTCAAGATCCCACTCTTGGCGATCTCCATGGTGATAATCCCCTGGGGTGAAGAGTTGATCAGTGCAATCTTGACCATCTCCCAAGAGTCCGGAAGGGACTTCAACAGCCACAGCGTATTGACCTCATCCTCAAATGTCACCTTCATCGCTGTCAACTGATCAATGATTCCTTGGAACTCAATGACATGATCCATGATCGATGAGCCTTCCCGGTAGCGGAACTCTCCAAGCTTCGTCAGCAAAGCCAGGTTGTTGATACCAGTGCTCTTGGCATACAACGTTTCTAGAGTTATCCACAGCTCCTTCGCATCTGTGATGCTAGCCACGTGGTTGTAGACGTTCGGCTCCACGAACCGTCTAATGAAACCACAGAGCTTCTGGTGCTCCACCTGCCATTTAGCAGGATCCATATCCTTCGGCATCTCTTCAAAGATAGGGGCATGCCAGCCCTTGACGTAGATGAGATCCTCCATAAGCAAGTGCCACTGATGATAATTTGCTCCATTCAACTTGACCATCTGTTCTGAAGTCAATTCCATCTTGCTAAACCAACTGGCCGGACTGACCACAGTTCTCTGAGCGCGACTCTCTCACGATAAGTCACTGAAGAGGATAGCCAGAGGACCAATGGTCGTAAACTACCGCACTCAATGCCAAACCTGAGAATACAATCGCCTCGTCTCGAAATCACAAAAGGTCAGCCCAGTATCGGCCCTGTTCTGACTACTGACCAGCAACCTCCCTCTGATACCACTTGTTGGGAAAAATAGCATGATCCCGACCAGGGCACCTGTAGCGGATTTACAAGCAAGACAAATACAAGTACAGCAATAATAAAGTGACACAACAATTTTTAACGTGGAAACCCAATAAGGTGAAAACCACGGGACTATCAGCGTCCACCCTTGAAAGCCCCCACTATAAAGCGTGAAAATCACGCACAACAAATTACAGGGCTTTCACCACCGCCACATACACAAGGCACAATTTCCACCATCGATCCACAACGGATCACCACCACCTACACAAGGTACCAGTTCCACAAAGGAATACAAAAATCTCTCCTTGCTGCAAAAGCATAAATCTCTTCTCCCACAACCACACAAGGATTGACAAGGGAAAAAACAAGCGAGAAATCAAGAAACCATTACCCAATGGATTGAAAAATCCATTCCGAATGCCGCAAAGGAGAAAGGCTACACAAAGCCCCTTCTTCTTCAGAATCCGACGATCTGATCTTTGATACTCTTCTCCGAGATCTTCTCTTGATCTTCCTCCACTCAAATCTCTCTTGGAATGAATGTTTTGGCCTTGGAATTGGCTTCCATTTATAGGCCCAAAACAAATGCTACCTAACCCCAAAAATGGTGGTAGGTGTTACCTAACACCTAATTTGGTGGTAGGTACCACTTAACTCCAAATTGTGCTCATTTCAGCTCGGTTATGGAGCGCTGCTCGACGAACCCTGAGCCCAGGCAGCTCCAACATCGCTCCGGCCTCCAAACATAAACATCACGAGCAGCTACAAGCGTGCCCGGTGGTTTTTACCGACTCATATGGGAACCACACCCTAACAAACTCCCCCTTCACATCGAGTCGGGAGAAACCGCCATCCCGGCGATTCTCACACATGTCTCAAACTTCCCTCGGGTCACTGCCTTGGTCAGCATGTCCGCCCCATTATCATCGGTGTGAACCTTCAGTAGCTCAAGCTCCTTCTTCTCCACAACATCACGTATCCAATGATACCGTGTGTCGATGTGTTTCGACCTTGAATGGAACATGGAGTTCTTTCCCAAGTGGATGGCACTCTGGCTGTCACACATCAACATATAACGATCCTGAGTGAAACCAAGTTCTCTGACAAACCTCTTCATCCATAGCAACTCCTTTCCAGCCTCAGTTACAGCAATGAACTCAGCCTCTGTTGTTGACAGTGCCACACACTTCTGCAGTCTCGATGCCCACGAAACTGCTCCCCCTGCAAATAGCATCAGATACCCGGACGTAGATTTTCTAGAGTCCAGATCTCCGGCCATATCAGCATCAGTATAGCCCAGAAGCTCGGGCTCACTGCCTCCAAATCTCAAACTCAGATCTGTCGTCCCCTGCAGGTACCTCAGAATCCACTTCACCGCGCTCCAGTGTTCTTTCCCAGGGTTGGAGAGAAATCTGCTCATAACACCAATAGCATGAGCAATGTCTGGACGCGTGCACACCATAGCATACATAAGGCTTCCCACTGCAGACGCATAAGGCGCCTTCTGCATAGCCTCTTTCTCCTCTGGTGTGCTGGGGCACTGATCAGCGGTCAACTTGAAGTGAGCTGCAAGTGGCGTGCTCACCTTCTTCGCCTGATCCATAGAAAAATGTTGCAACACTTTGCGGATATACCGCTCCTGGGATAACCAAAGGAATCTGGTGCCCCTGTCCCTGCAAATATGCATCCCCAGAATAGTCTTCGCGGGACCCAGATCCTTCATCTCAAACTTTGAACTCAACTGTCGCTTCAATTCAGTAATGCGCGGAGTCTTCTTCCCGATGATCAGCATGTCGTCGACATAAAGTAGCAGAATGATGAAGTCTTCAGGAGCATACTGCTTCACAAACACGCAATGGTCTAGGGTGGTCTTTGTGAAGTCGATCTCCCCCATTAAAGTCTCAAACTTCCGATCATTGCCGCGGGGCCTGTTTCAACCCGTACAGACTTTTCTTCAAGCGGCATACATATCCTTCTTTACCCCTTATACAGTAGCCATCAGGCTGCTCCATGTACAACTCCTCTTCAAGATCGCCATGTAGAAAAGCGGTCTTCACGTCCATCTGCTCCATCTCCAAGTCTAGCCTCGCAGCGAGGCCTAGCACAACTCGAATGGAGGACATTTTCACTACGGGCGAAAATATCTCATCAAAATCAATGCCCTGTCTTTGTGCAAATCCCTTTACTACCAACCTGGCTTTGTAACGAGGAGGTGTAGGAGAAGCACCCTCCTTCAACCTGAAGATCCACCTGTTCTTCAAGGCTTTCTTGCCCTTCGGCAACCGCACCAGGTCGTAGGTATGATTTGTCCGCAGCGATTGCATCTCCTCTTGCATCGCTGCCATCCAGTGGTGCCTCTCCGCGCTCTCTACTGCTTAAGAATAGCTCTCTGGCTCCCCTGCATCAGTTAGTAGAACAAACTCTGACGCAGAATATCTGGCGGGCGGATGCCTAGCTCGATCTGATCTCCTCAACACAGGCTCAGGAGCTGGTGCAGGCTCCTCTTCTGCAAGCTCCTCAGCAGCTCCTGGCTCCTCAACATCATCTTCAGCACCCTGTGCTGGAACTGGCTCCACAGTCTCCTCAACGTGGTCATCACTACCAATAGGCAACTCAGCAGAACGTGAGTCACTCCCAGACTCACCTATTTTCTCCAGATCACCTCCAGTTTGTTCCTCGCAGAACACTGCATCTCGACTCCATACTAACTTCTTCGCCAGCGGATCAAAGAATCTATATCCGAGCTCACCATTATGACCATAGCCCAAGAAAATGCACTTCCGGGTCTTCGATTCTAACTTCAATCATTCGTCCTTGGGAATGTGGACGAAGGCTCTGCAGCCAAAGACCCGCAAATGACTATAGGATGGGTCCTTCCCATACCAGACTCGATTTGGAACATCCTCATCCAAAGGATAGCTCGGCGAGAGGTTGATGACATGCGTCGTAGTCAAAAGAGCCTCACCCCAAAACATCTCTGGCAGCTTGGACTCAGAAAGCATGCATCGCACCCTCTCCATCAATGTTCGGTTCATCCTTTCAGCAACACCATTCAGTTGTGGTGTTTTCGGGGGGGTCTTCTCATGACGAATCCCGTGGTCCTTACAATACTCATCAAATGGACCCACGTACTCTCCCCCGTTGTCAGAACGGATACACAACAGCTTCTTTCCAGATTGGCGTTCCATCTCAGCATGGAACCTTCTGAAGGTCTCAAGTACCTGGTCTTTGGTCTTCAACGGATAGACCCAAACCTTTCTCGACCAGTCATCAATAAAGGTCACAAAATACTGAGCTCCCCCTCGTGTTGGGACCTTCATAGGTCCGCAGATGTCTGTGTGTACGAGCTCCAATGGCTCAGATCTCCTGGTGGACTGATGACGACGGAATGAAACCTGATTTTGCTTCCCCGCCATACAGTGCTCACACCTCTCCATGTGATCAGCCGATAGGTCACTGAGTAGCTTCTTCTTCTGTAGGCAGTCCAAGCCCTTCTGGCTAATATGAGCCAGTCTCCTGTGCCACAGGGAAATGGATCCCTCATCTCTCACGGAGTTCGCATGTGGATCTTCAGGCCTCCCCTCCATGTAATAAAGGCCGGACTCCCTATAGCCCTTGGCCATAACCAGCGATCCTCAAACTAGCTTCCAGAAATCACCACTAAAGATACTTGTATGTCCTTCATCACCAAGCTTCCCCACGGAAAGTAGGTTGAAACGAATATCGGGCACGTGTCGCACATCCCGCAAAATAAGTAACACTCCAGTGCTCGTCTTCAGATGCACGTCTCCACGTCCCAGCACCTTGGACGTATTCCCGTTGCCCATTCGTAACACCCCGCATTCATGGGTGGTGTACGTGGCAAAAAGCTCCCGATTGTGGGAGACTTGCGCAGAAGCACCTGAATCTACAATCCATCTCCTGTCGTCACAGGAGAGCACTGCCATGATTTCATCACCGACAATGACAACATCGTCCTCATCACTGGAGACAACCGCGGCAGTGTGGCTCTCCTCCTTGGCCTCAGTCGCCACACCCTTCTTCTGCTCATTCTTCCAGGCATAGCAGAACTTCTTGATGTGTCCCTTCTTGTGGCAGAAATGACACTCCACGTTCTGATATCGTGAACGTGACTTCCCTCTGCTTTGACTTCTTTCCTCCTTCCGTCCTCGACTCTTGCTCCTGCCTCTCCCCCTGGTTTCCGTAAACAGAACATCAGCTCGTGATGAAGAGCCCGACGTCCCTTGAGACTTCCGTATCACCTCTTCGTTCAAGATCCCACTCTTGGCGATCTCCATGGTGATAATCCCCTGGGGTGAAGAGTTGATCAGTGCAATCTTGACCATCTCCCAAGAGTCCGGAAGGGACTTCAACAGCCACAGCGTATTGACCTCATCCTCAAATGTCACCTTCATCGCCGTCAACTGATCAATGATTCCTTGGAACTCATTGACATGATCCATGATCGATGAGCCTTCCCGGTAGCGGAACTCTCCAAGCTTCGTCAGCAAAGCCAGCTTGTTGATACCAGTGCTCTTGGCATATAACGTTTCTAGAGTTATCCACAGCTCCTTCGCATCTGTGATGCTAGCCACGTGGTTGTAGACGTTCGGCTCCACGAACCGTCTAATGAAACCACAGAGCTTCCGGTGCTCCACCTGCCATTTAGCAGGATCCATATCCTTCGGCATCTCTTCGAAGATAGGGGCATGCCAGCCCTTGACGTAGATGAGATCCTCCATAAGCAAGTGCCACTGATGATAATTTGCTCCATTCAACTTGACCATCTGTTCTGAAGTCAATTCCATCTTGCTAAACCAACTGGCCAGACTGACCACAGTTCTCTGAGCGCGACTCTCTCACGATAAGCCACTGAAGAGGATAGCCAGAGGACCAATGGTCGTAAACTACCGCACTCAATGCCAAACCTGAGAATACAATCGCCTCGTCTCGAAATCAAAAAAGGTCAGCCCAGTATCGGCCCTGTTCTGACTACTGACCAGCAACCTCTCTCTGATACCACTTGTTGGGAAAAATAGCATGATTCCGACCAGGGCACCTGTAGCGGATTTACAAGCAAGACAAATACAAGCACAGCAATAATAAAGTGACACAACAATTTTTAACGTGGAAACCCAATAAGGTGAAAACCACGGGACTATCAGCGTCCACCCTTGAAAGCCCCCACTATAAGGCGTGAAAATCACGCACAACAAATTACAGGGCTTTCACCACCGCCACATACACAAGGAACAATTTCCACCATCGATCCACAACGGATCACCACCACCTACACAAGGTACCAGTTCCACAAAGGAATACAAAAATATCTCATTGCTGCAAAAGCATAAATCTCTTCTCCCACAACCACACAAGGATTGACAAGGGAAAAAACAAGCGAGAAATCAAGAAACCATTACCCAATGGATTGAAAAATCCATTCCGAATGCCGCAAAGGAGAAAGGCTACACAAAGCCCCTTCTTCTTCAGAATCCGACGATCCGATCTTTGATACTCTTCTCCGAGATCTTCTCTTGATCTTCCTCCACTCAAATCTCTCTTGGAATGAATGTTTTGGCCTTGGAATTGGCTTCCATTTATAGGCCCAAAACAAATGCTACCTAACCCCTAAAATGGTGGTAGGTGTTACCTAACACCTAATTTGGTGGTAGGTACCACTTAACTCCAAATTGTGCTCATTTCAGCTCGGTTATGGAGCGCTGCTCGACGAACCCTGAGCCCAGGTAGCTCCAACATCGCTCCGACCTCCAAACATAAACATCACGAGTAGCTACAAGCGTGCCCGGTGGTTTTTACCGACTTGTATGGGAACCACACCCTAACACTTAGTCGAGCTTCTCGCATCTTCTCTTCAATTGGTGCTACTCATGTTTTTATCCCTGTTGCATTCATTTCTAATTCTATCTAGTCTCGTGTGTCCACACATCCACCTAAGCATTCTCATTTTTGCAACTCCCATTTTTTGCTCATATATACAATTGACTGCCCAACACTCAGAACCATATAGCATTGATGGTCTAATTGCAGTACGGTAGAAGTTACCCTTAAGTTTTAGTAGTACTTTACGATCACACAAGATCACTGACTCGCCTCTCCATTTCAACCAACCCGTTTGGATTCTATGTGCCATGTCTTATCAATACCTCAGTCTTTTTGAACTATCGCTCTAAGATATTTAAAACATTCACTACAAAAAATATCTTGATCACCCAACTTAATAGTGAAGTCATCTGTCCTTCTTGCACTGCCAAATTTAAGCTCCATATACTCCGTTTTTTCCCTGCTCAACCTAAGACACTTTTTTTCTAAAGTGTCTCGTCAAGATTCAAGTTTTGCATTAACACCCTTGCGCTTCTCATTGACTAAAACGATATCATTTGCAAATAATAAACACCAAGGCATTGCTTGTTGGATATGTCCAGTGACCTCATCTAAGATAAGAGTAAAGAGATAAGGACTTATAGCTGAACTTTGATGCAAGCCAACATTGATAGGGAATTCTTGTGTTAATCCTTCAGATGTCCTCACCTTGTCATTGAATTTGTATACATATCTTTGATTATGTCAATGTATAATACATTTACGTCAGAATCTCCATAATAACTCTCTTGGAACTCTATCATAAGCCTTTTCAGGGTCGATAAACAACATATGCAAATATTTTTTTCTTTCTCGGTAGTTGTCAATGAGTCTCCCCAAGAGATGTATAGCTTTCATGGTCGACCACCCTGACATGATCTAAATTGATTCTCCAAAATGTTAGTCTCCCGTCTTATTCTTCTTTATATTACTTGTTTCTATAATTTCATGTAATGACTCATCAATTTAATTCTTCTGTAACTAACATAATTTTGTATATCTCTTTTATTCTTATACAAAAGTACCAAGATACTTTCTCTTCATTTGTATGTCATCCTCTTTGACTTCAGTATCTTATTGAAAAAATATGTAAACCGTAAAATTTCTTCATTCCCTAGTGTACAATCTCGTATTCGCGGAATGGGGCCCCCAAGCAAGGCGTAAGACTTGTTACACATTTGTAAGCTTTTAGGAGGTTTTGCACTCCTAGAGACCAATTTATTGTTGATCTGCATGATATACTAATAGGGGATAAAAAAAATTTCCTAGCTTGCTAGTACTTAGTGTATTCTCCAGGGGGCGAGTACGGTGGGAGGCCGGTACTCGCCCCAGTCTATTCTAGGGGGCGGATGCGGCGGGAGGCCAGCACCCGCCTCGGCTCCTTCTCCAGGGGGCGAGTACGGAGGGAGGTCGGTACTCGCCCCGGCCAGTTCTAGGGGGCGGGTGCGCAGGAGGCCGGCACCCGCCCCGGCCACTTCTCCAGGGGGCGAGTACTAGGGGTGAGCATGAAAAACCGCAAACCGCAAAAACTGCCCGCACCGCAAAAATCGCACCGATTTTTAAACCGCATCGCGTAGTTTAGGTGCGGTGCGATTTTGAATTTTTACAAACCGAGCGCGGTTCGGTGCGGTGCAGTTTTTGAATTTTGAAAACCGTAAAAACCGCACCGCACCGAATATTGTGTATTTAATTTTTTATAATTATGTAACGTCACATTTAAGTATATAAGTAAATGAGATAAATTGAGAAATAGAAAGAGTGATGCATGTGCACTTACCCTTTCTTAGAGCAAGATTAAGATCATACAAGATATTATCATGCCAAGAAGTGGAGGTGGAGAATCAAGAGTATCAACACTTGGTGGAGGTGGATAATGTGGATAATTATCCTCAATTTTTATACAACAAGTACAAATCATAATAGGTTACTTTGATATTGTCATGAGAGTTGAGAATTCGTTAAGAGTCACAGTAGTAATAGTGACTTGATCAAAAAACTGTTTGACCGAGATAAACTCACAAGAGAATGCAAATCATAATAGGTTACTTCAATTCAAACTAAAACAAACATAAGGCCATGTATTTTTCTTTTATAAACTTGGCCAAACATAAACTTTTTGCATTCTCTTTTTATTTTGATTTTCATTTTTCTTTCTCAATTTTTTTCCTTTTTGAATAACAATTGATAAGGAAACTCCAAAAATAAGCTTTATAATGTCCTTTTCATTTCTAAAATAATACAATACCCCTCCCACAAAAATAATTTTAAGCTCAAGGTTATAGTGTGAAAATAGGAAGGGCATTTGGCTTTGGTGAACAAGATGAAATGAAAGGTGGAGCTAAAAACAAAGAAAATAAGAAAAAGGCCCAAACTTATTTTGCAAGGGTTTTGTTTTTGGCGGGCAAGAAAAGCTCAAACTATTCAAATGGTGGCCTAAATCATTTCTAAAGAACGGAAAAATGACGCAAATGCTTCGAGAGTAGCTTGGTACAAGTTCTAGACACCAAGAAAGACTACCCCGCAAATGAAAAAGGACTAATGATACCTAGCAACCATTCGTAAGTAACTAACCGAATAAAAAGACATAACTACGCATTGCTAGCTTATAACGTAAAAACCGGATGCCTATATTTAAGAAAAAGAAACTAGTAGAACTAGACTATGTTAAAATGATAGGTTTAGAAAAATATTTTCAAAGTAATCTATATAGAACTAAGAAACCGCATGGGCCTACACTTCACTAGAAGCAACATGAAAATAAAGATAGAAAATAATTTTAGGTTTTGTTTTTCAAATCGATTTAAGCACAATTTTTTTTTATTTTTTTGTTTTTCTAATTTTTTTTTGGGTTTTATATTTTATAATTTTTTTTGGATTTTAGATTTTGATGACATAAAATACTATACTAATATAAAACATAATATTTTTTTTTGAAAGAAGAAGAACAGAAAGAAAAGACCAAAAGAAACTAGACCCCCCCCCCCCCCCATGCTTAAATTCTTCATTGCCCTCAATGAAGAAAACATAAAGAAAAAGAGAAGGGGACTGAGAAGAAGAGAAAAAGAAAAATGCAGGAAAAATAAATAACTAAAAAGAACAGGACTTCCCCGGGTTCGTGAGATGAAGGCGGATGTCGCTCCCCCATGCTTGCTTTTTGGAGTACTTGATCGTCAGCAGGTATGGCTTGATCCATCTGATATCAGCAACGGTGGAGCGGCGACCACGATCATGGACTTGATTGGCCTCCGGTAGAAAGGGCAAAATAAAAGCAAAAAGATAGAGTCCATGGGCAGATTGCCCGATAATGTTTTTTATTATTACAATAATCCAAATAAGAGAGTTTCATAATAATAAGTCCAACAAGTGAAAAATAAAAATGTCCATCACAAAATAAAAATGTCCATCAAAAATAATAAACTAAGAAACAAAAAGAAGATTCTTCTTTGCAGGAGTCACAGAATCATTAGAGAAATAGAGTTTAAGTCTATGGCCATTAACTTTAAAGTCCTCCTTATCGGGGTGTGAAAGTAGCACAGTGCCGTAAGGAAAAACATCCTTGACCGTGAACGGTCCGGACCATCTAGATTTAAGCTTTCCCGGGAAGAGACGTAAACGCAAATTAAAAAGAAGAACCTGATCGCCTGGTTTAAACGTTTTAGGGTGGCGCAGGTTCTTATCGTGATACAATTTCGTGCATTCTTTATAAATTTTATTATTTTCATACGCGTACGCTCTCCATTCATCGAGTTCATTCAATTGATTTTTTCTATGCTTGCCGATCGAATGCGGATCGAAATTAAAAAACTTTAACGCTCAATACGCTCGGTGCTCTACTTCTACCGGAAGATGACACGATTTTCCATAGACCAATCGGAAAGGAGTACAACCGATGGCGGTCTTGTACGCTGTCCGATAAGCCCAAAGAGCATCGTCTAATTTCAAAGACCAATCCTTACGAGAAGTAGAAATGGTTTTTTCCAAGATTCTTTTAAGTTCGCGATTGACTACCTCGACCTGCCCGTTAGTTTGGGGGTGATAAGCGGTGGATAGTTTATGCGTAACGCCATATTTAGTTAAAGCCTTAGCGATTTGAGCGTTGCAAAAATGACTTCCCCTATCACTAACGATCGCTCGAGGAAAACCAAAGCGAGAAAATAATTTTTTTAGAAAATTGACAACAACGCGAGCATCATTATTTGGTAGAGCTTGGGCCTCTGCCCACCTAGAAACATAATCTACGGCTACTAAAATATATTTATTTCCTAAGCTGGAGGGAAATGGGCCGACAAAGTCAATGCCCCACAAATCAAAAACTTCGCACTCGAGAAAATAGTTTTGTTCCATTTCATTTTTATTAGAGATATTTCCAGTCCGCTGGCATCGATCGCACCCGCCCACAAATATTTGTGCATCTTTAAATATGCTTGGCCAATAGAAGCCAGCACTAAGTACTTTGTGTGCGGTGCGGTTAGCCTGATAGTGCCCTCCAGTCAAACCTTCATGAACATGTTTTAAAATTTGGTGACCCTCTTCCTGCGAAACGCATCTCCTTACCACCTGGTCCGCACAAATGCGAAATAGAAATGGGTCTTCCCAAAAATAATACTTCAACTCCGAAAAGAATTTCTTCTTTTGGTGAGTGGAGTATTCTTTTGGAAGGACCCGGGCCACAAGATAATTGGCCAGATCGGCAAACCAGGGGGTAGGAGATGATGAAATATTAAAAAGACGCTCATCCGGAAAAGAGTCATTAATAAAAGTTTCATTTAAAAAATCAAGTTTGGGATTTTCAAGGCGAGATAGATGATCTGCCGCTAGGTTTTCCGCTCCTTTCTTATCCCGAATCTCCAAGTCGAATTCTTGAAGTAAGAGGATCCAACGGATAAGACGCGGCTTGGCTTCCGGTTTAGAAAGGAGGTACTTCAAAGCGGAATGATCCGTGAAAACAATAACCTTAGAAAGAGTAACATACGGTCGGAATTTATCAAAAGCAAAAATAACTGCTAAGAGCTCTTTCTCCGTCGTGGTGTAATTTTCTTGCGCAGAAGTGAGAGTTTTACTAGCGTAGAAAATCGAATGAAAGTTCTTAGCGATTCGTTGACCTAAAACCGCACCTACCGCATGATTACTCGCATCACACATAATTTCGAATGGTAAATCCCAAACTGGGGCGATCATAATATGAGCATTTATAAGCTTTGATTTAATTAGTTCAAAGGCCTCGAGACAAGATTTATCAAAAACAAAAGGAGTGCCTTTTTCGAGCAAGTGGGTGAGAGGTTTAGTGATTTTTGAAAAGTCTTTAATAAATCTACGATAAAAACCCGCATGACCTAAAAAACTTCTAATCACTTTAACGGTTGTAGGGGGCGGTAACTTTTCAATTACTTCAATTTTTGCCTTGTCCACTTCAATTCCCCTAGCGGAAATGTTGTGGCCAAGGACTAAACCCTCACGTACCATAAAGTGGCACTTCTCCCAATTTAAGACTAAATTTGTCTCCTCGCAGCGTTTTAAAACTTTTCCTAAATTTTCTAAACATAGTTCGAATGAGTCGCCAAAAACGGAAAAGTCGTCCATAAAAACTTCCATAATATTTTCTACATATTTATCAAAAATGGCAAGCATACACCGCTGAAAGGTGGCGGGTGCGTTGCATAATCCGAAAGGCATTCTACGATAGGCAAAAGTTCCGAAGGGGCAAGTGAATGTCGTCTTCTCTTGGTCCTCGGGTGCGATAGGGATTTGAAAATATCCCGAGAGACCGTCGAGGAAGCAATAAAAATTGTGCCCGGACAAACGTTCTAAAATTTGATCGATAAAGGGGAGGGGGAAGTGATCTTTTCGAGTGGCATCATTTAGTTTACGGTAATCGATGCACATCCTCCATCCCGTTATCATCCTAGTTGGAACTAAATCGTTGTTTTCGTTTGGTACTACCGTGATCCCACCCTTCTTAGGAACAACCTGAACTGGACTTACCCACTGACTATCGGAAATAGGATAGATTATCCCCGCATCTAATAACTTAAGCACCTCTCCCTTCACAACCTCTTTCATATTCGGATTAAGACGACGTTGTGGTTGAACTACACCCTTAGGATTATTGTCAAAAAATATTTTGTGTGTGCAGAAAGAGGGGCTTATGCCAGAAATATCACAAATTTGCCACGCTATAGCTCGGCGATGCTTTTGTAGTAGTTCGATCAATTGATCGTTTTCGGATTGGGAAAGAAAAGCCGAGATTATAACGGGCAATTTTGAATCTTTTGCAAGAAAAGCATATTTGAGATGTTTGGGAAGGGGTTTGAGATCGAGCTGGGGTGGTTCGTCATAAGAATTTTTTAAAACTTTTTCATTTTCAAAAATAAGTTTTTCATAATTTTTTCTACCAAAAACAGAATCATTTTCAAAATTTTCTTGTATTGACATCACCGTGCTTTCAAAACCATTTGAAGAAATTTCAGAAAAAGAAGAGGAAAATTCATTAGAAGAGATGTTAGAAAGGGGAAGGGAAGAATCTTCATTTAAAACATCAATAAAGAAGCATGAGTCATCATTTTATAAAGAATTTTTCATTGATTGATTAATAGAAAATGTGACCTCATCATCTCCCACTCGCAAAAACAACTTTCCGTTACTAACATCTATAACTGCTCGAGAGGTGGCTAGAAATGGTCATCCAAGGATGAGAGGAACCTCGACGTCCTCTTCAATATCAAGAATGACAAAATCCACCGGGAAGATGAATTTGCCGACCTTTACTAGCACGTCCTCAACGATACCTAGTGGATACTTAATAGACCTATCAGCTAATTGAATACTCATTCTTGTAGGGCTCAGAGTGCCCAATCCTAACTTCTTAAATAGTGAAAAGGGCATCAAGTTGATGCTCGCTCCCAGATCTGCTAACGCATGTTTAACAAATAAATCACCAAAGACACAAGGAATGGAAAAACTACCCGGATCGTTTATCTTTTTAAGCAGATTAGAATTTTTAATGACTGCCGAGCATTCTTCATTCAATGTTACATGTGATAAGTTCTCCAATTTCGTCTTATTCGTTAATAAGTCCTTAAGATATTTTGCGTACTTCGGCATTTGACTAATCGCTTCATGAAATGGTAAATTAATGTGAATTTGTTTGAACATTTCAAGAAAGCGTTGGTACTGATCATCTAGTTTGTCTTTCCTAAGTCTAGCCGGATAAGGAGGTGGCGGGAATTCTTTTAGAACAATCGAAGCATCATTTTGAAAACCATTTTTTTCTTTTGCAGAATTAGAAATAATGGAGCTATCCTTTTCTTTTTCAAAAATAGATTTTTCTTTTTCAAGATCTATGTTATCATTTTCCGTGGGGGTGGAAACAGGAGGGACACTCACCCTTGGCTCTTCCCTTGTGGTGGGCTCGTTAACAACTTTACCGCTCCGAAGGGAAATCGCATTTGCATGCTCCCTTGGGTTAGGCTCAGTGTTCGAGGGAAGAGTTCCAGGTGGTCTCTCGGAAAAGGCCTTGGCGAGTTGGCCGACTTGATTTTCTAAGTTTTTCATTGATCCTGTTAAATTTCTAATAGTGGCATCGTTCGAGCTTATATATTTAGCGAGGATCTCTTCCAAAGGGGAAGGTTTTTGAAAATTTTGTTGCGGTGGTGGTGGTGGTGTAAAATCGTGCGGTGGGCGTACTACGTTAGCATTATTACTCCAAGAAAAATTAGGATGGTTACGCCATCCGGGATAATAAGTGTTCGAAGAAGCAGAAAAACCAGGAGGAGAAGAAAAATTCGAAAAAGCAGAAAAATTATTCGCAGAAATATTTTGAGCAGGCCTGGGTATGTTCCCCAGATAATCCACCTGCTCGGCAGCAGCAGCATTTTCATATACCTTAGCGGCGGAGGGAGCAGTCATCTCCGAGATCTTCTTGTTGAGCATTTCCACTTGCATCGTCAGTTGCGTCACCGAATCCACTTCGTAGATACCTGCAGGTTTAGATGGGTGAGACCTGGACGAATTCCACTGATAAGTGTTCATCGTCATGTCATCGATAAGCTCATGAGCGGCTTCCGGAGTTTTGCGGTCTAAAGAACCAGCGGAAGCGGCATCTATCATTTGCTTAGTTTCTTGATTTAGCCCATTATAAAATGTCTGAACCTGCAACCATACAAGCAGAGCATGATGTGGGCATCTTCTCAAAAGTTCTTTGAACATCTCCCAAGTGTCATAGAGGGTCTCAGAATCAATTTGAGAATATGAAGTTATATCATTTCGAAGCTTAGCAGTTTTGGCGGGGGGAAAATAACGGAAAGAAATTTTTCAGTTAAAATGTTCCAAGTAGTGATTGATCCTCTTGGAAGAGAACTCAACCACTGTTTGGCTTTAGTCCTTAGGGAGAATGGGAAGATTCTTAGCCTTATCGCATCGTCTGAGACACCATTGATTTTGAAGGTGTCACAGATTTCGAGAAAATTAGCAATATGCAAGTTCGGATCTTCATCTTGTAATCCGTCGAACTGTACATATTGCTGCACCATTTGAATGATGCTAGGCTTAAGCTCGAAGTTATTGTTCGCAATTGCAGGTCGAACAATACTTGTCTCTGTCCCTTCCAAGTTGGGTCGAGCATAATCGGACATAGTCCTTTGCTGAGCCACTCCTGGGTTAGGGTCTCCCATCTCAGAATTAAAATTGCAATCCCCAAAGGAATCCTCAACCGCTGTTTGAGAAGTGGAAGCCCCGAATCGTAGTTGTCTCCGAAAGGAGCGTTCGATTTCCGGGTCCAAATCAACAAGTAGCGACGGATTCGCTCGGGTCATGCACTAGCAAAGAAGACGAAGAAAAAAAAGAAAATGGAAATTTGAAAAAGAAAGAAAAGAGAAGAAAGGATTTTTTTTTTTTTGAAAATAGAAATTTTTTTACGGCTTGGCTCTCGAACTTCCCGAGGACTACCCGGTGAAGGGTTCGCCCGGTACTAGGTAAAATGGTGGCGCTTAAAGCCCTTACCCTTTTCGAGAGAATTTAGGTGGGGTAGAAATAAAAGTGAAGTGGGTTGATTATAAATATTAAAATATAAAATATAATTTTTTTGATTTTTGTAGAAGTAATAGCGCAAGCGTTTTCAAAATATCGACGAAGAAAAATCCCCGGCAACGGCGTCAAAAACTTGGTGGGCCAAAACCCGAACAGGCAAGCGTACCTTCGAATTGTAGTACCAAGGTCGTATTTAAACACGGGGCTGTCAATTACTTCTACTCACGCTTTAACTATTATCCTACCGGAGAACTAATGGGATTTGAGAATTTTTTAAAGTAAAGTAAAATGAAAGACAACTTGCGAGACGAAACACTTATAATAAAAAGCTAGCATTCGATCAATGATTCACCATGAAACTAGATGAGAGAGATAAAAATAAAGATAGTTTTAATTTTGCAAATCAAACTCGACCGTGACGGATCCGATATTAAGACAAAATCTCGCTAGAGCATTAGGTCTCCTAACTTATAAACTCTTTGATCGAAATCTCTTTACAAACCAAAGAAGCCTAAAGTTGCATTATCGAGGTGATCCGCACTATTGGATTTGACTCCAATTCGGAGGATTTACGTCGTCCTATCTCTAGGATTGCGTTCAACTCCTTCCTTCTTTGAGCGATCTTTCAAATCATGAGTCTCTCGACTACTATGAAATGAGAACAAGGCCTACTACCGTATACCGGAAATACGGAGTCGACACAAATTAATCAAAGAAGGACCGAGTAGAAATAACAAAAATAAAACTAAGAAAGAAAATAAGCTCTCATCTCACTTCATGGATCCTCACGATCGAATGGTATAGGAAATTAGCTACGCATAATTGAAAGGGAAGACAAAATAAAAGAAGAGAGGAACATTTTCATTATTATTACTAAAAAGAAACGTTCACAATGCTAAAACAAAATGATCTTAAACAAAGCTTTAAAACAACAATTGAAATTACAACTAAAAGGGAAACTAGAAATGAAAATTACAATGAAAAGAACTCTCTTGAAAAGTACTCTCTTGCTCTCTTGCTCCAATCCAACCTCTTCAAAGCATGGGATATGGGTTCCTTTTATAGGAGAGGAGGGAAGCATCTAGAAGAAGGGGGAGATCAAGGGTGGTCGGCCATAGGGGGAGTTGGTTCATGCATGATATAAATGAAGGAGAGAGAAATGGTAGAGTGCATGCATGTATTTAATGAAAAATGTAAAATATAAAATGGGGGGAATGAATGGAAAATAAAGGGGAGGAGAGAGATGGTAGGGGCCGGCCATGCAAGGGGAGGATGCATGCATTGCATTAAATGGAGGAGAGAAGGGGGGAAAAAATGCATGCATGAGAGGAAAGGTGGCTAGGGAATAATAAAGGGGAGAGAGTGGCCGGCCACATGCATGAATAATTGCATGCATGTGGTCGGGTTGCATGGAAAGGGGGCTTCAATGGGCTGCTCTTTTGGTGGGCTTTAATAGGGCTCGGGTAGGGGTTAGATGTTTATTTGGGCTGCTCCAAATGAAGGGCTTTATGAGGGGAGAGAGGCTCGGGTAGCTGTGTTAGGTGGTCGGGCTGCTTCTTCATGGGCTGCATGCTTGTGGACTTCACTTGTGGGCTCGGGTAGGAGCATGGGCTGCATAGGGGGCTCGGGTAGGTTGCACTCCATGGCTAGGGCTGCTCCAAATAAGGGGCCGGCTGCACCATGTGGGCTTGGACTTGTGAAGGGCTCGGCTAGGGGCTGCACCTACAAAGCAACATATAAAAAAAACAAAGTATTAGTTCTCATAATAATAACATAAGTAACATGTTAAAAATAAACTAAACTAAACTAGCACAACACATAATACATAATATAATAAAAATATATAATAAAAACTATAGATTTTAATATCATGACATAACAAAATGAAATTGCCATAGAAACTAGGAATTATAATATCTTAACACAAAAAGACTTTAAGACGAAATAAAACAAAACATGCATATAAATACTTAAAAATATATAATTAAAATAGGAATTTTTCATACTAAACTACCCCAAAATATGATGACTAAATCTAGTCATCAGGAGCTCGTTCCCCAAATGGAACTTCAGGATCATCCCGATGATCCATCTCTTCACTCCTCTCATTTCCTTCTTCCTCCTCCTCATCATCCATATTCTCATTCTCATCAGCAGCAGCGTCCACATCCAGTTCATCATCCTCCTGAACAGCACCTCCATCTCCCATATCAGTATTGTCCAGGGCCTCCCCATCTTTCGCCACATCCACACTTTCTTCTTGCAGGTTCTCAACTGCATCCCTAGCTATCTGAGAGATATCAGATATGACATCAGCAGGAGCGGGTCGAGGCTCCCCCTAAGTTCCTGCAGTCAGTACATCAGGAACTTCACCGAGGACAGCCATGGAATCTGCTGGAGTTCTATTGTCCTCAGCCCTATGTGACACCTTCGGAGATTCATCTCATTCTTCTCCCACGGTAGCTTGCCCTATCCGTCTCTCCCATCTGTCGAATACACTGGAGTCCATCTTATTCAGATAGTGGATGGGAACTCCTTTGCTCATATCAAAATTATCTCCATCCAGTTGCTTCAGATAGAGACTGATGATCCGTCCAAAGCTGGGGGTGCGCAGAGTATCCTTTATTTTCTCAAATAGCATGGCCCCCCAGTTGAATCGCTTCCTGCAGACGATGACCATTAGAATCTTAAATATCTCTCCTGAGATGTGATCGTGGGAGCCTGGTTTACATATCAGGACTTTCCCAACGATGTCAGATAGAAGCTTGCCTTCCTCGTTCATCTCCTTCCTTTTGATGGATTTGATTCCTCTGGGTAGGCCGCAGAACAGAAGAGTCCTGGCTCTATCTTGTTCTTCCAGATAATCCTCGTGATCAGAGCTAGAAAGCTGCAAGTATCGAGTCAGTTTCCTTGCAGACATCTTGATCCTAGCACCGACAATCTTACACTTGATGACAGTGTCTTCATCCCGAAGTTTGGCGGTCGCAAAGAACTCCATCACCTCCTTATCCAATATCTTGCAGGCGTGCTCCAGTATAAAAGTGAGTCCAACCTCTTCAAGCATGAGGATGACGTTCCTGAACTCATCTGAGGCATGTGAAAAACCGGTTCGAACTAGTTCACATCCAGTGATCAGGCCGGCGGTGGTTCTTGGAGCCATTATAGACCTAGGGAGGAAATACCCAAATCGATATCTTATCAGCGATCCTAGTAGGAGACTACACATTAGACAAGCCACTAAAATGGAGGAAGAACGGGAATAGACAATTACCCTAATGTCGAGTGGAAGCCCTTCCGTCCCTTGTTCTTAGTCGTCGGAGGCACAGAGGAGATCCTTGGCGGTCGTAGCTGTGATCGACGGGATGGTGTCGGGATTGTGCGATTCCGTTGGGTTCGGGCGATTGAAGGGAATCCACTGACCAGGCGAATCGACGGGAAGAGCACAAACCAGCGAATCGGCGGAATGTTAGGGTAATGGGAAGGCGAATTGACGGGATTAAGGCGTAGGGAGAAATTGGCGGGATTTACGCGATCTATATATATAGTAGCAAACCGGGCGGGTTTGACGTGATTCCGACAGATTTTCCTAACTGTTTTGTACCGAGAGTTTAGACTGAATGTTTCACACAGCGTTATGAGGCATAAGGACTATGTTATACCCTAGTTCAATAATTTTGTGAGGATGCAAATTAATTCTGGTGCACCCTAGACAATAACCGAGGCAGGCACAGTTATTAAGTTATTGCTCGATCGAGATGAACACAATATTCTGATATCAGTTGTAATCTTTTGTAACTCCCATTGACGTTCTTTCTTAATTTTCAGTGGGCTGACTTATGCCTGTTGAGGTTCATTTTCAACTGTATAGGTGTGTATCTACCAAGAATTCTTTAATATTGTATCTAAAGGTCATTTTACACTTTTAATCTTTCCTTAGGGGTACAAGCATATATGTGTATATATACACATAACCATTTACTTTCGAGAGAAGGAATTCACAAATTTGTGTGGATATGTAAATATATATATATGTACATATCGATACAATATGACTCAAATATTGAACCTGAATGCAAGTACCTGGGATTACAAGATTTATCATTTAGATCATCCGTTTAAGGCACACCAGGTGGTCAAATTGAGTATGCCTTTGAAGATAGGACAGCTCTTATTTCAATGACACGTTCCAAGACATTCTTGGAACATCTCCTGTCTAGTTCCCATCATGTTTACGGGAACCTAGACTACCCTGCAAAATAGAATTACCTTTTCTTAGGAACCCAAACTGAATTGGGTCCTAGGTTCTTGTTAGCATAAAAACTCGAATGCCTTCCCATAGGAATCCTGTCAGGAAGGCTAACTCTGCCCAGAGGACGTGGATATACCCTTGCCCTTGACACAGAGGGGTTGTGCCAACAATCTATGGCAAAGTGACCCACTTTACCACAACACCAACACTTGTGAATGTTGTATCTCCGCTTCATACCTGACCTATTGACTAAGGTAGTCATGAACTCAGGTCTAAAAAGGATAGAGCCGGTTCTGCTCACACATTTGCCTTGTCCACCGTGACACGTGGGAGGGTGGAAAGAATGCATGTAGTGAGCGTCATGAGGCCTGGGAGGTGGTGTCTTCCTTTCAGTCAGCACACTTCCCGAAGCCCCATGGGCACTTACTTCATGTTTTCTAACCCCTCTTTCCTGTGTCCTAGGATGGTGAGAACCGCAGTGAGAGCTGGTTCCTGCTGATTCATGACGAGTTGGGGCAGAGGCCGAGAATACAAAGGGTTCAGGATGAGCCTTAGGTATTCTCTCATGGGTGGCCATGATAGCCCTTGCACTATGGGTGTTTTCACATGAGGGCTGGTCATCCTTGCAGTGACCACGGTTATTCTTGTGGTCATACCTGAAGGCATGATGAGTGCCCTTCCTACTTGGGGTGGGAGGTCTGAACACTGTCTCCCCATTTCTCCATGAACTAATAATCGGGAGATCCACCCATTTTCACTTTTTCTCTTGATAGCATCTACCTTAGAAAAGTTAGACAATATTCTCTTCTCATTATCTTGACGACTCTCTAGATCTGAGATTTTTGAGTCCTTTACCTTGATGGATTCCATTTGGAGATCCATCAAGGTCTTCAGTCAAGCAATCTCCTGAGCTTGCTCCTCAACAAGTAGGTTGCTCTTCTGAAGAGCACTCTTCAGGGAATCAGGATTTTCAATCTTTTGATTGAAATTCAGCATATCACGTGCATCATTAGATACACAGCCATCAGAACTATTCCTGTCTTCAGGAACATCAAGTGAAGAGGGGCAAGAAGAGGAAATTACCTGCTCCTGATTCAGCTCTTCAGAGTTACTGTTAAGATCGGCAGAGACCGTTAAGTCAGCTTCATCAGAACTGCTTTCCTCAATTTCTTCTTCAGTCTCCGACAAGGACACCGGAGCCCTGATACTGACAGATTGGTCATTACCTTTGTCTTCAGAGACGAGGACCCCCACATAGGCTTCATCCTCTTGTTGACAACTGGTCCCTTCTTTCTTTGATCCCTCCATGAGGTCTAAGATGGTTTGCCACATTGCCTTGGCCGTCCTACATTTTTACAGTCTAGATCGAGAAGGTCCCGACCAGACATCAATGATGATCTGACGAATCACCTTATCCAAATTGTACAATGATAGTTCAGTCTCAGACATCTTAGTAATGCACTTGGGGATTTGGTTACCCTTTCCAGAGCTGGAGGTCTTCATGGGAATGAATGGACCCTCTTCCAAGATGAGTGATGCCCGAGGATCGATAGCCTCCAAGTGAAAAGACACTCTCATCTTCCAGATGGGATAATACTCCTTTGTGCATGTGGGGAGTCTTAACGGAGAGATGTCATAATCCAGCTCCATTCTTGTTGACACTGGTGGCAGGATTCTACTCAAGGTGTAAGCCTTTTTGATGAGTAACCTCCCTATGATACCACTTGAAAGTCCGCCTAGTGACAACTACCTTCACCTATGGGGGGGAATAGGTGTCTTGCAGCGTTTTTAGCGGAATTAAAATTGTACCTGCACAAATAAACAAAACAGCACAGCACAAAAAGACACAGGCAATTTATAGTGGTTCCCCGATATGGGTACGTCCACTCTCCCCCCTTCGACCTATCTTCCAACCAGGGACGGCTCGGTCACTTCACCAACAGGATTGAAATCCAATCCTCACACTAACGGAAGGAACCCTTCCAAACGAAGGAGTCACCACTCCTACACTACGGGTTGCACCCAACCCTTACAACTAGGAACCAACGTTCCTTTAAAACAAAATTGAAAATGGAGTGTATTAGAAATACAAACTACTTATGGAGAATAAAGTGTCCCTCTTCGTTTAATGACGTGTTCTTCAAGACGACGAAGAGTTCACGACCTTAGATCTCACTTGGAAAGGATCTTCTCCAGATCGGCGGCGGCAATGGCGGCTATACTGTGTAGATCCAAACTTCGTAGCTGAGCCGGCAAGGTCTACCAACGGTCTTTCTTGGATCAATCGTATCAATCGATTTGGATAGGTAAGGTATTCCCGATCTACAAATCAAGAGACAAAGGTTCTCAAGGACTCGTGAGACGCGTTGCGAGACAGAGCTTCTATCGCTGGGAGATCAGGAAGTAACCACGATCAGCGGAGGCGACCAACTAACACGAGCGGCGACGGCGACGGAACAAGCCTCGCGATCTAGGTCACGTCAGCGGTTCTGCTTTTCTTCTTCTCTATTCGTTGTTTTTACTGTTCAAAATACCGATGTATTTATACAATAGGATTATCCAATATGACCGTTGTGGGCCCCACCAAAAGAAAACCCTAAGACCGGCTCCAAACAGCGCATGTTAACTTGGACCGGTCCAGAGAATAGCAGAAATTTGCCTAAGTCAAATTCGGCGAGAATCGTAGGTGATTCCCGACGAATCGGCGAGAATCACCTACGATTCTCGCTGAATTCTACTTAGCAGAATTCTAGCTTCATTGAAATAGCAAGCCGGAGAGAATCGGAGGGAATCACAATTGATTCTCGCCGAATCGGCGAGAATGCAAGATCATTCTCGACGATTCGGCGAGAATCACTTAGTGATTCTCGCTGATTCTGCCTTAGCAGAATTCAGGGCGGCGTTGAGACGGTCCGGCTGCATTCGGCGGGAATCGACGAGTGATTCTCGTCGAATCTAACTTAGACGATTTCTCGTCTTTCTTCCCGTGAGTTGCTTTGACCCATCCTTGCTCCTTGTCTCCTCTTGATCTGTCTCAGCCCTGTACTTGAAAATAAGTACACTCCAATAGAGAGAGTACACGTAAGCCAACACACTGATCTGCTCAACGAGGGATTACGTTGCGCAGACCCGTGTATATTAACCCACTGCACCCTGACATTGGTGTGTACTTAGCATGGAATAACTGCAAGCACAACTTGATATATTTCATCAAATACATTGTGAATTCATCTTAGCTTGAAAGGAGGCTTCCTCAAATCCAGGTAATTGTGGATACAATACCCAACACCTAGGCTCCCACTAGTTGGATGGGTCGAATGTGCCTCGATGGAGAGAAGGTTCCACCCCCGAGGGGATCTCCTCACCCAGGCTCTCACTAGCTGGATGGGTCGAATGTTCCTCGGTGGAGAGAAAGTTCCACCCCCGAGAGGATCTCTTCACTCAGGCTCTCACTAGCTGTATGGGTCGAATGTGCCTCGGTGGAGAGAAGGAACCAACCCCCGAGAGGATCTCCTCGCTAGGCTCCCACTAGCTGTATGGGTCGAATGTACCTCGGTGGAGAGAAGGTTCCACCCCCGAGGGGATCTCCTCACCCAGGCTCCCACTAGCTGGATGGGTCGAATGTGTCTCGGTGGAGAGAAAGTTCCAACCCTCGGAGGGGATCTCGCCACCCAGGCTCCCATTAGCTGGAAGGGCAAGTTGACCCCTCGTGGAGGTTAAGTGAATTCTACTCGGAGGGGATCTCGCCACCCAGGCTCCCATTAGTTGGTAGGGAAGGTTGACCCCTCGTGGAGGTTAAGTGAATTCTACCCTGAGGGAATCTCGCCACCCAGGCTCCCAATAGCTGGTAGGGAAGGTTGACCCTTCATGGAGGTTAAGTAAATTCTACCCGGAGGGAATCTCGCCATTTAGGCTCCTGTTAGCTGACATGGCAGGTTGACTCCTCAGAGAGGCCAAGTATTTTCGGCTCCAAGAGCGCTACACTCAGCGAATATGTTGGGTACATTGGAAAATGTGTACCTGATTTGAAGAAGTCCAACTTAGCTCAATGATATACATCAAGGTGTATTTGATGTTGTCTTAAGTTGACATGTGTAGGTGAAGAAGTATTAAAGAATGCAGAAAAATATTCTAAGTCCATGTGTCGACACCTGAAGAAATAGTGTCGACACTTCAGAATATTTGTGTCGACACCTGAAGAAACAGTGTCGACACTTCAGAATATTTGTGTCGACACTTGACGGAAGCTGTGTCGATACAGAGATAGTCGACCTCGACACAGAAGGAGATAGTCGACCACATTAATGTCGACACTGAGAAGCATCGTCGACTCACAGAAAGATAGTCGACCACATTTGTGTCGACACTAGGAGGTTGTGTCGACACAATGAGACAGAGTCGACACACATTGGCAGAAGTCGACAATACTTGTGTCGACACCAGAAGACTAAGTCGACACATTTTGGCAGAGTCGATAATTGCTGTGTCGACACCTGAAGACTGTGTCGACACATACTGAGTTCTGAATCTACAACAACAGTGTCGACACACAGGACTTGTGTCGACACACTGCAGAGTCAAGACCAAGTTATTTTCTGAAGAAGCTGTGTCGACTTAATGGCAAACTTGTCGACATCTTCAAAGACTGTGTCGACACCAAAGTCACTTGTGTCGACACATATAAACAGTTGGTCTCGACACTTTCTGACAGACTGTCTCGACACTTTGCTGTCCAAGACTAAGGCACAGGATTTGTTTGAAGACTTGATAGCTGTGGGTTGTCACCGGTTAACTGATGCTGGCAGACTTGTCAGAAATCAGTTAGAAACTTGATCAGCCGGTTACCATGAAGAAGGTCTATAAATAGACAGATTCAGAAGGAAGAAAGAAGAATATAGATAGAGATATAAAAAAAAGAAGGATTACAATCCAATTGAAGTATCAATTCAAGAAAGTGCTAGGCACTAAAGAAGATCTTCATCAGAAGATCTAAGCAGACGATCTCAGGATCGATCTAAGAAGAGTTCTAACAAGAATTCAGAAGTATCATCAAAGGTGTTGGATAGAGAGGGATCCACCCATTTGAAGAAGAAGAAGGAAGCCGTCAGTGGTTTCTCAAGAAGCTGTTTGGAAATCAACTCAGCTAAGTTCAGATTCAAGAAGCTTTGAGGAAAGCTCAGTTTCAGTTGATTTCATCAGCTGATCAAGAATTGTCTTGTCCTCTTCTCTCTCAACAAAGGCAAGACATTAAAACTTCTTTTCTAAATTTCTGTAGGATCTGTTTTACACAGATCTGAGTTGTAAGCCTGTGATATAAAGGCTGAGTGTAGGAGAGTTGATCTCTGAGAGATAGGGCTGTTTGCCTGAGTGTAGGAGAAGGTTCTTCTCTGAGTTGTAGGCCTTATGGCAAGGCTGAGGTAGGGCGGTTGTGCCTGAGGTGTAGGAATCATTCTGGGTTCTGAGTTGTAGGAACCTATCCAGGTTCTGAGCTGTAGGATCTGTTGATCTGAGAATAGTGGAAGTTTGGCCGAATCTAGCATAGTGCTAGATAGGTGAAGGGGGGAAAGTGGATGTACCCAAACCTTGGGGAACCACTATAAAACATTGTGCAATCTGTGATGATTAAATTTCTGTGATTGCTGTGCTGGATGTTTTAATTCTGTAATTGAATTCTGCCTAAAAGTATAAACAAGCAATTAGAACCTATTCCCCCCCCCCCCCCTCTAGGTGTTTAGGTTGTCTTGAAAGTAAAACTATCAAGTGGTATCAGAGGGAGGTTCCTCAAAAAGGACTTAACAGTCTGAGGTAGATCTGAAAGGCAGAATCAAGATTCAAGAAGATGGGTTCTGGAGAAAATCACAAGGAGTTAGGGTCAATGAAGTTACCCATCTGCAGGAAGGAAATCTTTGGAATTTGGAAAGAAAGAGTCAGATTGTTCATTGAAGCATCTGACCCAAGAATATACATCACAGTTCAGGAAGGACCCTTCATTGCAATGAAGGTATCAGTTCTTGATGCTAATATTCAAACTCCAAAGAGTTATTCTGAAATGACCAAGGATGAAATCATTTTGGCAACTATGGACAAGATAGCTCAGAATATTATTGTGAGTGCCATAGATGATTCTACATTTTAGAATCTGATTCACTGCAAGACCTCCAAAGAAATATAGGACACCTTGATTGTCTACATGGAGGGATCTGAAGAAGTAAGACAGGATAGGAAGTTTATGCTCAACTAGGAATATAAAAGTTTTAGACAAGGAAAAACTGATAGCATAACTGAATGCTATAAGAAATTCTATAGAATTGTGAATGAGTTGATGGCCTATGGAAGAGTCTTCAGTACCTATGAACTGAATGACAAATTCTTAAGATCCTTAACAAAGGATTGGGACACAAAGATCTGTGCCATAAGAGAAGTGGCTAAATTGGCAGAAATTTCTCCTCCCACTTTGTTTGGAAAGCTGTTATCCTATGAAATGCAACTTATGGTGAGGAAGGAGGAGGAAAAGAATTCAAGAGGAGAGCATAGAGAAAAGACTGTGGCATTCAATGCAGAAGCCATCAGAAAGAATAGGAGGATATCACCATCCCCTCCTAAGGAAATTGCAGAAGTTAGTTCTGAAAATTCAGATAATCAGGGTTCAGAAAGCTGTGATTCAGATGCAGACTTTGCTGCATTCACAAGGCAATTCCAGAGGTTCTTGAAGAAGAAGCAGTGGAAGTCTAAGCCCTCCACTTCACAGCAAGTTGATGACTATTATCAGAAGAAAAGGTCATCAAGGAAAGAAAAGAGCAGATCAAAGCCCAGCAAGGCTACTACTTCAAAGATTGTCTGCTATTGTTGCAATAGACCTGGACATGTAGTGGCTGACTGTCCTGATAAGAGAAAGGAGTCTTCAGACAAGAAGAAGACTCATAAAAAGGGCAAGAAGGAAAAATCTTTTGTTGCATAGAAGGATAAGAGCCTAACAGATCAGTCAACTTCAGAGTCAGAATCTGAAGCAGAAGCATATATTGGATTATATGCTGCATCTGAAGAAGAGGAGTTTCTGCAGTTGCTAGACTCCATCTATGATCAAGAGGTTCATCAGTGCATAGGATTGATGGCAGGATCTGAAGAGGACATATGCCAGAATCAATCTGGTCCTAATAAGGTACAATGTCCTTCTATGAAATCTGTTTGTAGTACAAGTACAGAATCAGCTACATCTGCATCAAGTGATGTAGATGCATCTGATTCTGAAGGAGATGTCTATCAATTGATAGATAAGTATGGGGACTTATTGCAGGCCCTTAAGAAAATCAAGAACCTGGTTAAATCTCAGGCTCATGAGATTGCTAAACTAAGGGTAACTGCAACTGAGTTAGAGAAAGTAATTGATCAGAAGTTAAATGAAATTGCCAAGCTGAAGAATATAACTATTATTCAGATGGGCACAATTAATTTTACCAATGATCAAGTGAAGAGTCTAGAGGCCAGACTAAGAATTGAAAAAGATTTAGTGGCTAGTTACTCTAAGCCAAAGTCTGTCTTACCCTTGATAGATGAATTTGTGAATCAAAAGGGTAAGGCAGGATTAGGATTCAAAGGTGTAACTCCAGGGCTGGCCGATTCAAGAGGAAAGGCAAAGCTCCTGTCAAGCCACTGAACTTTTAAGTTCCTATTAAGTTTAGAAAGGTGCAAGTGCCTTCTAACCAATATGATCATGAAAATATTCATGGTCATATTAAGACTAATGTTCTGAAAAACAAGGGTGTAAATGCCAACAGGCCTACCCATGTTCATAAACCTAATGGTTATAAAAAATCAGTGGGTGAAGCTGTTGCAGCACCAGCAATGGACAGAAATTCTTTTGTCAAGGATGTATCTAGAACTAGATACAATAGGTTTGAATGTTGGTGTTGTGGCAAGAGAGGCCATTTTACACTAGACTGCTGGTACAACACAAGTGTTAGAAAGAACAATAGTTTGCCTGTTAGAAGAGATAATGATAGTCTTGGTTATATGCTAACCTGAACCAAGGACCCAAGACTTGCTTGGGTTCTAAGGGTAAGTAAATCTGTGATGCAGGTGAATCCAAGTAGTCATGCCCCTATATGGTAATTGGATAGTGGTTGTTCCAGGCACATGACTGGAACAAAGGGGTTGCTGAAGGAGTATTCATCTGTCAAAGATGGACCTAAAGTGATCTTTGGTGGATCTGAAAAAGGAGTCATCAAAGCATTTGGTAACATTTCTTCTAACCTAATTATTATCACCCAAGTGGCTTATGTAAAAGGTTTGAAACATAATCTAATAAGCATAAGCCAGCTGAGTGATTTAGGATATGACATTTCATTTGTTAAGGATGGATGTCATATCAAAAGGTCAAGTGATCAAGAGATCATTTTGATTGGGTATAGGAAGAGAAATGTATATTGTCTTAATTTTGTATGTGAGAATAAGGCTTCTCCCATCTGTCTTGTAGCTGATGACAATGCTTCTCATTGTGTTAAGTGGCACAAGAGATTGGCTCATCTTAACTACAAGACAATTGGCCAACTCTTTAGCAAAGAGTTAGTGAGGAATGGTCCTCAAGTTAAGTGTGTAAAGGAAGGGATATGCTCAGCTTGTCAATAGGGCAAGCAGACAAAATCCTCCTTTCAAAGCCTTGAAAACAAGGATTCTGTGAGGTGCTTATACCTCTTGCATATGGATCTTTTTGGTCCTATGCCAGTTCATAGTCTAGGTAGGAAGGTCTACACTTTTGTGGTTGTAGATGACTATTCTAGATTTACATGGGTGTTCTTTCTGAGACAGAAATCTGAAACCCCAAGTGTCTTACTTAATTTTGTGAAGCAAATTCAGAATGAACTGAATAGTACAGTGATCAAAATCAGAAGTGACCATGGTACTGAGTTTCAATCTGAAAGCATGACAAAGTTATGTGAAGACTTTGGGATTTTCCAAGAGTTCTCCTCACCTAGAACACCTCAGCAAAATGGAATTGCTGAAAGAAAGAATAGAACATTAATTGAAGCTGGTAGAACTCTATTGAGTGACACCTCTCTTCCAGAATATTTCTGGGCTGAGGCAGTAAACACTGCTTGTCATGTGATCAATAGGGCTTTTATCACCAAGAGCCACAAAAAGACTCCTTATGAGATTATGAAAGGTAGAAAACCAAATCTATCCTACTTTAGGATCTTTGGTTGCAAATGCTATATACTTAACAATGGTAAGTCATATTTGACTAAGTTTGCTGCCAAATCCCAGGATGGGATATTTGTTGGGTACAGCATAAATAGTAAGGCCTATAGAATCTTCAACTTGACTACTCAAGTTGTTGAAGAATCTGTGCATGTTGTGTTTGATGAAACAAGATTAATCAACTGTGAGTTGTCTTGTAGATCAAATGACTCAACAGGTATAAGCAAAAGAATGGACAAGCTCTCCATTGCTAAAGCTTCAAGGAAAGATGGAGCATTGGAAAATGAAGGCTACTGTCCAGGGGGAGTACAAGACACAATAGAAGATGAAGAAAACCAAGAGGTTCAGCATAATGAAAAAGCTGGAGATGTTCAACCAGAAGGGAATCTTCCTCCAGCTACAAGACATTTAAGAGATCATCCAGCTGATCAGATAATAGGTGATCCAAGACAGGGAGTGCAGACTAGAAGCAGAAGTCAAAGCACAGTTCTGCATTCAAGTTTCCTGTCACAAATGGAGCCTAAGAAGTTTGAAGAAGCTATCCAAGACCAGCACTGGATTGATGCTATGCAAGAGGAGCTGAATCAATTCAGAAGGTGCAATGTCTGGGAGCTTGTTCCTAAACCAAGAGGCCACAATATAATTGGGACAAAATGGATCTATAGGAACAAGTTGGATGAGAGTGGAGTAATAGTGAAGAATAAAGCAAGATTGGTTGCTAAAGGATACAGGCAGGAAGAAGGGATTGACTTTGATCAAACCTTTGCCCCAGTAGCAAGGCTGGAGGCAATCAGAATGTTCCTTGCCTATGCAGTCTATAAAGACTTCAAAGTATACCAGATGGATGTGAAGTCAGCATTTCTGAATGGTGATCTTAAAGAAGAAGTATATGTAGAGCAGCCATCAGGTTTTGTAGATTCTCTTAAACCTGATTATGTTTATAAGCTTAGAAAAGCTTTGTATGGGTTAAAGCAAGCCCCAAGGGCTTGGTATGAAACCCTGTCTACTTTCCTTATTGAGAATAAATTCTCAAGAGGAAAAATAGACAAAACTCTATTCCTTAGGGAATCCAAAGGCAAGATCATCTTAGTTCAGATCTATGTTGATGACATAATCTTTGGATCTACTGAAAACAACCTTTGTAAAAAGTTTGCCAAACTTATGCAATGGAAGTTTGAGATGAGCAGTATGGGGGAACTTAAGTTCTTCTTGGGACTCCAAGTAAGACAGACTGATGATGGCTTGTCCATATCCCAGTCAAAGTTCACCAAAGAATTAATTAAGAAGTATGGTATGGAGTCATCATCTATCATGAGAACTCCTATGGGAACAAGTATGCCTATATGCAAAGATGATGCAGGTAAACCTGATGATGAGACTTTGTATAGAGGAATAGTTGGTTCTCTACTATATCTCACTGCTAGTAGACCAGATATTATGTATGCTACATGTGTCTGTGCTAGGTACCAAGCCTGCCCTAAAGAGTCTCATTATACTGCAGTCAAAAGGATTCTGAGATATCTTAAGGGCACACCTAATCTAGGCCTGTGGTACCCTAGGAATAGAGATTTTCTACTAACAGGTTATTCAGATGCAGATTTTGCAGGCTGTAGAGAGGATAGGAAGAGTACTACAGGTACTTGTCAATTCCTGGGAGGAAGACTGATTTCATGGAGTAGTAAGAAACAGACCAGTGTGGCTATATCCACAGCTGAGTCAGAGTATGTTGCTGCTGGCAGCTGCTGTGCACAACTATTGTGGATACAGCATCAGCTTAAAGATTATGGTATTCAAGTAAGTAGAACACCTCTTTTGTGTGATTCTAAGAGTGTAATTTCTATTGCTAATAATCTTGTTTCTCATAGTAGAACTAAGCATATAGAAATTAAATACTATTTTCTTAGAGAACATGTAGAAAGAGAAGACATCACATTGGAATTTGTTAAAACAGATTATCAAATAGCAGATATATTTACTAAGCCACTGGATGAAACAAAATTCAATAAATTTAAAATTGAATTAAGCATGCTGACCATTGATTAGTTTATCAACAAACTTACAAGTAACATATTAGATTATCAAGTGGTCTCAAGTGGTATTGACAAAAACAGAAAATGGTTAAGTAAAATGGTGTCGACACATTCAGTGATAATGTGTCGACTCAGTGGAGTAATGTCGACAAGTCAGAGAAATTGTGTCGACACAGAGAATATGTGTCGACACTTAAGAATCATATTGTCGACTTATCCAGGAATGTAGTGTCGACTTCACCAGAATAATGGTGTCGACACTTACAGATTTTGTGTCGACACTTATACTAAGAGTCGACACAGAATTTCTGATGCTCTACTATATATCCCAGGTGTCGACATATCCACAAATTGGTATCGACACATAGTAGACAGACTTGATGTCGAGATAATAGAAGCTTGTGTCGACACATTCCATCTGTGTCGACACTTATAGTCTGTTTTTACCGACTTTTG
The DNA here is from genome assembly GCA_039513925.1 of Platanthera zijinensis. NCBI lineage: Eukaryota > Viridiplantae > Streptophyta > Magnoliopsida > Asparagales > Orchidaceae > Platanthera > Platanthera zijinensis. The sequence goes on from CM077097.1 coordinate 73,577,217, forward strand.
ATCTTCTTTCAATAGAAAGTATAAATAGGTCAAGAACTTAATCTGTCGACACGTTTACAAGGTTTTCAAGACTGAAACCCTGTGTCGACATTCTCTCTCTCTTCTCTCAAGCTTTCTCAACTGATCAATGGCGCCGAAGATTGAAGACAACGTCAACGAAGGTTATGAGTTGGTCCGGAATGCCTTTGCAGAAGCCCCAACAGATGTTCAACGGGTTATTACTCTTATTTTCGAATTCGGATTAGAGTTTTTAGTTTCTGAACCTTCTAAGATATGGAAGAAGGAGGTGCATGAATTCTTCAACTCTGCATCAGTGGATTCAGATATTCTCAAGATAAAGTCCACTGTTCATGGGTCGACAGTGAAGATTACCCCAAGAAGTTTAAGGAAGATTCCCCGATTACCAATAATTGAGAATGAAGAAGTTCCTGCTTCTAAATCAAGGGAGGCTCTCCAATGGTGCGGATTGGATCCCACTCTGAAGATTGGAGCTGCTTTCAACAGGAAAGGGATGAATCAGCAAGGGAAATTTTTGTCTGAAGTAGTTGGCAAGGTGATTCTGTGCAAACCAGGGGGCATGATAGGATTTCAGCCTATATGTTCTGCCTAATGACCAGAATTGTGTTTACAATTCCAACTGATTGGTCAGCTGTAATCTTTGAAAAGATCAAGGAAGGAATCAAGAAGCCAAATCTGGCTAGAATTATGAGTTTATATCTGACTGGAGTGATCCCTGAGGTAATGCAACAACTGCCAAGAACAAAGATCAATCACATGAGAAAGATGGACATGAGATTGTTTTCTAGGTGGGATAGGGTGTTGTCTAAGGATGTGCCTGATGAGAGCAGGCAGGACACCCCGGTGAAATCCCCTTCTCATGCTCAAGATACTGAGCAGCTTCAAGAAGAACTATTGAGAAAGCAGGTTGAAGATCAGCCTGAATCTACTCCAGCCCAACAAGGAACTATACCTGCACAGATGCAGGGGAGCAAGCTCATTCTCCTGCCTAGAATGTATCTACTCCTGACCAGGTACAGTTGTAGGGGGAGCTGGTGTATTTTCCTACAAAAGACATTTCTAAAATTTCTATTTTTGCACAGGTGTAGGGGGAGCAAGTGTACTCACTTGTCCAGGACATTACCAATACTGAACAAGTATAGGGGGAGAAGATGTCTGACCCAGTGCAAGAGGCAGAACAAATTGATATCTCCAAAGAATTGAATATTGAAGATCTGAATGACACATCTTCTGTTCAAACTCAGAAGGAATATACTCTAGATGAGTTATTCCCTAATGTTGATATTGCTACTGATAAAGTAGAAGAGGGGCAGGATATTGAGAAGGCCCTAGACATGGAGATAGAGCAAGAATCTGAGATCGAGCAAGAGGTTGAGAAGGAGAAAGATATTGAGGAGGAGCAAGTGGTGGAGGGGGAGTCTGTGCATGTTGAGGCTGAACAACATGGCACTGAGACAGATATTCCTCCTCCTCCTCAAGAAAGAGTTCAAATTGATAGTTCATCTGAATCTGAGACTGAAGAAGCCAGAATGGCTAAAAAGAGAAAACTTGTTGTCTTCCAGAGAAGGAGCAAAAGTTATAAGCAAGCTCTACAAACTACAACTCAACAATCCCATTCTGAATTTAATTATAACAAGTTTATGGTTGATTTGCAAGTTAAGTTGGATGAACATAGATTGGCTGTTGAAAAATATGTTGATGAGAGCAATAAGTCCCTTCAATTTGACTTGGCTCAAGATATAAAGTCAATTAGATTTGAAGTCAATATGCATAAGAAGGAGATGACAGATTGCTTCCATAAGGGAGGTAATGCTGTAGTATTTTTGGCAAAACAACAGCAATCAATTATTACCAAAGCTGATGATATAGCACTGAAGCAAGGCTATGTTCTTACAAATCAGATAAACATGAATGCCAATCTTGAAGACTCTCACAATGAGATTCTGAATGAGTTGAAAAAGACTACTGAAGGGTTGCCTGCAGCAAGGGAAAGGAACTGGAAGAATTTGATAAGAAACTTCAAGATGCTCTTGAATCAGTTAAAACTGCTATCACTACCTCTCAAAAGGACATATCTGACAAGCTTCAAAAGTTAAAACCATTTTTTAAAGAGGGTGTGAATTATCTGGATGGCCAGATCAGATTTCAGAAGGAAGATCTAAGAGATCATATTACCAGAGAAGTCATAAAGGGGGAGAGGTTGTTAGTTCATGCTGGCTCAGAGCACACCAAATGGGTGACAAACAGTATTCGAGCCACATTGGGATATCCACCTTTGTGTGATGATGCTATGGTGGCTGAGTCTTCCATTCAAACAGGTCTACTTGAAGGCAATCAACCTGAGATTGCCCAAGTCATTTACCCTCCTCCAGATTTTGATATGATTGATCAGCAAGTTCAGGATATGTATAGTCCTCCAAAGGAGGTTACCAAGGTTATTATTGAGAAAGTGGATAAGCCTGAGGCCAACTTGAAAGAACAGCAAGATGCTCTACTATCCAAGAAGAGATTTAGAGAGCAGGCTGAACTTAAGCCAGATTTTGAGCAGTGGAGCCCTACTTCAAGAAATATTATACTCACTGCATGGAAGGCTGTAAAAGACCAAGTTCATGAAAGAGGAAAGTGGTATAATGAAATGGAATGGCAAAAGCATGAAGCTAGGCAAGAGACAATAGTACAGTTCAGAAGAAAAGCCAAGCTGGGTAGGCTGCCACCAGATGCTCAGGAGCCGAGCAAGTACTTTCCAAAGTCATATCATTACTTTGAAAGGCTAAGGCTCAAGGAAGAAGCATAGAAGAAGGTTGATCAAAAAGGCAAGAAGCCAGCTGAAGTTGCTGAAGCTCCTGTGAAGGCTCAAATCCAATCTGGCAAAGGAATTGTCATAAGAGAGCCTGATCAGTCTTAATTTTAAGTTCTTTCAAAAGTATTTTGTAATGTTTTGATTAAATCATTCAATGTAAAAATCTGTAATCAAACATTACTAAGTTATAAACAAAGTATTGTTTGGAATCATATAATGTTCACTCTGTGATGGATTGTTCGTATTTTGTTTTTTATTAAGTATTCATGTTATATCATATATCATCACATTATACTTTTTATAAATGGTGTATATCATTGGCTTTAAGGGTTATGACTTCTCCAAATAGGGGGAGATTGTTGGGTACATTGGAAAATGTGTACCTGATTTGAAGAAGTCCAACTTTGCTCAATGATATACATCAAGGTGTATTTGATGTTGTTTTAAGTTGACATGTGCAGGTGAAGAAGTATTAAAGAATGCAGAAAATATTCTAAGTCCATGTGTCGACACCTGAAGAAACAGTGTCGACACTTCAGAATATTTGTGTCGACACCTGAAGAAACAGTGTCGACACTTCAGAATATTTGTGTCGACACTTGACGGAAGCTGTGTCGATACAGAGATAGTCGACCTCGACACAGAAGGAGATAGTCGACCACATTAATGTCGACACTGAGAAGCAGCGTCGACTCACAGAAAGATAGTCGACCACATTTGTGTCGACACTAGGAGGTTGTGTCGACACAATGAGACAGAGTCGACACACATTGGCAGAAGTCGACAATACTTGTGTCGACACCAGAAGACTAAGTCGGCACATTTTGGCAGAGTCGACAATTGCTGTATCGACACCTGAAGACTGTGTCGACACATACTGAGTTCTGAATCTACAACAACTGTGTCAATACACAGGACTTGTGTCGACACACTGCAGAGTCAAGACCAAGTTATTTTCTGAAGAAGCTGTGTCGACTTAATGGCAAACTTGTCGACATCTTCAAAGACTGTGTCGACACCAAAGTCACTTGTGTCGACACATATAGACAGTTGGTCTCGACACTTTCTGACAGACTGTCTCGACACTTTGCTGTCCAAGACTAAGGCACAGGATTTGTTTGAAGACTTGACAGCTGTGGGTTGTCACCGGTTAACTGATGCTGGCAGACTTATCAGAAATCAATTAGAAACTTGATCAGCCGGTTACCATGAAGAAGGTCTATAAATAGACAGATTCAGAAGGAAGAAAGAAGAATATAGATAGAGATATAAAAAAAAGGATTACAATCCAATTGAAGTATCAATTCAAGAAAGTGCTAGGCACTAAAGAAGATCTTCATCAGAAGATCTAAGCAGACGATCTCAGGATCGATCTAAGAAGAGTTCTAACAAGAATTCAGAAGTATCATCAAAGGTGTTGGATAGAGAGGGATCCACCCATTTGAAGAAGAAGAAGGAAGCCGTCAGTGGTTTCTCAAGAAGCTGTTTGGAAATCAACTCAGCTAAGTTCAGATTCAAGAAGCTTTGAGGAAAGCTCAGTTTCAGTTGATTTCATCAGCTGATCAAGAATTGTCTTGTCCTCTTCTCTCTCAACAAAGGCAAGACATTAAAACTTCTTTTCTAAATTTCTGTAGGATCTGTTTTACACAGATCTGAGTTATAAGCCTGTGATATAAAGGCTGAGTGTAGGAGAGTGGATCTCTGAGAGATAGAGTTGTTTGCCTGAGTGTAGGAGAAGGTTCTTCTCTGAGTTGTAGGCCTTGTGGCAAGGCTGAGGTAGGGTTGTTGTGCCTGAGGTGTAGGAATCATTCTGGGTTCTGAGTTGTAGGAACCTATCCAGGTTCTGAGCTGTAGGATCTGTTGATCTGAGAATAGTGGAAGTTTGGCCGAATCTAGCATACTGCTAGATAGGTGAAGGAGGGAAAGTGGATGTACCCAAACCTTGGGGAACCACTATAAAACATTATGCAATCTGTGATGATTAAATTTCTGTGATTGCTGTGCTGGATGTTTTAATTCTGTAATTGAATTTTGCCTAAAAGTATAAACAAGCAATTAGAACCTATTCACCCCCCCCCCCCCCCCCTCTAGGTGTTTAGGTTGTCTTGAAAGTAAAACTATCAGAATACGATGGGTTTGATGTTTCTTTCCGAGCGTGGAACTCGTTCGAAAAGAGCGGGGATTGTGTATAACCCCGTATTCGTGGAATGGAGCCCCCAAGAAAGGCATAAGACTTGCTACATATTTGTAAGCTTTTAGGGGGTTTTGCACTCCTGGAGGCCAATTTATTGTTGATCTGCATGATATACTAGTAGGGGATAAAATTTTTTGCCTTGCTTGCTAGTGCTTGGTGTATTCTATAGGGGGCGAGTACGGTGGGAGGCCAGTACTTGCCCCGGTCAGTTCTAGGGGGTGCGGCGGGAGGTCGGCACCCGCCCCGGCCCCTTCTTCAGGGGGTGAGTACGGCGGGAGGCCGGTACTCGCACCAGCCAGTTCTAGGGGGCGGGTGCGGCGGGAGGTCGGCACCCGCCACGGCCCCTTATCCAGGGGGAAAGTACGGCGGGAGGTCGGTACTCACCCCGGCCAGTTCTAGGGGCGGGTGAGGCGGGAGACCGGCACCTGCCCCGACCCCTTCTCCAAGGGGCGAATACGGAGGGAGGACGGTACTTGCCCCGGCCAGTTCTAGGGGCGGGTGCGGCGGGAGGCCGGCACCCTCCCTGGCCCCTTCTCTAGGGGGCGAGTACGGCAGGAGGTCGGTACTCGCCCCGGCCAATTCTAGGGGGCGGGTGCGGCAGGAGGTTGGCACCCGCCCCGACCCCTTCTCCAGGGGTCGAGTACGGCGGGAGGCCGGTACTCGCCCCGGCCAGTTCTAGGGGGCGGGTGCGGCGGGAGGCCGACACCCGCACCGGCCCCTTCTCCAGGGTGTGAGTACGGATGGAGGTCGGTACTCGCCCCAGCCAGTTCTAGGGGGCGGGTGCGGCGGGAGGCCAGCACCCGCCCCAGCCCCTTCTTTAAGGGGCAAGTACGGTGGGAGGTCGGTACTCGCCCTGGCTAGTTCTAGGGGGCGGGTGCAGCGGAGGCTGGAACCCGCCCTGGCTTCATTTCAAAGGGGGGCGGGAGCGACGGGAGGCCGACACCCGCTCAGAGTCCTTGCCCGGCTTGGAGATCTCGCTCGGCCCCTTGAGCAGCTCGCTCAACTTGAGGGTCTCGCCCGGCTTGAGAGTTTGATATTTTGCCACGGGTGGGTTGCGAATAGCTGTTCAGAACAGCTGAGTTTGGCTGTTGGCAGACCAGCCCCAGGGTATTTTAGTAATTTTAGAGCAGCAGGTTTGCGTTATTGGTAGGTCATCCCCAAAAGTCTATAAATAGACCTGTGGGTGCCTTGGAGAGGGATCCGTTTTTCACCAACTCTCATCTTCTTCCTTAATCCTCCAAGGCACCTAGCTCAGCATTGGCTAGGGAGGGGGAGATATCAAAGGTCTTCCGGGTGTGATGTGGGACCTCCGCGCTAGAGCCAAGAGTCATTTCCCAAATTCAGGTCTCTCACGAAGGGACGGCTTGGGAGAAGTAGGTGTGAGTTGTACTCTAGGTCCGAACTCAAGGTGGAACCGAATCTCGATTTCAACACCTAGCATACTTCAATGGGTATATTGTCAGGCCCAACTTTCTTTCCATTTTTCATCTTCTTTATAACATCATTTACCTCTGATAATTGAATTTTACGATAAAACATTATGTTCATATACTCCTCCGATTTACTTAAATTTTAATTCCAAGTTTAATTTATTGTCTTTTGTTTCATTATAGAGTTGATAAAATTATCTTTTCCATAACTCTTTAATATCTACATCGTTAGTAAAACTGTATCTGTTTCATTCTTTATACATTTTACTTAGCTTAAATTTCCTGTCTTCTTTTCTTTAGCTCGAACAATTTTATATATATCACGCTCTCCATCTTTGATCTCTAGTCGTTTATAAAATTTTATATAAAATTTTCCATAACTCTTTTATATCTGAGTAAGTTTTCATCACTCCTACAAGCGTAAAGTGATTTATAGTTGATCTTATTTACCCTCACTTTATCTTGTACTTCTTCTTTCCAACACCAAGATTCTTTATTTGGGGATGCATGACCTTTTGATACTCCAAGTACGTTTTTTTAATTATCCTTAAATGTGAAGGCATAACTTCTCACAAGGCGTTAGGATCAGCATTAGGGTCACCAACTAGTTTCATAACTACTGTCTTGAAAGCAACCTGTTTTTCCATCTTCAAGTTCCATTATTGAATTTTTGGCGACATTTTTGTTTGTCTTAAATTTATTATATTTAATTTGTACGTCTAATACTACTACCTTATGTTTTGTTGTAAAACTTTCTTCTAGTATAACTTTGTAATTCTTACAAATCATTTTATCTATTTTGCGAGTTATAAAATAATCAATTTGTGACTTATTTGGTCCGCTTTTAAACATAATTAAATGTTTCCATATCTTCAAGCACATCATAATATTTTCCTTGCTAATACTTATACGCTCTTTAAGTTTTCGATGAAAGCTGTGAATATTATATCTTTTCAATAATTTATTGATTATTGTCAAACCTTATTACTAGAAAAGAGTAGTGGATAAAGCACAATCCATCTATGATGTCTAGTGAATACATGATCGCTCACTTTCTTTTCTTGCTTTACTTTGTTTTTATCCATTACATGACTATGTGATATGGAAAAAGTGTTTATTTAAATAACCAATCATATAAAGACCCTCATACGAGTTTATATTTTTGAGATCTTGCATAATCTAAACTACTGCACAATCTAAACTACCCTAACAGGTGTAAACACAATACTGATATATCATCACAATAATTGTAAGCTATGCATATCCTTATCAGAGGAGTGTTATAACCCATAACCAACATGACTCATTGGACTCACACTATGTAAATACACATATCACCATCATCACATCCAAGCAAGCATACACGCACACAACATTTCTTGACATAGATTCATCAAGCACGATGTTAAGAAACCGACACCCGATCTTAATTGAGCGCAAACTAATGACTAGGATCTATTATTTGTGGGGGAAGCTAGTCCCACGGACACAACCATCATGACAAAATTTTGGCAGTGACTCGTCTTTGCCACTTTTAGGTTATTTTAGCACAATCATCCTTATGCCTTACATATGATTGTCTGAGTCCGTACTAATCTTAGCCAACTGGCGGAATAAACAAAAAAGAACAGAGGTATACTCATCTCAAAACTCCATGTGACTAACTAATACCTAACCAACACAACTATTAGGCTTGGGCACACGCAGTCGTTCAACCATGACGCTATTTATAAGTAATTTACCTAACCCTCTGGAGTGTGCCACCGGAAGGGTCAGTCGACCCTCCACATGCATACACATGCATTATCATTTCATAAAAGGTTAAATTCACTACAATTCATTACCAATTATGAGGCGGTCGATTAGTAACACAACCCTCTCAAGAGAACTAATCAACCTCACATATGCTAATCTATATCTATGTTATTCACAATATATACACAACTTGACCTATATATGGTAAAATATATTATTACAATTTAGTTTTGGTCTCAAAAAGTATTAAACTAAACTAGCAACGGATTTGGTGATTTAGGAAGAGATCATTTTGTTAGACATGCAAATATTTATATATATCTAAATTAGATCCACTCAGGTTCCTTCCTCTTACCTTATCCGGTAATCACATTAATCTTACTCCATTTTATTTCCATCAAAGTAATCCAATGAATTTATAACCATGGGATTGCAATAGTATGTCAAACAAAATAATGATTTTATCACAATCATCCAAACCTACAAATTATCCAAAATCTAAGTTCATTATATTTGTTTTGGTCATCGGACTCGCCTAAATACTTCAAGGGTTAATATCTCTAACTTTAAATAAGGATTTAGAACTATCTGTCATCAATTGTTCGCTAAAATGATAATCTCCTTGGAAGACATCCAACCGTTGATTAAATATTATTGCGATTGACGATGCTTCTGGAGCTTAGTTCGAGGATTCTACCCTAAATTTCAACTATGTAATCAACAAACTTGATTTCATCTTCATCGTCAGTCTCCACCACAAGCTTCATTGTTTAATTTCCATCGCACGATTCTCTATTGATTTTCATCACACTACTCTTCGCCGATCTCCATCGCATGATCCACCTTTATTTTGATCTTGTGATTCAATATTATTTTCCCACCAAGCGGTCGTCGTTATTTTAGATCGCGTGAATCAACATTAAATATGACTGTTAATTAGCCCTATGATTACGTTGAATTTACGATGAGCCGCACAAGGGTTAAGGATTTATACAGTTCTAATCATTTCTCCTTCACAAGCTCAATGGTCGCGATTATTCACCTTTACCTACAAAGATGGCTCAAGGGTCACCGGAGCTAGGTTATTATACTCTCTATAATGTTGATAGGGCATTGTGGAAACTAGGATGCTCTCGCCATCGGTGAACCAAACCCTAAGAGCCCTTAACGGTGGAAATCTCTAAATGCTAGAAATCTAAATATAACATCCATAAGGTAGAGGGATGGAACTCACCATGTGTCCATGCACGCTACCTAATCGTCGTGGAGGCGACATTTGTTTGTCGCTCAGTTCGAAGTTGGATTGCGTCGGATCGAATTTGTCGCCAAATGTGGTGATCAGTCGTGAAAACCTAGATTGACCATTGTTTTGAGGAGTCTATTATTTTGGAGTGTGTTTTCGTGGGAGACTTGCCGAAGAAAGAATAGGAGGTGGAGTTGCAAGTTGGAGAGTTGTCAGTTGCCGATCTTGGGGAAGAACTCCCGAGTAGCAGTTTTAAGGCTTGAAGTTGCTGGAAACTGAAGAGGGAGTTCTCAGTTTGAGGAAGAAGGGGTAATATAACGAGTCTAATAGATTACTTGTAATAGGATTATGCAATAGGTCTTTTATTGTAATTCTTAAAGCTTGGGCTATAAATATACTTATAGGATTATAATAAAGAGGGGGAAAAGTTTAATAAAGTTTTACTGGGTTCTTCTCCAGATTCCAGCCCGTCTTCATCTCTCCCATATCTGACCCATCTCTTGGCCATTCGTCTTCTCCCTCGTCTCTGGACACTTCTCTTTGACCATTTCTCTGTTTTTATTATTTCAGATTTAGGATCATTACATTTTGGTGCTCTCATTGACAGAAATCCTCCGGCATTTCAAGTCTCATGATTTGTGGCGTTCTCAAGCCTCACATGGAAATCAAGAATGGTGTTACAAGCAGCTTGAAAAATCTCCTCGATGACAACATTGGCTTTGCTAGAGATTCATCGGGAATCAAGATTTCAGTCCTCAATCCCCTGCTAGTTTAATTGGCATTCTCAGTCCTCCACCATCATATCCAACCAAGCAAACCCTATCGTATCCAAGAACTAAGCAAGGAAAGAGGAATATTATAAAGAAGGAGCATATTGTGCATCTCCTATTCTTCATCGTCCACCTCCGTCGGCTTGAGGCTACAAATAGAGTCATCTCTGTTTTTAGATCAAAACCTTCTCCGGATCAAGAACGACATCCTCCTCCAACGGATCATTCTCCACCGCCACTGCTATTCAGCGACCTTCAGCTATTCGCCAGAACACATCCGTAGCTGGAAAACAACTCTGTTCCTACCTCGATATCGCTGTTTTTGCCATTTTGCTGCCTCCGCCACTTCGTTGCTTGCGCTATCTCATCACCTCCCGATTTCGTTGGTGATATAGCCATCGGAAGCAAGAAACAAACACGCCCAAGCATATTCACCGCCCTTGCCATCATCTGCAACAAGCAAATTATGAATGAAGATTGCTACATTTTTTTCTGACATCAACTGTAGGATCTCACTCACGTAGAAAGGCTTCGCATTCTTGACGCTCGCATATTTTCAAGAGTTTCGTTCCTTGATTCTTGGTTCAAGCTGCTGCGCAGCCAATGCTGTCTCCCTCGCCTCAGTAGATACTGCCGGACAACCTGTTGATCAAGTTGCTTAAAAAAGAAAAAAAGCCTTGTTTCCAGCTTCAGGACTTTTTTTCTCAGAAAATGCTACAAGCAAATTAAAGAAATGCAATAATTTGAAAAGTTGGTTTAACAAAAATTTGCAGAAGTTTGATCTGCAACATTTAGAAGGCTTGATCAAAATAAAAAATATTCAAGAATCACGCCGTTTCTCAATCTTCTACAATGGAAGATGACTTATTTATTGTTCTTGAAGTCTGCATGCAAAATATGATACACAGTTCTGATGTTTTCCAGTAGCATCTGGACAGTAATTGACAAGCCGAAAATGAGAAATTTTCTTCTCAACCCGCTAATCATGTTCACCTTGCCTATCCACATTTTTTAGATGGGGATCTCGTACATTAGCTTTACAAATTACAGTTGTATTTTTCGTATAACAACATTCGTCCGACAAATTTCATGATCTACGCAGCTATACTCTTAAATAGACCATCTTTTAGCCGGTATCGAGCTATGTTACGCACACATCCATCTTTAACTTTTCCATTTTTTGTTGATGTCATAATTAATCAATATTGTCTTTCTACCCTTAAAGATACAGCTAGGATAATATATCAATTTCAACAAACATCAACTATTAATGATTCTCAAACATTATTTGAGGAACAATCGACCAGTGTTCCTGGAATTTATCCTATTGAAGGGTTTGCCTCTTCTCTAATGTTTGATCCACCAATAAACATTTCTTTGGATGCATTTGACATTCTAGAAATAGATCTGGTACATAATCAACACAATGCAAAAACAATCGATGACAAATCAAACATACAAATCATGTAATTCATGTAATTCTGAGAAGCCAACATAAGCCCTTACCTTGCAAATCCACAATGAGAGGAACAACAAAAATATAATCCCACACAAGAGTTTTTTATTGTGTTTGCCTACGACAGAAGTTGCAATCAAACATATCGATTGTTTCTTGCTCTTCCAGCTGTCCATATTTCCTCATACGAAGGGGCAAAAATCAGACGTAGATATTTTATCCTCCTTGTCATCAATATAGCTGACATCAGAGTATGCTTCAATCCTCAAATATTTTTTTTTCTAAAACAGAAGAAGTCCCTTTTCGAGTGATCTTTTCCCATATTCCAGGATCTTTAGAGCCGATTAAAGATGACACTCCTTAGGGGCTTGCATAAACAAGCTCACTCTTCCTATCGCATAATAGATATCTGATCTCGTGACTGTCAGATAAATGAGTTCTCATAAGCCATCTTTACCTGGTGACATCTGAAAGAAGAGGTGAATTTTCATTCCAACAATTGTCAGCACCAACAACCATTAGACACCGAGCATATTTAGCTCCAAGAAGATATGGATCTTTTAAAAGACCAAAGACATACTTTCGCTGTGAAAGTACTACAGAATTGGGCTTCTAGGAGATCTCAATCCCAAGGAAGTACTTGAGAGTCCCCATATCTTTTGTAACAAAATGTTGAAAAAGATACTTAAATACCCTTTAATTCTTATCATTCCCTATAAGGAGAATGTCATCCATATAAACAACAAGAACAACTAGCCATATAGAAGTCTTGAGTATAAAAAGTGAGTGATTTGCAGCACTTCGAGTAAACCTAATAACAGAGATAACTTCCCTTAACTTCTCAAACCAGGCCCGTGAGCTTTGCTTAAGTCCATAGATTGCATCCCTCAATCTACACACCTGAGACTTCCCCTAAGCAACATACCCAAGAGGTTGCTCCATATAGACTATATCTTGTAGATCTCCATAAAAGAAGATATTCTTGACATCTAACTGAGACATCTCTCAGTCTCTATTAACGATAATAGAAAAGAGAACACAGATCGTTGTAATCTGAGTAACTAGAAAGAAGGTGTCAAAAAAGTCTACACCATAGGTCTGAGTAAAACCTTTAGCAACTAACCGAGCCTTATAGCAATCGATGGTACCATCAAGAAGAAACTTGATCACAAAGACCCAGCGACAACCAACCACATCAACTCTTGGGGGGTAGGGATAAGAGTCCAAGTACCCTATTTAGTCAGACTTTTCATCTCCTCATCCATACCGGTTTTCCAATGAGGAATAATAAGAGCTCATTGATAGGTAGCCAGAATGACATTAGCTGAGAGAGCGAGAGAAAAACTCTTGCAGGAAGGAGATAGCCAAGCGTAAGAAATAACATTATGCATAGTATGTTGATTGCATGTTTGAACTCCTTTCCAAAGGGCAATCGAAAATCAAGATCAAACTTGTCTGTAGTATCAGATCCATTCGTCTGAGAGACTGCTGGCCCGGGAATTGTCAGCAACAGTTCAGGTAAAAAAGCAGTATCGGGAGAAAAATAAGGAGAATTTGAGACTTGTGTAGGAGGACGAAGCGCAGTTTCATGTAGAGGTGTGGAAATAATAGGTAGAGAAGAGGGATCATCAGACAGTGGGAGAGTAGAGGTGCGAGAAAAGTAAGGAGCATCTTAAAAGAAAGTGACGTCCGTGAAAACATAATATTTTCGGAGAAGGAGATCATAACACTGATTTCCTTTTTGTGTCGTACAATAGCCAAGAAAGATGTACTTAACGGAGTGAGGAAAGAGTTTGTCAAGACTAGGAGGAGAGTGAACAAACACTGTGCAGCTAAAGACGTGTAGAGGTAATTGAAACGGTGTGGCATTAGGATACAAAATGGAGAATAGAGTTTTGTCGTTGAGAACCAAAGAAAGAATTCAGTTGATGAGGCAACACGAAAGAAGAACGACATGACCCCAATAGGACTAAAGCACCCTCATTTGAGTTAGAAGAGTGTGAGCCATATCATGGAGATGACGGTTCTTGTGTTCATCAACCCTATTCCATTGAGAGGTGTAAAGACAACTAGTTTGATGTATAATGCTCCAATGCATACAAAAATTGAGAATTAATGACTAAGATACTATTTGACATTATCAGTGTGAAATACTTTAATAGGGACATCAAATTAAAGTATGTATCTCAATATATAATGTATTGAAAACAAAAAAAAATTCAGAACATTCTTTCAATAAGCAACACAAAGTACATCTAGAAAAATTATCAATAAATTCGACAAAATACAAACTACCCATACCAAAAAATTTAGTAGGAGTAGGACCCCAAATGTCAGAATAAACAAGTTCAAAAGGACGAGAAGAACTACGTCCTTGTTTTGCTGGAAAAGACGAACGGTGGTGTTTGTCGAGTTGGCAAACTTCAAAATTGAGAGAAGAGCCTCCGCGAGGTAGATCGGGGAAGAGATGACAAAGAAGACGAGTAGTAGGAAGCCCAATGCGAAGATATTACCTTATAAGAGAAGTAGAAGCAAAAAAAAAGCAAACACATTATCAAAGTAGAATAAGCTGCTACTTTCAGTTTCAGTAGCAATTGTCTCCTTGGAGTGTGGATCCTAAAAAGAACAAGTAGTCGAGGTAAAAGTAGGCGTGCAATTTAGTTATTTGCAAAAAGAGGTAACAAAAAGTAAGTTGCACATAAAAGTTGGGACGTAGAGTGTTTCCTCAAGTTGGAGAGATGGGTGGCATGCACTATTCCAGATCCACACGCAGAGGATGGATAACCATCTACATAAAAAACCGGAGGTGACCAATTGTGTTTGTCCAGGTGAGATAAAAGATGAGAGTTGTCCGTCATATGATTATTAGCACCAGAGTCAATGAGCTACCACCCATAGTGGTCATATGAGCACTACCCAAAAAGGTAGTAAGAGAAGTAGACTTCTTCGAGATAGTGTCATCCGTAGTAGGTCGAAGATGAGGATGCTTGCCCTAGCAGCGATCAACAAGGTGATCGATCTTGTCATAGTGAGAGCAGAGATATTTAGTGGGACCACGTCTACCAGAGCAGCCTTCACGACCATTAGAAATATCATGACAAGTTGGATGAGAAACAATGTCAGGAGGAGGAGGAGAGGCAAGCAAAAAACACTGAAGAAGAGTAATAATAGCCAAAATGCACGCAGTAGTGACATCCAGAGTAGGAGTATCAACCTCTTCAATAATTTGTTGCCAAATCAGATCATAATAGTCTGGCAAACGAAGTAAATCGCACACCACCAGAAGTTCCTGAAAATGTTTATGATGCTCAGCGAGATCATCAGAAAAGGGGTGATGCTGAAGAAGGCACCAAGAGCTTGCACTTCCAGATAAGCAGCAACAGGAGTCATGACGGGAAGGAAAAAAAAAGGTCTGCATGCAACGTATAAATGCACAAAGTTTGAGCTCTTTTTGAGTACAAAACAGCAAGATGTGTTCAAGTAGCCTTAATTTTCTCATCGTGTCAAATGATAGGAAATCATTCATCAAAAATGCTATTTGCAAGTCATGTACAGACTAAAGCATCACTTGCGTCTCAGTCATCAAAAACAGTAGATCCACGTAGAGGATGGTCATCATTAAGATGTTGACGTTTGCGTTGAGACCGTAAAAAAGTGAAGGAAACACTCCAGTCTGGATAATTAAGACCAGTTAGCTTGGATGCAGTTCCAAGATTGCCAGAAGAAGTGGAAACAAAAGCAATGGTAAAAATAGGTGGCACAGATAGAGTGAAGGAAGAGATTAGAGTCTTCATAGACAGCCAACGTGTATAGAGCGAAATTGGTCAAAGAAAGTGAGGCAGCGCAAATAGAGCAAGATCACGCAAATAGGGCGAGACCGCGTGAAAAGAGCAAACAGATCAGATGTCGCGAACATGGCGAGATCGCGCAAACAGAGTGAAACCGCACAGACAAAGCAGAAGCCGTGAGAAGGATACAACTTGTAGGAAGAGCGAGGAGAAAAGGGAGGGCGGGAGGGCGGCAAGAAACAACAAAAAAGAGAGACCGCAAAAAGAAGAAAACCGCAGAAAGGGAGAAGTTCGCGGTTAAGAGATAAACAGCGGAAAAAGAAGAGCAGACAGTTAAAAAACCGGAGACCGCTTGCACTGCACCACACCCAAGAAAGCGGAAATCGGAGCAAATGGACCGATAAGCTCTCATACCATGTGAAAAAGTGTAAATAAAAGATTTTTTATTGCTCCAAAAGATGAATAATACAAGAGTATGACCCCCTATTTATAGAAAACGGGGGATAGAGAGAGAATACACAGTGTTTGTCACATGCTACTAGGAGGATAGGTAAAAAAACAGTCTGCGCAGACTGTACGGTTAGACAAGCTAATCGCATGGTTACATAGCTTGAGATATCAGCATGTTTGTTCTGGCCTTTATCCATTTGAATGCAACGAACTACTTCAGGGAGCAACAACTACAGTTAGAATAATTCTAACCGCCTGATCGTAAATGTGAAAGCACCTGGAAATCACCAAACCTCAACATCGATCAAGCCTTTACTGATCATCAAAAGACACTCTTGTAGTTATCATATTGAGCTACCATGGGCGGTTAGGCAGGTACTAACCGCCAGATCATAACTATGACTATCTGCAGCTATCCGCCAAACTTGGCTCTAACAGAACAACAGGAAGACCTTGACAGTCATTGTTGGTACCCTAGTTGGATTTGAGTTTAGTCCTCTCCTTTGTGCCCTTGACCCAAGAAATATCTATGGTCAATGGTTAGGAGTCTAGCTGTAGGGTCCTCGCTTTTCCAAATTGAGAATTTGGTTAAGTAGGTTTTTCGTTCGACTATAGTCGAACGCCGTTCGACTATCGTCTATCGGCTGATCGACGATCGTCTATCAGTTGGTCGACGCTGATAGTTCGACTATCTGTTGATAGCTCGACTATCTGTTCTGCGCTGATAGTTCGACTATCTGTTGATAGCTCGACTATCTGTTCTGCGCTGATAGTTCGACTATCTGTTGATAGCTCGACTATCTGTTCTGTGCTGATAGTTCGACTATCTGTTAATAGCTCGACTATCTGTTCTGCGCTGATAGTTCGACTATCTGTTGATAGCTCGACTATCTGTTCTGCGCTGATAGTTCGACTATCTGTTGATAGCTCGACTATCTGTTCTGCGCTGATAGTTCGACTATCTGTTGATAGCTCGACTATCTGTTCTGCGCTGATAGTTCGACTATCTGTTGATAGCTCGACTATCTGTTCTGCGCTGATAGTTCGACTATCTGTTGATAGCTCGACTATCTGTTCTGCGCTGATAGTTCGACTATCTGTTGATAGCTCGACTATCTGTTCTGCGCTGATAGTTCGACTATCTGTTGATAGCTCGACTATCTGTTCTGCGCTGATAGTTCGACTATCTGTTGATAGATCGACTATCTGTTTCGTTCTGATAGTTCGACTATCTGTCCTGATAGGTCGACTATCTGATAGTTCGACTATTTGCTGATAGATCGACTATCTAGTTTGTTCTGATAGTTCGACTATCTGCTGATAGATCGACTATCTAGTTTGTTTTGATAGTTCGACTATCTTTTGATAGATCGACTATCTGTTTTCTGAGGTAGGTCGACTATCTGCTTGATAGGTCGACTATCTCTGTGCGCTTGATAGCTCGACTATCTGTCCTAGATAGATCGACTATCTGATAGTTCGACTATCTATCCTGATAGTTCGACTATCTGCTGCGGTAGCTCGACTATCTGTTTGATAGCTCGACTATCTGGATCGTTCGACTATCTGCCCGATAGTTCGACGATCTCCGTGCGTCGTTCGACGATCTTCGAAGGTCGTTCGACGTTTTCTGTCTGCCTTTGTATTTTGTATTTATTTATTATATTTAATTAATTAATACATTTTCTGGCACAGTATTTTAAGCTGTATGATAATATTTCCAGGCATTATTTGCTCTATTCTTTTTGCCTGAGTTCAAATCTTTTTAAGATAAAGTTGTTTGTCTCATTAGCTGTCATTTTAATTTACTTTATCGATTGTCAGCCCTTTATAGCCGTTAGACTGAAAAGTCTTCTTTTGCTATAAAGAGATTGTTTCTGATGTGACTTTATTTAGTCCTTCTGTTATCTGATTTAAGCCTGCAGCTTCTTAGAAAGTGATTTATTCCCTTTATAGAATGTTTTGCTGCAGAGATATTTCTGTCTTCTTGATATTTACAGCCCAGGTCTCAAGGCTTAGAAGAAGACAAATAATTCAAATAGAAGAGAGCCGTTGCTTGCTGATAATATTTAAAGGACCCTTTGAAGAAGGATTAAAGCTAGTGTTACACACATATTCTCAAGCACTCAAGCCTTCATCAAGCTCAAGCTTCCTGCTCTCAGCAATCTCCATCTAACTGAGAAGTGTTAAGATCTTCATCTCTTCTTCACCTGAGTTCTCCTGCTTTCAGGAAGTTCAACTCAGAGTTCCTTTGAAGAAGAAGAAGATAGCTGCTCGAAGAACTTTGATTTTATTATTTACTTTCTTCCTGTAGCTCTTTCCTTCAGAACTTTCTGAAGAGTTTCTCTGCACTGAAGCAAGACTTCACCTGGACATTCTTGAGCCAGGGGGAGCCTTGATTCTTTAGAGCATTCTAGCTCAGTGCAAGCTTTTGTGCTTCTCTAATCTATTGTAAAATAGAGAAGACATCTTAACCTTCTTCCCCCTCCTGTACAGGGTTATTACTCCCTTCAAAAGTATCCCTTGGTGGCAGGGCACCTGATCAAAAACCTGTGCTTGGTTTTTAGACACCTGATCAAAAGTCTAAAGGGTTTCTGAATCTACCTGAATCAGATTCTGTTGGTGGCAGGGCACCTGATCAAAAACCTGAGTGGATTCCTACCGTGTGGGTAGAAGAGTGGACGTACCCAAGTTGTTTGGGGAACCACTATAAATTTCCTTGTGTCGTCTGGATTCCACTGTTTAATTCCTGCATTGTGGCTGTGATTAGATATAACTAGGTTGCTAGTTGCTGATTAGGTTTTTCCAAGCTTAACTGTAATTACAGTTAGCTTGTGTTTGTACACATCACTTGTGTTAGGCTTTAAGGTTAAATCAATATCTATAATCTTTTCATTCCGCACTTCACTCCAAGGGAGTTGGGTAGAATATTAAGTTTTGTCTGTGCAAAATTTGATAACTCTATTCACCCCCCCTCTAGAGTAGTATCTATCCCTTCTCTTTCAATTGGTATCAGAGGGAGGTTGACTGACTGTATAGGCTAACACCTAAGTCACAAGATCCTGATAGATACCAAGAGCTTATAGATATTCACTATCATGGCCCAGTCTAAGGATTATTCTAGCACCAGACCTCCAGCATGCAACTTAGCAAAGTTTGGCATCTGGAAGGCAAGGATTAAATTATATATGAACTCTATTGATGAAAGCATCTTTGCTTCTATTTTGTCAGGTCCCCCAAGAGCACCTGCTGCTGCCACTGCCTCATCATCTGATATGAGTGCAGTGCCTCCTCCAGACTACAATGATGAATACAAGAAGGCCAAAATTGCAGATGCCAAGGCAATGAACATACTGGCTCAGACAATGTCTGATGAGGTGTTCCAGAAGGTGGCTGACTGCTCCTCAGCAAAGGCCATGTGGGATACACTGAACCAGATTGTAGCTGGTTCAGCTGATGAAAGGAAGGACAGAAGGTCCAACCTTATCTCACAGTATGAGAACTTCAAGAAAACTGATGCTGAATCAGTTGAAGCTATGTACACCAGGCTCAGCTCAATCATCAATGAGCTGAGGACCCTGGACAAGGACATATCATTGACAGAGGTCAATGATAAGATTCTTATGTGCTTCCCTAGCACATGGGATCTAAGAATCTGGCCCATCAAGGAAGCCAGAAGCACTAATGAGATCTCAACTGAAGCTCTCCTCGGCAAGCTCAAGTCTTTTGAGCAAGTGCTGAAGACCAGAGAAGCAGAAGCTGAAGCCAAGACCCCCACTCCAACAAGAAAAGAGCAATCTCTAGCTCTTAAGGCTGCAGATGTTTCTGAAGGCAGCCAATCCAATGAGAAACTTATGGCACTGTTTGCCAAGAGGTTTCTCAAGATGGGGAGAAAGGAGTTCAGAAAGAAGTCTTCACGCTATGAAGACAAACCAAGGTATGATCGATCTCCTGCTAAAGAAATCATTTGCTATGGTTGCAGGAAGCCTGGACACATTTTGCCAGAGTGTCCAGAGGAGAAGAACAAGGAAAAGAGAAAAGACAAAGAACAACACAGGAAGCACTCCAAGCCATCCCCCTACAAAAACAAGAAGAAGGAGAGAGGTTTCATTGCTGAAACCTGGAGTGATTCTGATGAAGAATCATCCTCATCAAGCTCCAGTGAAGATGAGGAAGAGAAGAAGGCAAAAGAAGTTTGCCTAATGGCAATAGATGCCTGCAGCAACCACTCTGCTGCAGAGAGTTCTGATTCTGATGAAGAGATGCCTACTGAAGATGAGGTACTTTCATCTTATGATTTTACTTCAGAAGAGTTTAAGTTAGAATTTAAATCTTTGTGTTTAGATTTAATTAGTTCAGAAAAAGAAATAAAAGAACTTAGAAATAGGTTAGCTGACTCAGAATCAATAGCCTCTGAAAACATTAGGTTAAAGGAAGATCTCACTACTTGTAGTGAAGAAATTAAATTTCTTAAAATAGAATTAGCTAAGTCTAAGAGATTAGAAGAATCCCTTAATGGTAGAAGTCTTAAGCTATTAGAAATTACCAGCATGACTAACACTAGGTCAGGTAATGATAAATTAGGCTTAGGAGCTTCTCCCAGTGAACCCCCAGTCCTCCTTAAAAATAACCTTTCAACTCCAGTGAACTTCATTTCAGCTAGTGGAAAGAAGAATACTGAGCAAGTAAACCTTGTAAATAAAACCCTAAATAAAGCTAAGAGAGAAAAGAGAAAGAAGTTTTTCAAAGAAATGCAAAGAGCGTCGAACGCCGCTCGACGATCGGATGCTCCATGGTCAAACGAAGCTCGACGATCTGAGCGCCCATCGTCGAACGTTGATCGACGATTTCAACATGATTTTCAAAATCATAATCAGTATCATAGAAACCTAAATGAAAATAGAAACCCTAGGTTTGTTGACCCATCATCTGCATGGAGAATCCCACCTAGGAGATCTCACCCACTAGGTTATCATCCTCAGCCTGCATTCTCATATATTTCCAGTTTTTCTTATGTGAAAAACAAGGGACCCAAGGTTACCTGGGTCCACACTGTCTAAATAATTGTCTTGCAGGTGAAGGCCTATCCAATCACTCAAAATAAGTGGTATTTGGATAGTGGATGCTCTAAGCATATGACAGAAAATAAAGATCTACTGTCAAAATTCAAAGCTAAGCTCGGCCCAAAGGTTATCTTTGGAGACTCCAGCTGTGGTCAGACAGAAGGCTATGGCAAGATCACAATTGGAGCAGTTACATTCAAGAGAGTTGCTTATGTCAATGGACTGAAGCATAACCTGATTTCAGTCAGCCAGCTATGTGATGCTGGCTACCAGGTTTCATTTTCTAACTTCTCTTGCAATATTACTTTGAATAATAATGTTGTTTTAGTAGGTATTAGAATAGGTAATATTTATTTAGTAGATTTTAATTCATCTCAATCCGAAATCTGCCTGTTTAATGAAGTAACCCTTAATAATAATTCCCTATGGCATAAAAGGCTTAGTCATGTAAACTTTAAAAATATATCTAGGTTATCTAAGCACAACCTTGTTAGAGGTTTACCTTCTTGCCCCTACAAGAAGGAGAGCCTATGCAAGGCTTGTCAGCTAGGCAAGCAAACCAAGAATTCATTTAAATCTGTAAATAAAAGTGACTCTCCTAGAATCCTGTATTTATTACATTTGGACCTTTTTGGCCCAATAAATGTACAGAGTTTAGGAGGGAAGTATTACACTTTAGTAATTGTAGATGACTTCTCTAGGTTCAGTTGGGTTTTCTTTTTGAGAACTAAGTCTGATAACTTCAAAGCCCTTACAGACTTTCTACTTTGTGTGCAGACTGAGTACTCTACTCATGTGGCCTTGATCAGAAGTGATCATGGTACTGAGTTTGACTCTCTTCTCATGCAAGAATTCTGTGAGAGAGAAGGAATCAAACATAGCTTCTCAGCTCCTAGAACTCCCCAACAAAATGGGGTAGTTGAAAGGAAGAATATAACACTAATTGAAGCTGCTAGTACATTGTTGGCAGATGCTAACATGCCTCTATCCTATTGGGCAGAAGCTGTTAGTACAGCCAACTATGTCTTGAATAGAAGTTTGATACACAAACTTAAGTGTAAAACTCCTTATGAGTTGCTTAAAGGAAAGAAACCAAAAATTAATTACTTTAGAGTTTTTGGCTGTATTGTTTATATTCATAATAATAATAAAGAATACATTAGAAAATTTGAAGCAAAATCTTCAATGGGAATTATGCTTGGATATTCCCAAGTAAGCAAAGCTTATAGGGTTTATAACAAATCAACCTGTAAGATAGAAGAATCTGTGCATGTGACTTTTGATGAGTCTCAGATATTTTACAAGGAGAAGGAAAATTCTCCTTCCTCCAGTTCTTTGCAGGTACCTGATGCCCCTCAAGAAATCCTTCAACTATCAACTCTTCAGATCACTGAATCAGACAGTGATGAAGACATTGCTGAAGCTGTTGAAGCTGTTGTTGTACCACCAACAGTAGATCAAATTCCTCCTGAGGAATTAATCCCAACTGTTGCTGAAGATCACATCCCACCTGCTGATATTGTCACACTTAGAGATCATCCCACATCTCAAGTGATTGGAGACATGTCAGCTGGTGTGCAAACAAGACACCAATTAAGACAGGATGTGATGCATGCTTGTTTCCTCTCACAGGTTGAGCCACTCACCTTTAAAGATGCAGAGCTAGATCCCCACTGGATCATTGCAATGCAAGAGGAGCTCAATCAATTTGAGAGATGTAAAGTTTGGACTTTGGTTCCAAGACCTAAAGGCCAACTGATCATAGGCACCAAGTGGGTGTATAGAAACAAGTTAGATGCAAATGGAATAATAGTAAGGAATAAAGCTAGGCTTGTAGCTCAGGGCTACAGACAGGAGGAAGGTATAGACTATGACCAAACCTTTGCTCCTGTTGCAAGGCTAGAAGCAATAAGGATCTTCTTGGCCTATGCAGCCTTCATGAAGTTTAAGGTGTTCCAAATGGATGTCAAAAGTGCATTCCTAAATGGTGAGCTTAAGGAAGAGGTGTTTGTTGAACAACCACCAGGGTTTGTTTCTTCAACTCAGCCTTCTCATGTTTTTAAGTTGCAGAAAGCTCTTTATGGACTAAAGCAAGCTCCTAGGGCCTGGTATGAGACTTTAGCTAGTTTCCTGTTAGAGCACAACTTCACTAGGGGAGTAGTTGATAGAACCCTTTTCGTCAAGCATCACAAGGACACAATCCTGTTAGTTTAGGTGTATGTAGATGATATTATTTTTGGCTCCACTGATCCCAAACTGTGCAAAAAGTTTTCCAACTTGATGCATTCTAAGTTTGAGATGAGTAGTATGGGTGTGCTGTCTTACTTTCTTGGTCTCCAAGTTAAGCAAGATGCTGATGGTATCTTCATCTCCCAATCCAAATATGCCAAGGAATTGGTAAAGAAATTTGGGATGGCTGATGCTTCAGCAATGCCTACACCCATGGCTACTAATGTAGTTATTGATTCTGATGATCACGGCAAGCCAGTTGATCAAAAGAATTATAGGGCCATTGTTGGTTCCCTATTATATCTAACTGCAAGTAGGCCAGATATAATGTTTGCTACATGCCTTTGTGCTAGATTCCAGGTCAACCCCAAGGAATCTCATCTGATTCTTCTAAAGAGAATCCTGAGATACCTGAAAGGATGTCCAAATCTAGGACTTTGGTACCCAGCTGAGTCAGAGTTTGAATTAATTGGATATTCTGATTCTGACTATGCTGGTTGCAGAGTTGACAGGAAGAGCACCTCAGGAACTTGCCAGTTCCTGGGAGAGAGATTGGTCTCTTGGTTCTGTAAGAAGCAGGCTTCTGTCTCAACTTCAACTGCAGAGGCTGAATATATAGCAGCTGCCAGTTGTTGTTCACAGATCCTGTGGATTCAAAACCAGCTTGTGGATTATGGTTACTCACACAAGAACACCAAGATCATGTGTGATAGTACCAGTGCTATTTCTATTGCACGAAATCCAGTGCACCACTCTAGAACCAAGCACATTGAGATTAGGCACCATTTCCTGAGAGATTGTGTGGAAAAGAACAAGATCTGTCTTGAGTTCATATCCACTGAGTTTCAGAGAGGTGATATATTCACCAAGCCTTTAGATGAACAGAAGCATCTGTTCTTTTTAGTTCAACTAGGCATGATTAATGGACGAGGCTAAGTGTGACTATATCTGCCTTTGTTGAAATCTGCTTGAAGATCGTCGAACGATGATCGAAGATCGTCGAACGGATTGAGCCTATCGTCGACCTCTGGTTAATGGTAGCTTATCTGTTTGAGGATCGTCGATCGACGTTCGACCATCGTCGAACAGGTTGAGCTCATCGTCGATCTCTGAACGACGACAGCTTGTTGCGTGTGAAGCCAGAAATAGCCGAACGATGGTTCGACTACTCTGCTTCTGAGCCGATCGTCGAACGGCCGTTCGACTATCGGGTCAAGTATCTTTTTAATAGATCGACTATTTCCGGTCCAATATAAAACCGATAGTCGACCTAGGTTAAAAGATCTTTTGCTTTATCGTCGACGGAGCGTGCCCTTTCGCATTCTGCTTTACCGCTTGCGATTTTCTGGCGCTTCGTCTTTCTCGTTCTCTCTCCAGCTTTCTCGTGCTTTCTCCGGCGAATCCATGGCGATTTCCCCAGCTGTTCTAGCCGTAGTAAAGTTTGATGCCGGATTCAGTGTGGATTTCGAAGCTTTCAGCAGTTGCGATGCCGGAATCGTGGAAGTTCTCCAGCTCTGCAGGGATCAAGGTTTGGAGAAGCTGATGTCTGAAAGGATTAAGATCAACATTCCAGAAATAAAAGAATGGGCTTTCACGTCGTCTTCCACAGACGAATCGATGACTGGTACCATAGGCGGAGAAGAAGTTATCCTGACTCCGGCCATCTTATCTGATGTTTTTGGTTTAGTTATTGGTGAAGAGGATTATGAGCAAGACGCTCAGGAATTTGGACGAATGCTGGTTGAGCTGGGACATGCTGAGGGCATTCCCACCAAGCTGCTCAAGGTAAACTTCCCCTTCAAGATCAAGTTCCTCGCTGAGGTAGTCGGAAAAGTGCTCCTGGGTAAGCACTCTGCCCACGACAATATAACAAGGCAGCAATTCGCACTCATGTGTGCAATTGTTAATCGAAAAAGGATAGATTGGGCAGCTGTTTTGTTTGATTTAATCAGGAAGAAGACTGGCAAGAAGGAAGTCACCCTAGGAAGGGTTATCGGTATTTTCCTTAAAGAGAAATATCCCCAGCTGCTGAGTTCCACTGCAACTACAATCAACGCCAGCAAGAAGATGGATCCCCACTTGTTCTCTAAGTGGAAGAGGACATTTGTGAAATCTGCTCCAGCAACATCTGAGGGCACAAGGACTGTAACAATCGCTCCTCAACCTGTTGAAGCTGGCTCAGCTCTTCCTTCCTCCTCCTCTGTTTTGCCGTCTGCCTCAGTTGAAGTACCATCAACTTCTGCTGAGGTACGACCTTCTTCCTCTGCTGCTCCTGAAACAACTACGGTTGTTCCTCTGTCTCCTACAGCCTCTCCTCTACCTGCTCATCTGGCTAGGATATCTGCTCCTAGCTTTGATTTGTTAGGATCAGAGAGAATTCTTACTCCTCCTGAATCTCCAATTCATTCTCCAATTCATTCCCCAATAAACTCTCCTGCTCCATCTCCTGCTCGATCCCCTGTCCACACCATTCCTCATCCCAGCACCACTACCATATCTGCTGCAGCTCCATCCACCTCTCATCCTTCATCTTTTGAAATCTCTCCAGAGCTTATCTCCCGCATTGTGGAGCTGATTACCCCGTCAATCAAAACCATGATTGACGAGGCAATCGCTCCCCTTGCAGTCTCCATTGATCTTTTGTCTGCCTCCATCAAATCCTTTACTAAATCTGCTGAGCCATCTTCCTCTAGGGGCCTGGTTTCAGTATCTACTGAAATCAGGCAGGGGGAGATGTTCAATGAAGATGCCTCAGATCTTCCTGCCTCTCCTCCAGCTTTAAAAGATTCAGTAATGTCTGCTCAGGAAGAAATAGTTCCAGATGTTGTCATGACAGCTGAGAAAGAGATAGATCCAGCTGAGGAAGAAATAGCTCCAGCCCAGGAAGAAACAGCTCCTGCTGAGAAAGTTTTAGTTCCAGTTTTGTCTGAGAAGGAAATAGCAGATGGAATCCTGCTATCTGAGATTGCAGTTAAGGTTTGCTTAGAAGATCTTTCCACTCCTATGATTGCTAGATTCCTGGAAGGAATCATAACTTCTTATCTGAATGAATCATGGGAAATGGTTAAATATGAAGGTAACTCTTTCATTCGTTTTGTTGATGAGTCGATTAATTTGATAGTTTGTGAATACCTTGAAGGAATGTTTCAAGCTTATTTAGCAGATATGTATTCATAATTTTACAGATATTATTAAAGAAGATTTAACTGCTCAAATCATAGCAGTAGTTTCTGAGGCTGACCCAAGTATTTCTGCTACTCAAGTAGACCCTGAGTTGGAATCCTTCTTAGATAATAAAGAAGATGAGTCTGAGAAAGAGGAAGTCAAAGTTGACTCTTCTGTTCTGAGTTTGGAAGAAGCTCAAGCAAGAGCTGCATGGAATTTAAGAGTTCAATCTTTAAAAGAGAAAGAGAAAAATTTGCAATTTGAAAAGTCATCCATCTGGGATGACTCTCCAGGTTTAGATTTAGACTCCCTTCTGGCTCTGGATGCCATGGAAGAGGAAAGGGAGAAATCTGCTTCAAAGCTTAAAGAAAAGGCTGTCTCAGAAGCCTATGATCCTTATGAGAACCCTCCATCATCCCATTCTGATGATGATGATTCTGATGTGTCTGAGAAGTCAAAGAAAAAGAAATCTGCTGCAAAGAAAAGGAAAGCTGCTCCTCCTCCACCTCCAAATAAGGATAATGACACTCCCTATTACATTTTGAAGGGCATTGACCCCAAATCCAAAGATTTTCAGCATTGGATGAGGTTTTCGAAGAATCAGCAAAAAGAGAGAAAAAGAACCAAGAGGTATGATAGTCCTGTCTCAAGATGGACTCCCAGAGGTCCTCCTCCACCTCCTGGTGCAGGAGCCTCTGGGAACCTTTCAGCCAATCCGGTGCCTCTTCTGCAAAATCTGCGTCTGCTCAGCCCCAACCAAGACAAGGTCATCAAAGTTCTCAAGGCAAATCATCTTATGGTTCTCAAAGACAAATGAAGGAGGTTGTGGCCCAAAGACCAACTTTTTCCCCACCTCCTTCTCCAGTTCAGACTGAGGAAACTGTATCAAAAGGTAAATAGTTTATTTTGTTTTAAGATATCTAGCAAGAACCTCTCTGCTAAGTATACTCTAATGTCTTATCTAGATATAATAGCTGATGCTGCTTCTCCAGAGCCCGTATATGAAAATCCTGAGCTCGATCCTAACTTTAGGATGGCTCGCTTTCAAGAACTTGTAGGAGCAGCCCAAATAAGAAAAGCAAGAGCCGAAGGTAAAGATACGACTGGTTTTACTACCATGTCAACCTACAGAAAGAAAGAATTTGAAAAATTCCAAGTCAATCCTGAGATTTTTGATCCAGCAAAATACATGGAAAAACATCCTGAAGCTGTTGTCCCCAGAGCTACAGAGCTGAAGATCATTGGTGCTCAGGACCTGAAGATGTCAAAGAAAGAATCAGATGACCCTCTAAGAAAAATTTCTTTTGTCTCTAGTTCTTCTGATCCTTTACCAGACTCTAAAGATTCTTAATAGTTTAATTAAACTACTGTGATATATTTGATTATTTGTTTATCTGATTGATTATCTGCCAGTTTATTGTTAACTATTTGCTGAATTTATTTTTTAGTGTTTTATTGCTAGCTGTTTTAGTTTTTGAGAGACTTAACTCAAATAGGGGGAGATTGTTGGTACCCTAGTTGGATTTGAGTTTAGTCCTCTCCTTTGTGCCCTTGACCCAAGAAATATCTATGGTCAATGGTTAGGAGTCTAGCTGTAGGGTCCTCGCTTTTCCAAATTGAGAATTTGGTTAAGTAGGTTTTTCGTTCGACTATAGTCGAACGCCGTTCGACTATCGTCTATCGGCTGATCGACGATCGTCTATCAGTTGGTCGACGCTGATAGTTCGACTATCTGTTGATAGCTCGACTATCTGTTCTGCGCTGATAGTTCGACTATCTGTTGATAGCTCGACTATCTGTTCTGCGCTGATAGTTCGACTATCTGTTGATAGCTCGACTATCTGTTCTACGCTGATAGTTCGACTATCTGTTGATAGCTCGACTATCTGTTCTGCGCTGATAGTTCGACTATCTGTTGATAGCTCGACTATCTGTTCTGCGCTGATAGTTCGACTATCTGTTGATAGCTCGACTATCTGTTCTGCGCTGATAGTTCGACTATCTGTTGATAGCTCGACTATCTGTTCTGCGCTGATAGTTCGACTATCTGTTGATAGCTCGACTATCTGTTCTGCGCTGATAGTTCGACTATCTGTTGATAGCTCGACTATCTGTTCTGCGCTGATAGTTCGACTATCTGTTGATAGCTCGACTATCTGTTCTGCGCTGATAGTTCGACTATCTGTTGATAGATCGACTATCTGTTTCGTTCTGATAGTTCGACTATCTGTCCTGATAGGTCGACTATCTGATAGTTCGACTATTTGCTGATAGATCGACTATCTAGTTTGTTCTGATAGTTCGACTATCTGCTGATAGATCGACTATCTAGTTTGTTTTGATAGTTCGACTATCTTTTGATAGATCGACTATCTGTTTTCTGAGGTAGGTCGACTATCTGCTTGATAGGTCGACTATCTCTGTGCGCTTGATAGCTCGACTATCTGTCCTAGATAGATCGACTATCTGATAGTTCGACTATCTATCCTGATAGTTCGACTATCTGCTGCGGTAGCTCGACTATCTGTTTGATAGCTCGACTATCTGGATCGTTCGACTATCTGCCCGATAGTTCGACGATCTCCGTGCGTCGTTCGACGATCTTCGAAGGTCGTTCGACGTTTTCTGTCTGCCTTTGTATTTTGTATTTATTTATTATATTTAATTAATTAATACATTTTCTGGCACAGTATTTTAAGCTGTATGATAATATTTCCAGGCATTATTTGCTCTATTCTTTTTGCCTGAGTTCAAATCTTTTTAAGATAAAGTTGTTTGTCTCATTAGCTGTCATTTTAATTTACTTTATCGATTGTCAGCCCTTTATAGCCGTTAGACTGAAAAGTCTTCTTTTGCTATAAAGAGATTGTTTCTGATGTGACTTTATTTAGTCCTTCTGTTATCCGATTTAAGCCTGCAGCTTCTTAGAAAGTGATTTATTCCCTTTATAGAATGTTTTGCTGCAGAGATATTTCTGTCTTCTTGATATTTACAGCCCAGGTCTCAAGGCTTAGAAGAAGACAAATAATTCAAATAGAAGAGAGCCGTTGCTTGCTGATAATATTTAAAGGACCCTTTGAAGAAGGATTAAAGCTAGTGTTACACACATATTCTCAAGCACTCAAGCCTTCATCAAGCTCAAGCTTCCTGCTCTCAGCAATCTCCATCTAACTGAGAAGTGTTAAGATCTTCATCTCTTCTTCACCTGAGTTCTCCTGCTTTCAGGAAGTTCAACTCAGAGTTCCTTTGAAGAAGAAGAAGATAGCTGCTCGAAGAAGCTCAAGATTTTATTATTTACTTTCTTCCTGTAGCTCTTTCCTTCAGAACTTTCTGAAGAGTTTCTCTGCACTGAAGCAAGACTTCACCTGGACATTCTTGAGCCAGGGGGAGCCTTGATTCTTTAGAGCATTCTAGCTCAGTGCAAGCTTTTGTGCTTCTCTAATCTATTGTAAAATAGAGAAGACATCTTAACCTTCTTCCCCCTCCTGTACATGGTTATTACTCCCTTCAAAAGTATCCCTTGGTGGCAGGGCACCTGATCAAAAACCTGTGCTTGGTTTTTAGACACCTGATCAAAGTCTAAAGGGTTTCTGAATCTACCTGAATCAGATTCTGTTGGTGGCAGGGCACCTGATCAAAAACCTGAGTGGATTCCTACCGTGTGGGTAGAAGAGTGGACGTACCCAAGTTGTTTGGGGAACCACTATAAATTTCCTTGTGTCGTCTGGATTCCACTGTTTAATTCCTGCATTGTGGCTGTGATTAGATATAACTAGGTTGCTAGTTGCTGATTAGGTTTTTCCAAGCTTAACTGTAATTACAGTTAGCTTGTGTTTGTACACATCACTTGTGTTAGGCTTTAAGGTTAAATCAATATCTATAATCTTTTCATTCCGCACTTCACTCCAAGGGAGTTGGGTAGAATATTAAGTTTTGTCTGTGCAAAATTTGATAACTCTATTCACCCCCCCTCTAGAGTAGTATCTATCCCTTCTCTTTCAGTCATCATACCACACCGCCACTAATCACCAGACCGCACTGCGGTTAACCCTTGCTGATCGCCAGACCACATTGTAGTAATCCGGTGCAGTTACAAGGACAACTACCAAACCACCAGACAAGGTTGCCAGACTGTCATAACCATAGTTCTATCATCCAAGCGGTAATACAACCAAACTATTAGAGAGGCAATCCGCCAGAACTAGACCGCTAGACCGCCAAACCTGTCTATCATTCTTAACAACCATTCTTAACTGTCAAACTGCCAGAATTACACAGGTTTTGACAATCTATTAAAATAAATTTTTAAATATAATATTTTATTTAAAAATAAGGAGACTGTGCACGGAGGTCCCACATGCTACCGCGACAGTGCCTCAGCACGAAGGCACTCCCGCGGCCCCCCATGACAATCGTGTTGAAGGACTGTACTAATGGGCTCGGGTAGCACCGAATGATTGGAGTGTCGTCACACAGAAGCATTGTCATTGTTGCACGAAGGCACTCCCGCGACCCGCGGCCCCCCATGACAATCGTATTGAAGGACTGTACTAGTGGGCTCGGGTAGCACCGAACGCCTGGAGTGTCGTCGCACAGGGGCATTGTCATTGTTGCACGGGGGGGGGGGGGGGGGGGGGGGGGGGGGGCGGGGACACATAACATATATAAACTATAATATCTTATGTTTATAAGTCATTTAGGTCTGTTTAATTATATATACAAACAGATGTTTATGTATATAGTATCATATCATTCTTTAATAATTCATGTTTATAAACATACACATTTTATATATTTATAAATAACATTTTTTTCTTTAACAAATATTAAAATCTTATGTCGGTCAACAGTGAGTTGGCCTTAAGTGCAATCAACAATTAAAATAAAATTAGAGTGCTAATATTAGCACCACATTTTTGTCTATCCGCATTAATTGATAATCGCAAACATAGTTTTAAAAGGTTAGCCATGCACAAGTAGTTTTCTATTAGCAAGCGATCATTTAGGAAGTTGGCTATCAACAAATATTTCGTCATTTTTCACAAGACTTATAGCTACTGAAGGATCGTCAGCCTCATGCTCTTCTTTTCTCTATTTTCTTTTAGAAACAAAAAGATCGATCTCACCATCTTTACTTTCGGAAGCTTTTGTTAACAAAATTTAACAAAAAATATTTGTAATGCATAAGAAGGCTGGAAAGATGCTTTTCTGGAGCGAAATAACTTCAACTTTGGGATTAGGAGATCAACAATGACTTAGAGAGAGATTGGACGCAACGACGACATGGAAGATAAAATGCATGAGGGTGGTATAAAAGTCGGGGAAGTTCCAGGCATCCGATGACGATGCTGCCGGCAAGCAAGATTGATAATTTTTGAAGGGATGGTTTTTGTTTTCCTATTGCAGATGGGATATGAGATGCATGTCATTATTTCAAAGTTTATTTCAATACTGCTCAACCCAGATGACACACAAACCAACGGCGGCCACCCAAACCAACGTCACGCTAATGAAATAATGATTTGAGTCAACGATATTTTAGAGATGTGTTTACTGTGTCAGGATAGCACCGATCTGCGGACGCACGCGGCAGTGGAGATTTCAGAGGTGTTTATGGCGAGCTTTACATCAGTGATGTATGTGAAAGCAGGGGGTGGTTGTATATACGCGCGACGAAAGATTCAACAGTACGATGCATATAAGTGAATGTGATGCTAATATGAATTTTAAAAATCTAACAAAATACAAATTTTCAGTGCGAATAGTCAAAAATGTGGTGCTAATATCAGCGTTCTAAAAAAACCATGGCACATTGGTCCCACTCCAGTAAGGTTAATAGTTGTCTTCCATTCAATGTTTTTTGCTGGTGTTAACTTGAGCACTGAAATAAAAAAAATTTAAAACTTAGGGGGACTGAAATCCTAAAATTAAAACTTAAGGGACTGAGATCTTAAAACATGTACACCTTAGATACTAAAACAAGAGTTTTTACAAAAAAAGCTTTGCTTGGTTCTTTTCCATATTCCCCCCCCCCCCCTTCGTCTCTCTCATCTCGGCCATTCGTCTTCTCCCTTGTCTTCGGTCACCTCTCCTTGGCCATTTCTCTATTTTTATTATTTTATATTTAGGAATATAGAGAGGCTACTCTATTTTGTGCTAGAGAAGAAGCTCAGGTATGGAGATGAGAGCTTGGAGAGTGAGCTATGCTCGAGTTTGTGGTGTTGCTTGTCAGAGAAGGAATAGGTGGGTGATAGTTTGGAAGAGGTTCGCCGGCTAGAGAAATGGATAAGCTCACGAAGATGGGTTTCACCAGAGTAAATATTGTCGAAGAGGAAGAAGGAGAGGGCGCCAACGATTTGGGCCTTGGAGAAGCGAGGAAGTCGTTGTCCTTGAAGAGGGAGAGGAGCTCACTATCGGAGCTAGGGAATGAGAGGGTTCTGGGTTACTGGAGCTCTCAGGTAGGGCCTTGGTCGACCGAAGGAGAAGATGCAGCTACTTGGTAACTCGTCAGATGGATAGATCTTAAGGTGGTCGGCAATGTCGAATCTAGAAAATTGGCAATTAGGGGCATAAAATTTTTTCAAATGAAATAACAAGTCGATATTAAATATATGACATTACGAAGACATACAAAATTACATAACACTGAAAAATACAAAATATATGAGTAAATTATTACATTGTTTGCGAAGAGTTTTCATGTTTTAAAAACGGTCGATAACATCATCATCATCGATTTTCAAAAATACTTTTCACTCAATAAAAGTAACCAGACAATCATTCAACATTTGATTGCCCTGACTATTGCGCAATTTGTTCTGGACATAATTCATGTCTGAGAATACTCTTTTCACACTTATAATAGCCACATGAAGAATCAATACAAACTTCAAAAGCTTGCAGAATTGTTGATAAACATGTTTATCAGTTTCAACAAGCTTCGAGAATAGATGATCAATGTCCTTCAAATTAAAAAATCTCTCATTATTTCTCATATCAACAATGTAGTTGTCGACTTGAAATTTTAAATTAAATAACATTAAACTTGAAAAGTCATTAGGATAAAACTTTATAAGTCTCATCACTCTTTTGCTTCTCAAAACAACCAAATGAGTTAGCGAGATTCAAGTAAGTCATACATTGAAACAACTTCATACTCACGTCCTCAAACCAGTTATTTAACTCTTGTAGTTGTTGATCAACAAACCTTTAAGGAAATTTCAACCTGATAATTATGCAAATTTGTGGTCTTCAACAATCCTTCTCGATTTTCCATAAAGAATATACAGATCATCCATATTGAGAATATGAATACTATATTTGACATAAAATGCAAGACCTTTTAAAATAAAGTGTCTCATTCACTATCTCTCAAAATTTGTAACTGTTTTTTTTTATCAAACTAATAAAAGACGTTATTAACAATATCTTGATTCTTTTTTTGCAAAATAAGATTTAACTCGTCTGTACACCCAAATATAGTGGTTATCACATGAACCATTAAAACAAAATCAAATGATTTGAATGCGAACAAAACACCTTGTGCCTTCTCCAGATCATTTGTTTTATTCTTCCTAATCTTGAGAAGTGTGACAACTATATTAGGAAATAATGAAATATACACTAATATTTTGTGATCTGATCCTCTAATATACATAGACATCAAATTCACAACATCGTCCTCTGATCTTATAATGCAAAGGAAACAGTTTATAGAATAATAGAGATACATCTTCGTAAACCTAGAAACATTGGCCGAATGATTGAATGAGGTACGAGAAATTTCCATTTTCCATGGTATTTTACTCAGACTAAATCCTACGATTATAGGAGTAATGGAAACATTAGTCTGAACTTGAATGAACCCTAGAGTAGTGGAGTTGGTGCCAGGAGACCGTTGGAGCCCGGAGGTCGTTAGATTGCTGGAGCCGGACTTGTAGAGGCAGGAGAGTGGGGGATAGGAGGAGAAAACTTGTTGAATGCTAGCGCCTGGCGGCCGATGACCTACAGTTGGAGGAGTCGAGGACGACGAGTCAGCGAGGAGCAGTAGCGAATACAGAATAACAATGTTGTCAAGAGAATTGTAGAAAGCCCTAGTGATAGTGATGTCGTCGAGAGAAAGGCTAGCGATGTATGCGCTTCTGCGGTCTACCGGTCCACACGATATGTTTATTTTAGAATGGTGTGCGATTAGCCTTTAAGTGCGCAAATATCCAAATTTGTTGGTGCTTATAAAAAAAATCAAAAATAATTAGGGGGGGAGGGCAGTGCCTCTGGGCCCCCCTCTTGATCTGCCCATGATGGCCGGAGTTGGAGCTTCACGGTGGAGGAGCTTCATTTCAGCCATGGAGAAGGGTTGCGACTGCTGGTTCGTTGGATCGGGAAAAAGTAGGAGATGAATAGTGAATTAGGTTAAAATCATAATGACTTTTTATCAGTTTGCACCTCTAATATTCATTTCTTGACATTTTGCACCTTCAAAATTCTAAATTGACAATTTAGACCCTCCAATATAATTATCTTGACACTTTGTCGTTTGCACTATAGAGCTTTTATAATGACGAGAGACAAGTACGGGGCTCCGCCCCTAAGGCCAACCGCGACAATACCTCGATCGTGACAGTGCACAGGGCCCCTGTGCTCAGCGCGACTTTATCCTAGCCACGACATTGTCTGGGTACGATGACGCTCCCGCCTCTCGCAAACTCCTGCGTGATATGGTCTGTTCGCTGCTCATTTTTATGGTGTGGACTGGAGTTTACGAGCGATGGAGATAACACAATTTTTATTTAGGTAGAGAACTGTGAATATGAGAAAGTAAAAGAAGAACACAAAAATTTTAAGAACTGAATTTTTTTCTAATAACGAAAGGGTGTTATTCCTTATGTATATATACTATTATATAAAAGTTTTTACTCCATCTATAGTGCCCGTCCGTCAATAATGTGATGTTTTAAAAAAAATTAAAATCAATTTCACTGCCGTCGGCATCGAAGTCGCCGACGGGTTGCCCGACTCCTACCGGCTGGTTCGCCGGACCCCGGCGAACCCACCGGGAGTCTTCCAGCGGCCAGCGGGCAGGGACACCGTTGGCAGTGGCCCTGCCCGTCAGACCTAGAATTAAGGGTGGGAGAGATAGAGGCGGGGAGACAGAGGAGGGAGGAGAAGAATGTAACGCCCCCGATTTTTCTGCGACTATTTTATTATCGTTTGGCGTTTCAGTGACGCATTTTTGTGGCTTGTGCCATTTGTGGAGTGTGGTTTAGCTCCTTAGAACTGAGTGGCCTATTTTGTAGCCTATGGGCAAGGTCTCCCTAGCAAGCCGAGTCGTTTTGGGTGACCCGGTGTGGCCTCTTGGGGGATGCTCGTTGTTGAAACCGAAAAATCGGTCTCTGTGGAGTCCGACCCTTGCGGAAGGGGTGATCGCACACTTACTTCTCTATTCACAAGCCCAAGTGACAAGGGAGAAGTACCAGGAACAGACCCAAGGCTTCAGCACGGAGGTCCCACCACACACCCGGAAGATCTTAGAGCGCTTCCCCTCCTTAGCCAAGTGCTGAAGCTAAGGTACCTCAGAAAGCGATAGAAGACCGGGCACTAGAAAGAGTGCCTTCTGAGGTACCCCTTGGGTCCTATTTATAGGAAAAGATGGTCTGCAAATATCCAGCCGTCACTGTTTTCGAGGACTATAGGCAATCCAAAGGGGGTAACATGGTAAAAACACCCCACAACTAAAGGGCGAGCCGGCCCTGAGAAGAGCCCATTGAGCGGGGGGGGGGGCGAGTACGGGCGCGAGAAGGCTCCCCCCCCCCCCGCGCCGAGGTGAAAAGCGGCGAGTGAGCTCGCCTCTTTCAGCGTCGCGGACCTGACTTGCCTGACTCAACGCCACTGGAGAGGGCGTTGAGTGAGCTCGCCTCTCTCAACGCCACTGGAGAAGGCGTTGAGTGAGCTCGCCTCTCTCAATGCCACAGTCCGGCTCGCCTCGCCTCAGCCCTGGGAAGGTTGGGCCTGGAGCCCATGCTCGCAGATGACGGTCGTGTTGGCACTCGCCAACCCCTTGGCTCTAGACGAGAACGTACTCGGCCGGCCCCACGATGAATGGCTTCCTCTCGTCGGGCTCAACTCCACGATCTTCGAGCTCGACCCGATGATTGCCGAGCCCGTACTCGGCATGCTGGGCTCAGCATACCCTGCTGAACTCGCCTGGGGCTCGGGGGCGGTCTGGGCCGGTCGGATCGGCTCCTGTTAGCTCACTCGCTGGATACGGGGTTGTACACAATCCCCGCTCTTTGCGAGGTTGGCACAAACTCGGAAAGAAACATCCAACCCACTAGGATCCTGCGAGCGCGACAGGAGCCGAAAGGAATCTCTTGGTAGGACCCACTGGTGGCTATATATACATGCCCTGCCTGCTCGACTGACCTCCGCCCCTCTCTTTACTTAAGCCCTGCCGAGATGCCACTCCCGAAAGAAGTCATGGAACGACTCGCGAAATCACGCGGGGAGACCGCCCTTCGCGCTGCGGCCCTGACGGATCTGAGCACCCCAGCTCGCCGTTTTGCTGAATTTGGCTCGGCCAAGAGGGCGAGGCCCTTTCCTCCCGAGGCCGAGCACATCTTTACTGACCTAAAGAACACTTTGGCCAATGGCTCCGACTCTTCCAACCGTTCTGCCCTGGCCCCTCATGACAAAGACTTTGTGGATCTTACCGCCGAACAGGACCAAGGCGGCGAGGTCTCCACACCAAGGGTCGAGAGTCTACCTGCCAAGGGGCCCGAGTCATCCTCTGACCCGTGCCCGCAAGACTCGCCCCTTGTCACCGAAATCGTGGAGCCGGACTCGCGGGGGCTGGTATCGCTGGCTCGCCTTCACTCTCAACAACCCTCCTCTGCTCCTGTGGCTACTGGGGTGGATGCCGAGCACACATCCGCTCCTGCTTCCCCCCGAGATCCTGAAGGTATGTCCTTGACCTCCTCATTTTGCGTCTGATTCTAACTGACGCTCGCCCCCCCCCCCCCCCCCACTCGCTATTTCGACTTCCCTGTGCAGGCTTCCCTAACCGATCTGGGGCTGATGACTTAGCCGAACAGGCCGTCTACTCGCCCCTTCCATCGTCGCGCGCTTTGGAAATCTTCTTGGACTCGGAGGTGGACAGCCCCGAACGGTCGAGGCGGAGCCAACTAGTCCTCAAAAAGTTAGTATGCGAGCTCCAGGAGCTGAAGAAAGACAATTCTAGACTGCAGGAGGAGTGCGTGCGGCTTGCTGGCGAGCCGAGGGTCAACTCGGTGTATGCGGCGACGTCTTCCTCCATACTCTTCGACGAGATTGACGAGAACCTGCGAGCGGCGAACAGGAACCTGGGGCAGCTTCGACAACTTTTTGCGCAGCGGCTGGCGGCATCGGGTCGGCGAGACCGGGGTAATTGAGGACGGCTCCCTTACGAGCCGACCGGTACTCGCCCCCACTGTAGCCTGGTTTATGCGCGCGCTGTTCTGCTTTTCTTTGTTCTGGACAATTTGCTTTTTTAATGCTAATAAAGTGTATAAATTTTTATCATGCGAGCGAATCTTTTCTCCTTCGAGCGGTGCGTGCCTTTTCGAATTTCTCAGCTAGGCTCGCCTAGGTCGGTGAGTAGAGAGCGGCGAACCCCTGGCTACGCCTTTATTGCCTTCTCATTTCTTCCTTCCCTTGCTCTCCCTACCTACTGCTCGCGTGCTTTCGTTCCCTCAGCGAGTATGGGTAAAGGAAACCCCGACTCCGAGGGTCGCGCCAAGTGCGCCCAGAACTTTGCGGACCACTGTTTTTTCGAGGGGAACACCACGGCGAGCGAGCTCGCCGAGTTTGTGGCGGATTATGTCCCTGCCTGCTTTGTGGCCCGCCTCCCGGCGGAGCATGAGGCCATCAACTCCTTCTTTGAGGACGAGCTCGCCTTCCCCATCTCGCACTTTGAGGTGGGGTTGCGCCTGACGCTCTGGCCGGAGGTCCGCCAGGTACTCAAGTACTACGACGCTGTGCCCGCGCAGCTCAACCCCAACGCCATCACTATGATAGTGGGGTTTGCCTGCTACCTCCGCCGAGAGCGGATCGAGTTCAACCTCACCGTCTTCCGCAAGCTCTTCTCCTACAAAGCCAGCGCTAACGGGGTCACCTTCTTCGGCGGTACATCCATAAAGATCCACGAGGTCGCCAACAAAAATCACAACTGGATGTCGAAGATCGCCTTCATCCGGGGCGACCTCGGTAACATTCCCTTCTCGCCCCTGCAGAAGAGCGTGGAGGTGTACCGGCCGCCATCCGTGTCTGGCAATGACGTCGAGCTCCACAAGTTCTTTCTGTACAAGGACTTTGAAGTCGCCTTCCTCCGTCGCGGCCTCGAATCCCTGCCGCATATCCTTCCTGATGAAGGTTTGCCTCGCCCACCTTCCGCTCGCCACTTGGCCTAACCGATCAGAACCTTATTTTTCGGCTAAGTATTTTTTGCAGGGGAGCGACTGATCCCGGTGAACCCTCCCTTCGCCGACCCGGGAGTGTTTTCGGATCCGCTTGAGCGGGCCTGGGCCGCGGCTGAGGCGTGCCGGGAAGAGAAGGTCAGAGGCAAGCCCTCCAGTAAGAGGCGGCTGGAGCTTGGGGGGCCGAGCTCAGTTCACCGCCCCCCCCCCCCCCCCCCGGCCCCTAAAAAGGCGAGGGTGGTCTCTCGAGGCCTGCCACAGCAGCCCGTGTCGCCCGTCAGGTTCATGAGCTCGCCGAAGGTTTCCTCCGACGAAGCCCCGGCGAGCCCACTGAAAGAGACATCATCCCCCCGCGGGAAGAAGCGCGGGTTCTCCTCTCCTCCTTCCGTCGAGGAGGTTGCCCCCAGTGGCTCGGGAGCTCCAAAGGACCACCCCCACTTCAGGGAGGGGGGAAGGAGCAAGGATGTGGCTGGCGAGCCGATGCTGCTCTGGGATGAGGGGGCCTACCGCGTCTCCGTCTCCACTCGCGCTCCCTCCTGGGGAGCTCGCCGGCCTCCCACGGGCCACGTGTTTGCCCTTGGCTTCAGCCTCTATGGCCAGGAGGGCGCCGATGCCTACAATAACTTGACTCCTCGGTAGATAGGCCACGAGGGTCTGCAGGCTCATCTGAGGGCCTTCGAACTTCACCATATGATGGTCCGTCGCGGCTTCCAGCTCAGCCAACTCCTGATAAAAGCCGAGCAGGAGCGCGACCTGGCGGCGGAGAAAGCTGCTGACGCGGAGCGGCGGTTCGGCATTGCCGAGCGTTTACTCGACGAGGCCTTGGGCGGGCTAGTAAGAGCCGACCAACTCTCCTTTTAACTTGGAAAATATTTTACCGAGAATCTGACCTTTTTGCTTTTCAGGATGTCGAGTCCGCCAAGGTGTTGCAAGCCCGTACCAGCGAGTTGGAGGGCGAGACTGCCCGGCTGCGGCTCCGCCTCGCGGATCAGGAGGCCAGCTCGCGCGAGCAGGAGGCCCTTGCTGCTCGGTCGGCGACCGAGGTGGAGGCGCTAAAGGAGCAGAACCGCTGTCTCCAAGGCGAGGTCCGTCGGCTGACGGAAGCCCTCTTCCCCCCCAGACAGTGTCGAGCCCCCTTTCCCCTACAAGCGGCCCCGGGTTTTCGGCGAGGGGGAGGTCATGGAGCGGCTGCGAGTAAACTCGATCGAGTCTGTCGAATGCCTCCTGAACGCCATGAAAGGATCGGGGATTCTGGCCGAGGGCTGCGAGGAGGTGGCGGTCCGAGATCTTCTGCCGAGCCTGTTCCCGCCGTCTCGGCCCAGCGAGAAGGAGGAGAGCTTTGGCTCCCTCTTTGATGGGGCGAAGGGCAAGGAAAGGTCGCTCAGAGGCGAGGAGGAGGATCGCCATTCGGGAGAGGAGGGCGAGAGCTGACCGAACTCCCCCCCCCCCACCTTTTTCTCTACTGTCTTCTTGTAATCATCCCCCCCTTTTGCAAATATAATGAAAAGGATTTTTTTATCTCTTTTTTACCTTCAGCGCTAGAATGCACGTGAGTTAGGATTCGCGCTCGGCGAGAGGCCTTGAGCATTGGCAGCGACCAGACTCGCGATTTCTCGGCCTACTCGCTGTGTGACCTTTGTGAGAGCGGCCGCCACAGGTGTCCGCCTATCATTCCGGGAAAAGATCTTCTGCCGAGCAGACCCCTGCGAGTCCAGGCTCGCGTGGGAGGCACATTTTTCCTTCGACTAGGTGGGACAAAAAATCTTTTCTAGTCAGACAGCCAAGGGAAACAGGACCCCTTGGGCTCTATGATTGTTGAACATCCTCAGGGCTCAGCCCCAGGGTCATAGCGACGTCCATCGAGACCCGGCCCTGCCAGCTTGGAAGGAGCCTAGCAGCGGGAGAATCGAGACCTAACCCCAGAGCGAGAATACTCAGAATATTTTCCTCTCCCGGGTGCTACCACCAGGCCTGTCAGCTAGATGGGAGCCTGGAGGCGGGTGTTGAACATCCTCTGGGCTCAGCTCCAGGGTAATAACGACGTCCATCGAGACCCCGGCCCTGCCAGCTTGGAGGGAGCCTGGCAGCGGGAGAATCGAGACCTAACCCCAGAGCGAGAACACTTAGAATATTTTCCTCTCTCGGGTGCTACCACCAGGCCTGTCAGCTAGATGGGATCCTGAGGGCGGGTGTTGCAGCATCCTCCGGGCTCAGCTCCAGGGTCATAACGATGTCCATCAAGACCCCGGCCCTGCCAGCTTGGAGGGAGCCTAGCAGCGGGAGAATCGAGACCTAACCCCAGAGCGAGAACACGTAGAATATTTTCCTCTCCCGGGTGCTACCACCAGGCCTGTCAGCTAGATGGGAGCCTGAGGGCGGGTGTTGAACATCCTTCGGGCTTAGCTCTAGGGTCATAACGACGTCCATCGAGACCCCGGCCCTGCCAGCTTGGAGTGAGCCTGACAGCGGGAGAATCGAGACCTAACCCCAGAGCGAGAATACTTAGAACATTTTCCTCTCTCGGGTGCTACCACCAGGCCTTTCAGCTAGATGGGAGCCTGAGGGCGGGTGTTGAACATCCTCCGGGCTCAGCTCCAGGGTCATAACGACGTCCATCGAGACCCCGGCCCTGCCAGCTTGGAGGGAGCCTGGCAGCGGGAGAATCGAGACCTAATCCCAGAGCGAGAACACTTAGAATATTTTCCTCTCCCGGGTGCTACCACCAGGCCTGTCAGCTAGATGGGAGCCTGAGGGCGGGTGTTGAACATCCTCCGGGCTCAGCTCTAGGGTCATAACGATGTCCATCGAGACCCCGGCCCTGCCAGCTTGGAGGGAGCCTAGCAGCGGGAGAATCGAGACCTAACCCCAGAGCGAGAATACTTAGAATATTTTCCTCTCCCGGGTGCTACCACCAGGCCTGTCAGCTAGATGGGAGCCTGAGGGCGGGTGTTGAACATCCTCCGGGCTCAGCTCCAGGGTCATAACGACATCCATCGAGACCCCGGCCCTGCCAGCTTGGAGGGAGCCTAGCAGCGGGAGAATCGAGACTTAACCCCAGAGCGAGAACACTTAGAATATTTTCCTCTACCGGGTGCTACCACCAGGCCTGTCAGCTAGATGTGAGCCTGAGGGCGGGTGTTGAACATCCTCCGGGCTCAGCTCCAGGGTCATAACTACGTCCATCGAGACCCCGGCCCTGCCAGCTTGGAGGGAGCCTGGCAGCGGGAGAATCGAGACCTAACCCCAGAGCGAGAATACTTAGAACATTTTCCTCTCCCGGGTGCTACCACCAGGCCTGTCAGCTAGATGGGAGCCTGAGGGCGGGTGTTGAGCATCCTCCGGGCTCAGCTCCAGGGTCATAACGACATCCATCGAGACCCCGGCCCTGCCAGCTTGGAGGGAGCCTGGCAGCGGGAGAATCGAGACCTAACCCCAGAGCGAGAATACTTAGAACATTTTCCTCTCCCGGGTGCTACAACCAAACCTGTCAGCTAGATGGGAGCCTGAGGGCGGGTGTTGAGCATCCTCCGGGCTCAGCTCCAGGGTCGTAACGACGTCCATCGAGACCCCGGCCCTGTCAGCTTGGAGGGAGCCTGGCAGCGGGAGAATCGAGACCTAACCCTAGAGCGAAAACACTTAGAATATTTTCCTCTCCCGGGTGCTACCACCAGGTCTGTCAGCTAGATGGGAGCCTGAGGGCGGGTGTTGAACATCCTTCGGGCTCAGCTCTAGGGTCATAACGACGTCCATCGAGACCCCGGCCCTGCCAGCTTGGAGGGAGCCTGACAGCGGGAGAATTGAGACCTAACCCAAGAGCGAGAATACTTAGAACATTTTCCTCTCCCGGGTGCTACCACCAGGCCTGTCAGCTAGATGGGAGCCTGAGTGCGGGTGTTGAGCATCCTCCGGGCTCAGCTCCAGGGTCATAACGACATCCATCGAGACCCCGGCCCTGCCAGCTTGGAGGGAGCCTGGCAGCGGGAGAATCGAGACATAACCCCAGAGCGAGAATACTTAGAACATTTTCCTCTCCCGGGTGCTACCACCAGGCCTGTCAGCTAGATGGAAGCCTGAGCGCGGGTGTTGAGCATCCTCCGGGCTCAGCTCCAGGGTCATAACGACGTCCATCGAGACCCCGGCCCTGCCAGCTTGGAGGGAGCCTGGCAGCGGGAGAATCGAGACCTAACCCCAGAGGGAGAGCACTTAGAATATTTGCTGAGTGTTTTTGATGCTCTTCCACGGTTCCGCCACATCACATGTTATTGTTACGATTATTGTGAAAAAGGGAGGCTCAAAGGAGTGAAACACATTGCATTGAAAAAACCTGAGGCACGTACAAACATTCAGGGATAGAAGCGTTTCAGGTCGTCGCCGCTCTAGGTGTGGCTCAAAGTCTCGCCTTCCACATTTTGGAGGCGGTACCCTCCCGATTTTAATGTCTCCCTTATGATGTAGGGCCCCTCCCAGTTTGGATGGAGCTTGCCTACGGCCGTCGATCTTCCCGCCGCATCTACCTTCTTTATAACCAGGTCGCCTTCCACAAACTGCTTGACCCGGACATGCTTGTCAAAATACTTAGCCATTCTCCGCTTGACTTCCTCCTGCCGAACCGCAGAGAGGTCGCGAACTTCCTCTATCAAGTCCAAGGAGAGCCGTTGTTCTCCCTCATTCTCAACTCTCCACTCCTCCCTTCCATCTTCTGCCTCAGCGACCCTAGGAGTACGGACCTCAAGTTCAATGGGGAGCACCGCCTCGCTTCCGTGAGATAGTTTAAAAGGCGTCTCCCCTGTGGCGGTGTTGGGAGTAGTCCTCAGGGCCCAGAGGACCGAGGGGAGTTGCTCTACCCAATTCCCCTTCAAATTTTCTACCTTCTTTTTCAGGAGGTTCACGATAATCTTGTTGGCCACCTCTACCTGCTCGTTGCTCCTTGGGTGGTGGACAGAGGCGAACCTGAGGTCGATCCTGAGCTCTCCACAGAACTTGATGAACTCGTTGCTGGCGAATTGTGGTCCGTTGTCGGTGATGATGGCTTGGGGCATCCCATGCCTGCAGATGATCTCCCCCCATACGAAATTTTGAATGATTTGCGAGGTCACCTTGGCCAAAGCCTTCACCTCCATCCACTTGGAGAAATAATCGATCATTACCAGTAAGAATTTCCTCTGCCCGCTTGCCTGGGGGAAGGGACCTACCAAGTCCATTCCCCAAATTGCGAAAGGCCAAGGGGCCGTGATACTCCTGAGTCGCTGAGCTGGTTGCAGTTGGAGGGGGGCAAACAGTTGGCACTTATGTCATTTTTTGACAAATTCTAAGGCATCGTGCCCCAGGGTAGGCCAGAAGTAGCCCTGCCTGATGATCCTTCCCTCCAGGGTCCGACCTCCTGAATGACTCCCACATTCCCCGGAGTGGACTTCTTCCAAAATCCTCGACACCTCCTCCTCCGCCACGCAACGAGCCAGTAATCCCGAAAGGGTCTTGCGGTAAAGTTGTCCGTCGCACAAGAGGTAATATGCTGACTTGTACTTGAGCTTCTTTCTATCCATCCCTTCTGGGTACTCTCCCGTGGACAGGTAGGTAGTGAATGGGTCCATCCATGTGGACCGCCGATCTATCTCCATCAACTCTCCTTCCTCCAGGGATGGGTGGAAAAGGTCCGTGATAGTGCCCCCCACCCGAGGGCCGCGCTTGGCGAGGTGGTCGACTTGTTCATTTTCCTCCCGCGGCACATGCTGAATGGAGAAGGTTTGGAACCCCCCCCCCCCCAATAATTCCCTTAACCTTGGCCAGATATCGTTGCAGGGTGGGC
The DNA here is from genome assembly GCA_039513925.1 of Platanthera zijinensis. NCBI lineage: Eukaryota > Viridiplantae > Streptophyta > Magnoliopsida > Asparagales > Orchidaceae > Platanthera > Platanthera zijinensis. The sequence goes on from CM077097.1 coordinate 73,621,833, forward strand.
TCCCTCGCCTCGAACTCCCCGTTGATCTGGGAGGCTACTACCATAGAGTCAGTGAGGACCTTCACATAATGCACTCCCAATTCCTTAGCCAGGCGCAGTCCTGCGATTACCGCCTCGTACTCAGCCTGGTTGTTGGTTATGGAGAAATGTATCACCGCCGTTTGCTCAATCCGGGTCCTTTGGGGACTCTCCAAGACAACCCCAACCCCCAAGGAGTGTTTCCCTGAAGCCCCATCCACCATCACCTTCCAAGGGACGGGGCTAGTGAGTTTGTCTTCTGCTACCTCGACCACATAGTCAGCCAGGAAGTCAGCCATTGCTTGCGCCTTAATCGCGAGTCGAGGGACAAAGGAGATGTCAAACTCGCTCAACTCTACCGACCACTTGGAGAGTCTTCCTGAGTGCTCCACTCCCTCGAAGATGTTGCGAAGGGGGTGGTCGGTTACCACCTGGATGGAGTGTGCCTGGAAGTAGGGCCTGAGCCTCCGGGCCGAGATGATTAGAGCGAAGGCCAACTTCTCCAAGATGGGGTAGCGGAGTTCCGCCTTCCTCAGAACCCTACTCACATAATAGATGGAAAGCTGCTTTCTCCCCTCTTCTCGAATTAAGACAGAACTTACGGCCTCCGCCCCGACCCCTAAATACAAAAACAAATCCTCCCCCTCCTTTGGCCCTTGGAGCAAGGGGGCCTGAGTCAACTGCCTCTTCAAGGCCTGAAATGTTTCCTCGCACTCCGGGGTCCATTCGAACTTCCGACCTCCCCTCAGGGTCTTGAAGAAGGGAGAACACCTCTCCCTGGCCCGGGAGAGGAACCTGCTCAGTCCTGCCAGCTTCCCTGTCAGCCGTTGTACCTCCTTCGCATCCCGAGGGGGCCCCAACTCCATAATCGCCCGGACCTTGTCAGGTTTGGGTTCAACTCTGGCGGGGGTGAGGAGATGACCCAGAAATTTGCCTTTGCTCGCCCCGAAGATGCACTTCAGAGGATTCAACCTCATCTTGTATTTACGCAAGGTGCCGAAGGTCTCCTCTAGATCCTGGAGGTGAGAATCGACCTCCCGGCTTTTTACCATCAGGTCATCCACGTACACTTCAAAGTTCCTTCCCTTCTGTCCTTGGAATACACGGTCCATCATCTTCTGGTATGTTGCCCCTGCGTTCTTTAACCCAAAAGGCATCATCTTGTAGCAGTAGTATCCATCTCCCGTGATGAATGAGACATTCTTTATGTCAGGAGGGTGCATCCTAATTTGATGATAACCTGAAAAAACATCTAAAAAACTCATTACAGAGAAACCAACGGCTGAATCTACCAGCGCGTCGATTCTAGGCAAGGGGTAACAATCCTTCGGACATGATTTATTAAGTAGTGAAAAATCTACACAAATCCTCCATCGGTCGTCCCCTTTTCACCATTACAACATTCGAGACCCAGCCGGGGTATTGAATTTCGGAAACGAAGCCGGCCTTAAGGAGCTTGGCGACTTCCTCCCTGATGGGTTCGGCCAGTTTGTCCGTGACGGACCTCCTCTTCTGCTGGATGGGGCGAGCCTCTGGGTGTAGATTGAGGCGGTGGCAGACGACGTCGGCATCGATCCCAGGCATCTCTGCTGCGCTCCAGGCGAAGACATCCACATTCTTTTGGATGCACTCCAGCATCCTGCCTTGATCTTCCGGGGTCAGCCCCCGCTGATGCGGACCTTCTCCACCCTGCCATCCTGGGTGAGGACTTCCATCTCCACTACCTCCTCGGCGGCCTCCAACCGGGACTGCTCCTCCCACTCTGCGGTGTCCTCCCCCCTTGGATTAAGGACCTCCCCTCCTTCCACGATCATCGCCTCAACTGACTCCTCTAGGAATACCTCTTCGCGTGCTTCCCCTTCCATCCTTCCTTCCTCCCCGCCTTCTTCTCCGGCCTCCTGCCCTTCCACCTCCTCCATCCTTCTCCCCATCTCTTCGGCCTCCTCCTGCCAAAAAATGGAATTCACCGCCGTCACGTAGCATTCCCGAGCTGCCTTGGGGTCACCGCGAACCCGGACCTGGATCCCGTCCACGTTGAACTTAAGACATTGATGGAAGGAGGAGGGGACGCATCAGAAGGCGCTGATGAGGGGCCTCCCAAAAATGGCGTTGTAGCTGCTGGGGGCCTCCACTATGATGAACCGACAGTTCCTGGACTGTCCCCCCAAGCTGATATGGAGTCCCACTCCCCCCTCTACTTCTTTCCTCTCCCCCGAAAAACCGAAGAGAGGCCCATCGGAGGCCAGCACCCTCTTGGCTTCTACTTGCATGGCATCGAAAGGCTTCTTGAAGATGATGTTGACGGAGCTCCCATTGTCAATGAGGATCCGGGAGACTGTGAAATTCTCGATGGCTGTCTGGATGACCAGCGCATCGCAGAAGGGGTCATCATGACCCGGCATATCCTCCCTTGAGAAGGTGATCCTCTCCTTTGGGGGTGGAGTCTGAGATGTGGAGCCGATGCTCCTTCGGTACATGGTGTGGAGGCTTGCCTTCCGGGAAGCCTCGACTCCCACCCCCCCATGGATCACTCTGATCCCTCCTCGGGTCCCCACATCGGCCCGGTCTTCGCAACGATCTCCCTCCGCCTGAGGCCGGACTTCCTCAATCCGCACCTCCTGATGATTCCGCTGCTGCCGCTGCTGCTCCCTGTTCTCCCGCATCTCGAGGAACTCCGGACACGTGACCGTCGTGTGCCCCTCCTCTTGATGGTAGTCGCAATATGGCAGGTCTACCCTGACCTCCCTCCTCCTCCTTAGTTGCCCTCTCCTTCGCCCCCCCAGGGCGATAGCCATGGCCTCCTCCTGGTCGGGAAGAGGCGGTCTCTGGCCCTGCCTCCCTCCCTGGGGGTAAAACTGGCCATGCCCACCTTGGCGGTTTTCTCCCCCCTGATAACCCCTCTGTGGCCCTTGATCCTGCCACTCCGGCCTCCAACCCAATCGGTTGTTCGGCTCCTGACACCCCCACCTGTGTTGCTGCGGCTGTTGTTCTCTCTACCGGGGCTCGACCCTTCTCTCCTCCTGGGCCCGACCTCCCCTTGGCTTCTCCTCCTCCACGACCCACCTGGCCAACCTCCGAGCGAACTCTGGATGTGCTCCCTCCATGTCGGCCTCCCTTGCCGCCCTTTCCAGGAGCGCTTTGAAAGACACCGGAGGCGTCCTCTTCAACTCCATGGCGAAGAACTCGGGTTGGAGACCCAGGGTGAAGGCCACCATCATGGTGTGCCCTGACATCTCTTGTACCTGGGACAGTTCTTCCTAAAACCTGTCCAAGTAACTTCCCAGGGTCTCCCCTACTTTCTGCCTGACACGAAACAAGGACTCGACCTCCCTCTTCCTCTTCTTTGAGGTGGTGAATCTCAACATGAATCCCCTGCGCAAATCCTCGAAGCAGTAGATGGAACCGACCGGGAGCTGATGAAACCACTCTCTCGCTTTCTCTCTGAGGGTGATGGCGAAGAGCCTACACTTGAAGCCATCCGACATCTGTCGGATTGACACCACATCTTCGAACCACTGGACGTGCTGGATCGGATCTCCCTTCCCTGAGTAGTAGGACATCTCCGGCTCTCGGAACCCTTCTGGAATTGGGGCTGACGAAACGAACTCGCTGAAGGGACTTCCTCCTTCGACCGGGCGAGTTGGGAACTCCCTCCCCACCGTCTCGCCGAACAGGTACTCGCCTGCCGAGCCTGGGAAGAGGACTCGCCCCCTCGGATCGCGCTCTTCCTCGCTCGCGACCTCCTTCCCCGCGCGTCTGAGAGGCGCATCGTTACCTAGCGTTGGATCGGAGACCACGGGAACCGCTGGCGTCGTGCTCTCGGCTCGCATGCTGAGTGCGACCCTGACGAGTCCGAGCACTTCCTCCCTGAGCTCCGCGGACATCCCCGCCATCGCGGGAGGGGGAGGGGGTGGCGAGCTCGCCCTGCCTAAACCTTGCCCCTCGTCTCTTGTCATCGGTCCTGCGGAAGATTTTCTATGCTGACCACGCTCCACGCTCACCGCACCAAAGTGTTGAAATCGAAAAATCGGTCCCTGTGGAGTCCGACCCTTGCGGAAGGGGTGATCGCACACTTACTTCTCTATTCACAAGCCCAAGTGACAAGGGAGAAGGATCGGGAACAGACCCAAGGCTTCAGCACGGAGGTCCCACCACACACCCGAAAGATCTTAGAGCGCTTCCCCTCCTTAGCCAAGTGTTGAAGCTAAGGTACCTCAGAAAGCGCTAGAAGACCGGGCACCAGAAAGAGTGCCTTCTGAGGTACCCCTTGGGTCCTATTTATAGGAAAAGATGGTCTGCAAATATCCAGCCGTCACTGTTTTCGAGGGTTATAGGCAATCCAAAGGGGGTAACATGGTAAAAACACCCCACAACTGAAGGGCGAGCCGGCCCTGAGAAGAGCCCATTGAGCGGGGGCGGCGAGTACGGGCGCGAGAAGGCTCCCCCCCCCACCCCCGCGCCGAGGTGAAAAGCGGCGAGTGAGCTCGCCTCTCTCAGCGCCGCGGACCTGACTCGCCTGACTCAACGCCACTGGAGAGGGCGTTGAGTGAGCTCGCCTCTCTCAACGCCACTGGAGAAGGCGTTGAGTGAGCTCGCCTCTCTCAATGCTACGGTCCGGCTCGCCTCGCCTCAGGCCTGGGAAGGTTGGGCCTGGAGCCCATGCTCGCAGATGACGGTCGCGTTGGCACTCGCCAACCCCTTGGCTTTAGACGAGCACATACTCGGCCGGCCCCACGATGAATGGCTTCCTCTCGTCGGGCTCAGCTCCACGATCTTCGAGCTCGACCCGATGATTTCCGAGCCCGTACTCGGCATGCTGGGCTCGGCATACCCTGCTGAACTCGCCTGGGGCTCGGGGGCGGTCTGGGCCGGCCGGATCGGCTCCTGTTAGCTCACTCGCTGGATACGGGGTGGTACACTCGTGTTTTGGCTTTAGGTGGGTATAACTCGAGTTCTGTTCGTCGGAAGTTAATTTCGACTTCGCCGATGTGTTCGTAGTGTGGGTATTTAGCTACGGTGTGAATTTCGTCGAATTCCGAGGTAGTTTGGTTTTCGCGTCGTTTTGGGTGTGCTATTAGTAAAATCAAATTAGAAATTTGATTTTAGCTGAGTGAATCGGCATTTTCAGACAGCGGTTAGGCTGATTAGGCGTGTTAAGACTTATTTAAAGCCTTAATTAGAAGTTGGCGGGCCACTCTCCTCCTTCTTCCCTAGACCGAAACCGTCTTCTCCTGTTCGCGGAAAACAGAGGCGGAAACGGCGGACTGCCCTAGCTTTCGGACGGTGATTCCGGGAGTGTTCGTGGACGGATTTCGATTCCGAAAGCGGCGTTGTCTTGCTCTCGCTCAGATCTACGTTTCGACGGTAAGAAATTTGATTTTTGTGGAGTTTTAGGAGATTTGGGATTTCGGTCTTGTGGTTTTCCGTCATTAAAGTACGGGAGTGTTCTTTTAGGTGTTGCTGCTGCTAGTGCCAAGTAAAGAGGAGGGAAAGCCATCCAAGCTTCGCCGGAAATCGAGGCAAGTGGTATTCTTGCCCTTGCCATTGTTATTCTCTTGAAATTCTAAAAATTCTTGGTTAGCCCTAGGGTAGAAGTCAAGCATGTTCTCTTTTATCTTGCTGAATTTAGGGCTTAGATTCTCCTATGAGCCCCCCTACTTTGTGTTGTTGGTGCTTAACCCGCCGGCGTAATGCCATCAGTTAAACTTCAGATTGCTGCATGGTTGGTGGCTTGCGGGTGAAGCCGAGAGAGAGAGAGAGAGAGGAGGGGGTGCCTGCTGTGTTTGTTGGAAAGAGCCAGTGTTGAGTGTGGTGCACACACTCAAAGCCTTTGCAGGTTCGGCGTTGAGTGTGGTGCATACACTCAATGCCGCAGCTGTAGCCAGTCAGAATTTTGCTAAGTACTAGGGCATTGAGTGAGGTGGACTCACTCAACGCCGCAGCCCCTGCTAGCGGCTAAGTACTGTGACGTTGAGTGAGTCGACCTCACTCAACGCCAATTCCGTTTTGGCGTTGAGTGAGGTAAGCTCACTCAACGCCGCGGTTTTCCTGAGAAGCTAAGTGTTTTGGCATTGAGTGAGTCGAGCTCACTCAACGCCATTTCGGTTTTGGCGTTGAGTGAGGTGAACTCACTCAACGTCGTCGCTTCTGTGCAGCCTAGTACTTTGGCGTTGAGTGAGGTGTGCTCACTCAACATCATAGCCTTTTCTGAGGCTAAGTACTTTGGCGTTGAGTGAGTTGACCTCACTCAACACCATTTCTGGTTTGGCGTTGAGTGAGGTGGCCTCACTCAACGCCGAAGACAAGTTTGTGACCAAGTCCCGTGGCGTTGAGTGAGTGTACCTCATTCAACTCCATTTCTGCTTTGGCGTTGAGTGAGGTAGACTCACTCAACGCCACAGCCCTTCTTCGCGGCCAGAACTTCTGGAGTTGAGTGAAACGACCTCACTCAACGCCATTGTTGTTTTGGCGTTGAGTGAGGTCAGCTCACTCAACGCCGCAGATTTGCCTTGTTGCGGCTAAGTGCCAGGGCGTTGAGTGAGTGAACCTCACTCAACGCCATTGCTTTTTTGGCTTTGAGTGAGGTGGACTCACTCAACGCCGTAGTTTTCTTTTGCGGCTAAGTGTAAGGGCGTTGAGTGAGTGAGCTTCACTCGACGCCATTGTTGTTTTGGCGTTGAGTGAGGCCAGCTCACTCAACGCCACTTTCTCTGTTTATTGTTAAGTACCAGGGCGTTGAGTGAGTGTGCCTCACTCAACGCCATGGCTGTTTTGGCATTGAGTGAGGTTAGCTCACTCAACGCCAGAGTATCCTTGCAGGAGGCGTTGAGTGAGTGAACCTCACTCAACGCCATGCCTGTTTTGGCGTTGAGTGAGGATAGCTCACTCAACGTCAGGGTTGTTCTTCTGGAGGGCGTTGAGTGAGTGAACCTCACTCAACGCCATGACTGTTCTGGCGCTGAGTGAGGCTAACTCACTCAACGCCAAGGTCTAGTTAGGCATTGAGTGGGTCTCACTCAACGCCAAGCCGTGTTGAGTCATTTCAACATTTTTTCCCTACCTTGATTTTTGCTCCCGAGTGAATTCCTTGATTTTTTTTTGTTTTCTGAGGTTCCTTGTCGGCCATGTTTTACTTTCCTAAAGGCCGAATCGTGGGTCGTGGTTAGTAGTGGTGGTTTGAAGCTCTTCATGGGGGAGGTGTTGTGTAATTTAGCCGTGGCCACCCTTTTCTTCTATCTTGCACCAGGTACGGGCTGGGCAAGGGGATGGAAGGTCCCTAGTGCTTTCACATGTAGACCCTTTAGCTTGTTGGCTTGGAAATGGTGGTTGGGGGACTGAGTTTGCCTCCAACCCGGATCCATGTTGATTGTTTTTTCTACTACCATCTCCCACAGCTTAGGGTGTTAGATGTTTCTTCCTTGGTAGATTGCAGCATTTTGGGCTCTTGGCAGCTTAGTAGACTCTGCAGGAAGTAGTTTCTAGGCAGGGTTGATGCTGTTTCCTCGCACCTGGTGCATTTCTTTTTGTCTTGCCTTGGGCAGTTGTGACCTTTTACAGCTTTGTTTTTCCTCTTTCATTTATCATCTGATTGACACTTTCGTGCAGTTTTCCTTGTTTGCTTGCTGAGGTATTCTTTCTTCTTTTGAATGCCTCAGGTTCTGAGCAGTAGCCAGTTTGGTGGCTAGGTTGTTGTGGTGTTGCTGGTGGTCTCTTGGACTTTGGAGATCCTTCTTGATTTGTTTAGTGAGGTAGTTTTCTTCTGCACTTTCTTACAGACATACATATTTGCCAGTGGGTTTGTGTCAGGTTGTTGGCGCCCACTGGTAGTTTTTACCTTTGTACTAGATATATTACTTTTGCTGCTACCATTTTCTGAAGATAGTCTACTTGCTCTGAGGAGGATTTATGCTAGGTTGCTAGTTATTTTTAAAACTATAACTATTACTATAAGTATAGCTCATGATCAGCATGATTTATAAAACTAAATCACTATTTTCCAAACAATGTATAAAGATCGTTTTCCTATATATAGTATAAATTAAATATAGAGTCTTGCATAGCATAAGTGGTCCTCATGGGGCTCTTATGCACTCCTTAGGATGTCAATCCTGAATAAAGTATTTTCCACAGCGTATAAGTATAGTTTTTTAAATGTGGACTAGGTGATCCACCGAGCCGAGGGATACGGCCTCTAAAATATAACTGATTTTCTAATCATTAAACTCATGATTTTCTTTCATAAAGTAAAGTAGATGGTTTTGCCTGAGCGTCAGCAGTTATCCCTTGCTTAACGTGGCATCATGACGCGTGTTTTCTCATACTCTGATAATTCCTAAATTCGGAGAAAATGCGGGTTATGACAGTTGGTATCAGAGGGAGGTTGCTTGACAAGTTAGTCGAGCAACCTTTCTTTGATTGCTTTAGTAGTTCAGCATCATGTCATTCACACAGCGATATGTCATCAGCACGTCTTGGCAAAAGCACGAACACTACACTCATAGCATAACATGAGGTATACGGGGCATATTATGTAGTATGAGATGCATAATATGTGTTCGTATATGGATCCACCATAGGGGCAACATGTGAGGGTTATGTAGTATGGGATGCATAACCTCACCACATAGCTGCGACTAGCTCGTTTTCTTTTTCATTGCATGAGAATGTTATGTAGTATGGGATGCATAACATTTTCATGTGTACGCCACTCATAACATGCATTATGGCCTTTTTAGAATGCATAGCACAAACATGCATGACATAACATTGCATAAGCACAACGTGCCAAGCTAAAGACTGGCAGGATGACATACGTACACGCATAAGCTTTCAAGTCAAAAGTAATACAAATTCATGCATTCCCGATCTAGGCACATGAATTAGCATGGTGGTGGTTAAACATCTTAGGTTAGGACATAACATCAATTTTTGTAAAAAGATAAACTCTCATAGCAAGTTTAGCAGCTTTAAGTTCATATCTATATATATATTGTCTGTACTTGTAGTTGGGTCTAGCCGTTGTACTAGGATCTAACTAGTGTTGTTATGATTTTAGGATGGCGAGACGTCCTGCGACTCGATCGAATCCCCTGTCTGAGGGTGAGTCATCTGGAGCTCAGAATGACGCGGTGATCGAGAGCCTGCGACAGAGTAGCGATGCCATGAGAAGGCAGATGGTAGAGATGTAGGCGCAGATTCAGTCCCTGGTGGCGGGTTTGGCAGGTCAGACTCAAGGAGTACAAGGTCCTGCAGGGGGTCAGCTGTCCCTCCTCCTCCTGCACCCTTAAGACCTCCAGTGGTGGTGCCAGCAGAGATGACCTTCATCTCGCAGTTTCAGAGGCTGAGCCCTACCACTTATGACGGGAAGGCAGATTTCATGGCGATAGACGATTGGCTAATCTCCATGGAGGAGATGTTCTCGTACTCAGTGATTGCAGATGATCAGAGGGTGATGATAGCCGCCTATCAGCTTAAAGGTTTGGCTAAGAGTTGGTGGCTGAGAGAGAAGGAGAGCTTGGTAGCTGGATGCTCTTGGGAGGTGTTCAAGGAGATGTTGTTGAGGAAGTTCTTACCCTCGGTCGAGCGTGACCGCCTCATGAACGACTTCCTCCATCTGAAGCAAAAGCAACTCACGGTGGGTGAGTATGAGATAGAGTTCAACAAGTTGAGCCGTTTTTCCCCTGGATTGGTCAGCATTGAGGCTGATCGAGTTAAGCGCTTTCTCGGTGGTTTGAGGAGCGAGGTGCAGCAGTTGACCAGTGCTTATGGGTCAGATACTTATGCAGGAGTAGTGGAGGCTGCTCTGAAAGTGGAGGCTATTGAGACCGCGAAGAGCAGAGACCAGTAAATGAGGAAGGACAAGAGGAAGTCTGTGGAGGAGAAGAAACCCCAGGTACCCGGTGTGGCTCCGAGAAAGAAGAGCAAAGTAGTGTGCAGCTTCTGTGGCCGGTATGGCCACCCTATCGAGAGATGTTTCAAGAAGGCAGCAGCTCAGAGGAAGGAGCAGGTTCATGCGATTCAGGGTGCTCTTAGGAGAGATGTCTCTTGTTCTGTTTGCAAGCGACCCGGGCATGATGCTGCCCAGTACTGGTCCAAGGATAAGGTCTGCTTTCAGTGTGGGCAGAAGGGATACATCAAGGCTAGGTGTCCTCAGGTCCAGCCTGCTCTTCATGCAGTTCAACTACAGGCATTACCTCCACCTCAGCGTGTGGACAAGGGCAAGGGAAAGCTGAACGTGATCTCTTCCGAGGAGGCTCAAGCTTCGACTCAGGTCATCTCAGGTTAGTTGTCTTTCCAGCCTGAAGGTTTTGTTCTTGTTTGGCTAGAATGTTTGCAGTATTTTTGTGGTAGTTCCTTAGTTTTATATGCTCCTATAGGGAAATTTAAGGTGAAGAACTGCTGGGCGCGTGTTCTGTTTGACTCCGACGCTACCCACTCGTTCGTGGCTAGAGCCTTTGTGGAGCGACATCAGTTGACTTTAGATCGAGTTCGGGATACCTTCCGTGTCAAGTTCCCCTCTAGTGAATCTGTGTTGTCAGATTTGGGCATGTTAGATTGCCCTATTTTGTTAGGGGACTTCCTTGCGAAGGCAGACCTGAAGATTATTGATCTGGAGGACTTCGATGTTATTTTGGGCATGGACTGGTTGTCTAGGTAAGATGCAGTCATTCAGTGCAAAGGGAAGCGCTTGGACTTCATTAGGGACGACGGTCAGCCCGGAAGCGTGTATGCTGATCTATGTCAGGATTCTCCTGTTATCTCTGCGGTATGTGCTCAGAAGCTGTTTCTTTCGGATTGTTTTGCTTGTTTGGTCTCGGTGGTTGGGACCGTTGTTAGTGTACCGCGCTTGGAGGAGATTCCAATTGTTTGTGGTTTCGCCGATGTTTTTCCTGATGATCTTCTTGGCCTTCCTCCCGAGCGGGATGTTGAGTTTGTGATCGATCTGGAGCCGGGTACGCGTCCTATTGCTAAGGCGCCATACCGGATGGCCCCTCGTGAGTTAGAGGAGTTGCGAGTCCAGTTGGATGAGCTGTTGGCAAAGGGATTTATCAGGCAGAGTTCGTCGCCTTGGGGTGCTCCTGTGCTGTTTGTGAAGAAGAAAGATGGGTCAATGCAGCTTTGCATCGACTATAGGGAGTTGAACAAAGTCACAATTAAGAACAGGTACCCTCTACCGAGGATCGATGACTTATTTGACCAGTTGCGCGGTAGCACGGTGTTCTCCAAGATCGATCTTCGTTTAGGCTATCATCAGCTCAGAATCCGTGAGGCAGATATTCCACGGACTGTGTTTAGATCAAGGCATGGACATTTTGAGTTCTTGGTGATGTCGTTTGGTTTGACCAACGCACCATCAGCCTTCATGGATATGATGAACCGGGTGTTCAAGGACTTCCTGGACAAGTTCGTGGTGGTCTTCATCGATGATGTGTTGGTTTATTCTCGCAGTGCTGAGGAGCATGAGCAGCATCTGCGCTTGGTTCTATCGGAGTTGAGGAACCACAAGTTATTCGCCAAGCTGAGCAAGTGCGAATTTTGGTTGCCTCAGGTTTCATTTCTAGGCCACGTGGTGAACAAGGATAGGATCTCGGTCGACCCAGAAAAGGTCGCAGTAGTGAGATTGGAGTAGGCCGAATACGCCTAAGGAGATCAGGAGTTTCCTAGGGTTGGCTGGCTACTATAGGAGGTTCATGGAGGGTTTCTCTTCCATAGCTGCACCTTTGACCAAGCTGACTCAGAAGAACGTGGCTTTTGCTTGGAGCTAGAAGTGCGAAGAAGCCTTCCTGGAGTTAAAGAGGAGATTGTGCACTGCTCCCGTTCTGACCCTGCCTACTTAAGGGGTGGATTATTATGTTTACGTGGATTCTTCGCATGTAGGTCTGGGTTGTATGTTAATGCAGGTTGAAAAAGTGATTGCCTATGAGTCAAGGCAACTGAAGACTCATGAGAAGAATTATCCTACGCATGACCTCGAGTTCGCAGCAATTATCTATGCATTGAAGCTGTGGAGACACCTACTTTATGAGGCTCAGTGCAAGATCTTCACCGACCATAAGAGCCTTAAGTACGTGTTCACGCAGAAGGAGTTGAATCTGCGCCAGCGACGGTGGCTAGAGTATGTGGTCGATTATGACGTAGAGATCTAGTATCATCCAGGCAAGGCCAATGTGGTGGCCGACGCCTTGAGCCGAAAGACGAGAAAGATCTTTAATCTCACCGCCGTTCGTTTAGTGGAGGAGTTCCTCCTTATGGATATATCAGTGGGATGCAGTGGCTTGCAGAGTAGTTTATCAGTGGCAGAGCCATCCTGGATTTCTTTTACCAGACTGCACTAGAAGGACGATCCGGATCTTCTACACTTATTCACCAGGACCGAGAAGGGGGAGTTGCTAGACTTTGATATCGATGATGCGGGTACTTTGAAGTACCGCGGCAAATTTTGCATCCCCGCTGTTGGGGGCATCAGAGGTATGATTTGCAGAGAGGCTCATGGATCCAGCGTTGCCTACCATCCAGGATCTACGAAGATGTATCGTGACCTAAAGCAAATTGCCTGGTGGTATGACATAAAAGGCGATATAGCCCGATTTGTTGCGGAGTGCCACACTTGCAAGCGTGTGAAGGCCGATCATGGAAGGCCTGGTGGCAAGTTGACTTCATTAGAGATCCCGACTTGGAAGTGGGAAAGTATATCTATGGACTTCATCAAGGGTTTACTGCGATCCCCGAGGGGATTTGATTCTGTCTGGGTCATAGTGGATAGACTGACGAAGTGTGCTCACTTCGTGCCATATAAGATTGATTACCCGATGAAGAAGATAGCGAAGTTGTACTTGAATGAAGTCACCCGGCTGCATGGTGTGCCTGTGAGTATCATTTCTGATCGAAACTCCCGGTTTACTTCTCGTTTGTGGCAGAGTCTGCAGGAGGGTTTGGGTACGGATCTGAGGTATTCTACTGCTTACCACCCGCAGACCAATGGGCAGACGGAGCGGGTGAACCAGATAGTTGAGGATATGATCCGATGCTACATTTTAGACCACGGTGGAGCGTGGGATGAGCGGCTGCGACTTATGAAATTTGCATACAACAACAGTTATCAAGAAAGCTTGCAGATGGCTCCTTATGAAGCCTTGTATGGGAGGCGCTGCAGAACTCCGTTGTTTTGGGCTGAGGCTTGTGAGAGGCCTTTGTTGGGTCCTGATGCGCTTGAGGAAATGGAAGTCAGAGTGAAGCTTATTCGAGAGAAGCTTCGAATAGCTCAGGAGAGGTACGAGAAGAACGCCAATCGGCATAGGTCTGCCGTGGAGTTTTCTGTAGGGGACCTTGTATTTCTTAAGGTTTCCCCGATGGTAGGTGTAAATAGGTTTGGTAAGAATCGAAAATTGGACCCGAGGTATGTGGGCCCGTTTAAAATTATGGAGCGGATTGGTGTGCCATCTTACAGGTTGGATTTGCCAGCAAACTTCCCAGGTGTTCATAATGTTTTTCATGTAAGCCAATTGCAGAAGTGTGGCGCAGCAGTGGGCAAGTCTTGAACGTTGTGCCCCAGTTGGAGCCCAACCTCTCTTTTGTTGAAGTGCTGGTCTGTATTTTGGATACTCAGGAACGGGTGCTGCGAAAAAAGTCCATTCCGATGGTGAAAGTTCTATGGAAGAATCAAGATTTGGAGAGCACGATTTGGGAGCTAGAGTCGGCCATGAGGAAGGCTTACCCTCACCTGTTTCCCTGATTTGATCGGTATATTTCCCTTCTTGTAATTCTTGTTTGTTACTTTTTTCCTTCTATAGTAGAAGTGTTGTGCGTAAAGTTTCGGGACGAAACTTTCTTTTAGGGAGAATGACTGTAACGCCCCCGATTTTTCTGCGACTATTTTATTCTCGTTTGGTGTTTCAGTGACGCGTTTTCGTGGCTTGTGCCATTTGTGGAGTGTGGTTTAGCTCCTTAGAACTGAGTGGCCTATTTTGTAGCCTATGGGCAAGGTCTCCCTAGCAAGCCGAGTCGTTTTGGGTGACCCGGTGTGGCCTCTTGGGGGATGCTCGTGTTTTGGCTTTAGGTGGGTATAACTCGAGTTCTGTTCATCGGAAGTTAATTTCGACTTCACCGATGTGTTCGTAGTGTGGGTATTTAGCTACGGTGCGAATTTCGAGGTAGTTCGGTTTTCGCGTCGTTTTGGGTGTGCTATTAGTAAAATCAAATAAGAAATTTGATTTTAGCTGAGTGAATCGGCATTTTTAGACAACGGTAAGGCTGATTAGGCGTGTTAAGACTTATTTAAAGCCTTATTAGAAGTTGGCGGGCCACTCTCCTCCTTCTTCCCTAGACCGAAACCGTCTGCTCCTGTTCGCGGAAAATAGAGGCGGAAACAGCGGACTGCCCTAGCTTTCGGACGGTGATTCCGGGAGTGTTCGTGGACGGATTTCGATTCCTAAAGCGGCGTTGTCTTGCTCTCGCTCAGATCTACGTTTCAACGGTAAGAAATTTGATTTTCGTGGAGTTTTAGGAGATTTGGGATTTCGATCTTGTGGTTTTCCGCCATTAAAGTACGGGAGTGTGCTTTTAGGTACTACTGCTGCTAGTGCCAAGTAAAGAGGAGGGAAAGCCGTCCAAGCTTCGCCGAAAATCGAGGCAAGTGGTATTCTTGCCCTTGCCATTGTTGTTCTCTTGAAATTCTGAAAATTCCCGGTTAGCCCTAGGGTAGAAGCCAAACATGTTCTCTTTTATCTTGCTAAATTTAGGGCTTAGATTCTCCTATGAGCCCCCCTACTTTGTGCTGTTGGCGCTCAACCCGCCGGCGTAATGCCATCAGTTAAACTCCAGATTGCTTTCTGGTTGGTGGCTTGCGGGTGAAGCCGAGAGAGAGAGAGGAGGGGATGCCTGCTGTGTTTGTTGGAAAGAGCCTATTTTGGATTCTGTCTGGCCGGCGTTGAGTGTGGTGCACACACTCAAAGCCTTTATGGGTTTGGCGTTGAGTGTGGTGCATACACTCAACGCCGCAGCTGTAGGCAGTCAGAATTTTGCTAAGTACTAGGACGTTGAGTGAGGTGGACTCACTCAACGTCGCAGCCCCTGCTAGCGGCTAAGTACTGTGGCGTTGAGTGAGTCGACTTCACTCAACGCCATTTCCGTTTTGGCGTTGAGTGAGGCAAGCTCACTCAACGCAGCGGTTTTCCTGAGAAGCTAAGTGTTTTGGCGTTGAGTGAGTCGACCTCACTCAACGCCATTTCGGTTTTGGCATTGAGTGAGGTGGACTCACTCAACGCCGTCGCTTCTGTACAGCCTAGTACTTTGGCATTGAGTGAGGTGTGCCCACTCAACGTCATAGCCTTTTCTGAGGCTAAGTACTTTGGCGTTGAGTGAGTTAACCTCACTCAACGCCATTTCTGGTTTAGCGTTGAGTTAGGTGGCCTCACTCAACGCCGAAGGCAAGTTTGCAGCCAAGTCCCGTGGCGTTGAGTGAGTGTACCTCACTCAACACCATTTCTGCT
Organism: Platanthera zijinensis; assembly: GCA_039513925.1. Taxonomy (NCBI): domain Eukaryota; kingdom Viridiplantae; phylum Streptophyta; class Magnoliopsida; order Asparagales; family Orchidaceae; genus Platanthera; species Platanthera zijinensis. Next base: position 73,637,339 of record CM077097.1, read on the forward strand.
TTGGCATTGAGCGAGGTAGACTCACTCAACGCCACAGCCCTTCTTCGCGGCCAGAACTTCTGGCGTTGAGTGAGGCGACCTCACTCAACGCCATTGCTGTTTTGGCGTTGAGTGAGGTCAGCTCACTCAACGCCGCAGATTTGCCTTGTTGCGGCTAAGTGCAAGAGCGTTGAGTGAGGTGGACTCACTCAACGTCGTAGTTTTCTTTTGTGGCTAAGTGTAAGGGCGTTGAGTGAGTGAGCTTCACTCAACGTCATTGCTGTTTTTGCGTTGAGTGAGGCCAGCTCACTCAACGCCACTTTCTCTGTTTATGGTTAAGTACCAGGGCGTTGAGTGAGTGTGCCTCACTCAACGCCGTGACTGTTTTGGCGTTGAGTGAGGTTAGCTCACTCAACGCCAGAGTATCCTTGCAGGAGGCGTTGAGTGAGTGAACCTCACTCAACGCCATGCCTGTTTTGGCGTTGAGTGAGGCTGGCTCACTCAACGCCAGGGTTGTTCTTCTGGAGGGCGTTGAGTGAGTGAACCTCACTCAACGCCATGGCTGTTCTGGCGCTGAGTGAGGCTAACTCACTCAATGCCAAGGTCTGGTTAGGCGTTGAGTGGGTCCCACTCAACGCCAAGCCGTGTTGAGTCATTTCAACATTTTTTCCCTACCTTGATTTTCGCTCCCGAGTGAATTCCTTGATTTTTTTTTGTTTTCTGAGGTTCCTTGTCGGCCATGTTTTACTTTCCTAAAGGCCGAATCGTGGGTCGTGGTTAGTAGTGGTGGTTTGAAGCTCTTCATGGGGGAGGTGTTGTGTAATTTAGCCGTGGCCACCCTTTTCTTCTATCTTGCACCAGGTACGGGCTGGGCAAGGGGATGGAAGGTCCCTAGTGCTTTCACATGTAGACCCTTGAGCTTGTTGGCTTGGAAATGGTGGTTGGGGGACTGAGTTTGCCTCCAACCCGGATCCATGTTGATTGTTTTTTCTACTACCATCTCCCACAGCTTAGGGTGTTAGATGTTTCTTCCTTGGTAGATTGCAGCATTTTGGGCTCTTGGTAGCTTAGTAGACTCTGCAGGAAGTAGTTTCTAGGCAGGGTTGATGCTGTTTCCTCGCACCTAGTGCATTTCTTTTTGTCTTGCCTTGGGCAGTTGTGACCTTTTACAGCTTTGTTTTTCCTCTTTCATTTATCATCTGATTGACACTTTCGTGCAGTTTTCCTTGTTTGCTTGCTGAGGTATTCTTTCTTCTTTTGAATGCCTCAGGTTCTGAGCAGTAGCCAGTTTGGTGGCTAGGTTGTTGTGGTGTTGCTGGTGGTCTCTTGGACTTTGGAGATCCTTCTTGATTTGTTTAGTGAGGTAGTTTTCTTCTGCACTTTCTTACAGACATACATATTTGCCAGTGGGTTTGTGTCAGGTTGTTGGCGCCCACTGGTAGTTTTTACCTTTGTACTAGATATATTACTTTTGCTGCTACCATTTTCTGAAGATAGTCTACTTGCTCTGAGGAGGATTTATGCTAGGTTGCTAGTTATTTTTAAAACTATAACTATTACTATAAGTATAGCTCATGATCAGCATGATTTATAAAACTAAATCACTATTTTCCAAACAATGTATAAAGATCGTTTTCCTATATATAGTATAAATTAAATATAGAGTCTTGCATAGCATAAGTGGTCCTCATGGGGCTCTTATGCACTCCTTAGGATGTCAATCCTGAATAAAGTATTTTCCGCAGCGTATAAGTATAGTTTTTTAAATGTGGACTAGGTGATCCACCGAGCCGAGGGATACGGCCTCTAAAATATAACTGATTTTCTAATCATTAAACTCATGATTTTCTTTCATAAAGTAAAGTAGATGGTTTTGCCTGAGCGTCAGCAGTTATCCCCTGCTTGACGTGGCATCATGACGCGTGTTTTCTCATACTCTGATAATTCCTTAATTCGGAGAAAATGCGGGTTGTGACAAAGAAAGAGGCGGGGAGACAGAGGAGGGAGGGGGGGGAAGAAAGAGACAGTGAGACAGAGGAGGGAGAGGAGAGAGATAAAATTGATGGGCGCCGCCGCCGACGACCTGAACGGACACCGACGACGGGTCTGATCAGGCCCTCGTTTGATCCATCGGCGGCGGCGGCCATAACTTCAATCTGGAGGAGGAGGAGAGGAGTTCATCCATTGAAAGGTTTGGCCATGGAGATTGAAGAGAGAGAGAGAGACGACGTTGGAGGGAAAGCTTGCCGTGAGGATGTGCGCTGGAGAAGGAAGAGTTGACATCGTCGGATCTTGGAGGAGGGAGGAGCTCGGATCAACAAGGGGCGGTTGGAGCTTTTCACGGGTGGAGGAGATGAACAGTAATATTAATCTGCCTGAACTTTAGACTTTAGGCAGATAATTTAATATAATTTTAAAATTAATTTAAATAATACATAAAAATAATTTATCCTTCATGGCGGGATCAGCTCCATTTTCCCCCCTCATGCACCTGCAGCCTAGCTATCTAGGGCTTAATTAATCATGCAATTAAATATCAATCTTCAATATTTGTGCTGTTATCTAGATTCGCTAATCTCTGTCCAATTATTCTCTTTAGTTTCGGCCAAGCATGATATTTTTATATATTAATTGCCGACTCCAGAACTAATATATATGGGCATCTTCGCACGGGCTACACCCGTGCTCGATGCTCTTCGCATCGACAGTACCACATCAAGGATGATACCTCTGCCCAAACTCGCCCCCTCTACGACGCTCGATAAATTGACATGGTATGAGGAGCCACTGTGCCCTTCGCGACAGTACCCCCGCCTGGCAGTATCCCTGCGCGGCGATGCTTCTGCAGCTCACAAACTCCCGTGCACACGACCCCCGTGCACGCGTTGCCAAACAAGGATACATGGCGTTGTGTAACACTCCAAAAATCTTAAAAGGTCGATTTGAGGTTCAGGTTGGTTGACACGGCCTTGGACACGGGCGTGTCCAAGGGCGTGTCTGGGTACACGACCTGGCACACGGGCGTGTGCCAGGGCGTGTTCAGCCTATTCGACGCAGCCTGGTCGTCGAGCATAGAACACGGCCTGTGTCACGGGCGTGTCACAAGGGCGTGTTTGGCACACGGCTAGGGACACGGGCGTGTGCCTTAGCCGTGTACCTCTCGGGTTGTTTTGGTGATAGCGGAAACCGTGTTACAGGGGTAACACGGCCGTGTACTGACTGACACGGGCGTGTCAGGTGCGACACGGGCGTGTCGCTGCCCGTGTTCTGGTAGATTTTCAGTCGGTGTGTGTGACGCGTGTGCCGCTTAAGGGTACACGGTCTGTGACACGGGCGTGTCACAGGCCGTGTCAGCCAAAAAAAATGGAATTTTGGGAAACTCGTGGCCGTTCCTTTTCTCTATTTGGATCCAAGGGCTCAGGTGATTCCTTGCTGGATTAAAACACCAGAGGCTTGATGAAGAGATCATTCTTCATTTGGCTAAGTGAAGAGAGAAAGAGAGAGGAGGAAGAAGAAGGAGGAGGAGATCAAACCACCGGCGGAACTCCCGTGTTCCGATTCGAGATCCGGGGCCAGCACTGTGAAGGCAAAGCTGCTGCTGTTCTTTCTCACCGGCTAGATTTCGATGGCTCCCAAGAGATCGTCAAGGGTAACGATCTCCCTTCTTGGACATGTGAAGTCCTTCTTTTCTGCATTGCATAGGGAAAACCCTTCCCCGCGAGTGTGCGGTGGGTTGTGGCATCCCTTGGGGTAGATATGTGAAGTCCCCCTTGTTAGAGTCCGGAATTGGAGTGCGCATCTAGGCATGTTGTGTGAAGCCCATCTGGACATGTTGGTCTGGATTGGTGATGCTTGTTTGCATATCAGAGAAGACTCCGTGGTTATGGCTTGTTTGCCTTGTGCCTACCTGTTGCTTGGTGCAGCAGGAAGTACTGGATGAAGTCCAGAAAATGAAGAGGGTTGGATGCAACTCTTGTGGCCGTGCGTTGCCACTTTGTGTGCGGTTGAGCCGTTGGGCTGCAACTCGGTGAAGAGGCAGATTGCCGAACAGGAAAGGTGAAACTGACCCGCGCCTATAAATTGCCATGGATACTTCCGTATTCGAGGTGGCACGGCGACTTGAGCAACGGGGGGTGGCTGATCCGTACCTGCGTTATGTCCGTCCGACTTGGAAGCCTGGTTGTGGGTTTTGTTGGAGCGCATAATGAGAGTCTTAGGCCCGCGCGCCAAAAAGACTAGAATGCTCAATACCGTGTAAACGGTGGTGTTGACCCTGGTTTTCCGGTGCACCAAGAATATGCCCTGAGTGCACGGACTGTCGGGCCGTGTGGCCGACGGTTGTGATGGCTTGAATGTGCCTGCGAGCACATAGTTGCTATTGTTGATACCATGCTGTGCAGGGAAGGAATGTTACTGCCCCGAGAAAGAGGTAGAATTGTTATAATTGGGTCAGCTGAATGCTGTCCGTTATCGTATTTGCCACCGTTTGGGTGGATTGTCCCTATGCAGGTGCTGGAGAGCCAAGTGGTAAATGAAGGGCTGAAGCCCCTACTGCTGTTGCTGCTGCTGCTGCGGCTAGCCCTTGAAGGCTACGCGAATGGTTTTTTTTGTTTTACTTTTACTCATGTATGGCCGGCCTGCGCGCCGATGTTTGTAATCCATGATGTGTGAAAAGAGGAACTGTAAGGCCTTAAGGCCACCCCTTCACCTTTGTTGTACGTTCCGTGGCTGTATATATAACTGTGGTTTATATATTGGACATTCCTGGTTAGAGTTCAACTTATATCTTAAAGCTTCCGCTAGAATGCTCTGTGTTAGGATACGTTTATGGTTTGGTATTATTCTGTGACCTCACCGTCTGTTTGTGGCATATCGTGTGGGGCCCCGACCGGACCTTCTACGATACGTCATGTAACGGATGGGGTCGTTACATTTTGGTACCAGCTTCGTTCGGTCTTCCTCTTTCGAATTCGTGGTCGAATTCTTTTGTGGGGTGGCGCGCGCGTGTTTGTGCGCCCTGCTGTAACGCTAATGAACTCTGGAATGTCCACTAAGGAATGTACATAATCTTGTTTGAGGAATCTGCGCGTTCCTTTTCTGTTGTTTTGCTTGCATACGATCGCTAATGTGTGTCTTGTCCACATATAGGTGACGCGTAGTGGTGCTGGGCAGTCTGAGCCCCAGCGCTCTGATGAGAGTGCGACACCAGCTGAGGTGCCAACACCTCCTCCATCTGCAGAAACTGTTCGCTTAGTTGTTGAGGCTCTATTTGCCATGATTCAGCCGACCGGGCAAGCGCAGCCGGCAGTAGTGCCAGTTCGTGTTGATGTAAGACCCGAGCCGGTTGAGGCTATCGATCCACGAGCAGCTGACCGACAGTTGAAGCAATTCATGAGCTTCAGTCCGCCTACGTTTACGGGACTGGGATCCCCAACGCAGGCAGATGATTGGTTATCGCGTGTCAAGCGGATAATGACAGCGATCAGGGCGGAGGAAACTTTAAAGGTCACCTTGGCCACCTTCATGCTCGAAGGAGAGGCGCGGTTGTGGTGGGACGAGGTTGAGGTACACCATTTGGCGGGCAGGCAATTAACGCAAGTATCGATTGAGGAGTTCTCTCGAATATTTCTGGCGAAACATGTCCTAGCGGCGCAATGCATTGCCATGGAAAATAAGTTCCAACGGTTAAGGCAAGGAGAAGATAGCGTGGATACCTACCTGCATGAGTTTACCAGGTTGGGACGGTATGCGGGAACAATCTTCGCGGATGACCAAAGGAAAACGAATAGGTTCTATGAAGGATTGCGGGATGAGTTGAGGTTCCTGCTTTCAAGTTCAGTGAACCAAAGGTTTCAGGCGTTGGTTGATACTGCATGTGCGTTGGAGAAGGACATGAGACGGGTGCAAGGGAACAAGGGCTTGGTTGTGTCAAAGCCAGAGTTTCAAGCACCTCGCCCTAGCAAATCATTCTACTAGAAGAAAGGGGGCAAGAGGTCCAAGCCGTCTGGGCAAGTGTCTACGACCGTTGTGTCGGGGGCGACGTCAAGGCCGGAGTCTCGTACATGCTATACTTGTGGCCGGGTGGGGCATATAGCCCGTGATTGTCGGGTTGTTCAGCCCAAAGGGGAAAATAAGACGGGTGCGTCTTATGCTGAGAAGGGCAAAGCGGTGGTTGATTCCTCTGCATCCCAAGCACAGCCCCGAATTTATCACCTTGGCCAGCAGGAGGCGATTAAGCAAAGTGACGTCGTCACAGGTACGAGTGAATATAGATTATTTGCTTAAGTGCTATTGCATTTGGTTATGTATAGCTTGTGCATGATGTGTGTGTGCTGCAGGCTTTGTCCTGATTCGGAATAATCTGGCGAGAGCCCTGTTTGATACGGGTGCTTCGCATTCTTTTCTTTCTGAGGACTTCGTATCTCGAATTGGGGTGCCGAGTCATGTGACGGTTGATAGTACAAGGGTGCTATTGGTGAATGGCTGTGTGATGCTTGCGGTTAGGTCTTGCGATGTGGATGTTCAAATAGGAAGTCGGTATTTCGGTTTGAGTGCAGCTGTGCTACCGTTATCGGAGTTTGATGTGATCTTTGGCATGGACTGGCTCTCGGAGCAACGTGCCTTTATTGATTGCAACTCCAAGGAGATCACACTGGGCCAGAATACCGGACTTGTGACGAAGTTCGCTGGTATGCGAGGAGTTGGCGGGACTTTGTTGTCTGCGCTCCAAGTCGTCAATGCTGTTCGAAAGGGCGTGGAGTTATTCTTCACGCTAATTCAGGCTGTTGAGCCAAAGGCCAGTGTCGGTGAAGTTCTGGTTGTGTTAGAGTTTGCCGATGTGTTTCCTAAAGATCTTCCTGGGTTACCACCCCAGCGGGAGATTGACTTCTCTATTGAGTTGGTGCCAGGTGCTAAACCTGTGGCCCGCTCACCATATCGCGTCGCGCCAAAAGAGATGGCTGAATTGAAAGTCCAATTGCAAGAGTTGTTGGAGCAGGGATACATACGCCCAAGCATGTCACCTTGGAGCGCGTCTGTTCTATTTGTGAAAAAGAAAGACGGTAGTTTACGGTTATGTATTGACTACCGCGAATTGAATAAGTTGACGGAGAAAAACAAATATCCGATTCCACGGATTGATGACCTATTTGATCAGCTGGCAGGATCAACGGTCTATTCCAAGTTGGATTTGAAATCGGGATATTATCAGTTGAGGATTCGAGACGGTGACATTCCCAAGACGGCGTTTGGAACACGCTACGGTCATTATGAGTTCACGGTAATGCCGTTTGGCTTATGTAATGTGCCATCGGTATTTATGGATCTAATGCATCGAACGTTTCGAGAGTACTTGGATTTGTTCGTAATTGTGTTTATCGATGACATCTTAGTATACTCTCAGTCGGAAGATGATCATGCAAACCATTTGCGGTTGGTCTTGCATACCCTGCGGAGGAATAAGCTTTATGTCAAGTTCTCAAAGTGTGAGTTCTGGCTCTCTTCAGTAGCCTTTTTAGGCCATGTGGTAAGTGGTGAAGGTATCGCGGTGGATCCGTTGAAGATAAGTGCCATTCGAGATTGGCCAGTGATGTCTTCGGTGGCCGAGGTTAGGAGCTTTCTTGGGCTTGCGGGCTACTATAGACGGTTTGTGGAAAACTTCTCACGAATTGCTTTACCTCTGACCACGCTGACGAGAAAAGATCAAAGGTTCATTTGGACGCCGGAGTGCGCGCGAGCTTTTGAAGACCTGAAGAGTCGTTTGACCACGGCGCCTGTGTTGACATCGCCATGTGGTACAGATGGCTATGAGATCTATAGTGATGCTTCCGGGAGCGGCTTAGGCTGTGTTCTTCTGCAGTTTGGTAAAGTGATTGCTTATGGCTCGCGCCAGTTGAAAGTGCATGAGCGGAATTACCCCGTCCATGATCTGGAGTTGGCGGCGGTAATCTTTGCGCTAAAGTTGTGGCGGCACTATCTTTATGGCGTGAAAGTGGACATTTATACAGATCACAAAAGCCTAAAGTACTTGTTGGATCAGAAGGATCTGAATATGCGACAACGAAGATGGATGGAGTTCCTTGGGGACTACACCTTCGAGATTCACTATACGCCCGGGAAGGGAAATGTGGTCGCTGATGCTTTGAGTCGGAAGACTCCGGTACGGGCAAGCTGGTTGCAGTGGCATGATCAGCGTTTAATCCAGGAATTGGAAGCATTGGAGATATCTTGTGTTGACAAGGGTTCTTCGACCGATGCATGCTTGAACTGGACGGAGGTTCAATATGACCTTACAGACAGAGTTCGGCGAGCAACGAGGCTTGATGAAAGTCTCCAGCGCTATGCTAAATATGGGCCGGATGACCAGTTCTCTTGGGATAACGGTTTTTTACGAAGAAATGGTCGAGTGTGCGTTCCGAGTGTGGGTAAATTGAGGGAAGAATTGATGTACGAAGCTCACTTTGCAAAGTACTCAGTTCACCCAGGAAGCACAAAGATGTACAGAGATCTGAAAAAGCTGTTCTGGTGGCCCGGACTAAAGAAAGATGTAACACGTTATGTGGCGGAATGTCATACTTGTGCATTGGTGAAAGCGGAATGCCAGAAGCCTGGCGGTTTTCTGAAGTCGTTACCCATTCCGGAGTGGAAGTTCGATGACATTTCGATGGATTTTGTGCACGGGTTGCCGAGATCTCAACGCGGTCATGATTCAATCTGGGTGATTGTAGACCGGTTGACAAAAGTGGCGCACTTCCTTCCAAACAAAAGAGACGATTCAGTGGAAACCTTGGCCAAGCTCTATGTGGAGCAGATTGTTCGACTGCACGGTGTTCCTCGGAGCATCGTCAGTGACCGTGATGGGCGATTCACATCGAATGATTGGCGGCTAGTTCATCAAATGTTGGGTACAAAATTAGCGTTTAGTACGGCCTTTCATCCCCAAACGGATGGCCAGACTGAACGAACCAATAGGACGATGGAGGACATGCTCCGCATGTGCGCTCTAGACTTTGGTAAGAGATGGGAAGATTATATTTTTCTTGTAGAATTTGCCTATAATAATAGCTACCAAGCGAGCATCGGTATGCCACCATTTGAGGCTTTGTATGGTCGTAAATGTCGTACACAGTTAGCTTGGACAGAAGCAGGCGAATCTAAGCTGAGTGGGAAAAAGGAAGTCGAAGAAGCTACCTCGCTTATACGCTCTATTCGGGAGAGGCTATTGATAGCCCAAGATCGTCAAGCAAAGTACTACAATGTCAAACACCGGAACGTGGAGTTCGCGGTGGGTGATTGGGTATATTTGAAGATCAAACCCTTCAAAGGCGTGTCCAGGATTCGGCGGTTGAAAAAGCTAAGTCCAAGGTACCTTGGTCCATTTGAAGTGGTGGAGCGCGTTGGGGAAGCTGCTTATCGACTAGCGCTGTCAGCAGAGTTGAGTGGCTTACATGATGTATTTCACATCTCAGTACTCCGTAAAGCTGTCAAGGATCCAGCTCAAGTAGTGGAGTATGATCGAGTACCGGTCGAGTATGGGCTAACGACGAGGGTTCGACCCATTCAGATCGGGGGGCTAACGACGAGGGTTCGACCCATTCGGATCGAAGATCGAGCCGATAAACAGTTGCGGAACAAGGTGATCGGGATGGTCAAGGTCCGATGGGATAATTGTGGCCGTGAAGAGCTAACATGGGAGCGAGAGCAGACCATGCGAGCTGAATTTCCCGAGCTATTTGTGTAAACTGTAGACCGTGTACTTTTGTTATTTCAGAGTTATCAAGTTATAGTATTGTGTTTCTTGTTTCCTTACCGTGTCAAATTTCGGGACGAAATTTTATTAAGGAGGGGAGGATTGTAACACCCCAAAAATCTTAAAAGGTCGATTTGAGGTTCAGGTTGGTTGACACAGCCTTGGACACGGGCGTGTCCAAGGGCGTGTCTGGGTACACGGCCTGGCACACGGGCGTGTGCCAGGGCGTGTTCAGCCTGTTTGACGCAGCCTGGTCGTCGAGCATAGAACACGGCCTGTGACACGGGCGTGTCACAGGGGCGTGTTTGGCACACGGCTAGGGACACGGGCGTGTGCCTTAGCCGTGTACCTCTCGGGTTGTTTTGGTGATAGCGGAAACCGTGTTACAGGGGTAACACGACCGTGTACTGACTGACACGGGCTTGTCAGGTGCGACACGGGCGTGTCGCTGCCCGTGTTCTGGTAGATTTTCAGTCGGTGCGTGTGACGCATGTGCCGCTTAAGGGTACACGGTCTGTGACACGGGCGTGTCACAGGCCGTGTCAGCCAAAAAAAATGGAATTTTGGGAAACTCGTGGTCGTTCCTTTTCTCTATTTGGATCCAAGGGCTCAGGTGATTCCTTGCTGGATTAAAACACCAGAGGCTTGATGAAGAGATCATTCTTCATTTGGCTAAGTGAAGAGAGAAAGAGAGAGGAAGAAGAAGAAGGAGGAGGAGATCAAACCACCGACGGAACTCCCGTGTTCCGATTCGAGATCCGAGGCCAGCGCTGTGAAGGCAAAGCTACTGCGGTTCTTTCTCACCGGCTAGATTTCGATGGCTCCCAAGAGATCGTCAAGGGTAACGATCTCCCTTCTTGGACATGTGAAGTCCTTCTTTTCTGCATTGCATAGGGAAAACCCTTCCCCGCGAGTATGCGGTGGGTTGTGGCATCCCTTGGGTTAGATATGTGAAGTCCCCCTTGTTAGAGTCCGGAATTGGAGTATGGATCTAGGCATGCTGTGTGAAGCCCATCTGGACATGTTGGTCTGGATTGGTGATGCTTGTTTGCATATCGGAGAAGACTCCGTGGTTATGGCTTGTTTGCCTTGTGCCTACCTGTTGCTTGGTGCAGCAGGAAGTACTGGATGAAGTCCAGGAAATGAAGAGGGTTGGATGCAACTCTTGTGGCCGTGCGTTGCCACTTTGTGTGCGGTTGAGCCGTTGGGCTGCAACTCGGTGAAAAGGCAGATTGCCGAACAGGAAAGGTGAAACCGACCCGCGCCTATAAATTGCCATGGATACTTCCGTATTCGAGGTGGCACGACGACTTGAGCAACGGGGGGGTGGCTGATCCGTACCTGCGTTATGTCCGTCCGACTTGGAAGCCTGGTTGTGGGTTTTGTTGGAGCGCATAATGAGAGTCTTAGACCCGCGCGCCAAAAAGACTAGAATGCTCAATACCGTGTAAACGGTGGTGTTGACCCTAGTTTTTCGGTGCACCAAGAATGTGCCCTGAGTGCACGGACTGTCGGGCCGTGTGGCCGACGGTTGTGATGGCTTGAATGTGCCTGCGAGCACATAGTTGCTATTGTTGATACCATGCTGTGCAGGGAAGGAATGTTACTGCCCCGAGAAAGAGGTAGAATTGTTATAATTGGGTCAGCTGAATGCTGTCCGTTATCGTGTTTGCCGCCGTTTGGGTGGATTGTCCCTATGCAGGTGCTGGAGAGCCAAGTGGTAAATGAAGGGCTGAAGCCCCTACTGCTGTTGCTGCTGCTGCGGCTAGCCCTTGAAGGCTACGCGAATGGTTTTGTTTGTTTTACTTTTACTCATGTATGGCCGGCCTGCGCGCCGATGTTTGTAATCCATGATGTGTGAAAAGAGGAACTGTAAGGCCTTAAGGCCACCCCTTCACCTTTGTTGTACGTTCCGTGGCTGTATATATATAACTGTGGTTTATATATTGGACATTCCTGGTTAGAGTTCAACTTATATCTTAAAGCTTCCGCTAGAATGCTCTGTGTTAGGATACGTTTATGGTTTGGTATTATTCTGTGACCTCACCGTCTGTTTGTGGCATATCGTGTGGGGCCCCGACCGGACCTTCTACGATACGTCATGTAACGGATGAGGTCGTTACACGTTGAGTGATCTTGGCGTTGAGATCACTCAACGCCAAGGATCTTGGCGCTGAGAGCACTCGACGCCAACAACACTCCAAAGTCTTGGCGTTCTGCAGCTCCGCCGCGCTGGGATACTGCCGAGGCGGGGGTACTATCGCGAGGGCACGTGGGCTCCCCATGCCATGTCAATTGATCGAGCGTCGTAGAGGGGGCGAGTTTGAGCGAATGTACCGTTGCTGCTGGGGTACTGTCGATGCGAAGATGTTCGTATATAATATAGATGATATTTTGGTCCTAAGTAGGGCTCTATTTATTTGGGCGTTTCGCTGCTCCATTTTGGGAAAATGCCGCCGGAAGGAAGGTAAATAAATGAACTTCCGACGGCATTTGCTCTGTTTCCACCCGCCCGCCTTGAGAAACGCCCCAAAAAGCTCCGTTTGGAGCAACCACCTCCCCCCTCCGATTTGAACACTCCGTTTCCACCTGCCGGATCGACCCGTCACCGCCAAACCAAATGAAGCCTAAGGCTTCGTTTGTTTCGGCGTTTTTGCCGGGAGTTTGGAGCAAACGCCGCCGGACGGCGGGTAAACAAACAGTGCTCCGGCGGCATTTGCTCCGTTTGCACCCGCCGCAAGAAGAAAAAGCCCTTCAAACGCGCTTTTCCAACCCCGCCTCCCCTCCTCCGGTTCCAACTCTCCGTTTCGACCCATCAGGAGCACGGTCACCAGCAAACACCACCGCCGTACCAAATAAAAAGCCTAAATTTTTTTGCCCTATCGTCATCCTCCGCCGGCCCAATCTTATTCTGACGGGTTGCTTTAGGAGAAGCTCTTCCTCTAGCTCCTTGCCGCCGACGCCAAGGAGCTCCATTGTCACCGAGCAGTCCCGATTCCACTCCTTTCTTCTCCGTCTTTGTTGGATCCTTGTAGTGCAGATCAAAATTACCGTTCTATTGTCGCCAGTACCGAGCAGTCCAGTTCAAGATCCAGCAGGCGACGCCAAGTAATCCAGTTCTCTGTTCCGAGGAGTACCGATCTCTGTTTTTCGAGCAGTCCAGATCTCTGTTATGAGCAGTCCTGATCTCTGTTTATCATCCTTTAGTAGTTCAGTTGTTAGGTATATCATTCCCTCTTATTATTTCATTTGTAGTATCAACTTCTAGTTATTGATATCAAAAAGGGTTGTTCATGTTTTTCTTAAGATTGTTCATTTTTTTAGTTCATGCTTGAGATCAAATTGTTTCTGTTTTTTATTTTGTGTTGTACAATGCCATATTCTGTAGACATGAATTGTGAGAATGTGTTGATTGTAGATTTGTAGAAAATGATTCACAAGAGAGATTTGATTTAAATAGTAGTAGTAGTCCAACAAGAATTGGAGAAGAATCTGATGTCAATGATTCATCGTTTATCGATGATTCGATGGATATTGATTTTGAATTCAATGATCTTATGTTTGATGAAATTGAATTGGTTGACTCAAGGGAGGGACTAAAAACTAAATAGAGTACTAACGTTAGAATACAGATTAGAGAGTATGATAGTCAGTCTTTGTCAACTTCCTAGAAAGGCAAAACTTGTCTATTTTAAGTTTACCACAACAATGTAAATGAATATGATTTCGAGTTCGACGTTGGGTTGTGTTTCTATAGTGCTTTTGATTTTAGAGATGCAATGAAAGTTTTCGCTACGATGCAAGAAAAACCAGTAAAATTCAGAAAGAATTGCAGTGATAAGATTCAAGTTACTTAAGAGTGTGGTTGGATTTTATTTGTCTCTTTCATATCTAAGAGTGAATGAACATTCCAAGTGAAAACAATTAAAGGAGAGTATTCTTGCTGACTTGGTGTAGGGTTACAAATTCCCAACATTGCAACTCAAAGTTTCTTTCAAATAAGTATGAGTAGCATATTAGTAGCAGCCTTGAATGACTAGTAAATTTAATGCATGAGATAATGCAAATAGTCAATAAAACTCATTTAAGTATTTGGAAAATATAGAGCCAAAAACATGCTAATAATTTAATTTGTGGCACAAAATTAGTGCAATATGCGAAGCTTTGAGATTATTGTGAGAAAATCTATAGGAGAAATTCGGACACCACAATCAAGATTAAACTTTAGCATGATGCATCCTCTTAGATTTGCATTTTCTAGAGACTTTATATATATGTTGGGGTGGTTTGAAGAAAGGTTTTATGCCTGGATGTAGAACTATTATATATTTGGATGAGACTCATTTAAAGACAATTACATGTGGCGTATTGTTATGCGTAGTTGTCATCGATGATAATTATAATATGTATTTTATTGCTTATGCTTTTGTTCTGATGAAAATAAAAAGACTTGAAAATGGTTTGTTAGTATTCTTATTAAAGATTTGAGTATTGAAAATAGTTATATGTTTACTATCGTTTTGGATAAGCAAAAATTTCTAATAAAAGCTATTGAAAAGTTATTTCCTAATACTGAGCATAGATTTTTCTTAAGACATGTACAACAATTTTAAGCAAAAATTTTGAGGCCTACAACTCAAAGATTCGTTATGGTTCTTATGGAGGGCTGCATACTCAATAAGATTGTTGATTTTAATAATGAAATGGAGAAATTGAAGGCTTGTGATAAGAAGGCTTATGATTGAGTAAGAGAAAGACAGGAAGTGCATTGAGCGAGGTCTCATTTCACTACTTGGTCAAAATGTGATATGCTGCTTAACAATTATTGCGAGCCTTTCAACAAAGTTATTCTAAGGGCTAGAGATAAGCCCATAATAACATGTTTGGAAATAATTAAGGTGATTCTCATGAAGAGGCTACACGCTAAGAGGGACAAGGTTACTAAAATCTAATGGAGAGATATGCCCTTTCGTCCAAAACAATATTGAAAAAGAATAAAAAGAATACACACGACTACATTTTGGGATGGAATGCACAAAATAAATTTGATCATTTTGAAGCTCAAGGGTGGGTAGGAGAGAAATGGATAGTAGACTTAGGTTCCAACAACTGTAGTTGTAGAAGATGGGATCTCACTAGTATTCCATGTGTGTATGCCACTGCATTTATCTTCTATTGAATGGAGCATGTTGAGGACTATATGCTACATTGGTACATGAAGATGTTTATGAGGGCTTATGAACACTTAGTAAGTCCCATAAATTTACAGTAGGAGTGACCGTTAGCCAACTTGAAACCAATTGTTCCATGATATATTATTCAAAAGAAGTTTTGAAGGACATCACAACATGCTAAACGAAAGGAGGAAGAGAAATTAGAGGATAAAAATATAGCATAAAAAGACATGGTTTAAAATACTCGTGTTCAAATTGTGGAACAAGTTGCCTTAACAAAAATATACAACCCATATTTGTCGAGGGTGGGCTCCTTCAAGACAGAAGTCAAGGTCAACATGCCAAGACAGCAAGACAAAGTCAACACTTAATTCAAGGTCAAAGAAGGCCTGAGCGAGTATGAGCGAGTATGTGCGAGCATCCTTAGCATACTCGCCAGGTGGGCGAGCATGGGAGATACTAGCCATACGAGATCTGCCCATGGTTACATAGTCACCAGATGTGGATGAGCTATAAATAAGACCCTCCATCCTTTGTATTTCCTTATAAATATGATCACAGAGGTACACGGATTGACACTTTTTGCTGAGTTTTTGGATCCCGTTATCAAAGACTTGGGTTGTAAGATAGTGATCATCCCCTTGGTGAACACCCCTTTTTAGATACTCGCTAAGTTAGTGTCTTCCTCGTACCCTACTTGACCATCTTTGGTTGTGGAGGGAAAGCTTCTTCCAAACTTTCAGGTACGTGGTGGGACCTCCCTGCCGCAGCGCCTGAGGTCCTTTTAGTGCTCCCTTAGTCTCGTTGCCCTTGTCCATCAATCCGTTTAGCTCGACTGCCGGACCAGTAACCTTAGGATGCACTCAGATCCGAATTTTGGAGTAGGAATTTTCTCCGCTTCAATACTTTGGTGCGGTGAGCGTGGGTCGTAGCCAAAGGAGGGAAATTTTGCTAGTAGGCGAGATGGTGGATCCAAACGAGCTTGAAGAGATAGTCGACAACTCGGCAGGTGGAGGCAAGTATGTGATCATGTCAGTTTTTGAAGATTTCACGCGGAGGATGGAGGAGACCTTACGAGCAGCGTCGCTTCCTGGCGCGGAGCTTACAACGACCTCGCCTCATCGCATGACTCTGTCAAAGGATGGTGATCCTTCTAGGAGATCAGGAAAGGAGCATGTGGTGGAAGAGCCGAAACGACTAGTGCAGTCACAACTCTACCTGACGAGTTCTCAGGGCATTAGATTCCGAGATGTGGAGAATCCAACGAGGTTCCAGGATAGTCACCCAGGTGGCGAGTATGGGGGAGTTTCTCGCCAAGTCGAAGATTGTCACCAACAAGGGGGGAGTCCATTCTGCGATGAGATCCTTTTTGCAACAGTTTCGGAGGGGTTCAGGGAACCCATTATGAGCTATTATTCTGGGAGGGATGATCCAGTCTGCCATCTCTAGTAGTTTGAAGATGTTGTTTCCATCCAGAACATGACGGATGGGTTCAACTGCTGACTATTTACTATCATCTTCAGGGGAAAGGCCAGAGATTGGTTCCATCAGCTAGCATGAGGCTCCATTTACTGCTTTAAGGATCTACGCCAAGGGGTGACAATGCAGTTCGCCACGACAAAGAAGAGGAAGAAGGAGGCAACGACCCTTTTTATCTAACGCAAGGAGTGCGTGAGACGTTGGGGCACTATATCGACCATTTCCAAGAAGAGGTTTTGGACATCCGAAAGGTTGATGGCTTCACCATGCAACTAGCCTTGACGTTCGGCCCGAGAGAAGGCCTTTTCAACCTGGAGATTAACAGTGATACTCCCCTGTCTTATGATGAGTTGATCAAGAGGGCCAACAAGTATGTTTAAGGAGAGTCGTCAAACCGTAGCTTTCTGGACAGGCTCACAAGGTCAACCCGGGAGGAAGAAGGTGAGGAGAAGAAGGCGCCGATGCACAAGGAGGAATCTTGGAGGCAAAAAGAGAAGGGGCAAGCGGAGAGAAGGCGAGAGGAGCTAAGCAGGATAAAAAAATCCAGGAGGGAGGAGCCAAAAGGAGAGAAGTGAGGAGGCCATTTGTGGCTCCAGGGCATCTGGAAGTAGAAAGGAGGTATCAGGTTCCTGCCAATAGGCCGCCTAGGCCTTAGTTCCATGGTCAGGAAAGGAGGTTCTCCTCTGAAAGGAGGAATGACCGCCAACAGGAGAGGCGTCAAGAAGGAGGATGTGAGGAAGCGATGACCATGGCTCGACAAGGGAATATGCTTCACTAAAGGAACCAGCCATGGAGGAACCATGCATAAGTGATCCCCCTCTATTACGAGCTGCATCAAGTAGAGGGGCATGGGACCTTGACTTGCCCGGATTTTTGGGAAGCAAGGAGGAGGCTGGAAGCAAGAGCAAGGGGAGGAGAGCAGCAAAGGCAAGAAGCCCCGGTCAAGCCGACATTGTTCCAAGCTCCCGTTAGGAGGAGTGAAGATCGAGTTGACCAAGGAGGTCGCGAAAAAGTCGTTTAGGGGGAAGGAGGAGCAGTATGGGTGATTCACGGGGTGTGGGGTTGTGGTGGTGGTGGTGGTGGTGGGGGACTAGGAGCTTCCCGTAAGGAGAGTCTCCATCAGATTTATCGCAAGAGCATCACCTCGACCTCTCTGGCACCACCCCCGTCGGAGGAGATCACCTTTTCGGAGGAGGACATGTTAGAGAATGAGAATCCCTTTCATGATGCCATCGTGATCCAGACAACAGTGGAGGATTTCACTGTCGACCGTTTCTTGGTGGATAATTGGAGCTCGGTAAACGTCATTTTCAAAAAGACGTTCGACGGGTTGCTGGTGGAAGCAGGAAGGGTGACAACTTTGGATAGTCCCTTCTCTGGCTTATTTGGAGAGAAGGAGGTGGAGGGATGAGCAGATCTGCTAGTAACACTCAATGACACCTCGATCAAGTGCTGATTTGTCATCGTTGATGTGCCGAGTTGCTACAAAGCGATCTTTGGGAGGCCGCTCATCAACATCTTCAAGGCCATCCCATCCTCATACCATCAGTGCTTGAAGTGGAGATCTCCAGGTAAGGATCCAGAATGATCCAAGGTTGCTCGGGACTGTTACCTCAGCGCCGTCAGCACCATCAGCTGGATGGAGGATGCAGAGAAGATGGAGAAGGTCCTGGAAGGGATGGATAAACTAGAGTTCGCAAAAGAGCGGGAGGAAGTGGAAGTGATCTCGGAAGGCAAAGAGCCTGGGTTGCTGAAGATCAGAGGGTCCTTGGAGCTTGGAGGGAAGTTTGAGATGGTGACATGCATGCAGGACCTTGACTAAAGGAACCAGCCATGGAGGAACCATGCATAAGTGATCCCCCTCTATTACGAGCTGCATCAAGTAGAGGGGCATGAGACCTTGACTTGCCCGAATTTTTGGGAAGCAAGGAGGAGGCTGGAAGCAAGAGCAAGGGGAGGAGAGAAGCAAAGGCAAGAAGCCCCGGTCAAGCCGACATTGTTCCAAGCTCCCGTTAGGAGGAGTGAAGATCGAGTTGACCAAGGAGTTCGCGAAGAAGTTGTTTAGGGGGAAGGAGGAGCAGTATGGGTGATTCACGGGGTGTGGGGTGGTGGTGGTGGTGGTGGTGGGGGACTAGGAGCTTCCCGTAAGAGGAGTCTCCATCAGATTTATCGCAAGAGCATCACCTCGACCTCTCAGACACCACCCCCGTCGGAGGAGATCACCTTTTCGGAGGAGGACATGTTAGAGAATGGGAATCCCTTTCATGATGCCATTGTGATCCAGACAACAGTGGGGGATTTCAGTGTCGACCGTTTCTTGGTGGATAACGGGAGCTCGGTAAACGTCATCTTCAAAAAGACGTTCGACGGGTTGCTGGTGGAAGCAGGAAGGTGACAACTTTGGATAGTCCCTTCTTTGGCTTATCTGGAGAGAAGGAGGTGGAGGGACCTTGACTTGCCCAAATTTTTGGGAAGCAAGGAGGAGGCTGGAAGCAAGAGCAAGGGGAGGAGAGTAACAAAGACAAGAAGCCCCAGTCAAGCCGACATTGTTCCAAGCTCCCGTTAGGAGGAGTGAAGATCGAGTTGACCAAGGAGGTTGCGAAGAAGTCGTTTAGGGGGAAGGAGGAGCAGTATGGGTGATTCACGGGGTGTGGGGTGGTGGTGGTGGTGGTGGGGGGACTAGGAGCTTCCCGTAAGGGGAGTCTCCATCATATTTATCGCAATAGCGTCACCTCGACCTCTCAGACACCACCCCCGTCGGAGGAGATCACCTTTTCGGAGGAGGACATGTTAGAGAATGGGAATCCCTTTCATGATGCCATCGTGATCCAGAAAACAGTGGAGGATTTCACTGTCGACCGTTTCTTGGTGGATAACGGGAGCTCGGTAAACGTCATCTTCAAAAAGACGTTCGACGGGTTGCTAGTGGAAGCAGGAAGGGTGACAACTTTGGATAGTCCCTTCTCTGGCTTATCTGGAGAGAAGGAGGTGGAGGGATGAGCAGATCTGCTAGTAACACTCAGTGACACCTCGATCAAGTGCTGATTTGTCATCGTTGATGTGCCGAGTTTCTACAAAGCGATCTTTGGGAGGCCGCTCATCAACATATTCAAGGCCATCCCATCCTCATACCATCAGTGCTTGAAGTGGAGATCTCCACGTAAGGATCTAGAATGATCCAAGGCTGCTCGAGAGTGTTACCTCAGCGCCGTCAGCACCATCAGCTGGATGGAGGACGCAGAGAAGATGGAGAAGGTCCTGGAAGGGATGGATAAACTATAGTTCGCAAAAGAGCGGGAGGAAGTGGAAGTGATCTCGGAAGACAAAGAGCCTGGGTTGCTGAAGATCAGAGGGTCCTTGGAACTTGGAGGGAAGTTTGAGATGGTGACATGCATTTAGGAGAATGTGGATATCTTTGCTTGGAGTGCCACAGAGATGTCCGGGATCGACGCGGATGTTGCCTGCCACTACCTCAACCTGGATTTCACTGTCAAGCCCATCTGAAAAAAGAGGAGGACAAGTGCCACTGCGTTGGCTGAACCTATTAGAGAGGAAGTGAGGAAGCTGCTTGAGGCAGACTTTGTGTTCGAGATGCAGTATCCAGGCTGAGTCTCGAATATTGTAATGATGAAGAGCGGAGGGGGATGAAAAATTTGTATTGATTTTTCTGTGTTGAATAAAGCTTGTCCGAATGATTGCTACCACTTGCCTCGAATCAACGCGCTGGTTGATTCAGGCATTAGTTTTTCTGTGATAAGCTTAATGCCTTTTTATGATACCACAAGATCCGAATGCATCCCCCTGACTGTCGCGACGTCTCTTTCATCACCAACGATGACTTCTACAACTACAAGATGATGCCCTTCAAGCTAAAGAACGCAAGAGCTATCTACCGATTCATGATGCACCAAGTCTTCAAGGAGCAAAATGGGCGGAACCTGGAAGTATATGTGGACGATCTCCTGATTAAAAGCAGGAGCGTCCAGGAGCACGTTAAGGATCTGGTGGAGACTTTTGCGACACTTCAAAGTTCAAGATGGGCTCATTCCGGCGAAGTGCATATTCGGGGCAGGAAGAGGAAAGTTCTTGGGGCACCTTCTTACCCCAACGGGAGTGGAGCCTAATCCCGACAAGGTGAAAGCTATCATGGAGATGGCGTCTCCCAAAAGTACCAAGGGAGTCCGGAGACTGACAGGAAGGCTGGTAGGCCTTAGCCGCTTCCCGTCCAAGGCCAGGGAGAAGTGCTCTTTATTCTTCAAAACCCTCTGAAGCAATCGACAGTTTGAGTGGACCAAAAATTTCGAGGAGGCTTTCTGAGAGCTCAAGCAGTAACTAACCCAGACTCCTCTACTTCAAGGCCCGAAGGAAGGCGAGGACCTGCTCCTCTATCTAGGAGTGAGAGCAGAGGTAGTAAGCTCGGTGCTCGTTAGAGAAGAAGGAAAATGGCAACTACCTATCTACTACGTGAGTCGGGTGCTTAGGAAAGTAGAGATGTGGTATCCCATTATGGAGAAGCTAGTCTTCGTTTTGGTGGTGTCGGCACAGAAGCTCCGACCTTATTTTCAAGCTTACTCCATCAAAGTCGTGGCTGATCATACTCTCCGAAGTATCCTGCATGGGGTGGAGAATTCGGGAAGTCTAGTAAAGTGGGTAATAGAACTCAGTGAGTTCGATATCTCTTTCTCGCCTAGGGTGGCTATCAAGGTGCAAGCAATGACAGACTTCCTAGTTGACTTTTCAGTAGAGGCGAGTGTAGACGCAAGCTCATCAAGCCCAGTTTCCTGGAAGATGTTCGTGGACGGAGCTTCAGGGAAGAACTCAGTGGGAGTGGGCATCGTGCTAGTGAGCCGACAAGGAATCAGGATCGAGCAAGCAGTCGAGATGCTCTTCCCCGTCACGAACAATCAGGCGGAGTACGAAGCCATAATGACAGGCTTGCGTCTCGTTAGGGAGTTGGGGATCCAGGATGTCAGGGCCTTCACAAATTCTATGGTTGTCACGTCGCAAATCAGAGGGGAATTCAAAGTGCGTGACCTTATTCTGCAAAGATACTTGGTCAAGGTGAAGAGCTTTATGAGAGGTTTTCAGTCTTTCTTCGTCAAGCATGTGCCGTGGGAGGAGAACTTGACAGTAGATCGTTTGACCAAGTATAGCCCGAGGGCCGGCGGAACAATCACAGAGTTGTTCCGGCCATCCATCGAAGAAGGGGAGATGATGGAGATCTAGCTGCAGGCTTATTGGATTGATCCGTTCGTCACCTTTCTAGCAACCAGCCAACTCCCAGCAGGCGATGGAGACAAAAGAAAGTTCCGATATAAAATAACTCACTACCTGCTGTATGGTGGGGAGATATACCGCAAGACCATCTCAGGCCCTCCTGGCCAGATGAGTACTAGAGGCCGAGGTTCCGCGAGTGTTGGAAGAGATCCATTCAGGAGATTGTGGGAGTCATTCTGGGACTCACACTCTGGAGCAAAGAATCCTAAGGGAAGGCTACTTCGGGCCAACCATCAGGAAGGATGCCGAAGCCTTCACGAAGAAGTGTCATAAGTGTCAGCTCTTTGCCCCCCTCCAGTTGCAGCTAACCCAACAACTTCGTTTGATCACGATCCCTTGGCCGCTTGCCATCTGGAGAATGGACTTGATAGACCCTTTCCCCAAGCCAGTGACCAGAAGAAGTTCGTTCTCGTCATGATCGATTAATTTTCAAAGTGGATCGAGGCCAAAGATCTAGCCAAGACCACTTCCCAAGTCGTGAAGAACTTCATCTGGGGAGAGATTGCCTGCAGGTTCGGGATCCTTCTCGCCATCATCACTGACAACGGTCCGCAGTTCGCCAGCTTGGAGCTTGAAGATTTCTGCAGGTAGCTGGGGACAAATCTTCGATTTGCCTCTGTCCACCATCCTCGGAGCAACGAGCAAGTGAAGGCCACCAACAAGCTAGTCATCAATCTCCTGAAAAAAAAAGTCGAGAACCTAAGAGGGAACTGGGTGAAGCAGCTCCCCTCGGTTCTTTGGGCTTTGAGAACCACTTCGAACTCAGCCACTGGGGAAACACCTTTCAAGTTGTCCCACAGATCTGAGGCTCTCATCGTAGTAGAATTCAAGATCAGAAGTCCGAGGGTGGTTGCTGCTGAAGAATGATACGAGGAATGACACTTGGAGAATGAAGATGCCCAGAGACTTTCCCTCGACTTCATTGAGGAGCTCCGAGACCTGGTCTCGGTTCGCTAGGAGGAGATCAAGAGGCGAATGACGAAGAATTTCGACAAGCATGCCCACATTAAATAGTTCCAGACAGGGGATCTTGTCCTGAAAAAGGTGGACGCGACAGGAAGATTGGCAGCGGTCAGATAGCTGAACCCGTATTGGGAGGGGGCGTTCATCATCCACCACTCATTGGCAACCAGAGGATACCAACTGCAGAACTATGATGGAGAGTTACTTGGGAGCACCTGGAGCGGCGATGACCTGAAAAGGTTCTACCCTTTGCAAGGAAGGACACGATTACCATGTACATGTATTCTGTTATATTAATGATTTTCTCACCCCCTGAAATATGGGAATGTGTGAGTGAGTTTTCTTTCCAGAAAGTGTCTCAAGAAGCTGAGTAGGTGAAGTCGATCTCCACAATCTGGTTGGGAGACAAGCCTCCGACTTGACTCTCGTAAAACCCAGAGCGGGTGATGGGACGGTGCGTCAAGTTCTGATGTGTTCTTGTAACACCAAGGCTCTGCATTGACGGTCAAGATTAGCTTCTCCTTGCACGTTAACCAAGTTACCTCTCGCTCGCAGTTCTCATCTGACTGGAGAGATTATCAGGAGAAAGTCTGGACGGTAACCTCCTAATTCGACGAAAAGAAGGTTGACTTGACTAAACGGCGAAACCTTATATAAAGACGTCATCAACCCCTAAGAGTTAAAAAACCCATTGTTAACATCATCTCTCATGCATAGCTTAGTGTCATTTCTTCCAATCATAAGAGTTATTGTTGTTAACCTTCTCTGATTGTTGAGTGTCAGGAAAGGGACAAAGACGTTCCAAGACAAAGAGGATCCCGAGATAAGATGGAGGACTCGAGTGCGTGTGTCCCGCAAGACCCCCCGAGTGTCGTTTCCCTATCCAGTTTCCTTCGTCTTCTCAGCAAGGGATATGATGGAGGCCTCGAGTATGTGTCTTGCGGGTCCCCCCAAGTGTGATTTCCCTATCCAGGTCCCTTTGTCTTCTCAGCAAGGGATAAGATGTAGGTATCGAGAGTGTGCATCCTACGAGACTCCTCGAGTGTCACTCCCCTGACCAAGAGTCTGCAACATTGGAGAAGGCGAGTATGCATATGGGCGAGTACACATACGAGCGAGTTTGAAGACATACGAGTATACAAATGCAAGAATGTCTTTTTTGTGAGGATACAAGTACGAGTATGCGATCAACGAGTATGCGACTATGGTGAGCATGTTCGAAAGTTGCGTCAACCGAAGCAACGATCACTCAAACTCGCCTCAAGCCTATGAGCATATCAAGTACTATGCATGTTCGAGCCTATGAGCTTAGCGAGTGTCAAGAACATGCGAGAATAAAAAGAACAGGCAAGCAAAAATTTCCTCTTTCTTTAAACCGTAGGCGTGCATTACAGTCAAAAAGCATAACGACACCTTGTATAAAGGTCTGTCCAAAAACAATTGTGCAAATCCAAGCAGGTCCTGCCAGCTAAGTGTCATCATCGCCTCTGCTACCTCCGACGCGATCATCATCATCGTCAGCCTCTTCGCCTTGATCATCGTCGCCGTCGATGTCGACATCCTCTTCCTCGTCGTCCTCATCCTCGTCATCATCAGAAGTATAAGACAGGATGCGATAAGGGGAGTTGGACTACTTGGCGAGCAGACTCAGGATGAGGTCCATCATTGTCTGGCTAGTCGCCTCCAACACGAGGTAGCCTTCGACCTTCAGCTTGTTCAGGATGATATTTCCGGTTGCTCGCGCGATGCCGCGACGGATGGCTGGCATCTCATCGCCATGCATGCAAATCTTCTTCCCTATTTCCAAAGGGCCCGCTGCCGGTGGCTGTTGCTCGGTAGGGCGAGTTTCTAGCTCGGCATTCCTTACTTGGGCGGAATCCAAAACCGCCCGGGTGTCCTCTAGCTTCAGCTTCAGCTGGGACATCTTCTTCGCCGTCTCAACCTCGACATCCTGCGAGTAACAACAATAGTCATCAACACAACAAATCGGCGAGTAGCATGCATAAATCCCTCATTCAAGCCGAGGTTTCCTCGTAAACCTTACACTTAGCAGCTTTGGGCCCAAGAACGAGGTTCGTCTTGTTCAGCTCCTTGATCTGCTGTTGGGCCACGAGTAGGCTCCTTGGCGTATAGTGGTTGAGCTCGCCAGACCTCAAAAGAGAGCGCGCGGTCTGGTGCGCAAGATCCTCGGTAGCGATGTCTGGCAGCGACTTTACATCTGCGCGGCCATAGAGCGCAAAGGTAACATCGTACACTTCGCCTCTATCCTCTTAGTCATCAGACCAGGTGGGCAGGTTGGTGCTGAGGGACACCTTGTGCTCGCCCTCGGCCTAGGTCACCAGCGAGCGACCATAGAGCATCCTTGCTGTTCTCTCCTTGCCTAAAGTTGGGATGGAGGTAGGGCTCGCCAACATTTGAGGGTTCACCTTCTCGCCAAAAGTCGTGCTGATGAACTTGGCCTTCTTCCTCGTAGGTTGCTGGGGCTTGGACGGGCCCTTCCCCTTGTCCTTCCTCTTCCGCGACGAGTCTCCCTTCTCGCCGGGCCCCTGCACATCTTCAGGGAGCGAGGACAGATCAATGGGGGACCTCGACATCACGAGGAGGATCCTGCTTGTCCTTCTGAGAAGCAGTGACCTCCTTTGCCAATGGGATAGACTTGCGCGAGAGAATGCGAGAAGCTGTAGAAGACGAAAACAGAGTTAGTCGCTGCGTTCAAAGCGAGAAACAACAGAAGATAGCGAGTATCGAGAATGCTCGCTCAGCGGTTCACCTTCACCCAGGAAGATTTGCCCCAACTGGTTGACGTGTTGTAGCCATTAAACAACGTCAAACTTGCGATCTCAGAAGGAGTCGACAAGTTTCTCCCCCGGCCCTTCAAGAAAAGGCGGAATGAAGATCGCCCTCAATGGCTGTTGCAGTTGGCAAGGAACCCCTTCGAAGTCACCGCCGATGATGACAAGCCACTTGCCCCAACGATGAATCTTGTTCGCTGTGCCAATCAAGGTGCAGACGTGGCTGCTCAGGTAAACAACTCCTTCATTAGTCTCCGCAAAGGCGAAGTTCTTCCGGAAAGTAGTGAGATCAAAGACGATCTTCTCTGATCGCAAGAAGCAGAAGAAGCCCATGATCATCTTCACTACATTGGGATTGATCTGGGCGGGGACTATCTCAAAGTACTGGAGTATCTGGCAATACTTTGACCATAGAGGAAGTCGCAAGATGACCCCAAAATGACGGATGGGGAGGACGAGCTCGTCCTCCAGCACGGTGTTTAGTCGCTCCCTATCCTTCCGGCAGGAATCGCCTGATGAAGTTATCCAGGTCCTTCTGGTCGGTGATTGACTTCTTGAAGATGCCGTGAACAAAGTTTCTTGCATGACCGACATGCCGAGTAGCAACATCGTCACCCATCTCAGAAAGTGCGAGGAGAAGAAGCGCGAGTACAAGTGGCGAGAAAGAAAGAAGATCGGAGGTACTCACGGGAAGGAAGAGCAGGTTGTTGATAGCGCAATATATACGTACCCACCCCCTATTTATAGGCAGAGGCCAAGGGGTATTAGACAATGCGTCGCGAGTATCGAATAATGTCGCCGCCAACTCACCGCGTATAGAAAGTTGCCAACCCCATCTCGCAAAGACTTGCATAAAATCATTTGAATACTCGCGAAATCTACGCGCTTAGAATCTATAGTCGCTAAATTCAAAGAAAGCAACTAGAAGCATCATATCAAAGTACAAACAATAAATCAAATGCGAGATCGAAGCTCGACAAATAGAAATTACAAATTCTAAGTCAAAGTTCTGATTTCACAGTTGCCATAGGCGAATACTCAAAGGAGAGAGAACACTGAAAAATCCTAAGGCCTAGGAGGGCGCTGGTCTGAAAGCGGGGGATTTCGCCCGACCCACCCCATCTCGCGCGCACGCCTGATGTGCTCGTTCGCCTTGGCCATCGCCTCCTTGCCCTTCCGAATCCGGTCCTCCATCCTCGCCAACCTTCTTGCCGAGCCCATGCTTGCCTGCATAGCGACTAGATCGTCATGATGGAGCTGCTGACGGT
Source organism: Platanthera zijinensis (assembly GCA_039513925.1). Lineage (NCBI taxonomy): Eukaryota > Viridiplantae > Streptophyta > Magnoliopsida > Asparagales > Orchidaceae > Platanthera > Platanthera zijinensis. The sequence continues at coordinate 73,664,019 of CM077097.1, forward strand.
GCTCAATCATCGCTACTTGCCGCTCCAGCTCATTGATCATGTAGAACCAGGACTCCGCGCCACCCATCCGCTCCCCGAGCTCCTCCATCTTTGCTATTCGCACCTCCAGCGCGGAGATACGACGATGAGGCTCGCAGATGTTCAGCTGGTCGAGCTTGGCCTCCGACTCCATGTAGGCGCGACAACTTCTCTCCCTGTACTCGCGTGATGGAAGCTCGAAGGCATCAATGAACACACTCCTCGGAGTAGAAGCGCGACCTGAAAGAAAAATAGATAGTCGTCTGGTTAGCGAAGACCACAACCAGAGAGTAGCGACTATGCATGAATGAAGAATTACCAGTTCGAGGAGTGTTAGCCCTCGTCTCACGGTGGGGACTGTGGGATTGATGGTGGAGAGGAGAGGGACTGCGATGAGCAGGATCTCGCCGCCCTGCCGAGGAGCCCTCATGCCGAGGAGCCCCCATGCCGATCCCTGTCCGGCGGAGCAAAGCGCGGTGGCAACGTTCCAGGAGGCCTCGGGATATTAGGGACATTTCCCTTACCACAACCATCTAGGTGTCACCCTCCCACTCGCGGTGCAAAGAAACCCGAGGATGTCCCGGGCCCCCTTCCCTGTGACGATCCCACTGGGGGAATCAAGGGAGTATAAGGCCGACATGGGGAAAACGTCGATTGGAGCAGCGGTGAAAGGATGCTTACAAATGGTCGCGATGTGCTTGCCGGCGGAGGCACCTCGCTCACCCCAGGTCGCTAGGTCTTCTTGGAAGGAGTCCTCTTATCGCCTGTAGCAGGTACTTACTTCCCCCGCGACGTCTATGTTGATCCAAAGTTGATCCGAACTTGTGGACCAACTTGCGGAGCATGCTGAGCTTCGAGGGTGACCAGAGGAACTGATCGTAGAGGAGGCAACGATAGGTGCTCTCTAGGAGCTTCAGTAGCCTGGAACACTAAGTGAAGAGAGAAAGATCGTCAACACGAATAAATCAAAAGCGGTAACAATCTAGAATACACGACATCAAAGGCCTAACCTCGCGAGGAGGCGATCTTTGGTTGGGTCAGGGTCTGGGACCCGACGAGGTCCGCTGCTAGGGGAACCTACGGTGTAAGGGGCTAGTTGACTCAGGAGCGGATTGCTCCACTTCTTCGCCAAGACCCATCTGGTCGAGCACTCTTTGAGTACTCGCAGGGATCCCAAGTTCGGTAGTCGGCGTGGCGACATTCCCAGGAGCAGGCGGCAGGTTATTCTTCTTTGAGGCAATCTTCTTCTTCCTCTTCACCGACTTTTCTTCTTCGACGGAGGAAGCCTGACGACATCGTCGCCCTCACAGGGCCGTTTCAGATCCTTAGACTTTAGGAATTCCTCCAGCTCGGCCATGCTCTCCTTAAGATCTTTCTAGGTAGTCGGCGACATCCCGTGCGAGTTCTGAGAAGGTGCCCCAAGAAAGAGCCACCCCCTCTCTATTTATAGAGGTCAGGAGTCGGCTAGGAGTTCCGACTTAGCCAGATACGTCGCTCAAAGAGCAGAGATTGTGTACAACCCATATTCGTCGAGGGCGGACCCCTTCAAGACAAAAGTCAAATTCAACAAGCCAAGACACTAGGATGAAGTCAACACTTAATTCATGGTCAAAGAAGGCCTGAGCGAGTATGAGTGAGCATCCATCGCCTACTCGCCAGGTGGACGAGCATGGGATATACTCGCCCAAGCTCGACGAGATCCGCCATGGCCGCATAGTTGCCTGGTGGGGGTGGACTATAAATAAGACCCCTCCCCCACCCCTTGAATTTCCCTATAAATAGGACCCAAATGGTACAAGAATTGGCACTTTTGGCCGAGCTTTTGGATCTTGCTATCGAAGACTTGGGTTGTGAGATAGTGATCACCCCCCTTAGTGACCACTACTTTTTAGATACTCGCCAAGTTAGTGCCTTCCGCGTACCCTGCTCGGTTATCTTTGGTTGTGGAGGGGAAGCTTCTTCCAAGTTTCCGTATACGTGGTGAGACCTCCCTACCGCAGCGCCTGAGGTTATTTTAGTGCTCCCTTATTCTTTTTGTCCTTGCTCGTCAATTTGTCAAGCCCAATCGCCGAACCAATAACCTTAGGTTGCACTCATATCCGAATTTTGAAGTAGGGATTTTCCCAGCTTCAACAAAAAGGAATTAGAAGCCTCCAAAACAACTAATACAATATTGCCTTCAACATCTACTAAGAGATCAAAAATTTTGGTAAAAAAATTTATCTTATATACTTTGGTAATATTTTTAATATTCGATTTGTTATTTAGTCAAATGATATTTTTTTTGTAGGTGCGGAGGACAATTTAAGGTTTGAAGCATATCTGGGTGTCAATTAAGCCTCGTTTGTTAGAGATAAACAATATACTATCACTTATTTTTTTTTATAAAATTTCTAATATTAGCATGTTTCTTACTAAAATTATCATTTAATATTCAGGGGCTCTGCCAAATTTGAATTCTGAAACAAGCTTTCTGTTTTGATGGTGGCTACACACTTATAGGACTGAATTTTGTATTTTGATAGTGAATAACTTTTGAAATTTGATGGCGAACAAACTTTATATTTGGATATAGACAAACTATGTATTTTGATTATGAAATTAGAAATATTTGTGTTTGGATGGTTTTATGTGTTATTCATGTTATTTTGATGGTGTACCACGTCGGTTTCGTTAGATTTTCGAAGATAGTTAAATTTCATGCGGTCAAAATCAAGGAATTCCGCCATAACACTAAAGATTAGGCCCAGAATAATGAATTTTGGCCAATTAAATCCAATGAATGCTTAATTAAGAAGCCATTCTCCCATCCCGTTTGAAATCTCATAAATTTCTCTACGAGACTTGAAATCTGTCTCGGATGGGCTGGTTACGACCGTCTCGTTGACACGCGTCCACTGGAACAATCCGAGGTCAAATACGAGTTTGTTTGCTCATTTTGTGCTTCCCGGAGCATTTGCGCCCCAATTTTACTTAAACATTGAAAACTGCTCTAACAATACCGTAATCGCATGCGGGCGACTCTATTTGGTTCGTATTGTCGTTATGAGTCTAACAAAGCTAACTAGGGTTAATTCCAAGGTCGTTTACTCGATATCACCTTTTTTTGGGTAAACACGTTGCTTAAAATTGCGCCCACACACCAAAGTCTCTGATACTTATTGTAATTGTGCGAGGACAGTTTCGTTGGACTCGTGTAGACTTTACGAGTCTAACAAAAGTACATAACAAACTGAAATCAATTTTGAGGTCATTTGATTAATTTTCACTTTTTGAGTAAATACATTACTTAAAACTACGTACGCTCGTCAATTTCTTTGATGCTCATTCGAATTGAGTGCGGATGATTTCGTTGGACTCGAATCAATGTTACGTGTCAAATGACTCCAACTGGGGTCGATTCTGAGGCCATTTCCTTATAAGGTCATATTTAAGGCGTTGCATTGCTCTATGCGATCTGGTTTGACCAACTTCATAAATATGCATCGGAATGCGACAAAACGAGTGTCATTGAGTTTTGTAAGAGAACAAAATTGAGGAACAATTATAAATATGAAAATATTTTTCACTATTTTCTATATATTTCAATGTACAACAATGCCTTATATTTAGGGAGACACACTACAAACTCACTTCTAATACACAATGTGGGACTAATAAGGAAGAAGACTGTTGGAACCCCTAGGTGATTTGGGCTAGGTTCTCTTCTTAGGTTGTGACCCATGTTGTATAGAAGGGTCAAATGTTATGTGTTGTTAGAGTCTAGGCCATGTCTTTAAAGTCAACAGTTGAAAGGACCAACCTACAACACTGCCAGAGACTCAAGACTTAGAAAATTCAAGACTTAATAAAAAGGAGATCTGCGTTCGTCGAACTCCGGTCGACGATCGTCGTGCTCAGCTCGACTAACCCAGAGACAATTCTCTGAGCTTAGCTCGATGAACTTAGATCTCAGCTCGACGATCTCTAAACAAAGTGATAACTCCTCTAGTCAAACTTCAGTCGACGACCTAAGAACATCAGGTCGACGAACTCTGTCCTCAGTTCGACTAACACTTCAGCTCTCAGAGTCAAAGATCTCTCAGCGCCAAAATTGACTCAGCGCCACAGTTCATTCAAAGCCAAAGTTTACTCAGAGCCAAAGTTCACTCAACGCTCTCAACGCTATCAATGACTCAACACTCTTAAACGACTCAACTCCAGAATGGTGATCTAACACTCAAAGCCAGAGGACATCTCACTCAATGCCAGATCAATACTTCAACACTCAATATCAAAAAATATTCTAAGTCCAGACTGCAGACTTAGCTCGACGATCTTGGATCTCAGCTCGACGAACAGCCGTTCTCAGGTCGACGAACTTAGTGCACAGAATCAGTCAGTTTATGCAGTGCAGTTGTTTGCAGATCTCAGGTCGACGAAAGCTGATCAGAGGTCGACGAATGCAGAGGTCGACGAAAGCTTATCAGAGGTCGACGAAATCACAGGTCGACGAAAACTGTAAGGCATATTGTCATTTATTCTTTCCTTTTCTGTCTCCTTATTTTATACTATTATAGGCCGTTAATTCTCTGGATAATCAATGCTCTTATATCCTTTGAATCGAGCCGTTACTGACAGCATTGATTACAAATATCCTTTATGGAATTAACTACTTATATCTCGGGACAGACATAGAATAGAATATATGACAGCATACTTGCCGTTTTCATTTCCGAGATTCCGGCTAAGCATTTATTGCAGGTTTTTGAATTCGACCAAGTTGCAGTTATCATTCGAGGATCTCTTAGCGAAGATCTCAGAGCGAAGAAAAATAGAGAAGAAAAAAGATACATAGAAACTTGTGTGCTATCAACAAGCAAGTCACAGGAAAAAGAATACAGACAAGAAAAGTGCAGTGAAAATAGCTCTCAGAAAATCTACCGCTCTCAAGAGAAGAAGAAGGAACAACCATCACCATCAAGAGTCCTTCCTTTCTCTCTTTGTTTTCAGGGATCTCAAGTGACAAGTTATTCAAATCAGTCAAGGATCTCTGAAGAGCTAAAAGGCCTACTCACCCTTTTGCAAAGCTTCCACTCCTGAACCAGTCAAGATCTCAGGGGGAGCTTTGACATCAACACAAATCCACTTAGTCTTCTCATTTTGATTTGAGAAAAGAAGACTTCCATCAACCTCTCTTCCCAGCTCTGTACAGGGTTTTAATTCCCTTCAAAATTATTCCTGGTTGCAAGTCTCCTAGCCAAAAGACTTGAGGTTTGGTTTTTTAGCACCTGATCAAAAGCTCATTGGTGGCAGTCACCTGATCAAAGCCTGTAGTGGATTCCTACCTAGGGTGGTAGAAGAGTGGACGTACCCAAGTTTGGGGAACCACTATAAAATTATTGTGTTGTCTGTGTGGCTGTGTTGTTTTTCCTTTATGCTTGTGCTGTGATATATGTTTATTGTGTAGCTTAGTTATCTCTCTCTAGTTTATCTACTGCACTTGTGCACCTATACACTTATACTATAGTAACATATTTTATAAAATATCTTTTATTTCAGTAAAACTTAAAAGATTTCAATAACTCTATTCACCCCCCCTCTAGAGTTTTTCAGAGCTTACCCTATCTTTCAATTGGTATCAGAGGGTGGTTAATCACATCATACAGGCTCACACCTGGATTAATCAAGATCCTCAGGATAAACTCTGAATAAGCTTTAGTAGTCTCTCTGATTATATTTTATTTTCTGATATCATGACACAAAACAAGGATTATGCCAGCACCAGACCTCCAGTTTGCAACTTGCAAAAGTTTGGAATCTAGAAGGCAAGAATCAAGCTGTACATGAACTCTATTGATGAGTACATTTTTAATTCCATCTTAACATGACCACCAGCTCCAGTGGCCTCTACTTCAACTCCAGCAAATCTCAGTGCAGTGCCTCCTCCAGATCAAACTGATGCACATAAGAAGACAAAAATTGCTGATGCCAGAGCTATGAATATACTGGCCCAAACTATGCCAGATGACATATTTCAGAAGATTGCTGAATGTACATCTGCCAAAGCCATTTGGGATTCCCTCAACCAAATGGTAGCAGGCTTTGCTGATGAGAGGAAGGACAGAAGATCAAACCTCATATCCCAATATGAGAACTTTAGGAAAGATGAAGCAGAATCAGTAGAAGTAATGTACAACAGGCTGAGCTCCATCATCAGTGAGCTCAGAACATTGGATAAAGAAATTACTCTGACTGAGGTCAATGACAAGATCCTCATGTGCTTTCCTAGCACATGGGACTTCAGAATCTGGCCCATCAGAGAAGCCAGAAGCATGGCTGAAATCTCAACAGAATCTTTACTTGGAAAGCTCAAATCCTATGAGCAACTGATCAAGTCAAGAGAAGCTGCAGTTGAACCAAAAGCTTCAACACCTACCAGGAAGGAAAAAAACTTAGCACTCAAAGCTGCAGAAGAATCTCCCAGCTTATCAGCCAATGAAGAACTTATGAGTCTCTTTGCTAAGAGATTCTATAAAATGGCAAGGAAGGACTTCAGGAGAAAGCCTTCAAGGAATGAAGATAAACCCAGGTATGACAAGACCCCTTCTAAAGAAGTTGTCTGTTTTGGATGCAGGAAACCTGGACATTTCATCTCAGAATGTCCAGGAGTTCAAAAGAAAGACAAAAGGCAAGAAAAAGAGTCAAGAAGACATCAACACAACAAGGCCTCCTCCAGCAAGTACAAAAAGAAGGAGAAGGGCTTTGTGGCTGAAACTTGGAGTGATACTGAAGATGAAACATCCTCCTCCAGCTCCATTAAGGATGATACAGAGGAAAAGAAGACAAGAGAAGTTTGCCTTATGGCAATAGATGCTGGAAGCAGTAGATTAGATTCAGATGAATCAGAAGATGAAGAATTCCTCTCTGAAGCGGATCAGGTAGTTGCTTCATATGATTTTCAGTCTAACGAATTTCAATCTGAGTTTAAACTCTTATGTTTAGACCTAATAGGATCTGAGAAGGAAATCAAACTTCTCAGGGAAAAACTGTTAGAACAAGAAAAATTCATTGTTGAAAATGAAAAATTAACTGAAGAATTAAATCTGGCTAATCAACAAATAGTATTTCTAAAATCTGAATTAAGTAAGGCTAAGGAATTAGAAGAAACCTTAAATGGTAGAAGTTTACAATTGATAGATATAACTAGCACAGTTAACACAAGATCTAATAATAACAAACTAGGATTAGGAGCCTCATCTAGTGAACCAATCCTAATTCAGAAAAATCAACTATCAAAACCTATTAACTTCATTTCTGAAAGTGGAAAGAAAAACACTGAACAAGTAGAGAAAGTTAATGAAGTTCTTAAACAATTAGAACTTAAGAAAACCAATTAGAAGAAGAAAAACAAACAACATGACTATGTTCAGCAAATTTCGTCGAACTCAGAACGACGAAATGGGTATGGTTCGTCGAACTCAGAACGACGAACTCTGAACGCAAATAATAATGTAATGTATTCTTCAAACTGGGATTGACGAAACCAGTATGGTTCGTCGACCAGAGATCGACGTTTTTGGGGCTCTGAGAATGGATATCTCCATTCTTCGAGCAGAGATCGACGGACTCAATCCCGATCGTCGAGCTCAGGTCGACGAACATACTCGAATTTGTCCAATTCAGTTCATAACCAGAGTAACCTAAAAACTGATAAATCTTTTAATCCCTTTAGTCAGTGGGTCATACCTCCTAGAAGGTATCATCCTTTAGGTTATAAGGATCAACCTGAATGTTCATTCATTTCAAGCTTTAGTTATGTCAAACAACAAGGACCCAAGGTAACCTGAGTCAAAAACTGCTAATCCCTTTTGCAGGTAGAAGAGAACCCTGTCACTCAAAACAAATGGTACCCTGACAGTGGTTGCTCTAAACATATGACAGGTTGCAAAGAATGTCTAATCAACTATAAAGCCAAGATTGGACCTAAAGTAATCTTTGGGGACTCAGGCTTTGGACTGACAGAAGGCTATGGTGACTTCAACTGTGGAGCTGTCACATTCAAGAAAGTGACCTATGTGAATGGTCTCAAGCATGACCTGATATCAGTAAGCCAACTATGTGATACTGGTTATCAAGTAAGCTTTACTAACTCCTTATGTCTTATCTCTTTAAACAACACAACTGTTTTAACAGGAATTAGACAAGACAACATCTACTTAGTAAATTTTGAATTAGCTAAATCTGAAATTTGCTTATTCAATTATGTTAGCATTCAAACTAACTTATGACACAAAAGACTAGGACATGTAAACCATAAAAATATAGCTAGGTTATCTAAAGACAATCTTATTAGAGGTTTACCTTCTGGTCCCTACAAGAAGGAAGACCTCTGCAGGGCTTGTCAGCTAGGAAAACAGACTAAATCTAGTTTTAAATCCATTAATAAGAGTGATTCACCTAAAATCTTGTACCTGCTCCATATGGATCTTTTTGGCCCTATTGCAGTACAAAGTCTAGGAGGAAAGTCTTATACATTAGTTATTGTAGATGACTTCTCTAGATTCACATGAGTTTTCTTTTTGAGAACTAAGTCAGATACTTTTAAGGTTCTCACAGATTTTCTCAAGAACAATCTTGTTAGAGGTTTACCTTCTGGTCCCTACAAGAAGGAAGACCTCTGCAGGGCTTGTCAGCTAGGAAAACAAACTAAATCTAGTTTTAAATCCATTAATAAGAGTAATTCACCTAAAATCTTGTACCTGCTCCATATGGACCTTTTTGGCCCTATTGCAGTACAAAGTCTAGGAGGAAAGTCTTATACATTAGTTATTGTAGATGACTTCTCTAGATTCACATGAGTTTTCTTTTTGAGAACTAAGTCAGATACTTTTAAGGTTCTCACAGATTTTCTCAAGAACATACAGATTGAGTATTCTACTCAAGTTGCATTGATCAGAAGTGATCATGGTACTGAGTTTGAATCTCTTCTTATGCTAGAGTTCTGTGAGAAGGAAGATATCAGACATTGTTTCTCAGCTCCCAGAACTCCTCAACAAAATGGGGTAGTTGAAAGGAAGAATATGATACTCATTGAAGCTGCAGGTACATTGCTTGCAGATGCTTACATGCTTCTTTCCTATTGGGCAGAAGCAGTAAGCACAGCAAACTATGTCCTGAATAGAAGTTTAATACATAAACTAAAGCTTAAGACTCTCTATGAACTATTCAAATGGAAGAAACCTATAATAACCTATTTTAAAGTATTTGGATGTATATGCTATATTCACAATAATGACAAGAAACATCTTAGAAAGTTTGAAGTTAAGGCTGCAATGAGAATTTTCCTAGGATATTCTCAAGTCAGCAAGGCATATAGGGTGTTCAACAAATCAACATTAAAAATTGAGGAATCTATGCATGTGACATTTGATGAATCTAACATGTTTTACAAGGAGAGAGATATCTCTACCAACAATAATCTGCAGGTACAGAATTTGTGTGAGAGCTTAGATGATCTAAACCTTACCAAAAAGGTTGAATCACACTCCTCTCCACAAGCTATATCAGAAGCTGGAAGTGAAGAAGAGAATGTAGAAGAAATTAATTCCCCTCCAACAGTTGATACAATTCCACAAGATGAATTAAATCAAATAACTGTCACTGAACCAACTCTATCTAATGATCTTGTCACACTTAGGGATCACCCAAGATCTCAAGTAATTGGAGACATATCACTAGGAGTGCAGACAAGACATCAACTCAACCTTATCAACTCAACCTTGATGTGATGCTTGCCTGCTTTCTCTCTCAAATTGAGCCTCAATCCATATCTGATGCAGAGCAAGATCCAAATTGGATCACTGCAATGCAAGAGGAACTCAACCAGTTTGAGAGGTGTAAAGTTTGGGACTTAGTTCCAAGGCCTAAAGGCTATCCAGTAATTTGGACTAAGTGGGTATTCAGAAACAAACTTGATGTCCAAGGTGTGATAGTGAGGAACAAGGCAAGGCTTATTGCTCAAGGATACAAGCAAGAGGAAGGAATTGATTATGATCAAACCTTTGCTCCAGTTGCCAGACTTGAAGCTATAAGGATCTTCTTAGCTTATGCAGCATTCAAGAAGTTTAAAGTCTAGCAGATGGATGTAAAAAGTGCATTCTTAAATGGAGAACTCAAAGAAGAGGTGTATGTTGAACAATCACCAGGTTTTATCTCTCCAACTCATCCCTCTTATGTCTTTAAATTGCATAAAGCTCTCTATGGTTTAAAGCAAGCTCCAAGAGCTTGGTATGAGACCTTAGCCAACTTTCTTTTAGAGCATGGTTTTTCAAGAGGCATGGTTGATAGAACCCTTTTTACAAAATTGCATCATGATAAAATTCTATTAGTACAAATATATGTAGATGACATAATATTTGGTTCTCCTGATCTAAATCTGTGCAAAAGATTTTCTGATCTAATGCACTCAAGGTTTGAGATGAGTGGCATGAGTGAGTTATCATATTTCCTTGGTCTCCAAGTGAAACAAACCCCTGAAGGAATCTTCATCTCTCAGTCTAAATATGCTAAAGAGCTTATTAAGAAGTTTGGAATGAATGATGCCTCTGTCATGAAAACTCCCATGGCTGCCAATGCTGTTGTAGATGCTGATGAATCTGGAAAACTAGTTGATCAGACCAAGTATAGGGCCATTGTTGGATCCCTACTGTACTTAACAGCAAGCATACCAGACATTATGTTTGCCACATGTCTTTGTGCTAGCTTCCAGGTGAACTTTAAAGAATCTCACCTTATTTTCTTAAAAAGGATTTTGAGATATATAAAAGGTTGTCCAGATCTAGGCCTCTGGTATCCAACAGAATCAGCATTTGTGTTAACTGGATTCTCTGATGCTGATTATGCTGAATGCAGAGTAGACAGGAAAAGCACCTCTGGAACTTGTCAGTTCCTTGGTGACAGACTTGTATTTTGGTTCTGTAGAAAGCAAACATCTGTTTCAACATCCACTGCTGAAGCTGAGTATATGGCTGCAGGCAGTTGCTGTTCACAGATTTTGTGGATACAAAACCAACTACTGGATTATGGTGTCAACTTAAATAATTCAACTATACTGTGTGATAATACAAGTGCTATTTCCATTGCACAAAATCCAGTATTGCATTCTAGAACTAAGCATATAGACATTAGACATCATTTCATTAGAGATTGTGTTGACAAACAAAAGATTAAACTTGAATTTATCTCTACTGATTTGCAAAGAGCAGATATATTCATTAAGCCATTGGACTCATCCAAGCATTTGTTCTTTGTCAATTAGCTTGGTATGATAAATGGTCAGGATTTAATCTAATGCTCTGTCTATAGTCAAAGAATTGTCTCTGTTCGTCGACCTGAGATCGACGAACTTATAATTGTTCTTGAGAATTTTCGTCGACCTAAGATCGACAAAATCTCTTAGTATATAACTCATTCGTCGACCAAAGATCGACGAATTCTGTCTCAGAAAGTTTTCTGCGAACGACGAAAACTTTCCCTCTCTTCGTCCTTAGATCGACGAACTTTTTCCCTTTATGAAGTTTTCGTCGACCTGAGATCGAAGAATCTTATGTTTCCGTCGGATTGAGATTGACGATTCATATTCCGAAAACCTTTATTAAGGCTTTCTTCTTCGACCTCAATCCCGCGTTCTCAGAATTTCCCCTCCTGCACTTGATCTTGTGATTTCTCTTGCAGGTGCTCACTCTCTCTCATTCGATCTCAACTTCGCAAATGGCCGCTACTGGATCAACCGGCATGAAGTTCGATCATGGTTTTGATATCGACTTCGACTCATTTCAACAGTCCGATCAAGTTTTCCTAGACATTCTACAGCTGTTTGAGGAACAAAAATTGAAGCAGTTTATGACTGAAAGGATCATGATACCTATAACTGAATCAAGGAATGAGTTAGTTCTTTATCCTCAACTGATACTGAAATGACTGGGACTATCAGTTGAAATCAGGTGATTCTTACTCTCACCGTTCTCTCTGAACTTTTTAATCTGAATACTGGAGAAGATGATCTAGAAATAGATGATAAGGAATATGAGGACATGCTGACTGTTATGGGTCACTTCGGCGAAAACCCTAACAAATTGCTTAAGAAAAATTTCTCCCCGACATATAAATTTCTTGCAGATGTCGTTGGGAAGGTGCTGTTTGCTAAGCATACAGCACATGACTACATATCCAGGCAACAGTTCCTGGTTATGGCTGCTTTGGTCAGTAAGAAAAATGTGAACTGGGCACAGATCCTGTTTGACTTAATCAGGAAAAAGAATAGCAAAAAGGAGGTTTGCTATGAAAGAATCTTGGGCTTGCTCCTGAAAGCCAAGGCTAATGAACTGCTGGTATCTCAGACCACATTCATTAATGCCTCTAAGAGCCTCTCATCTGCCCTCTTTGGCAGATGGGAGAGGACTATCACAAAGCCATCTAAGGGCAAGTCCTCCTCTAAAACTTCTGAAAATACAAAGGCTGCACCAGCCTCTCCACACCCCACTGAAGGGATTATCTCCACCCCTCCACCTCCTCCTGCCCCTCAAGCTCCTTCCCAACCTCAAGACCAACCAACTCCACCCTCCACTACAATTCTAATACATACCCCAACACGTCCAGCATCTCCAATTCATTCTACACATATACCATCAAATCCTTCTTCCCCTCAGCATGACACATCAATACCAACACCTCCCCAATCTCCACTTCCATCTCATCTTGCTGATCTCCCATCTTTCAATCTGTTATCATCCCCCCTAAACACTCCTTCTCCTCAACATAACTCTCCTCCAGACACTTCAATTCCACTTACTCCACCAGCACCTACCATCAACACAATTATCCACCTTCCATCATCTTCTGCCAACACCTCTGCCTCAACAACTTTGGATCCCTCAATCATCCAACCACTATTTGAACTCCTTAAACCCCTCCTCCAAACCATCATAACAGAGGCAATTTCCCCTCTTGCTGCCTCCATCTCATCTCTTTCTGCTCAAATCTCTGCCCTCACCTCTACCCTCTCTTCATCTGGGGGCCTGGCTTCAGTATCTACTGAAACCAGACAGGGGGAGATATTTGATGATGAAGCAGCAGCAACAGTAGAACCAACAATTGTATCAGAAGCAGCAGAACCAGCAGCAGCAGCAGGAACAGACATTGACATGGAAACAGACTTCTTGAATTTTCTTGAACATGATATGGAAACAAATGATGCAGAGATGCCTGACTCAGTAACATATGTATATAATCAATGTACAGATATTGTAGTATCCAATGCTAAAGAGACCATCTTGCCAGAAGTTTTGCCTGGAAGGGTCTACTTTATCAAATCTAAAGTGAATCTAGCTACTTTGCTGAAAATCTTTGGATCTTACATTCATTTCTGCCTCTCCTTCCCCACTCCATCATCAAGAGAAATTATATGCTACACTTCCCCTGTAAGCTCAGAAGTATTAGATACTGTAAAGAAAAGTTTGATAGTTCCTCCAGAAGTATTGTATGAACAGAGATCTAGCCCTCCTGGGCCATCCTATATCATGGATGATAGCCCCCTCCTTAATCTGGATGATCTAATAAATCAGGACATTGCTATGGAAGCTGAAGCAGCTCATACTGAAGTTGTTCCCAATGTTGTTAAAAACGCGATTTTAATCGTAAGATCGTCCGATCTTACGATTAAAATCCCCCTTCCGCTCCGCCTTCCGCCTGGTATCGGGATTCCATAAAAGCGGGTAGGATCGCCGGGTAAGAACGTAAATCGCTGTATCGCCGCTCCTCATCGTTCCAAATCCTTCTTAATAAAAGCCCGCAGCGCTCGATCCCGCAGCCCTCTCTTCTTCCCAAACCCTCGCAGCCCGACCCTGCAGCGCTCGCCCGATCCCGCAGCCCTCTCTTCCCTCGCAGCCCGACCCTGCAGCGCTCGCCGCCGCTCGCCTCCGCTTCCGCCGCAGGTCTTCTTCTTCTTCTTCTTCTTCTTCTTCTTCTTCTTCTTCTTCTTCTTCTTCTTCTTCTTCTTCTTCTTCTTCTTCTTCTTCTTCTTCTTCTTCTTCTTCTTCTTCTTCTTCTTCTTCTTCTTCTTCTTCTTCTTCTTCTTCTTCTCTTCTTCTTCTTCTTCTTCTTCTTCTTCTTCTTCTTCTTCTTCTTCTTCTTCTTCTTCTTCTTCTTCTTCTTCTTCTAACAAAACCCGATCTTCTTCTTCTTCTTCTTCTTCTTCTTCTTCTAACAAAACCCGATCTTCTTCTTCTTCTTCTTCTTCTTCTTCTTCTTCTTCTTCTTCTTCTTCTTCTTCTTCTTCTAACAAAACCCGATCTTCTTCTTCTTCTTCTTCGTCTTCTTCTTCTTCTTCTTCTTCTTCTTCTTCTTCTTCTTCTTCTTCTTCTAACAAAACCCGATCTTCTTCTTCTTCTTCTTCTTCTTCTTCTTCTTCTTCTTCTTCTTCTTCTTCTTCTAACAAAACCCGATCTTCTTCTTCTTCTTCTTCTTCTTCTTCTTCTTCTAACAAAACCCGATCTTCTTCTTCTAACAAAACCCGATCTTCTTCGCAGCCGGATCCCGCAGCAGCCCGACCCTCCAGCACTTGCCGCCGCTCGCCTCCGCTTCCGCCGCAGGTTCTTCTTCTTCTTCTTATGTACTACTGTGCTGTGCTCTTAATTTCTGCTACTGTGAGTTTGTGCTGTGCTCTTGATTTCTGCTACTGTGCTGTGCTGTTGATTTCTGCCTTGTGCTCATCTTCTTCTTCTTATGTAATACTGTGCTGTGCTGTGCTGTGCTCTTCATTTCTGCCCAGATTTCTGGGTGAAATCTGGGCAGATTTGTGCCCAGATTTCTGGGTGAATTTTTATTGAACGAGTAATGTAGTAATGTACTATTATTATTTATTATCAGTCTATCATAGTATCATACTATGCAGTTGAACTTTTCTTTTATATATATATTGCTTTTTGATTAATGATCTACTACATATATGTATATGTAAATTAGATTTATTTAATTTTGTATACTAAGTAAGATCTTACCGTTTCGTGTCGATCCCACGTGTTACGATCTTACAACTGCCGACCGATCTTAGGTAAGATCTCGATCTTGACAACATTGGTTGTTCCCACTCCAATAAGTAAAGAAATCCCCAAGGATATACTAAAACAGATAGATGATGTGTATGATAACCCTCAGTCTTCTTCTTCTGATGATGATGATGATGATGATGACTATGATGAAGATCCTAAGAGGAAGAAAATCTCAAAGAAAAGAAAAGCTGGATGTGGCTATCCAAAAATGAGCAAAAGAACAGAAAGAAAAGCAGAAGGTATTCTCCTCCACCACAGAAGTTCAAAAAGGATCAACCTCCTCCTCCTCCAGCTGCAGGTGCCTCAGGAACCATATCTCAAAGCTCAGATGCTTCTTCCAAGCCTACTCTTACCAAAACCTATCAGAGGCAAGGAAGACCATCTCAATCTTCTAGAGGTAGTCAGCACCAACATAGACATCAGTCATCTTCTAGAAGTTCATTCAAAGCTCAGCAGTCTGCTCCCCAACCAATATTCTCTCCTCCTCCATCTCCTGGCAAAGCTAACAGCCCTGAAGGACCTCCAATTCAAGCCTATGATCCTGAAACTAGTCCAACCACCAGAATGGCTAGATTCAAAGAATCTGTGGCTCTATCTCAGATCAGACAAGCTAGAGAAAAATGTCAAGATTCCTCTCAATTCTCAACTATGTCAAGCTACAGGAAGAAAGAGTTTGAAAGATATCAAGTGGGAAAATTGTTCAATGCTGATGTATACATGGATCTACATCCTGAAGCTGTGGTTCCAAGAATTACCTGTCAAAAGACTCTTGGGGATGATGACATGACCATGAATTTGAGACAAGCTCAAGATCCAAACAGGATAATCAAATTTGCTAAGTCTTCTGATTCTCACAAGAACATTTAGATTGTTTATTTTTTTGTTTCTATGTTTATTGTGAACAATTTGAGTGTATAGCTTTATAAAGGTACTGATAGCTTATTTATTCTATCAGTTATCTCAATTTTATGCTATGTTTACTTCATTTTGTATTGTGGTCCCTATATGTTTTTGTTTGAAGTAACCTCACCCAAATAGGGGGAGATTGTTGGAACCCCTAGGTGATTTGGGCTAGGTTCTCTTCTTAGGTTGTGACCCATGTTGTATAGAAGGGTCAAATGTTATGTGTTGTTAGAGTCTAGGCCATGTCCTTAAAGTCAACAGTAGAAAGGACCAGCCTCCAACACTGCCAGAGACTCAAGACTTAGAAAATTCAAGACTTAATAAAAAGGAGATCTGCGTTCGTCGAACTCCGGTCGACGATCGTCGTGCTCAGCTCGACTAACCCAGAGACAATTCTCTGAGCTGAGCTCGACGAACTTAGATCTCAGCTCGACGATCTCTAAACAAAGTGATAACTCCTCTAGTCAAACTTTAGTCGACGAACTAAGAACATCAGGTCGACGAACTCTGTCCTCAGTTCAACTAACACTTCAGCTCTCGGAGTCAAAGATCTCTCAGCGCCAAAATTGACTCAGCTCCACAGTTCATTCAAAGCCAAAGTTTACTCAGAGCCAAAGTTCACTCAACGTGCTCTCAACGCTATCAATGACTCAACACTCTTAAACGACTCAACTCCAGAATGGTGATCTAACACTCAAAGCCAGAGGACATCTCACTCAACGCCGGATCAATACTTCAACACTCAATATCAGAAAATATTCTAAGTCCAGACTACAGACTCAGCTCGACGATCTTGGATCTCAGCTCGACGAACAGCCGTTCTCAGGTTGACGAACTTAGTGCACAGAATCAGTCAGTTTATGCAGTGCAGTTGTTCGCAAAGCTCAGGTCGACGAAAGCTGATCAGAGGTCGACGAATGCAGAGGTCGACGAAAGCTGATCAGAGGTCGACGAAGTCACAGGTCGACGAAAACTGTAAGGCATATTGCCATTTATTCTTTCCTTTTCTGTCTCCTTATTTTATACTATTATAGGCCGTTAATTCCCTGGATAATCAATGCTCTTATATCCTTTGAATCGAGCCGTTACTGACAGCATTGATTACAAATATCCTTCATGGAATTAACTACTTATATCTCGGGACAGACATATAATAGAATATATGACAGCATACTTGCCGTTTTCATTTCCGAGATTCCGGCTAAGCATTTATTGTAGGTTTTTGAATTCGACCAAGTTGCAGTTATCATTCGAGGATCTCTTAGCGAAGATCTCAGAGCTAAGAAAAATAGAGAAGAAAAAAGATACATAGAAACTTGTGTGCTATCAACAAGCAAGTCACAGGAAAAAGAATACAGACAAGAAAAGTGCAGTGAAAACAACTCTCAGAAAATCTACTGCTCTCAAGAGAAGAAGAAGAAACAACCATCACCATCAAAAGTCCTTCCTTTCTCTCTTTGTTTTCAGGGATCTCAAGTGACAAGTTATTCAAATCAGTCAAGGATCTCTGAAGAGCTAAAAGACCTACTCACCCTTTTGCAAAGCTTCCACTCCTGAACCAGTCAAGATCTCAGGGGGAGCTTTGACAACAACAAAAATCCACTTAGTCTTCTCATTTTGATTTGAGAAAAGAAGACTTCCATTAACCTCTCTTCCCACCTCTGTACAGGGTTTTAATTCGCTTCAAAATTATTCCTTGTTGCAAGTCTCCTAACCAAAAGACTTGAGGTTTGGTTTTTGAGCACCTGATCAAAAGCTCATTGGTGACAGTCACCTGATCAAAACCTGTTGTGGATTCCTACCTAGGGTGGTAGAAGAGTGAATGTACCCAAGTTTGGGGAACCACTATAAAATTCTTGTGTTGTCTGTGTGGCTGTGTTGTTTTTCCTTTGTGCTTGTGTTGTGATATATGTTTATTGTGTAGCTTAGTTATCTCTCTCTAGTTTATCTGCTGCACTTGTGCACCTATACACTTATACTATAGTAACATATTTTATAAAAGATCTTTTATTTCAGTAAAACTTAAAAGAATTCAATAACTCTATTCACCCTCCCCTCTAGAGTTTTTCAGAGCTTACCCTATCTTTCAAAGATAATATGAACCTTAACATGGGCCAAATATAATGTACAAGAAATATGTTTTTTTGGGATTTGATTCTTCATTCTTCAATACTCCCCTACAAGCTGGAGTGTACAAGTCGTAGACACCAATCTTGGAAAAACATTTGCAGTATAGTGGACGATGTAAGGCCTTTGTCATGATGTCGTACATTTGTTCTGTAGCAGGAACACGTCGTAAGAGCAACTTCCGAGTTTGAACCTTTTCTTGGAGAAAATGACAATCAACTTCGATGTTTTTCGTACGCTTATGACATACAGGATTCTCGGCGATGTGGATGACAACTTGATTATCGCAAAAAAGGACTGATGGAGGAGAAAGTTTGATGCCCAAATCAGAGAGAAGACTATCTAGCCATATAAGTTCTGAAACTGCAGAAGCCATTGAGCAATACTCAACCTTGACAAAGGAACGTGCAATGACAATTTACTTTTTTACTTCGCTAGGTGACCAGGTGTCCACCAAAATATTTGCTGAATCCACTCGTAGAGCAACGATCATCGAGAGAGCCAACATAATCAACATCAGAGTAGACAATGAGATAAAAAAGAAGATTACTAATATACAAGGCCCTGTCCAGGGGCATTCTTCAGATACCTGAGAATATGTTCAACATTCTGGAGATGAGAGTTCCGAGTGACATGCAAAAACCGACAGACAACTCCGATAATAAATGATATATCAGGTCTTGTGACAGTGAGATAAATAAGTTTGCTAACCAAACGACAGTAATACTCTGGATTAAGAAGAAGCAAATCAATGTCGGAGGCATGAACACATAATTTGTGATTGACATCTATAGGTGTGTCAACGAGCTTACATCCTGAATAGCTTGCATCGCGAAGAAGGTCGAGAAAGTATTTCCGTTGGGACAAGACAAAACCATCAGGACGTCGAGCAAACTCAATTCCCAAGAAGTTTCGAAGAGAACCCAAATCCTTATTTCGAAATTGTGAGGCTAAATGTTGTTTGATCAAAGTGATGCAGGGGATGTCATCCCTAGTTAGAAGAATGTCATCAACATAAACAAGGAGAAGTCGGTAGGGCTTTGAGTAAAGCCAATATCACGAACAACTAGGCTGAATTTGTCGAACCATGCCCGTAGGAACTGCTTGAGGCTGTACCGAGATATCCTGAGGTGACAAACCAGAGACCCCCCTCCCCCACCCATGGTTTCATAACCAGGAGGTTGTTTCGTATACACAGTTTCCATAAGATCGTCATTGAGAATGACATTCTTAATGTCGAGTTGGTGTAATGTCCAATATCGATGGACTTATAGAGAGATAACTATGCAGATAATATTGAGCTTGGTAACAAGAGAGAACGTCTCTTCATAATCAAGACCGTGTTGCTGAATGAATCTACGAGCAACAAGACGACCATTGATGCGTTCAATTGTCCCATCAGTGCGATGCTTGATGGTAAAAACCCATTTACAGCTAACTGGAGAATGACCAGGAGGATGGGGAACAAGGTCCCATGTATGATTGACCCGTAGAGCTATCATTTCTTCATTCATTACCGCCCTCCACCCCAAATGCTGAAGAACCTCTTGCACTGAAGACGGAGTGGTGATAGAGGACAAAGACGTCGCAAACCTCCGAAGGGGAGGAGAGAGGTGGTGCAATGATACATATTTAGAGAGAGGGTGAGTGGTGGAAGCAACCATAACTTGATAGGGAACCTTAGGCGGATTATCGGGCCGAGGAGTAGCATCAGTGACTGGAAACTGGCCTCGAACATCAGTTTGAGGATGACGACGTGTATATACTTGTAGAGGAGGGGGGAGCACGGGAGGAGGTGTATGTAGTAAGGGAGTGAGGGGTGGCATGCGATTACGAATCAAGTGAGGAGAAGTGTGAGTAGGAACTGCGAGATGTGGGAGATCCGTGGGAGAGATAGCCTTAGGAAGAGCTGAATAAAACGGTTTATTCTTAAGAAAGATAACATCCGCAGAGGTGATAGTTTCCCAGTAGTAGGAGAATGACAAACATAACCTTTCTGTGTACGAGAATACCCAACAAATATATATTTGGTAGCGCGGGAAGACAACTTATCGATGGGAGGTCCGAGATGATGAACAAAGCAGACACATCCAAAGACCCGAGGAGGGAGGGAGAAGGGAGGATATAAAATGGAGAAGAGAGTAGCAAACTTGATGACGGTTGACGACATATGATTAATTAATAACATGCGGTGGAAATAGCAAAGTGCCAATACTGTTTGAGAACGTGCATCTGAAACATAAGAGTACGAGCAACCTCCAGAATGTGACGATTCTTTCGCTTGATGACACCATTTTGTTGTGGTGTATAGACATATGAGGTTTGATGAAGAATGTCGAGGAGATTACATGTATCCTGGAATTTGTGACTGATATACTCACGAACATTATTAGTGCAAAGAATTTTAATGGTACTTGAGAATTAAGTATGACTTTCAACAATGAAGGAACAAAAGCACCGTAACTCCTCAGAGCAATCACGAAGGAAGTGTAACTAGGTGATGCAAGAATGATTATCAATAAATGTCAGAAAGTACCGATAGTAAAACAAACTGGCAGTCTTATACGGATCCCAAACATCTGAGTGAACCAATTCAAAAGGAGCAGAGCTCCAAGAACAATTAAGGGGGAAGGTAGATCAGTGTTGCTTGTCGTAAATGCAAGTTTCACATTGAAACTCAGCAAACAAAAAATTAGGAAGGGCTTGTGGAGGATAGGAAAAGGAGCACGATTAAGTCGACGATGCCTGTCGAAGGAAGTTACCGAGGATAACATCGAGGCTGCAATGTCCAAAGTGTAGAGCCCATTTGACAGTCAACCAATACCAATGACACGCCGCGTCCGTCGATCCTGCACCACAAAAGAAGATGAGGTAAAAGTAATGGAACAATCGTGCTCCAGAGTAAGGCGACTGACAGAGAGGAGATTAAAATCAGAGGCAAGGACATGAAGTACATATCATAGCTAGAGGGAAGGAGTCATAACAAGATCTCCGTATCCATAGACAGGGGTGGTAGCAACATTTGCAACTATGTTAAATTTTGGAACAGGAGCATCGGTGTAGCGAGGGGTTTTTTGTGGAGAGACGTGATTGGTAGCGCCAGAGTCCAGAATCCAAGAGGAGCCAAGAGGGTAAGACGCAATGCATGCATAGAAGGAAGAGGCCACGAGGCCAGAGGTGCGAGCAATTATCTCCAGCAGGCGCCGAAGTTCATCCTGAAGAATAACAATTTCAGAGCAGGAACATGAGCTAGAATGAGCCTCAGGAGTTCTCATGATAGACAGACCACAAGCTAAGGGCTGGACAGAAGCAACAACTTGGTAGGAGGAGAACGACGATCAAGAGCATGCAGATTGGTTGGAGGATGAGAACTGGCGAATGGGAGCAGTGACTTGAGCGGCCAGATGAGCAGCAGGAGGACCTCTGCGATCAAGAGAGCTCGCGCAAGAAATCTGCCGTTAGTGGCCCGCGGGAAAGATCTCATGCAGGGAGAAGCTAAGGAGAAACAAAACGGCGAGTAGCTGGCAACAGAGTTGGCGATCTGCTGGTAGTGGCCGTAAGGAGCAGAGTGGAGGAAGCTCGGGAAGGGGAGGAGATGAGCTGCTGCGATCAGCTGGAGGAAAACCCCGCAGTCAGGTTTCTGCGATCAGATGAGCCAGAGGGTGCAGGAAAGAGAGCACTATCGACGACATGCGACCAGGTGACCAAAGTAGTTAAGCGGGTAAGCAGTTGAGAAATTGGTAATTGTGGTGAAACAGAACTGAGAGGCGCAGTAAGCGATCGGGAGACCGCTTGGGAGAGGAAGAGTCGATCAACCGAGCAGGAGACCGTGGCAAAGGGCCTAGCAGGGATGCCAAAGACAGGATTCTGCAAGCAGAAGCGGTGGTTAGGGACGTGCGACATGCATATTTAGACTGGATAGCTGTAGGAGACGCTAAACACGTAGGTCGCTGGATGGCAACAACTGATGGCTAGAAAACCATCAAGGAAGGGAAGCACCAGGACGAAGGAGAGGGGGGCGAAAATTGTGGTCTGAAGAGGCTAGCCTCCCGGTCCACAAAACAGGAAAGACAAGCGAGCGGTAGAGCGAAAAAAACTAGGATCATTTTGATGTAGGCTACTGGGTTCGACACGGTGACGGCTAAGGGATTCACACGTACGCTTCTCTACTATCACTTTTACGTCCACACAATAACAAAACGCAGCAACTACGCGATAGCAATAATTAAAATATTTAGGTGACGGGGTTCGCTAAGCCCCTCAAGATAAGTCCAAGGCTATAGACCAAGGTTCTCTCAAGCGAAATGAACCCACACGGTTCGGTCGAGCGTAAGTTGTACCCAAAGAGACACCACCGAAAACAAAGATTCGGATAATGGGTGGTTCTCTCCCAACAAAATAAAACGAGGGCCGCCACGCCTCACGAATGTAAACGGAGATAAGAGACAATAACAAATCTATATGAAATCAACCACGAAATTTCAAACCATTCACAAATAATGCGCTACGCTTATGCCACGAGAATTGTCTAAGAAAGGAAACGCTCAAGAGTGGAGATGTTCGTTACCCAACCGGAATGGATGATTCCGGCTTTCCTATCCTTGAATCGTTTCTTTCCGAATCCACTGGAAGCACACCGATTGGAGGGAAACACGTTGTCCTTCGTTGCCTTCACGTCGTCGTTGAAGATCCACGAGATTCACCTCTTAGCCTTGGCCGAATTTTCTCTAGGAAATAAAGGGGGCTGTTTTTGGAATCTCACAAGAGGGATCAGTTTTTTTTGGTAATGGAAATGATGGTGGTCGAAATATTGGAGATAGAGTTGAGGGTGGTCGACTATGAGATGGAGGAGGTGGTCGGCTATGTGAAAGAGGAGGTGGTCGGTTTTCTTGGTGGAGGAAGAGGAGGATCGGGTGGACAAGAGAGATAAGGAGAAGAGGGGAGGAGAGGTTAGAAACCGAGAAAGGGGGTGGGAGGAGAAGGGAGGGCCGACGGCCAAACAAGGGGAAGGAGAGGAAGGGGGCGGCGCCCAAGGGGAGAAAGGAGGAGGCAAAATTTCAACTTGAAATTAGGTTTTAAGTTTTTTCATTCATTCTGCTGGATTATGACAAAACAATGCCTATATATAGGCTACATCACAAACAAGAGGCTACATGCAGCCCACTCTAAAGAGAAACAAAATTTGGCTAAACATAAGCCAACATGAAATGAAAATGAAAGTGCTTAAATAATAATTAAAATGCTGAAATTAAATATTGGAATTAAACAACAATATTATTATTTCATGCGTAGATGCGGCGGAGATGTTGACGTGGCCTTGGCGGAGATGTTGACGCGGCCTTGGCGGAGATGTTGACGCGGCCTTGGCAGAGGATGTCGCGGTCAAGTCCCAACCTTCAAGTTTGCGGCAACGGTCATCATAATCTTCAAACTCCACATAGCGACGAACAACGACACCAAACATAACCGGGTCACCATAATCATCCGGAAGGGGATCTTCCTCAGCAACGTGACACGGGTCTTCAAAATGTACCGGATCACCATCGTCGTCCGGAGGGGGACGCTCCAAATCAACATGCCGGGGGATGACGACTCCATCACATTTTGGCTCTGATACCATGTAAGAGAAGACAAAATTGAAGAGCATTTTTAAATATGAAAATATTTTTCACTATTTTCTATATATTTCAATGTACAACAATGCCCTATATATAGGGAGACAATACAAACTCAATTCCAATACACAATGTGGAACTAATAAAGAAGAATACAATATGAGCCTTAACATGGGCCAAATACAATGGACAAGAAATATGGTTATTTTGTGGGCTTTGATTCTTCATCTTCAACAAGTTCGTATTGATCTTACGAGTGTAATACCACTGACTGGAATCCATAGCTTGTTTGATTCATTGTAGTTCAATTCTTGTGGAAACCAAGTTGTAGTCAGATTAGAGGATCAACAAGGTCTCACTGGCCCTGAATAGGCTCATCAGAAGAGGTCGATTGAGCCAACTAGCTCCCTAGGTGGTTCAATTGGTCGGGTCAGGATTTTGGGATGTTACACTTCCTCTCTTTCCACGTCCTTGACCGCCACCACCATCCACGAGAACCTCGATCGTCACAACTTATGCTCACATCCATCCTCTCCATGGCGCGCCAACTCGTGACCAAGCTCGATTTACTTGGCGACCTTGATCGAATTGCTGCAGTGATATCTCCCTTTAGTTTGCTTCCCTCGCTGTCGCCGGCCATCAACTCCTCTGTCATCGTCTATGCATGGGATATAGGCTTCTCCCCAGTCACAGCCACAACCACGCCACCACATCCCCTAACATAGGAGTCCCACATCCTCACCGTCACCCTCGTTTACTCTGGCGACCACCAGAACACCCCCGATGGATTTTCTTTCCCTGTTACTATCTAGGGGTCTTCCTCCACGACTTCCGGCGACAATGGACGTTTGACACTTCCCCCGACTCCTTTGCTGCCGACCCAGTCGCAGCCCAACAGGATAAGCCTACGGTGCAAGCCGCATGCAACCCTCACTGGTTTCAAATACATGCTGCGAGTCCTCCTCGTGCTCATCTCTCTATTGCCATGGAACTTGGCAAGCAGGAGGAAGTCACCATTCCCTAGGGTTCCTCTGCTGCTGCTGTTGACGATCTATGGCCATGATTGCTACTAGATTTCCCCACAGTCCCTAGCGTAGGAGTTCCACATCCTCACAGTCACCCTCGTTTACTCTGGCAACCAATAGGGCTCCCCCGATGGATTTTCTTTCCTGTTACTATCTGAACCTTTGTGCATGGGTCCTCCGCCACGGCTTCCGACGACAATGGAAGTTTGGCACTTCCCCTAACTTCTCTGTCGCTGACCCAGTCGCAACCCAACAGGATAAGCCTACGGCGCAAGCCACGCTCAACCCTCACTGGTTTCCAATACCTACTGCGAGTCCTCCTTCCTTTGTGCCTCTCTCGACTGCCATGGAACCTGGCAAGCAGGAGGAAGTCACCGTTTCCTAGGGTTCCTCAGATGCTGCTGACGATCTCTGGCCACGACTGCTACTAGTTCCCCTCCAAGCGCCTCCATCTCAATCGTTGAGCAGCCCGCCATCCTGCGTCACCCAACGATCCCGCAACAGTCTCACCTTCCTGCTCTCTGACGTGTCGTTGACCCCTGCTTATGCCAGCTCCACTGCTCGTTTCTCTTCCCCCTCGTCATTAATTGCCAGCTGCTCCCTTGCTCTCCCCCTCGTTCCCACCGCTTTGTCTTTTCCACACCCCTTTCTCTAGCCCCATCCACGCCGTCTATGGAAGCTGTGCCATTTACAACAAGGAATCTGGGCCACGTGCCTCTGCCACACGTGTTTTCGTGGTGTCTAGCCCATGCCCCCTCCTCCCTCAATTTCTTCTTTTTTTACCTCTCACCTCTTGGACCCCATATGGGTTGCCATCTTATGTTTTCTCTGCCCAAGCCTATATTACCTCTTTCGGCCTTCCTTTACTTACCCTCAGCAATCATCCGTGGACCTTATGATATCACCCACCGCTACACCCACCTCTCTTTATAATTTCACCAAGCATCCTCTCTCCTCCTCTTTGCTCGTCCAAATTTTTAATGCTTCTAAATTTTTAAAAACCCGGACAAATATTCGTATACGTTGCTGCCACTATTAAGGATCTCGTGACTTGCCGACGATTTGACCTTGAGGGCAAGATTGTTTTTCAAGGAAAAAATAGTGTTACGAATAGGCATCCACACGAGTGGACCCCCTCGGAGGATCCACCAGAAGCTCATATGGAAGCCGCCTTGAATGCTCATATATAAGGATATAATTTTGTAGTTAATTCATATTTTCTAATTATGTGTGCCTCTCTCATCTATATTAGGCGGAGGGGTTGAGGTTATAGGATCATCTTGAGGAATCAGTCTTGTGGGCTCTCTTTGGAGAGATTGGTGCTTTGGAGGACCTAGCCTACAGGTGCTTGGCTAGAGTTTGTATCCTTTGTTCTATGCAATGCAAGTTCATCATTTTGTGTTCGTGGTTTCTTGATCGTCGCAGTTGTTTCTGAACACAGTTCCAACTCCTTTAATTAGGTTATATTCTCTTTTATAAATGCAAGAATTTCCTGAAGCTAAGATGCAGTTTTGAAATAAATCATGCAATCTTGCGTTGTTATTCTTCCCTATTTAGAAGCAACATTTTATAACTAATCTATCTGCATTCTGCCCACAAATAATAGAGGCTCAAAAACGTTTAAATAAGTAATATCATGCAATGCTTGAGTTGACTTGGCTTAACTTTTAATCACTTCATTCATAGTTCAGGAGCTGCTCAGCCTAACTACTATTTAAGGTCACTGGTTTCTTTCTGCAGGATATTGCAAGGCTAGATGGAACTGCTGAATCAGCTAACAATCGTTGGTGAATAAATTGCAGTGAGTATCAACAGGACAAACCAAAAGTTAGTGATGTTCTCCTTGTTTTACGGACTCTGGAAGTATGTGTTCAGCAAGATAGAGTTTCATGTCCTCATCCTTGGTGTTCACAAGGCTGGAAAAACAGTAATCCCTGTTTTTTTTAGTATTTCATCAGATGGATTGTTTGCACGACTCATTCTACTTTCTACTTGTTCCTTAGTGCCCTCATTTTTATCCTTCAAAAACAAGCTGTTTATTCCATCTAATTCACTATTGACATTCTCAAAGTCACTCCCTTTTTTAAATGACCACCTGACTTGTAACTTTTCTGATTAGTGTAAGTCCAGCTTTACCATGTACTTAATTATGTTTGACAGTTTATGCACCTATAGCATATAGATTGAAAATATTATCCTTGTTGTGGGGAAAATGTGAATATTATTCAAAATTTACTGATCTTCCACAATATATATCTATGAGAAACCCTAAGGGGTTATACAATAAACAATGCAACATATATACTAAAAAATAATCCGACACCAGCTCAAGCTGGAATTGAATGACTCCTGAAATTTCAGCTTTATCATAGAGAGTCAGAGACCAAGTCTATCAGACAAATTCTGTAAGACAACAAATCTGACGGGCTTGATGGGGAGGTCTGCTGATTAATCGGTAGTTTTAACAAAGGGCACCAATAGAGACCCGTCTTGAACCTTCTCGCGAACAAAATGAATATCCATTTCAATATGCCTTGCCCTCTCATAAATAACAGATGCTTGAAATTTGAATTGCAGTCTGATTAGCACATGTCATTGATAGGTAATGTGATAATGCCACATTAAGACCCAGTTTAATGATGAGAGATCTAAGCCACACAATCTTACATGCTCCTTGAGCCAGAGCATAATATTATGCTTCATCATTGGAGTGGGAAATAACATTTGTGTCTTACTCCAAGAAATCATGTTTCCACCAACAAACATACAAGAACCAGATGTCTATGAAATGGTGATCCACCCAAATTAACATCAGTAAAGCCGCAGATTTTCAAATTTCCATGTTTTCTCTACACAAGTCTATTTCCAGCATGAGCCTTAATATATCTGAAGATCCTGTATATAGCTTCCAAGAGACTAAAACATGAATGGATTGTGACCCAATGCTCTTGAAAAATGCTATATCTGATCAGGTGATCATCAAGTAAAATAATTTTCCAACCAATCTACTACTGGACATGCGAACATCATAAAGAAGATTAAGTAAAATATATTTCCAACCAATCTACTATTGGACATGCGAACATCATAAAGAAGATCACCATCATTAACAAAAAGAGGGATACAGAAATCCGTGTGAGTATGTGAGGGCTTGCAACCTAACGTAACTTCATCAAAATTAGATAAAAGATGTAAGACATACTTCCATTGATTCACAAAGATTCCTTTTGGTGATCTAGGGATCTCTAGACCTAGAAAATATCAAAGGTTGCCCATAACTTTAATATAAAAGGAAGCACCTAGTGCTTTCTTCACATGAGAACTAAACATGTGATCATCACCCGTCACAATAGTATCATCCACATATGCTAAAAGAATAGTTCACCTAGTAGCATGTATAAGTAGAGTATGATCTAGTTGCAATTGTGTGAATCTCATATCACATATAACTATAACAAACTGTTGAAACCATGCAATCGTGTATCCGCACTAGTGATCATCTCACACGTGATGACTTTTGATATACATCCCTTGGTGAGTCACTTAATGGACTTTATCATTTGAGAGGTACCCATCACACCAGTGCTTCACACTATTTTATCACCATCTACGACGTCCCCACGGGTGATGACGCCTGTCACGCCGAATTTTTCTATCGACCACCTGGTAAGTCTCCTGATAGGCCATCCCATATTAGTGATACCTAAATCATGACCAGGTTCTGCCTTAGGAAGTGTTTCGAGTATGTTGTGCTCCATTTGCATCATTCGCTTCATTTTTATGAGTCGGTTGAGTCACTTGTTCATCATTTGCATGCACTTCATGAGTCGGTCCGTAACAAAATTGCAGCTTGTAATGATTTTTATAATGATTGTGCAGACCAGTACAGGCAGGAACAAATCTTTGAGGCGGGAGAACAAGTAATGATTCACATTTGTTCTGAGAGGCTCCCGCAAGGACCAACAAGGAATTTAAACGCACGCAGAATGAGACCTATACAGTTGTACGACGGATTGGTACAAACGCATATGAGATAAACATCTCTCATGGTATGAGCATCAGCCGAATATTCAACGTAGAGGATTTGACTCCTTACTACGAGGAGCACATGTACATGGACCCCTTTTTCACACCTCTACCCAAGCCTTCATCTCCCATAGCCCCTCTACCCGAGCCTTCACCTCCTATTGCTTCCACCAATCACTCTTTGTTGCCACCCGCGGAGTCGCGCCCTCAGAATTGCATTGCACCGTCGACGGTCCACTGACACAGTAGTCAGACGAAGATACATCGTTGCCAGATGGAGAGACATTATTGCCAGACGGAGATACGTTGCAGCCAGAGCCACCTACTTCTACAGACGATGTACTTCAGATCATTGGCCACGACTTCTACACCGCGAGCGGGCAACATATTGTGCGCTATCTTGTCCGTTGGAGCGGCCGGCCTTTGCACGATGCTACTTGGATATCTTCAGAGGAGCTCAAGAGACTCGCCCCACGGCTACACAACGAGTACAACCATCTTCACTCACTGGAGATGAGTGCTTTCAAGTAGGGGGGAGTTGACAGCGTGCCACGACGACACACGTATATTCCCGCAGGCGGCGTTGATCCGTTGCCCTGATGGATGGTCGGAGTCCGTAATTGCGTCCAGACAGTCGATCCGAGTCGATTTCGTATTTTATATTTTCTGTTTTGAGTTGTATTTGACTCTCCATCGACCCAAACATTTTGAGCCGTCCGATACGAGTGTTTATGTTGGATTTATGATTATGTTTATAGTGCAGGTCACGGTTATGATGCCCATGCTTTAAATAGGGCTGATGCTGGTCGTGGGAGGGGATTAGATGTTTAGTTTTTTTTCTGAACCGTCGGTCAGTGCCATCAGAGTGATTCTGAGGCTTCTTCTTCCCATTGGTTCGACGCCAGGGCCGCTACGCCCCTCCTCCACCGTAAAACCTTCTCCTCCCAATCCGAGTCCTCCCCTAGCCCTCAACAACCCCCTGCCGGTAATTCCTTTACTCACAACCTACCCGAGACTGGTGCGACACAAGGTTCTCCGCCCTCTTCCACCTTCGCCCACTGTAGTTCCCTGCAAATTCCCTTTCCCACCTCTTCCCCTTACACCCACCCCCTGCTTCCAGTGAGCCCGAACCCCACATTTTCCCCCACAGCCGAGCTCCTTCCCTGTAAACCGCTCCCTTCAGCCTTCCCACTGTCACCCGCCTACTCCCCTACACCGTGCGCCTCTGTCAAACCCACCAGCCCCCATATATCTTCCTACATCCCCACCAGCCTCGACCTCTTGACTGACATCTCCACTCCCGACAGCAACCCCTAAAGCTTGCATATAACTGTCCCTTTACCGCAAGCGCGTGTAAGTCGTTTTTGGAGTTATCATTCTCTATTGTTGTGTACTTGGGTAACCTACATGTTGTGGATTCTTAAATTTAATTTGCTACTAGTCCCTTCGTTGTGCGATTCATAGGATTCATTCTATTTGTGCTAAAAGTATTTGCGCCTCTATCGTTTGTAGAATTGATAATTGTTCTTTCTTAATTAATATTTTGTAACTGTACGCATATCTGCTATTTTTTATAATAATTAATTATTGTTACAATTTATTAGTGCGAACCTTCTCTTGCATCATCCACATTTAGGACTACATTTAGTGAGTTCACCTCCGAGTCGGCCTTATCACTGCATCAGAGATCCTGACAACATGGTGTGCAGTCACACATTTGTGAATGCTCTTACAAGTGGCAATAGGAAGATGCATGGAAGGGTCAGTAAATGAGACTTAAATACCATAACAATGTGTAGTAAGTGGTATATATGACCTTGTGATGGAGGATTCTGGCAAGAAGAGTGAGAGTGTCGGTGGCCTAGAAGGATGTTGATGCCGACTATAGAAAAAGGCCCGAGCTACCTCTGATGCCAGAGAAGGGGAGTCTTAGCGGGCTACTAGGTAGGCTCTAGAGAGGAGTATTTGGGAGGGTCTTGCATGGTATGTAAGGACATGATTAAACAAGTTCCTGCATGTTAAGCAAAAACAAGTGAATGAGTAGAGGACAGGGTATGATGTTAAAATTCATACCCTTTAGACTGATTGGAGTATCCTACAAAGATACAAAGTAGAGAGTTATCATTTAACTTATGTCATGATGTTTGTTTATCATGAACATACCCAAACATATGTAAAAGGTAAAGAGAGTGTGGGATAGTAGGATGCAAGATGGACAAAGGGCAAATGCCACCTAGAACCTATGTAGGCAACCTATTAATGATGCAACAACTTGTAAGAATAACATAGGACCAGAATGACAGAGGAACACTATGGTAAGCTAGAAGGGAACGAGTGGTTCCAATGAGATGTTGGTTTTTCTGCCTTACAATACTATTGTGTTGGGACGCATACAAGACAGGTGCCTAATAATTTCGTGATCTTACAAACAAGCTTCAAACTGAGAAGAAAGATATTCTTTGTCATTGTCAGTGCAAAGAATTTTAACATGAGTTTGAAATTGAGTTATAATCATATCATGAAAAAAATTAAATATCAAAAGGACCTCATCACGTGACTTATGGAGAAAAACCTATGACATTTGAGAGAAATCATCAATAAATGTAGCATAATATTGATACCCATCCACAAAAATAACGGGAGGTCTCCAAATACCAGGATGGACGAGTTCAAACACATGAGTACTATGAGTATTGCTCGAGGGAAAATAACTTCTAATATGTTTAGTGCGATAACAAACACCACAATGTAACACAATATCTAGCAAACTAGTTTTGAAAATAGGAAAAGTGTACAAGGAACATCAAGTTCACGTGTCCTAAATGAGCTTGCCTTTAAATAATATCATCCTTGGTAACATAAGACAAGATAGGTAAAGCAGTAAAAGAGGAGGGAGTTTCAGGCAGGATTTGTGGATGAGGAGTAACATCTGATGCTTCAAAGTAATAAACCCACAAATCTCACTTGCGCTGCCAAAAATCTTCTTCCCACATTGGTCCTGGCGTCCTGCAAATGGCAACTTGTAGAAAAAGGATTACACTACAATTCATGGCACGAGTCAATACACTAACAAATAATAAATTAGTAGGTAAATTAAGGACATGCAGGATATTGGGAGAAAAAGACAAGCGCCCACCTCTGAATGGGAGTCAATGAACCATCGGCCATACACAAACACAGGTATGCTTAGTAAATGGTGAGTAGTGAGGGAATAACACACCTGCCATATGATCATTAGCACCGAAGTCTGTGATCCAACCAGTAGCCGAGGAAGTGATGCTTGCAATGCTAGCAATGAGAGAAGTAACATTTGATATACCTGTTGGTGTAGTGGAGGTAGCATCACGATAGATGTTGAGTAGACAAGAGGTCCTTGATGATGGTCAGGGTGTTGTAACGTGTGGAATGCACACAACTTAGAAAACCAGTATAGTGATGATCCTGATCAGGACTAGTGAACTCCACAGAAGTATTGTGTGCTTGGAGAGGAGGTCTGAGATGAGCGTGCATGCTAAATCATCTCCCAATAAGATGGCCTAGTTTCGGGCAGTGAAAAAATATAGTCCAGGTTTTGATTGAGATCCACCATGCCCATGATTTTTGCCTCTATCACGTCAAGTACCAGCAGCCCCACTACTTTCAGTAAATACACGTGATTCAGTAAATTTTATTTATGTAATACAATTGCATTCATTAGGCATTAGTGTGATTATGACAAAAGATAGGGCACAATGGCAACAAAGGATCCATATAGCCGACCCCACTATAGTGGGATAAAGGCTTGAGTGTTGTTAATACAATTGCATTCATTAGATTGTGTGCGCGTGTGCATTGTTTCATTAGATTATGTATATTATTTGATACAATTGTTAATACAATTGCATTCATTAGATTGTATGTCCACTAGTGATTTTTATGCAACAGGAACCCCAAAAGGTATCTAGAAAAAAATTTTATTTATATAATTTTCTGTTTCCAGAAAAAAGTCTGAAACTATATTTTTCTTGAAAAAATGGAGCTTCATACAAATAACATGCAATAAATATACCGCTTTAAAATATGGTACCAGTGTACCACTGATAAAGCTAACTTGCTATACTATAGAAGACATCAAGGAATGCCCGTGGATCCTAGGAAGCACCAGTATCGGTACGAGTACCGGGTAAGATACGTATCCGTTATGGTTGAACGACAAAATTTTGAAAGTAGGGATACAGGTACGGTGGGATACCTTGTATTAAATATAATAAATAAATAAATAAATGTATATATATATATATATATATATATATATATATATGAATATCTCACAAATGTAATTAGAAGTTCTCACACCAATAGAAGATTAAGCATAATCTCATGAGTCATCAAAAATACAAATCCATAGTTAATGCAATATAATATGAAGTTCATTCCGTAACTAATCTTGCTTAGATCTCATTTTGATGTTTTACTTCATAACTTCTGCACATTTCATTATGAATAGCTATTAGTTATCCTTTAATTTAACTTAGAAAACAGGCTGAAAATGTTGGAATATGAAGAACTAACAGATTTTAATTATGAGCAAGTTGTGAAATGTTATGTACAAGTCGTATTTTATCTTTGTATATGTACACCCCATGTTGGGATAGTTATGTCTTTTTCCTTGTTTTTAGGTTTCCCCTTACTCAAGTATATGTATGAGTAAGAGATTAGCATTATGATCATTATTGAATACATCCTCATTCCTCTCCACTTGGTATGAGAGTCGGAAAAAAAACCCGTGCCCTAGCCTTCCCCGAACTCGCCGTCGCTCGGATCGCTTTCGCCGTCACGTCGCGCTTCTTCTGCACACGACCACAACTCTCCCGTCGCGCTTCTTCCTCATCGTGATACCGGACGACACTCTTGGCGGCTGCTGAGAGGAACGCCGCCGCCATTCCTCCATGAAGCAGCCCGCCTCTCCCTCTTCTTCATGAAAAACGAGTTTCTCGCAGCCCTCTTGACGCCGATCCGTGCCGTCTGTGCTGCTACCGTGCCGCTTTCCTGATCTTGTGCCGCTATCGTGCCGCTGTCCTGCTCCCGTGCCGCTGCCTGTGCTGCTGCCCCGGGCCGCTGTCCTGCTCCTGTGCCGCTGCCTGTGCGCCGATCTGTTGATCTGCATGACAGAATAAGATGCTGCTGATCTGTTGTGCTGCTTCTTGTGTTGGTATGGGTGAACCCGATTCATCTGTTTCTTCTCCGGGCGTGATCTAGCCTCCGATGGTTGAGCCTCAGTGGCCCCATGACCACTCTAACTCCTTGAAGTTTACCACGGTTCCTATGGATGACACGAATTACCTGGAATGGTCTCGTGCTGCTCAACATGTCATCCGTAGTCAACAAATGTTTGGCTTTATCGATGGGTCGATTACGGAGCCTCTAGTGTCTGATCCCTCCTGGAAGCGCTGGGATTCTGACAACTCTCTGTTTGTGTCTTCGGCTTCTGCATTCGATGTCGCCCAAGGTCTATCAGAGCTATATGTTGATGAACTCTGCGTTCGAGATCTGGACTCGTGCTCGTGAAACTTACTCTCAGATTGGTAGTTCCACCCAGATTTATGAGCTCATTCGCCGCATTTTGGAGTTGCGTCAAGGGTCGATGACTGTCTCATCATTCTTCTCGGAGTTTGAGCGCTTGTATCAAGAACTTGACTACTTTGCACTTTTCACTCCAGCGTGTACAACGGATGTCGTCCTGTTAAAGCAACGGGAGGACCACTTCCGTCTTCATGTCTTCTTAATGGGGTTGAATATGGAATTTGATGTGGTCAGGACACATGTTCTCCACCGTTCTCCTCTTCCCTCCCTTCGGGAAGCGTTCAACATGGTTCTGGTTGATGAAGACCGCCGCAAGTCTCTCAGTGTTATGACTCCTCCTGATCGTTCTGCCTTGACGAGTGTTGGCAGTGGCCTCATCCCTACTCTTGCATCTTCAGTTCCTATCTGCAATTACTGTGGTCGACGGGGACACTCTCGGGAGGCATGCTTCAAACTTCATCCGCATCTGACACCTCCTGGTCGCGGCCGGGGTCATGGACCTGGCCGTGGGGGCCATAGGCACAGTGGTTACCGTTCTTATGACGCTGCTTACACTACTGATGTCTATGATGAATCCTAGTCTTCGGCTTCCTCCTCTCTTACTGCTCATGAGTTGGATGCCTTTCGCCGCTTGATTCACTCTCAGTCCGATCCGGTCGCTGGAAGCTCTACTTCTCTTGCCACTGTTGTTATGCCCAGTGCTCATGCGGCCACCACCTCGCATTCTGAATGGGTGCTCGACTCCGGTGCTACCCACCACATGACTGGGTCCTCCTCAGGTTTTCTCTCTTATACTCCTTTGTCTGGTAAGGAGAAAGTTATTTCTGCTAACGGATCGTTGTCCTCTATTGCGGGCATGGACAATATTTCTTGTTCTCCGTCCATATTTCTTACCTTTGTTCTTTACGTACCCTCTTTTCCACGCAATTTACTTTCCATCAGTAATCTTATGAAATCTCTTAACTGCTCGGTAACATTCTTTCCTGATTCTTGTGTTTTTCAAGAACTGGGTACGAAGCGGAACATTGACAGTGGTAGGTACAGTGGCGGCTTGTACTACCTGGACACTCCTCCCCGTTCTCATGCCCTTTCCAGTTCTATTGTTACTGCAGAGGATGTTCACCGTTGGCATCTGCGTTTGGGACACCCGTCCTCCGTCTACCTGCAAAAATTATTTCCTATTTTTTTACCATTTCTTCAGAAATTTTCTTGTGATATTCGGCATCATCAGAATCTGAGTCCGAAGTCGACACTGGTAGAGGTGGAGCGGTGGTGACC
The DNA here is from genome assembly GCA_039513925.1 of Platanthera zijinensis. Taxonomy (NCBI): domain Eukaryota; kingdom Viridiplantae; phylum Streptophyta; class Magnoliopsida; order Asparagales; family Orchidaceae; genus Platanthera; species Platanthera zijinensis. The sequence continues at coordinate 73,699,662 of CM077097.1, forward strand.
TGTGTACCTGAACGACAGTGGTATACATGGGGAAAAGGAGAGATCATAGTAGAGGAGTCCGGTATCAGGATAGGAGGAGCTCTGGGTACTAGAGTGGAAGGAGGTGAAGGAATGGAGGAAGAGGATGGAAGAAGAGGCAGAGGGACAGCAATAACATCATCCGTAGTAGTACTCTCCTCCTGACGAAGAACATGAGTCGAGGACGGAAAGTAGGACTCCTCACGGAAGGTAACATCCATGGTACATAACATACGCCGAGAGAGGGGATGATAACAGCGATACCCTTTGGTCGTGGAGGAATAGCCAAAGAAGACACAATGTTGAGCCCGAGGGTCAAGTTTGTCACGTTGAGGTTGGTGCACATGGACGTAACAGACGCACCCAAAGACACGGGGTGGCAAATGGGAAGTATGAACCACGCCAGAGGTAGAGAGATGGGCTAGAGGAGTAGTAAAGGAGAGAACAGGAGAAGGAAGACGGTTGATAAGATGTGCAGCAGTAAGCACCGCATCACCCCAATATGGTTTAGGAAGATGTATCGTCAAGAGGAGACAACGAGCAACCTCGAGGAGATGCCTATTTTTTCGTTCGGCCACTCCGTTCTGAGTAAATGTGTAAGCACAAGTTTTCTGGTGGATGATACCGTGAGAGGTGAGGTAAGCGCCAAAGCAATCACGATCGTCATACTCCCCTCCATTATCACTTCGAAGAACATGAATAGTGGCATTAAATTGATTTTTCACCATATTATGAAAGACTTGAAAGCACGAAAAAAACGTCATTTTTCTTTTTTAATAGATAAACTCATGTAGTACGCAAGAAACAATCAATAAAGGTGACGAACCAGCGAAAACCAGTCAACGATATAACGGGGGACGGCCCCCAAACATCAGAATGTATAACATCAAAAGGAGTGCTACTAGGAAAAGAAAGATGTGACGAGGTTTGTCGCACATGTTTAGAACAATCACAAACTGATTTGAACGGCTAGAAATATTTTCGATTTGATTTGAACATCTAGAAATATTTTCGATTTGATTTGAACATCTAGAAATATTTTTGATTTGATTTGAACATCTAGAAATATTTTCGATTTGCTAAGAGGGGATTATGATATTGGTTCAGCCAATTGCTAGAATATATAGAACTTACAGAATATATTTTCGATTTGCTAGAATATGAATTAACAGATTTTTTTTGATTTACTAGAATACGAAGAGCTAACAAAAGAAGAACTTATGAGTAGGCGCAAGTCTGGGCTTCGATCGACGGAAGAACAGAAGCTGCGGTGGGATTTGATCGACGGAAGAAAATAAGCGATGATGGGCTTCGATCGACGGAAGAAAATAAGCGATGATGGGCTTCGATCGACGGATGAATAGAAGCGACGGGGGGCTTCGATCGATGAAAGAACAAAAGCGACAGTGGGCTTCGATCGACGAAAGAACAAAAGCGACAGTGGGCTTAGATCGACGAAAGAACATAAGCGGGGCTGGTCGTCGACAGCAACAGATGCTGTGGAAGAACCGCAGATGCGGTGCGGGATTGAATGAGAAATGAGCCGCGCGCGACGAAATTAACCTAATATCACTTGTCCACTTGTCCGGTATGCATACCCATACCGGAAACGCACATGGTACGGGTTCAGGCCTATTTTTGACGTATCCGTGCTTCCTAGCGTGAATCATATAAACTCTGCAACCAAAGATGCGCAGATGCATCATCATTTCATATTTATAGTAAAAAAAACTATGGGTATATTTGTTTATTTTTTCAGTTTTGAAAAATAAATTTATGATAGATGGATAGAGAATGAGATTAAAAAAATGCAGATGAGGTTTTACTTATCATTCTTACTACTATAATCAAAGTAAAAGTGTATCCCAAATCCAAAATTAGGTAGCTTAAATAATGCATCAAAAGTGAGGAAAAAAAGCAAAGCAATCAAAACATCAAAAACTGCTTCGTATCGACCTCTTCCGTCTCCGCATGCTCCTTGCCGTTATAAAGCTTCTCAAGTTTATAGGATGAGCTTGTATAAACTGACAGCTGGCACTGTTGCACCAGAGAAGGCCAAGTCATCTTCTGTTGTCTAGGATTGGTGTAGGAATGCCTAAGATGAAGCCTGCAACAAAGGATAGAACAAAGATGGTTGGCAAGTATAAAAAGAAGACATGACAAAGGCTGTGACTTGTACCAAACCTAAAACAAAGGCAGTGCTCGCAAAATTAAACCATCAGCGCCCACTAAGTTCACGAAGCCAAAGCCCAACTATCACTAAGGATGCACTGTGAAAGAACACTGCTCTGGAGACCACAAAAGAATTTGGTGGTTTAGGGAGTCCATCAAGAAGATCAAGAATGTGAAGCTAAGAAAGAAGTTAGCGACAAAAAAAGAGTCATTTTTATTTTGGCAACTTCACCATTGCTGCGGAGATCACATGCTATACCTGAATAGGCAGGGAAATAGAGGTTTTGCTGCACACAAAGTCCACATATTTTAGCATTTTCCCTCCCCCTTATACAAAGATAGATAAATGTTGTTCTAATTATTCTGGCTTGTACCATTCATGGAAGTTAATGCAATATATTTGTACACTGCATCTGTTACTTCTTACTCCTGTATGTCTTACTGATAAAGCAAACATCTATGCTTCATAAGTATTTTTACTTGGCATTGAGATTGCACTGATAAACATTCTGCTAAACATCCAGTCTTTGCTAGAAAAATTGAAGGCTATATACTTAAACTCAGAAGGTCTTCCACCTGATCGTATTGTGCCAACAGTTGGGCTTAACATTGGCCGTATTGAAGTTTCAAATGCTAAACTTGTATTGTGGGATTTAGGAGGTCAGGTATGTTTTCCAATAATAATTGGTTTTAGTGATTGTTTGAGTTTATTTATTTATTGCTGGAGCTTTATGTTTTGTTGTAATTCTATAAATAGAAGATAACAAAATATCTCTGAAGTGCTACAATGGGACAAATGTTAAAGGCCTTCAAAAGAATATGCTGTAAATTGGCAAAAGAGGACCGTACTTAGCTATTATTCTATGTAAATAAGTATATTTCTTTTTGCCAGATTTTGAATGCTTTGCTCGTGTTTCTTGTTTTTGCATACTTCTCCATGCCTTTTTGGTGTAATTTAACTTCAAAAGGTTTTCCAGCTAACTTTTTTTTGTCTTCACATTCATCATCGTATTTTCATAATCCTAATTTTGAATTTATGAATTTTCTTTTCATTTACCATTATGTTGTTTATACTCTAAGTAAATCCTAAGAATCTGATTTGGTATTCCCACTCTGATAAGTACACTTTACTTCCCAGATGTTCAATTTATAGTGACCTCGCGTTTTTTATAAAAAACAAATATTCAATGCATGAGGCTTTTGTCAATGTGCATTCTAGAGAGTGTGTGTTAGGTTCCGGGGGGTGAGAGGGGGATGGGTGGCGGTCTGAATCGGGGAAAGGGAGAGAGAGAGGAAGAGTAAGAGAGGGGAAAAGAAAGGAGGCTAGGGTTAGAGATTCAAATAAAGAAACATACATTCATCCAGAATATCGAATACAAGGTTCACGCGCTCTCTTATAGAGGCGAGGGGTGAATACAAAAGGGGAAAAACTGAAATTAGGAAGGATACAAAATACTAAAAATGCGATAGCCAAACATAGAACATAATAAATATTAATTATCCTCCGCGGTCTCGGTGGGTCCCTGTGATACACGCGCCCGACGCGTGTAGACTTGCCATTTGGGCTCGTCGTTGTGGAGATCCGTAACAATGCCGCCATCTGGAAAATGTGCCTTGTCCTCAAGGCAGTAATCGGCGAACTGGCGGCGAAAATCATCCCGGAGAAGCCACGTCGCGTCTGAGTCGGGGCGACCGGTCCAAGGCACAAGAACCTCTTTAGATGTTTGGTCCCCCAGAATGCGGCATCAGCGATCGAGGATCGAGGCGGGGTAGCTGAGCGCCTCTCCGGAAAGATCGAGATCAGCCGGGAGGTGATCCGTGGCGGCGTGCTCGCCCACCACTCGTCGTAGCTGCGAGACATTGAAGATCGGGTGGATGCGGCTCCCGCTTGGGAGGCGATGGCAGTAAGAAACTGCCCTGATGCGGGCGAGGACCCCAAATGGCCCGAAGAATCGTGGGACCAATTTTGGGCACGGTCGGCGGGCTACCGAAAGCTGACGGTAGGGATGGAGCTTCACGGAGACCTTTTCTCCTACTTCGAAGGAGAGGTCCCGACGTTTCTTGTTGGCGAAGGAGACCATCTTCTATTGGGCCCGTTGGAGGTGATGCTTCAAGTGATCCAGAATAGTGTCCCTGTCACGAAGAGCGATGACCAGGCTTTCCACCTGGCATTCCCCTGGGAGGTGCAGGATGATAGACGGAGGAGTCCAGCCGTAGACGACCTCAAACGAAGTAGTGTCGACCGCTTGATGGTGGGCGGTGTTGTACGAGTACTCGGCCCACCCGAGCCACTTGGCCCAGTTACGCGACTGCTCCCCCATGAAACAGCAAAGGCAAGTCTCCAAGCACCGGTTGAGGACCTTTGACTGGCTTTGATCTGGGGATGATATGTTGTGCTCATGCGTAGTCGGGTGACCTGGAGGCGTAACAATGTCGTCCAGAAGGTACTCATGAATAACGGATCCCGGTCGCTGACAATCGATCGGGGAAACCCATGGAGGCGCACGACCCCCTGGATGAAGCTGTCGGCGACGGTGGCTGCCGTGTATGGATGACAGAGGGGAATGAAATATGCATACTTCGAGAGCCGGTCCACTACTACCAGGATGCGGTCGTTCCCCTGAGAGCGGGGCAGCCGTGTGATAAAGTCCATGGCGATGTCGTCCCACACGCGGTCCGGGATCGGCAGGGACTGAAGTAGACCACTCGGAAAAACAGCTTTGTACTTGGCCTTCTGGCAGATGAGGCAGGCGGCTATGAAGGCTTTGACCTGTCGGAACATGTGCAACCAACAGAGAGAGGCCGTTAGCCGTCGGTATGCTCAATAAGCCTCGACGTGTCCCCCCGTCAGAGAGGCATGAAACTCAGCCAATAACCGGGGAATGCTGGGGGAAGAGGGGGCGAGTACGAGGCATCTCTTGAAGAGTCTGGGGCCGTCCACCAAGGAGTACAGTGGGTGGGCTGTGGCGTCCGCGAGGAGTGCTATTTGGATCCCGTTGAGCGTCGAGTCCGCTTCCACTTCCCATTGGAGGGTGTCCGCAGGACCGCATCGTCCCAGACCGGTCGGGAGATGGCTCCAAGTATGGGGATACGGGAGAGAGCGTTGGCTGCGCGGTTCGCCTTCCCCGGCCGAGAAACTCCATTCCACACTGCTGCTGAGTCGTCGGACGGAACTCGATGCTGAAGTCGTAGCCCAGCAGCTTGGGCACCCACACCTACTGGGCGGGTGTAGTAATCTTCTACTGCAGGAGGTAGTGGAGGCTGTGGTGGTCAGTGCGGACCACGAATCGTCGGCCCAGGAGGTAGGGCCGCCAGTGTTAAACTGCGAGGACGTGGCCCATGAGCTCGTTCTCGTACACCAATCGGCTGCAGATGGTGTCCGAGAATGTGCGGCTGAAATAGGCCACCGGGCGGCCGACTTGCATGAGTACGGCCCCCACGCCGATGCCCGTCGCGTCGCATTCCACGAGGAAGGGCTGAGAGAAATCCGGCATAGCTAACACCGGGGCGCGAACCAGAGCTTGCTGGAGAGCAGCAAAAGCGGCGGAGGCCGCTGCCGACCACTCGAAAGGGCCTTCTGCCGACCACTCGAAAGGGACTTTTGCCAACTTCTTCAAGAGCTGGGTGAGGGGCCGGACAATCGTGCCGTAGCCCTGGATGAACCTCCGGTAGTACCCTGTCAAGCCCTGGAATCCGCGAACCTCGCGGAGAGACGATGAGGATGGCCACTGGAGGACCGCCTCGATCTTGTCGCCATCCATCGCTACTCCTGTAGAGGAAATGGTGTATCCCAAGTAGCACACCTACGGGGCCCCAAAGGAGCACTTGGTTGGGTGGAGCTTGAGTTGGCGGTGCCGGAGAATAGACAACGTCTGGCGGACGTGCTGTAGATGCTCTTGCCAAGAAGAACTGTAGACCAAGATGTCATAAAAAAACAAGTAAATGCTGGCGAAGTACCGGACGGATGATGTCATTCATTGTGGCCTGGAAGGTGGTCGGTGCGTTGGTCAGGCCGGAGGGCATTACCAAGAACTCGTAGTGGCCATCATGTGTCTGGAAAGCTGTCTTGGCGACGTAGGCCGGTCGGACGCGAATCTGGTGGTAGCCCGCACGAAGGTCCAACTTGGTGAAAAAGACAGCGCTGTGGAGCTCGTCCAAAAGCTCCTGGATCATTGGAATCAGGTACCTATCTGGGACTGTGGTTTTGTTGAGGTCCCGATAGTCTACGCAGAAGCGCCAACTGCCATCCTTCTTCCTGACCAGGAGGACCGGGCTGGAGAAGGGGCTTGCACTGGGCCGTATGAGGCCCCCCATCAGCATATCGTGTACCAGCCTCTCGATCTCGTCCTTCCGCTCGTGCACGTAGCGGTATGGGCGGACCGAAACTACTGCCACGCCGGGCTGAAGGGGAATGACATGATTCTGTGGCCGGGCTGGTGGCAAGCCCGACGGTGCCGTGAAGAGGTCCGCAAATTCCGTCAGGAGGTTCTGCATGGCCGGTGGTGGTGATGGAGCCTGTGACGCCGCATCCGAGATGGACCAGAGCCATGCCGTAAAATCGATGTCCGCCGTCCTCTGAATCGTGCGGGAAGAGATGGGGGAGAGGAACAGTGCAACATCTTCCTTCAGGCAGCACTCCCGTCCGGCCTGTAGGAATCACATCATCATGGTTCGCCAGTTGACCCGCACGTCGCCCAGTGTGTAGAGCCATGCCACGCCCAAGATGGCGTCAATCCCGCCGAGCCCGAATATGTAGAAATCCGCTGTCACCGAGTAAGGGCCCACTGAGATCGGAACAGATGGGCAAAGGCCCTTGATCGAGCGTCGGCGGCCATCGCCTAAGCTGACCGTGTAGTCCGGCGAGGGTTCTACTGTAAGGTGGAGCTGTTGGGCCAGATGAGAGGAGAGGAAGTTATGGCTTGCCCTGCTGTGTACCATGATGACGATGTGGCGGTCGCCTAGCTTGTCTGCCAACTTTATTGTTTGCGGTCCTGAAATTCCGCCCACAGAAAAGCATGGAAGCTCCAACTGGTGAAGGCTCGCGTCAGTAGCGCCCTCGGTGGTGTCCTCGCAAATTTCGAGCTCTTCGAAATTCGCCAAAGTGATCTCAGGTTCATAGTCGCCGATAATGACGCGAAATTCCTTGACCGCGCAGACGTGGGTCGGAGAGTAGGGATGCCGACAACGAAAACTTAGCCCTTTGCGTCGGAGATCATCGAACTCGCGGTTGGAGGACCGCTGAGGGGCGACCGGTTGGTTTGGTTAAGCAGCTGGAGGAGGCCGAGGTGTCGGTGGCTCTTGAGTGGCAGGTAGCCATGGCCGACCTCCTGGTGGGGGTTTGCCTGGAAGTGGCGGGTGCCGCGACGATAAATCTGCCTCTACGAGGTGGGCCATGTCGAGGGCCTCGGACACCGTCCGATGGTGATGAGTGCGAAGCCGGGAGCGGATGTGGGGCAGAAGACCCTACATGAAGAAACCGAGGTAGTGATCCGACGGTAAGCCCAAAACATGGGTGACAAGAGCCACGAATTCGTCAATGTAATCATCCAGCGCACCTGTTTGACGTACCCCACACAACCGTTCAATGGCGGAGCCAGAATAACGGCTGTCGTAGCGACGGATCATCTCCTCCTTGATCTCTGGCCAGGAGATTGTTGGGCTGGATTGTCGTAGCCATCGAGCCCAATGTAAGACGGAGCTGTCGAGTCCCACGATGGCGGTGCAGACCTTTTCCTCCTCGGAAGTGTGGTGTAAGTCGAAGTACTGCTCCGCCTTTGCGATCCACCCAATTTGGTCCGCACCGACGAAGGTGGTGAGGTCCAAGGCAAGGGCTGGATGGCCAGGTACAAACAGGGGAACGGTCTCTCCGTTGTGCGGAGGAGGGGCTGCCCCGAGGATGGACGTGCCGTTGGATGGACATGCGGATCCGCTGACGGACGCGGTGGCGGGTGGTTGGAGAGCGTCGAATTTGGCGTGAAGGGCGGGCAAGGAGGCATGCATGGAGGCCACGAGGGACTCCTGGGCGTCAACACAGAGGAGGAGGATTTCAGTTGCGTTATCCGGTGGTGTCTCCGCCGTGGATTGGGTTGTCGGGGCCATTGCGTGGCGGGATTGCGGTGGGGCAACTGCAACAGATTGGAGGCGGTGGGGCAGCGGCCCTGGTTGCGGAGGTGGCCGGTGTGCGGTGCAGGGTAGCGGCGCTGCGGCGGTTTGGACACCGCGTGGAAGCGCGGTGCGGCAGCAACGCGGAACGGCGCGTAACGCGCGCACGGGGTTGGTCGTGGTGCGGCGCGGGATTCGGCGGGCGCTGGAACTTCGGCGGCCGGTGGTGGCGGGCGGACGGGCAGGTCAGACCACTTTGTTAGGTTCTGGGGGGTGAGAGGGGGATGGGCGGCGGTCTGAGTAGGGAAAAGGGAGAGAGAGAGAGAGGAAGACGAAGAGAGGGGAAAAGAAAGGATGCTAGAGTTAGAGTGTTACCGAACTGTAGGACGGCTAGCCGCCGTGGAGGGTGTACGCACGACGACCACCCACGCAGGAGAGCGGTGATGGCGCCGCGGTTGAGCCGGGCGATATTGATCGCATTGTCGCCCACGATAGCGCACTCGCAGGAGACCCGACAACGGGTTAGGGGGAGAACTTAGAGTGTTTTGGCCTAAGGGCTTTCTAGTCTTTTTGTTTGGTTGTGCCTCATTATATAAGAGGACTATTGTAACCCTAATGTTTTTATCTTTGGATCATCTAACAAGAAAGGGGGCTGCTCCCTCTCCTCTCTCTAGCTCTCATCTCTCTCTCTCTAACCGGTACTCTCCTACCGCCGGCCTCCCCCCTCTCCTTCCCTAGCGGTAACATTTGGTCCGACCTGCCGATCCGCCGCGCCGCCGCGCCGTCGGATATCCGCATCATGCCGGTCTCCACTTGGAACGCTGCCGCCGCCTCCTCCTCCGACAACCCGGATGATCTCCGCGCCCGGGCCGACGCCCACGAAGCCGACCTCGCCGATCTGCGGGCCTCCGTGTCCGCCCTCCAAGCCACGGCCCTCACCACCTCCAACACCACCACCGCCTTTCTCGCCCGCCTGGAGCTCCTCCTACACGTGCCTCACACGCCGGTCGCCAACTCGTCCACCTCCCTCCTCGGCCAGCCCCCCGTTCTGCCGTTAATGACGGCCGAGCCGCGACCAACGGCTATGCTAACCCCAGTGGGCCGACCCCCCTAGCACTGGAGTTGCCCTCATTCTCGGGCGTCGATCCAATGGGGTGGATTGCGCGAGCCGAACAATTCTTCGATCTCCACTTCACCGCCGACGAGGACAAGGTGAGCACCGCCGTAGTCGGCCTCTCCGGCTCCGCCTTGCATTGGGCGCGTTGGCTACGCCAGATTCAACCCTAAATTTCGTGGCCGGAATTGAAGAATGAAATGATTCAACGCTACGACGCGCGGTACTCCGGCTCCGCCATTGAGCGTCTCTGCAACGTTCGCCAATCGGCCGACCTTGATAGCTATATTGATGAGTTCGTGGCATTGGTTTCCCACGTGCCCGGGCTACCTCCGTATCACTATTTGGGATTCTTCCTTCAGGGTCTACGTCCGTCCATTCGCTCCCGCCTCCGCACGCATCAACTCCACACCGTCTCGGCCGCTATTGACCTCCTACGCGCCGTGGAGGCGGATTTGGGCATCGGCCTGCTTCATCGGTCATCTCCGTTCCTCCGGCCCACCATATCCCGCCGCGGACAACCGCACCGCGGGAGGGAGGCCCTCGCACTCCTCACCCAGGGGGGCCTCGACTGGGGCGCGGACCGCCGCACCGTTTCTCGGATGCGGAATACAACTACCTCCGCAAACGGGGTTTGTGCTTCCGTTGTCGCCAGCCGTACTCGCCCAACCATGTTTGCTCGGTGAAAGAATTTCACGCCTTGTTCGGCGACGACTATCTCAAGGAAAAGACAACGGAGGTCGATGACCTGACCGCATTATTGGCCACCGATCCTCCCACTCCGGACGGGGATGGCCTCCACTGTTTGGAGCTCCCTTAATTTTCGGTCGGCGGCATCACGGGCCTGCGCACGATGAAGCTCCGCGGCCGCCTCCAGAGCCGCGACCTCATTCTCATGATAGACAGCGACGCCAACCATAACTTCATTTCGGAAGATCTCGCGCGCGAGTTGGCGCTTCCCTTCCAACCGTCCCCGACCTTCACAGTGTGTTTGGGTGACGGCCGTCGCCGACCGACGTAGGGCCTCTGTCAGGCGATGACGATAACTCTCGGTACCTGCGTCGTGACGACCGACTTTTACATCTTTGGGTTGGGTGGCCTTGACGCCATTTTGGGAGTGGCTTGGCTCCAGACACTTGGCGATGTCCGGGTCAATTGGGCCACAATGACTATGCACTTCCAGCAGGGGCCCATTTCCCACTGTCTTACGGGCGACTCGACCCTTCTCCGGACGCCGGTATCGTTCCACGCCCTTCAGCGTACCTCTGAGGTGGATTTCTCCGCGTGGCTTTGGCCGCTTCAGGGCGCCGAGGCCGAATTTCCCCCACCTCCCGAGGATCTCCGCCACCTCCTACATGAGTTCGACGATCTATTCGAGGCCCCGACCGGCTTACCCCCGGTCCGCCACACCGACCACGCCATAGTTCTCCGACCGGAGACGTCGGCGGTGTCCGCTCGGCCCTACCTCTATGGGCATGTTCAGAAGGACGAGTTTGAACGGCTCGTACGGGAAATGCTATTGGGAGGCATTATTCGGCTGAGTGCGAGCCCCTTTTCCAGCCCGGTCCTTCTCGTACGCAAGAAGGACAGTAGTTGGCGCTTCTGCGTCGACTATCGTGAACTCAACAAGGCAACCGTCGCCGACAAGTACCCGATCCCCGTCATTCAAGAGCTTCTGGACGAACTCCACGACGCCGCCTTCTTCACTAAGCAGGACCTCCAGGTCGCATATCATCAGATTCGGGTCCGGCCAGAAGACGTGCCCAAAACAGCTTTTCGGACTCATGACGGTCACTTCGAATTTTTGGTGATGGCGTTCGGGCTGACTAACGCCCCGACCACCTTTCAGGCTACCATGAACGATATCTTTCGGCTGGTACTCCGTAAGCATGTTCTTGTTTTTTTTGATGATATCTTGGTATACAGTTTACTTGGCAGGCGCACCTCCAACACGTCCGGGCCACCCTCCTCACTCTTCGCCACCACCGCCTCGTTCTGAACAAAAAAAATGCACCTTCGGCTCCCCGAAGGTTAGCTACTTGGGCCATACTATTGCGGCCAATGGAGTGGCCATGGACGAAGACAAAATCAGGGCGGTGCTTCACTGGCCGACGCCTACTTCGGTCCGCGAGGTGCGGGCCTTCTTGGGCCTCATCAGCTATTACCAGCGGTTTATTCAGGGATACGACACTTTGGCCCGTCCGCTTACGCAGCTGCTGAAAACCTCGAAGGAGGGTCCCTTTGGGTGGTCCGCCGCAACCCTGACCTCTTTTACGGCCCTGAAGTCAGCTCTCGTGCACGGGCTGGTTATGGCCATGCCCGATTTTCACCAATCGTTCGTAGTGGAGTGCGACGCCTCGGGCACCGGGGTCGGCGCGGTCCTCATGCAATCCGGCCGCCCCATCGCTTATTACATCCGCGGGTTCTCGACCTCCATTCGAAGCCGCTCGGCGTACGAAAATGAACTCATGCCTCTCATCCTCGCCGTCCAGCATTGGTGCCCGTATCTCCTGGGTCGGCCGTTCGTAATACGGACAGACCATCATAGCCTCCGCTACCTCCTCCAACAGAAAATTGCCACACCCGCACAGCAACTGTGGGCCGCCAAACTTCTGGGTTGCGACTTCTCGATCGAGTTCCGCTTCGACAAGACTAATCGGGCGGCCTACGCTCTCTCCCGCCAGCCGCACGCACCGGAGCTAGCGGCCCTTACTCAGCCAGTGTGGGAAGAGGGCGCGGATATCCAGGAGGGAGTCGAACGGGATCCCATGCCTTGCCCCATTCGTACAGCTCTCATCACCAACCCGGCCGCACACCCGCCATACTCGCTCATCGAAGGACGATTGTTCTACCGCGGCCGCCTCGTCCTCTCCGCCAGTTCCGGGTGTATTCCATGGTTGTTGGAGGAATTCCACGCATCCCCGACCGACGGCCATGCCGGCGCGTTCCGCACCTATCGCCGCCTCGCCGCTTCATTATTTTGGCCGCATATGTTTCTCCAGATGAAGGCTTATGTCGCCGCCTGCCTTCCTTGCCAGAAGGCCAAGTATGAGTCATTATTCCCAGGGGGGCTACTGCAGCCCCTTCCAGTGCCCGAACGCATCTGGGAGGACATCGCTATGGATTTTATCACCCGGTTACCGTATTCGGCCGGGTTCGACTGCATTTTGGTGGTCGTAGACCGCCTCTTGAAGTACGACCACTTTATTCCCCTACGCCACCCCTACACGACCTCCACCGTGGCAGACGATTTTATTGCCGAGATCGTGCGGCTTCACAGTTTCCCGTGCTCCATCGTCAGCGATCGGGATCCACTCTTCTTGACCAGTTTTTGGACCACTCTTTTCCGCCTGCAGGGCACTCGCCTTCGGATGAGCACTGCCTACCACCCCCAAATGGACGGACAGTCCGAAGTCCTCAATCGGTGCCTTGAAACCTACCTTCGTTGTTTTATTGGCGAACGGCCGGGCATCTGGGCGAAATGGCTCCCATGGGCCGAATATTCATACAACACGGCTTATCATTACGCCGCCAACACCTCCCCCTTCGAAGCAGTCTACGACCGATCTCCTCCTTCTATCATGCACCTTCCGGGTGAGTGCCCCGTGGCCGGCCTAGCAGCTCACCTTCAAGATTGCGACACCATTCTAGACAGCCTGAAGCAGCACCTCCGTCGTGCCCAGGCCAAAATGACGTCATTCGCCAACCGGAAACGCCGGGACTTCCAGTTCGCCCCTGGCGAGAGGGTGTTCATTAAGCTCCATCCTTACCGCCAGCTCACAGTCGCCCGCCGCGCTTGTCCCAAGCTCGCACCACGTTTCTTTGGCCCGTTCGAGGTGCTCAGTCGGATTGGGGCTGTGGCCTACCGCCTCCGCTTACCGGACGGCAGCCGGATTCACCCCGTGTTCCACGTCTCGCAGCTTCGTCGGGTCATCGGCGATCACCCCACCTTGGACCATATTCCCGCCGACTTTGATTTCTCCGGTTCGGCACCCTTGTACCCGACGGAGATTCTAGAAAGTCGGTCCCCCCACCCCGACACCGGTGCTCCCGAGGAAGTCCGGGTGGCCTGGCGACATCGGCCTCTGTCGGCGAGCACGTGGCTGCTCCACGAGGATTTTCGGCGTCAATTTCCGGACTTCTGCCTTGAGGACAAGGCGAATTTTCCAGACGGAGGCATTGTTACCGAATTGCAGGACGACGAGCCGCCGTGGAGGGTGTACGCACGACGACCACACACGCAGGAGGGCGGTGATGGCGCCGCGGTTGAGCCGGGCGATATTGATCGCATTGTCTCCCGCGATAGCGCACCCGCAGGAGACCCGACAGCGGGTTAGGGGGAGAACTAAGAGTGTTTTCGCCTAAGGGCTTTCTAGTCTTTTTGTTTGGTTGTGCCTCATTATATAAGAGGACTATTGTAACCCTAATGTTTTTATCTTTGGATCATCTAACAAGAAAGGGGGCTGCTCCCTCTCCTCTCTCTCTAGCTCTCATCTCTCTCTCTCTCTCTCTCTAACCGACACTCTCCTACCGCCGGCCTCCCCCCTCTCCTTCCCTAGCGGTAACATAGAGATTCTAAGAGAGAATCATACATTCATCCAGGATACCGAATACAAGGTTCACGCGCCCTTTTATAGAGGCAAGGGATGAATACAAAAGGGGAAAAACTGAAATTAGGAAGGACACAAAATACTAAAAATGCGATATCCAAACATAGAACATAAATAAATATTAATATCCTCCGCGGTCTCGGTGGGTCCCTGTGATACACGTGCCCGCCGCGTGTAGACTTTCCATTTGGGCTCGTCGTCGTGGAGATCCGTAAAAGTGTGCATGATGTACTTCATAGAATTTTTAAAGGTCAAGTCATTACCATTACTTTTTTCAACATTGCAAGTTGCATATGTTGGATCTGCTTTTTTTCAGAACCCGATCATCCCCTGTAGAGTAGCCAAATTTGCCTTTTTCTCAGATGTACATTTGAACCTACTGAGATCAACATAAGAATTATGACTACGTAATTGATTGATGGTAATTTGGATTGGATAAGGTTTAAAACAAAAGGGGATTTGAGAAGTATCAGGCGTGGAAGCAGGACATAGATTTGTGACTAGAGGATATGATACAAAGATCATAATAATACAATTTTTAATTAAGCTAAGGAGAAAACTAAAGTGGGGAAGCTGAGATAGTTGAATAACTATATCAAGTCTTGTGTTATATTAGAGATATTAGCTTATTTTTCAATGTAATGACATTTATGTAATTTGTTCCCTTCCTATCACATATATATGTATGCGAATAAGTTTGTAAGTGACTAATCTAATTTTCCTATTCTGTACTTGATATTAGAGCCGAGGAACAACTCTGCTTCCCAATCCCGTCTCCCAATCCCATTCCCGTTTCTTGACCGTGCTCGATTAGATATCTGCATCTCCGTTTGCATTTAGACACTCTTGTCAGGGGAATCCTATGTAACGGCCCTCACCCCAGCACACATGGGCTGGTCAAGCTCTGTTACCGGGCTGCAACCCCCTCAACAACCTACCGTTGCTGAGAAACATGCGCAAAGAGAGCAACTCAATTGGTGATGATTAGTGATTTGAATGCTCCTTATCAAGGAGGTTGCGGGTTCGAGACCCCTCCTCAACAACCTGTCGCTGCTGAGAAACAGGCACAAAGACGTGGTTGGGGTGCAGCCGGTAACAGAACCTGACCAACCTATGTGTGCTGGGGCGAGGGACGTTACATCCTAGGCCCTCGACAACCTCTTCAGGGCCGTTGCTTGCCCCAAGTAACCTCTCAAGGGCATTCTATGCCCTCGACAATTACATCACCAGTTCATCTTCTTCTGCATTAGGACTCGCCGACAATTTTCATTTCTTTTTCAGCCTTAGTAGGCCACTCCAAAACAAGACCGATCTTCCTGCTTCTAATTTCTCTTCAATCGGGTTTCTAGAAGCCCTATTTTAGCTCACCTAGGGTTTTTGATTACTCCCTCTACTTAGGCGGCAGTCAGAGCTGTGTTATGAGATCCACAACATGCTGCCCTCTCTTGCAAGAGAAATTTTAGGTCGTGTTAGATGTTGAGGTGATTCTCTAACCTTCTTGTTCTTCTTGAATTCGTTAGTGCCTCTCTTCTCATCTTTCCGTGTGTGATTTTTCATATTCTTCGTCCAATATTTAGTTGTCACAGTTGAGTGACCTTCTGAGGCTCAATGCAACTCTGGATCTATGAAGATCACAATTGTGCCGCTAGATGTTACTATCTTGAATGATCACGGACAACTTAATATGCAATATGCAACCATCAGTTATATGGATACATTGATGGGACATTGTTTTTGCCACAAAGATTGATCCCTCACGGAGAAAGTGGGAATTAGATAACTCATTGGTGGCTTCTCCCTCTTTTTCATTCTCTGTTCATCGAAGCTATATGCTTATGGACTTTGCCTACGAGATCTGGACTCGTCTATGTTAAATACCTCATAGATTAGAAGCTTTATCCATATGTATGAACTTGTAGAGTTATTGAACTGAAGCAACATCCATGTCTGTTTCGTCTTCTCTGATTTTGAAAGGTTGTATTAAGAACTAGATTATTTTGAGGATTTCACTCATGTATGCATTGTAGATGCAATTAAATTATGAAAGAAGAAAGATCGCTTCAAAGTCAATGTGTTATTGATGGAGTAAAACATGAACTTTGATACTATGTGCACTCACGTCCTCCATCGCTCTCCAGTTTCCTCACTCCGAGAGACATTCAGTATGCTCTTGAGTCACGTGGAGCGATGGAGATCTCTGATTTCTACAGTTGTTATAGATCGTTCTGCTCTTACTAGCTTTGGTCGTGGAACACCAAACACTTATGTTCTTGTATTCGATTATTGCGGAAGGAATGACCATCTTTGTGAGTCTTGTTTTAGACTATATATCCTCACATTGCCCCACCTGGTAGGGGAACAAGTGGACGTCCCCATGCTCTAGAACGTGGTTACAATATCAGTTTAGCGCACACTCCTTGACTGCAACACATCCAACTGAGCTTGATGCTCTCAAACTTCTTCTATAATCTCAGAGTGATTCCTTTACGGATGTCTCCTTCATTGTCTTTGCCACTTCAGGTATACCCATGCATACAAAAACCTGGAGGCCCTAGGTCGGGTTCAGTCCCTCCAGGCTTGGGCTTTATTGTTGTTGGGCCTAGGCCGTGTCCAGGTCAAACCACCCAAGGCCGAGCTACCTTAGAAATGGTAGGGGGTACCTATTTGAGCTTGCCAGACCCGGAACTGGCGAGGATAGGATAGGCAGCCGGAGGCAGCCCAACATTATAGTTGGACTGCTTGCCCAGATTTATAGCTGGGTGCTACCCAACTATTTCTGGGCAGCGCCTTTTGCAAACTGGACACCATTAAAGCCTAGTGCCCAGGCAGGCCTAGGACCAGCCCAGGCCAGGCAGCAGACCGGGCCCATACAAAAGAAGCGGGCTTGGTGAGGCCCTCTTGGCCCCGGGCTTAACCGAGCTGACCCGGACCAGACATTCGACTCGAGCATTTTTTGCACCTTTAGGTGTAACCAATGGAAATACTGTTTCCACCTCTTCATCTTAATGGATTATTGAATGAGGTATTACCAATCATATTCAGGTTTTGTTTCCCCCCTTTTTCCGGTCGTGAAAAAAGTTATTTATGCTAATGGGTCCTTATCCCTTGTTGCCTGTAAGGGCCAATTTCTTTGCTCTCCCACTATCTTTCTATCATGTATGTTGGCGTTGAAAACTCGACTCCAAAGTTCGAACTCAGATATTAAAGGTCTACTTGCTCGCCAAAGTCTACCACGAGCTTAATACGAGAAGGAAAAGGACCTGATATTCTCTTCTTCAAAACAAACCAGATGGGCTACAACTAGAGGACCCACCACTTACCAATGAGCGTAAGGAATTCCCCCTCTTAAACCAAATGTTATGCATCGTTGTGGGAAGGCACACGTGCTCGCATGAAAATTTATGTGAGTTTCTCAAGAATTCATTATCTCCGCCTTCCACCTATCATTTGAGGTTGTATTTATAGGAAACTGAGGTGGGAGGTGCCCTGTTATCATAAGGCGGGGTCCACTCCTGTTAGAGGTCTCTGAACTCATTCACAAGCTCTCCCCACCTTGCCTAAAATCACTAAGTTGTTAACGTGATGCATGTGAGGACCTTGCGAAGTCCTTATGAGTTCTGCCTAATGACTTCCCTATGTTTTGGTTCAACCATTCCCCATGTGTTCTTCTCTGACTTCTTGTAGAATACGTTTTGCACACTGCATGTTTCTGCTTTTTCTCATAATTTACTTTTTATTAGTAATATTACAAGATTCTTGAATTACTCGATAATTTTTTTATCTTGATTCTTATGTTATGCTGGATTTGGGTATCTGTAGAACATTGAGAGTGTTAGGATTCTGTTAGGAGAAAGAAGAGAGGGAGATAAAGATCTAGAGAAGATTGAAAACTAGGGTTGAGAAAGTTAGAGAAAAGGAAAAACATGGAATATTCTTGCTTGTCCACCAAAGGGGGGGGGGGGGGTTCCGGGTATATTTATACCCGGACCCAAGGCCGGCCGGACGGCCCCAATAGGGGCTGAACCGGGTTGGTTCAGCCCTCGAGGGCCGGTTCTTCAAAGAGTGGGGGCTGAACCAGTTGGTTCAGCCCCGTTGTCGCCTCCGTATCTCCCCCGCCGTCTCGTGTACTGACGCCCAAATAACCGGGCTTCGTCCGGGGGCGTAACATTCCCTTCCCCATCAAGAACCAGCTTGTCCTCAAGGTGGTAATCGGGGTAGAGCTCCCAAAACTCCAACAAGTCGACCAAGGTGTTGTGCTCTGCTGTCAGATTCTCCCACTAGGAACTCAGGACAGTACGCCGTGCCTCGACGCTTCCACTTGATCAACAGGATGTCTTCAGGGACCGGGCGGAGTTCGCCCGTGCTAGTAGCCTCGGGCAAGAGAGGATTGGGCTGAATAGAGTCGCCGAGCTTCTGCTTCAACAAGGAAACATGAAAAGTTGGGTGTATCCTCGATCCTTCGGGCAATGCCAACGTATAAGCAACCGGCCCAACCCGTCGGGTGATCCGGAAGGGACCATAGTAACGGGGTGCCAGCTTCTGGTTCGTCCGCTGTGCCACAGAGAACTGCCGGAAGGGGCGGAGCTTGAGAAAGACCTCATCCCCCACCTGAAACTCTCGATCCGACCGATGCTTGTCAGCCTGTGCCTTCATGCGATCCTGCGCTGTCCGGAGATTCTCGCACAAAGTAGCGAGTGTGCGGTCACGATCACGGAGTGCACGGTCAACCGCGGCCAACGCCGTACTACCCGACTCATAACTGCTCAGTGAAGGAGGAGGGCGACCGTACACAACCTCAAAGGGGGTTAGCTTGCTGGTCGAATGATAGGAAGTGTTGTAATAATACTCAGCCCAATGCAACTAACTCGTCCAAGTGCGCGGCTCATCCATAACGAAGCAGCGGAGGTATGTCTCCACGCCCAGATTGAGTACCTCTGTCTGTGGATGGTGAGCCGTGCTGAAACGTAAAGAGGTGCCTTGTAAGCGAAACAACTCCTTCCAAAAATTTCCAACAAACGTTGAATCACGATCCGAGATGATTGCCCGAGGTATGCCATGAAGGCGGACAACCTCGCGGGCAAAAAGAGCGGCGACAGATTCGCCGGTGTACGAATGGCTCAGCGCGAGGAAATGTCCGTATTTGGACAACTTATCGACCATCACCAGGATGACGGACTTGCCTTTAGACTTGGGCAGACCATCAATGAAATCCATGGAGACAGTATCCCAATTCTGGTGCGGAATCTCCAAGGGCGTGAGTAACCCGACTGGGGAAGTTGTCTCATATTTCTGGCGCTGGCAAGTGTCACACTGCTGAACAAATAGCTGGATATCCCGGCGCATCCCTTTCCAAAACACATTGGCCCGTGTGCGCTGAAGAGTGCGGAGAACACCGGCGTGAACACCCGTCGGGGACGAATGGAACTCATGCATCATGACCGTCCGCCAAGCAGACTGTGAGGGAATGACCGTACGACCCCGATAGTACAACCTGTCATTCTGGAGATGGTAGCCCGGGGCTGTTGCACGTGCCTGACGAAGATCCTCCACAATAGTCTGCAACTCGCGATCACGCTGCACCTCCTCCTGGATCTTGTCAATGGAATCTAACAATGGTGTAGAAATCTGGGCAAGGGCACTCTCAGGGACAACGCATCAGCAACCCGGTTGTCCTTCCCTTGCCGGTAGAAAATCTCGTAATCATAGCACAAAAGCTTGGTAACCCACTTCTGTTGGAGAGGTGAAGAGACCCGCTGCTCCAAGAAGTGTTTGAGACTCTGATGATCCGTCCGGATCTTGAAGTGTCGTCCCAACAGGTAAGGCCGTCACAGCGCCACAGCATTAATCACCGCTAACATCTCCTTCTCATACGTGGACAAACCTAGCGTCCGGGGGGCTAACGCCTTGCTGTAGAAGGCTATGGGTCGCCCCTCTTGCATCAGCACAACCCCAAGCCCCACTCCGGAAGCATCAGTCTCCACGACATACTCCTTGTTGAAATCTGGAAGTGCGAGGACTGGTGTCGTCGTTATAGCCCTCTTGAGCGCCCGGAAGGCTTCCTCAGCCTCTTCTTGCCAGAGGAAGGCGTCTTTCTGCAGCAACTGGGTAAGAGACCTGACAATCTTGCCATAGTCTCTCACAAAGCGACGATAGTAGCCCGTGAGGCCTAATAAGCCCCGCAGTGCCCGAATAGTCTGGGGCCGCGGCCAGGTAAGCATACTTTCAATCTTCTGGGGGTCAGCCTTGACGCCTTGAGCTGAAACGAGATGCCCCAAGTACTCCTCCTCCTGACCAAAGGAACACTTGGACCGTTTGGCATAAAGCTGATTCTTGCGGAGAATAGAAAAGGCTTCTTCAACATGGGCCAAGTGCTCCTCCCAACTGGCGTTGTAGATGAGAATGTCATCAAAAAAGATCAGCACAAAGCGCCGTAGGAGCTCCCGGAAGATCTCGTTCATGCTGGCCTGGAAAGTGGACGGCCCCCCGGTCAGGCCGTTGGCCATCACCAGAAACTCGTAGTGACCGCCGTTTGTTCGGAAGGCCATTTTGTGGATATCTTCTTCCCGCATCAGGATCTGATAATAGCCGGATCGCAAATCAAGCTTGGTGAACCGCTGTGCGCCATGTAGCTCATCCAACAACTCTTCAATCAGAGGAATGGGGAACTTATCTTTCACGGTAACACTGTTCAGTGCGCGGTAGTCGACACAAAACCGCCACGAACCATCCTTCTTCTTAACCAAGATAATCGGAGCGGAGAAAGAACTCGTACTGGGGCGGATGATTCCTGCATCTAACATTTCCCGGACACTGCGCTCGATCTCAGCCTTCTGCATGTGCAGATATCGGGAAGAGAACGGGGCTCCGCTCCCCCCTTAAGCACGATCTGATGGTCCCGAAAGCGCGGTGGGGGAAGAGAACGGTGCTCCTGAAATATGTCAGTATACTGATCGAGAAGAGACTGCATCTGGACGGGTACCTCAGATGCCCCCGTTTCGCTCGCCTTTATTCCCAATAGCACCGCCATCATGCCGCCATCATGCCGTCTTCCTCGGCAAGTCGCTGAAGCTTCGAACAAATATCTCCTTAACCGGAGATGCTTTGATGCCCTTCAAACAGAACTGCTTCCCGTGCTGTGAGAACTCCATGGTCATGTGATCCCAGTCAAAAGTGACTCGCCGTAGCTGGCGCAGCCAATGCACTCCCAACACCATATTGGAACTTCTGATCGGAAGAAGGTAAACATCGGTTCGTCCCGTGTAGCCCTGTATGTTGAGCTCCACCTGCCTCAATACTCCTTCACACTGCAGCTTGCTACCATCAACCACCATAACCTGAAAGGACGCTCCTTGATCAACCACGTATCCCAGTCTGCGCGCCACCTCAGGATGGATGAAATTGTGGGTACTCCCACTGTCAATCAAGATCGTCTTGTTTTCCCTCCGGATCTTGTCTGCCATGCGCATAGTGAGGGGGGCCGTGCAACCCTCCATCGCCTATAGCGAAACTACGAACTCGGTCACTTTCAACTCCTCTGTCAGCTCCGGCTCAGGACCCTCGTCCATCTCCTCTTCCCCATCTTCATGTAGCATGAACACCTGAACCTTCTGACATTTGTGCCCAGGAACGAACTTCTCGTTACAGTTGAAACACAACCCTTTGACCTTCCGCGCCTGAAGTTCCTCCCAAGTCAGCCGAGTGACAACCGACTTGCTTGGACCTTGCGGTTCCTTCCTGACCATAGTCGTGGTGGTCGTGGTCTTAGTACGTGCTGTGCTGCGGGTACGTTGCCTGTTGTAACGTTCTTCCTGTATCCGAGCAAGACTAATCACATGGTTTAAGTTGCGGGGCATGTAGGACTGTATCTCATCCCGCAAATAGTCCTTGAGACCCGACGCAAAACAACTGAGCAACGTCTTTTCTTCCCACTGTACTCGGTTCGCCAACTTTTTAAACTCAGTACGGTATTCCATCACAGTACCCTTCTGACGAAGCTTCTGCAGGAGTGCCTCAAAGTCCTCATACTCCAACGACCCAAAGCGAGCGGTGAACCCGTCCACAAAGTCCGTCCAGGGCACATAATCCTTGCCCCTCAAAAATCACTGCACCCACTGGAAAGCATCATCTTCCAGATGGAACGATGCTAACTGCACCCACTGTCCTTCGGGAACCTCCTGATAACTGAAGAACAGTTCTGCCTTCTGCAACCACTCCAAAGCGTCGCCGCCATGGAATTTCGGAAAATTCATGCGTGTCAACTTTGGCGGCATGCACTACCGCTGGCTGACCTGTCCACGCCATCCCGCCTCCTGTCCATATCCCGCCGGCCTCCTTGGTTCTTCGTGTTCAAAAGGCATGCCCGAGAAGCCATGACGAAGCGGTCCCGCCGCCGGAGCACCACCCCACTGCATGCCTTCTCTTGCCGGAGGAGGTAGCAGCCCCTCCCCTCCTCCATATGGGGGAACCGGCCACCCACCACCTCTAGCGCCCAAACCGCCCAAGCCGCCCCCACCGGTGCTGAAACCCGCTGTACCGAACCCACCGGAGCCACCCCCGCCTGCGCCGAACCCGCTGGGGCCAAACCCGACCGCTCCGACCCCGCCGGGGTCACCCCCGCTTGCGCTGAACTCGCCGATGCCTCCCGTGCTCGATCTGACCCCGCCGGGGCTACCCCCGCCTGCTCCGACCCCGCCGATGCCTCCCGTGCTCGATCCGGCCCCCTGCGCGATGCCTGCTCCCCTTGTCGAGCCGGCCTGCCCTCCGTTGGCGCCGATCCGGTGCTGTTCGACCCGTGCAGCGGAAGATCCGCCCGGATCCTCCTCCATCACGGCCTTACCCTTCAGGTTTTGTGCCAACAACGCCACGATCTCCTCCATTCGAGTGTCGATCCGTTCTTCTAGCCTTTGGGTCGAAGTTTTCACGTTTTCCTCGATTGCGGCAACCCAATTCGTCAATCCCTCGAGATTTTCCTCTAGGGTTTCCAAGTGGCCGATTCCTCTTGCGTTCGAGTGGTTACCATGGTGGAGAAAAGAACCCCTGATACCAATTGTTAAGTGAAAGAAGAGAGGGAGATAAAGATCTAGAGAAGATTGAAAACTAGGGTTGAGAAAGTTAGAGAAAAGGAAAAAACCTGGAATATTCTTGCTTGTCCACCAAAGGAGGGGTTCCGGGTATATTTATACCTGGACCCATGGCTGGCTGGCCGGCCCCAATAGGGGCTGAACTGGGTTGGTTCAGCCCCCGAGGGCCAGTTCTTCAAAGAGTGGGGGCTGAACCAATTGGTTCAGCCTCGTTGTTGCCTCCGTATCTCCCCCGCCGTCTCGTGTACTGACGCCCAAATAACCGGGCTTCGTCCGGGGGCGTAACAGATTCACGGGCCTGTATTTTTGGACTAGAAGTTGCCTTCTTATGCTCTTTCATATACCCCTAGTTTCTATCTCACTACGAGGATATTCGATGTTGGCATTAGCGTCTTGGACATCCGTCACCCATCTATCTTCAAAAGTTATTTCTTTTATTTTTGTAATTAAGTTGTTTTCATGTGATATCTATGAACTCTCTACGCATGTTCATTATAGTTTTTCTCAGGTTTCTCCTCTTAGCTTTCTTCTGTTTGATGTTGCACATTCTGATGTTTAGGTCCATCTACCATTTTATTTCTAAGTGATTTTTCGTTGGTTTGTACCCTATGACGATAAATCAATTCAAAAGCACCGTCACCCATCTATCTTCAAAAGTTATTTCCTTTATTTTTGCAATGAAGTTGTTTTTGTTGAGAGAGAGAGATGAAGAGAAGAGTGCACCTTAGGGTTTTCTCCTTTTTCTCTTGTCTCCCGAACCGGCCAGCAAAACCTTTTAAAAGCAATTAGCCACTATTTTGGTTATGGTCACCTCCTGGTGAGCATTTGTTAGCTTGAATTTTAACACCCCCCCTCAAGCTAACACCATAAGCATCCTGCATCCTGAGCTTGAGGGAGCAAGAATGAAGAGATTTACTAGATATAGTCTTGGTGAGCATGTCAGCAAGATGATCTTCAGATGACACAAATGCTATGGTAACAGTCTGATCCTGAATTTTGTCCCGCACAAAGTGAATCGATTTCAATGTGCTTTGTTCTCTCATGAAAGACTTGATTGTTAGATATATGAATAACATCTTGAT
The DNA here is from genome assembly GCA_039513925.1 of Platanthera zijinensis. Classification (NCBI taxonomy): domain Eukaryota; kingdom Viridiplantae; phylum Streptophyta; class Magnoliopsida; order Asparagales; family Orchidaceae; genus Platanthera; species Platanthera zijinensis. Next base: position 73,723,840 of record CM077097.1, read on the forward strand.
TATCACAGTAAAGGTGCATAGCCTCAAGAACAGTGAAGCCCATTTTCCCCAAGGTAGATTTAACCTAGATGAGTTCACAGGTAGTAACATCAATGACACAATACTCTGCTTTAGTGGAGGAACGTGCGACAACATTTTGTTTTTTTACTTCTCCAAGAAATAAGGTTGCCACCAACAAAGATAGTATATCCACTCGTGGATCTTCTGTCCAGGGAAGAACCCGTCCAATTAGCATTACAGTACCTGTGGACCTTAAGGTGACCATGATCTTGATAGATAATGCCTTTTCCGGGGTCCTTTTTTTAAGTATTTTAAAATCCGCAGAACAACTTGATAGAGATGAGCTTTAGGGTTGTACATGAATTGACTAACTAAGACAACGACGAAGGAGATATCAGGTCTGGTAATTGTCAGATAAATCAACTTCCCCACGATACGTTGAAATTCTGCCTTCTTCTCAAGATCAGGAGAAGTCTCCTTGTGAATGTCATAATTAGGGTTTACAGGACTATCCACAGGTTGGACTCCCAAATATGCAACGTCACTGAAAGATCCAAGACATATTTGCGCTGAGAGATCATAATCTTTTCTGTAGATCGAGCAATCTCAATTCCAAGAAAGTACCGAAGAAGACCCAAGTTCTTGATTTCAAAACAAAAGCCAATTCCTCTTTAACCAGGGTAATGTGGTGGTCATCAGTTCCTATAATAATAATATCCACATACACTGTGAGAATAGTGGTGCATTCCTCCTTTTTGTAGTCAAATACTGAGTGATCTGAAGTACATCAAGTGAATTTTAGATGAACAAGTTTGTCGCTTAGCTTGGCAAACCAGTCACGAGGTGATTGTTTGAGAACATACACGGCTTCCTTTAGGAACATCCATACTAGGCGGAGTCATGTAATTTTTTTCTTCTAATTCACCATGGAGGAAGAAATTTTTTACATCAAGCTAGTGTAAAGTCCAAGACTTATGAGCAACAATAAACAATAGAATTCTGACTGAGTTCAGTTTAGCGACTGGAGCAAATGTCTCTTGGAAGTCAACTCTATCAGCCTGAGTGAAGCTCTGTGCGACCAATCTTGCTTTATATCTATCAAGAGTTCCATCTTGACGAAATTTAGGAGTATATATCCATTTGCATCCGACTGGGTGACACCCATGTGGGATGGGGACAATCTCCCAAGTCTTTTGATGTTGGAGAACATTCATCTCCTCCTGCATAGCCTTTATACAGTGGGGATTCAAGCCATCTTCAAAAATCTGTTAGGAATAGAAATAGAAGAAACAGATGCAAGGTATGGTTGTAACGAGTGAGAGATAGAGTGATACCCAACCTATTTTTCAATAGGACATCTAGTACGACCATTATGAATTTGAAGAGCAGAAGTGGTCTCCTGAGTGGTGTTGTTGCTTGGACTTGGCAGAGTGGTGGTGGGTGGTGGAGAATGAGTGTGACATTCTTGTTCAATACTTTTGTTTTGCCTTCTCTGGTAAACTTGAAGATCCTTCCTCCTGTACACACGAAGATCATTGGTTGGAGCTTTCTTTCTAACAAGAATATCCACACTTCTCGGAGTGAGCACATCAACCAGAACAAGTAGAGGTGGTAACATGTTACTCTCATCTTTGCGTTCCTCCTGAAATATGAAAATTTTGCTCTCATCAGAGTAATAGGGAGTATTTTCAAAAAAGATAACATCTTTGGATATAAACCTTCTTCGGAGAGCAGGAGAATAACACTTATACCCCTTTTGGTTGGCAGCATATCCCACAAAGACACACTTTATCGCTTGCAGACCTAATTTATCCTTATGAGGCCCCACAATATGAACAAAAGCAACACATCCGAATATCTTAGGAGGAAGATTGAATAAATGCATATTTGGGCAAACAAGTTTTAGGGGATACTTTCTCTCCAATGTGGCCATCCGATTAATGAGATATACGGAGGTGAGGGCACCTTCATCCCAAAGTCCATTAGGGACGTGCTTCTCTTGCAACAGAGAACGAGTGGTCTCCAAGATATGGTGATTCTTCCTTTCGGCTACCCCATTATGCTGAGCAGTCCCCGGACAGGAAGTTTGAAAAATTATGCCATGGTCTCCCAGGAAACCCTGACGATCACTACATGTGTATTCGCCTCCGTTATCATCCTAAGAACTTTAATTCTAGTCCTAAATTGAGTCTGCACATGATCATAAAACAACTGAAATATTTCTGAAATCCCATTCTTCTTTTTCATGATGTACACTCAAGTAAAGCGTGAATGATCATCAATAAAAGAAATAAAATATTGAAAACCATTCATAGAGCAAATAGGAAATGTCCAGACATCAAAATCTATCAAATCAAAAAATTTCACACTTCGACTCAGACTAGGAGCATAGTTGGTTCTATAATGCTTAGTTAATTCACAAGACTGACAATCAAAAGTATTTTTTTTAACATTAAGGAAATGCGGAAAGATAGCTTTTAGAGTCTTCAAACTAGCATGACCACATCTCTTATACGATAGCATCAACTGATTAAGATTGATAGACCTCTGAGCACCATGAGCTTGACAGTTGTTCATGACATACACACCACCCGACTCATGTCCACCACCAATCGTCTTCCCACTCGCCAGATCCTGTAAAAATAATGAGAAGAGAAAAAAGTGATAGAACAGTTGAGCTGTTTAGTTAAACTGCTCACAGATAAAAAATTTGTGAGGAATGAAGGAACAATAACCATAGATTTGAGAGTAACAGAGGGAGAAAGATGAATAACTCTTTTACCAGTCACTGAAGCCGAGGATCCATCAACGAGTTTCACACTGCCAGATACAGGGGAAATAGAGGAAACACCCACAGAAGACCCGGTTATGTTGTCGGATACCCCTTAGTCAATGATCCAAGGGGTCGATGGTCCTTTAGATGACACAAAAGTAGTATGAACATGAGCAGCTGTACTCGCCAAGTCACCAACGAAAGGTTTTCCAGCAGCATTGGCTTTCAGTGCCTTGAGTTCTTTAGTCAGACTCTCGTTTTCCGCCAAAAGATACCCATTGTTCTCAAGATTGCCATACATAGCTGTTTGGAATCTCATATATTTCCCATCAGAGCCACGGACCCAACCCGAAGGAACAAGATAAGGATGAAGATCCCAACATTTCTCTTTCCCATGTCCTTTCTTCTCACAGTGAGGGCACTTCATTTTACTCTCATCATCTTGTTTCATATTTCTAGAATGCCACTTCTTCTGCTCAGCAGCGAGAGCAGATTTCTCATGGCCAACATGAACATTTGAACGAAGGGAGTTTATACGTCTTGTCTCCCCTCGAATATAGTGGGCCACAATCTTCAAATCAGGCACAAAATCTCTTCCCAATATCTGAACTCTTTGAAATTCAAGTTCGGGGGGGGGGGGACCAAACAACATTTCAAACACCTTCCGTTGCATAAGTTCCGTCTTGTAGTCTTCTATAGTCTGGATATCAGAATATTGATCAATTTCTTCCCACTTATGAGTTAGTTTGCTATAATATTACTCGAAATCAGTCATCTCTGTCATGTGGATGTTGATGCAGAGCAGAGACGAGGACGTTCTTTGGGCCTGTTTGGGGCTGATTTGACAACTTTCCATATGTGGCGTGCCCGAATCGACGATCGGACTCCGCAATTGCGTCCGGAGCGTCGCCGCGAGTCAAAATCTTATATTACTTTATGTTATTTGGACTTTTATTTCATGTATTTTGAGACATCTCCCGCCGGCTAATCATAGCCAACGAATGGGATGCCCTAGCATTTCTTTTCTTATAAATAGGAGTTATGAGGGCTGAAATGATTCATTGTTGAATTTGGAGAAGAAGCATTCCCGGATTCCAGCGATCCCTCCCCGATGCCGACGCCGTGGAACCCTAGGTGACGACTCCTAGGCCGCCAAACTCCTCCTCAAGGTACTACCCATCCATAGACCTCTTTTCCCACCTTGAATACCCCCCTCCACCGCCCCTTTCCTCCCCTACAGCCGGCTGAAGTTCTGTCCAGGAATACCTTTTTCAATGCACTGTTGATTAATGAAATCAACTATTCATTCCTAAAGTTTTAATCCCTCCTTCCAGCCACCGGAAACAGCCGCATCCCTCTCAAAAACCCCCGGCCTGCTGCTGCAATACCGCCTCCCAGCCACCCCTCCATCTCCTGTTCCGCAGCCCCCTCCCCTTCCTTTACAGGATGACGGCCTGGACCCTCCACCCCCAGGCCACCGCCGGCCCCTCCTCTCATAGCCGGCCACTCCAAGGGCCCTATTTGTCCTAGCCGCCCACTCCTTCACCTTCCCATCCGTGGATCCACTTCCCACCGCTCCGAAAACCCTAGATCTATCTTGATCTAGTGCTACCACCCTCCAACCCGTCATTTTCACCCATATTCCTCTTCCCGTAGCCCGAATCCACCGTCAAATTATCGATCTATCCACCTACACCCGGATCCATTCCCTAGTGGTCGGATCTCTCCGTTTCCGACACGTTCTCCCTCTTTTCCACCGTGGGCAGCCACCTCGCCGTCGCCGTACCACCGGATCCACCTCTGATCGCCCGTCTACACATCCGGACCTTCAAATTCTTCAGTGCCTCGGTTCATCCCTCTACGTTGTGAGCGTTTGTGGTATTGTATTATTGAATTTGACATTTTCATTTGGTGTTTTATTGTATTGTGTTGAGATTATTGTTGCGTGAAAATTGGTTTTATTATACTAATAATTGCAGGAAGAATTATTCGCCGCACGCTTGCTTTGGCCCTCCGAGCGGAGGAAGCCGCTATTTAATTGCTGAAATTAATTGCTTGCTTTTATTTCAAATATTTGCGTGGTGTTTAATTCTCATTGCTCATTTTAATTGTCATCGTCACCGACGGTCGCATTACATTTAGAGTTGTATTAGTGTGTCACCCCGCACCAGCACTTAGAGTCGTAGTCTCCGAGCACAACTAGCCTACCCTACATCAGATGTGCTCAGTCTGAAGTTGATATATTCTAGCCAAGTCTTTTTTTTGAGTAATTTCGTTCGATTAACTCCCACATTTCTTTCGCAGTTTGACAGAATAAAAAATGACTTGTAATCTTAGGTTCCATAGAATTGACAAGCCAATTGATCACAGTAAGATTTTCACCTTCCTATTCCTCATATAGGGGATCGGTCTTGCTTGGGGCCGACTTGGATCCGATGATAAACCCAAGTCTTCGACGGCTCCCAATGAAAATCCACATAGATTGAGCCCACAAGAGGTAATTTCTCTTACTCAGCTTGATGTGAGTCACCTCCTGATTGAAGTCCATGTTTGGACTGACTCCACTATAGTGTTTAGATTGATCAACCACCCCTTCAGAGGCATTAACACTGTTCAACTTGTCTTCCATCAGAACAACACCAAGAAGAAGAGAGTGCACCGACAAACCCTCCCTGGGCAGGGGACACAAACACCAAGGCGACAACCACCTTCCAAAAAACGGAGAGGAGCCCGACGGCTTCAGTCCGACCCTCCCAACACCAGAGCAACCTCCTTCAACAATAGCCGGATGAACCACCTTCAAATGAAGCAGCAAGAACAGTTAGGAGCCTGGCGCCTTTTGACCTCCTAACACCGGAGTAGCCTCCTTCAACAGCAGCCGCATGAACCACCTTCAACAAAAGCATCAAGAACAGATAGGAGCCCGATGGATTCGGCCCTTCCAACACCGGAGCAGACCTTCCACAACAATCACAGGAACAAGAGGAGTACCACCGGCTTTAGCCGATCTCCCCACAAAATTCCCCAACGGGAAACAGGATGCCCAGGCGCAGCGAAAGACAGGCGCGACGGGACGAAGAAGCGAGATCAGGACGAAGAAGCGAGATCAGGACGAAGTAGCGAGATCGGGACGAGGTCGAGCATTCAGGTCGACCGAGATGGGGGATCCATCGCCTCTGATACCATGTCGAAGGAGAGAGATGAAGAGAAGAGCGCGCCTTAGGATTTTCTCCTTTTTTCCTTGTCTCCCGAATTGGCCAACAAACCCTTTTAAAAGCAATTAGCCACTATTTTGGTTATGGTCATCTCCCGGTGAGCATATGTTAGCTTGTCTCTTAACAGTTTTCATGTGATATCTATGAACTCTCTAAGCATGTTTGTTATATTTTTTTCTCATGTTTCGCTTCTTAGCTTTCTTCTGTTTGATGTTGCACATTCTGATGTTTAGGTTCATCCCCTGTTTTATTTTTAAATGATTTTCACTAGTTTGTGACACTATGGTGATAAATCAATTCAAAAGCACTGTTCACATGCTTTGTAGTGATAATGAAGGGGATTATGATGGTCGTGGAGTGTTTGAGTCTTACATTGTTGATCATGGTATAATATGTCAAAGTACCTATAAAATGTAGTAATAGAATGAAAAAACAACATCTCCTTGAGGTTGTTCGCTGCACTCATTACCATGCATCTTCCAAAATGGTATTGAGGTAGTGCTCTTCTAACTATGACTCATCTTATGAGTCTTCTTCCATCCAGAGGTCTTACTTATACTATTATAGCCAAACTCTTCACCCACTGCATGGTTCATGCGCTTCATCTACCACATCATATTTTTGGGTATATCTGTTTTGTGCACATTCATCAACATCATGAGGACAAGGTCGGCCCTCCTGCTCAGAGGTGTGTTTTTATTGGTTATTTATCCACTACAAATCTAACATTCAAAATTTTAATTGTTTTTTAAAAATTTATGGTTGGAAAAAAGTTAGTACTGGCATAACAATTATCATATGAGGTACTCCTGTGTTTTAACTTTATAATGTTCAATTAATTAATAAAATAAGTTTACGAATTTTAATTAGGCACGAATTGGGGATTTCGGGAGCGTTCATTGTTGATATAAGAAAGTTTAAATGCATAGTGACAATTTTGTAATATGCACATCATTGCTTGACGCACCTCTCATTGAGAAATTAGGGTTGTTGTTATATTCTTATAACTTACGACCCCACCACTCTTAATAAAATCATGGATCACAACTCTCAGCTGCACGCCAGAAGTCGAAACCAAATCGCAGGTTACGCGCCTTTCATAGACGCCCTCTCTCGTTCCATTTGGTCGACGGGACAGTGCCTGCAACGGCTTTCTCTGTCGAATTCGACGACAACCTAGGAAGCACCGGTACAGGTACGAGTACCGGGTACCATGTATCCGGTACGGCGGCACGACAAAATTTTAAAAGCAAAGATACGTGTACAGCGGGATACGTTGTATTAAATATAATTAATATGTATATATATCTCACAAATGTAATAAAAAGTCCTCAAAATAATATTAGATCAAGCATAATTGCATAAATTATCAATTTTATACCCTATACATACTAAACAACATGAGTATGAAGAACTAACAACACATGTATATAGTCAAAAAACAAAATAATAAAATTTAAATAAAATTCTTTATAGTTTTAACGAAAAAAATACTTAAATTTGAAGCGCATTTTGTTATAAACAAACGCTGCTAATTGCATTCATGGTTCATAAAATTTTCTTTTCTAAAAGTCGCACAAAATTCTTTTGTTTACTTTAGAAAAACATACTCTATCACAATGCAGAATGATCTGGCAAGTCCAAATGTATCTACAGATTAGAGTAACAGGTGTATCCGCCGAGTATCGGGTACGTACCGGTACCGGATACGTATCCGGTACGGGTACGTGACACTCAAGGAAGTATCGGTGCTTCATAGTCGACAACAAGTAACAAGTTACTTTCTCCATTGAATTCGACGACAACAAGTAACATGTTGCCTTCTCCTTTGCTCTAAACGTTCAATCGAGTGCCCTTTCTCACGATCAACCTCCCCCTTCTTCCCTTTTGCCAGGTAAGGGCCGGATCTGCCCTTCCAGTGAGTTTCCTGTGAGATTCATGGTTTCTCCTCCCTCTTATGCTCGATTTTTGGAATCAAGGATTTTGATTTTCCTTGTGCAGAGAACCACCTGTTCCTTTTGTAGCGTCCAACTGTTGGGGAAGAGGTAAAAACAATTTTTTTGTTCATCTGTTCGTCATTTAATTCCTTTGTCAGTTTTCTTCCATTATTTAAAAGTAGTTTCATTAGATTCCTATCAAACCTTAGAGAGAAAAAATAATCCCTAGATTTATTCCTCTCACATATTGTTTGTTGTAGTTTCCGATTAATGTCAAGTTACTTACGTTTGGCGGTATATCGGTGAAGCCTTGCGTAATTTCCATTTCAACCTTGTGAAGTATGCCGCCATGCTGTGTGTACGAGGACCGCGACACTGAGATAAGAAATATGATTCTTTTTGGTTCGACATCATGTAATTAAATCAATTTATGTAATTTCCTTACACATTTTAAATGGTTACGCAGGAAGAAATACAAAATTTAATACATCATGCTCTATGCATAAATGATATTAGTAGATTATAACTTATTGGTCTTATCACATTAATGCGAATAATGCATGCAAAATTATAAGGAATTTTATTAGGATTTAGGCGTATCACCTAGCTGTAAGATATACCTTTGCTATATACACATGCAATGAAATATGAATATGAAAGTAAAAATTTTGTAACTTAAACTTCTAAAAGTGGAAAGCTATATTATATTGTTAATTCATCGTGTTAATATCATTAATAATAAACAAGACATAATATGTAAACATGGTGTAATACGTAATTTAAGATTATACTCTTATGCAAATGTTTCCCCTAAGATTAATCATGCCAATCACTAATAAGAAGGTAAAAGATTAATGGAACATTTAAGATTAATGATTTTATGCGGGTGTTTTTATATGTTCTGCATGTTGACCATTATAAGAAGATGGATACGGGGCACTATCGAGGGGTTCTCTCATGGTTGATAGAGACTATCATACTCATAATGCATAACAGACTGTATGTGCCTCAAATGGGGGAGTCGACACCCCATGTAAGATAATTAGATGGGAATACTTGTCTGTGATCGAGGCACGCTAGGGCACCTATGTTTTCCATTAGAGACTCAAATCTCTAGAATGTACATACGAATCTACTCTACTAAGTATAAGAAGAAAGAGAATATAAGTCATCTCAACTCTAAATACAAGTCAGAACCTAAAATCTATATACTTTAATGATTCCGAAACTAGAGAAAAATTTAGTATAAGATCAAGTCATAGAAAATACATTTACGTTCAAAAAGTACTTTTATAGAAAATCATACATAAAACTGAAGTATACTTTTCTTTAGCCTAAAATATTATTTTAAAGTATGCACACATATTTCTTTAAGTTATTTTTAATGTCATTAAGGGGAAGTGTTTTTCTTACTCACCAGTTATGTTGATCTTGTCTTCAAACATTTCTTTTAAGGGGACAATTGTCGAGAGATTTGGGTAGGATAAGCTTCCGAGGATTTATATTTTTTGTTTGTTTTACTTATTAATTTGATGTATCAACTATATATGAACTCAAATGTAATAAACTCATTTTATGTTTTAGTATTTGAGACTCTTCACTCTTTTCTTTTTTAGTTGACTTTGTTTATCAGAAATTGAGGTATTTCATTAACCTTAACTTAGTATTTAATTTTTTCACTGTGTACTCTAAATATTTTCTGTTATGTACCAATCTTATTACTGTTACTTAATTTGCTTTATATCACAAGTGATGATCAGTCTTTTGAATTGATGTTAAACTATGTAGGGGTGTTATATTTGGTATCAATGTCAGTTATAGGATCCTTTGAACCCAAAAAATCCATAGAGCCTTTAGATTTCATATGAATCACGCCTTCGACGTTAATGTCATAAATTTTAGTCTTATCCTTAGATTTTACATATGAATGTCTGATATTTTTCATAACTAACTTTCACGGTGAAATAAAACCTCTGTGATTATCATGGAAGAGGTTATTCTACCAACAAAACTAGTACCTACGGGAATTGCAACTAAAATTGCCTGGGCAATAACCCTACCTACAACGATTTTGGTCCTAACTCCTGCTTTTGCCGTCGCGGAGATTAGAATGGATTGTTACCTGAGGAATTTTAGATATCTCCGCCCCTCCAACTTCAGTAGAGAAGAAAATCCTATGGAGACATAAGATTGGGTGATTAAGGTCGGGTATCTCTTGCGGTTGCCTAAGCAGGGCATGCTCAAAAGTGAGAGCTTCCAAGATCTCATCTAAAGACGGGGAAATAGACTATTTCATTGCTTAACCTTTCATACAATACTCTAATAGTCAATATACCCCCTAATGACATGACCACAATTATAATGAAATGCATAAAATACTAAAAGACCTATAATTCTCTAACTACGACTTGACTTATACGACTCAATATGACTCGACTCATTATATTAGTATCTTATTACAATAATAATAATAATAATAGATCCATAACACAATCATAAAAAAATGGGTGCAGAAATTAAGCTTTTATAGCATTGTAGGATGCATAAAAAGTTAAAATTAGAACTAGAATAACACTCTTAAACAACTCCCCAAACTTAAATTGAGCATTGCCCCCAATGCGAGAAAAAATAAATAAAGGGCAGGAGGATGGAAATGGGGTCACCCGGTTATAAGTTGCATCTGAAGCCATGAACTCAAAATGAAAGGTTACTGACTTCCAAAATTATAGTTGTGTCGCAAAACTTGAGTACTAACAAAAAAGCAAACATGGGCACAAGTAATCATAAATAAAAGTAGGCATAAACAAAATATACTTGGGTTGCCTCCCAAGAAGCTAGGTATTAAAGATTCATTGAAAGACTTTTTTATTGATCACACACACGACCTAATATTACATATTTTGTGGGCATACTAAGTGGACATGCATGCTTCTAGAGTTTGTTTCAAGAGGTTGCTAATTGAGTTCTGAGACCTTAAGAAGGCCCCTGGCCGTGGAATTCTATTCTCAAGAAACAGTCACTTGAAGATCGAGGTATTTATAGATGTTGATTGGGCTAGAAGTTAGGATGATAGAAAGTCAACCACTAGCAATTGTATATTTGTGGGAGGCAACTTGGTGACTTAGAGGAGCAATAAATAAAATGTTGTAGAATGATCAAGTGCAGAGGTAGAATATAGGACCATATTCCAAGGTCTTTGTGTAAGGCTTATGGTTAACATCTATTTTTTGGGACCTAGGTATCCTTGAACTCATACGTATCTTATTATATTGTGATAGTAAGAGCACAATTAGTATATCCCGCAATTCTCTCCAACATGATATGACTAAACATCTAGAAGTGGAGATATATTTTATTAAAGATCATCTGCACAAAGGAAATATTTTTACCTCCTTTTTTCATTTCAAAGACAAGTTGACATATGTTTTCACCAATGGTCTTAGCTGTGATACATTTATTGATGACATGCTCATGTTTGGAATGATAGATATCTTTTCTTCCAAATTGATGGGAGAGTTGAATAAATATATTACCTCTTGTGTTGTGTTATATTAGATATATTAGCTTATTTTTCAATATAGTTGCATTTATGTAATTTGTTCCCTTCCTATCCCATGTATGTATGGGTAGGAGTTAGTGTTTAATCTGATTTTCCTATCCTATTAGTTATCTTTATCATGGCTCGAAGGATCTTATATAGACTTACAAAAGACACTTTGCGAATAAGTTCTAACAATTGGACAATTACCAGGATTCCCAAAATTACAATTTACTCAAAATAATAATTTACTACACTTACCTAAAGTGCAAAATAAAATCTAACTTGTCCCATGGATCGACCCTTATCAAGGATCATGATGTTTCATCTTTCCTTTAAAATGTAATCTAATTTTATGTCTTCATATTCTTGTTCATTGATTTTTCTCTAGAAGAGCTTCTTGTAGTGCTGTTTTGATGTTGAGGCGTCCCACAAAATAGGTGTTGAAATGTAAACCACCGAATGATTCATTTACACATAGGAGCCTCTATATACAAGGAAAATAAATGCGACATTTAACATAACATAAATATAGTCTAACACTCCCCCTCATGTTGGACGAGTGATGTTGATCATGCCCAACTTGCCCACAATCGTGCCAAATAAGTTCCCACTTAATCCTTTGGTGAGGATGTCTGCTAGCTGCCTGTTGGAGGGCACAAAGGGAGTACACACAATCCCTTTCTCAATGTTCTCCTTGATCAAGTGTCGATCCACCTCAATATGTTTCGTCCGGTCATATTGAACGGGATTGTGTGCGATACAGACAGTGTTGTGGATATCGGCCGACATGTCCGACATGTCGGCCGACATGAAGGTTTGGGAGCAAAAACGACACAAAACCGGCACAAAGTTTACGTGTGGCGTTTTGAAAAAAACGGACCGACATGTCGGTTTTAACCGACATGCCGGCCCCAAAAAACGCCTGTATCGGGCGTTTTTTTAAAGTTAAATTTTTATATTTTTTATTTTTTTATTTTTTATAACTAATGAAATGAGCTGGGGTCGGGCTACTGTTTTAACTCCCCCGACCCCGCTCATTTCATTTCATCCCGCTCTGCCCTACCTCTCCCCGTCGCTCCTGCCCTAGCTCTCCCGCGCGCGTCGGCGACACTGTCTCTCTGGTTATTTCTTCTCCCTTCTCGCTGGTGCTCTCTGGTTTTCTGATTCTCCGGTGCTCTCTAGCTTGTTGGTGCTCTCCCTCTCTCGCGCGCTGTCGGCACTCATTTTCCGGTGCTCTCTAGCTTGTTGGTGCTCTCCCTCTCTCGCGCGCTGTCGGCACTCTCTCTCTGGTGCTTTCTCCTCCCTTCTCGCTGGTGCTCTCTGGTTCTCTGATTCTCCGGTGCTCTCTAGCTTGTTGGTGCTCTCCCTCTCTCGCGCGCTGTCGGCACTCTCTCTCTGGTGCTTTCTCCTCCCTTCTCGCTGGTGCTATCTGGTTCTCTGATTCTCCGGTGCTCTCTTCCTCTCTCGGGCTCTCTCGACAGTGGTTGTGTGACTGACTGCTGCCTATACCTACGGGTGCATTCTTCTCCCTACCTCCCCCCCTCTCTCTCTGGTGCATTCTAATTTCTAATATGCCTATACTACTGCAGTGCCCTATACTACTAATTTCAGTGCGTATACTAAAATGATGTTGGTAATGAGTTGCTTATACGTGCTCTATACTAAATTTCAGTCGATGTGGTAATGAGTTGCCCCTATACAGCACTGTCTGTGAGAGGAACTGGAGCACTTTCGAGATGGTATGCTTTCATTTAGTTATTTAGTTAAACATAAATATCTTATTATAATATTGTATGCATTATTTAATAATTTTTAAAATTTTGTAGATACATTCTAAGAAGAGAAATAAACTCGACAGCAAAAGATTGAACGATCTAGTATTTGTGAAGTTCAATGCTTTGCTGAAGTCAAAATATTCTCTCGAGATCCATTGGCAGCGAAGAATATTGATTCTGGAAAGGTACTGGATGGTGACAGTTGATCCTGAGGAGGATGAAAATGAAGATGACAATGATGAAGTATTTCCTGGAGAGGGGCTGACAGTTGGCAATATAGTCGACGCTGATCATGAGGAAAGGAGACCTCAAAGAGCGGCTACAAGCAAAGAAGTCATAGTTGGTTATCCAAAAGGAAAATATCTGAGGTGACCGAGACAGATCTAGAGGGTTCATCCGATGATCTTATTTTATCTACTCTGCCAGCTATAGATGAGTCTATGAGCGATCAAGATTGAGGTACGTTTGAAATTTAATTTTTAAAAATTTGATCCATAAAAATGGTTAAATGTTACATATAGCTTTTAATGTTTAGAATTTCAATAGGTTGCAAAATAGGCATTGTGATATGTATAAAAAATAACATTAAATTAAATATATAATTAATTAAATATTAAAACCCGATATATGAAATATCCCCGATATATCCCCCGATATATAAAAAATCGACATGAAAACCCAAACCGACGTGTCCCCGACATCCGACATCTGCAACCTTGGATACAGATGGCAGACTTGTTGTCACAATACAACATGATGGGTCCATCCTCCGCAAGACCAAGATCACACATCAAGGCCCGAAGCCATAAGCCTTCGCAGACACCCTGAGCCATGGCTCTGAACTCGGCCTCAGCACTGGAGCGTGCCACAACTTGTTGTTTCTTGCTCCTCCAAGTAACAAGGTTTCCTCCAATGAGAGAATAATATCCGGATGTTGACCTCCTATCGTCCACAGACCCTGCCCAATCAGCATCAGTGTAGACTTCAACCTTCAGACCGGTGTTTGGTGTAAACAGGATACCCCTTCCTTGTGAAGACTTGAGATACCGTAGAATTCTGTGTGCAGCATCCATGTGTCGGGTCTTAGGAGCATGCATGTACTGGCTCACAACACTCACGTCATAGGAGATATCTGAGCGAGTATGGGACAAGTATATCAATCTTCCCACTAATCTTTGGAACCCAGGGATATCTTCAATGTCCTCACCATCATCACGCCCCAATCGGTGATTTGCTTCAATCGGAGTGTCAGTCGGTCTGCATCCGCTCAACCCCATTTTTTCAAGGAGATCTAAAGTGTACTTTTGTTGAGAAATGAAGATCCCCTGCTTGGATCTGGCAACCTCTATTCCCAAGAAATATCTGAATTTTCCCAGGTTCTTGACCTCAAACTCTCCAGCTAGCTTCTGTTTCAGATTTTGAATTTCTTCAACATCATCACCTGTTAGGACAATATCATCGACATACACAATGAGAACAGTAATTTTTCCAAGTCTCCGTTTGATGAACAGAGTGTGGTCAGCATTGCTTTGATAGTATCCAAATGACACCATAGCCTTGTGAAACCGGCCAAACCAAGCTCTTGGGGATTGCTTTAACCCATATAGAGCCTTTAACACTTTACATACTTTCCCTGCAGCACCAACCGGAGTAAGACCCAGAGGGGTAGACATATAAACCTCTTCCTCCAAGTCACCGTGGAGGAAGACATTCTTCACATCCAGCTGTAATAGGTCCCAATGTTTACAAGCGGCAGCAGAAAGTAAGACCCTGATTGTATTCACTTTTGCCACCAGGGCAAACGTCTCCTGATAGTCGATGGCTTGGGTTTGAGTATAACCCCTTGCAACCAATCTCGCCTTACACCTTTCAACAATTCCTTGTGGGTTCTGTTTCACCGAGAACACCCATTTGCACCCAACGAGTTTCTTGCCATAGGGAAGAGGAACTAAATCCCATGTATGGTTCTTCTCCAGAGCCTGCATTTCCCCAACCATCGCTTCACGCCACATAGGGATTGCTAGAGCCTGTTGCCATGATACAGGTATAGAGGCAGTAGAAAGAGAAGAGACAAAAGACTTGTAGGAGGTAGAAAGAGAAGCATAAGAAACATAATTTGATAGAGGATGTCGAGTACAAGACCTGATACCTTTTCGAAGGGCAATCGGGAGATCGGAAGGCCCTGAGCCAGGATCCACTGACTGTTCTGGTAGCATGGCAGGAACTTGTGTGCCTGGTCTCGTGATACGCCGAGTATATACCTGCAAGGTCGGGGGTGAAGGTATGAAGGAAGGTGGAGATATAGGGGAGGAGCTCACCACCATTGGGATAGAAGGACTCACTTCCACTGGTAGAGTAGTCTCCCCCTGAAGTGAGGGATACGTAGGAGGTACGGGCAGGGAGACGGAGGGAACATCCGAAGAGGGGGAATCAGAGAGAGGGTAGTAGGACTCAGATTCATGGAATGTGACGTCCATACTGACAAAAAATTTCCGGGTAGGTGGGTGAAAACACTTGTATCCTTTCTACGTAGAAGAGTAACCAATAAAGACACTTGAGAGCGCGGGGGTCCAGTTTGGAGGGGCGCGGTTGGTGTATGTGAACAAAGCAAACACAGCCAAACACCTTAGGAGGAAGCCAAGTAGAGGGCACCCGGAGGGTATCAAGGGGGTTAGACTTCCCAAGGACACGCGTGCATTCGATTGATGAGCTACGCAGCAGTTAGAACAGCATCTCCCCAATAGAATTTTGGGAGATGCATGGTGGACAAGAGACATTGAGCTACCTCCAGAAGGTGTCGATTTTTCCGCTCAACAACACCATTTTGTGCGGGGGAATAGGCACATGTAGTCTGGTGGAGGATGCCGTTATCGGCAAGATAGGTCTCAAACTGCGAATCCATGTATTCGCGGGCATTGTCGCTGCGAAGGATTTTAATTTTGGACTGAAATTGAGTGGAGACCATGTTATGAAAACGGCGAAAAACAGAGAAGACATCACACTTACGATGTTCAAGTACAACCATGTAGTACGGAAGAAACAATCAATAAAAGTAACAAACCACTCGCAACCATAAATAGAGGGAACACGACATGGGCCCCAGATATCAGTATGAATAACAACAAAATGGATAGAACTAGGCAACAAAACATTCATAAATGAAGTACGATGATGTTTGTTTTGACTACAGACATCACACACAAAAGTATCAAAAACAACAGTAGACAAAGCAGGAAATAACAACTTCATAACAGAGATAGAGGGGTGTCCTAGGCGACAATGCCAGGAGTACAAAGGATGAGTAGTGCTGGAGTGAAGTGCCGTGGTAGGAGGAACAACGTCAGAGTCAAGGACGTAGAGTCCATCCACCATGCTACCAGAGCCAATCACCTTCCCCGTCGTCAGGTCCTAAAAAACACAAGAAGAGGGAAGGAAGGTCACAGAGCAATGCATGTAGTTAGTTAAATGACTAATTGAAAGGAGATTACGAGTAAAGGTGGGAACATGAAGAACGGAGGACAAAGTGAGCGATGAGCAGGGGATGGTACCCTTGCCAGCAATAGAGGCAAGGGAACCATCGACAATGCTCACCTTATCACGCCCATAAAGAGGAGTATAGGAAACAAAACCTGTGGAGGACCCGGTCATATGATCCGTGGCCTCAGAGTCAATGACCCACTGAATGGAAGACGGAGAAATAACAGAGTGGGCACCTGGCAGTCCCGTGTGAGCGTAGGAGGACGAGGCTGAGGAAGACGGCTCAGTAGACATTCCCTGCATTATGCGTCGGAGGGCCAACATTTCATCCGCAGTAAAAACACCAGGAGGGGCAGAAGCATCAACACCAAAGGAGCCAGGGGAGACATCTGTAGTAGCATCAGTAAAATGGGCCGCACGGGGCGGAGCAGCATGGCGACTTGAGAAGCGTCCAGAACCACGACCTCCACGAGGTGGAGCACCTCACCTGGGGTTTGGGAAACCATGAAGCCTGAAGCAGGTATCCCGAGTGTGGCGAGTCTTGCCACAATAATCACATAGAAGATGATCCTTATCAGGATTCTTCAGCCTGAGATCCCGGGATGGCCGAGTACCAAGAAGAGAGGGTGTGGTAGCGGCCAAAGCAGATCCTTCCGGCACCGAGTCAGGGAGAAGGGTCTGACGACGATCAAACTCCTGCTGAACTATGCTGTAGACCTCAGGAAGAGAAGGTATCGAAGGTCGTCCCATGATCTGAACACTGATCTGGTCAAAGTCACGATGTAAGTCATGAAGGAATTCAAAGATGCGATTACGGTCATTCCTTGGTCCGAACCATCGCCTCATCAATAGGACTGACAAAGATAAGGGGGTCAAAATGATCATACTCTTGATAAAGCTGTGTGAACTCCAAGTAGTACGGGGAAGGAGGTCGGTCACCCTGCCGAAGTAAGCTGATTCTGCGGCGCAACTGAAATATCTGAGCAGCACTGCCACAACGGGAGTAAGTAGACTCCGCACGACGCCAAATATTGGCGGCATTGTCAAGAAAGAGGTAGTTGCGGGCAATGGACTCCTGCATTGAGTTGGTAAGACAAGACATAACCAAGGAATTCTCAGATTCCCACTGCTGCCAGTCGGGGGACGTCCGATCTGGTTCCTTCATTTGGCCCGTGACATAGCCAAAGAGACGCCGACTTTTGAGCGCCAGGGTGATGGAACGGGACCATGAGAGATAATTGCAATCATCAAGGCGGATAGTAGTGATCTGAGGAGTATTATGGTCGGTGGTTCCACGGAAAAGAACCGACGGAGGAGGGCCACCGGAACTAGGAGCCGGAGTAACTTCGGTAGAAAGAGATGGAGAAGCCGGAGAATCCGCGCCACTAGAACCCATCGCACAGGAATACAAATCCCGCAAGAGAGGGAAGTCCGGAAGAGAAATCCGGAGAGGAAGACACCCCAAGAATTAGGGCATCAAGAGATGAAAGTTAGAGGAGAAAAAATCCACCCATAGAGAAGCATCATGAAGAAAGGATGGCGCCGGAAGGAGCAGAAACAGTCACTGCATAGGAAGCCGACGCCAGAGGGAGCGGGAGAAAGCGGCGGAAGAGGGCGGCGGAAGGAATGGCCGACTGCGGGCTGCGAAGCGCGGCTGCGAAGACGCGACCGAGACGGAGACGCGGCGGGCGAGCGGCGAGGAGCGTGCGGCGCGTGGCGGGCTGCGAAGACGGGACGCGGGGCTGCGAAGGCAGAGACGGGCTGCGAAGTCGGAGACGAGGATTAGGGTTAGCGGTTTACGATATGATCTGATACCATGTTGAAATGTAAACCACCGAATGAATCTTATTCATTTACACATAGGAGCCATATAGAGGAAATACAAGGAAAATAAAGGTGATATTTAACATAACATAAATATAGTCTAACAATAGGTAACAACTTTTTCACCTTGGTTTGGTGGGAAAGACCGTTGTTGCTAGCTTCTCGTCGCTTGTGCCCCTTAATTGTGCACTTTTTAATATATTTTCTTTTTTACTCTTTTGACCCTTAGTTGTGTACTTTTCCATTCCTATATATATGTGTGTTACTCTTGATTATTATGCAAGCGATCCTAATTTTTAACATGCTATCAGAGTAGCCCTAATTTTCTCGCGACCGATTCCTCTTTTGATCTCGCACTCGGTAGCACAACGAGCCCATGACGTCCCGTCGATCTTCTCTCATTTGAATCTGCTCAGTTCCGCGTGCCTCCTCTACCATCCCATCTCCCATCGATCTTCTTGTTACACACCCGCAAGGGCAGCACGCTAGCAACATCCGAATCTTCCCAGTTTTTTTTCGTTCGACAGGTATAGGCGTCATAAACCTCGATAGAGATCTAACTTCTTCTCTGACGTCCAACTCCCTCCATTCTTGAGGGGATGATTTTTATTCCTCATTTTATCACCTATTGTGATTTAGCTTGGTTCCATTGCCAGGATTAATCATGCTTCCTTCCTCTTTCTATGAGAAAACCTATTTCTGTCTCTCTACTTCTAGTTTCTATGATCCTTTGTTTCTATTCTTGGGTCGCCAGGTCAGGGAGTGTTGACTCTTGAGTTATTTCATCCGGCAGAAATGCCTCATCCTCTTCCATGACTTTCATGAGATCCATCTGTGCAAACCGTGATCACAACACTGGCCAAATTACCATTATTTGATTGGATGGTACTAACTACCTCCCATGGGCTCGCCCCGTCACCCTTGCCCTAAACAGTCAGCTTATGTTTAGATGTCACTTGCATCACCTGGAAGCCGCCCTGGCTTCTCCGGATTTGCTGCAATGGGAGTCTGAAAACTCCTTAGTTATGTCGGGGCTTAACAACTCTATGCAGGAATCTATTTCCCACAACTATATGTTCTTGAATACAACAACTGATTTTGAAAAGGAGTTGAGGTCATCTATTCTTGTTGTGGGAATATGTTACGTGCCTCTTTGATAGAAGGGTTGTTAACCCTAGAAATGGTGGATGAGATGAGAGAGGTTGAAACCCTAGAAGGGGTGGGGGGGAAGAGAAGAACTTGAGGGAGAGAAAGAGAACTTAATATATTTTCTTGCATAAACCTTACATGACCCCAAGGGTCCTATATATATATATACAGGCGCTGATGACATAACCGTAAATGCAAACATACATCAAATATTAAAAAGACTTGATACTATAACGATTATTGATTTAATGCATCACAACTCGATACAGTGACTCGACTTAACGCATAAATAATAATAATAATACAAGATAACTGACGGAGGATCCATAACACTCTATCCGTTCTTGACATCAAGCTTACTCGCAGGCTCAAACTCCACGTGGATGGTCGGATCATCTGACATCTTGATCTCTCGCCAAAACAATGCCTGATCGGGCGTAGTTGCGGCTATGGCATCGAGTAGCGGTTGCACTTTCAGAAAGGCGGGTGGCAGAAGTAATGGCTTCAACGGGGTTGTTGGAGCGGCGGTGAGTAGCAACGACAAGAAAGTCGGAGGAATGATGGTTGATTGCAAGAATGGATCCGTCAGGGTCAGCCGAGTATGCGCCGACAAAAGAGGTGGCGATGTGGCCGGTGGAAGCGGCAAGGCAGGGGCCGACGGAGCAAGAGCCGGGAAAGGAGGCAGTGAGATAGTTAAAGGAGGCGGCAAAGAAGGGGCCGGTGGAGTAAGAGCTGGTAGTGGAGACGACGAGATGATCTGAGGCGGATGGGCGGGTTATCGGAGGCGGCGGGGCGGGTGAACGGAGAGGTGTAAAAGTGGCTTGTGGAAGTGGAGCCAGGGGTGACAGGGCAATGACAGACAAAAAAGACGGCGAGGTGGCCGGGTCCGACAACTGTGGAACGACGGGCACCGAAATAGACAGTGGTCGTGTGTCGACGGCCGGCGACTACAGTGAGTGGTGCAGAGCGGCGTTGACTGTAGGTGGTGGCCCAAGCTGTGGCAGTGGTGGCAGGTGTTCAATGAAAGGTGGTGGCGGGGCCACCACTGGAGGGATAGCCGACGACTCCAACTCTGGTGTTTATGGAGGTAGAAAAACAACCATCAAGGTGCAGGACATGCAGAGGGCTGCGAGCTTGAGGTCGAGGTTAGCGTCCAGGTGGCTGAGCGGAACTTCCCTCTGAGCAATACGGCGACCACGTCTGGTGAGGGTGGTGAGGAGCTCAGTTTGGTCGGCAACGCTAAGTGACATGATGGAAATGTGTAATAATTATTTAACAAATTAATTATATGATGAATTTATTAGTTAATAATTATGGGAAGAGATTTAACATTTAATTAATAAAGGGTGATTAATTAGGGAGGAAAGAGAGATACATGTGAGAAGGAATTAAAAAAGAGAAAAAAAAAGAAAGGGGTGATGTACGCAAAATGTTATAGGAGGTAAATAAAAAGATAGGCGGGTTGCATCGAGATGGGATGCCGGTGCATTGGAGCTGGGCTCGAGGGTTTTGTAAACACCAAAGAAGCGGGATTGCTTTAGATGGGATTTGGGACAAGCAGATGGGATGCAGGACTGGCAAATGAGATACATGACTGTGTGGCGGGTTGACGCAGAGAGAACGTGTGTGATAGTTGCGTGGGAAGATCGAATGATAGTTGTGAAAGTGAGGATAGATACAACTCTAGAGGGGGGGGGTGAATAGAGTATTCAAAAATTATGACACCCTACTCAACTCCCTTAGAGTTAATTTGCGGAATGAGTTTATAGATATTTGAAACCCTAGAGCCTAACACAAAGTGAAGTGCACAAGAGAAAGCTAACTGTAATTACAGTTGAGCTTTGGTCCTATCACAGCAACTAGCAATCCTAGTTATTTCTATTCACAGCCACAGTGCAATAATTAATTGAAGCAACACAGACGACACAAGAAGTTTATAGTGGTTCCCTCTAAATAGGTACGTCTACTCTTCTACCACCCTGGTAGGAATCCACTACAGGTTTTTGTTCAGGTGCCCTGCCACCAACTGATCTGCTTCAGGTAGATCAAGTAGATCCTTTGAGCTTTTGATCAGGAGCTCAAAATTCAACACAGGTTTTTGATCAGGTGCCCTGCCACCAAGGTTCACTTTTGAAGGGAGTAATAACCCTTTATACAGGAGGTTGAGAGAGAGTTAGAGGGTCTTCTCTATTGTTAAAACAATATTAGAGAAGCAAGTGGATTGCACAAAGCTAGAAAACTCTAAGGAATCAAGGCTCCCCCTGGCTTTGTGATATCCAGGAAGAAGTCTTGCTTCAGGGTGCAGGAACTCTTCTGAACTCTTGACAGAGAGCTGTCTTGAAGTTCTTGAAGGAGCAGCTTGAAGAAGACTCTTGATTTGTAATGATGTTCTTCTTCAACAGTTTTTCTTTCTTCTTCTTCTTCTTCTTGAGACTCTGAGTGAATGTTCCTGGCAGCAGGATGAACTCAGGATTGAAGAAGAGAGAGTTGAAGGTCGATCTTCTCAGTTGAATGTAACAATATCTGAGAGCTGTATCTCTTGTTGTTTAATCTGTATATGAATATCTGTGTATATCTCTCTTCTGTATATTGTTGTTGTTCTCTTCTTTCAAAAGAAGCTCTTTATATATGGGCCTTTGTAACGGCTTTAATCTTTATTTGAATTTGTCTTCTTCTGAGATCTGCGATCTGGGCTGCAAATAGCACAATACAAAAACATATCCTGCAGACAGACATGCTATAATGGGATAACGCTTTCTAAGAAGCTGCAAATCCAATCTGATAAAAGGAGTACTAAAAAAGTCACATCAGACTAAACTCTTTACGGCCAGAGAAGACTTTTGTGTGTAACGGCTATAAAGGACAGCATGACAGATAAAGCAAAAAGATATTTCAACTAATAAGACAAAAAACTTTGTCAGATAAAGCTTGACTTATGTACAAGGGATGGGGCAAAGATTGCCTTGAGATGTATGCACAAAATCAATGAAATAATCTTTAATAAAATATGCCAAATAAACAGGAAATAAATCATAGAACAGAAGGAGTACAAAATTACTAAAGGCAGACAGAAGAACGTCGAACGACCCTCGGAGATCGTCGACCGAACTACAAAGATCGTCGACCTATCAGAACAGATAGTCGAACGACACAGATAGTCGAACTATCAAAGCAGATAGTCGAGCTATCAAAAAGATAGTCGAACCATCAAACAGATGGTCGAACTATCAACACAGAGCAGATAGTCGAACTATCAGAGCAGATAGTCGAAGTACTAAAACAGAACAGATAGTCGAACTATCAGAGCAGATTGTCGAGCTATGAGATAGTTGAACTATCAAGGCAGATAGTCGAACTATCAAATAAAACAGATAGTCGAACTATCAAACAGATAATCGAGCTATCAGATAGGTTAACTATCAATGCAGATAGTCGAACTATCAAACAAAACAGATAGTCGAGCAATCAAACAGATAGTCGAGCTATCAGATAGATAGTCGAGCTATCAGATAGTTGAACTATCAAGCCAGATAGTCGAACTATCAAGAAATCTGTCTGGTCAAAAGAAGTCGAGCGGGGTTCGACGATCGACGAGACAGATACCACAGATCGTCGAGCTAACAAGAGTTGAACTAACTCAGAGATAGACGATCTGCTGACTGACGATAGTCGACCAACTGATAGACGATCGTCGAACAGTTGATAGACGATAGTCGAGCGGCGTTCGACCATAGTCGAACCAAAAACAACTTAACCAAATCTTCATCTGGAAAAGTGACAACTCTACAACTAAAGCAATCTAACCAAACAACTAACCTTTGACCATAGATAAATCTTGGGTCAAGAAACTAATTGAGAAGACTAAACTCAAATCCAAACTAGGGTACCAACAATCTCCCCCTATTTGGGGTAAGTCTCTCAAAACAAAAACTACTGGAAATAGATATAACTCAGGAAAAGAAACATCTAAGCATCAAATTGCATCAATCAAACAGTCAAATAAACATACTGTCAATAAATAAAACTTAAGCAGCATCAGAATCTGGTTTAGATACAGAAGAACCAGGAAGAAAAGAAATTTTTCTGAAAGGATCTAGTGCTTCCTTCTTTGATATCTTTAAATCTTGTTCTCCAATGATTTTAGATTCTCCTGCTCTTGGCACTACTGCTTCTGGGTGCTTTTCCATATATTTAGAAGCATCAAAAACCTCAGGTCTAACCTGGAATTTATCTATCTCCTTCTTTCTGAATTTAGACATAGTAGTTAAGCCTGTAATATCTTTTCCTTCAGCTCCGGCATGTCTGATTTTAGCTGATCCAACTAGTTCAAGAAATCTAGCCATCCTGAAATCAGGATTTAGCTCTTGGCTTTCATATTCATTTTCACCAGTTGAATCTAAAGGTTTTACAGTTTTGAATTTTGTAGAGAGTTCTAGCATACTTGCAGCTTGCTATTTATTTTCTTGAATAACTAGAGAAGGTGGAGGAGCAAACTCTGCATATTTTTTACTTGATTTTTCAGAGTGAATAATCCTTTTTCCTTTTGAATCAGTTTTCTTTGTTTGAGCTGGCCTTTTGGATGGTATGCTTTTGCTTTCTTTTGGAGGGGATGCTTTTCTCTTGGGTGAAGAAGGAGGAGAAAAGGTTGGCTTCTGATATACTATCTCCTTCACTTGCTCTTTTGTAACAGCATCTTGTCTTTGATGTCCAGATTGAGATCTGCTTTGATATCCTGAATTACTTCTTCTTTGATGTGCTTGAGACGGAGTGAATCTAGCAGAAGGGGCTGATGGATTGGCAGACACATTTCCAGATGCTCCTGCACTTGGAGGAGGAGGAGGAGGTCCTCTGGGATTCCACTTTGGCGCTGGACTGTCATATCTTTTGCTTTTCTTTTTCTGCTTTTGTTGATTTCTGGATAATCCCATCCAATGTTGATATTCTTTAGACTTGGGATCTATCCCTTTCAGTATATAATAGGGAACATCATGATCAGGATTAGGAGGAGGAGGAGGAGGAGCAGCAGCTTTCCTTTTCCTTTTTGCTGCTTTCTTCTTCTTAGAATTTTCTGACTCATCAGAATCCTCCTCATCATCAGAATGAGATGATGAAGGTTGATCATAGGGATCAAAATCCTCTTGCTCAGCTTGTTCTTTGGCTTTTAATGCAGCTTTCTCTTTTTCTTCTTCTAAGGCATCTTGTGCTAGAAGAATATCCAAATCTAGTCCTGGGGTGTCATCCCAGACTGTTGATTTCTCTTTTTGATCATCTGAAACTTTTTCTTGATCATCTTACACAGCTATCTGAGCTTGAGTAGATACAGGATCTTGAACAGCAGGTTCTTGAGCTGGTTCTGGAGCTGGTTGTTGAGCAGGTTGTTGATCAGCTTGAACTTCTTGAACTAGATCTGAAACCAAAGGGACACAAAGGAGTTCTAAATGGTATCAAAACATCCCTTCAAGGTATTCATAGGCTAGCATGTCAGTTAACATGTCAAGGAATTGAGTAAATGAATTATCTTCAGGATTTTCTTCAGAATTTTCTAACTCCCACAAGTCATCTAGATAGGAGGTAATGACTCATTCTAGGAATAGAGCAACTAAGGGAGTGGAGGCTTCTTCAAGACACACTTTGAAGGCAAATTCTGCTTCCATTATGATATCAGATGGCCTCTGAACTTGTGCTGGTTTTGCAGAAGATGTTGTAATGTCAACTGGAACTGTTGTTTCTTTTTGAATTTCAGCTTGGGGATCTGCTGGAAGAGTAATAAGGGGCAGTCCTGAGGCATCTTCCTCGAACATCTCCCCCTGCCTGATTTCAGTAGATACTGAAGTCAGGCCCCTAACTGAAGAGGGCTCAGCAGACTTAGAGAGAGCTATGATGGAGGATGACAGGGAAGAGATGGTAGAAACAAGAGGTGCAATTGCTTCTTCAATCATGATTTTGATTGAATGAGTAATTAGCTCCAGAATGTTTGAAATGAAAGCTGGGGTTATTTCAAATGATTGTGGGGGAATCATAGTAGATGGAAGATCATCAGGGACGGTGGTCTCCTGATGAGATATGTTGTGAACTGGGGATTGATGGGTGGATGCAGGAAGATCAATATGATCTGAATGAGGAATTGGTGACTGAGGTGGAGTGGGTAGATTCTCAGAAACCAACAGATCAAAACTAGGATGAGAAATCCTAGCAAGATGTGAAGGGAGTGAAGATGCTGGTGGTGATGCATGGAGAATAGTGGAGGAATCAAGTAGAAGAGAGACAGTGGATGTAGATGGTAATGCAGAAGTGGATGACAATGCAGTAGAAGTGGATGGTAATGTAGAATAAGAAGTAATGGGGGGAATGGAGGAGCCTTCTTCAGGTAGGTGGGGAGTGACTGATACAGTCCTTGTGCTCTCAGATAAAACAGGAGCTACCCCAGCTGGTGAAGGCTTCTGAATGCTCCTTTTCCACTTAACAAATAAGGTGGGATCCATTTTCTTACTGGCATTGATGGAAGTTGCAACTGTTCCCAACAGTTGAGGATATTTTTCTTTCAGAAAAATTCCTATTACCCTTCCAAGGGTTACTTCCTTCTTGCTGTTCTTCTTTCTGATCAAATCAAACATCATCCCTGCCCAATCTATCTCTTTCTTATTGATAATTGCACTCATCAAGGCAAACTGCTGCCTGGTTATATTGTCATGAGCCGAGTGCTTACCTAACAGCACTTTTCCAACAAGTTCAGCTAAGAACTTTATTCTCAACGGGAAGTTCACTTTCAGCAACTTTGTAGGAATGCCCTCAGCATGTCCTAGCTCTACGAGCATTCTTCCGTACTCTTGAACATCTTGGTCATATTCATCTTGTCCATTCAATAATCCAAAAATTTCAGTCAGTACGGCAGGAGTCAGGATTACCTCTTCGCCGCCTATTGTCCCAATCATGGATTCGTCGCTGGAAGACGAAGAGTAAACCCATTCTTTGATCTCTGGGATGTTGATCTTGATCCTTGTTGACATAAGCTTTTCCAAACCTTGATCCTTGCAGAGCTGGAGCATCTCTATAATCTCCGCATCGCAAGCACTGAACAAGTCGAAATCCACGCAGAAACCGGCGTCAAACTTCATCGCAGTCAGGAGAGCTGGAGAAACCGCCATTGATTTGGTTGGAGAGGACGACGAAGACGAAACGGCAGAAGGCGCGGGGCAGAGCTCAAGCAGAAAGACGGAATACGAAAAGACGAGCTCTGTCGACTACTAAAAAAACGATCTCTTAACCTAGGTCGACCATCGGTTTTATATTAAAACAACAATCGTCGATCTATTTTAACAGATACTGGAGACGATAGTCGAACGGTCGTTCGACGATCGTTTCCTGAAGTAGAGTAGTCGATCAATCGTTCGACTATTTCTGTCCTTACAAACAAACAAGCCGTCGTCACCCATAGGTCGACGATAGGCTCGACCTGTTCGACTATCGTCGAACGTCGTTCGACGATCTTCAAACAGATTTCAACAAGACAGAAGTCACACTTAGTCTTTTCCATTAATCATGCCTAATTGAATCAAAAAGAACAGATGCTTCTGTTCATCTAAGGGCTTGGTGAAAATATCACCTCTCTGAAGGTCAGTGGATATGAACTCAAGGCTAATCTTGTTCTTTTCGACACAATCTCTCAGGAAATGGTGTCTAATCTCAATGTGCTTGGTCCTAGAGTGGTGCACAGGATTTTGTGCAATGGAGATAGCACTGATACTATCACACATGATTTTGGTGTTCTTGTGTGTGTACCCATAATCCAAAAGCTGGTTTTGAATCCACAGGATCTGTGAACAACAACTAGCAGCTGCTATATTTTCAGCCTCTGCAGTTGAAGTTGAGACAGAAGCCTGTTTCTTACAGAACCAAGAGACCAATCTCTCTCCCAGGAACTGACATGTTCCTGAGGTACTTTTCCTGTCAACTCTACAATCAGCATAGTCAGAATCAGATTATCCAATTAACTCAAATTCTGATTCAGTTGGGTACCACAGTCCTAAATTTGGACATCCCTTCAGGTATCTCAAAATTCTCTTGAGAAGAATCAAATGAGATTCCTTGGGGTTGACCTGGAATCTAGCACATATGCATGTGACAAACATTATATCTGATCTACTTGCAGTTAAATACAATAGGGAACCAACAATGACCCTATAGTTTTTCTGATCAACTGGCTTACCCTGATCATCAGAATCTATAACTACATTAGTAGCCATATGTGTATGCATTGCTGAAGCATCAGCCATCCCAAACTTCTTTACCAATTCCTTGACATATTTGGATTGGGAGATGAAGATGCCATCAGCATCTTGCTTTACTTGGAGACCAAGAAAGTAAGACAGCTCACCCATACTACTCATCTCAAACTTAGAATGCATCAGGTCAGAGAACTTTTTGCATAGTTTGGGATCAGTAGAGCCAAAAATAATATCATCCACATAAATTTGAACTAACAGGATGGTGTCCTTGTGATGCTTAACGAAAAGGGTTCTATCAACTACTCCCCTAACAAAGTTGTGCTCTAACAGGAAACTAGCTAGAGTCTCATACCAGGCTCTGGGTGCTTGCTTAAGTCCATAAAGAGCTTTTTGCAACTTGTAAACAAACGAGAGTTGAGTTGAAGAGACAAACCCAGGAGGTTGTTCAACAAACACCTCTTCCTTTAGCTCACTATTTAGGAATGCACTCTTGACATCCATCTGAAAACCTTAAACTTCATATAGGCTGCATAGGCTAGAAAGATCCTTATTGCCTCTAGCCTTGCAACAGGGGCAAAGGTTTGGTCATAGTCTATACCTTCCTCCTGTCTGTAGCCCTGAGTTACAAGCCTAGCTTTGTTCCTTACAATAATTCCATTTGCATCCAACTTGTTTCTAAACACCCACTTGGTGCCTATGATCAGTTGGCCTTTAGGTCTTGGAACCAAAGTCCATACTTTACATCTTTCAAATTGATTAAGCTCCTCTTGCATAACAATGATCCAGTGAGGATCTAGCTCAACATCTTTTATGGTGAGGGGCTCAATCTGTGAAAGGAAACAAGCATGCATCACATCCTGTCTTAATTGATGTCTTGTTTGCACACCAGCTGATATGTCACTAATCACTTGAGATGTATGATGATCTCTAAGTGTGACAAGATCAGCAGGTGGGATGTGATCTTCAACAATAGTTGGGATTAATTCCTCCTGAGGAATTGGATCAACTGTTGGTGGTACAGCAACTGCTTGCACAGTGTCTTCATCACTGTCTGAATCAGTGATATGAAGAGTTGATAGATGAAGAATCTCTTGAGTGACTCATCAAAAGAAACATGCACAGACTCCTCTATTTTAGAAGATGATTTGTTAAAGACCCTATAAGCTTTGCTTACTTGAGAATATCCAAGAAAAATTCCCATTGAAGCTTTTGCTTCAAACTTTCTAAGATATTCTTTGTTGTTATTGTGAATATACACTATACAACCAAAGACTCTAAAATAATTAATTTTAGGTTTCTTTCCTTTAAGCAACTCATAAGGAGTTTTACTCTTAAGCTTGTGTAAAAGATATCTGTTCAAGACATAATTAGCTGTGCTAACAGCTTCTGCCCAATAAGAAAGAAGCATGTTAGCATCTACCAATAATGTTCCAGCAGCTTCAATCAGGGTTCTATTCTTTCTTTCTACTATCCCATTTTGTTGGGGAGTTCTAGGAGCAGAGAAGCTATGCTTGATACCTTCTTTCTCACAGAATTCTTGCATGAGAAGAGACTCAAACTCAGTACCATGATCACTTCTGATCAAGGCCACATGAGTAGAATACTCAGTCTGCACACATAGCAGAAAGTCTGTAAGAACTTTGAAGTTATCAGCCTTAGTTCTCAAGAAGAACACCCAAGTGAACCTAGAGAAGTCATCTACAATCACTAAAGTGTAAAACTTCCCTCCTAGACTCTGTACATTTATTGGGCCAAAAAGGTCCAAATGTAATAAATACAGGATTCTAGGTGAATCACTTTTATTCACAGATTTAAAGGAGTTTTTGGTTTGCTTGCCTAATGGACAAGCCTTACATAGGCTCTCCTTCTTGTAGGGGCAAGAAGGTAAACCTCTAACAAGGTTTTGTATTTAGATAACCTAGATATGTTCTTGAGGTTAACATGGCTAAGCCTCCTATGCCATAAGGTGTTATTATTTGTTACTTCATTAAACAGGCAGATTTCAGATTGAGTTGAGTTAAAATCTACTAAATAAATATTACCCTGTCTAATGCCTACTAACACTACATTACTATTTAAAGTAATATTACAGAGAGTGTTAGTGAAAGATACCTGATAACCTGCATCACATAACTGGCTTACTGAGATAAGGTTGTGCTTCAGTCCAGTTACATATGCAACTCTTTTGAATGTTACTGCTCCAATGGTAATCCTACCATATCTTTCTGTTTGACCACAGCTGGAATCCCCAAAGATCACCTTTGGTCCAAGCTTGGCCTTGTATCTTGACAGATTTTCTTTGTTTCCTGTCATGTGTTTGGAACAGTCACTATCCAAATACCATTTATCTTTAGTAATTGGATAGGTCTTCACCTGCAAATTAAACAGTTAGACATTGTGGACCCAGACATCCTTGGGTCTATTATTCTTCACATAATGAAAACTTGAAATAAAAGAATAAGCAGGTTGGGGTTTATATCCTAAGGGATAGGATCTCCTAGGTGGGATGCTCCATGCAGTTGATGGGTCAACAAACCTAGGGTTTCTATTTACATTAGGATTTCTAGGGTTCAGGTGATTATTTTGAAAATCATTGAGATCGTCGATCATCGTTCGACGATCGATGCTCAGATCATCGTTCGACGATCGATGCTCAGATCGTCGAGCATCGTTCGACCATTGAGTCTTCGATCGTCGAGCAGCGTTCGACGACTTTTGTAGTTCCTTAAATTTTTGCTTTCTCTTTTCTCTCTTAGCTTTATTTAAGGCTTTGTTAACTTGTTTTACTTGCTCAGTATTCTTTATTCCATCAGCTGAAATAAAGTTTACTGTAGTTGAAAGATGATTTTTAAGAACCAATGGGGGTTCACTTGATGAGGCTTCTAAGCCTAGCTTATTATTGCTTGACCTAGTGTTTGTCATGCTAGTGATCTCTAGTAGCTTAAGGCTTCTACCATTTAGAGATTCTTTTAATCTTTTTGACTTAGCTAGTTCATTTTTAAGAAATTTTATTTCTTCACTGGACTTAGTGAGTTCTGCTTCTAACCTAGCATTTTCAATGGAGAGGATTTCTGATTCTGCTATCCTATTTCTAAGCTCCTTAATTTCCTTTTCTGAACTAATTAAATCTAAACAAAGGGATTTAAATTCAGATTTAAATTCAGCAGAAGAAAAATCATAAAAAAATAATACCTGATCTTCTGTAGGCATTTCTTCATCATCATCAGAACTCTCTGCAGCTGAGTGGTTGCTGCAGGCATCAATTGCCATAAGGCAAATTTCCTTTGCCTTCTTCTCTTCCTCATCTTCACTGGAGCTTGAGGAGGAAGATTCCTCATCTGAATCACTGCAGGTTTCAGCAACAAATCCTTTCTCCTTCTTATTTTTGTAGGAGGAGGACTTGAAGTGCTTCTTCTGATGTTCTTTTTCTTTTCTCTTATCCTTGTTCTTTTCCTCTGGACACTCTGGTAGAATGTGTCCAGGTTTCCTGCAACCATAACAGATAATTTCTTTAGCAGGAGATCTGTCATACCTTGGTTTATTTTCATATCTTGAAGATTTCTTTCTGAAGTCCTTTCTGCCCATCTTGAGAAACCTTTTGACAAAGAGTGTCATCAGCTCCTCATTGGATTGGCTTCCTTCAGAAGCATCAGCAGCTTTGAGAGCAAGAGTTTGCTCTTTCCTTGTTGGAGTGGGAGTCTTAGCTTCAGCTTCCCTGGACCTCAACACTTGCTCAAAAGATTTGAGCTTGCCAAAGAGGGCTTCAGTTGAGATTTCAGTAGTGCTTCTGGCCTCCTTGATGGGCCAGATCCTAAGATCCCATGTGCTGGGGAAGCACATCAGTATCTTATCATTGACCTTTGTCAATGTTATCTCCTTATCAAGGGTTCTCAGCTCATTGATGATAGAGCTGAGCCTGGTGTACATAGCTTCGACTGATTCAGCTTCAGTTTTCTTGAAGTTTTCATATTGAGATATAAGGTTGGACCTTCTGTCCTTCCTCTCATCAGCTGAACCAGCTACAATCTTGTTCAGTGAGTCCCACATGGCTTTTGCAGAAGTGCAATCAACCACTTTCTGGAAGGTTTCATCAGACATAGTCTGAGCCAGAATATTCATGGCTTTTGCATCAACTACTTTGGCCTTCTTGTATGCATCATTGTAGTCTGGAGGTGGCACTGCACTGAGATTTGTAGACGTTGTAGCAGTGACTGCAGCAGGTGATGTTGGAGGTCCTGTCAAAATAGAAGAAAAAATATCTTCATCAATAGAATTCATATATAACTTGATTCTTGCCTTCCAGATGCTAAACTTTGCTAAGTTGCAAACTTGAGGTCTGGTGCTAGAATAATCCTTGTACTGGGCCATGAAGTGAATGTCTATAAACTTGGTATCTATCTGGATCTTGTGACTCAGGTGTTAGCCTGTACAGTCAGTCAACCTCCCTTTGATACCAATTGAAAGTGAGGATAGATACAACTCTAGAGAGGGGGTGAATAGAGTATTCAAAAATTATGACACCCTACTCAACTTCTTTAGAGTTAATTTGCGGAATGAGTTTATAGATATTTGAAACCCTAGAGCCTAACACAAAGTGAAGTGCACAAGAGAAAGCTAACTGTAATTACAGTTGAGCTTTGGTCCTATCACAGGAACTAGCAATTCTAGTTATTTCTATTCACAACCACAGTGCAATAATTAAATGAAGCAACACAGACGACACAAGAAGTTTATAGTGGTTTCCTCTAAATAGGTACGTCCACTCTTCTACCACCCTGGTAGGAATCCACTACAGGTTTTTGTTCAGGTGCCCTGCCACCAACTGATCTGCTTCAGGTAGATCAAGTAGACCCTTTGAGCTTTTGATCAGGAGCTCAAAATCCAACACAAGTTTTTGATCAGGTGCCCTGCCACCTAGGTTCACTTTTGAAGGGAGTAATAACCCTTTATACAGGAGGTTGAGAGAGGGTTAGAGGGTCTTCTCTATTGTTAAAACAATATTAGAGAAGCAAGTGGATTGCACAGAGCTAGAAAGCTCTAAAGAATCAAGGCTCCCCCTGGCTTAGTGATATCCAGGAAGAAGTCTTGCTTCAGGGTGCAAGAACTCTTCTGAACTCTTGACATAGAGCTGTCTTGAAGTTCTTGAAGGAGCAGCTTGAAGAAGACTCTTGATATGTAATGGATGTTCTTCTTCAACAGCTTTTCTTCCTTCTTCTTCTTCTTGAGACTCTGAGTGAATGTTCCTGGCAGCAGGATGAACTCAGGATTGAAGAAGAGAGAGTTGAAGAAGGTCGATCTTCTCAGTTGAATGTAACAATATCTGAGAGCTGTATCTCTTATTGTTTAATCTGTATATGAATATCTGTGTATATCTCTCTTCTGTATATTGTTGTTGTTCTCTTTTTTCAAAAGAAGCTCTTTATATATGGGCCTTTGTAACGGCTCTAATCTTTGTTTGAATTTTGTCTTCTTCTGAGATCTGCGATCTGGGCTGCAAATAGCACAATACAAAAACATATCCTGCAGACAGACATGCTATAAAGGGATAACACTTTCTAAGAAGCTACAAATCCAATCTGATAAAAGGAGTACTAAAGAAAGTCACATCAGACTAA
Organism: Platanthera zijinensis; assembly: GCA_039513925.1. Lineage (NCBI taxonomy): Eukaryota > Viridiplantae > Streptophyta > Magnoliopsida > Asparagales > Orchidaceae > Platanthera > Platanthera zijinensis. Next base: position 73,757,371 of record CM077097.1, read on the forward strand.
ACTCTTTACGGCCAGAGAAGACTTTTGTGTCTAACGGCTATAAAGGACAGCGTGGCAGATAAAGCAAAAAGATATTTCAACTAATAAGACAAAAAACTTTGTTAGATAAAGCTTGACTTATGCACAAGGGATGGGGCAAAGATTGCCTTGAGATGTATGCACAAAATCAATGAAATAATCTTTAATAAAATATGTCAAATAAACAGAAAATAAATCATAGAACAGAATGAGTACAAAATTACTAAAGGCAGACAGAAGAACGTCGAACGACCCTCGGAGATCGTCGACCGAACTACAGAGATCGTCGACCTATCAGAACAGATAGTCGAACGACACAGATAGTCGAACGACACAGATAGTCGAACTATCAAAGCAGATAGTCGAGCTATCAAAAAGATAGTCGAACCATCAAACAGATGGTCGAACTATCAACACAGAGCAGATAGTCGAACTATCAGAGCAGATAGTAGAACTAGCAAAACAGAACAGATAGTCGAACTATCAGAGCAGATAGTCGAGCTATCAGATAGTTGAACTATCAAGGCAGATAGTCGAACTATCAAGGCAGATAGTCGAACTATCAAACAAAACAGATAGTCGAACTATCAAACAGATAATCGAGCTATCAGATAGTTGAACTATCAAGGCAGATAGTCGAACTATCAAACAAAACAGATAGTCGAGCTATCAAACAGATAGTCGAGCTATCAGATAGATAGTCGAGCTATCAGATGGTTGAACTATCAAGCAAGATAGTCGAACTATCAAGAAATCTGTCTGGTCAAAAGAAGTCGAGCGGGGTTCGACGATCGACGAGGCAGATACCACAGATCGTCGAGCTAACAAGAGTTGAACTAACTCAGAGATAGACGATCTGCTGACTGACGATAGTCGACCAACTGATAGACGATCGTCGAACAGTTGATAGACGATAGTCGAGCGGCGTTCGACCATAGTCGAACCAAAAACAACTTAACCAAATCTTCATCTGGAAAAGTGACAACTCTACAACTAAAGCAATCTAACCAAACAATTAACCTTTGACCATAGATAAATCTTGGGTCAAGAAACTAATTGAGAAGACTAAACTCAAATCCAAACTAGGGTACCAACAAGTTGGGAAGAGGGTTCAATGTTGAGGAAAGCACGAGATGCCTCCGACGATGATGCAGATGGTTTTGGGTGCATGGAGAGTAGCAATGGTCGATGAGAGTGATCGTTGGGACGCACGGAGACGTCGAGCTCTGTCTTTGATGGTTTGTTGGATGACAGCGGGAGGTGCCGGATGGAGGTGAGGATACAAAGGTTGTTAACCCTAAAAATGGTGGAGGAGATGAGAGAAATTGAATCCCTAGAAGGGAGGGGGTGAAAAGAGAAGAACTTGAGGGATAAAAAGATAACTTGATATATTTTCTTGCCTAAACCTTCTTAGAATTGTATATTTCATTATCAATAATGACCCCTTTTGGGGTTATATATACAAGACCCGAACATATAAAGGTAAATACGAATATCCCATATACATACACACAATATCTAACACCCCCCTCAAACTCACGGGGGATCATACATCGAGAGTTTGGACATAAGGTAGTCATGCTGAACCCTCGTCTGGGGCTTGGTGAACAAGTCCGCAATCTGATGCTTGGTGGGAACATATTAGGGAACCAAAGTACGTCGGCTGTACTGCTCACAGAGGAAAAAGACGTCGACTCCAATGTGTTTGGAGAGGGAAAACTTCACTGGATTCAGAGTTTGCTGAATGGCACCAGTGTTGTCACAAAAGAGAGTGGTCGGTCCTGAGGAGACAATGCCAAAATCTGCAAGAAGCCAACGAAACCAGATAATCTCCTCGGCCGTATACGCCATGGCGCGTAGCTCAACCTCAGTACTAGAGCGGGAAACACCAGACTGTTTCTTGGACTTCCAGGCAAGCAAGGAGGAGCCCAAAAACAGACAGAAACCAGTGACAGAGCAACGATCAGAAGGATCACTAGCCCAAGTAGCATCAGAGAAAGCAGAAAGCTGGAGGGAACTGCTGCTGGAGAAGAACAGACCACGACCAGGAGTCGCACGAAGGTAACGCAGTACATGCATCAAGTGAGTGTAATGGACTGATGTAGGAGTGCTGACAAACTGGCTCAACACATGGACTGCATGAGCAATATCTGGCCGAGTGATGGTGAGATAGACCAGGCTGCCGACCAAATGACGATAGTTAGTGGAGTCAGCAAGAGGGATCCCCTCATCATCCTGAAGCTGCAGGTGAAGCTCCATCGGTGTGGCAACAGTGCGGGTGTCAGAAAGAGCAGCCCGAGCTAGAAGATCTGTAGTATACCGCTGCTGAGAGAGCTGGAACCCTGCAGAGGTGGAAGAAAACTCAATGCCCAGAAAATAGCTCAAAGGTCCCAAATCTGTCATCTGAAATTGCTGCTGCAGGTGATGCTTGACAAAGTCAATGAAAGCCGGGTCATCACCAGTGATGATCATATCATCCACATAGAGCAGAAGAAGAGTCCGGCCTCGGGAAGAGGTGTGAACAAACAGGGCCGGGTCGTGCTGGCTGGGCTGAAAACCAGCGGCTGTAACGACAGAGCTGAAGCACTCGAGCCAGGCTCGAGGAGCCTGCTTGAGACCATAGAGAGCACGACGCAACCGACAAACCATGCCAGGAGGAGCAGCAAAACCGGGAGGAGGAACCATTTAGACCTCCTGCTGTAGGTCACCGTGAAGAAACACATTCTTCACATCCAGCTGAAACAGGGACCAACGATGGACAACAGCAACAACAACAAGTGTCCTGATCGTGGTCATGTGTGCCACAGGAGCAAAAGTCTCATCATAGTCTCGACCATGCTCATGATGAAAACCTCGAGCAACCAGGCGAGCCTTGTACCGCTCAATAGAACCATCAGAGCGAGTCTTGATCTTATAGACCCACTTGCAAGTGATGGGAACAGCACCAGGAGGAAGAGGCACAAGATCCCAAGTAGAGGTACGCTCAAGAGCAGCCAACTCATCAAACATAGTTGTCTGCCACTCAGGAATCTGAGCAGCCTCGCGGTAGGAACTAGGCTCTGGAGTACTGGTGGAGGTAGCTGGAAGAGCAGTGAGGTCGAGTGGCTAGGTGGTAAAACCGAAGCGATCTGGTGGATGTCGATCTCGAAGGGGGTAACGTCTGGCAGGCGGATCATCCATGGGACTCTCACTGAAGGCTGGGGGCACCTGTGGGGTAATCGGGGCACGACGAGTGTAGTGGTGGAGAATAGGAGGTAGAGGGCTGGGAGATGGCAGAACAGGAGGAGGTGGAGAGGACTCAGAAGAGGGAGATGACGATGATGGTGGTAGCTCTGCTGGTGACTGGTCTGACGGTGGTGGTACGGTAGGAAAAATAAGGAACTGAATATCAGCCGGGGTAGTGAATGAGGGTGAAGCAGAGGTGGATGAAGAAAGGAAGAAAGGTTGGTCCTCAACGAAGGTGACATCACGAGACATGCGAAGACGGCGTGCAACAGGGTCATAATAGCGGTAACCCTTGTGCTCTGAGCTGTAGCCTAGAAAAACGCATTCAACAGACTGAGCAGAGAGCTTAGTCCGCTCACGTGGTGGTAATAGGACATAACACAGCCATCCGAACACACGAAGATGAGTGTATCGAGGAGGATGAGAGAACAAACACTCACCGGGACACCGACCCTGAAGGAAAGTGGATGGCTGAAGGTTGATGAGATAGACAGCGGTGGAGACAGCCTCAGCCCAAAAATGTGGGGGAACATAGGAAGCCAAAAGAAGGGTGCGAGCGGTCTCAATGATGTGACGATGTTTCCTTTCCGCAGTGCCATTCTGAGAATGGGAACCAGGACAAGAGAGCTACGGGAGCGTGCCATGAGAAACTAGAAGGTCACGAAACTTATGCGATAGGTACTCCCCCCCCTGAGTCAGAGCGAAAAATACGAATAGAGGCGGAGAACTAAGTACGAACCATGGTGGAGAAAGTAACATAAGCCTGAAAAAACTCAGCACGAGAACGCAACATATATATCCAAGTGAAACGAGAAAAATCATCAATAAACAAAACATAATAGCGGTGTCCACCCTTGGATACAAAAGGAGCAGACCCCCATACATCAGAATGGACTAACTCAAAAGGAGCAGAAGATCTAGACATACTAGACTGATAGGGGAGTTGTAGCTGTTTTTCAAGCTTACAACCCGTACAAAAGTGACTAGTGTCAACAGACACACGACCCAAAACACCCTGACGAACAAGAGTTGAAAGACGGGCGCCACTGGGATGACCAAGACGATGGTGCCACTGATGAAAGGAAACAGCGGGAAGATATAAAAGAGGAGCAGCTGGGGACGGTGTGACTGATGGCAGACGAAGGTACTCAAGGAGATATACCCCACTATAGCGACGGTCAGCTCCAATGAGGATCCCTGTAAGACGATCCTGCACATGACAAACAAACTCATCAAAACAACAAGGTAACCACTAGAGTCAAGCTGGCTGGCGGAGATGAGGTTCATGGAGAGCCGAGGGATGTAGGCAACATCAGGAATGTGGAACTGAGGGGTGTGGAGAAGGCCACGACTGGTAATTGGAAGGGTGGTGCCATCAGCAATAATAACACGTAGGTCGGAGGAAAACTGAGGAGCAGCCAAGACCCGAACTGGAGCTGCACGAGGGAGCATTCTGGAGCAGGATCGATTGGCGCTGAAACAGAGACGGGATCGACGGAGGAAGCAGTCGATCGACGAAGAACTGTAGCTGCACAACGGAGGAAGACCCGAAGCAGTCAATCGAGTACAGACGGAGGAAGACGATTGGTGGAATCGGGATCGGAACACTGCAGCGCGCGAGGCGGGATTGATCAGGACGGGCAGCGGCAACCGGGATCGATTGGCACGGAGCAGATCAGATCGGAGCAGACGGGATCGATCGACACAGGATCGATTTGCAGACGGGATCCATCGACACGAGATCGATCGAAGCAGACGGGATCGATCGGTACTGTAGCGCGTGAGACGGGATCGGTCGGAGCAGATAGTGCGATCGGCGGAAGCGGCGATCGGCGGAAGAGGGTCGGAAGAGTTAAACCCTACATCTGGCACCATCTTAGAATTGTATATTTCATTATCAATAATGACCCCTTTTGGGGTTATATATACAAGACCCGAACATATAAAGGTAAATACAGATAAACCCCTATACATACACACAATATCTAACAAACCTTACATAACCTCAAGGGCCCTATATATATAGGCGCTGATGACATAACTGTAAATACATTATACATAAAATATTAAAAACACTTGAACACTACTATAATTATGACTTAATATAACACGATTCGATGTAGTGACTCGACTCAACATATAACTAACTAATAATAATAATACAAGATAACTGACGGAGGATCCGAAACAGAATGCAACTCAGATCTTTCAATTGCGTGAACATATATTTCTTCTGTGATAGGGTGATCGTCTTCCTTCTACCTACTACTTAGAATTTACTCAACTGTACTAGAAATATGATAACATCAATTTGCTCACTCTTGTGTCCCCTGAGGATGAAGTTCTAGTTCGTGCTCACGAAGAACGCAATCAGATATTTGACTTCCTTCATGGCCTGCATCAGGATTTTGATCATATTAGTGTCCAAATTCTTGTGCTTTCCCATTCCCTCTCTACCAGAAGTTTACAGCCTAGTGCAACAAGAATTTGATCAAAGACAGACCTTGCTTCCTGACTTAGTTTTAGAGGAATCTGCTCTTGCTGCCTAGTTCAGTTCTAGCAATCGTCCGACCCGTGACACTAGGTTGAAGTCTACGAAGGACTACTTGATTTGTGATTATCGCGGGAAGGCCCGACACTCCCGGGAGTCACAGGCTTCAAGGCTCTCATCCTCCGACTGAGCCGCCTACTTCATTATCATTTTCTTATGCACACAAGGGAATACTAGGCGCCCATTCTGCATCCACCCGCTCTTTCACTCAGTTGATCAGAGCTACAAACCGCATGACTGACTCTACTACAGGTTTCGAGTCCTACCTGTCTTTGTCTGGTAGAAACAAAGTGAGTATTGTGTATGGATCATTTCTCATATTGTTAGTAAAGGACCCATACCTTGTTCCTCGCCGTATCTTTTGTTTTTCATGTTCTAAGGTTACTGCTAACCTTCCCTCTATTAGTCCTTTATCCGACTCTTTGAATTGCTCTCTGATCATTTTTCACAATTCTTGTATCCTTTAGGACCTGAACATGGCGATTAGCTTTGGTACGCTGTGCGAAGGCTTCTACGTGTTGACCCCTCCAACTCTATTTCACCTTCACAAATTCTTCTGTGGATCAGTCTTCTGTTTTGGATTCCTGACACTTTCACGTTGGACATTCTTCTATCTCAACTATGAAAATTTTTTTTCCTACTGTCCAAGTTGCTTGAAACTTTTAATTGTGACGTGTGCACTTAGTAAACATTGACGTACTTCGTTTAACCATGTTTTCCCACCTAGTACTACACATTTTATATTATTCATACTGATGTTTGGGGTTTGCCCCGTTGCTTCTATCTCTAGTTATTCATAGTTTATTACTTTTATAGACTGTTTTTTTCTTATTGCATCCAGGTTTACATGATGAAAAACAAAAATGAAGTGTTTCTTCTTTTTTAGCATTTCTAGAAAATGATAGTTACTCCATTCAACACGACCATTAAAATCTTAAGTAGTGACAATGTTCGTGAGTATATTGCTCTCAAGTCTCAATTGGAGCGATATTCAGTGACTTGAGCATTATTCATCAAACCTCTTGTTTCCATACTCTCGCTTAGAATGAGCTAGCTGGGCGCAAGAACCGTCATCTCTTTAAAATAACAATGGTGCACCTCCCTAAATATTATTGCGGGTATGCAGTTCTCGCAGCCGCCTATCTCATTAATCACATGCTTACCGGTGGAGAACAATCTAGCTCTGGACGCCCCAAAAGTACCCGAGGCCGCACCCGTCCGGACCTCTTTCAACCCTGAATGTTAAAACCGGTTTAGTAGCATCATTCAGAAGAAGAAGCCGGCCCGTTCTCTTCCCCGATCGAGCTCTCCCCGGATTCTTCAACTATGGCTTCCTCACGTGGATTCCCGCAAGCGAGATCGCGTCTCCTGCCCACGATTCCTCCGCTCCACACGTCGCCGACCACGACTCCTACAAACCACTGCCATGTCCACTCCTCCACGATGCCACGGGTTCAGCTCCACGTCTCTTCCTCCATTGCCGGTTCCCTGTGTTAATTTTCATTTCTGTTTTCATTTTCTTTTTCGAAAACCTATAAATAGGGATCGTTGTATTTTTCAGTCAGTGTGATTGATGAAAAATTGAAGAACATATGAGATTTGCGAGTATTTGATTCCAATTTGGAGAACTTCCTGTAGCTCTAGGAGTATAGTTGTGGAGGATGATGAATAGTGTGATTTTGTCGTTTTCATATGACTTTGCTGTCATTTGATTCCTTCTATTTCTCTTGGTAGTAGGAGATTCATGTTTGCTGTTGTTTAACTTGGGAAGAAGGTGAACCATAACATTGAATTTACTGTTTGATCATTGTTTCCTATGGTTGAAATGGAAACTATATTGTTCTATTTTGAATTACTTTCATTAACAGTGAGGGACAAGATTAATTTGAGTTTCTTGCTTTGAAATTTTGTTGGAGCCTTGTTGTGACTAGTGACTGAAATTTTAGTTCCTGTGTTAGAAAATTACGTGGATCTACCTTCGTGTGAGCGATTGAATTTAGGTTGTTTAGTTTGTGGCTTTCTTACACTGACGAGTGTTTGAGATTCCGCGGAACCACTTTCGTGTGAGTGTGAGTGGAATTTCTCCTTGGTGCTCGTGTGCGATAGCGGCTGACCTCGGAGCGGGAGATCGAAGGTGACGAGGAGTTCCTTACGTGATCGCCATCGACTTCGAATATGGAAAGACGTCTCTTTCTGTGGGTAACTTGTTTCTTTCTCCTCCTTTGTATGTGTCTCTATATTTTCTCGTAGTATAATAGATTCATTGTTGAGTTTTGTCCGGATTTTGTCAGCAAACGCTACGTCGAAAACTTCAAACGGAAACGTATTTGGAGTTCACGATTTTCGATTTGCTACGACAAAGGAGAAAGAACGAACGTTGCGAACCTTCTTTCCCCGGATTTGGAATCGAACCATTATTTTAAGAAAATGTTTTTTTAACAAATTTGTTTTTGTGCTTTATAAAAAAAAAGGTTCCTTAATTTCATAAGTCTGCGCAACACCCGCTCAAATTAATTTTTTGTGCAAAATCCATATTTCTTGCACGCATTTAGGGTTTCCTAGAAAAAGCCGATAGAGGCGCAAATCCTACGCTTCGTCCTGCATCAATTTTGGTATCAGAGGGAGGTTCCGAAATTTTTCTAAGTTTCGAGATCCGCCCCGCGTAGAATAAGAACCCACATAGCATTTTATTTTCAAAACAAAGAGAAAAAAATAGATTTTTTTAATGCATTATCGTACATTCCATTTTATTGTCTGTTTGCATGCATCTGCGTAGTGATAGGTTAATGCGTATGAGTTCACAACACCACAATTCACCACCAGAACACCCCCACGAGATAAACTCGGAGATGCGTCGAGTTGAACATGATCAACTGAGTCGTGGAAATGAACCACCCCCGTGGTTTTTACCTTTTTCCCACCAAGTGACGACGTTAATCGAGAGCGTCTACCAAATGAGAGAAGGATTCAAAAACCTTAGTGTTAGGGTGAATAGCTTAGAAGTACCTCCTCGAGCGTCAATGCCACCACCAATTCGAGATGAGCATTCCGTGCGACCCCATTACGATTTTCTACCACCTTATGAAGAATGGTCAGCACTTAGGAGAAATCCTCTTTTTGAGGAAGAGGATAGAAATCCCATAGATAGGTTTGACTTTGAGTACCACCAGGGTAGGAATTTCCTGAGAAATTTTCCTGAACGCCAACGAGAGCCTTTCCTAGGAACGGGAGATCATTATCAGGGGAGACCTTATAATGACGTAGCTAGAGAAGAGCGACCGTGAGACCATCGTAGGCCTATATCGGCATGCATCATGATGATCGACCTAGAGATTGGTATCGACCGCCACCCCCATGGCGTTGAGACAATCGTGATCCTTACGATGATGATTACGACTATCCTCCTCGGGATAGACGACCGGGTCTCACACGAGTTGTGAAATTAAATCTGCCTCTTTATGATGGTTCTATAAATCCCAAGGTATTTTCAGACTGGGTGAAAGTGAAGGGATAGATACTACTCTAGAGGGGGGGTGAATAGAATAATCAAATTTTGCACAATACAAAACTTAACTGTCTACCCAACTCCCTTGGAGTGAAGTGCGGAATGAAGAGATTATAGATATTGATTTAACCTTAAAGCCTAACACAAGTGTTGTGTACAAACACAAGCTAACTGTAATTACAGTTAAAGCTTGGAAAACCTAAACAGCAACTAGCAACCTAGTTATATCTATTCACAGCCACAGTACAGGAATTAAACAGTTGAATCCAGACGACACAAGGAAATTTATAAGTGGTTCCCCAAACAACTTGGGTACGTCCACTCTTCTACCCACACGGTAGGAATCCACTCAGGTTTTTGATCAGGTGCCCTGCCACCAACAGAATCTGATTCAGGTAGATTCAGAAACCCTTTAGACTTTTGATCAGGTGTCTAAAAACCAAGCACAGGTTTTTGATCAGGTGCCCTGCCACCAAGGGATACTTTTGAAGGGAGTAATAACCCTGTATAGGAGGGGGAAGAAGGTTAAGATGTCTTCTCTATTTTACAATAGATTAGAGAAGCACAAAAAGCTTGCACTAAGCTAGAATGCTCTAAAGAATCAAGGCTCCCCCTGGCTCAAGAATGTCCAGGTGAAGTCTTGCATCAGTGCAGAGAAAACTCTTCAGAAAGTTCTGAAGGAAAGAGCTACATGAAGAAAGTAAACAATAAAAAGAAACAGTCTTCAAGCAGCAATCTTCTTCTTCTTCTTCTTCAAAGAAACTCTGAGTTGAACTTCCTGAAGGCAGGAGAACTCAGGTGAAGAAGAGATGAAGATCTTAACACTTCTCAGTTAGATGGAGTTTGCTGAGAGCAGGAAGCTTGAGCTTGATGAAGGCTTGAGTGCTTTTGAATATGTGTGTAACACTCTCTTCTATTAACTCCTGTTAACTAGCTTGAATCCTTCAGCAAAGGGTTCTTTATATAATCATCAGCAAGCAACGGCTCTCTTCCATTTGAATTAATTTGTCTTCTTCTGAGCCTTGAGACCTGGGCTGTAAATATCAAGAAGACAAAAATATCTCTGCAGCAAAACATTCTATAAAAAGGAATAAACCTCTTTCTAAGAAGCTGCAGGCTTAAATCAAATAAACAGATAGACTAAATAAAGTCACATCAGAAAACAATCTCTTTATAGCAAAAGAAGACTTTTCAGTCCAACGGCTATAAAGGGCTGTCAGCAGATAAAGTAAATTAAAATGACAGCTAATAAGACAAACAACTTTATCTTAAAAGATTTGAACTCAGGCAGAAAGAATAGAGCAAATAATGCCTGGAAACTTTATCATACAGCTTAAAATACTGTGCCAGAAAATGTATTAAATAATTAAATATAATAAATAAATACAAAATACAAAGGCAGACAGAAACGTCGAACGACCTTCGAAGATCGTCGAACGACGCCAGGAGATCGTCGAACTATCGGGCAGATAGTCGAACGATCCAGATAGTCGAGCTATCAAATAGATAGTCGAGCTACCGCAGCAGATAGTCGAACTATCAGGATAGATAGTCGAACTATCAGATAGTCGATCTATCTAGGACAGATAGTCGAGCTATCAAGCGCACAGAGATAGTCGAACTATCAAGCAGATAGTCGACCTACCTCAGAAAACAGATAGTCGATCTATCAAAAGATAGTCGAACTATCAAAACAAACTAGATAGTCGAACTATCAACAGATAGTCGAACTATCAGCGCAGAACAGATAGTCGACCTATCAACCGATAGTCGAACTATCAGCGCAGAACAGATAGTCGACCTATCAACAGATAGTCGAACTATCAGCGCAGAACAGATAGTCGAACTATCAACAGATAGTCGAACTATCAGCGCAGAACAGATAGTCGAACTATCAACAGATAGTCGAACTATCAGCGCAGAACAGATAGTCGAACTATCAACAGATAGTCGAACTATCAGCGCAGACAAAGCGTCGACCAACTGATAGACGATCGTCGATCAGCCGATAGACGATAGTCGAACGGCGTTCGACTATAGTCGAACGAAAAACCTACTTAACCAAAATCTCAGTTTGGAAAAGCGAGGACTCTACAGCTAGACTCCTAACCATTGACCATAGATATTTCTTGGGTCAAGGGGCACAAAGGAGAGGACTGAACTCAAATCAAACTAGGGTACCAACAATCTCCCCCTATTTGAGTTAAGTCTCTCAAAAACTAAAGCAGCTATCAAAAGAATACTAAAAATTAAATTCAGCAAATAGTTAACAATAAACTGACAGATTATCAATCAGATAAATAAATAATCAAATATATCACAGCAGTTTAATCAAACTATTTAGTATCTTTAGGGTCAGGTAATGGATCAGAAGAACTAGAGACAAAAGAAATTTTTCTAAGCGGGTCATCTGATTCCTTCTTTGACATCTTCAGATCCTGAGCCCCAATGATCTTTAGTTCTGTAGCTCTGGGGACAACAGCTTCAGGATGTTTTTCCATGTACTTTGCTGGATCAAATATCTCAGGATTGACTTGGAATTTTTCAAATTCTTTCTTTCTATATGCTGACATCGTAGTAAAGCCAGTTGTATCTTTGCCTTCGGCTCTTGCTTTTCTTATTTGGGCTGCTCCTACAAGCTCTTGAAAGCGAGCCATCCTAAAATTAGGATCGAGCTCAGGATTTTCATATACGGCTCTGGAGAAGCAGCATCAGCTATTTTATCTAGATAAGACATTTGATTAATCTTAGCAAAAGCGACTTGCTAGAAGGTTTTAAAACACTGTAAACTATTTACCTTTCGAAACACTTCTCAGATTGAACTGGAGAAGGAGGTGGGGAAAAAGTTGGTCTTTGGGCCACAACCTCCTTCACTGGTCTTTGAGAACCATAAGATGATCTGCCTTGAGAACTTTGATGACCTTGTCTAGGTTGGGGCTGAGCAGACGCAGATTTTCCATAGGCGGCAGATTGATTAGCAGGTAGATTCCCAGAGGCTCCTGCACCTGGAGGTGGAGGAGGACCTTTGGGAGTCCATCTGGAGACTGGACTGTCATACCTCTTTGTTCTCTTCCTTTCTTTTTGCTGATTTTTCGAAAACCACATCCAATGCTTAAAATCTTTTGATTTGGGGTCAATGCCCTTCAGAATATAGTAGGGAATGTCATTATCCTTGTTTGGAGGTGGAGGAGGAGCAGCTTTTCTTTTCTTTGTAGCAGATTTCCTTTTCTTTGACTTTTCAGACATATCTGAATCATCATCATCATCAGAATGGGATGATGGAGGGTTCTCATAGGGATCATAGGCTTCTGAGACAGCCTTTTCTTTAAGCTTTGAGACAGATTTCTCCCTTTCTTCTTCCAGGGCATCCATAGCCAGAAGGGAGTCTAAATCTAAACCAGGAGAGTCATCCCAGATGGATGACTTCTCAAATTGCAACTCTTTCTCTTTTTCTTTTAGAGATTTTACTCTTAAGTCCCAAGCAGCCCTTGCTTGAATTTCTTCCAAACTTAAAACAGAAGAATCAACTTTGATTTCCTCTTGATTTTCATCCTCTTTATCATCTAAAAACACATCCAATTCTGGATCTAATTGAGTATCAGAATCACTTGGAGCAGCCACAGACACAACTGCTATTTTCTGGGCAGTTAAATCTTCTTTAATAATATCTGTAGAATCAAGAACACAGATCTGCTAAATAAGCTTGAATCATCCCTTCAAGGTATTCACCAGCAAGCAAATAAATTGACTCATCAATAAACCGGATTAGGGAATTACCTTCATATTTAACCATTTCCCAGCAGTCATTCAGATATTTAGTTATGATTCCTTCCAGGAATCCGGCAATCATAGGAGAGGTTAGATCTTCTAAGCATACTTTCACTGCAATTTCTGATAGCAGGATTCCATCTGATATTTCCTTCTCAGTCAAGACTGGAGCTAAAACTTTCTTAGCAGGAGCAATCTCTTCCTCAGCTGGAGCAACCACTTTCTCAGCTGGAACAATCTCTTCCTCAGCAGGAGCTGTCTCTTCCTGATCAGTCATAACAACATCTGGAACTTCTTCTGGCTCAACTTGAGCAGATTCTGGCTGGGCAGACAAGACAACATCTGGAGCTATTTCTATTTCAGCTGGAGTAGAGGCAGGAAGGTCTGAGACATCTTCATTGAACATCTCCCCCTGCCTGATTTCAGTAGCTACTGAAACCAGGCCCCTAGAGGAAGATGGCTCAGCAGATTTAGAAATGGATTGGATGGAGGCAGTAAGACGGTCAATGGAGGCAGCAAGGGGAGCGATTGCCTCGTCAATCATGGTTTTGATTGACGGGGTAATCAGCTCCACGATGCGGATGATAAGCTCTGGAGAGATATCAAAAGAAGATGGATGAGAGATGGATGGATCAGCAGCAGATATGGTATGGGAGCTGGGATGAGAAATAATGGGGACAGGGGATCGAACTGGAGATGGAGCAGGTGATGGAGCAGGAGAATTTATTGGGAATGAATTGGAGAATGAACGGGAGATGCATGAGGAGTAAGAATTCTCTCTGATCCTAACAAATCGAAGCTAGGAGCAGATATCCTAGCCAGATATGCAGGTAGAGGAGAGGCTGGAGGAGACAGAGGAACAACCACGGTTGTTTCAGGTGCAGCAGAAGAAGAGGGTCGTACCTCAGCAGAAGTTGATGGTACTTCAACTGAGGTAGACGGCAAAATAGAGGAGGAGGAAGGGATAGCTGAGCCAGCTTCAATAGGTTGAGGAGCGACTGATGCAGTCCTAGTGTCCTCAGATTGTGCTGGAGCAGATTTCACGAACGTCCTCTTCCACTTTGAAAACAGATGGGGATCCATCTTCTTGCTGGCATTGATGGTAGTTGCGGCAGAACTCAGCAACTGGGGGAATTTCTCCTTAAGAAAAATTCCAATAACCCTTCCCAGGTGACTTCCTTCTTTCCTGTCTTCTTCCTGATCAAATCAAACAGAACAGCAGCCCAATCGATCTTCTTTCGATTAACAATTGCACACATAAGTGCGAATTGCTGTCTTGTTATGTTATCATGGGCAGAGTGCTTCCCTAGGAGCACTTTTCCGACTACCTCAGCGAGGAACTTGATCTTGAAAGGGAAATTTACCTTGAGCAACTTGGAGGGAATGCCTTCAGCATGTCCCAGCTCGACGAGCATCCTTCCGAACTCCTAAGCATCTTGCTCATAATCTTCATCACCAATAACCAAACCAAAAACATCAAAAGAACGGCCGGAGTCAGGATAACTTCTACTCCGCCGATGGTACCGATCATCGATTCGTCTGTGGAAGACGACGTGAACGCCCATTCTTTTATCTCTGGAATATTGATCTTGATCCTTTCAGACATCAGCTTCTCTAGACCTTGATCTCTGCAGAGTTGGAGAACTTCCACAATTCCGGCATCGCAACTGCTGAAAGCTTCGAAATCTACACTGAATCCGGCGTCAAACTTTACTACGGCTAGAACAGCTGGAGAAATCGCCATGGATTCGCCGGAGAAAACACGAGAAAGCTGGAGAGGGAACGAGAAAGACGAAGCGCCAGAAAATCGCAAGCGGGAAAGCAGAATGCGAAAGGGCACGCTCCGTCGACGATAAAGCACACGATCTTTTAACCTAGGTCGACTATCGGCTTTATATTGGACCGGAAATAGTCGATCTATTAAAAAGATCTTGAACCGATAGTCGAACGGCCGTTCGACGATCGGCTCAGAAGCAGAATAGTTGAACCATCGTTCGGCTAATTCTGGCTTCACAAGCAACAAGCTGTCGTCGAGTAGAGATCGACGATAAGCTCAGCCTGTTCGACGATGGTCGAACGTCGATCGACGATCTTCAAACAGATAAGCTATCATTAACCAGAGGTCGACGATAGGCTCAATCCGTTCGACGATCTTCGATCATCGTTCGACGATCTTCAAGCAGACCTCAACATAGGCAGATATCGTCACACTTAGTCTCGTCCATTGATCATGCCTAGTTGGACTAAAAAGAACAGATGCTTCTGTTCATCTAAAGGCTTGGTGAATATATCACCTCTCTGAAACTCAGTGGATATGAACTCAAGACAGATCTTGTTCTTTTCCACACAATCTCTCAGGAAATGGTGCCTAATCTCAATGTGCTTGGTTCTAGAGTGGTGCACTGGATTTTGTGCAATAGAAATAGCACTGGTACTATCACACATGATCTTGGTGTTCTTGTGTGAGTAACCATAATCCACAAGCTGGTTTTGAATCCACAGGATCTGTGAACAACAACTAGCAGCAGCTATATATTCAGCCTCTGCAGTTGAAGTTGAGACAGAAGCCTGCTTCTTACAGAACCAAGAGACCAATCTCTCTCCCAGGAACTGGCAAGTTCCTGAGGTGCTCTTCCTGTCAACTCTGCAACCAGCATAGTCAGAATCAGAATATCCAATTAATTCAAACTCTGACTCAGCTGGGTACCACAGTCCTAGATTTGGACATCCTTTCAGGTATCTCAGGATTCTCTTTAGAAGAATCAGATGAGATTCCTTGGGTTGACCTGGAATCTAGCACAAAGGCATGTAGCAAACATTATATCTGGCCTACTTGCAGTTAGATATAATAGGGAACCAACAATGGCCCTATAATTCTTTTGATCAACTGGCTTGCCGTGATCATCAGAATCAATAACTACATTAGTAGCCATGGGTGTAGGCATTGCTGAAGCATCAGCCATCCCAAATTTCTTTACCAATTCCTTGGCATATTTGGATTAGGAGATGAAGATACCATCAGCATCTTGCTTGACTTGGAGACCAAGGAAGTAAGACAGCACACCCATGCTACTCATCTCAAACTTAGAGTGCATCAAGTTGGAAAACTTTTTGCAAAGTTTGGGATCAGTGGAGCCAAAGATAATATCATCTACATACACCTGAACTAACAGGATTGTGTCCTTGTGATGCTTGACGAAAAGGGTTCTATCAACTACTCCCCTAGTGAAGTTGTGCTCTAACAGGAAACTAGCTAGAGTCTCATACCAGGCCCTAGGAGCTTGCTTTAGTCCATAAAGAGCTTTCTGCAACTTAAAAACATGAGAAGGTGAGTTGAAGAAACAAACCCTGGTGGTTGTTCAACAAACACCTCTTCCTTAAGCTCACCGTTCAGGAATGCACTTTTGACATCCATTTGGAACACCTTAAACTTCATGTAGGCTGCATAGGCCAAGAAGATCCTTATTGCTTCTAGCCTTGCAACAGGAGCAAAGGTTTGGTCATAGTCTATACCTTCCTCCTGTCTGTAGCCCTGAGCTACAAGCCTAGCTTTATTCCTTACTATTATTCCATTTGCATCTAACTTGTTTCTATACACCCACTTGGTGCCTATGATCAGTTGTCCTTTAGGTCTTGGAACCAAAGTCCAAACTTTACATCTCTCAAACTGATTGAGCTCCTCTTGCATTGCAATGATCCAGTGGGGATCTAGCTCTGCATCTTTAAAGGTGAGGGGCTCAACCTGTGAGAGGAAACAAGCATGCATCACATCCTGTCTTAATTGATGTCTTGTTTGCACACCAGCTGATATGTCTCCAATCACTTGAGATGTGGGATGATCTCTAAGTGTGACAATATCAGCAGGTGGGATGTGATCTTCAGCAACAGTTGGGATTAATTCCTCAGGAGGAATTTGATCTACTGTTGGTGGAACAACAGCAGCTTCAACAGCTTCAGCAATGTCTTCATCACTGTCTGATTCAGTGATCTGAAGAGTTGAAAGTTGAAGGATTTCTTTAGGGGCATCATGTACCTGCAAAGAACTGGAGGAAGGAGAATTTTCTTTCTCCTTGTAAAACATCTGAGACTCATCAAAAGTCACATGCACAGATTCCTCTATCTTACAGGTTGATTTGTTATAAACCCTATAAGCTTTGCTTACTTGGGAATATCCAAGCATGATTCCCATTGAAGCTTTTGCTTCAAACTTTCTAATGTATTCTTTATTATTGTTATGAATATAAACAGTACAGCCAAAAATTCTAAAGTAATTAATTTTTGGTTTCTTTCCTTTAAGCAACTCATAAGGAGTTTTACACTTAAGTTTGTGTATCAAACTTCTATTCAAGACATAGTTAGCTGTACTAACAGCTTCTGCCCAATAGGATAGAGGCATGTTAGCATCTGCCAACAATGTACTAGCAGCTTCAATTAGTGTTCTATTCTTCCTTTCAACTACCCCATTTTGTTGGGGAGTTCTAGGAGCTGAGAAGCTATGTTTGATACCTTCTCTCTCACAGAATTCTTGCATGAGAAGAGAGTCAAACTCAGTACCATGATCACTTCTGATCAAGGCCACATGAGTAGAGTACTCAGTCTGCACACAAAGTAGAAAGTCTGTAAGGGCTTTGAAGTTATCAGACTTAGTTCTCAAAAAGAAAACCCAACTGAACCTAGAGAAGTCATCTACAATTACTAATGTGTAATACTTCCCTCCTAGACTTTGTACATTTATTGGGCCAAAAAGGTCCAAGTGTAATAAATACAGGATTCTAGGAGAATCACTTTTATTAACAGATTTAAATGAATTCTTGGTTTGCTTGCCTAGCTGACAAGCCTTGCATAGGCTCTCCTTCTTGTAGGGGCAAGAAGGTAAACCTCTAACAAGGTTGTGCTTAGATAACCTAGATATGTTCTTGAGGTTTACATGACTAAGCCTTTTATGCCATAAAGAATTATTATTAAGGGTTAATTCATTAAACAGGCAGATTTCAGAATGAGATGAATTAAAATCTACTAAATATATATTGCCTATTCTATTACCTATTAAAACAACATTATTATTTAAAGTAATATTGCAAGAGGAGTTAGAAAAAAGAAACCTGGTAGCCAGCATCACATAGCTGGCTAACTGAAATCAGGTTGTGCTTCAGTCCACTGACATAAGCAACTCTCTGAATGTAACAGCTCCAATTGTGATCTTGCCATATCCTTCTGTCTGACCACAGCTGGAGTCTCCAAAGATAACCTTTGGGCCGAGCTTTGCTTTGTACTTTGACAGTAGCTCTTTGTTTCCTGTCATATGCTTAGAGCATCCACTATCCAAATACCACTTATTTTGAGTGATTGGATAGGCCTTCACCTGCAAAACAACTATTTAGACAGAGTGGACCCAGGTAACCTTGGGTCCCTTGTTTTTCACATAAGAAAAACTGGAGATATAAGAGAATGCAGGCTAAGGGTGATAACCTAGTGGGTGAGATCTCCTAGGTGGGATTCTCCATGCAGATGATGGGTCAACAAACCTAGGGTTTCTATTTTCATTTAGGTTTCTATGAAATGGATTATGATTTTGAAAATCATGTTGAAATCATCGATCGACGTTCGACGATGGGCGCTCAGATCGTCGAGCTTCGTTCGACCATGGAGCATCCGATCGTCGAGCGGCGTTCGACGCTCTTTGCATTTCTTTGAAAAACTTCTTTCTCTTTTCTCTCTTAGCCTTATTTAATGTTTTATTTACAAGGTTTACTTGCTCAGTGTTCTTCTTTCCACTAGCTGAAATGAAGTTCACTGGAGTTGAAAGATTATTTTTAAGCAAGACTGGGGGTTCACTGGGAGAAGCTCCTAAGCCTAATTTATCATTACCTGACCTAGTGTTAGTCATGCTGGTAATTTCTAACAGCTTAAGGCTTCTACCATTAAGTGACTCTTCTAGTCTCTTAGACTTAGCTAATTCCATTTTAAGAAATTTGATTTCTTCACTACAAGTAGTGAGTTCTTCCTTTAACCTAACATTTTCAGAAGCTATTGATTCAGAGTCAGCTAGCCTATTTCTAAGTTCTTTTATCTCTTTTTCTGAACTAATTAAATCTAAACATAGAGATTTAAAATCTAACTTAAACTCTTCTGAAGTAAAATCATAAGATGAAAGTACCTCATCTTCAGTAGGCATTTCTTCATCTGAGTCAGAACTCTCTGCAGCAGAGTGGTTGCTGCAGG
This sequence comes from Platanthera zijinensis, assembly GCA_039513925.1. Lineage (NCBI taxonomy): Eukaryota > Viridiplantae > Streptophyta > Magnoliopsida > Asparagales > Orchidaceae > Platanthera > Platanthera zijinensis. Next base: position 73,776,660 of record CM077097.1, read on the forward strand.
CATCTATTGCCATGAGGCAAACTTCTTTTGCCTTCTTTTCTTCTTCATCCTCACTAGAGCTTGAGGATGAGGATTCTTCATCAGAATCACTCCAGGTTTCAGCAATGAAACCTCTCTCCTTCTTCTTGTTTTTGTAGGAGGATGGCTTGGAGTGCTTCCTGTGTTGTTCTTTATCTTTTCTCTTTTCTTTGTTTTTCTCCTCTGGACACTCTGGCAAGATGTGTCCAGGCTTCCTGCACCCATAACAAATAATTTCTTTAGTTGGAGTACGATCATACCTTGGCTTTTCTTCATACTTTGAAGATTTTCTTCTGAACTCTTTTCTCCCCATTTTGAGAAATCTCTTGGCAAACAGTGCCATGAGCTCCTCATTTGATTGGCTGCCTTCTGAGGCTTCAGCAGCTTTAAGAGCTAGAGATTGCTCTTTTCTTGTTGGAGTGGGGGTCTTGGCTTCTGCTTCAGCTTCCCTTGTCTTCAGCACTTGCTCAAAAGATTTGAGCTTGCCGAGAAGGGCTTCAGTTGAGATCTCATTTGTGCTTCTGGCTTCCTTGATTGGCCAGATCCTCAAATCCCATGTGCTAGGAAAGCACATAAGGATCTTATCATTGACCTCTGTCAATGAGATATCCTTGTCAAGGGTCCTCAGCTCATTGATGATTGAGCTGAGCCTGGTGTACATCGCTTCAACTGATTCAGCATCAGTCTTCTTGAAGTTCTCATACTGTGAGATAAGGTTGGACCTCCTGTCCTTCCTTTCATCAGCTGAACCAGCTACAATCTGGTTCAGTGTGTCCCACATGGCCTTAGCTGAGGAGCAGTCAGCCACCTTCTGGAACACCTCATCAGACATAGTCTGAGCCAGTATGTTCATGGCTTTGGCATCAGCAATTTTGGCCTTCTTGTACTCATCATTATAATCTGGAGGAGGCACTGCACTCATATCAGATGATGAGGCAGTGGCAGTAGCAGGTGCTCTTGGGGGACCTGACAAAATAGAAGCAAAAATACTCTCATCAATAGAGTTCATATAAAGTTTGATCCTTGCCTTGCAGATGCCAAACTTTGCTAAGTTGCATGCTGGAGGTCTGGTGCTAGAATAATCCTTAGACTGGGCCATGATAGTGAATATCTATAGGCTCTTGGTATCTATCAGGATCTTGTGACTTAGGTGTTAGCCTATACAGTCAGTCAACCTCCCTCTGATACCAACTGAGAGGACTTAGCGCAACCACTCGCACCAAAAGCCCGGACTGTTGGAGGACGGCGCCACTAATCTTTATATCAAAGGTCCTCGGGCGGATCCACGGGGCAGCCAGTTAAGCCATTACCGCATAGCACCGCAGCGCGGGGGCGATTCCGGACCGCAGCCCCAACAATCCCCCCCCCCGGAAACGACCCCGGGGTTTCGAACCCGCAACCTCCCTCTGATACCAATTGAAAGTGAAGGGATAGATACTACTCTAGAGGGGGGGTGAATAGAGTAATCAAATTTTGCACAATACAAAACTTAACTGTCTACCCAACTCCCTTGGAGTGAAGTGCGGAATGAAGAGATTATAGATATTGATTTAACCTTAAAGCCTAACACAAGTGTTGTGTACAAACACAAGCTAACTGTAATTACAGTTAAAGCTTGGAAAACCTAAACAGCAACTAGCAACCTAGTTATATCTATTCACAGCCACAGTACAGGAATTAAACAGTTGAATCCAGACGACACAAGGAAATTTATAGTGGTTCCCCAAACAACTTGGGTACGTCCACTCTTCTACCCACACGGTAGGAATCCACTCAGGTTTTTGATCAGGTGCCCTGCCACCAACAGAATCTGATTCAGGTAGATTCAGAAACCCTTTAGACTTTTGATCAGGTGTCTAAAAACCAAGCACAGGTTTTTGATCAGGTGCCCTGCCACCAAGGGATACTTTTGAAGGAGTAATAACCCTGTACAGGAGGGGGAAGAAGGTTAAGATGTCTTCTCTATTTTACAATAGATTAGAGAAGCACAAAAAGCTTGCACTGAGCTAGAATGCTCTAAAGAATCAAGGCTCCCCCTGGCTCAAGAATGTCCAGGTGAAGTCTTGCTTCAGTGCAGAGAAAACTCTTCAGAAAGTTCTGAAGGAAAGAGCTACAGGAAGAAAGTAAACAATAAAAAGAAACAGTCTTCAAGCAGCAATCTTCTTCTTCTTCTTCTTCAAAGAAACTCTGAGTTGAACTTCCTGAAGGCAGGAGAACTCAGGTGAAGAAGAGATGAAGATCTTAACACTTCTCAGTTAGATGGAGTTTGCTGAGAGCAGAAGCTTGAGCTTGATGAAGGCTTGAGTGCTTTTGAATATGTGTGTAACACTCTCTTCTATTAACTCCTGTTAACTAGCTTGAATCCTTCAGCAAAGGGTTCTTTATATAATCATCAGCAAGCAACGGCTCTCTTCCATTTGAATTAATTTGTCTTCTTCTGAGCCTTGAGACCTGGGCTGTAAATATCAAGAAGACAGAAATATCTCTGCAGCAAAACATTCTATAAAAAGGAATAAACCTCTTTCTAAGAAGCTGCAGGCTTTAATCAAATAAACAGATAGACTAAATAAAGTCACATCAGAAAACAATCTCTTTATAGCAAAAGAAGACTTTTCAGTCCAACGGCTATAAAGGGCTGTCAGCAGATAAAGTAAATTAAAATGACAGCTAATAAGACAAACAACTTTATCTTAAAAGATTTGAACTCAGGCAGAAAGAATAGAGCAAATAATGCCTGGAAACTTTATCATACAGCTTAAAATACTGTGCCAGAAAATGTATTAAATAATTAAATATAATAAATAAATACAAAATACAAAGGCAGACAGAAAACGTCGAACGACCTTCGAAGATCGTCGAACGACGCCAGGAGATCGTCGAACTATCGGGCAGATAGTCGAACGATCCAGATAGTCGAGCTATCAAATAGATAGTCGAGCTACCGCAGCAGATAATCGAACTATCAGGATAGATAGTCGAACTATCAGATAGTCGATCTATCTAGGACAGATAGTCGAGCTATCAAGCGCACAGAGATAGTCGAACTATCAAGCAGATAGTCGACCTACCTCAGAAAACAGATAGTCGATCTATCAAAAGATAGTCGAACTATCAAAACAAACTAGATAGTCGAACTATCAACAGATAGTCGAACTATCAGCGCAGAACAGATAGTCGACCTATCAACCGATAGTCGAACTATCAGCGCAGAACAGATAGTCGACCTATCAACAGATAGTCGAACTATCAGCGCAGAACAGATAGTCGAACTATCAACAGATAGTCGAACTATCAGCGCAGAACAGATAGTCGAACTATCAACAGATAGTCGAACTATCAGCGCAGAACAGATAGTCGAACTATCAACAGATAGTCGAACTATCAGCGCAGACAAAGCGTCGACCAACTGATAGACGATCGTCGATCAGCCGATAGACGATAGTCGAACGGCGTTCGACTATAGTCGAACGAAAAACCTACTTAACCAAAATCTCAGTTTGGAAAAGCGAGGACTCTACAGCTAGACTCCTAACCATTGACCATAGATATTTCTTGGGTCAAGGGGCACAAAGGAGAGGACTGAACTCAAATCAAACTAGGGTACCAACACTGGGTTATAGGCATAAAGACCTATTTTGAGTGGTAACGTATGACGAAAGAACAAAAAGTTCAGTTTGCCAAGATGAGGTTGTCTGGGCGAGCGAAAATCTTTTGGATAGGTGAGGAGCGTAATCTAGAGAGGATTGGACGCCCTCCTATTACACATTGGGCACACATGAAAGTCATATTGGAGGAGCAGTACATTCCCCAGCACTACCAGACGAGCTGACGTCTCTACGAGACGAGCTGACGTCTACAAGACGAGCTGACGTCTCTACGTCAAGGATCCAAATCCGTTTCTGATTATTTTGCTGAGATGAAGGATCTTATGATTAGGTGGAATATAGTCGAACACCCACGAGATACATTATCTAAATTTAAGTGTGGACTGTGATCTGAGATCCGCGATGAGTTGATTCGATATGACCACTATTCCTTTACTGAGACTGTATCTATCACCATCGATATAGAAGTGCATCAAAAGAGAACCTCCCGGTTCAAACCTCAAAATGAAACGAATACCCCTTATTAAGAAAGAAGAATCGAAAGGTAAGGAGAGTGCGTCAAAGCCTACCTCGACCTATACGAGAGATAAAAAGGAAGTCCCTCATAGGAACTGTGACCCCTTCACAGATCCGATGTTATGAGTGCCAACAGATGGACCATATATTTAGGGATTGTCCCAAGAGGAAAGACACGCTAGTTATTCATGAAGTGACTGTGGAGGATGAGTCTGTAGAAGAAGCTGGAGTCGAGAGGGACTCACACATTTTGAACGATGAAGTGTACAGTACGCCTAGTGATGAGGAGATAGATCCCGACATTCTAGTGGTGAGATGTATGTTATCTACACCAAAAGAATCAGTCGATTATTGGCGAACGAACATCTTCCAGGCCTACTTCAAGGCTGGGGAGAAAGTGTGTCGTTTAGTAGTAGATAGCGGGAGTTATTTGAATGTGATAGCTTAGACAGCTTTAGCCCGCATTTGACTCACTGTTTAGCCGCACCCTTTCCCATTCCAGGTAGCTTGGGTCACCAAGACTATGTTATCAGTAACTAGAAGATGTTTAGTGCCCATCACTATTGGTCCCTACTCCGATAAGATTTGGTGTGATGTTATGCCTATGGATGTGTGTCACGTATTACTAGAGAGACCTTGGTTGTATGACCGAGATGTCCTCATGCATGACAGGTCCAATACTTGTTCCTTTCTACTGGATGGAAAGAGAGTAGTGTTGAACCCGGTGCGACCCACAACACTAACATCCCACACAAGTAATAGTGCGAAAGAATCTCTTCCTCCCACTGAAAGGAAGAAGACTCTTAACATTATACGAGACACTGAGTTCCATCGAGAGAGTTTTGATGGCGGCTTCTATTATGCCTTAGTGAATTTTACATGCATCTGATGTATTGGAGAGGTACGAGTCTATTCCTATACCTGCTAGGAGACTCTTAGAGGAGTTCCAGGATATACACCCTGATGAGCTTCCGGCTGAGTTACCTCCCATGAGATGTATTCAGCACGCGATAGATCTTGTTCTTGGAGCTTCCCTCCCACATTTACCGCATTACCGATTGAATCCTGCCGCCCATGAGGAGCTGCAGAAGCAGATCAGAGAGCTTTTAGACAGATGCTTTATTCGTCATAGCCTTAGTCCATGTGCGGAGTCACGATCTTTTCTAAGATCGACCTTCGTAGTGGTTATCATCAGATTCATATACGCAAAGAAGACGAGTGGAAGACTCCCTTCAAGTCGAAGGATGACCTTTATGTGTTGCTTGTGATGCCCTTTGGGTTATCCAATGCCACCTAGTACTTTCGCTCGGATGATGACTCAGGTCTTCAGATCTTATATTGGGAAGTTCGTAGTGGTTTATTTCGACGACATTTTGATATATAATCGGACTGAGAGTGAGCACTTGACTCACCTACATACTATCTTCGAACTTCTGCGAGCCGAGCGACTGTATATTAACTTGAAGTGCATTTTTATGGCTGAGTCTGTTATCTTTCTTGGATATATAGTGAGCTCCGCTGGTATCACTATAGATCCCGAGAAATTTCGAGCAATTCGTGAGTGGACTACCCCTCAGAACATTCACGATGTCCGTAGTTTTCATGGACTAGCCACATTTTATCGTCGATTCATTAAGAACTTCAGTACGATTATGACACCTGTCACTGAGTGTACGAAGAAGGGAAGTTTCTAGTAGACGTCATCGACAACTAGAACCTTTGAGATTATCAAGGATAAAATGTCCACTACACCTGTTTTGAGACTCCCTGATTTCAGTCAAGTGTTTGAGGTATCCTGTGATGGCTCAAGAGTTGGGATAGGAGGTGTACTTAGTCAAGAGGGTCACCCGGGTGAATTTTTCAGTGAAAAGCTCTCAGTCCCGAAACTGAATTATTCCAACTATGAGCGCGAGTTCTATGCGATTGTACAGACGTTACCTTATTGGAGGCATTATCTGTTGCCTAAGGAGTTTGTCCTCCACTTTGTTCATCAGGCGTTGCGTTATATCAATTCACAACAGAAGTTGAACCCTCGACAGGCTAATTGGGTATCATATTTACAGGAATACACTTTCGTTCTCAAGCACTGTAAGGGAACAGAGAATAGGGTTGCCGACGCCCTTAGTCGAGTCACTCTCGTGCTATCACAGATGCGTACTCAGGTAATAGGATTTGAGCGTGTCAAGGATGACTATTCCAGTTGTCCTAATTTTAGCGGTATCTATGATGCGATACGTTTGGATCCCTATCACGGTGAGACCGATTATCTTATTCGAGACAAATATTTATCTGGTGGGACCCGTCTTTGTATTCCCCGCACTTCGTTGCAAAATTTTTTTGTATGAGAATTACATGACGGAGGCTTAGGCGGACACTTTGGACGTGATGGGACGATAGTCTTAGTAGAATAGCGATTCTATTGGCCCGAAATGAAACGGGTTGTCGCATAGATTGTCAGTAGCTGCCGCACTTGTTAGGTAGCAAAGGACAATGAACAGCCCGCTGGATTATATACACCTTTACCGGTGCCCAGTATTCCTTGGGATGATGTTAGCATGAATTTTGTGCTTGGGTTGGCGCACACTTTTAGGAAACACGATTCCATTCTTGTAGTGGTTGATCGGTTCTCTAAAATAGCTTATTTCATCCCCTGCAACAAAACTGATGATGTCTCTCATATAGCCCGTATTTATTATAAAGAGGTTGTCGCACACCGAGGAATACCTAAGACTATCTTTATCGATCGAGACGTTAAGTTCACCAGTTATTTCTGGAAGTCACTCTGGAGACTATTAGGGACTAAACTTCTATTTTCGACCGCTTATCATTCACAGGCCGACGATCAAACTGAAGTTGTGAATATGAGTTTAGGAAACTTACTGCGATGTTTGGTAGGAGATCAATAGGGAAATTGATATCTAATTCTTCCACACGCTCAGTTGGCGTATAATAATTCGAAGAATAGATCCACAGGTTTATCACCTAATGAGGTTGTTCATGGTCACACTGCACTAGTTGCCGCTAGATTTAGCATCACTACCACCCACTTTTAAGGACTAGCTAGTTTGCACATGAGTATGCATTGTATTTGTATGATTTACATAAAGAGATTGAACGGAAGTTTCATAGTACTTATGATCTTTACGCAACTCAAGTTAACAAGCACAAAAGAAGCTACTAGTTTTAAAGTGGATGACTTGGTTATGGTTCGGCTAAATCCGGAACGGTTACCTTTGAGTACCGTAAAGAAGTTAGCTGACTATAGAACTGGACCCTTTCGCGTAGTAAAGCGGATTATGCAAAATGCGTATGAACTTGAGATGCCTTCCGTTTGGGGTACGAATCCGGTTTTTAACATAACCGATCTGATTTTATTCTACGATTACTCACATGAGTCTTTAGATTTTCCCTTGCCTTCTTCTTTATTTGATTTTTTTGGGTTGGTGAGTGAGTGTGAGGAGCCACATTCAGGACATACCGACATACATTTAGCTACTGACACGTCCACTGCAGTTCCTCTCATTTCCACTGACAGCTTTCAGATTGAGCATGAGATACCAAATGAGTCTACTATACAAGTTCCCAGAGTTGCTGATCGATTTCCACGACGGATTTTGGTTCTTGAGCAGATATTGGATGACGAGACAGTGACCACTACTGATGGTGGTTTTCAGAGATATTTGGTTCGTTGGCATGGCAGACCAGAGACCGAGAACAGCTGGGTCTTGGCCGAGGAGTTAGAGCGCATGGACGCTGATCTTCTACAACACTACCGCTCAGAGCACTCACCAGAGATGAGTGATTTCGAGAGGGGGAGAATTGGTGGAGACCAGTCCCGTTCTTGGACGCCGCAAAAGTTCCCGACGCCTCACCCGTCCGGACCTCTATCAGCCATGAATGTTAAAACCGGTTCAGTAGCATCATTCAGAAGAAGAAGCCGGCCCGTGAACTGTTTCTCTTCCCCGATAGAGCTCTCTCCGGATTCGTCGGCTAGGGCTTCCTACACGCGAGATCGCGTCTCTTGCCCACGATTCCTCCGCTCCACACGTCGCCAACCACGACTCCTACAAACCGTTGCCATGTCCACTCCTCCACGACGCCATAGGTTCAGCTCCACGCCTCTTCTGCCATGGCCGGTTCCCTGTTTTAATTTTCGTTTTTGTTTTCATTTTCTTTTTCGAAACCCTATAAATAGGGATCGTTGTATTTTTTAGGCAGTGTGATTGATGAAAAATTGAAGAACATATGAGATTTGCGAGTATTTGATTCCAATTTGGAGAACTTCCTATAGCTCTAGGAGTATAGTTGTGGAAGATGGTGAATAGTGTGATTTTATAGTTTTCTCATTTGATTTCTTCCATTTCTGTTGGTAGTAGGAGATTCGTGTTTGATGTTGTTTAACTTGGGAAGAAGGTGAACAGTAAGATTGAATTTACTGTTTGATCATTGTTTCCTATGGTTGAAATGAAAACTATGCTGTTCTATTTTGAATTACTACCGTTAACAGTGAGGACCAAGATTTATTTGAGTTTCTTGCTTTGAAATTTTGTTGGAGCCTTGTTGTGACTAGTGAGTGAAATTTTAGTTCTTGTGTTAGAGTATTACGTGGATCCACTTTCGTGTGAGCATTTGAATTTAAGTTGTTTAGTTTGTGACTTTCTTATACTGGTGAGTGTTTGAGATTCCGCGGAATCACTTTCGTGTGAGAGTGAGTGGAATTTCTCTTTGGTGCCCGTGTGCGATAGTGACCGACCTCGGAGCGGGAGATCGAAGGTGACGAGGAGTTTCTCGCGTGATCGCCATCGACTTCGAATACGAAAAGACGTCTCTTTCTGTGGATAACTTGTTTCTTTTTCCTCTTTTGTATGCGTCTCTATATTTTCTCGTAGGATAATAGATTCATTATTGAGTTTCGCCCGGATTTTGTCAACAAACGCTACGTCAAAAACTTCAAACGGAAACGTATTTGGAGTTCACGATTTTTGATTTGCTACGACAAAGGGGAAAGAACGAACGTTGCGAACCTTTTTTCCCCGGATTTGGAATCAAACCATTATTTTAAAAAAATATATTTTTTAACAAAATAGTTTTTTGTGCTTTATAAAAAAACAAACGTTGCTTAATTTCGTAAGTCTGCGCAACGTCCGCTCAAATTATTTTTTTGCAAAATCCATATTTCTTGCACGCATTTAGGGTTTCCTGGAAAAAGCCGGCAGACGCGCAAACCCTACGCGCTGCCCTGCATCACTTTCCCTCAATACTCTCCAATTTACTCCCACTCAAATATACCATCGCGTCTTTCGGTGTGTATGATTCGTTCATGTGCATTATATATCCAAACATAACTCTCGTGCCTTGAAGTGTGCCTTTATTGTGACCAATATGACCTTTGTTACCATGGACGTTTACTTTTTAGGAATCAGAGTCTTTCTATAGAACCTCACTTCAGGGTGAGTCCTTTACATTGGAAGTTAGTTCCCTCTTATTCCTCTATCAATTCCTCCCAAATATCAACCTTCTAGTCCCACTCCTACTTTTCCTATTACCTCTAGTGGTTAGGAGATATCTCCTCATCACACTTCACGGGTTTATAAGGATCAACGGGATAAACACACAGGCTTCCCTATGATTCCCGACTTAACTCCAGATCCATCTTCTGGTATTCGAGGTAATTATATTTTTATTTATCATCCTCTACTGGTTTGTAGCTTATGATTTTTAATCTGCTTCACATAAAGCTTTTTTCCTCCTTATCCTATATGTTTATTTTATCCTCTTGGTGGGAATCCCTTGGGCACTATAAGTAGCATGAAGCAATGTTCGGGAAATAAGGGCTCTTGAAAAAACCTGCATGTGGGATCTAGTGCACCTTCCCCAAGGGATGGTTGTTGTAGGCTGCAAATGGTTCTTCTCGGCAAAAACAAAACTCCCATGGGATTGTTAAAAGATACAAGACAAGATTGGTGGCTAGAGGACATACTCACCGCTGGGATTGATTTATAGGAAACTTGTGCTTTGGTAGCACAAATGAATTCCATTGGAGTCCCGATCTCTTGTGTGTCAGGCAATAGATGGAATCTCAATTAGTTAGACGTGAAGAATGCTTTCCTCCATGAGGATCTAGAGGAGGAGGTATATATGTCCCTACCTCTAGGTCTTACTTTTGAAAGATCTGAAAGGATGGTCTGTAGGTTGAAAAAGACCCCATACGACCTGAAATAGTCTCTCAGGGTTTGGTTTGAGAGGTTCCATAAAGTCATGGTGTCATTTTGATACAAAGAGCAATGTTGATCACACCTTGTTTATCACACACACAGCAGGTAAATTGACTACTTTTATCATTAATGTGGACAATATTGTTATAACAAGGGATGCTATGAATGAGATCTTGACATTGAAGGAAAGACAGACAAGACAATTTGAGGTGAAAGACCTAAGAAATCTCAAGTACTTTCTGGGTATTGAAGTTGCCAATTCTAAGCATAAGATCTTCATTTCTCAGAGAAAGTACATCCTCGATTTACTCAAGACATCTGAGATGAATGGGTGCAGACCTGCCAATACCCTTATTGAATCTAATCATAAATTAGGAAGGGACAACAGAGAAGTTGTTGCAAACATCATCAGATTCAAATGCCTGGAGGGGGCCTCCTAGGCATAGAACTGCTAAACTGTGGGTTAGGTCGCCTTGGAACCTGAAATATGTAAATATTGCTCATATTCTAAGGCGAGATGGAAGATCTGCTTGACCTATTTTAAGTGATGAGCAATAAGTTCCATATGAATGCCAACCCTTAATCCGGCCCGAAATCGGTGGGCTGCGACTTTATGCTCTTCGGTGATATCACTCATAACGACAACTCGTAATGCAAATCATATACTCTGCTACAAAAAGGGTCCCCTACCGTAAGTCTTGGAGTTGATCTAGAAAATGACTCCGAGAAGAAGCAGGGAGGTATTTTTCTTTGAGATTTTGCTTCATGTCATCCCATCAGGTGATGGAATAATAACCCTCACTGTCTAAGGAGCGCTCAAGACTCGTCCAATTAATTTTAGCTTGCCCGTGCAATTTCATCTTGGCAAAAGGAACCCGTCTTTCGTCAGTCATCTCGTACCATTCAAAGTAATTGTCAATATCTAAAATCCAATCACTAAAGTTTTTCGGATCTAACGGAGGATCGTTGGATAGGGCATCAACACAAATGTGGCGCATGATATCATCCTCATCAATATGACCTCTCTGAGGCTCATGGTAATCCATATAATCATCATCCCTACCTTGGTTGAACCGTGCGTGAGCAAACTGACGATCTCTATGGTAAAGATATCGGGGTTTAGGTCATTCTTTTTGTGGAAGGTGGTGTCGACCTAATGTGGGATCCTATGTTATTAAAGACGTAAGACACACCGAGACACAACGGGGTCTTGAAGCCTAGACGCAAGGCGCAGGTGCGCGCCTGTGGCAAGTGAGGCGCAAAAATGAATAATAAATAAAATCAGTGAATTAAGCGTCAAATTCACTAATAATTAGTGATTTGGGCATGCCTAGGTGCGCCTAAGGCACCTTGCCCGCCTCAGCTTAGCAGAGGTGATGGGCTGTGCTCCTATTGCACACGCGTCTCAGGCGCACCTTTAATAACGTAGCTCGTACCTCGCTCAACCTTCTTTTGATTGTGGAGGGGAAGTTTATCCTAACTTCTGGGTACGTGGTGGGACCTCCCTGATGTAGCACCTGGGGTGTGTTTGTAGACAATCCTTCCTTTCTCTAGTGCTTCTGCATCTTGTCTCGTAGAGCCGAGCCGTATGACTAGTAACCTCAGACTGCTTGTCGGTCCAAATATTTGGAATCAGTTTTCCCGATTCCAAAAGTGTATAGTTTCAGTTACTAATTAGCAAGACTTAGGAAAAAGGAATTATTAAAAATTTGTTCTTTTATAAAAACCTTAACAATATATCAATAGTGTTAAAATAAGTTGTATATTTGGCCAATCCAATGACCCATTGAGGGCCCATTTTTATACTTGGTTTTTAGCCCCACATCATAGGATGGAGTTGGTTTACCAATCATTTTCTCTATAAATATTTGTGTATGTTTTTGTTGTGAAAGGTGACTTGGATAAGAAATAATAAAATGTTTATTTCACTTTTCATTTATTATATACTGCTCTATATGATATCAGAGGGAGGTTCTTCAGCATCTGGGGTGGCGGGCTACCATGGATGGGGAAATGACTGCTCTTTGGGTCAATCACACATGAGACCTTGTTTCTCTTCCCTTTGACCAGACTCATGTTGGCTGTAAGTGGGTCTTCACCGTGAATCACAACCTTGATGGGGAGGTTGAACGTCTAAAAGCTCGCATGGTGGATCAAGGATTCACTCAGCAATATGACCTTGACTATGAGGAGACATTCTCGCCCGATGTGAAGTAAAATATTGTCCAGGTCTTGATCTCCTTGGATGTTTATCGTCGTTGGTCGTTGCATCAACTGGACATAAAAAATACTTTCCTAAATGACAACCTCGCCAAGACTGTTTATATGCAGTAACTTTCTGGGTATGAGACCACAAAAGAGTCTCTTTTTTGTCACCTCAAAAATCTCTCTATGGTCTCGAACAGTCTCTACGGGTCTGGTTTGATAAGTTTAGTCTGGTACTTCGCGATGTTGGTTTCACTCAAGAGCGGCCGACTTCTCTCTATTCACTCGTCATTGCTCAACAGGCACGGTGATACTTTTGATATATGTCGATGATATCCTCGTCACTGGTGATGATCTCGATGGTATCATAATGATCAAGAAGTACCTGACATCCAAATTTCAGAATAAGGATTTGGAGACCCTCAGATACTTTTTTGGCATCAAGGTAGCCCGTCGGCCTGATGATCTCGTTTTGTCTCAACGAAAGTGTTGTGCTGACCTTCTTCATGACGCTGACTACTCTGGATGCAAGTTTACTGACACACCCATGAATGTCAATCATATGCTCTGCACCCATGCTTCTGACTCTGATATGCTCCTCCCTAACCCGGAGTACTATCGTCGATTGTTAGATAAGCTAATTTATCTTACAGTTACAAGAGCTGATATATCATTTGTTGTTGGGGTAATCGGTTGTTTCATGCATTTTTGACGGATCTCCCATCTCCAAGTAGGTTGAGCGTATCCTTCGGTACCTGAAAATTGCTCTGGGACAAGTACTTGTGTATAAATCATTTCTCTCCTTATCTCTTATAACTTATTTTGATGCTGACTATGCTAGCTCCCTTGATGATCGTCAATCCACCAGTGGTTTATGCACATACTTCCGTGGACATCTTGTCATCTGGCAGAGCAAGAAGCAAACTGTGATTGCACGTTCATCTACAGAAACTAGGTACCATTCTATGGCTTTTGTCGTCGCTAAACTCACAAGGTTGGAGAGCCTTTTGAGTGATTTGGGTGTAAAACTATCCTCTGCGACCGTTCTTTTTTGTGACAGCCAAGCGATTATTCACATTGCCAAGAATCTCGTGTTTCATGAACATACCAAGCATATCGAGGTCGATTGTCATTTTGTTCGGGAGAAAGTGCAGTTTAAGAAATTGGCCTTACGACATATGCCTACTACTAGGCAAGTTGCTGAGATCCTTACAAAGGCCTAACCCCGACATCTAGATCATCAGTTTCTATCCAAGATTGGCTCCTACTATTTGTACGCTCTAGCTTGCGGGGAGTGTTAAAATGAGTTATATATTTGTCTCATCCAATGGCTCATTGAGGGCCAATTTTTATACTTAGTGTTTAGTCTAACATCATAGGGTGGAGTTGGTTGACCACTCATCTTGTCTACAAATACTTGTGTATATTTTTGTTGTATGGGATCTTTACGACACTCATAAGCTATCTCCGGGCCCCTTGGAAGGGTGGGGGAGGAGTCTGGGCAAGGGATTTGTGAACATATGATCAAGAAGTCTTTCAAAGTCACGATGTCTCTCACTATGAATAACTTGCATTCTAATGGTTTTCCGATAATGAGGGTTCCTAACGGGATCTAAACCATTCACTCAAGGGGTTAGGATTCCAATTTAGTCCCTATGGACATCAAACTGTTCATTCATCTGATCGAACTGATTAGCCAATTCATTTTGGAAATTGGACATAGGCGTGTTAGACTTGATAGTTGCTTGTGTATCTAAGGGAATAAACTCTGTCATGTCTAGACATCTTACCATTATAAAGTGTTAAAGTTAGTATTATTATATTGTTGAGTTTAGTCCCACACCGCCTATCGGTGTTGGGTGTCTTGATGTATTTCCTTTATATAGCCCCTTTGGGAAGAATATATTGCACTTTCTATTTCATTTCTCTTTTCAACATGGTATCAGAGGGTTCGATCACTTTGAAACCTAATTTAATTTTTTTTCTCCCGGCTACTGTTACACCCTCCCGAATCCCGACCCGATCTTCCGCTTCCGCTCGCCTGCTAGGGCTTGACGGGTGCTTCTCCCCCCTGCTACCGTCTACGGGCTCGACCCTTGATTCCGAGACGGGATCGGGCCTCTCTTCTTCTCTGCGACATCGACGGGGGCTAGGGCTCGACGAGCGCTCGCCAGGCCTGGATGATTTTCTCTCGTCGGCTCTCCTCTGCGACATCAACGGCTTCGACGGCTTCATCTTCTCCTTCCGACGACTGTGCATCCGTCACCGTCTTCTCCCGACGGCTTCGTCTCTGCTTCTCTCCGACCCCGACGGCTGCTCCGGCTGCTCCGGCTGCTCTTATGCTCTGCTCTGCTCCTTTGTGCGCTGCTCCTCTGCGCGACTGCTTCTCCAGCCAGCTCTCCTTCTCCCGGCGTTGCTCCGGCCTGGCTTCGTCTCTGCTTCTCCGGCCTGCTGCTCTGCCGCCTCCTCTTCTCCGGCCTGCTGCTGCTACTAGCTGCTTCTTCTCCGGCCTGCTGCTGCAGCTGCTTCTTCTTCGGCCTGCTGCTGCTGCAGCTGCTTCTTCTCCGGCCTGCTGCGCTGCAGCTGCTTCTTCTCCGACTGCCAAGCGCTGCTTTCTCTCCGTGTCGTTGCTGCACTGTTGCTGCTCTCTTCTTCTCCGGCTGCTCTGCTTGCTGCTGCTGCTCGGCCGTCTACTTCCTTCTTCTTCAGATCCAGCCCGACAACTCTCTATGTTAGGGTTTAAGTTTTAAATTTTTTTTAAGTTGTTATTGTTGTTTGTCGTTGTTGTGTCGCTTTGCGTCTCGTTACGATTTCGGTCTTTCTCCACGTGATCTGGGTTCATGTACCCGACGAGGGTCCCACACGTGCACGTGGTCTACGTGAGGGAGAGTGTACGTCACGGCCTCCAGGCATAGTCTATGCCTTCATGCACGTATTCTACGTGAGGGGGAGTGTTTGTGATAACGACGACTCGGATGCCTCTTTCCCGACTCATGCCTTAGTCACACATGGCCCCCAGGTCGATCTCGTATGTTGTTTGTGTCTCCTCGTTGTTTTCTCTGGATTTGGTAGGGTTGGTTTGGTCTTTCGTGGTTGACCTTGTTTCCGCTCCGAGTGTATCCAGCGTTGTCATGGTCGGTTTGCGGACCAACGTCGTGTGGCCTTTGCCCGGTTGAAGTATCCCCGGTGACACGCGGTTGGGCCTCAGTGGCTGTTGTTTTGTCTCACGTTGCCAACATTCTTTTACCTTCCATTTTATGTTGTGTTCAAGCTGTAGGGTTCCCCTTCAGCTTGAGGGGGAGTGTTAAAGTTAGTATTATTATATTGATGAGTTTAGTCCCACACCGCCTATCGGTGTTGGGTGTCTTGATGTATTTCCTTTATATAGCCCCTTTGAGGAAGAATATATTGCACTTTCTATTTCATTTCTCCTTTCTACATGAAGCATGCGAGCAACCTAACTTGGGGCACTGATACCAAAACTGACACAAGATAAGGTCCTATCGGGGACGAAGGGATGATTTGTAAATGCAGACACATTCGACAGCTTACTTGTTTAATAAAATTTTATAATATAATACTAGATATACCATAGCTGGTAAAGCTTAACAAATAACGAAACAAGTGTTGTTGTATAAATGTGGGAGAGCAAATATTTAAATTACTCAACCAAATAAGGACATACAATGTTACAGAAGTCCGACAACAAATATTACAAAATGATTTAGTTCAAGTAGAGAACTAACACAAATTCAACACAAAAATAAATGACCACAAACTAGAAACTTACAAAACTATGAAGCAGAGGGCTTGGTGGATATCCGGAGAATTTTGGAGGACATAAATGAGGTACGGGGTTGGATATGGGCCTCCGGTGGGAGCTTGAATTACTGGAAAGCAGTGTCCTCTGGAATTGGAAATTCCTTGAAGGCGCTGATAACAAACAAAGAGATCAAGGAGGCCAGGCGGATGAGGATGGGCTCTGTTTCAATCCAGGTTATAGTCCTGGAAAGAAAACAGGTATTAGGGGAGTGGGCGGGTGGAGGTTATTGCTGGGGAATGTTCTTCCAACGGCTAGCAGGGTGCTTTGTTGGGCTGAGGACTGAGGAAATGGAGAGTCCGGTTGCTAGGAGCCAGAGCCTGGGGAGGTGTTCTAGAGGTCAGGGGAAAATGGAAAGAATTGAGGGGCTGCTGGAGGTATTCAGAGGCTGTCTGGCTGCTGGGTGGGAATTTTAGGGGGTATACATCAGACTGGTTGTTCCTGGACAAGGCTGTGGGGTGGGGGGGGGGGGGGGGTTTAGTGGGAGGAAAGGAGGCTTTGTGGGAGTGGGGAGGTATTGACCGGATGAGGAATAGAGTGAGGGGGACTCGGTTGAGTCTTGGAGGGGGTTTTTGCGTGAGTGAGGAGGTGGAAAAGTGTAGGAGATATGAGTGTTTTTAGGAGGGGGGACCTACATTTTAGGAAATGGAGATAATGAGGTAGTGGGGTAGTGGAGAGGTGGTTGGGAGTTGGGATGGTGGTGGGAGGGTGGAGGCCGGAGGTGATCGCCAAAGACGGTGTTCGAATGTTGCGCCGACGATCGCCGGAAAATCAAAATGGAGGAGAATTTTGGTGGTGGTGGTGGAGGGATTTTGAACAGGGCATCATACTTGGGAGGGGGGGGGGGGGAGCGTCTAAGTAGAATGTGAGGGGAAGAGGATGGAATGTGGGGGTTGGTCGATAGGATGAATAAGTTGTGGATGTGTGGTGGTCAGCTGCAGGGTTGAAAGAGGAAAGAGGAACCGGCTGTGGAGTGTAGAGAGTGTGAGGGGGTGGGCCGCTCGGTGGCTTAGGGGAGAAAGGGCGGTTGGTTATTGGAGATGGAGGGGGAGGGGGGGGGGGAGCTGTGAGGAGAGGGGAAATGGGCGGTTGGTTATTGGAGATGGAGGGGGAAGGGGGGGGGGGGGGCAGGGAGAGCTGTGAGGAGAGGGGAAATGGGCGGTCAGATGTGAGGAGAGCGGAAATGGGCGGTTGGATGTGAGGAGAGGGGAAATGGGTGGTTGGCTGTGAGGAGAGGGGAGATCTGTGGATAGCGTTCGAGCATCACACTTGGATTTCCGGCTTCGACACTAGATATTTAAAGGAGCACTCTTACTCTATCTTTCATCAGCCTTTCATGGAACCCTCTACCCTTATTTATAGTGTAGGGAGGGACAATGAACAGTCATGATTCTCTGTAACCCCAAAATACACCTAAATAAAAAAAACATAAATACTACAGTCGGTGATCTTCTCATAATGATCTGTCCCGATCGTCATTGGGTCAGTGGTCGACACGAGTAGATTCTCACGAGTTGTGTGGCATGATCCCCATAAGTTGAGATTCGGTACTCCATATTGCGGAGTTTGCCTATAATATTTCAGTTAATAGGTCCACTGGATTGAATCTGTTTCTTGTAGTACTTAGGTTACAAGCCTAGGAAGTCTGTCGACCTCACCCCCGTTCTCTTGGAGTCTCGTCCCAGTAAGTCAACAGAGTCTTTTACATGCCATTTGGATGGGTTACACGAGTCGGTCTGACGGGGGGACACTACTAGTATTGAATCTCAAACCTCATAAAGATAATCACATGCAAGACTAGTTATTTCATAAAGGCGAGTAGTCGGTGGTGATAATCCGCGTTGAGAGGCTCCTTCAGGGCCTGCTAAAAAAATGAGTGTTAAATGATTAAGTCCTTATCCGGTCATGAGAAGGATCAGATCAAATGCGTACGGGCTTGATATCCCTAAGAGTATGAGTATCCATCCCGTATTCAATATTGAGGACATGACGCCATTTTATGAGCCTTACGAGTATGTGAACCCATATTGTCAAGGCCTTCCCAAGCTTGAACCACCACATTCTTCGTCCCACACTCAATCCACTCCTGAGCCCCACTCGCCTTTTACCATGTCTTTTATGGATTCACTGTCAGCACCAACGATCTCACCAGGACCTTTGATATGTGAGTTGAGCACTTAGAGCATTACAAAGATAGTATCACATGAGTACGCCCTCTCCTTGGACGGTCCTTTATGGCAATATTTAGTATACTGGAGAGAGCACCCCTTCACATACGATACTTGGATTGTGCCCGCAGAGCTTGACCGACTCGCCATTGGACTTCGACTATGGTATGATCGTCTCTATTCATCAGAGATGAAGATTTTTCATTTGTGGGGGGGGGGGGGGAGATGATGGACATCATTCATCACATTTGGCTTGTCGCAAGACAAGACCATAATCGTGCATTCACGCTGGAGAGATTGACTCGATCGACGATCTGACTCCACGGATGCGTCTGGATTTTTGTTTGCATTATTTTCATGTATTACTTAATTATTTTCGGCCATACTTTAGGGAGATCCGGCCCTTGACAGTGACTACCAACCATAACCATTGATTACAGGGTGCCCTAATGTTGTTTTATTATAAATAAGAGCAAGGGGAAGCTGTTAAGGTTTTGCAGATTTTGGAGTAAAGGTATTCCCAAAATTTGGTGATCTACTCACGATGACGTCTCCTTGAGACTCGATGTAACAAATCCTAGGTTTTCCCTTGCATTCCTTTTCTTTCTCATAATTGTAGCCTACCTCCCTTCCAAAAACCCACTATAACCCTCTTCCTTCCTAGGATCTTGCACCCAAACCACAGTTCCATCGACCCTCTTCTTCCCCATGGTTTCTGGATCCCGAGCACTTTCATCTCGTGCGCCCTAGAGCACTTTCAATCCCACGCCGCCAAATTCCTCCGCCGTCAATCACCTCCGCACCCCTCCCCCATGATATCTGCTCTACCTGATGTCACTCCCCTCCAACCACCTCACTACCCTCCTATCAACAGCCCTCCACAATCATCTATCCACTCCCACTCCACCCGCAGGAAGTCTGCATCCCTCTGCCCCATTAGCCACCCAAAACCCGCATGCCCACAATCTTCCAGTCCGCTCTCCACCTCCAGATTGCCACTACTCCAACCCGAATCACCCGATCTCCATCCCACGACAACACTCCTTACTTTGTGAGTACTTTATTGTTGTATGAATCTTTATCTTCTTTATTGATATAAGGGTGCGTGATTTCATACTTGTTTGTACCTCTTTATTAATAATTGTTTTCTCCGGGATTTTTTTTTGATTTGTAGGGCATATTTGTTGCTAAGGCACCTTGCTTTGGCCCCCTCACAACCTAAGCTTTCTTGCTTAAATAAGTATTGTGCACTGTTTGAGTTAACTGCTTGCGATATATTCCTTTATTACTCGTTTGTGATTTGTCCATCAGATCTTGTAAGAGTTGCTTGTAGTAACCTAGGGACGTAGAACTCCCGATACAACACCTAGGGTTTCCTATTAGAAATCACACACACCTAGTCGACCCTACATCAATTAGAACGTAGACTTATATATATATATATATATATATATATATATATATATATATATATATATATATATATATATATATATGTATGTATGTATGTACATACATACATATATATATATATACATATATATGTATGTATATGTATACATATACATATATATATAATATATAGATACATACATATATATATATATATGTATGTACATACATATATATTACATACATACATATATATATATATATATATATATATATATATATATAGTATGTATCTATATATATATATATATATATGTATGTATGTACATAATATATATACATGTATGTATGTAAGATGTATGTACATACATATATATACATGTATGTATGTACATACATATATACATGTATGTATGTACATACATATATGTATACATACATAATATATATTACATGTATGTATGTATATACATGTATGTATAATATATGCATACATACATATATATACATGTATGTATGTATATACTGTATGTATATATATATACATACATACATGTATATACATGTATGTATATATATATACATACATGTACATACATACATGTATATATATGTATGTATGTATATATATATACATACATACATACATATATATATATACATACATATTATTGATCATACTTCTAAGAGCTTGTTCCTCCTAAGAGCATGTTGCAAACCTTAAAAGACTTTTGAGATAACCCAATTTATAATCATAATAGGACAAAAAAATCACTCATTATTTAGTTCTTTGTAATAAAATATAGATTAAAGATGGACATCCAAAGTCTTCTCTTGTTGTCCGCTCTTCTGAGGACATATACGCATCCACTGCGTGCTAAGGCATATCACATATTATGAAAGTGCTTTATATTGGATGCGTGCTACACGTTTTTTTGGTTGTACCTTTGAACAATGCTCATTCTTCTATTATAAATGTCTCTGGTGAATAATACACAACAAAGGGGTTTCCCCTCGTGATAATTCTTTAATTTATCCTTTCTAATTTTACCACACGTCCATTTTAAACAATCTCATTATTATCTTGTTTAAGTGATGCGGAGCAGAGACAACACGAGTTTTGGGCCCATTCGGGATTGATTTGGCGACTTACCATATATGACGTGCCCGGATCGACGATCGGACTCTCAGATGTGTCCGGATCCGCGTCGCGGTCGAGATCATATATTAGTTTATTTTTACTGGTTTATTTTCATGTATTTTAGTGGCCTCTCCCACCGGGCAATCATAACCGTTGATAGGGATGCCCTAGTGTCTTGTTTATTATAAATAATGGTCTAAGAGGCTGAACCAAGGCATTGCAGAATTTGGAGAACTTCATTCCCGGATTCCAGCATCCCTCCCCGGTGCCGACGCCGTGGAACCCTACATGACGACTGCTAGGTGCTCGTTCTTCCCCCCAAGGTAACCCCTAACCCTAGTCTTCATTTTCCACCCCTCACACCTCTCATCCAGACGCCGACAGCCCCCAAATCCCCCTCCCAAACCAGCGGCCTGCTGTTCACAGGCCCCTACAGCCGCCGGCTCCCAAGACCCCACCACCGGCCTCCTCCACATCAGATGCTACCTCGGCCACCACTCGCCAGCCCCTCCTCCTTATAACAACCCGCCGCTCCTTCCACAGGCCTCCCTCTCTCCGCCAGCCCCCAAACCGCCCCTCATACCCCTACAACCAGCCCCCACTAACCCTAAATTATTCCCTTGGATTTTCCTCCCCTTTCCGTGGATCCACCGCCCAAGAAACCCTAAAATTTTAGATCGGTTCAGATCTGAAGTTTTAACACCGATCATCATCCCTCACCCGGATCCGATCCCAAAATATCGGATCTACCCCTCCCCCGCCCGGATCTACTCGTACGTGCCCGGATCTATCCCATTTCTCACCTGATCTCATCATTTACTGCCGAGGATAGCCACTACCTTCATTTTCACGCCGCCGGTTCCACCTCCGATCGCCGATCTACACATCCGATCCAAATTCTTCAGTGTCTCGGTTCAGCCCGGTACTTTGTGAGTTTTCTTGTGGTTTTGATTTATTTGATTTGACATTTTCATTGGTGAATAAATGTATGTGTTGTGATTCTTGCTAGTAGAAATTGTTTGCTACACTAATAATTTGCAAGTGGAGTTATTCGCCGCGCGCTTTGCTTTGGCCCTCCGAGTAGAGAAAAACCGTTATCAAATTGCCAAATTAATTAGTTGTTTTCAATTCTAAATATTTGCGTGGTGTTACATATAAAATATCATTGCTCATAATTATTTATCGCCATCACTGACGACCGCATTGCATTTAGAGTAGTGTTAGTGTCACATTTGTATTTCCACCCAGCGCCCCTGTAGCCTACCTTACATCATTTTGGTATCAAAGCGCCAGGTTAGGCCATTTGCATGCTTCGTAGTGATAGGTTTTAAATAATCTTTGGGTTTATGTCTAGTTTTCACCGACGACAGTCTCCTCTATCTAGGTATCCTGAGTCTACCTATATCCGACCTCATAGAGCCCCTTTAGAGAAACCTTCATGTTATCATTATGATTATCATCGTTCCCCGCACTCCACTCCTAGAGATCGTGTCGACCCTTCGACACAATCCCATTATGCTAGAGGCGATCACCACGATGAGAGGTCCTCATGTCTTCATCATTACACCTCTCCGCGACTTCATGATGATAGAACTGAATATCGTTCAGATCATCGCCGCTACACATCTCTAAAAGAGGAACCTGAGTTTGGATATGTGCGACCTCCACTGCACGTTCGCAGGGCCCATACGCACCCAAGAGCACAATCTGATTATGTTAGGAACTACCGTCTAGACGACCCGCAGAAACCCTATAGAGGTCACCATCGGCAGGATCACAATACATGTCAAGACCCTCATAGGGTTCCACCAATAGAGTTTCCTGAGGCTGAATTTTTGCGATTAATTTTTGACCGCTTTGATCTCTTAGAAGCTCACTTTGATCACCTAAGATCTACATTACGAAGAAAGCCTAGAGAGTTGGGTCAAGCCACCGATGCGGCGAGTAGTGCTCCTACCGAGTTAAGAGACCCGACACTTGGTTTTGATCCTTCTCAGTTTGATGAGATTCAGTGCTCATGTGATCTTGAGGTTGAACCTGATCATGACCTTATGATATAGGTGGAGAGTGATACTAGCATGACTAGTGGGCATGGTCACGTGGGTGAGGACGAGCGACCTAGTGACTCTGTGATGGTATACCCATCCTTTTCATCTCACCTAGACCTACATCTAGACCTAGCGTCCCCTTTGAACAGAGACACAGTTCTCAACGCTATATCGATTGACCCACACTTGAGTTTGTTCACCCCCTGCTCTTCCCTTAGGACTATCTCGAGTCACTTCACTACTGAGAGTCGAGAGTATAGTGTTGACTTCAGAGTGGCCACCTCACCCACTTACGAGGACACGACCTCTATTAGCGATACTCATTTGAGGGATTTTCTCATTATTAATGACCTCATTGTTGAACCTCCAGATAAGTCTCTTGGTGAGCCACTACTCCCTTGGGAGGTTCATAAGGCTAGCGTTGACTTCATTGTGGGTATCCCACTTGCTCCCACACAGACACTATTGTTATTGGTGCCCACCTCGTGGTGGACTATCCTATCATTATCGACCTCCTCGGGAGGCTCATTTGATAAGCCTTCCCTCCTACACTTTAGTGATGGATCGTGTATCCACACTAGTGATCATCTCACACGTGATGACTTTTGGTATACACCCCCTGGTGAGCCACCTAATGAGCTATATCATTTTAGAGGTACCCATCACACCAGAGCTCCACACTATTGTGTCACCATCTACATCGTCCCCACGGGCGATGACGTCGGTGTAACACCTCCCCTGTAATGACCGTATAATTTGGGACCGGCCGGGACACCACAACATACAGACGCCACAGCTTAAGCGTTATAAGATGATATAAACTACCCAACTCAAAACTCAGACCAAACACAGCGGAACCAAAGAACAAAACTAGAAGTTATCCACTTACATATGAGTATCAACACGACCTTATGACCTTACAACAATTAAGAGTCCAAAACTGAAACAATAACATCAAATATCAACGTGCATAAGCACTCCTAGCTACCTCGACATGCAAGCCAGAAACATAGTGCATTAAGCATAATCATTCAATCAAAACAGAGCTACTATGCAAAATGAAGCACTTCATGAGGCTTAGGCCTTTTTGTTCCGGCGAGCTAGCTCCTGCTTGCGATCCTTGCCCTATAAAATTTTGTTGTAACGTGGGTCAACAAAGGATGACCTCAACTGTGTAACCAACACATCTCCTCCGGCCGTCCCTAGCGGACCCCGGGGCACTTCATCACCCTGCAGGTCAGCACTTCGTATGCAAATATACAAGTATATTTAAAGTAGTAAAACAGGTTTGGATGTCTCAAACAACAAACATATTTCTATGTTGAACATGAAATAAAAAGGGGCCTACTATGCAGCATGTATGCACACCTGAGCTTCACCCAAAGCACCCTAGAGCGTATGCTTCTAACACATCATCAATCGGGTACTTACAATTTCCCCATCGGCGTTCAAGCCGCAAACACAAGGGTACTTCCAATTTCCCCATCCGCAACAAGCCGCCACACGGAACTCTTACCTCGGCCCCACCCGCTTTTGGGTCTCAAAACCCGGGCTTGCCTGCAAGCTCTGACTTCTCACGTCAGGATTCCGCCACACACACAAACCAACCGATACTAAGAACCCTTGCTAGACCCCACCCGTTCGCGACGACCCAGACCGACTCCAATATCGGGACCAAGTCCACCGAAGGAGACCCAACGGGACCCAGCTGGTATCGTCATGGCTTGTCCAAAGCTTGGCGTCCTCGTCAGTTTCACAGAAGGGGGCTTGTCTCGCCGGGATACTCTCCACACATGTCTTGCATGTCACGGGCTAGCCAGCCGACCACAGAGACAAACCACCCTTAGCACATCACAATCCCAAGCCTTTTCCCACCCTAACCCATCATTCGTACCGTACCGTCCCCGCGCCCCCGCGTGCACTCTAATTTCCACCCGGTCCGGTTCTGGTTACACGTACTCACACGAAAGAGGGGGAAAACAACATCACAAATGACGTCTTGCCGCTAACGAATTTCTAACCAAAATCCTTAAGGCTCGCTATGCAACATCTCCATGTCGGACTAACGGTCGCGACTACGGTTTCACCCACAATGCCTAATCCACTAACGAAGCGGATTTCTAGTGCAATATCATGCCGGGGATGGACACAATCGACCTGGTGGCTCCTCTTGAACCATGGCAACCCGAATCCCTCTCATTTGAGAGATCCGGTGCCTAGAATGCTTGAAATAAAGCAAAAAAAGAATAGATGTCATGCACGCATCCTAAAACTGAGAGGAGAAGTGTCGTTACCTTACGATTCCTCTTCCTAGCCATGGAATCCTTGCCTTGCACGGATAAAAACGAGCGTCTCCAAGTCCTCTCCACGGATCTGGCCTCGGAACGACGATCGGAGCTCCGAAGCTCCGTCAATAGCGGGGAAAGAGCTCCTTCTTCCTCCTCCCACTCTCACTTCCAAACCCTAAGTCAAAACCTCCAAAGGGGAAGAAAAATGAGAGAAAATCCCGCTCAGCCCTATAAAAGCACTCTGGAGGGAGAGTCTTGGGCCTTAGGATCAAAACCTAAATGAAATCAGACAGCTAGAAAGCCAAACGACGGAACTGCTTCCGCCCGACGGTAGCGGGCGCTAACGCTAACTCCGAGCGATAGCTAACCCGAGCTGAAAGACAGAAAAAATAATGCCGCGCTAACGCCGGCGGTAAGGCTAACGCGGCGCGGTATCTTCTTTCTCAAGAACTCAACGCTCTCGACGCAAACCCTGGAGTTACCGCCGCGCGATAATCCTCTCAACACTCGACGAACGGGGCTTTTGTCGAGCGGGTTACCGCCTTTGCGGTAACTAACTACTGCCGGACGATAATCCTCTCAATACTCGACGAAACAAGGCTATCGCCGGGAGATAGCTACTATCGCCAGACGATAGCTACCAGAGATTCAAGTTCTGGAAAAACTGGGGGGTTACAGTCGGTCACCCCAAATTTTTCTATCGACCACCCGGTAAGCCTCCTGATAGGCCACCCCATGTTAATAATATCCAAGTCATTGGCAAGCCTTCCCTTAGTAAGTGTGTTGGTATGTTGTGCTCTATCTACATCATTCGCTTCATTTGCATGAGTCAGTTGGGTCACTTGTTCATTATTTGCATGCATTACATGAGTCGGTTCGCTGACGAATAATAACGAGCAATGAAAATTATAAAATCCATACAGATAAGCGAAGGCGAGAACAAGTGTTTAATGAAGGCGAGAAAGTTATGATGCGAATTCGCCATGAGAGGCTCCCCTCGGGGCCTGCCAAAAAGCTAAGCATCAGGCGAATGAGTCCTTACTCAATTATGAGTAATATTGGGACAAACGGATACCGGCTCGATATCCCGACAAGTATGAGAATTCATCCAGTGTTTAATGTTGAGGATCTGACGCCGTACTACCAGCCTCACGAGTATGTGGACCCGAACAGTGGAGATGCCCAGCCACCCCCACCCCCACTTTCGTTGCCCTGCCACTCTCATACTTCCCCTACGTCTGATAGCCACTACAGCCCATCCACTGCTGACACCCTTCCACCTGGGAATTCGTCTTCTTTGGTTTCACCACCGACACCGCCGATCGCACCGGGATCCACCACTCGAGAGATGAGCGTTGAGAGCATCACAGAGTTCAGATTCCACTAGATTGTTCCTACTTCAGATAGGCCGCGCTGTCACTACTTGGTACATTGACGGGGCCGCCCCGACGCAGTTGACACTTGAATACTTGCAACAGAGCTTGATCGATTCGCCCCTAGACTTTGACTTTAGCACGACCGTCTCCATTCATCGGAGATGACAACTTTTCAGTCAGGGGGAGTTGATTGGCGAGTACATTCTTCCGCCGACGACACTTTGACGACTTCCGGTGGACCTCTTCAAGTTGTACCTGACATTCATCGAGAGAATTCCAATCCCAATTCATGGGAGATGAATTCTTTCAAGTCGGGTAGATTGGCACGGAGCAGAGACGAACATTAGGTTTGGGCCCGTTCGGGGATGATTTGGCGATTTACCATATATGGCGTGCTCGGATCGACGATCAGACTCTGCAGATGTGTCCGGATCCGCGTCGCGAGTCGAGATCATATATTAGTTTATTTTTATTGGTTTATTTTCATGTATTTTAGTGGTCTCTCCCACCGGCCAATCATAGCCGTTGATAGAGATGCCATAATGTCTTGTTTTATTATAAATAATGGTCTAAGAGGCTGAACCAAGGCATTGCAGAATTTGGAGAACTTCATTCCCGGATTCCAGCGATCCCTCCCCGGTGCTGACGCTGTGGAACCCTAGGTGACGACTCCTAGGTGCTTGTTCTTCCCCCAAAGGTAACCCCTAACCCTAGCCTTCATTTTCCACCCCTCACACCTCTCAAGTCTCATCCAGGCGCCGACAGCCCCCAAATCCCCCTCCCAAACCAGTGGCCTGCTGTTCCCAGGCCCCTACAGTCGCCGACTCCCAAGACCCTACCGCCGGCCTCCCCCACATCAGATCCTACCCCGGCCACCATTCGCCAACCCCTCCTCCTCCTTATAACAGCCCGCCGCCCCTTCCCCAACCCTCCTTCTCTCCGCCAGCCACCAAGCCTCTCTCCTCACAACCCTACAACCGGCCCCCACTAACCCTAAATTATTCTCATGGATTTTCCTCCCCTTTTCGTGGATCTACTGCCCAAGAAACCCTAA
Organism: Platanthera zijinensis; assembly: GCA_039513925.1. Classification (NCBI taxonomy): domain Eukaryota; kingdom Viridiplantae; phylum Streptophyta; class Magnoliopsida; order Asparagales; family Orchidaceae; genus Platanthera; species Platanthera zijinensis. Next base: position 73,804,506 of record CM077097.1, read on the forward strand.
AATTTTAGATCGGTTCAGATCTGAAGTTTTAACACCTCGATCCGTTATTTGCACCGTCCGTTTATCATCCCACACCCGGATCCGATCCCAAAATATCGAATCTACCCCTCCCCGGCCCGGATCTACTCGTACGTGGCCGGATCTACCCCATTTCTCACCCGATCTCATCATTTACTGCCGAGGACAGCCACCACCTTCATTTTCACGCCGCTAGTTCCACCTTTGATCGCTGATCTACACATCCGGACCCAAATTCTTCAGTGTCTCGGTTCAGCCTGCTACTTCGTGAGTTGTCTTGTGGTATTGATTTATTTGATTTGACATTTTCATTGGTGAATAAATGTATGTGATGTGATTCTTGCTAGTAGAAATTGATTCGGTACGCTAGTAATTTGCAGGTGGAGTTATTCTCCGTGTGCTTTGCTTTGGCCCTCCGAGTGGAGGAAAGCCGTTATCAAATTGCCAAATTAATTAGTTGTTTTCAATTCTAAATATTTGCGTGGTATTACATATAAAATATCATTGCTCATAATTATTTGTCATCATCACTGATTACCGCATTGCATTTAGAGTAGTGTTAGTGTGTTGCATTTGTATTTCCACCCAGCGCCCTAGGTTTTGTGCCCCCCTTAGCCTACCCTACATCATTAAGTATCAATGATTCTTGTACTACGCAACATTATAGATCAAACAATGATGATATATTTGTTATTTTATAAAATTTATCTTTTAGTCTCCATGATTTCCTTATGTCGCATGTAACTTCTGTGATATCTATCTATTTTAACTATCCAGCCATTTCTAGAAAATATATTTTCATATGTATGCCCATTTGTTTGATAGATCCAAGATATTTATACATTTCACTGCTATAACTATCTTTTATTTTCTGATAAGATAAATTGATAATTGCAATTATTATTCCCACTAGATTTGTATATTATGTACTCTTATTATTTTACTAATTTTAGGCCTTTTATCTTTTTTGAATATCCCCTTTGTTCTAATTTTTTGTTATATATCTCAGTGGATGTCTACTGAGCAGAGCTATCATCTCACTATTTAGAACTATATGATATGCAACAAGTATACACCAGAACATCTTATTGTGGACATTCTTTTGCAAACATCTTCATAAAAAATGCAATAAGCTATAGACTCAATGATTTTCCTTGATGTAATCCGATTGTAATTAAGAATTTTTTGATTACTTCTCAACTACTTCTAATACTAGTTAATGCTCCATCGTATATGTCTTAAGTACCTTCAACATACCTTTGGCTTACACCTTTCTTTCTTACTGTGCACAAACTTAATTGTTATGGTACTCTATTATGTCTTTTCAAGATCAACAAAGTATGTAGATTTTTTATTTTCCATTTATACTTGTTCATTTGTTAAAACTTAAAGGTAAATTTTACCGTATTGCCATTAGACTTGCGATGCTCTACGGTTCTGAGTGTTGGGCAATGAATTATGTACATGAGCAAGTAATGAGAGTTAAGGAGATGAGAATGCTTAGGTGGATGTGTGGGCACACTAGACTAGATAAAATTAGAAATGAATGTATCAAGGATAAGACTTGAGTGACTCTAATTGTAGAGAAGATGCGATAAGCTCGATTAAGATGGTTCAGACACGTACAAAGGAGACCATTAGAGTCACTTGTTAGGCTTCGTGAAAATTTAGCTACTAGTCATGTTAAACGGGGGAGGGGCAGGCCAAAAAAGATTTGGAATGAAACTATAAGCAAAAACATGATGCACTTCGGCATTAGTGAGATTATGACTAAAGATAGGGTGCAATGACGACAAAGGATCCATATAGCCAACATACTGGTAATATGGTTGGATAAAGGCTTGAGTGTTGTTGTTTGTTTGTTATACTTATTCATTTATTGGTTTTTAGGAAAAATGTTTTGTTAGTAGATCTTTCTGTCATGAAACCATTTTTTCCATAAGGCTTTTCATTAACTCTCCCCAATTGTTTTATTGATAGACTCTTAAGTTTAATTAACACAAAACATCTCCTTATTCTTTCAAATTGAATTAATAACTTTTGTAAATGCAATGCAAGGCACATCACTTTCAATTTTAACCATTTGTGTCCATCCATATGTTGTATGTGTATCAGAAAAATATTCCGCATGATTGTTACACATGAATTTATACAAATGTAATATGTATTAGCTAACAGTACGTCAATTGAAACTTTTTTATTATGTTATATCTATGTCAACCAGAAACCTAAAATATGAGATTGCAATGTTATCATGTGGAAGATATTTCTTCTGCTGCATTTATTAGCCAGGGCGATGATCTTTTTGATGATGTTTTGGAACCTTTTCTTGGTTGTTCCTTAACTTTAGCATGTCTAATATAATGATTGCAGCTCATTATTAAGAATGCTATTCTACAGCTATGTTTTTCCTTGATGAAGAAGATGGGTTTCTTCTATTTTTATTTTTTATTTAATCCCTAGTTTTGTTCATCTGATCATTTGATATTTGACATTTATGGGCAGGTTGGCTTGCGTACAATATGGGAGAAATATTATGAGGAGGCTCATGCTATAGTCTATATGATTGATGCTTCTTGCCCTTCGTCTTTTGAGGATTCCAAGTCGGCATTAGGTTTGTGTTAATTTGCACTTTAACGAGCAAAAAGTGTATTCAAGTGGGTTTTTATGACACTGCTCCTTACCAAATCCTTGTTCCAAACAGAAAAGGTACTCAGACATGATGATTCGAGGGGGGCACCACTCTTGATACTTGCGAATAAGCAAGTGAGTTTTTACTTGCCGCTGTATTTGACAGATAGGATGTTTAAAAAGAGAGATTATTTATTTTTATTTTCTGCACACGAAGGTTGACTTATCCATCCCTCTTATTGATCCATTGTTTCATGAATTATTTCCGTTAATTCAGAATGATTCAAGCCAGTGTTACAGTTGGACAATTTGGTCATTCTGTACGTATGAAGTCACTTAAGTACATATAAGCTGTTGGAAAATTCAAGTTATTTGTGTGTGTATTCTTGAATCCTCTATGATTATGCGCATGAACCCATGAATCTGAAAGTGCGGAATAGGTTGTGATTGATTATGTATAATATTACTTCTCATTTGCACAACACATTCACAAGCAAGAAAGAGCAAGATAGTAAATGCAAAATAAAGTTTAATCTATAGAGAGAGGGACACAAATGACTTAAGAATTTGTACAGAGGTTCCCATAAACTTGGCTACTCCTTTCTTCTACCATTGATAGGAATCCAGTGCCTATAATAAGATCTGATTATTTTGATAAGGAGTCTCTTAGAACTAGCCCAAGTCTTTTGATAAGGAAACTATTAGAACTAGTGTAAGTCTTTTGATAAGGAGACTCTTAGAACCAGACTAAATTCTTTGAATAGGGATTCTCGAAACTCTATACAGTGGTTGCGTTATAGGCTCGCCCGTAACACGTCAATAGAACTGTCGCAGGTTGTCCAAAGGTGGAGATGACAGTGGTAGAGCATACTGTGGAGCCTGAACAACGACTACCTCAGGGTGTGCTCGGGAGGAGAGAGTTATCACAATCTCATTAAAGGGACAAGGAATAGATAACTTCTTGCTTGTTGTTACAAGTCCCAAAGGGTCCATTTAAATGGAAGATACAAGGGACAAACATAAATTCCCAACACTTGAACTAAGATAAAGTATGATAAAACCTAGTGAAGGACTCATAATAATAACTGGGTAGGAAGCGGATAATATCTCCCCCGCCGTGCAAAAGGAGCTTGACCTCAAGCTCACGAGAGATCAATGACGGTGTCAACTTTTCCCGATGCCCTCATCATGAGAGTCCTTCACCTATAGATAAAGTCTTTGCACTGATGTACGCGAGTATATTGCTCATTGCAGTTATAACATAGACCTGTGCATGCCGATCAGACATTTCTGGACGAGACAATCGATGGATCTACGGGGTCGGGGTGCCCTCGACACGTCGCTCCCGAGTCCCTGTGTCGGTGGTGATGCAGGTCTCCTGCGCTAGTTTGAAGTTGACGGTCGTACAATCTAGCTAAACTCATTGTAGTCACCAAATCCCGGGTAGCCTCGAATTCGACATCCTCTCGTATTCGATTGCAAAGCCCAACTATAAATATGGCGACCCACATCTCAGGGGGTATTGTGACTTGGGACAAAAGAATTTGAAACTGATCTAGATATCCATCGATCGACTCTATCTGACATAATGTCATGAGGGTATTAAGGGGGTTGCTGCGAATCGGGTGGTCAAAGCGTAGTTTGCAGGCACTCTTAAATCCGCGCCAAATTATTCCAGAATTGTCAGCCTGTAAATGGGTGAACCATAACTGAGCGATATCAAGCATTTGGAAGGAGACCAGATTTATCAATAGTGTTATTGGTGTCTGCTGATGGCTAAAAAATTGTCCGCATCTAGTGAGCCAGCCCAAGGATTCGTCTTTCCCAACAAAAGTTGGTAATGCCAACTTTGTGTAAAGGGGCACAATGTTGCCTTCAAGTGGTACCATGGTCGGGGGATCAGATCGAAGAAGCAACGATGGAGACGCCTTACCATTGTAAGTTTAATCAGTCGGTTGGATAGTAACAATTAGAATAGAGGTTGCTAGATCATTAAACTTGTTGATGAGTTTGGCCATATCTTCCCGATGACGTGTTTCGTCATTCCATATGCGTGCTTCTATGGATGTCATGAATGCTTTCATTATGTTCCTCATAGTATCCATTAGAGAGGGCACGTCCCTTGAATGTGTATTGCTGTCAGAGATAAAATGGAAGTAACACAAGATAAAGACTGGGTGACTAGACGACTCAGCTCCTCTGAGACTGCTGATTGTGAGTTGTCGCGAGAGTCGCGACATTTCTTGATGATGATTCAAAAGAAGGAACACCTTTCTCTCTCTCTCTCTCCTATTTTTATAGTACAACAATTATTCTACTTGATGAAAGCAAATAGAAAAATTACTCAACGATAACAGATAGGCAGCTCGAGGCAAAAAGGGCCCATGGATACTAGCTCGGACTTCGGGGTAGAAGGTGTGCGCCTCCAAACGGCATGCTCGTAGGCAAAGGAGCAAGTTGCGCAGGCAAGGAGCGTGGAAAGCTCAATACAAGCGCACTGGATGCTTCAGACGACAGTGGTGGGCTTGGTGAATATGGCGCGGGGCTCGAAAGAACAACGACCTCGGCGATGGAGATAATGGTGGCAATGGATACTGTGGAGCCAGAACTACGGATGCCTAGGCGGGGTGTGCTCGAGAGGAGAGAGTTACCATAATTAATTAAAGGGACAAGGAGTAGTTAACTTCTTGCTTATCATTATAAGTCACATGGGGTACTTTAAATATAAGGTACAGGGGGTATAAATGTAAATCCTCGACACTTGGACTATGATAAAGTACAATAAAACCTAATGAAGGATTCATAGTAAAACCCCTGCATACATGCATAAAAACATAACTTGATAACTGGGTAGGAAACTCATAACATCTTCCCCGCCATGCAAAAAGAGCTTGACCTCAAGCTCAAGGGGGATCAACGACGGTGTCAACTTTGCCTGATTCCCTCACCATGAGAGTCCTCCATGTGCAAACAGTCTTTTGCACCGATGCCCGCATGTATACAATTCATCGCAGTTATAACAGAACCCTTGTGCGTGCCCGCCAAACATTTTTGTACGAGACAGTCGACGGATCTGCAGAGTTGGGGTGCCCTTGACACATCGCTCCTGAATCCCTGTACAGGTGGTGATGTAAGCCTCATGAACCAGTTTGTAGTCGACGGTTCCACAATTTTGCTAAACTCATTACACTCACCAAGTCTCGGGGAGCCTCGAATATGACATTCACGTGTATTCGACCGCGAAGCCCAATTGTAAATATGGTGACCTGCATCTCAGGGGGGGGGGGGGGTACTATGTCGTAGGCCTTAAGAATCTAAAAATGTTATATATATCCATCGATCGACTCTGTCTAATGTAATGTCATGAGGGCACTAAGGGGGTTACTGCGAATGAGGCGATCAAAGTGTAGGTTGCTAGCCCGCTTAAAGTCGCGCCAGATTATTCCAGGATTGTCAACCTACAAACGGGCGAACCTTAACTGAGCGATATCAAGCATGTGGGAGGAGGCCAGACTAATTATGTCACTGGTGTCTATTGATGGCTAAAAAAATGTTCGCATCGAGCAAGCCAGCCTAAGGGTTCATTCTTCTCATCATAAGTTGGGAATGTAAAATTGGTGTAAAGGGGAACGATGTTACCTTCAGGTGGTACTATGGCCAGGGGATCATGTCGAAGAAGCAGTAGTGAAGGCGCCGCCTTATTGTTGTAAACTTGATTAGTAGGTTGGGTAGTAGCAATCAGAATGGAGGCTGCTAGATCATTAAGCTTGTTAGTGAGTGTGGTCATATCTTTCCAAGGAGATGCTTTGACGTTCTGAAGGCGTGCTTCTATGGAAGTTACACGAGATAAAGCCCAAGTGACTGGATGACTCGTTTCCACTGAGGCGGCTGGTTGTGAGTTGTCGCGAGAGCCACGCTGTTTCCCAATGATGATTCCCAAAAAAGGATTGCATTTTCTCTCTCACTCTCTCCCCCCTCCCCCATTTTTTAATACAACAATCAATACCTTATGAAATAAAATAGAAAAATTACTCAATGACAGCAAATAGAAGGCATAAAATAGGCATAAGCCTCCAAATGACATGGACCGAGACAAAAAGGGCCCTCAGATACTATCTCATGGCTCGAGGGTAGAAGGCATAAGCCTCCAAATGACATGCTCGCAGGCAAGGAGCAAGGCGCATGCAAGGAGTGCGGAAAGTTCAATACAAGTGCACTGGACACTTCAAACAACAATAGTGGGCTCGAGGAAGATGGTATGGGGCTTGCAACTGGAAGGATTGCTAGTTGCTCTGCATGCATCAAAGAGGTTGATGGCGCTACTGTTGACGAGGAAGTACGTCGACGATGGAAGGAATGTGTGGCTTTCTCCTCGGGTACGTTTAGTGAGAGAAGATGAGTAGGGGTTTCGATCGTAAATGAGCATAACACGTCACGAAAAATGGAGCATGGATCCGTCAGCTATGTTGCAAGGAGAGGCGTCTCGCAAAAGTGAGGGGGCATAGCGTGCCTCAGCTTCTCCAGATTTCATCTCTTTTGGATTTTTGCCGATGGATGGTGGTGGCATCACCTGAAAACCAAGGGCAAAAGGAGGAAGACCCCTCTTGTTGCAACAGAATGTGACAGAGAAATGTGGTGTCGGAGGAAGGAAGACTCTGATACTAATTTGTTATAGGCTCGTCCTTAACACGTTAGTTGAGTTGCGGGAGGATGGCTAGTGGTGGTGATGACGGCGGCGGGGGATACTGTGGAGGCAGAATTGCCGCTGCGTTGACAGGGTGTGCTCGGGAGGAAAGAGCTACCACAATCTCATTAAGAGGACACATAATAGATAACCGGGGTTTGCGGCGGTGGAGAAACCGGGTTGGAAAAAAGAGGTATTCTAGTTGTCATATATTTAATAAAACTGTAGCTGGAATTGAGATTCAAAGAGAAAGATAACAACTATCTGGAGTTTATTTTTGTATCTTATACGGATGATCCGATCCACAAGGACTGTGATTGGGAATTTTGTAATCGTCGCCTTCGGGATGGTCAACTCCCATAGTGTGATGGGCGGTGTGTACAAGGCTCGTGACTGAATTCACTGTCGTATGGCTGACTCACAGTGACTAGCGATTCCGGATTCATGTATTTGAGTTGCATCTTGCAATCCGAACTGAAGTCGGGTTTTGGAGTTAGCTCACCCTCGTGGGATCACGACCCTTTGTCCCGACCATTGTAGTATGCGTGTAGCCCATGGCATAAGGGGAATGATGACTTGACGTGATCCTCGCCTTCTTACGGCTTATCAGACAAGGGACATACACGTAAATCCCCGACTCTTGGACTAAAGATAAAATACGATAAAACCTAATGAAGGACTCATAATAAAACCCATACAAACATACATAATAACACAACATAGTAACTTCGCACAAAGCCCATAACAAGTTGTTGCAATAAGGTTTGAATTTTTTTGCAATATGAAGTAATCTTCAACAAACTTAGATTGCTTATGGTGTTCGACTCTATGTAGATTCTATCTTTGTTATTCTCTTTGTATTCTTTAGAGAAGGAGTTTGAGAGAGTGCAGGAGGAAGATAGCTGAAAGCTTCAGAGACATAGGAAAGGAGTAGAGATTAGACGATTTGACCAATAAGGCTTTCTGTATCTTCCCTTATCCTTTTATGTTATTTCAAACGACTTCTTCAGATAAGGCTGAGAGGTGGCTTTCATATCTGCATGTACTGAAAAAGATGTCCTTTATTTTAGAAATCTTTTTCCTTAATCAGTTGTCCAAGAAGTTGAGTCTTTTTTTTTGATGAGCAACTACTCTATTTTGAAGCCCTAAAAAACTTCAGTTTCGGTCTCTGATCATTGAGCGCACGGTCGGTGGCCGGTGATCGAGGATCTCTGTTTTGCTAGGAGGATTCTTCTTTTGGTGAGCACTGATGGAGGGAAGGCTTTGTTGTCCATCGCCAAACTTGAGTCGACAAACTGTGAACGCCGATCTTTGTTCTTCAAGAGAATGAACTTCCTTCTGTGAGTCTCAGTCGGCGAATAGTGATCGCGGAGCCTTGGTCGGTCAAAGAGATCGCCGAACAGTGAGTGAAAGACCTTTAGCCGCTCCACGAGCAAGTCTTCACTCAACGAGCTCTAAGAGAATGAACTTGAGCTCAGCCGACGTTTTGGTCTTTGGTTGGCTAATGCTGGGTCGATGAACAGACATCCGGAAAACGATCGAGTACTCGATCAACAAATGTCTGGTTGGTGATCGAGTTCTCAATCGACAAATACCAGGTCAGTGATCGTGTCCTCAATCAGAAAATTTCTGGTAGGTGATTGAGTCCTTGATCGACAAACTCTTGGTCAACGAACGAACATCTAATCTTTTATTGAGTACTCGATTAGCAAATGCCCGACGAGCATTCATATATGTGGTCGGCGATCACTGACCTTCGGTCGACGATTCTGTATGGACTTAGCCAAGCTTCAGTTTGACTTCTTTAGGGCAACTTCTTTCTGGGGCAATATCACAAAATGTGATCTAGCTTGAACTTCTTCTGTTTTCATTGTACTTAATAAACTGAATATATATATGTCCTTGTTGAAATCGGAAACCGGCTTCTGTGAAAATCGGACCCTTAAAAGGGGTGATCGCACACTTACTTTTCCAGGTAAGCTTGCTTGACCGAGGACTTAGGACTGGAGACTGACTCAAGGATCCAGCACAGAGGTCCCACCACACACCCGGAAGATCTTGGAGCGCTTCCCCTTCTTAGCCAATGCTGAGCTAAGGGTATCTTAGAAAACGCAAGGGGATCAGAGAATGAGAAAACTGGAGCTTGTCTTCTGAGGTACCCTCTTGGGTCTATTTATAGGTTTTTGAAAATGGTCTGCCAACAACGCAACTCCGTTGTTTGGAGGGGATACTGGCAGACCAGTGGGGGTGGAATGGTAAAAAGCATCACTGGGCGAGTGGTCCCAGAATTGCCACTCGCCTGGGGTGGTGAGTGCCCGATGAGGCTGGCACTCGCCGCCTCCACAGGGCCCAAGGCGAGTGCGATACTGACCACCCCACTCGCTGTTAGCTACCGAGGGTCAGGGGCGCGTGCGAGCCCGCTTGCCCCACTCGCCCCGCATCTGGTCTGCCCCCAGCCCGGGCGAGCCGGGGAACTCTGGGCACTCGCCTCCTTGCCGATCTGCCCGAGGCTTGGTTTGCCTGGTCTGGCTCCTGCCGCTCTCACTCGCCGGATACGGGGTTGTACACAATTCCCGCTCTTTGCGAGGTTGCTCTAAGCTCGGAAAGAATCATCCAACCCCAGGAGATCAGCGAGTGCGGCAGGAGCATGAGGAATCTTTTGGTGGGATCCACCAGCTGCTATATATATATCCGCCTGACTGGGAGAGCGTTGCCAATCCCCCTACTTTTCTTCCTTTTTCCATCATGCCCCTTTCAAAGGAATTCCAAGAGAGGCTCAACCGCGCTAGGGCGCTCAACTCCTCCCGCGCTGCCAAGCTGAGCCCCTGGCTTTCTAACCCGTCACCGCGCGAGTCACCAAAGCGCAAGCCCGCGAAGATGGCCAAATCCGACACAAAATCTGACGAGGGCGTCCTTGGTGATCTGGCCCCTATGCCGGACCGTGGACTCGCCTCTTCTCCCTCTAAACCGGCCGCCCAACCTAAAGGGAAAGAGGTTGATGACATTCCCGCCGATTCTGATACTCACCATCACGAGGATGCGGGCACCCCTTTGGTGCAAGACGATTCCCCACTAAAGGACTCGCACTTCCATACCATCACTGACAGCCATGCGAGAGGCCAGACCCCCACCTTTGGGACCACCAGACTGGGCTCGCTGTCGCTGAAAGTGCCGGGTCGCGAACCATCTCACGACTATACCCCGATCCCACACTCGCGGAGGGAGGCGTTAGGGACATCCTGGTTCCCGGATTCGATCTGCTCACTTACTCAAGCTCCTATCCGCCAGGTCACGACAAGGTGCTCACTTCTCCTCTCACTCGCCCCCCTCAGGAATAGCCGAGCTCATCCCGCCAGCTACATCTCCAGAGGACGTTTGCCTCGCACGGTTAGTTGAAGCATTCGCCATATTTAGAACCCCAAGTCTCTCATTTGGATTGGTTATCATCGCAGGCCTTCCCGGTCAATCTGAAGCCGAAGAATCCTTCGACCCGGGGCTCCACTCGCCACCTCCCTCTCTCGACGCGCTGGAAAACTTCCTGGATGCCTCAATTGAGCCTGCCGAGCTGAGGAGGCAAATTTTTGGGATCCTCAGGAAGTATGGACTCGCACTGCGCGAGATCCAAGAGGAGAGAGCTGTCGACGAGCAGCGATTGCCCGCACTCGAGCAGGACTACGTGCTGCTGGCTGACGAGGTGAGGCGTGGCTATGCTAGTGGGATGACTTCCTCGGGACCACTCATGGATCAGATACAGGAGAACCTCAAGTTGGTCCGCAAGTTTAACAATCCTCGCCGACCACCAAGGATGGGGGCGCGAGGCCGGGTAGATGGAAATGGCTCCCGAGCTGAGCCTACCGACACTCGCCCCTTGGACCCTTAGTTCTCGCGTCTTGTGATGATTTATGTAATATTTCTGTGTGAACACTTGCCATGCTGTGCCTAATAATTTTGACAATGTTTAATATTTAAACGGTTGTTTATCTCACGCGTGTGATATTTCGCTTTAGATTCGGCTCGCCTCGTGATAGAACAAGTTGCGAGAATCTGGCAAGTAGGGGGTCGGCGAGCTGGGCTAAGTAGGCGGCTCGACAGGCGCTAATCCTTTTTCTATAAATAGGGCCCCCTTACCTACCCCCAGCCCATCGCCTTTATTGCAGACGTATACCCCACTTAAACACTCCTCGACACTTGCACTCCCACGAAGACCTGATAGAATATGGAAGACATGAGCCGATGCCGATGGGAGGTCGATATGTGCTAAACAGTTTGCCGAGTACCCGTTCTTTGACGGGAATCCCACGGAGCAGGAATATCTCGCCTTCGTGGCAGATCATGTCCCTCCAGGGTTTACCGCGCGCCAACCTAGGAGGGGCGAGGCGATTAACACCTTCCCTGCCAAGCTCGCCTTCACCATCTCGCATTTCGAGGTGGGGCTGCGAATGCCCCTCTGGTCGGAGGTTCGCCAGGTGTTCAAGTACTTCGGGGCTGTCCCCGGGCAGATGAACCCCAATGCGATTGCCATGCGGGTGGCTTTCGCGAGCTTCCTTTAGAGGGAACGGATTGAGTTTAATCTCGTCGTTTTCTGAAACTGGTCATCTACCGCGCGCGTTCTTCGCCGGCTCGCAGCTTAAGGTGCGCGAGACGGCCAACAAGAACTACAACTGGTTCCCTAAGTTCGTCTTCATCAAGGGTGATCTCGGCAACATCCCCTACTCGCCCATCCAGCGGGGCGAGGAGACATACCGTCCGCCAACCTTGACGGGTGACGACTCCAACTGTACAACCTTGTATTCGCTGAGTGGGCCCCCCCTCCAGGATCAAGGCTTTGCAAGGCATTCAGGTCCAGGAGGGCCAAAGCAGAGCCACCAGATCAGCATTCGCCCAGGGGGAGCGAAAGGGCTCCCGCCCATAGCAGGCGGGAAGGCTCCCCCCATAGCAGGCGTAAGGGCTCTCGCCTTTCTAGGCGAGTGGCTTTCAGATCCCGCATCCGCCCATTATGGGGAGCCGCGGAGGCGAGTGCCTGGCTTACCCGACACTCGCCCTTTTAGGCGATTGGTGCCTTCATGGACCACTCACCCAGTAGGGTCCAGAGACAGAATTATCTGGATGCCCTCAAAGGTCTGCATTTAGCTCCTCAGAACAGCAGAGTTTGACTGTTGACAGACTACTTTGGGATGCATATATCCGTTTAGAACAGCGGAGCCACGCTATTTGCATGCCAAACTTTGAAATCTATAAATAGATCCAAGGGGGTATCTCTGAAAGCAAGCTTTTCAGTTTTCCCATTCTCTGATCCTCTAGTGCTTTCTGAGGTGCCCTTAGCTCAGCACTGGCTAAGGAGGGGAAGCGCTCTAAGATCTTTCGGGTGTGTGGTGGGACCTCCGTGCTGGAGCCTTGGGTCAGTTTGAGTTCTAAGTCTTCGGTCAGTCGAGCTTCCTAGGATAAGTAAGTGTGCGGTCACCCCTTCCCTAAGGGTCCGAACTCCACAGAAGCTGGTTCTCGGTTTCAACATTTTGGTGCGGCGAGCGTGGAGAGTGACCAGCACAGAAAACCTTAGCGAACTCAATGACTGGAGGCGAAGGGCAAGGATCTGACTAGGCCGACTCGCCACCTCCCCTCCTCTCGCCACCGTCGGCATGTTCGAGGACTTCAGGCAGGAGTTGCGGAATCTCATAACATTTGCACTCGCGGCTCGCGACGAGTGCTCGACACCATCTGTCCCAGTGGTCGCAGCCCCAGCTCTGGGCGAGAACGCCCCTGCTAGGCGGCCTGGGAAGGAAGTGGCGGCGGAAGGTAGTGGGCGAGATCTCCCAGGGCGAGCCTTGTTCCCCGGCTCGGCAAGTGCGGGAAGGACTGACGAGGTGGACGCGCGAGATCGTCTGGCTCGACCCGCGAGTGGCGAGAGCCCTTTCAACGAGCTGGTCGCTTTCGCCCCCGTTCCATAGGGGTTCCGCGAGCCCGAGATGTCCCACTACACCGGAAGGTGCGATCCTGTCCAACACACCCAGTGGTTCGAGGGTCTCGATCAGACAGATGTCAGATGTAGGCCTGCAAGCGGTTCGGTTTGGGTCGGTTTGGATCCAAACCGAAACCGAACCGACATGCCTCGGTTTTTGGCTTGTCCAAACCGACCCGAACCGAATTCGGTCGGTTCGGTTCAATGTCGGTTCGGTTTTCAATCGGTTTTTTTCGGTTCGGTGTCGGTTTTTTGTAAACAACCATATCTAGATTGATATCTCTTAAAGTGTAGAAACTTATCACTGCATATATTATCACAGATTCAAAAGCAACTGTTAATATTGACTTCCTTTACACTTCATTGCATATATTATCACAGATGGCAATGCATACGCAAGATCTAGATAATAGTATAATCCATAGCCATGATTGCTTGGTGATGATAAAGAATTCTTGAGATGCTAAAATAAACATCTTCACTTCAGTCATCCCACTAATACAAAGTATGCCGAAACTGTGGGCCTGGCTATCACTATTGCTATTAGTTATCTCAAATAATAAAAATATAAGATATTAACATGACATTTAATATATTAATATGCTTAAGTATATTAATATGCTAAACGCTTATACAAGTTTGATCGGTTATGCAAAAGTACATTAATATGCTTAAGTATAATATGTTAAACAAAAAACTCGGTTCGGTTCGGTTTGATCGGTTTTCACAACCTGAAAACCGAACCGAACCGATAGTCCTTCGGTTTTCAAAAGCTCCAGACCGAACCGACACCGGACTGGGCGGTTCGGTTTCAAAATCGGTGCGGTTTGGTCGGTTTGATCGGTTTAGTCGGTTTTCGGTTTTCACTCCTCACCCCTAGTCAGATGCCTTCAAGTGCCGGCTCTTCGCCATCACCCTCAAAGAGAAGGCGATGGATTGGTTCCATCAGCTGCCCGCCAGCTCCATCTACTGCTTCGAGGACCTGCGCCGAAGGTTCTTGTTGAGGTTCTCCATTTTGAAGAAGAGGAAGAGGGAGTCTGAGTCCCTGTTTCTCATCAAGCAGGGGGGAATGAGATGCTGGGGTGCTACGTAGACAGGTTTCAGGAGGAGATCCTCCAAGTCCAGGAGATGCCCGGTCACACCCTCATGGCGGCCTTCACCCTGGGGCTGCAGCAGTGGTTCTTCAGAATGGAGCAGAAGCGGGTGCCTTCGCTGTCTTTCAAGGAGCGGATGGAGAGGGCAGCCAGGGAAGTCGAAGGAGAGGCATCGAACCCGGCGTTTGTAAGGAAGTTAGCCAGGTGGGCTGCGAAGGAGGAAAAGGAGCCAGGGGGTGGCAAGAGTCAGGAGGCCAGGAGAGCAGATCCCAGGAAGCGGGAGCAGCAGCAGCAACAACAACTGAGGTGAGGCCGCCAAGAGCCGAATAATCGACTGGGATGGAGGCAACAGGAGTGGCATGATCAGGGTCTGAGGAGAGGTTTCCACGGATGGGACAACCGCCAAGGGGGGCAAGGACAGTTCAACCCTCCAGGTTGGAGGCAAGGCCAGAGGCCCCCTTTCCCCAAGCAGCATCAGGCGATGACCATAAATCTGGGGCGGAGGAGGAGAGGTATGCAGAGGAGGCTGGGAGGTAGAGCGGAGGTGCCCTACTGTGACTTCCACCAGGAGGAGGGCCATGCAACGGCTACCTGCCCAGAGTTCTTTGAGATGTGGGGAGCCAGGGGACATGCCCCGCAACAGCAACACCGCCAGGAGGTGCGGATCGAAGAAGTACTACCCGAAGCAGAGGAGGATAGCTGCGAGGATCGGGCCAATGTCGGAGGCCGAGGAGGGATCAGAGTGATCCATGGGGGGGGGGGGGGGGTAGGAGTCGAGGCCGTCCGCAAGGCGAGTCTCCACACCATGTATCGCCGAAGCGTCGCCTCCACGTCCCTAACCCCACCCCGAGAGGAGAAGATTACCTTCTCCCGGAAGGACATGCCGGATCATGAGGATCCGTTCAGCGATGCGCTGGTAGTTCAGGCCGTCAACGAGAACTTCACCGTCTCCCGGATGCTCGTGGACAATGGAAGCTCCGTCAACGTCGTCTTCAAGAAGGCGTTTGACGCCATGAAAGTGGAGGCCAGGAGGGTGTTGGCCTCAGACAGGCCTCTGTTCGGGTTCTCCGGGGAGAGGAAAGAGGTTGAAGGAGGAGTGGGGCTCCACGTTACCTTGGGGGGCCAGTCTAGGAACTGCAGGTTCGTCATTGTGGATGCTCCGAGCAACTACAACGCAATATTCAGACGGCCCTCATCAGCGCCTTCCGTAGTGTGCCCTCCTCGTTCCACCAATGCCTCAATTTCAACGCCGAGGGCATCCAGGTTGTAACATCCCATTTCCAACTAGACCCCTAAGAGTGGTTTTGTCATGACAAAACCCTAGGAAGCCCAAGAAAGAGTCAAGTGGACCTGGTGGTGTGGATAGGGGTACTATGGTCTGCAAATAGTAAATTCCAAAACTTTGGTTTAAGGTGATCATGGGGCTTCACCAAGACTCCAAGACCCCACCCATACCTTTATAACCCTAGTGAGGGGTCAATGAGTCACTAAGGACCCATGGGAGGCAGTCAAAGGGGCTGAGTTGACCAAAGTCAACTATAACCATAATTAGGTCAAACTGGCCTACACAAGGGTCAATTGCAGTCCCTTAGCCAAGTGGACCCCACACATACCCTCATAACCCTAGTGAGAGGTCAAAGGGTCACCAAGGACCTATTAGGACCAATCAAAAAGGCTAGGTTGACCAAAGTCAACTCTTGACCTAAAATGGTCAAAGTGCCATAGTTAAGGGTCAAGTGACCTTCAAGGTCCAATCCAACCCCACCTAGGCCTTAGGGGAGGCCAATGGGTCACTAAGAACCTATTGATGTTGACCCAAAAGGTCAAAAAGGTCAAGTCAACCCGACGGCCACTTGGAGTCAAACCTAGCCAAATGGGCTAACTTGTGCTCAAGCCCATTTGCAATTGGGTTAACCTTGTTCTAATGAAGGAAATAGATTTGTGGGCTGCCATGGGATAGGAAGGAGACAAATTTCAGGCTTGGTGACTAGGAGAGAGAAAGCCACCCATGGAGGAGAGAGAAAGAAAAGGAAGAAGAAGGAAGGAAGACTTTGTGCTCATCCTCCCCCTCCCCAACCTCCTCCATTCATTGCATTAGGACCAGGAAGGCAGCCCCAATCCAACCAGCCAATCCTTGACTGGTTGGAGCCATGCCTTCTCCCCTACCAACCATGGCCGCCAACTTTGACCTTGCCCAAAAAAAAAAAATGGCAATGCATCCAAAGCCACCTAACACCCCAACTGACCTTATAAACTCCTTCAGTAGGAGGAGGAGATCATTTTCGAATTGCTAACTGGAAGGAAGAAGGCTGCCCACCGTGAAGTTTCAGAAATCCGACCACCACCGCCGCCATGGTTTCCCGCCGCTCCACCCGCATCCAAGCTCGTGTGCAGGTCCTCCCCTACTTCTTTCATGTATAGTTCATAGCAATCGTTTAGGGGAGATATCGAACTCAAAGGAGTGAGATCGGGTGAGAGTTTTCATATTTTTCCAAAAAATCATGGTGGCGGGTTCGCCGGAAAACACCACCTCCGGCGGCCAAACCACCACCAGGCAATAGCCACCACCTCGACGGAGGTGGTGGTGGCGGTGGCTGGCCGGGGAAGTGGCCGGAGGGCCGGCGGTGGCTCATGCAAAAGCTACAGGAAATGGCGTTTTCTTAAGGGTGCTGGTTTGTTTCTTTTAGGAAGATGAACAGTACATATATTAATTAATTATTATATTTATATATATAATATAGTTATTTATTAAACCCTTTAACCGGCATATTTTGATAACGTTAAACGAGGCACTTAGAGATTAGATCAGGAAAAACTGTTAACATGAAAATTATAGATCTATGAGTCTACTTTATTTTAAAATTGATTTGAGTCAATTTGGAGTCCTGGTTAGATCACAGCACTCATTTTGGCGAGATCTATACATAGGGCTGACCAGAGAATGAATTGGACGCCCACTCCAAATCAGACCTCCAAATGACTTGAAATTTGGGGTATGGGCTATTCTTATCTATATCTAGGACATATCCAAAAATTAGAATTTTTGGAGAACATTTTTCTATAGTTTTTAGAAAAATTTAATAATCCATGAATAAATTATTTAGGTGTCCCAAACATCTCAAAACTCCCCCAAATTTTGGTGGGTGGTCTTATAGGGCATGTTATGGCTCTGGTAATAATTTCACCTCATTTGAAGGTGTTTTGGTTAGAGAATTATCTATCCCTAGTTCTACCTTAAAGAAGGATTTTTAAGTAAAAGTGTACTTGAGGTTTTGAGTGGTCAACTCAGCTCGACAGAAGCTGATATTTTGACCACTGACTTGGTATGATCATTATCACCCCCTTAGGGAAAATGGGATGTTTTAGGGTTGATTTTACTCTAGAATACAAACTCAAACCCTAAGGAAGGGCTTTTGAGGGTTATGAAGGACATATGGGCAAATGCTCTTGTATGACCTTGAAACTCAGTAGAGTTGATGTTAGCATAACTTAAGTCCTCTGGAAGGAGTCTTAGAGGATTTGGAGGCAGGTAGACACCTCAAAACCCTAACCCTAAATTTAGTGTAGAAGCTCAACTTTGAAAGAACAGTCACTAAACCTTATTTAAAGGTTGTGAAACTTGGGTGAGGTAAGTTTTAGACTAGGAATCACCCTTAGTAATTTATTTAGGATTTTATGGATTATATTTCAAGTACATCATGTGTTAAGTAATAATTTGCTCAAACAGGTGCTAGAATTATTTTGATTACTCTGTTCATTTGAATCTGATGAAACTTGGTCAGAAGATGCTTTATGTCAATATTAATATCCCTGAATTTTATTACAAATTTTAGTTGACTATATCTAGCACTTCCTTCACAAGTTTTTAAAAGGGAAATTATGGCCAATAAATCATTTAGAGCAAATTACTTACTGGAAAATTATGAAACCTGGCCAATGATGTTTTCAGATTAATATCTAGATGTATAATTTTATTCATGATTTTTAGGAGAATATTTACAATACTTCATTCACAAACATAGCTCTTTGAGATTTTAGTAAATATTTATTCTAGGGCTCAATACCCATTTGAATAATTATGAAATTTGGCCAATGATGTTTTTAGGACAGTATCTGCTTTAGAAGATTAATTAAGAATTTTTGGATGAATATTTATTGCACTTACTTCATTAATAAAAGGAAAAAGGATTTATTCTCAAAATTAAATTAGAGTCATTAGAATACTTGAAAAATTGTTATATCTTGGATTTACTGTTAAATGGTTGTTTAGAATTTATCATGAATTTATGAAGCTTTATACATCTCTGAAAAGTGCACTTCATGCTCAATGGGTAGCCCTTAGAAGCTTTACGGAAAATTAATTAAATATCAGAATAATTAGGAAAATTATAATCTTCTGGATTTAGTCCATTTGTGTCATGATAAGTCTCCAGAAAATAATTTAGGGCATTCGGATGATTATTTAGAATACCTCCTATCCGGTTCAACGTATCGTCTAGGTTGGTCTGCATATAGCAAAATTGCTAAATTGCAATAAGACATGATCTGGGATAATTATTGGAGTTAGCCATTTTGATTGGGTGGTTAGATGTGGATGATTTCACAATAAAAAGATAGGAAGAGTAGTGAGAGTTGGATTGGCCAGTGTTAGGTGGTGCTCGTGATCAACGAAAAATCGTCTTTCTCGTAGTAAGGAAGAGTCA
The DNA here is from genome assembly GCA_039513925.1 of Platanthera zijinensis. NCBI lineage: Eukaryota > Viridiplantae > Streptophyta > Magnoliopsida > Asparagales > Orchidaceae > Platanthera > Platanthera zijinensis. The sequence goes on from CM077097.1 coordinate 73,823,592, forward strand.
AAATTTCATTAGGTTGGGTGGTGCTGTTGATTGTGACGGACGGGTTAGTCCGGCGAGCTTTGGCTCGATTGTGGATTATGACGGACGGGATGGTCCGGGGGAGCTTTGGCTCGGTTGTTGACTATGACGGACATGATAGTCCGGGGAGCTTTGGCTCGGTTGTTGACGGACGGGATAGTCCGGGGAGCTTTAGCTCGGTTGTTGGTTGGACTCATAACTATTGCATGTGCATAAAAGGTATAAGGTGGTGGGTCTTCGGTATTGGAGGGTCGATGCACCGACGCCAATACGCTGACTCGGCAAGTGTGGTTAGCACTTCACCAAAAGAAGTCCGGTGCGCCAGCCGGCAAGAGTACGCAGGCGTCCGCTTAGTGCACCAAGCGTTGAGGCGTACGATAGGTCTGACCGGTAGTGATTTACTGGTTTAGAGGTGGGCGAGGCCCAACCCACCGCTTCCGTCTGCCACTACGGAGGTATCCTGGGAGGTAACGGCTCCAAAAGAGGGAACTAAAGGTCTGTGTACACAGAGTCGAGTGGGTGAGTTGCACTTGCATGTTCACATCATAGCATACTTGCATTTCATAGCATAACCATTGCATATAACCTGACACCTAATGTATAAGCGGAATGAGACGCTCTATACATTAGGCCTTGCAAAACGACCCCTTGGCCTATAAGTTCGTGCGAGCGTGCTTATAAGTCAAGGTTCTCTTTCAGTATTATTTATATGTTATGCCTGCTAGTAAAACCAACACCCTATCGTATAAATCGGTATGAGACTTTTTATACGATAGGAGCCCTGCAAGAGATCCCTTAGCTTATGAGTTTTCACATAAGTTAAGGTTACTTATTTAATTTTGTATATTATCATGCTTACACTGTTAGTTTAGTTCCGCTGCCATCTGCAATTTGACTATTCTCCACCTTCAAGTCCTTCCCTTTCCTTCTCCCCGCTCGGTACTTAGGAGCCATGGGGGAAGGGGTGGGGGACGATAGGACTTAGTCTTTTAGACTAACGGTTTTCGAACCACATCATTTAGGGGACCACGGAGCCCAGCATGGAGGAGCATCCCCGGAGGTCGGCACGCTTGGAGATCGGACAGTCTAGTACCGGAGTCCAGACAGCAGGGACTGTGAGTCCCGAACACTAGTAGTTGTATTAGTTTGCTTCCGCGATGAGTGATTTGTAGTGAGGACTTGATGTACCGGGCATAAGCCCGAGATTTTCATTATATGTACTATCTGTGGACACTCCCTTCGTGGAGTTTATTTTTCTATATATGTGATTTCTGTGGACTTACTTTTATACTTATGCTACAGTATAGATCGATTCGGCCGGCAGAACCGGCGTCTTGTAGTGACGACCTTCCCGGGTGAGAAGGTATCACCGCAAGGCGGCGGTTCTGGGCCTAAGACCCCGGTGTCGAAAAAGAGAAAAAAAAATGGGGGTCTTACAAGTGGTATCAGAGGAAAATATATCGATCGAAAGGTAGCAGTCCACTAATCCTGGGACACCCCCGCTCGAGTTTAGTTTGAGGACAAACTAAGCAGCGGAAGCAGTGGTGGACCCATATGGGAAATCACATAAAAATTGTCCACTTTTAGTTAAATCTGTGAGACTTCTTATATTTGACTTCTATTACGCAGCCCCCAGCGCAGCCAACACCACAAGGCGGAGTTCAGCAGACTCCGACTGTTGCATCACCACCCCTGGTCCCCACTCCATTCCTACAATCGGAGATGGGTCAAACGCTGACGACCATTCTAGATGCTTTCAGGGCTCAGCAGGTTCCGGCTCCGCAGCCAAACCCGGGGGCCAATTGGCTGAGCATCTTTCGAGGACTCTCCCCTCCATCTTACTTGGGGACAGAATCCGCTGTACGGACAGAAGAATGGCTAGATATTATGTACGAAATGCTAATTGGGATACGGTGTCCCTGGGAGGAGAGGGTGGCCTTGGTCGTCTCCTGCCTGGAGTCCCATGCCAAGAGGTGGTGGAAGACGCTGCTGGACACAAGGTTTGCTGATAGGGAGGTTGCGGAAGTTACCTGGGAAGAGTTCAGGACCGCGCTGCTAGAGCATTTTGTTCCACAGTCGGCCAGGGATGAGTTGGAGGAGCGGTTCCTACAGCTGAAGCAGGGCACCCGGACAGTGGTAGAGTACCATCAGGAGTTCGACCATTTGGCTCGATATGCAGATTCTTACCAGCTGGACGAAGCGGGATACATCAAGAGATTCTATAAGGGCCTGCAGGAGGACTTGAGGGAGGCTTTGTTGTTTGTATCCGACGGGCCTATCTCCCGGATTTTGGAAATGGCAAAGAGGATCGAGGCCGATTGGCACACCACTCGGGGCCGGAAGCGGCAAGCGGAGGATCAGGGCCGGAGAGCCAGAAATGATCAGCGACAAGGTGCTATACCAGGTGGGAGAAGGACAGAGGACCAGCCTCGACAGGAAGTGAGGCAGGAGCCGAGGGAGCAGGTGATATTGGCCCCTCAGCCTCTTCAGATGAGGGAGGCACCGAGACCCGGGGGTATGGCATTTCCCCCACCGGAGTGCTACAACTGCCATCAGATAGGACACATTCGGAGAAACTGCCCCATGAGGGGAGCACCTTTACCAGCACCCCAGGATGCCCCGCATGCCCAGCAGTTTGGAGGACGAGGACGTGGTCGACGACGTGGTTTTCAGGGTGCAGATCGTAGGCAGCAGAGGGAGCAAATTTATGCACTGGATCTGGCTCAGCCCCGGAACCCGGAGCAAGTAATCACTGGTACGCCTGAAAATTTTCCTTAATTATAATTATTTCCTCATGAAGTTAAATTTTATATGGAAGTGACAATCTAGGAAAGAAAACCATAGCTAGATTCTAAGACATTTAATTTTTCCCAAAACCCCAGGAATAGTTTTCATCAGCGGCAAACCCGCTTATACGCTATTTGATACGGGTGCTTCGCACTCATTTGTATCGGAGGCCTTCATAGAAGGGTTGGAAGGCGTGGAACGATTCACGGGTCTGATGATGAGGATACGATTACCCGACGGATCAGAGTTGTTCACCTCGGCCCACTGCGATATGGAGGCGGAGATCGGCGGAAAGATATTTGAAGCTCCAGCGACGATCATAAAGATGCCAATCTTTGATTTGATCCTAGGAATGACGTGGTTGAACTGGAATCATGCTCAAATTGACTGCACGTCCAAGAGAGTTACCGTGAGACATGGAGATTCCTACCTCGTCATTGAAGGTACTAGATCTATTCCCCCTCTCATGCTGTCATCTGTACAGGCCGTCAAGGCTCACTTACAGGGGGAAGAAGTGTATGAGGTAATATTTGAAATGACTGAGGCCAAGGTCTCCACCTCGGGTATTCCGGTGGTGCGAGATTTTGCCGACGTATTTCCAGAGAAACTGCCTGGGCTACCCCCGCACCGGGAGCAGGATTTCCGGATACAGCTGGTGCCGGGGGCTAAGCCGGCAGCTAGAGCCCCTTACCGGATGGCCCCAAAAGAGCTGACAGAATTTCGAAGCCAACTCCAGGAACTGGTGGAAGCCGGATTTGTTAGGCCGAATTCCTCTCCATGGGGAGCCCCAGTATTATTTGTAAAGAAGAAGGATGGAACTCTGAGACTGTGCATCGACTACCGAGCACTAAACCGATTGACAGTCCGAAACACATATCCGTTGCCAAGGATAGATGAGCTGTTTGACCAGCTAGAAGGTGCGCATTTCTTTTCCAAATTGGATCTAAGGTCGGGCTACTACCAGTTACGGATCCAGGAGGAGGACATTCCGAAGACTGCTTTCAGTAGCAGATACGGGCTATATGAATTTACCGTGATGCCCTTCGGGCTCACAAATGCGCCGTCGGCATTTATGAGCCTTATGAATCAGGTGTTCGAGGAATATTTAGATGTATTTGTCATCGTGTTTATCGATGACATCCTCATTTACTCAAGGACAGAGGAGGAGCACACACGACATCTGACACTGACCCTGGAAAGACTACGGGAGCACAAACTTTATGCAAAGATCAGCAAATGCCAGTTTTGGTTGAAGGAGGTGGCCTTCCTAGGCCATATCATCAGTGGTGCTGGGTTGGCAGTGGACCCGGCCAAGATCCAAGCGGTTCGGGACTGGCCACAATTGAAGACGGCCACAGATGTACGAAGTTTCCTAGGACTTGCCGGTTACTACCGGAAATTCGTAGAGGGATTCTCTCATATCGCCCTTCCGCTCACATCTCTGACAAGGAAGGAGGTGCCCTTTATCTGGACCCCACGATGTGAAGAGGCTTTTCAAGAGCTAAAGGGGCGACTCACTTCGGCTCCTATACTTGCCCTCCCTTCAGGGAAAGAAGGATTCCAGGTCTACACCGATGCCTCCTACCAGGGCATGGGTGCAGTACTTATGCAAAATGGCCATGTGATAGCTTACGCTTCTCGGCAGCTGAAGAAGCACGAGCAAAACTACCCAGTTCATGACTTAGAGATGGGAGCTGTCATTTTTGCACTAAAAGTCTGGCGTCACTATCTGTACGGTGTCCACTGCGACATATACTCCGACCACAAAAATTTGAGGTATGTGGACACGCAGAAGGAGCTAAATATCAGACAGAGACGATGGGTGGAATTTTTGGCAGACTACCAGTACGAGATGCACTACCACCCGGGAAAGGCGAATGTGGTAGCAGATGCATTGAGCCGAAAGATCGCAAACGCTGAAGTAGGAACACCATTGATGGCCTTGGAGTTAATACAGATGTTTGATAAGATGCAAATATCCCTGGTATCTGAGGATCACCCTGAGTTATACCGAGAATATCTGTCGTCATTAATCGCCACGGATGACATACGAGAACGGGTCAAGGATGGACAGAGGCAGGATACCCAGCTAGAGCCGATATTCCGGTCCTTAGAAGCAGGCACTGCGGGAGATTACACACTGAGGGATGATTTAGTATGCTTCAGAGGACGGGTCTACATACCAGAGGGAGGCCAGATCCGGGAGGACATCATGATGGAGGCTCATTGCAAACGATATTCGGTACACCCGGGGATTACGAAGATGACTGCAGATCTGAAGAAGACTATGTTCTGGCCCGGCATGAAGAAGGATATCACATACTTCGTGACCCGTTGCAAGGCGTGCCAATTAGTAAAAGCGGAGTGCAGAAACCCCGCAGGATTATTGCGGCCACTCCCAGTACCAGAGTGGAAGTTCGATGACATCGCCATGGACTTTATACATGGACTTCCTCGATCCAGGACAGGGAACGATTCAATATGGGTGATCATCGACCGACTGACGAAGGTGGCGAGGTTTATTCCAATCAGGAAGGATGACTCGGTGGGGGTGTTAGTCCGGAAATTTGTGGAGCAGTTCGTCCGTTATCATGGCGTCCCCAAGACGATTGTGTCGGACCGGGATGGACAATTTACGTCCAGGGAGTGGAGGTCAGTGCAGACTTACTTGGGCACTCGACTAACCTTCAGTACGGCTTTTCATCCCCAGACGGATGGACAGACAGAACGGACCAACCGGACTCTGGAGGACTTACTACGACTCTGCATATTAGATCGCGGTGAACCATGGGAGAAGTTATTACCACTGATCGAGTTCTCGTATAATAACAGCTACCAGTCCAGTATAAAAATGGCTCCTTATGAGGCGTTGTATGGACGAAAGTGCAGGACTCCTCTGTCATGGATACAGGACGAGGACCCTAAGGCGTTGGATTCGGAGTTCGTCGAGGACACCGAGGCTCAGGTAAGATTGATACGAGACAGGATGCTGGAAGCACAGAGCCGGCAGGCTAAGTATTACGACGCTCGACACCGTCAGGTGGAATTCCAGGTAGGAGATCAGGTGTTCTTGAAGATTCGACCCATGCATGGAGCTACTCGGGTACGCGGACAGAGGAAGAAGCTCAGCCCAAGATATATGGGGCCTTATAGGATCCAGGAGCGGATCGGTCCCTTGGCATACAGGCTGGAACTGCCACCGGAGCTGGCGAGTCTGCACGACGTATTCCATATATCCTCTTTTAGGAGAGCTCTACTACGTCCAGAGCAGCAAGTTACAACCACAGATGGACCGATAGCATCTGATCGGTCAGTTCACCTAGAACCGGTCCGGATTGACGACAAGGGGGTACGAGTTTTATGCCACAAGAAGGTTCCGTTAGTCAAGGTCCTGTGGAGAAATCACGGAAGAGAGGAGCACACATGGGAGCCCCAGGACTTGATGCGACAAAGATACCCGGAACTCTTCAGTCATGTATTCCTCACAACCACTCAAGATGTTCAATTTACCTTCATATTTTAAACTAGTAGAACTGAAATTTCAAGGATATGAGCTAAACTTTTGTTTATTGGGGTCTAGACTTTGCCAATTGGGCAAATTGGTCTTAAAATTGACAAACACCTTTGAACCTCACATAATAAACATGGTGTCGTGACGTAAAACTTTCAACTCTCATGAGATGTTACAAGTTTTAGCTCCCTGACAGGAGTCCCCGTAGGCTTAACCTTGATTTCGGGGACGAAATCTTTGTTTTGTTTATTGGAATTTGTAACATCCCATTTCCAACTAGACTCCTAAGAGTGGTTTTGTCATGACAAAACCCTAGGAAGCCCAAGAAAGAGTCAAGTAGACCTGGTGGTGTAGATATGGGTACTATGGTCTGCAAATAGTAAATTCCAAAACCTTGGTTTAAGGTGATCATGGGGCTTCACCAAGGCTCCAAGACCCCACCCATACCTTTATAACCCTAGTGAGGGGTCAATGGGTCACTAAGGACCCATGGGAGGCAGTCAAAGGGGCTGAGTTGACCAAAGTCAACTATAACCATAATTAGGTCAAACTGGCCTACACAAGGGTCAATTGCAGTCCCTTAGCCAAGTGGACCCCACACATACCCTCATAACCCTAGTGAGAGGTCAAAGGGTCACCAAGGACCTATTAGGACCAATCAAAAAGGCTAGGTTGACCAAAGTCAACTCTTGACCTAAAATGGTCAAAGTGCCCTAGTTAAGGGTCAAGTGACCTTCAAGGTCCAATCCAACCCCACCTAGGCCTTAAGGGAGGCCAATGGGTCACTAAGAACCTATTGATGTTGACCCAAAAGGTCAAAAAGGTCAAGTCAACCCGAAGCCCACTTGGAGTCAAACCTAGCCAAATGGGCTAACTTGTGCTCAAGCCCATTTGCAATTGGGTTAACCTTGTTCTAATGAAGGAAATAGATTTGTGGGCTGCCATGGGATAGGAAGGAGACAAATTTCAGGCTTGGTGACTAGGAGAGAGAAAGCCACCCATGGAGGAGAGAGAAAGAGAAGGAAGAAGAAGGAAGGAAGACTTTGTGCTCATCCTCCCCTCCCCAACCTCCTCCATTCATTGCATTAGGACCAGGAAGGCAGCCCCAATCCAACCAGCCAATCCTCGACTGGTTGGAGCCATGCCTTCTCCCCTACCAACCATGGCCGCCAACTTTGACCTTGCCCAAAAAAAAAAGGCAATGCATCCAAAGCCACCTAACACCCCAACTGACCTTATAAACTCCTTCAGTAGGAGGAGGAGATCATTTTCGAATTGCTAACTGGAAGGAAGAAGGCTGCCCACCGTGAAGTTTCAGAAATCCGACCACCACCGCCGCCATGGTTTCCCGCCGCTCCACCCGCATCCAAGCTCGTGTGCAGGTCCTCCCCTACTTCTTCTTTCATGTATAGTTCATAGCAATCGTTTAGGGGAGATATCGAACTCAAAGGAGTGAGATCGGGTGAGAGTTTTCATATTTTTCCAAAAAATCATGGTGGCGGGTTCGCCGGAAAACACCACCTCCGGCGGCCAAACCACCGCCGGGCGTTAACCACCACCTCGACGGAGGTGGTGGTGGCGGTGGCTGGCCGGGGAAGTGGCCGGAGGGCCGGCGGTGGCTCATGCAAAAGCTACAGGATATGGCGTTTTCTTAAGGGTGCTGGTTCGGTTCTTTTAGGAAGATGAACAGTACATATATTAATTAATTATTATATTTATATATATAATATAGTTATTTATTAAACCCTTTAACCGGCATATTTTGATAACGTTAAACGAGGCACTTAGAGGTTAGATCAGGAAAAACTGTTAACATGAAAATTGTAGATCTATGAGTCTACTTTATTTTAAAATTGATTTGAGTCAATTTGGAGTCCTGGTTAGATCACAACACTCATTTTGGCGAGATCTATACATAGGGCTGACCAGAGAATGAATTGGACGCCCACTCCAAATCAGACCTCCAAATGACTTGAAATTTGGGGTATGAGCTATTCTTATCTATATCTAGGACATATCCAAAAATTAGAATTTTTGGAGAACATTTTTCTATAGTTTTTAGAAAAATTTAATAATCCATGAATAAATTATTTAGGTGTCCCAAACATCTCAAAACTCCCCCAAATTTTGGTGGGTGGTCTTATAGGGCATATTATGGCTCTGGTAATAATTTCACCTCATTTGAAGGTGTTTTGGTTAGGGAATTATCTATCCCTAGTTCTACCTTAAAGAAGGATTTTTAAGTAAAAGTGTACTTGAGGTTTTGAGTGGTCAACTCACCTCGACAGAAGCTGATATTTTGACCACTGACTTGGTATGATCATTTCACCCCCTTAGGGAAAATGGGATGTTTTAGGGTTGATTTTACTCTAGAATACAAACTCAAACCCTAAGGAAGGGCTTTTGAGGGTTGTGAAGGACATAGGGGCAAATGCCCTTGTATGACCTTGAAACTCAGTAGAGTTGATGTTAGCATAACTTAAGTCCTCTGGAAGGAGTCTTAGAGGATTTGGAGGCAGGTAGACACCTCAAAACCCTAACCCTAAATTTAGTGTAGAAGCTCAACTTTGAAAGAACAGTCACTAAACCTTATTTAAAGGTTGTGAAACCGGTGGGGTAAGTTTTAGACTAGGAATCACCCTTAGTAATTTATTTAGGATTTTATGGATTATATTTCAAGTACATCATGTGTTAAGTAACAATTTGCTCAAATAGGTGCTAGAATTATTTTGATTACTCTGTTCATTTGAATCTGATGAAACTTGGTCAGAAGATGCTTTATGTCAATATTAATATCCCTGAATTTTATTACAAATTTTAGTTGACTATATCTAGCACTTCCTTCACAAGTTTTTAAAACGGAAATTATGGCCAATAAATCATTTAGAGCAAATTACTTACTGGAAAATTATGAAACCTGGCCAATGATGTTTTCAGATTAATATCTAGATGTATAATTTTATTCATGATTTTTAGGAGAATATTTACAATACTTCATTCACAAACATAGCTCTTTGAGATTTTAGTAAATATTTATTCTAGGGCTCAATACCCATTTGAATAATTATGAAATTTGGCCAATGATGTTTTTAGGACAGTATCTGCTTTAGAAGATTAATTAAGAATTTTTGGATGAATATTTACTGCACTTACTTCATTAATAAAAGGAAAAAGGATTTATTCTCAAAATTAAATTAGAGTCATTAGAATACTTGAAAAATTGTTATATCTTGGATTTACTGTTAAATGGTTGTTTAGAATTTATCATGAATTTATGAAGCTTTATACATCTCTGAAAAGTGCACTTCATGCTCAATGGGTAGCCCTTAGAAGCTTTACGGAAAATTAATTAAATATCAGAATAATTAGGAAAATTATAATCTTCTGGATTTAGTCCATTTGTGTCATGATAAGTCTCCAGAAAATAATTTAGGGCATTCGGATGATTATTTAGAATACCTCCTATCCGGTTCAACGTATCGTCTAGGTTGGTCTGCATATAGCAAAATTGCTAAATTGCAATAAGACATGATCTGGGATAATTATTGGAGTTAGCCATTTTGATTGGGTGGTTAGATGTGGATGATTTCACAATAAAAAGATAGGAAGAGTAGTGAGAGTTGGATTGACTAGTGTTAGGTGGTGCTCGTGATCGACGAAAAATAGTCTTTCTCGTAGTAAGGAAGAGTCAAAATTTCATTAGGTTGGGTGGTGCTGTTGATTGTGACGGACGGGTTAGTCCGGCGAGCTTTGGCTCAATTGTGGATTATGACGGACGGGATGGTCCGGGGGAGCTTTGGCTCGGTTGTTGACTATGACGGACATGATAGTCCGGGGAGCTTTGGCTCGATTGTTGACGGACGGGATAGTCCGGGGAGCTTTAGCTCGGTTGTTGGTTGGACTCATAACTATTGCATGTGCATAAAAGGTATAAGGTGGTGGGTCTTCGGTATTGGAGGGTCGATGCACTGACGCCAATACGCTGACTCGGCAAGTGTGGTTAGCACTTCGCCAAAAGAAGTCCGGTGCGCCAGCCGGCAAGAGTACGCAGACGTCCGCTTAGTGCACCAAGCGTTGAGGCATACGATAGGTCTGACCGGTAGTGCTTTACTGGTTTAGAGGTGGGCGAGGCCCAACCCACCGCTTCCGTCTGCCACTACGGAGGTATCCTGGGAGGTAACGGCTCCAAAAGAGGGAACTAAAGGTCTGTGTACACAGAGTCGAGTGGGTGAGTTGCACTTGCATGTTCACATCATAGCATACTTGCATTTCATAGCATAACCATTGCATATAACCTGACACCTAATGTATAAGCGGAATGGGACGCTCTATACATTAGGCCTTGCAAAACGACCCCTTGGCCTATAAGTTCGTGCGAGCGTGCTTATAAGTCAAGGTTCTCTTTCAGTATTATTTATATGTTATGTCTGCTAGTAAAACCGACACCCTATCGTATAAATCGGTATGAGACTTTTTATACGATAGGAGCCCTGCAAGAGATCCCTTAGCTTATGAGTTTTCACATAAGTTAAAGTTACTTATTTAATTTTGTATATTATCATGCTTACACTGTTAGTTTAGTTCCGCTGCCATCTGCAATTTGACTATTCTCCACCTTCAAGTCCTTCCCTTTCCTTCTCCCCGCTCGGTACTTAGGAGCCATGGGGGAAGGGGTGGGGGACGACAGGACTTAGTCTTTTAGACTAACGGTTTTCGAACCACATCATTTAGGGGACCACGGAGCCCAGCATGGAGGAGCATCCCCGGAGGTCGGCACGCTTGGAGATCGGACAGTCTAGTACCGGAGTCCAGACAGCAGGGACTGTGAGTCCCGAACACTAGTAGTTGTATTAGTTTGCTTCCGCGATGAGTGATTTGTAGTGAGGACTTGATGTACCGGGCATAAGCCCGAGATTTTCATTATATGTACTATCTGTGGACACTCCCTTCGTGGAGTTTATTTTTCTATATATGTGATTTCTGTGGACTTACTTTTATACTTATGATATAGTATAGATCGATTCGGCCGGCAGAACCGGCGTCTTGTAGTGACGACCTTCCCGGGTGAGAAGGTATCACCGCAAGGCGGCGGTTCTGGGCCTAAGACCCCGGTGTCGAAAAAGAGAAAAAAAAATGGGGGTCTTACACAGGTCCGGGTCCGGGGAGACCCCAAGGTGGAGAGGAAGTGCTACGTGACGGCGGTCAACTCCATCTCCAGGCAAGGAGGAGCCGAAGAGATGGAAAGAAGGATGGAGGAGATGTCTAGCCAGGAGGCCATGGGAGAAGCTGGGGAGATATAAGTGGAGGAGGAGGTTTGCGCCCGTGTGGAGGCAGCAGAGGAAGTGCTGGAGGAGCAGGCCGAGGTGATGACCGTAGAAGAAGCTGTGGAGGAAGTTCTTGCCCCAGGTGAGGGGGCCGTGGGCGAATGGGAAGAGCAGTCCCGACTGGAGGCAGCAGAGGAGGTGGTGGAGATAAAAGTTTTCACCCAAGGAGGAAGGGTGGAGAAGGTGCGGGTCAGTGGGGGGCTGAGCCCGAAAGATCAGAAGAGGATGTTGGAGTGCATCCAGAAGAACATCGACATCTTCGCATGGAGCGCGACAGACATGTCGGGGACTGACGCAGATGTGGCCTGCCATCGCCTCAACCTTGATGCCGATGCCCGCCCTATCCGGCAGAAGTAGAGGTCCACCGCTGACAAGCTGGCCGATCCCATCTGAGAGGTGGAAAAGCTCTTGAAGGCAGGGTTTGTATCGGAGATCCAGTATCCAGGCTGGGTCTCCAATATGGTGATGGTCAAAAAAGGGGACGACCGCTGTAGGATGTGTATTGACTTTTCTCTCTTAAATAAAGCATGTTCTCACCCAAGGAGGAAGGGTGGAGAAGGTGCGGGTCAGTGGGGGGCTGAGCCCGGAAGATCAGAAGAGGATGTTGGAGTGCATCCAGAAGAACATCGACATCTTCGCATGGAGCGCGGCAGACATGCCGGGGACTGACGCAGATGTGGCCTGCCATCGCCTCAACCTTGATGCCGATGCCCGCCCTATCCGACAGAAGAAGAGGTCCACCGCTGACAAGATGGCCGATCCCATCTGAGAGGAGGTGGAAAAGCTCTTGAAGGCAGGGTTTTTATCGAAGATCCAGTATCCAGGCTGGGTCTCCAATATGGTGATGGTCAAAAAAGGGGACGGCCGCTGGAGGATGTGTATTGACTTTTCTCTCTTAAATAAAACATGTCCCAAAGATTGTTACCCCTTGCCTCAGATCGACGCACTGGTTGACTCAGCCGTCGATTTTTCTCTAATGAGCTTTCTAGATGCATTTTCAGGTTATTACCAGATCAGGATGCACCCGCCCGACATGAAAGATGTCTCCTTCATCACAAGGGAGGGGTGCTACTGCTATAAAATTATGCCCTTTGAGCTAAAAAATGCAGGGGCGACATACCAGAGGATGATGGACCGAGTCTTCCGGGAGCAGAAGGGAAAGAACCTGGATATGTACGTGGATGACCTCATGATCAAGATTCGGGATGTGGACTCTCACCTCCAAGATCTGGAGGAGACCTTTGGCACCCTTCGAAGGTATAAAATGAGGCTGAACCCCTTGAAGTGTGTCTTCGGGGCAAGCATGGACAAGTTTCTAGGTCATTTCCTTACTCCCGCGGGGGTGGAGCCCAACCCTGACAACGTGAAGGCGATCATGGAGTTGGGGTCACCTCGGAACGCAAAGGAAATCCAACGCCTGATAGGAAAGTTGGCAGGGCTGAGCAGGTTCCTCTCTCGAGCTGGAGAGAAGTGCTCGCCTTTCTTCAAAGCACTAAGAGGAGGCCAAAAGTTCGAATGGTTCGAGGTGTGCGAGAAGGACTTCCAAGCCTTTAAGAAACAACTGACCCAGGCTCCGCTTCTCCAGGGACCAAAGGAAGGGGGAGAATTTGTCCCTATACCTTGGGGTCGGGGCCGAGGCCCTGAGTTCCGTCCTGGTCCGGGAAGAGGGCAAGAAGCAGCTACCGATCTACTATGTGAGTAGGGTCCTGAGGAAGTCAGAGTTTTGGTACCCTATTTTGGAGAAGTTGGCTTTCGCCCTGGTCGTCTCGGCTCGGAGGCTCCGACCATACTTCCAGGCGCATTCAATCCGGGTGGTGACTGACCATCCCCTCTGCAACATCTTTTTGAGGGGGTGGAGCACTCTGGAAGGCTCGCAAAGTGGTCGGTAGAGCTGAGCGAGTTTGACATTTCTTTTGTCCCTCGCTTTTCGATCAAGGCCCAGGCGATGACTGACTTCTTGGCCGACTATGTGGTCGAGGTGGCAGAGACCGAGCTCATCCATCCGGTCCCTTGGAAGGTGAAGGTGGATGGCGCGTCGGGAAGACACTCCTTGGGCGTAGGAGTGATTCTGGAGAGTCCGCAAGGGATGAGGATAGAACAGACGGTGGTCATCCATTTTCCAATTGCCGATAATCAAGCAGAGTATGAGGCAGTGATAGCGGGGTTGTGGCTGGTCAGGGAGTTGGGAGTGCACGATGTGGAGGTGTTAACGGACTCCATGATGGTGTCCTCCCAGATCAACGACGAGTTCAAAGCAAGGGAACCCACTCTCCAGCTGTACCTGACAATGGTGAAGGGAGTCATCGGCATGTTCCAAACGTTTTCCATCCGACACGTGCCGCAGGAAGAAAATGAGCAAGTGGATCAGCTAGCCAAGTTCGGATCCCGTGCGGGTGGAACCCTGACCGACCTCTTCTGCCCTTCCATTGAAGAGGGGGAGCTGATGGAAGTGGATTGGCGCCCCTCCTGGATGGATCCCTTCACTACCTTCTTATCCGCAGGGGAGTTCCCGGAAGGCATTGACAAAAAGCGCTTCAAACATAAGTCGTGATACTACCTGATGCGCGATGGGAAGCTGTATCAGAAGACCCTCTCGGGGGTTCTAGCGCGTTGCGTGGCCGAGGAGGAGGTCCCGAGGATCTTGGAGAAAGTTCATTCCAGTTTTTGTGTGAGCTACTTGGGGAGTAGGACTCTGGAGGGAAGAATAGTAAGACAAGGATATTTCTGGCCAACCCTGGGCCAAGACACCACCAAGTTTGTGAAGAAATGTCAGAAGTGTCAGCTGTTCGCCCATCTCCAACTATTACCAGCTCAGAGGCTCAGAAGCATCATTGCCCCCTGACCCTTCGCCATTTGGGGAATGGATCTTGTAGGACCCTTTCCCCAGGCCAGCGGGCAGAGGAGATTCTTGTTGGTCATGATTGATTATTTTTCCAAGTGGTTGGAGGTTAAGGCACTGGCTAAGGTGACCTCGCAGGTGATTCAAAACTTTGTGTGGGGAGAGATCATTTGTCGGCACGGGTTGCCTCAGGCCATTGTCACGGACAATGGGCCACAGTTCGCCAACACAGAGTTCATCAGTTTTTACGGTCAACTTGGGATCGATCTACGGTTCGCGTCGGTCCACCACCCCAATAGTAATGAGCAAGTGGAGGCGGCGAACAAGATCATTGTGAACTTGTTAAAAAAGAAGGTTGAAAATCTGAACGAGAGTTGGGTGGAGCCACTCCCTTCAGTTCTTTGGGCCCTGTGAACCACTCCCAACACGGCCACGGGGGAGACCCCCTTTAAACTCTCCCACGGCTGCGAAGCTGTGCTTACGATAGAGTTCGAGGTCCGGACACCACGGATAGTGGAGGCAGAGGAAGGCAGAGAAGAGTGGAGGGCTGAGAATGAAGACGAGTTGTGACTTTCCCTAGATATGGTGGAGGAGGTGCGTGACTTGTCAGCCATTCGATAAGAAGAGGTCAAGCGGCGGATGACCAAGTACTTCGACAAGCACGTCATGATCAAACAATTTGCAAAGGGAGATCTGGTTTGAAGAAGGTCGATGCGGCCGGAAGGTCGGCACCCGTCGACAAATTGAATCCTAACTGGGAGGGTCCTTATGTCATCAAAAAAACCTTGAAGTCGGGGGGATCACCTCCAAGATGTGGAGGGGGAGCCCCTCAGTCACGCCTGGAGCGGCGATGACTTAAAACGCTTCTATCCATGAGAATAATAAAACAGTTCTATTTCTCATTCTTACTTCTTATTGATAGTTCATTTGTTCAACAAGAGGAACATGGATGGTTGCTGGCCAAAAGGAAAGTCCGGTTGATGCTCAACACCCGTCGTAAAGCTCCTACTAGCTGATTGCACCGGTGGTAGCGCCCGGTGGTTGGCCAAAAGGAAAGTCTGGTTGATGCTCAACAGCCGCCGTCAGGCTCCTACTAGCTGATTGGGCCGGTGGTAGCGTCCGGTGGTTGGCCAAAAGAAAAGTCCGGTTGATGCTCAACACCCGCCGTCAGGCTCCTATTAGCTGATTGGGCCTGTGGTAACGCCCGGTGGTTGGCCAAAAGGAATATCCGGTTGATGCTCTACACCCGTCATCAGACTCCTATTAGCTGACTGGGCCGGTGGTAGCGCCCGGTGGTTGGCCAAAAGGAAAGTCCGGTTGATGCTCAACACCCGCCGTCAGGCTCCTATTAACTGATTGGGCCGGGGGTAGTGCCCGGTGGTTGGCCAAAATGAAAGTCCGGTTGATGCTCAACACCCGGCGTCAGGCTCCTACTAGCTGATTGGGCCGGTGGTAGCGCCTGGTGGTTGGACGAAGGGAAAGTTTGGTTGATGCTCAACACCCGACGTCAGACTCCTACTAGCTGATTGGGCCGGTGGTAGCGCCTGGTGGTTGGCCGAAAGGAAAGTCCGGTTGATGCTCAACACCCGTCGTCAAGCTCCTACTAGCTGATTGGGCCGGTGGTAGCGCCCGGTGGTTGGCCAAAAGGAAAGTCCGGTTGATGCTTAACACCCGCCGTCAGGCTCCTACTAGCTGATTGGGTCGGTGGTAGCGCCCGCTGGTTGGCCAAAAGGAAAGTCCGGTTGATGCTCAACACCCGCTGTCAGGCTCCTACTAGCTGATTGGGTCGGTGGTAGCGCCCGGTGGTTGGCCAAAAGGAAAGTCCGGTTGATGCTCAACACCCGCCGTCAGGCTCCTACTAGCTGATTGGGCCGGTAGTAGCGCCCGGTGGCTGGCCAAAAAAGAGCACGGTTGATGCACATCTCCCGTTGTCAGGCTCTCATCTAGCTGATTGGGCAGTTGGGCCCTCGGTGGGCGTTGAAGGCTTCGAGGAGTTGCTCCAAGAAGCGACGTTTTGAGAACATTCCTCTCTCGGCATAGCCCTCTCGGCATAGCTCTCTCGACGTAGCCCTCTCGGCAGAGCTACTTAGCGGATCTACCCTGCTGAATAAGAGGTCAAGGCCGTCTCCCCCCAAACGCGGTTCACGAGCACGAGTTGTGATTGGCGCTGCGGTCATCACCTAAGAGCCTAAGGTATGCGCGAATGCACGAAAGAGCGCGCGGATGGCTACGAGCGAAAAGCAGAAAATTAAGAACGGTAATCCCGAAGGAAATGAAAACATGCCCAAAAAGATCTTATATATATGGAAAGTACAAGTACATTGGGGTCTCGCCCATTACATGTATCAAAAAAGGAAAAAAATACATGTCAAAATGTGAGCCGGAAGGCCTTCAGGATGAATCGCCGGACTTCTCGCTGGAAGACTCCCCGCCCAGAAGCGCGTCCCTGTCATCTTCGCGCTGCAAGTCGTCCTCGCCTTCGGGCACGTCGATGGGGGTGTACAACCACGGTAGGACGCTGCACGCCGTAAGCTTTTCGCCCTTCTCGTTCAACAACCCAACATTCCGCAACACCTCAATCGTGTGCTTGGCCTCCCCCCGGGCGTTCTCGTGCATCATCACTTCGATCTCATAATAGCTATACTGATGACACTCGATCTTTTCGCCCGGGGGCGGCGGAAGGAGGGTCTCCTGCAGGCGCTTGTTCTCAGCCCTCAGCCCTGAGACCTCGCGCTCAAGGCCCGCCGTCTGCGCGCTCAGCTTCTCGGCACTTGCAGGATCCTAAGGAGATAGAAGGAGAAAGTTAGCCGAAAACGAAGCAGAACTGTGGGAAGGTAGCAAGTGATCTACTTACCTCTTGCGTCGGCCTACTGGTGAGAAGTGCCTCTGAGGCCGCTAGTTGGCGCTGCAGGGAGGTCACCTCCGCCGCGACGAGATCCCATGACTTTTGAACCTCGTTGAGGTTCCGTTCGAGGTTGAGGCTCCGGCGAGACGCCATGTGCGCGAGCTCCAGGGCGCGCAGCTGGGCTCGCGCAGTCTCGTGTGCAAGGGTCCGGGTGGACTTCTTGTCGTAAAGGTTGGCATCCTCCCGGCTGTAAAGCCCGAAGGCAAGTGCGAAGGCCTCGCCGCTGGTGGTGTCTTGCTCCATCCAATTTGGGAGGCGCGGTTGATCTCAGGGTCCCATTGGAGAAGGGGCTGGCCCGTCTCGTCCAAGTGCCTCTCGCCGAGCCCGAAGTTCCGGTGCCCTCTCGGCACCAGTCCCCCGGGGGGGCCTTCTCCACGACGGCGGCTATCTTTGCGGCAGCACCCGTCGTGCCTGCTGCAGGCGGGGCCTTGGCAGGGGTCTCGGAAACGGACTTGCCCTTGTCCGGTGCGGGTGTTTTGGACTTCTTGGAGGGAGCTGGGGGAGGAGCATCTTGCTTCCGCTTCTGGACACTCGACTGAGACGAGGTCCCCGGCTCCTCCCGGCAGGCCAAAGCCGCCGATTGTGCGAGAGATAAGACGCGGGAGAGAGTCCCGGTTTCCTCATACGACTGGTGGAGAGGGATTTCTCGCTCACTTGCGCAAGCGCTAAGGGTTAGTTTCGCCGAATGCCAAGGCATCGGTTGAGAAAGAGAGACGAGACAGTACCTTCCCCGACGAGGACTGGCAGGAGGGAGTCAATGCCCCGCCGCAAGAACTTGACGTCAAAGTTCTTGGTTCCGAAGAAGTTGAGGGCGGTCTCGTGCCCCCAAGCGCGGGAGGCTTGTAGGTCGCCTCGTCATACTGCACGGGCAAGAGGGGCACGTTGCCAAAGCTCCCAGAAACAAACACGAACTTCTGGGCCAGTGGTGGTTCTTGTTGGCGAGGCCGCTGGTCTTGATCGTCTGGCCTGAGAAGAAGACGATCCCGCTCCTTCCTCGGAAGTTGAAAAGCTTCCGAAAGACCAAGAGGTTGAACTCGATCCTTTCTGCGCGCATGTAGCAGGCGAAGGCCACCAGGAGCGCAATGGAGTTTGGGTTGAGTTGTGCCGGGACCACTCCAAAGTAGCGGAGGGTCTGTCGCACCTCCGACCAGAGGGGAAGGCGGAACCCCACCTCGAAATGCTCCAGGGAGATGGCGAGCTCCCCTTCCGGCAGGAAGTTGATTTTCTCGTCGCTCTCGGGATGCTGCGCGATGAACCCTGGCGGGACGTAATTAGACACCGCTGAAAGATACTCCTCCGTCAACCTACAAGGGGGGAAGTCGTGGTCAATGAAACCTTGCGCACACTTAGTCAGACCGTCGATCTCTCCCGTCATTCTCGCGAGTGCTAGAAGGAATTCGGGTTTGCGCAGACGCGAGATCTCGAGAAGACGAGTGCGTGAAAGGAGAACGAAGAATCAGAATCGAATTGAGTAAATGCGGTTGGTAGGCTGCCCTATTTATAGAAAATTCTGGCAATCATGACGTTTTCCTAAGGCGGCGGGGGTGCGGATAGCTCTTTTAAATATATCGACGCCTTGTAATCCGCCCGGCCCCGCTTCCGCTTCTCTTACCTGCGAATGACGAAAGCCTCCAGGCAGTCCCTGGGTAAGCGAAAGGCATAGCGCAGAATAGAAGAAAAACTAGCACATTCGGCAGAATAAGTACAACAAGCGAGAAAGTTAAAATATACAGGTGGCCACTCGCCGAGCGAGGGCGAATTTGAAATGTTTTTATTACAATCATGCGAAAAGCTAGAATAAAAGGAGGCGGGTGCCGACAAGCTTAGTACTGGACCCATTGCCAACGACCTCGATCTCGCCTACCTGACCGCGGGGGCACTCGCGGGTAGTAGTAGGCGCTCATGGCCGTCAGCTCCTAGTTGACCAAGTGCATCTGGTCCCGAGCTCGCGCGATATGCCTCCCTGGGGAAGTCTCCTCGCACCCACCACCTTGCCGCTCCTTCTCCCCGACAAGGTGCGAGTAATCCCACTCGAGGATCCCTAGCCGGCGCTCCGTCGCAGCCTGGTGTGCTTCCTCCCGACGGGAGTCGTCCCGCTGCGTCCAGATCAGCTTGGCCAGAACCTCCACCATCCGCTCCTTGAGTGTCTCGGCATCCCCGGGATCTCCAAGGAAGTTTGCGAGCGAGCTCGGAGATGGTGGGGGCGAGAACTCCTCTTCGTTGACTTCAGGAGCCCCCGCCGAGGTGTCCCAGTAACCTGGCGAGAAGTTGCGGTCACTATCAGGATGTTCAAGCGAGAGGGGGAGGTTCATCGGTTTACCTGGCGTTGGTATGGAGCTCCCGCCTGGTGCTTGGCGGGAAGGATCAGGTCTTCCCTCAAAGTCCCCGCAAATAGAGGGTGGCCTGCTTTTCCCCGTCCTGGACGGGTTGGCGTTTGCGCCGGCAGGTGGGTCTCGGCAGAATGAGGGACTTCCGGTGCTTTCCCGTTCGAGGGGCGAGGGACTGACGCCGGTTCTTTGGGGATCTCGGCAGCCGGGGTTTGGGGCGCTGGGCTGACCAGGCCCATAGTCCCAAAAGGAGGAACTGCAAAAAAAGGGCGTAAGCGAGAGGATATTCAGCTGAAGGGATGCGAGAAGGTAACTATCAGTCATACCTGGAATGGCTGCGGTCTCGGCCCAGGTAACTTGGGGGGCAGTCTCTGGAGCCGGCTGTTCGCTCCCTTCAGGGAGCCGGACTAGCCCCATACTAATTGTAAAGTTAAGGATGAGGCTAAGGGATTTAGAAAGACTAAGATGAGATCTAAGTCTAACTTTAACTGCAAATCTTCCACAGTAAAGAATAAAAAAGTGGCCAAAGGAGAAAATTACCACTATTTTTGAAAGAATCGACACTAGAAAAGAAATTGTTCAGTATAAGAAGAATATAAATGAGATTTATGATTCATTTGGTTCCGCGTTTTTGCTCCGCGTTTAGGGGAAACGCTGCTGGACGGCGGCAATACAAACGGTTCTCCATCTCCGTTTGCTGCGTTTGGACCCACAACAAGGAGGAAATGCCCTGAAAACCAGCTTTTCCAACCCCACCTCCCTCCCTCCAATTCCAACTCACCGTTTCCACCCACCGGATGCACCCGCCACCGCCGAACCAAATATAGCCTTATACTTCAGGTATACTTGTTATAAAAGTCAATATTTTTACTTTTTCATCTTGAGTATTAAATATCGGATGTACTTTTAACATGTGTGCGTCTATAAGGGTGTGAGTAAAATCCAATCAAACCGCCAATCTGAAGCGATCTGCACGGTTCAGTTTAGTTTTTGTAGGCGGCGGTTTTGTTACTGTTTCAAAATTTGAAGAATACGTTCAGTTCGGTTCGCGATTTTCAATGTTAATCCAAACCAAACCATACAAATTTTACAATATAAATTTTCAGTTTTTTACATGATAAAAATAGTGTATATATCATTTAATTTTTATTTCCGGTTCTAGATTTTGTATTTATGTTCTAATTTTTTAAACCACATAAACCGAACCGAACCGGTTCAGTTCCAGATTTCTGGAACCATATAGGTGTGGTTCAGTTTCGGTTTTTCTCCAAAACCAAACTAAATTGAACCATAACTGATATATTTTATTATTTTGGAAAAGTCTGATTCAGGATAGTATTGGCAGCAGAATTGTTCTGGAAAATATATAATAATATCTCAGATAACAGTTAAAAGAAAAGACTACTGATATGTTTAGGCTTTGGACCAGGGTGAGGCTCTGCAATAATGATCCCTTCTTAAAGTGGATATTTGGAAGATCATAAGGGAGGTTTGGATAATTAATATTTATTTTTAATTTGTATTCGATCAATTATTTGACATTTGATTTTGATCACAATAATTCTCTTAAACGCTTTGCTTACAAAAATGCGTCCTTTAACAAATAAGTAGGTGGAAAGAATGTTAAACTATGCATAATTACATGGAGGGTCCAACATTTTTGGTTCTTGAAGTTCTCCATTATTTTAAGAGTCATCCTGAAACAAAATAAAAACATTTGATTGCAGGATCTTCCAGACGCCGTGTCATCCGAGGAGCTAGCTAGATATTTGGATCTCAAAGAGTTGGGTGAAAGGCTGTACCTGTTTGAAGCCGTTTCAGCACACGACGGGTGAGCGAGTGCATACATTCTCAAACATTTTCTCTCTCCAATTCTCCCGACCAAATTCTTCATTTTATAAATAAAAATAAATTATGAAAAAATTATTTTACATGGACAAGGGAGTATCATTTAATGTTGAAAAGTTTCTTAAATGTTTTATTGCATACATAACTAAGAATAGACGATTAGCAAATAAATGAGGAAGTTAAATTAGTTCCGAGAATTTGGGATCTGTTTTTGTTCCTGCGGGAAAGCTTGTCAGATTTTTAGGTATATCCAAATCCTTCTTTATTATCTCATTACAATTTTCTTTCCTATTTTTATATAAAATAGTGTATTTTTATTACCCTTTTATTTTATTGATCTAATGGATATCAAAAGAAAAGGATTTGCAAGATGTTTAATAAGGATAAATCTAGATGTATTGGAGTATTACTCTTTTCTTGGCTCTTTGAATTCATTATTAGCATAATACTAGGAGCATGCTGGCAAGTAAATTCCCCTAGAAGATAAAATAATGAAGGAAATGCCCTGGTTGTTGTGGAAGAAGCCTGTTACGTGCTCGGGATTGAGAGCGGGTGCACCGTGGGAGTGCGGGAAAATCCTCAAGGGAAGAAGAGGAAGCCTTCTTGGACTTCATGTGATCTATGGTTGCAGTGGGGAGAAGGGGCGCTGGAGCGAGTGGGCGGATGGGGGCGGCTAGGGCGTCCGTCGGGCTGGGTATCGGAAGAAAAGGGAGAGAGATAGAGAGAAATTAGAGAGAGAGAGATTTAACTTTACTTCTTGCTTGCTTTCCAAAACACAACCGCCCATAAAAGGGAAACCGGTCCAACATCCAAGTACCCAAAATGCCCTCCTCATTAGGGCTTAATACATGAGAATAAAAATTGATTGAGCGAAAAAAGAAATACGAGCGGTAAATTAAAGATGAGTTAGGCGGATGCTACGCGCGGCTCGCGACACTTATATGTCTTGCCCCAACGAGGATCCGTAACATCTCCACCCTGCTCGACATCAAGCTTGTCCTCAAGCTTGTCCTGTGGTGGTGGTGGCAGTGGGACCAAGGTTGCGGTGGGCGGCTCGCCGATGAAGGGATTCATCTGGGACCCATGGAAGACGTCATGTGTCTGGGCGTCGGCGGGAAGTCGGAGGCGATAAGCTACTTCTCCGATGCGGTGGGAAATCTCGAACGGGCCGTAGAACTTGGGCCCCAACTTCTGATAGCCTCCCTTGGAGACAATAGATTGACGGTAGGGGCGGCGTTTCAGCCAGACCCAATCGCCCGAGGCAAAGAACAGCTCGCGGTGGCCCCAATTATCGGCGGTCTCCATGCGTGTCTGAGCCTGCAAGAGGCGGTCACGCGCAAGGCGCAGAAGCTCGTCGCGCGAGCGCAGCTCTATGTCGACGGCGGTGGAATGGGCGAAGGCACTCCGATAGGTAAGGAGGCGGGGTGGATCCCGTCCATAGATGAGGATGAAAGGAGTAGTCTGGAGGGCCGTATGATAGGAAGTGTTGCAACAGTACTCGACCCATGGGAGCCAACGGGCCCAGTCTTTGGGGTGATCCCCTGTAATGCAGCGGAGGTACATCTCAAGCGTCCGATTGGCCACTTCGGACTGGCCGTCTGACTGAGGGTGATAGGCGGAAGAGAGGGCCAGCTTTGTGCCGCAAAGGGCAAAGAACTCCTGCCAGAATTGGGAAGTGAAAACCTTATCCCTGTCTGATACAATACTCTCGGGAATACCATGGAGGCAAAACACCCGATCAAAGAAGGCGCGGGCCACCGTGGGTCCGGTGATGGGACGGTGCATGACAATGAAGTGCGCTCCCTTGGAGAACCGGTCGACGACGACGACGAAGATGGGACGCCCGGTGGGTGGAAGCATAGTGTTACCAAACTCAGCGAGAAGGGACGAAAGGTCATGCTGCACTGTTGGCTCTAGCCGAAGGGAGGAGACGCGGCTTGAATCCACTATCAGACGACCCTGCCAAACCATTGGCCAGGGTCTGGAACCCCACGACATTGTCATGCCCTCCAAATCCCACAAAATAGGGCCGAGAGTGCGCACCCAGCGCGTGCCTAGAACCACATCGAATCCCCGTAAGGCGATGACAAAGAAGTCGACATGAGACTGATAGTCCTGCACGATGATGGGAACTGCTCTGCACACCTCGGTACAGGCCATGATGGCGCCATTTGGCACGACCACGCTCAAACGATTGCGGCTGGTGATGGGGAGCTGAAGCCGCTGGGCGGCGAGATCGCTGAGGAAGCTGTGTGTACTGCCAATGTCCATGAGGCCAAAAGGCGGTGTCCCGCGACTGTAATGGGCATCTGGAATTTGTCAGAAGTGTGAGGGCCGGACATGACATTTATGGAGATCGCCGGGTCCCCTGGCCCGTCATCACCAAACTCCTCGCCTGAGGGGTCATCAACCTCTAGCCAAAAAAGGCGCTTGCTGCGGTGTCCTTTTTCATAGTGCTCATCACAGCTGAAGCAAAGTCCCTTGGGCCTTGGCACGTCGTTCTGCCATCTCCTTGGGGGACAGGCGCCGGATGGTGGAGGGTCGTGCCCCCTCCTTGGGCCTGTGGGGGCTGCTGCTGACTGTTGTGTGGGCCTGGCTGGAACTCCGAAAAGAGCTTTCGCTGGTACGACGGCCCAGATACGGTCGGTCCATGAGAATGCGCTTCTCGTAGAGGCGAGCCAAACTCATCGCTGTCGTGAGATCGGATGGGTTCTGAAATTCCACATCCATGCGCAGCCGCTCGTTGAGTCCGGCGGTAAAGAAGGCCACTTGGTTGTGCCGGGTGAACGGATGGGGCACGCGCCAGGAGCACCTGGAATTTCCCCAAGTAGTCATAATTGGTACCAGACTGCTTAAGAGAGATCAGATTGCCGATGAGGTTGTTGTGGAGTGGTGGTCCAAAGCGGAGAGTATACACTGAGCCGTAGAGGCGAGCCAAACTCATCGCTGTCGTGAGATCAGATGGGTTCTGAAATTCCACATCCATGCGCAGCCGCTCGTTGAGTCCGGCGGTAAAGAAGGCCACTTGGTGGGCCGGGGTAACTGATGGGGCACGCGCCAGGAGCACCTGGAATTTCCCCAAGTAGTCATAATTGGTACCAGATTGCTTAAGAGAGATCAGATTGCCGATGAGGTTGTTGTGGAGTGGTGGTCCAAAGCGGAGAGTATACACTGAGCCTTGAAGTCTTCCCAAGCGAGGTTGGGCCTCTGCCGATGAAGGTGCGAGAACCACAATTGGGCCAAGCCCATGAGGTGGAAGGAGGCTACGCCAAGCCAGTCCTCCCATGGGGTGTGTTGCGTGACAAAGAATTGCTCACAACGAGTTAACCAGGTTAGGGGTCTTCGCGTCCGTCGAAGATCGGAAAGTCAAGCTTGACATAACGGGGCACGGTGGAGTGGTCGGAGCGGGAGGGAAAATCATGCGGCCGGGGCTCGACTGGGAGATCCGGGACGGATGGCGAGGAATCGGCGGTGGGACGAGGCGCCGGCGGAATGCCGTCCGAACGGTCCGCCACCATTGCCTTAAAGGACTCCAAAACTTGAGCGAGGCTAGGGCTGCCCCCATGTCCGTCGTCTATGGAGGAAAGGTGCCCGTGGGGAAGGGGAAGGAAGCAATCCGGTAGATGCGGCAAGGACGAAACCCCTGTTGAGAGACGAACCCAGAAGTATAGGTCGCGAAGAACACGGTCGTGACTGCGGATGGAGCGGAGGAAAGTGCTGGAGAGCGCGGGTAGGCTGTAGCGGGGCTGGCGGAAGCGGGTAAGAGGCGGAAGCGGCCTGGTCGGGGCGCGACGGCGTCGCGCTGGCTGGATCGGCCGCGGCGAGGGCGAGAAACGCCGAATTGGGAGTTGCGGTAGCGGGGAGGAAGGTTTCCTCTGATACCAAGTTGTTACGTGCTCGGGATTGAGAGAGGGTGCACCGTGGGAGTGCGGCCAAACCCTCAAGGGAAGAAGGGGAAGTCTTTTTGGACTTCCGGTGATCTATGGTTGCAGTGGGGAGAAGGGGCGCTGGAGCGAGTGGGCCGGATGGGGGCGGCTAGGGCATCCGTCGGGCTGGGTATCAGAAGAAAAGGGGGAGAGATAGAGAGAAATTAGAGAGAGAGAGATTTAACTTTACTTCTGGCTTGCTTTCCAAAACACAACCACCACCCATAAAAGGGAAACCGGTCCAACATCCAAGTATCCAAGATGCCCTCCTCATTAGGGCTTATACACGAGGATAAAAACTGCTTGAGCAAAATAAGAAATACGAGCGGTAAATTAAAGATGAGTTAGGCGGATGCTACGCGCGGCTCGCAGCGCTTGTATGTCTTGCCCCAACGAGGATCCATAACAAAGCCTTTCTATCTCAATGTGTGTAATTAATTTATTCAAGCTATTACTGCGTGTTTCACTTTACCGATGGACAAGTAATTCTACTCGCTTGCGTGTGTGTGTAGATTATGGACGCCTTAAAGCCGGAGATGATTATTCAAATATGACTTACAATATCTTCGATTCTTTTGATTGATCCGGGCTGTCTGCATTGTTTGTCTGCAGAATGGGGATTAAATATGCTATTGAATGGTTAGTAGATGCGATGGAAAGAAGCAAGCGAACTCAGATTTTGAGAACACGAGCTGGAGCCAGTGCTGCTGGGAACATGTGAAGACATATTTTGCCATTTATTTGGGCAAGGAGCCTTTGATTATGCCCCATTAATCCAAGGAGAAGCAATGTTCACCCCCTTGCTATTGTTAGCCATATTCATCTGAGTTGTGATCCACACTCAGCCTTAAAGTGTAGTATATTCTCTAATTGGCTTCAATTGGTAACATTGTTATGACATCAAATTGCACCGCAACTGTGTATTTATATATGCTTGTTATTACAAATGAACTTTCCTGGTTGGTTGTTATTTTCTAATCTCACGCCCTGTTGTATGATCTTCTTGACTGTTGCGGCCAAACTCCGGCTTGTCCCCATCAGTGACAGTGAGGCCCGAACAAAGAGCAGTTAGGAGAAAATGTGTGCACCAATAAATTAAATCGCGGGCTAAACTTTAAAACCATAAACTCTAAATAAAACTACAAAGACCTCTGCATAGATGATAGCTAATTCTATGGAGGAAGAGGTGAGTAAGATTTTCGTTGTCAGGGGCCAACATAAATTAAGGTAGGGGTGAGCATCAAAATTACAAATCGTGAACACCGCACAAATTGCACCACATAATATTGGTGCGGTGCGATTTTAAAATTTTTATAAACTGAGCTTAGTGCAGTGAGGTTTTCGGATCTTAAAAATTGCAAAAAATTGCACAGCACGGTCTAATTTGCGTACTTTTTAACTTTCATAAATCTGTGATATGAAATATATTTAAATAAAACGATAGCTTATAAATTTATAATTAATATTAGTAAATAGTCGTGTCCAAAAGGCCTGATCGGACCGGCCCGGATCGGGCCTGATCGGGCCCGGGCTTTTGCAAACCGGGCCGAGCCCGGGCCCTTCCATTATCGGGCTCGGGCCGGGCCCGGGCTTTGACCCTGGGAAGGGCCCTGAGCCGGCCCCCGGGCCGGGCCTGTTCGGGTCCTTATTAATTAAAAAATTTAATAAAATAAATTAATTAAAAACAGTAACTATTAATGAAAACTTGAATAAATTTTTTTTATTAATATTGAAATTTAAAAAATCAAAATTACACTTACAAAATAAAATTAGAAAAAAATAGAATTTATTATTTTTAATAATAATAAAAAAATTACATTTTTATAAATTCAGCTTGTCCATCTACTCTTCAATTTCTTTCGAGCTCTCCTCCAACGCTGAAATGTGTTGTTTCCTCTTCTTAGCATTAAAATAATCCTTGTAGTAGATGCATAGTTCTAGTGATTCTTCATTTAGTCGGCTCCTCCGTTTGTTCAAAATCCTGTCACTAAGAGAAAAAACGGACTCTGAAGCTACTGTACTAGCTTGGATTGTTAGTAAATCACGGGTCATACAGTCCAAAATATGATAGGTATTAGCTTTACTTTTCCATCATTTTAAGATATCAAAATTTTCGATCTCTTTCGCAGTCATAAAATCACGAAATTGTGTTTTCGTATACAATCCTAATTAGTTTAAACTACTCGATGTGTGTGTTTTTTTTTTCTGCCAGCTAATTCTAAAATTTTATTTGTAAAAGAATCTTTTGTCGTAAGTTGCGTTATTTCTTCTCTGTGTCGTGTGTCATATAAGTTGTCGTAATAATTAAAACATTTGGTAAAAATAGAATTAGATTTAGTAGTACTAACGTCATCAACGTTATCGAAACTTAAATTTATGTCCAAGTTAACGTTAATTTCATCTATCAAATTTTCTACGCCGTCTACAGCGAATAATGGGTTTAAGGCGGCGGCGCATGAAAATGCAGGAGGCATTTCTCTATAATATTTTAAAAAAATTTCTTCTATTATTTCAATTAAAAGAAACCATATGGAGTATTGTTTAAAATAGTTAAGTTTTTGCGCGATATTTACAAAATTTTCAACTACTAACGAGCTAGTTGGATAATACACACCAGATAAAAAAACAGTCGCCCTATAAAAACATTTTAATAAATCCATATAATGGAATAATACGTCTCAATCGTTATCAGTTAAATCATGATTATTTGTCACATTGTAATATTCCATAAGAAGTGTTTTTTGTTGAAACGCTATTTTTAACATTTTATATGTTGAGTTCCATCTTACAGACATATCAAATTGAGGTTTCAAATATTTTTGACCTTGAACGATCACAAATTTTCGAAGATCTTGACTTCGTTGGTTGGTACAATAAATAAATCTAAGCATAGTCCTAATTTTTTCAACCCTCCATAGCTTCTAAACTATCTTGTACCACTAAATTAAAAACGTGACAGACACATCGAGTGTGAAAAAACGCATCATTGAATATTGGTTTTAATTCACGTTTTAATCACTCTACTGCGGTGTTGTTATTACTAGAATTATCAAAAAAAATACTCATTATTTTATCTTTTATTTTAATTTCACGCAAACATTTAATAATTACCGAATATATAGCCTTACCAGTGTGCGGAAATTGAAAACATTCAAAACAGATTACACGCTTATTTAACTCCCATGAAACGGGATCGATCCAATAAGCCGTGATACAAATATAAGATAATCCTACTTTTACGCTACTACTCCAAACGTCGCTCGTTAAACTCACACGTCCCTCGAAAGTTTTAATTTTTTTTTATTAAATGTAGTTTTGCATCAAAATATAATTTAAGTGCGTCGCGTCTAATAATGAATCTACTTACCTGTTGATATTTGGGCTGAAGTCATTCGTGTATGTACTCCGTCGTCTCATCGTTGTCGTAGTGGCTGAATGACAACCCACGTCTGATGACATTTTTCACTTGTAGGACTCGCTGTCTTGCTTGATCGTACGTCCAAATATGTCCTGATGCAGATATTTGTCTCTGACAGGACTCGGGAGCTTGCTTCGCAAAACACGACTTAATGTGTCTCGCTAGTGTTGAGTTGCCGGTAAGAGTTAGCAACTTTGAGCATAACTTGCACCGCGCCCTGAATTCGTCGCCGACTTTAACCTTGTCGAAATGCTCCCAGACGGGCGCCCTCCGATTATGCTCCACCACTTTGGCCGTGCTTTGAGTCGACGACGCCGGCATTGATGAGTACGATACCATGTAGCGAGAGAGAGAGTAAGTGAGAGAGAGAAAGTGATTGGAAGAGAGAGAGAGAGAGTAAGGGAGAGAGAGGGAGAAAGTGGGAGAGAGAGAATGAAGGAGAGAGAGGGGGTGGGGTAGGGGGGTGGGGGGTGGTTTTATAGTTTTTTATTAAATTTTTTATATATATAATAAATATTAAAAAAGCAATTTAAAATTTTTTTTTTTTAAATGACCTAGGGACTAGGCTCTAGGCCATGTGAAGCAGCCAGCAGCTGCTGCTGCTGACAGCTGACAGCTGACAGGGCTGTCAGTAGCAGCCCTGCTGGCTGCTTCCAACGGCTCTAAGAGCCGTTGGAAGCAGGGCCCGACCTGTGGGCCTGGGACGGGCTTCGCCCGGGCCCGGGCCTGGGCCGACCAGAATTTCGGGCTTTTCCCGGGCCGGGTATCGGGCCGGGCAAGCCCCCAAATTCAGGGCCCTGTAAGGGCCCTGAGCCCGGCCTCGGGCCAGAGCGGGCTTTTTCCGAGCCGGGCCGAATCAAGCTTTCGCCGGGCCGGGCTCGGGCCGGCCCACTGGGCCCGGGCCTTTTGGACAGGACTAAGTAAATATATAAATACGTAAAACATATATATTTTTAAATTTTAACTAATGAGCTCTCATTTCTCAATTTTCAGCATATGTTATTATGTTTATATATATACACGAGCAATTTTACACGGGCTACGTTTGTGCTCAATGCTCTTGGACGGTCTTCGGCCACTTCTAGTCTGCATTCGTATGGGCTTTGCCCGTCCTTGATGCTCCGAGCGACCTTTGTTCGTATAGAAGCGGGCTTTGCCCACTTCTACGCAATCCACCAGCTCGGCGCCGCACCCGCCACTCGCGGCCTCTCGGAGCCCATTGGATTAATCGTTCATGTGTGGCTAGCGTGCGTGTCGATGTATGTAAAACATTATTATTTGGGAAAAACCTTGTAAGGCCTTAAGGCCGCAACTTTTGTGTATTGTACTTTCCTTCCTAACTAGTTGTGTGGACAATCAAATGGTTGGGTTCTTATAAGCATTTAATTAACTCAAGCTAGAATGCACTCTGAGTTAGGATAAATGTTTGCGGATTATGGTACCAATAAGTAACTCCACTAACTGTCCGTAGTATATGTCGTCGGGCCCCGGCCGTGCCTTCTATTATATGTTATGCGACGGATGAGGGTGTTACAATTTAGTATCAGACTCTGGTGTCTGTCTTTCTTATTCAAATTCGTGGGCGAATTTCTTTTAAGAAGTGGTGAGCATATGTATGTGCATTATCGTTATAACGTGAAAGAACCCATGAATGTCTACTTAGGAATGAAAATACACATGTTTAAGAAACATGCGTGTTCCGATAATTGCTTTTTGGCAATTTGTTTGTCGCCTAATTGAGTGTTTCATGATTATAGGTGAGTAGGAGTGGTGCGGAGCAGTCACAACGTCCGCACTCTGCGGAGAGTAGTGCGCCTAATGACGCGTCTGCTGTAACGCCCCTGAATTTTTGATGTTTATGTTAATTATTTTATTTGCGTGTTTGTGACGCCAGGGCATTACGTTGACGCGGAGTTGACGGCGCGTCGCCATTAGTGCGTTTTCTCTTCTGTTAGGTCGAGCCGACCAAATCTTGGAATTCTCATCAAAATTGTAAAATTTCATGATACGAAATTAAATCGATTTATTTTGAAGTTGCCCGTCAAGTTTCGTCGTGATCCGAGCATTATTGGAGCCTCAGCGAATTTCCGAAGTTTTGTATATTTAATGTTCGCTGTAAACTTTGGAAATTTATATCTCAAGAACGGCTCGTCGGATTTTGGTTTTGACTTCGCCGTTGGATTCCTAACACCGGCTTTTACCTAGGGTGCGAATTTCGTTTGAAACGATGTACGTTTAGCCCTTCGTAATAAGTATAATATTTATAATATATTGCTTTTATTATTATTATTATTATTATTATTATTAATTCCTAAGTTAATAATCACCGAATTCCTAAGTTAATAATCACAGAATTCCTATGATAATACTCACGGAATTCCTATTCCTGTACTCACTTCCTCCCCATTACCATTATTATTATTATTATTATTATTATCATTATTATTAATATAAATGTATAAATATGTCGACCTTCCGGTCGCGATTTCGGGAACTTCGGTGGTCGAAATCTTCACCGGAGCATAGATTCGAAAAGCTATCGCCGAGAGCTACGCGTGCGCGGTAAGATCTTTCCGATTCGTTGATTTTTGGTGATAGGGTTTTTGACCTAACCCTCGTTTTGCTCCGAAAAGTTTCAGGAATCGAAGACGGAGAGTTCTTGCGGCCGATCCTCGAAGCGAAGCGCGTGAGCGGTCGTTTTCCGAAGTTTCAAGGCAAGTGGATTTTCTCCCCTTGCATGTCCATTCTTTGCTTATTTTCTTCCTTTTCTTCCTCCTCTCTTAGGGGGAAGGTTTTGTGTAGGATGAGCTCTAGAAAAATCCCTAGGATTGAGAGATTTTCGGTCGGGTGTTCGTCGGGTACGGGTAATCTCGCCTAAGGAGTTTTCGTCGAAAGTCGGCACGGGAGGCTGTCAGTGATTCGTTGTGTATCGGTAAGTCTATTCGGCGAATATCGGGCAGGTTCGTCGAGTTTGATTTAGATGTAGGAACAAATGAATGGACGGTGAGGCTAAGGGAATTTCGGCGTATATCGCTAGGCGATTCGTCGAATGTCAAGTCCTTATTGCCAAAGTGTAGAATTCACTGAGTATCGCATTACGATTCGTCGAGTATCGCATTACGATTCGTCTGGTATCGCTAGTTCATTTCCGTCGAGTATTCTAGAATTCGTCGAGTATCGTTGTGATTCGAGGAGTATACTCGCCGAATTGGTCAGGACTTGGTGATTTTTTTCGCAGATTTGGTCTGATGTCGATTTTGGTCCTTGGGGTATATTTTGGGTATTTTCATCCCGTTTGTCTTGGAAAGTGTTTAAAATTTGGTATTTGTGTTTTGCTGGGTTTCTAGGTTGTGTTTTTACGGCTAGATCAGCAGTGGATAAAGGATCGCCAATTGGACGCCGTATCGTGAATCATTGCATGTGGTAATTTTGTTTGGGATCTCTGCTTACATGCTGTTTTAGGTGTGTTGGACATTGTGGCCGCCACCGGGGTGCCTTTGAGACATTTGGGTATGCTAGTTCGGTTTTGGACGTTTTGGTCGCCGACACAGATCCGTGGTTTTTACTAGAGTTAATGATTCACATGTTTAGGACTATATAGTTCCTTTTCCTTCTATAGTTTGGCAGTTGTTGGCTATTTGCTTCTGCAGGTTTAAACGAAGCATGATAACTTCTTGCACTTGGTGCACTCTTCTTACTTTGCTGATGAGTATTTTCTTACTTGTCTCTTTTGTTGATTATACTAGCTGAGGTTGTCAACATTTAACTTGGTAGGGTTTTGTAACCCCTTTTGTTTTCACTTGTTTATATCTAATTGATTCATTTTGCCACTTGTATTTTCTTGTTGAGGTATTCTTTCTTTGAATGACTCAGGTTCAGGGAAATAGCCGGTTTAGCGGTTAGATTGGTGTTGATAGTGGATTGCTGTATTGTAGAAATTTTTCTCACCCTTGTGAGGTAGTTTTGGTTGCTTCTTGTTAGTACATACATACATGCTCTCTAGTGGGTTTGTGTCAGGTTGTTGACGCCCACTGGTGGATTTGTTTTAAAATACTAATTACTTTGCTAAGCTGCTAGTTTTACATCTTTGTGATTATGTTTACTTGCTCTCTGGGGAATATTTTATGCTAGGTTGCATGTTAGATATTTTAACTTATAAAAAGCATTACTACTAGTATTTCATATATGTCATCTTTGTAAAACCAAAGTCACTATCTTCTAGCTAACGTAAAGACTATTTTCATACTTATACTAAACCTAGAGTCTTGCATACCATGAGTTATTTTTTGAGGGTGTTTATACTCCTGTAGGGTGTTAATCAACATAATCAAAGTATTTTCTACAGTGTATAACTATATTTTTCTAGTGGACTAGTTGATCCACTAAACCGAGGGATACGACCGTTTAAACTTAAACTAGATTCCATTCATAACAACTTATGAATTTCATTTAAATAGTAGAGTTTAGAGTTTTGGCTGAGCGTCTGCAGTTATCCCCTATAAGGCGCGACATCACGGTACGTATTTTCCCTTACTCTGATATAACTTTAATGCGGGGAAAATGCGGGTTGTGACACCTGCGACCCCTCCTTCTGCTGAACCATGCGAATTGTATCTGAAGCGGTGTTTGCCATGATTAATGCCCAACTTGGGAGGCAAGTACAACCTCCTGATTCTAAATTAGGTCATGTACTTCTTGGCACAACAGAACACATCGTGGTGGATCAAGTAGATGCAGAACCCATGGTGCAAAGAAGAACGTCTGAAAAGCAACTAAAGCACGTGATGAGCTTTAACCCACCAGTGTTTACGGGGACCGAAACCCCAACGCAAACTGAGGACTGGCTTTCTAGGGTTAAGAGAGTCATGTACGCAATAGAGACTGAGGAGTGACAGAAGGTTATAGTAGCCTCTTTCCTTCTGGACAGTGAAGCAAGATTGTAGTGGGATGAGTTAGAGCTCCATCACTTTACTGGGAGGCAACTCACTGATATCTCGATGGAGGAGTTCTCGAGATTGTTTCTGGTACGACATATTCCGCCAGCGCTGAAAATCGCTATGGAAAACTAGTTTCAGAGGTTGACTCAGGGTGAGAGCAGCGTGGACGACTACTTGCATGAGTTCATGAGTTTGGGGCAATATGCTGACTCTACTTTTACTGATGAGGAGTGCAAGACCAACCGGTTCTATGAAGTAATACATGACGATCTAAGGTTGGTGCTCACAGGACCGATGACGCAGGGCTTTTTGACCCTGGTCAATACTGCCCGATCTCTGGAGAAGGATCTGAAGAGGGTTCAAGGTAAGAAGGACTCCGCGGTGAAGAGGTCAGAATTTAAAGTTCCAAGTTCATCAAAGTCTGGGCATCGAAAATGGTACAAGATGCCCAAAACTTTTAGACCGACTACTTCGTCTGTTACTACTAGAGCATCGTCTGGGTGAGGAGGCCCAATTCATTATTATAACTGTGGCAAGCCGGGACACATGACCTGTGAGTGTTGGAGTGGCAAGTCGTAGAAAAAGGCAGGAGCACCATATGCGGAGAAAGGGAAGACGGTGGAGTCGACCGCGTCCCATCATGCTCTGGCCCAGCCAAGAGTCTACAACCTTGGCCAACAGGAGGCCATCAAACAAGGCGATGTGGTTACAGGTATGTGTTAGATTTTAGCCGTAAAGCTTTCTATACCTTACGCCTTATGCTTTGGTCGTATGCCTGTCGTATTTTAGGCTTTGTCGTAATTATGGACTGTCCTGCTCAAGCATTGTTTGATACAGGATCTTCACACTCTTTCCTATCCGAGGACTTCGTATCACGTATCAGAGTGCCTTCTTCTATGACAAAAGATAGATTGGATGATTTGTTGCCTAACAAGTGTTCGCTATGCACAGATAGGGTCTGTTGTGTTAAGGTTATGATAGGAAATCAAGCTTTTGACTTGGAAGCATCACTACTGCCGATAGTGGACTTTGACGTGATCTTTGGCATGGATTGGCTCTCGGAGCAATGAGCTTTCATTAATTGTAGTATGAAGAAGGTCAAGCTGGGGCTGAACACAAGTCATGAAACGACTTTCTCTGGTATGAAATGATCGAGCAAGACGCTGATGTCTACTCTCCAAGTAGTCAAAGCAGTTCATGAGGGGACAGAGTTATTCTTCACCCTATTAGAGGCTAAGAAGCCCAAGCCTGATTTAATCAGTATTCCGGTGGTGTCAGAGTTTGCTGACGTTTTCCCCGAAAATCTCCCTGGAGCTCCACCTCAGAGAGAGATCGATTTCACCATCGAGTTAGTGCCAGGTGCCAAACCTGTATCGCGGTCTTCTTACCGCTTAGCACCGAGAGAGATGGCAGAATTAAAGGCGCAGCTTCAAGAATTGATAGAGCAGGGGTATATGCGTCCAAGTTCATCGCCTTGGAGCGCCCCGATCCTCTTCGTGAAGAAGAAGGACGGAAGTCTGCGGCTGTGTATCGATTATCAGGAATTGAATAAGCTGATCGAGAAGAACATGTACCTGATTCCAAGGATTGATGATCTGTTCGACCAGCTAGTTGAATCGACTGTATACTCGAAGTTAGATCTGAAGTCAAGATATTATCAGTTGAGAATCCGGGAAAGTGATATCCCCAAGACAACATTCAGTATACGATATGGGCATTACGGGTTCATTGTCATGCCTTTCGGGCTGACAAATGCGCCATTTGTGTTTATGAAATTAATGAATAAGACGTTTAGGGAGTATTTGGATCGGTTCGTGATAGTCTTTATTGATGATATCCTAGTGTACTCCTGATAAGTAAAAACTAGCGTTAGAGATAGTTAAAATTAAAACTTAAGTTGGATTTATAAATTAGGCGTCTATATGTTCTATCTTTTTTTTTACTTATATACTTCGATTAAGGCAAGCGTACATATCGAGTAATAATATAGTATTTTAAAATATCAAGGTCATATTTTACACGGATTTATATCGAGTACTCTACTTTAAGGAATGAAACTATTATTGTTGGGTCCATTGATCCCATTGGCCCTGATTTGATGATGTCAAACATGTAAATGAGATAGACATAGTTGTATTTGATGTATGTTTAAGTTCATGCATATAGGTTAGTCTTTGTCATAATGATTGGACAGCTTGTTCAAGAGATAATGACAGATGGACTCAAGGTGATAGGCTGGAAAGTCAGAAAAATGCCAAGTCCAAAAGCGTTGAGTGAAGCAAGCTCACTCAACGCCATTCAGCTAATAGCGCTGAGAGAAGGCAGACAGTCAAAGCTGACAGAATTGTAAAGGCAGAAATCTGACTAAGTCCAAAAGCAATGAGTGAGATCAACTCACTCAACGCCGTATGACCAGAACCGTTGAGACAAGGTTATCATGTTAAAGCATAAGCAGTGGAAGCCATAATTTTGACTAAGTCCAGAAGTGTTGAGTGAAGCTTCATCACTCAATGCCACGCTAAGCCTGTCAACGCCAAAGCTTAAGGAGACAAAAAGTTCAACTAAGTGAAGTAGCGTTGAGTGAAGCTCACTCACTCAATTCCAAGTGAAATGGCTCTAAGTCTAACTTTACTGTGAAGAATCTAGAAAATCGGCTAAGTCCAGAATCATTGAGTGAGATCAGCTCACTCAACGCCATCAGACAGATAGCTGAAGAATGGGCTAAAGGGAAAATAACGTTGAGTGAGGTCAACATACTCAACGCTCTCAACGCTATCTAGCAAGAGCTGAAGAAATTTCTAAGTCCAGAACCGCTGAGACTACTATTCGTCGAGCTAAGCATAGCTTTCGTCGAACGCAATTCAGATTTCGTGGAACGGAGTTCAAAATCATCGAACACAGCTTTTTAGATGCAAGGAGAAGATTTCGTCGAACTCAGCTTTCAAATTTCGTCGAACATAACTTTCTCCTATAAGAAGAAATCAGCTATCAGAATTTTGTCAAGCGGAGTTCAGATTTCGTCGAACTCAGCTTTCACCTAAAGGAATAACTCAGCTGAGAGAATTCGTCGATCTCAGCTTCACTGTTTCGTCGAGCTGAGCTCAGGTTTCGTCGAACTGAGTTCATATTTCGTCGAACGTAGAATTTCTGAAATGTTAGTTGATTTTGTCTAAGTCCAGAAGGATGCTGACTCAGTAAAGTCAACAAGTCAACAAAGTTCAAATTCAATACAAATCGACATTAACGTCGTCATCAGTCTACAGTGGATCTCAAGTTAATTAAGCTGAGGTTTTTTTACCACCGTTAAAAACTGGGACACGTGTCAATCATCTCGTTATTTTGACGGGATTATAAATAGAAGAAGTGATCGAGATCTGAAAAAGTTTTTCGAATTAAGTTTTCTGATTAATTTTCTGAGAAAATGAGAAGTGGAGTTGTCGTCTTCATCCGCCATTATTGTATGAAGCCAAGAACTTAAAAGTTCAAATTAGAAGGGCTTCTGAGTAAGCTATTGCATTCATCATCTGCTCCAGCAAGATCAGAGTAATTATCTGAGAGAGACGAATCAGCCTAGGCGTGCCCTAGCTGAAGTTATGTTTTTGATCCAAGCTGAGCCAGAATCTGAAGATCAATTCGCTGGATCAAAAAAGAAGAAGGAAGGGCTGATAACTTCTCAGTCCAGATCGGGAGACATTCCTGAAGGAGAAGCAGATTGATCTGCTAGTCGATTCCAGAACAAGCTGGGCTACAAATTCAAGATCACGGTATCATCTTGTTGCTGGGAAGACAAAGTTAGGTCTGAAATCTGCTCAGTCCAGGTAGACAGACACAGAGACTTTCCTCTGTTTTCTGTAATTCAATTTTATTGATTAATTCTGTGTAAGATTCATTTTGAATTTGAGTGGTAAGGCTAAGGCCTGAGGTCTAAGCCTGCTGTTATAAAGGCTGAGGTAGGACAGGGATTGCCTGAGTTGTAAGCCTGGTTATAAAGGCTGAGGTAGGGAAGGATTGCCTGAGCTGTAGGAGTGTGGATTCACTCTGAGGTAGAGTTCTTGGGAAGAACTTGTAGGGTTTCTCTATAAGGTTAGCACAACACTTGTGCACGCAGCGGAAGTAATAAAATCTAGAACAACCCAAAAGAGATTGGATCGGGCCATGAATGTTGAATCAAGAAGTTAACAAAAATTAGGCAAAAATTACCTTGACGGTGTTGAGTCACAACTCAACGAAGATGCTCCAAATGAGATTCCTTGTCGGTGGCGAGCTCCACGTAGAATAATATCTACGTCTCTGCAGAAATCCATACGAGCGGGAGAACACCAAGCTTCCGTCATACGAATGATCGGAAAGAGATCGACCGCACCTTACACTTCCACGGACTGCTAGGTCCGCTCCAGGAAGCGCAGCACCGGCGACTATCATCGGAGAGGAGGAGGTCGGCGGAGCGAATGCGGCGGCGGAACGCTTCCGGCCGGCGGGATTCGGGATTCTGCGAATCGGTAGAACAGCGGATCTCTTTCCGTCGGGTTCTATTCGGCCGCAAACAAAACGCATCATGTTCGCAAAACCCTAAGTCCCTATTTATACTAAAAGTATAAACAGACCTAAAAGTATCGCTATCCGCAGACCATATAGTATAAGGTCATAGAATCATTCGTTGAGAATGAGTTCCAGGTTCGGCGAGAATCAGATCCAGAATCGACGAGAATCAAGGACAACTCTCGACAAATCAGCCTTAGTCGTCGAGTCATACTCGACGGCTCTCGACGATTCTCGTCGATCGGCGGTCGATGACAATCATCAAATGACGGTCGACGATAATCGTCGAGCCGCGTTCGACAACAATCGTCGAACGGCGGTCGACGATAATCGTCGAGCCGCGTTCGACGACAATCGTCGAACGGCGGTCGACGATAATCGTCGAGCCGCGTTCGACGACAATCGTCGAACGGCGGTCGAAAGTGAGACCTAAACCTTGTTCTAGATATTTTTCATACACAGCACAACATAATTAATTAAACAAGGAAACCAGACGACACAAGATATTAAAGTGGTTCCCCAAAACCGGGTACATCCACTCTTCTACCCAAACGGTAGGAATCCACTACAGGTTTTTGCTAAGGTGCCCTGCCACCAATGATCTGATTCAGGTAGATCAAACAGACCCTTTAGACTTTTGATCAGGTGTCTAAAACCAAGCACAGGTTTTTGATCAGGTGCCCTGCCACCAAGGGATACTTTTGAAGGGAGTAATAACCCTGTACAGGAGGGGAAGAAGGTTAAGATGTCTTCTCTATTTTACAATAGATTAGAGAAGCACAAGAGTCTCTTCAGAACTTCTGACAGAATACTGTCTTGAAGTTCTGAAGGAATAAAGCTAAGAAGAAGATAATAGAATATAAATTAAAAGGATCTTCTTCAGCAGCTTCCTTCTTCTTCTTCTTCTTCAATATCTCTGAGTGTAATCTTCCTGGAACAGGAGCACTCAGGTTGAAGAAGAGCAGAAGAGATAACTTCTCAGTTGAATGAAGATTGCTGAGAGCAGCTGTGCTGTAAGCTGGTTCTTTCTCTGTATGTTGTACAGGTTGAACTCCTTCACTCTTATTCCTATGCTTGTTCTTCCAAAAGAACTCTTTATATAATAACAGCAGCAACGGCTCTATTATTTGAGATGAGCTTTTGTCTTTATCTGGAATCTTGAATCTGGGCTGCAATTATCACAAAGACAAAACAAGTCTTGCAGATATATATTTCTATATAAAGATAAAGCTACAGCAGCTGTAATATTAAATCTGATAAATAATGTCACATCAGATAACTCTTTAAAGCCAACGGCTATAAAGGACAGCTTGCAAAAGTAAAGTCAGATAATAAGACAAAAGATATGTCAGAAAGGAATTGACTTATGCATAAAGGTATAAGCATCTTTATCTTTTAGATATATGCATAAGATCAATTAAATAATCTATAATAAAGATATGCTAGAAATATAGGAAATAAAACAAAGAATAAAACACATATAATATTACATATGCAGACCAAAAGATAGTCGAACGATCCTCGACGATCGTCGACCGACCTACTGAGATCGTCGAGCTATCAGTCAGATAGTCGACCGACTCAAACAAAACAGAAAGCGTCGAGCGATCCTTAGAGATCGTCGAACGGCCCACTGAGATAGTCGAGCTATCAGGAAGATAGTCGACCGACTCGGGCAAGACAGAAAACGTCGAACTATCAAGAGATAGTCGACCGGAGCTCGACGATCTAGCAGAACGTCGAGCTGGCAAGAGACAGACGATCGTCGACCGGCTGATCGACGATAGTCGATCGGCGTTCGACGATAGTCGAACCCGAAAAAGACTTAGCCAGAATTTTACTGGAAAAGAGAATACTCAACAATAAGTCTTTGACCATAGATAAATCTTGGGTCAAGATCTAAAAGGAAAGACTTAACTCAAATCCAAACTAGGGTACCAACAATCTCCCCCTATTTGGGTTAAGTCTTTCACAAACTACAACTACTAAAAACAAATAAACTAAACTCAAAACAACTTAATAGTGATCCTAACCCAAATCAGAACTAGGGTTCCAACAATCTCCCCCTATTTGGGTGAGGATCCTATTAGCAAAATAATATAAATAAATGCAAAGCATAAAATATATAAAGAAAAGCTTTGCTAAGCTGGCTGCTTGCTGGCATTTGCAATCTCCCCCTATGTTGATGCAGTACATGTGATTGAAGAAGGCTGAGATGACTTTGAATTTTGATTGAGTCATCCAGCTAACTCTTGTAAGTAGTACCTGCAGAAAGCTATGGTAGAGATTGCTCTCTCCTTGAAAAAGGGTGTGTTAGCAGCAAAAATGATATTTTGTCCAGCAAATTTGATTAAGATTCTGGATCTGAAAAACAAAATCAGATATCTTCCTTCCTATAGAATTTCTTTTCATTAGACAAGATTCAAACTCAGCTGATCAATGCAACTAGAGTAGAGGACTCAATCTAAATGAAATTAGAAAAGGATCTATAAGAAATAGAGTTATCTGACAGAGAATTTCTTATACAGAAATCCAAACAAAATTTTTGAACAGAATATCAATCAGATATAATAAACAGCCTTAAGAAAAAGGAAA
The DNA here is from genome assembly GCA_039513925.1 of Platanthera zijinensis. NCBI lineage: Eukaryota > Viridiplantae > Streptophyta > Magnoliopsida > Asparagales > Orchidaceae > Platanthera > Platanthera zijinensis. The sequence continues at coordinate 73,864,566 of CM077097.1, forward strand.
TGCTTCCTAATAACTTTGTTCCAGATGGCAGAAGGATTCAAAAATATTTTAAGTAATTTATCCTTTTGTTTATAAAACAAATTTATGAAGAAACAAACTGAGTTCTCAGATTTGAACTTATTAAAAGATAAAGAAAACATTTCTCTGAGGAGTGTTGGTTCCTTCTCAGGTTTTGTTAAGTCTTGGCAGCAATATTGTTTTTTTAATTTAACTGAACTAAAAACAGAATTAGATAATAATACCTGAACCTTTTCAGGTTTTGATTTTCCTTCTGTTAGTTCAGCTTCTCTATTGCTGCAGGAGGCATTGATGGCCTTTAAGCAAAATTCTTTGGCCCTTGCTTCCTCCTCTTCATCTTTAAATGATGAGTCATCATCTGAGACTTCCCAGACAACATCTAGGGATGTTGATTCTTCTCCTTCAGATGAGATGATGTGGCTTCCTTCTGATATTGCATCCATGGGTTCAGAAGCCATTTGATGAATGTTTTGTAGAGTTTGGCCCTGTTTTTGATCATCTCTTCATGTTGGAAATTTTGAGTCTGTAATCCTGCAAAACAGAAAACAGATCAAGTGCAAAGGGAACAAGAAGAGATGCAGTTTTTGCTTTTGTGCATGAACAAATGAATGAAGCAAATCTTGAAGAAGAAAGAGTGAGGGCAGAGAGGATGGCAGGGGAATGCAATTTAATGAGCACAGCACTCATTAGGATTATCTGAAAAAGATTTTGGAGAAAATCTTTAAAATCAGAAAGGCACTGTCTGATAATTCCCTTCCTATAGAATCACTTTATCACAAATAAAAACTTCAACACAGTGTGATGATCCACTGGATCAAGTCTGTGTTGAGTTTTAGTGTAGATAATTTGTGAAAAATCTGTAAGGATGTAGAATTATCTTACTATGCCTCTTTGAGATCTAAGATTCATCAAAAAGGAAAATTTTCAGACCATAAATGTAATGAGGTTTCATTGGTTTATTAAATAAATTTTTCAAAAAATATTTCATGTATGTTTGAAAAATTTGAGAAAACTTTTGAAAAACAAAATCAATGTTGCTGAATTTTCTTAATATTTCTCTTGAAGTTTTTCTTATTGTTTCCTTAAAATGAGTGTGGTCTGTATGTGGATTGATGACGAATGGGAGTATACTTTTAAGGAAATTCATATTTTCTTTAGGTTTAGTTGCATCCAAGTTAGAAAGTGATTTAGGATATTTTGAAATGTAGTTAGTATGGGATATCACCTGATATTTTCTAAGTTCTGATTCAGGCTTTTCCTTGTTGTTTGATGCATTTATGGCTTTTAAGCAGAAAGCTACTTCATCAGCATCATCTTCTTCATCACTTAAATAAGATGAGTCATATTGTGGTTCATCTGTGTTTGATTTTGGTGAAGATTCAGATGCTGATTCTTCTTCACTTGATTCTGCAGCCATCTTGATGAGGGATTGCCATAGCTCCTTGGCTGTGGTGCAGTGCATCAGATCTTCAAAGATGTCATCTGGCATGGATTGTGCCAAGATGTTCATTGCTCTAGCATCAGCATCCTTAAGTAACTTTTGTACATCTTTGTTTGATGCTGTGGGTGCTATAGGACCTGTCATTATAACATTAAAAATGCTTTCATCAAATAACTTCATATAACATTTTATCTTTGACTGCCATAGTGCAAATGTATTGAGGTTGCACATAGGAAGTTTTGCCATGAGTAAAAAAATTCTAGAGTGAAGTAAGGTCTGTTGGATCTTTTTGGTTCAGGTGTTAGCCTGTGGTTTTAACCAACCTCCCTCTGATACCAATTGAAAGTGAGACCTAAACCTTGTTCTAGATATTTTTCATACACAGCACAACATAATTAATTAAACAAGGAAACCAGACGACACAAGATATTAAAGTGGTTCCCAAACACCGGGTACATCCACTCTTCTACCAAACGGTAGGAATCCACTACAGGTTTTTGCTAAGGTGCCCTGCCACCAATGATCTGATCAGGTAGATCAAACAGACCCTTTAGACTTTTGATCAGGTGTCTAAAAACCAAGCACAGGTTTTTGATCAGGTGCCCTGCCACCAAGGGATACTTTTGAAGGGAGTAATAACCCTGTACAGGAGGGGGAAGAAGGTTAAGATGTCTTCTCTATTTTACAATAGATTAGAGAAGCACAAGAGTCTCTTCAGAACTTCTGACAGAATACTGTCTTGAAGTTCTGAAGGAATAAAGCTAAGAAGAAGATAATAGAATATAAATTAAAAGGATCTTCTTCAGCAGCTTCCTTCTTCTTCTTCTTCAATATCTCTGAGTGTAATCTTCCTGGAACAGGAGCACTCAGGTTGAAGAAGAGCAGAAGAGATAACTTCTCAGTTGAATGAAGATTGCTGAGAGCAGCTGTGCTGTAAGCTGGTTCTTTCTCTGTATGTTGTACAGGTTGAACTCCTTCACTCTTATTCCTATGCTTGTTCTTCCAAAAGAACTCTTTATATAATAACAGCAGCAACGGCTCTATTATTTGAGATGAGCTTTTGTCTTTATCTGGAATCTTGAATCTGGGCTGCAATTATCACAAAGACAAAACAAGTCTTGCAGATATATATTTCTATATAAAGATAAAGCTACAGCAGCTGTAATATTAAATCTGATAAATAATGTCACATCAGATAACTCTTTAAAGCCAACGGCTATAAAGGACAGCTTGCAAAAGTAAAGTCAGATAATAAGACAAAAGATATGTCAGAAAGGAATTGACTTATGCATAAAGGTATAAGCATCTTTATCTTTTAGATATATGCATAAGATCAATTAAATAATCTATAATAAAGATATGCTAGAAATATAGGAAATAAAACAAAGAATAAAACACATATAATATTACATATGCAGACCAAAAGATAGTCGAACGATCCTCGACGATCGTCGACCGACCTACTGAGATCGTCGAGCTATCAGTCAGATAGTCGACCGACTCAAACAAAACAGAAAGCGTCGAGCGATCCTTAGAGATCGTCGAACGGCCCACTGAGATAGTCGAGCTATCAGGAAGATAGTCGACCGACTCGGGCAAGACAGAAAACGTCGAACTATCAAGAGATAGTCGACCGGAGCTCGACGATCTAGCAGAACGTCGAGCTGGCAAGAGACAGACGATCGTCGACCGGCTGATCGACGATAGTCGATCGGCGTTCGACGATAGTCGAACCCGAAAAAGACTTAGCCAGAATTTTACTGGAAAAGAGAATACTCAACAATAAGTCTTTGACCATAGATAAATCTTGGGTCAAGATCTAAAAGGAAAGACTTAACTCAAATCCAAACTAGGGTACCAACACGGCGGTTGACGATATTCGTCAGCCCAGCAACAGTCGTCGAGTCATGCTCGACGACTCTCGCCGAAACAACCTTAGTCGTCGAGTCAAACTCGACGACTCTCGTCGAAACAGTCTTAGTCGTCGAGTCAAACTCGATGACTCTCGACGAAACAGTCTTAGTCGTCGAGTCAAACTCGACGACTCTCGACTAACCATTCTCAATGAACTTTCTTGGCAATGATTGTCGGACCCCCATACTTTATGGTGATTGGTAACCTTTACCAACACAGTCAATCTTCCAACTTCTCCACTGCTCTTATGTGCGACCCTGCAGGCTCATATCGCGTTGGCAGTGAGATCACATGTTTGACCACTTCTAGATCACCATGGTAACTCCAACAGTCTCCCACTTGATCTTGAAAGTATCAAACCAAAAACCTCACAAACAATGAGCGGCATCTAGCAATGCATCATTGCTCCCCAAGCAATAAGAGTTCATAACTCATAAGCCTTCATGACCAATGTTCCAGTGTTATCTTTGTCCCTTTGTCCCTTACATCCGGAAAGAACTAGAGGCATGGACCGTGTCACCCTCATAATAGCTCAATTCAAGTTTCTTGATCTAGAACGGACTTCCAGAGAATGGTGAGTCCAATATCACATACTGACTCAACCAAGAATGGCCATGCATTTCTCAGTCCAGTTCCATCAAGGGGACCATGGATGCAACTCCTGTCATATAGGAGGACAAATCCCATATCTTCTCACACACAAACACCCAAATGATTCGTAACGTACCCAACAACCACCCTTATCATCAACCTTTCTCAAGGAAGACTTTAGATGGCATCAAAGCACGCTCTTCCTCACTTGATGAATGCTGCGATGTCAGGTCAAAGGACCACAACACCATTGCCAATAGAGACCTACTTGTGACACGATTAGATAACAATCCACAAAGTAGTCTCAGGATTGGTCTGTCCAGTACAACTTGTTCATTAACAAGTACCCACGTGATGACTTGATATCACAATATCATGACCTGTGAGAACTGGTCATCAGTCAACGCACGTGCCAGTCTTAAGGTATCATCATCACCCTTAGTTTCTATGACGATACAACGACCAGGGACCTTTTAAGAATGAAGCTTCAAATAAATCATAGGCTCTCACATTCAAGTCACGTACTTGATGTCCTATGGAAGCGAACACTCTAAGGGTATTTATTATGTTACAATTTAACTATCACATAGAAAAATCACAATAAAAGAACTTGTCATTAATTGTAAAAAGAAACATTTGGTACACAATTCATCATATGAATGAATAATAAACAGCCAACAGAATATACGTTTACATGCAACCCACAAGACTCCCACTAGAGTTGATCACTTAGGTACCGCATACCCATTGATCTAGTATGACCATCATGCTTTCTCTGTGCGAGAGGCTTTGTCAGTGGATCCGTAATATTCTCCTCAGTCGGCACTCTGCAAATGTTCACATCTCCTCATTCGACAATCTCACGAATTAGATGGAACCGCCGAAGTATGTGCTTGGAGCGCTGATGGGATCTAGGTTCCTTAGATTGTGCAATTGCACCATTGTTATCACAGTAGAGAACTACGGGACCAACAATGCTAGGAACTACATCAAGCTCGCCGATGAATTTCCTAATCCATACAGCCTCCTTCGCTGCGTTAGCCGCAGTGATATACTCGGCCTCTGTTGTAGAATCAGCAACTGTCTCTTGCTTGGAACTCTTCCAGCTCATAGCTCCTCCATTAAGGCAAAACACAAACCCTGACTGAGACTTTGAATCGTCTCTATCAGTTTGGAAGCTAGCATCCGTGTAACCACTTACAACGAGCTCTTCCTCTCCACCATACACCAAGAACATATCCTTAGTCCTTCTCAAGTACTTCAGGATATTCTTGACTGCAATCCAGTGACATTCACCAGGGTCTGACTGATACCTGCTAGTCATGCTCAAAGCAAAGGAGACATCGGGTCGAGTACATAATATTGCATACATGATTGATCCAATTGCCGAAGCATATGCAATCAACTTCATGTGGTCCTTATCTTTACAAGATTTTGGACACTGGTCCTTAGAGAGATTTACACCATAATACATGGGTAAAAATCCTTTCTTGGACTCAAGCATGTTGAACCGCTTCAACACCTTTTCAATGTATGTACTCTGGGTCAAACCCAGCAACTTCTTCGATCTATCTCTATAGATCTTAATACCGAGTATGTAAGTCGCTTCACCCAAGTCCTTCATAGAAAAGCAGTTACCTAGGTTGTTCTTAACAACTTTCAGGGTAGGAATGTCATTCCCAATCAAAAGTATGTCATCTACATACAATATTAGGAAGACAACAATGCTCCCACTTATTCGCTTGTAAACACAAGGCTCATCTTCATTCTTGATGAAACCAAACTCTTTGATTTTCTCATCAAAACGAAGATTCCAACTTCGAGAGGCCTGTTTCAGTCCATAGATGGACTTATTCAGCTTGCATATTTTAGTGGCTTCATTTGGGGATACAAAACCCTCGGGTTGTGTCATGTACACTTCCTCAAGGAGGTTTCCATTAAGGAAAGCCGTTTTGACATCCATCTGCCAGATCTCATAGTCATAATACGCAGTAATAGCAATTAATATCCTTATGGACTTTACCATGGCAATAGGAGAAAAGGTCTCATCATAGTCAATACCATGAATTTGCTTGAAAACCTTAGCCACCAGTCACCCTTTAAATGTCTGTACATTCCCATCCATGTCGGTCTTCTTCTTGAATACCCATTTGCACCCTATGGGTCGTACCCCTTCAGGTGGTTCCACCAAGTTCCAAACTTGGTTTGTATACATGGAGTCCATCTCGGATTTCATAGCCTCAAGCCATTTGTCAAAGTCCGGTCCATTCATAGCCTCTTGGTAGGTTGCTGGTTCATCATCATGATCCATAAGCAACACATTACCTATTTTAGACATGAGAAATCCATATCTCTCAGGCTCAAACCTCGGTCTACCAGATCTACGTAGGACTTGTGTTTCTTGAGCAGGTTCTCTAGCTACAACATCTTGTAGTCCTGTCTTAGAATCAAATTCCGGTTCATTCACTACTTGTGGTTCTTGAACTTCTTCATGTTCTACCTTTTCAGTCTTTCTTGATAAGAACTCTTTCTCCAAGAAGACGCCAATCCTTGCGACAAACACTTTGCCCTCGGACGGTAGGTAAAAGTAATACCCTTTCGTTTCCTTAGGATATCCCACCAGATAACATTTATCCGATTTGGGTTCCAGCTTGTCAGGCATTTGACGTCGCACGTATGCCTCACAGCCCCAAATTTTAATGAACGACATACTAGGACGCTTCCCAGTCCATATCTCATATGGTGTCTTCAGAACCGTTTTCGTTGGAGTGCGATTCAGTGTCATTGCTGTAGTCTCTAAAGCAAAACCCCAAAAGGAAACAAGCAAGTCTGCATGACTCATCATCGAACGTACCATGTCTAACAAAGTACGATTTCTTCTCTCAGATACACCATTATGCTGTGGTGTTCTAGGTGGAGTGAGCTGTGATACAATACCACACTCTTTCAGATTATCACGGAACTCATGACTTAGGTATTCGCCATCTCGATCAGATCGGAGTGCTTTAACCCTTTTACCCAACTGGTTTTCTACTTCATTCTTGAACTCCTTGAACTTTTCAAAGTTCTCGGATTTGCACTTCATAAGATACACATATCCGTATCTACTGAAATCATCAGTAAATGTAATGAAGTAGAAATACCCACCTCTAGCCATGGAACTCATGGGTCCGCATACATCACTATGTACAACACCCAAGAGATCCTCAGCCCTCTCAGTATAACCAGTGAAAGGGGCCTTAGTCATCTTGCCTAACAAACAAGATTCGCATCGCTCAAATGATTCATAATCAAATGAGTCCAAAAGTCCATCTTTATGGAGCTTGGATATGCGCTTCTCGTTTATATGGCCCAAACAACAATGCCAGAGATATGTAGGGTTTGAGTCATTTGTTCTTAGTCTTTTATTATTTTCTACATTATAGATCTGATGGTCCAAGTTCAAAACATAAAGACCATTAAACAATTGGGCTACAACATAACAAACATCATTCTTAAATATAGAACAACAGCTGTTCTTAATCATAAAAGAAAATCCAATCATGTCCAAGCATGAAATGAATATAATGTTTCTAGTTATTGTCAGAACAAAATAACAGTTATCTAGTTCTATTACAAGCCCACTGGGCAAAGAAAGACGGTAAACCCCTACGGCCACAGCAGCAACTCTTGCTCCATTGCCGACACGAAGGTCCACCTCCCCTTTACTCAACAATCTTCTCCTTCCCAGTTCCTGCACATTTGTACAAATGTGAGAACCACATCCGGTATTTAATACCCAAGATGAAGGAGTAGAAAGGTTTATCTCTATAACGTAAATACTTGAAGCGGAAGTCATACCTCCCTTCATTTTCTGCAGACCCTCAATGTACGAAGGACAGTTCCTCCTCCAATGACCAGCCTTGCCACAGTGGTGGCATTTCCCCTCCTTCACCGTGCTCTTCTTCTTCATCAGTGCAGAAGACTTGGGCTCAAGATGTGACTTAGGTCCCACCTTCATCTTCTTGAAGCCCTTGGCCTTGCCCTTGCCCTTATGCACCATAAGTATGGGGCTAGCAGGCTTGTCCTTCTTCATATTGATCTCGGCAGTTTTCAACATGCCTAGGAGCTCGGGCAGTGTCTTGTCTATCTCATTCATGTTGTAGTTCAAGACAAACTGCTCGTAACTGTCCGGCAATAATTGCAGGATTAGATCTGTGGCCAACTCTTGACCCAGAGGAAAACCCAGTCTTTCAAGGTTCTCTATATACCCAATCATCTTGAGTACGTGAGTCCCTACTGAGTCTCGAACTCCCATCTTGCACTGAAATAATGCTTCGGTGACGTCAAACCTCTCTTGACGAGCTTGCCCTTGAAACATTTTCTTGAGATGCTCGTCAATCTCCTTGCACCCCATGTTCTCATGTTGCTTCTGAAGCTCAGAGTTCATGGTGGCAAGCATAAGGCATTTGACGTCCAAGGCGTCATCAGTATACTTCTTGTAAGCATCCTTATCAGCACGGGAAGAATTCCCGGTCCGCACCTCGGGGGCTTCTTCTTCCAAGACGTAGAGCTTTCGCTCTTGCTTGAGAACAATTCTCAGGTTCCTGTACCAGTCCATGTAATTAGTCCTACTGAGCTTATCCTTCTCAAGGATGGCTCTCAGAGACAGAGTGGAGTGCGAACCACTTGCCATGGAATTCTACAAGAATTTATGCAGAATAAAATCAGTACCAAAATTTCAAAATATAATTATTTTTCTTAGTTTGGACTTCAACTAAAACTCCCACTATTTTATTCGAAATAATAGCCCTATCAATTCGGAGAGTTCATGCGAGCTACTCTCTTAGTGGACAAGATCCGTATTTCACCAACACAATGAGTCAGCTTTGGCTTTCCTCTCACGATGTGGTTATTTAGGTAGGTAACGCTTGCCAATTGCATCCTCATGCAATTCTTGTATGGTTGGTGAATAACTCCTTATTCGCATCCATCATATGGTGCATGCCAACCCCATGCCTCTAGGCACTCAACCTTTTAGGTCACCTAGTTAAGTTAGACCCGATGTCGACAGTGGGATATCACAATTATCCACTCGCACCCTTACCAAGATAGATTAATGCACCTTGCTTTGGCAAGCCCACACTTCATCGATCGAGGCAGGAAGAGTGTCATCCATCGGAAGGCATTCGAACACTTAATATTAGAGGAAGGGATTTTGATAATAGGTTAACAATTAGCCATGATCAACATTTGATCAATGTGCACATCCAAAGAAAAACACTTCACTAAAATCCCCATGCATCCCTTATGTGCACAACAGAACACTATCAACATTTGATAGAAGAAAAGGGATAAATCTGAACATCTGGACACTTCCAAATCTTTAGGTTTACATGCATTGGACAAGGGACAGAGGCAACTCAACTTAAAACAGTAGACAAGCTCATCTCTCCTTATTGGATTCAAAATCAAAAACAAAATCGAGGGATGGTTATTGCTAAGGAGACAGTAATTCCTAACGATTAGAAATTACTACAAGATTCCAGACGTTCCCGGCGGGGTGCCAAGATTAAATCTAGACATTTAGAACACTTCTAAATCCCTAGGTTTACACATACTGGAATAACCTAACTTCCAATACAACAAACATGGCCGGAAACCTGCCTCTGATACCACTGTAGGGTTTCTCTATAAGGTTGGCACAACACTTGTGCACGCAGCGAAAGTAATAAAATCTAGAACAACCCAAAAGAGATTGGATCGGGCCATGAATGTTGAATCAAGAAGTTAACAAAAATTAGGCAAAAATTAACTTGACGGCGTTAAGTCATAACTCAACGAAGATGCTCAATATGAGATTCCTTGTTGGTGGCGAGCTCCACGTAGAATAATATCTACGTCTCTGCAGAAATCCACACGAGCGAGAGAACACCAAGCTTCCGTCACACGGATGATCGGAAAGAGATCGACCGCACCTTACACTTCCACGGACTGCTAGGTCCGCTCCAGGAAGCGCAGCACTGGCGACTATCGTCGAAGAGGAGGAGGTCGGCGGAGCGAATGCGGCGGCGGAACGCTTCCGGCCGGCGGGATTCAGGATTCTACGAATCGGTAGAACAGCGGATCTCTTTCCGTCGGGTTCTATTCGACCGCAAAAAAAAACGCATCATGTTCGCAAATCCCTAAGTCCCTATTTATACTAAAAGTATAAACAGACCAAAAAGTATCGCTATCCGCAGACCACACAGTATAAGGTCACAGAATCATTCGTTGAGAATGAGTTCCAGGTTCGGCGAGAATCAGATCCAGAATCGACGAGAATCAAGGTCAACTCTCGATAAATAAGCCTTAGTCGTCGAGTCATACTCGACGGCTCTCGATGATTCTCGTCGATCGGCGTTCGACGACAATCATCGAACGGCGGTCGATGATAATCGTCGAGCCGCATTCGACGACAATCGTCGAACGGCGGTCGACGATAATCGTCGAGCCGCGTTCGACGACAATCGTCGAACGGCGGTCGACGATAATCGTCGAGCCGCGTTCGAAGACAATCGTCGAACGGCGGTCGACGATATTCGTCGACCCAGCCACAGTCGTCGAGTCATACTCGATGACTCTTGCCGAAACAACCTTAGTCATCGAGTCAAACTCGACGACTCTCGTCGAAACAGTCTTAGTCGTCGAGTCAAACTCGACGACTCTCGACGAAACAGTCTTAGACGTCGAGTCAAACTCGACGACTCTCGACTAACCATTCTCAATGAACTTTCTTGGCAACGATTGCCGGACCCCTATACTTTATGGTGATTGGTAACCTTTACCAACACAGTCAATCTTCCAACTTATCCACTGCTCTTATGTGCGACCCTGCAGGCTCATATCGCGTTGGCAGTGAGATCACATGTTTGACCACTTCTAGATCACCATGGTAACTCCAACAGAACTTGAGCTGTAGGATCTTGGAGATCTGAGTGGTAGGGCTTGCGCCTAAGTTATAGGAGCCATTTGGGCTCTGATCTGTAAGATCTGAGGATCTGAGAAAGTTGAAGGAAGTTTGGCGAAATCTAGCTTATTGTTGGATTGGTGAAGGGGGAAAGTTGATGTACCCATCGATTGGGGAACCACTATAAATCACTGTGTACTATGCTGTGATTGCTGTGTGTGCTGTGACTGCTGTGTGTGTTGTGATTGCTATGTTCAGATAATCTATAAGCTGCCAAGAATTTTTAAATTGGACCTATTCACCCCCCTCTAGGTGTTTAGTTGTTCTTGAAATCAAGACTTTAAAGTGGTATCAGAGGGAGGTTCCTCAAGAATAGACTTAACAGTCCGAGTTGATCTCTAGGGCAGCTATCAGAAGGCCAAAATGGGTTCAAGTGAAAATCACAAAGAACTTGGATCCATAAAACTTCCTCTCTGCAGGAAGGAGACTTTTGGCATCTGGAAAAAAAGGGTCAGACTTTTCATGGAAGCATCTGATCCTAGGATATACATCACAATACAGGAACGACCCTTCATCCCAATGAAGACATCAATCCTTGATGCAAATCTGCAGACTCCAAATAAGTATTTTGAGATGACTAAAGATAAAATAATCTTAGCTACATGGGATTAGAGGGCACAAAACATTATTGTTAGTGCCATAGATGACTCAATATTCCAAAACCTAGTCCACTGCAAGACATCTAAGGAGATGTGGGACAAAATATTTGTCTACATGGAGGGGACTGAAGAAGTGAGGGAAGATAGGAAGTCCATGCTCAATCAGGAGTATGAAAGCTTCAGGCAGAATAAGTCAGATGGCATAGCTGAGTGCTATAAGATGTTTTTCAGAATTGTGAATGAGCTGATGACATATGGTAGAGTATTCAGCACTTATGAATTGAATGACAAGTTCCTCAGGTCTTTAACTAAATACTGGAACACAAAAATTTATGCCATCAGAGAAGTGTCCAGACTTACCGACACTCCACCACCAACCCTGTTTGGAAAGCTGCTGTCTTATGAAATGCAGCTGACTGCCAGAAAGGAGGAGGAGAAAATCAGCAAGTATACAATTAAAGAGGAGTAAGTGGCCTTCAAAGCTGAAGCCACAAGGAAGAGTAGGAGAAAGACTCCTTCTCCACCAAGGAGAGATGCTGAATCTGACTCAGAAAGCTTAGAAACCAACACATCAGACTTCCACATTTCTGATGAAGACTTTGCTGCCTTCTCTTGGAAATTTCAGAAGTTAATGATGAAGAAGCACTAGAGAAGCATGCCATCCTCTTCTTCTTATTCCAAGGAAGATTACTACAAGGGCAATAAGAAATCCTCTAAAGAGGATAGGAATGACTCTAAACCAAGTAAACATACTTCTTCTAAAGTGGTATGTTATTGTTGTAGTAAGATAGGGCATGTCATAGCTGACTGCCCTATCAAAAGAAAAGGTGCGGGAGAAAAGAAGGATCATCAGCAGAAGGGCAAGAAGGAGAAATCCTTTATTGCTAAGAAGCAAAAGAGTTGGACTGACTCCTCATCATTAGAGTTAGAAAAAGAAGATGAAGTTGAAGCCTACATATGGCTATTTTCTGCTGAAGAAGAATCTGTAGAGGCAGACTTCTTAGAGATGCTGACAGCTATTATTGGAGAAGCTGATGATGCTGCCAGGTCTAAAGAAGGTGTAGAAGACAGCCAATGCCTTGGGCTGATGGCTTTAACTAAGGAGGGACACAACCAGGGGCAGCCTGGTCCTAGCAAGGTACATTTTCTACCTTCTGAGTCTGATTATGTTACTATCCCAGAATAAGAGGCTTCTGCATCAAGAGATAAAGATGTCTCTGAATCTGAAGGAGATGACAATCAATTGATTGATGATTATGGTGAACTCTTGCAAGCACGGAAAAGAAGCAGGCTCCTAGTAAAAAAGCAGGCAAAGGAGATTGCCTCTATGAAGTTGGCTGCTTTAGATTCAGCAAACATGCTGAACCTGAAGATAAAAGAAGTCAGTAAACTGAAGAACACATTAGGAATCTTGAAGGTAAGCTCTAAAAGGAGAGGGAGCTAGTGGCTAAGTTTTCAAAACCAAGTACTATGCTACCTTTGATAGATTCCTTTTCCTCCCAAATGGGTAAGAAGGGATTAGGCTTCAAAGGGATAACTAGAGCTGCCAATTCCAAAAGGAAGGGCAAAGCTTCAGTGTAGCCATTAGCCTCCAAGCCACAAATTCCTTTCAGGGAAGTGGTACTACCATCTAACAGGTATGACCATGAGAGCATTCATGGTCACTGGGAGTATGGTGTTAAGAATGGTAAGGGTGCTAGTGCCTACAAGACAGCCCATGAAGAAATCTAAATGGCCCATCCTAAACCATTTGTGTTTGGTGTACCAGCCCCTACACTCAAAAATAAGGCTGCAGCTCATTCTCAAAGTCTGCCAGTCCACAATCAGACTAATGGAAAGTCTGTCAGCACACCAGACTTGGGTATATCTGAAGCTATCAGGAGCTTGCACTCTAAAAAGAAGGCATCTGCTGATAAGGTCCAAGATATCCCTTGTACCTCTGTTGCCAGACAAATCCCAAATAAGGCTGTGGCTGGAAGACTTAAGAAAATGGCTGCTGTACCTGCTGGAATGAGAGCAGCTGACTATTATGCTGTAAAGCTAGCCCTTAAAAGAAGGTACAATATTTATGAGTGTTGGTTATGTGGAAAAGTTGGCCACTATGTTATTGATTGCTGACACAATAAGAGTGTCCAGAGAGATAATGCCAGCTTACCTGTCAAAAGAGCTGCAGGTAGGCATGTTCAATTTCAGTCTAATCTGCACCTAGGACCCAATAAAAATTGGGGTCCCAAGGAAAGATGATTTATTTATCGCAGGTAAGTCCAAATGGCCATACCCCTATATAGTACTTGGACAGTGGATGTTCCAGGCACATGACTGGAACAGGGAGCATGCTAAAGGAGTACACTCCAGTTGAAAATGGACCCAATGTCATCTTTGAACGTTCAGAAAAAGGAGTAACCAAAGGGTTTGGTAAGATATCTAATGACATAATCACTATCACACAAGTAGCTTATGTGTAAGGTTTACAACATAACCTGATAAGCATAAGCCAACTATATGATCTTGGCTATGAGATTTCTTTCCTCAAGGATGAGTGCCAAATTAGGAGGTCAAGTGACCAAGGGGTCATCTTGACAGGCACTAGGAGAGGAAATGTCTATTGTCTCAATTTTGTTTGTGAGAGTAAGGACTCTCTTATATGCCTAGTTGTAGATGAGAAAGCTTCATATTGTGGCTCACCTGAATTATAAGACCATTGGCAAACTCTTTAGTGAAGAGTTAGTGAGAAATGGTCCTAAGATGAAGTGCATCAAGGAGGGTATCTGCTCAACATGCCAAAAGGGCAAGCAGACGAGGACCTCCTTCCAGATCCTTGATACCAAAGACTCAGTGAGGTGTTTATACCTCCTGCATATGAATCTATTTGGTCCTATGCCAGTTCATAGTCTAGGTAGGAAAGTCTACACCCTTGTGGTTGTTGATGACTTTTCCAGATTTGCCTGTTTGTTCTTTATAAGGAAGAAATCTGAAATACCTGATGTAACAGTATTGTTGTCAAAATCAGAAGTGATCATAAGACTGAGTTTCAGTCTGAATGCATGACAAGATTCTTTGAAGAGCTTGGGATTCATCAAGAGTTCTCCTATCCTAGAACACCCTAGCAAAATGGAATTGCTGAGAGGAAAAATAGAACTCTCATAGAGGCTGGTAGAACCTTGTTAAGTGATATATCTCTCCTAGAATATTTTTGGGCTGAGGCAGTAAACACTGTATGTTATGTCCTCAACAAGGCTTCAATCACCAAAAGCCACAAGAAGACTCCCTATGAGATTCTCAAAGGCAGAAAACCAAACTTAATCTATTTCAAGATTTTTGGTAGCAAGTGCTATGTACTAAATAATGGTAAGTCCTATGTGACTAAGTTTGCTTCCAAGTCCCAAGAAGTGATATTTGTTGGGTACAACAACAATAGTAGGGCATATAGGATCTATAACTTGACTACTCAAATTATAGAAGAATCAATACATGTTGTCTTTGATGAGTCAAACCTAATTAACTGTGAGCTGCCAAGCACCTCTTCTAGTTCTTCAGGTTTAAAGGATGTGATGGACAAGCTTACCATCAGGAAAATGGATCCAGCATGACAAGATAAGGAAGAAGATGGGTGCTGTCCAGGGGGAGCTCAAGACTCACAAGCTAAGGATGAAGAACAGTCAGCTGAAAATAATGCAGTACAACCATCTGAAGATAATGAAGTTCAGCCAGCTGAGAATAATGTAGAACAGCATGCTGAAGCAAGGATGACTCCAGCTGAGAGACATCTGAGGGACCATCCAGCACACTAAATCATTGGTGATGCAAGACATGGTGTCCAGACATGGAGCAAGAGCATCAACACAGCTCTATGTTCAAGAAGCTTGAAGAGGCTATCAAAGATTCTTACTGGATTGAAGCTATGCAGGAAGAGCTGAACCAGTTCAAAAGGTGTAAAGTCTGGAAGCTAGTTCCCAGACCAAAGGGACATAATGTCATAGGAACAAAGTGGATCTATAGGAACAAGATAGTTGAGAATGACATTATTGTCAAAAATAAGGCCAGATTGGTGGCAAAAGGATACAGGCAAGAAGAAGGACTAGATTTTGACCAGACCTTTGCCCCAGTAGCAAGGATGGAAGCAATAAGGTTATTCCTTGCTTTTGCTGCCTATCTAGGATTCAAAGTCTTCCAGATGGATGTGAAGTCAGCATTCCTGAATGGAGACTTAAAAGAGGAAGTATTTGTGGATCAACCACCAGGTTTTGTAGATCCTCACTTTCCTAATTTTGTTTACAAGCTTAAGAAAGCTCTATATGGGTTGAAGCAAACCCCTAGAGCATGGTATGAAACATTGTCTACTTTCCTCATTGAGAACAAATTCTCAAGGGAGAAAATAAATGAAAGTCTTTAATTTCAAGGATAGCTAAATCACCTAGAGGGGGGGGGGGTGAATAGGTTATTGGTCTTTTTATTAGTTCTTTTCTTTTCTTTTTGTTTGTTTCTTGAGTGGTAGGTTAATTTCTGCTTTCAAGATGATTTAACCTGCACAAAGAAAACAACACAACAAAACACACAAATATTTATAGTGGTTCCCCAACTGGGTACATCAACTTTCCCTCCCACTTATCCAACTGTCTTGTTGGACTAGACACTTCTCCAAAATGCTCAAAGGAGCTTACACCTCTAGCCCTTAGCCTTAAACTCAGGTTCTCTTCAGAACCCTACCTCAGAACCCCAAAGGTTCCTACCTTAGAGCCCTGCAGTGCTCCTACAGCTCAGTGGTCCTCAAACCACCTACCTCAGCCTTATCTCTAAGGCCTATGACTCAAGATTTTAAGCCCTATAATTTCAGGCACTAGGCCCTACTCTCAGAGTTCTGCAACACTCCTACAGCTTAGATACAGAAGGATACTACATGATGGAAATGGATTGATGTGGTTCTTGATTGATCACAAGAGGAATTCCTCTATGACAATCAGCCTTGGGTGAGTTAGACTCAGCCCCCCACCACTATGACACCAGGAGAGTTTTCTTGTGTCAACTTTACTGGACTGAGAGCACCTACATCCAAACTACTTCACAACAATAAGTTTATGCACTTAAGCTGGAAGAACCTTGTAGAATACTATTCTGCCTCTTTCTGAACTGAACCAAAGATTCAACTCTCTCTTCTTCACAACAACAATTATGTAGAAGTTTTGGCTTATGCTGGAAGCAACTAGCAGATCTGTTTCCCTGCTCCCTTCTAAACTGAGCTGAATGCTCAGCTTCAACTTCTCCTTCACAGCTCCTCAAGTGTATGTTCTTTTATAAAGTATTGACTGGATCTATAAAGCTCCTGCAGCAAGGGTTGGCTCTTGTTGCTACCTCTTTCTCAGAGAATCACCCTGAGCTTCCTTGCTGGTGCAGACGAAGATAGCACCAGCAAACTTGTCGTTGAAGATGTTGATCCCAACAGCTAACTTGCTCTTTTTCTTTCTCACTTGAGCTTCCTGTTCTTTAGCTCCACAACAATGCCGGATACGAAGAACCACTATCACTGCTTTTATTTATTGAGACCCAACGACTCTTTTAGCCGTGGGTCCCACACTTTTAATGCTAGCTGCAATTTTGCTTTAACGACAACTATTGTACAGTAGGTCTGCGATAAACTTTGTCGCATACTGTAGCCATCCCGCCACTTATTTGAAATATGTTGACTTGTTGACTTGCTGACATCACCAGTTGTGGACTTAGCCAAAAATCAAATAACATTAGTATAGGTGTTGAGTGAGTAAGCATCACGCAATGCCAAAACACTTGGATAGATTTACTGTCTCTTAGTGTTGAGTGAGTAGCCTTCACTCAATGCCAAACTACTTGGAATATGAATATATTTCTAGGCATTGAGTGAACAACCCTCACTCAATGCCATCTGCCTTAGCCATGTATCTGCTTCTTTAGCAACTGAAGCGTTGAGAGCGTTGAATGAGCATGAATCACTCAACGCTATTTGCTTTTAACTTATTTCTGCATAAAGGCATTGAGAGCGTTGAGTGAGTACGCCTCACTCAACGCTTTTTGCCTTGGCCAATTTTTCTGTATTTAAAACCACTAGGCTTAGACTGTCTTACTTTGAACTGAGTTCGACGAATGGTGAATCTAAGCTCGACAAACTTTGAACTCAGTTTGACAAAATCTCAACTGAGCTCGATGAACTCAGAATCTCAAGCTCTGAACTTAGCTCGACAAAATATGAGCTGAACTCAGTTCGATGAAATCTGAACTTAGTTCAACCAGTTCAACTTACAACCTTTTTGCTGAATTGCTTTGAGTGTGTCTTCATAACTCAACTCCAACACACTTGGCCAAATTTCTCTTTAGTAGCATGGCATTGAGTGAGTTGACTTCACTCAACGCCTGTGGACTTGGCCACATTTCAGCTCATTCCAACTTTAGGATTTTACTGCTTTAGCCTATCTCACAGCTTTTTGCTGTATGGCGTTGAGTGAGTTGACTTCACTCAACGCCTGTGTACTTGGACATTTTCTCAGTTTACCACTGCCTTGGCTTTGAATATATAGGCTTCACTCAGTGTTATAAGTCATCTGGTGTTGAGTGACTGATCTTCACTCAATGGCAGTGGACTTAGACAGTTATCTGTCTTTCCACCACTTTGGTAAGAACTTACCTGTCTTAGCCACTTAGTCAACCTGTCCCATCATGGCTTATCAGGACAAGCTATAATCATTCACCTTAAACACAAGTTAGATCACAACATGTGTATACATTGTTTTGTTGGTCCTTCTTCAAATTCAGGACATTGGGATCAATGGACCCAACAATCTCCCCCTATTTGAAGAAGTCAAAATCTAAGCAAATGTATACACTAACATACTTATGTTATAAATATTTAAAACATATCATCACAACATAATTCAGATAAATCATAGACATATCAAATGATGTAGTAGATAAATCAAAAGCATAGCAAATGATGAGTTAGACAGATCATGATTATAACAAATGGTTGTTCTATTTAATCATATAGGGAATAAATGTTTGAGCAATATAAACACTGTGTTTCATCCCTAGCCCTGTAAGCAGAACCTGAGACATTTTAAGTTCCAGGTTCCCTTATCATAATCCCACTCCCTCTAGATCTCTTTGCCGGCTTGTCTTCAACTCCAGCTATCTTCTTTCCTTTCTTATCAGCTTCATCAACATCCTAAGCCATAGTAGTTCCAGCTTCAGCTTTATCCTTTTGTCTCTCAAAATGCTGAAAGGCTTGAGAAAGTATTTAGATGGTTCCACAGCATCAGGAGTGAGAAGATTTGCCTTTTTGTTTTTCCAGAAAATCCTTCTCTCTGTGTCTCTCTTTTCCATCTTATCCCATTCAGTCTTGCTATACCATCTACCTCTATCTCATCTCTTATTCTTGACCTGGTCCCAAACAAGCAGAATAATAGTGTTGGATCCCTAGTTAGATTTGGGCTAGGTTCACTAAGTTAGGCTGAGTCTGACCCCATTATATAGCCAGGGTCATGTCTAGTAGTCCTAGTGTTGTAGGCTTAGTCCCTTTAGCTGTACCATCTTGGAACAGCCAACAAAGGACCTCAGAGACTCAGACTTACAAGTTTTCAGAAGATAGTGATAAGTTCGAAATTTTTCGAACTCAGCTCGACGATCGTCGATCTCAGATCAACGAACTCAGAGTTAATTCTCTATGCTGAGCTTGACGATATTCGAGCTCAGGTCGACGTTTAGTTTTATTCAGACAGATTCTCAGCTCGACGAACTCAGAGTGCAGAATTGGAAAGTATTTCTCAGTTAGCAGTTCCCAGAGCTCAGGTCGACGAACAGGAATTCTTTGGTCGACGATCTTGGATCTCAGGTCGACGAATTCCGTTCAGCTTTCGACATTTTCTGTTCTGTTCTAGAATGACTTTTTCCTTCTTATGTTCCTTATTTTCTATTTTTTTAGCAGTATTATTCTGAGTATTTAATGCAAATATTCTTCTGAATATATCCGTTATTGGCAGCATTAAATATGACATTCATCAGAATAATTATTTTCTTATTCTATCAAGGACAGTTGGGGAAACTCCTTAATGCTTTTATTCCAGTCGTTTTCAATTCTCCAGGCCAGCAATCATTTATGGAAAGAATTCAAAATTCAAAGAGAATTTTTAATTGGCAGTAGAATAAAAGAGATTCTCTTTTTTTTTGAGATACAGAGTTACAAAGAGAGAGAGAGAGAGAAGAAATTAGAAGCACTGACAGAGAACTTTCATCAAGCAGTCGACTCTTTCATTCTCTCTCAACGCTTTTATTACTCTTCCAATACTCAAGACTGAAGAAGAACAAAACATCAAAATCAAGAGTCTTCTTCAACTTCTGTTCCAAAAATCTATAGACATCTTTTTCAACATCATTCATTGGATTTCCTGGACCTTGGCAGATCAAGCTGAAGACCTACTCACCCTTAAGCAAAGCTCATTCTCCCTGAAGCATTCAACTTCTCAGAAGAAGCTTTGACAACACCAGAATCCATATAGTCTTCTCAAGTTGTATTGCGAAAAGAGAAGACTTCCATCAAACTCTTTCCACCCCATTGTATAGGATTTTAACTCCCTTCAAAAGTTAGTTTGGTTGACAAGTCTCCCTCCAAAAGACTTGAAGTTGGTTTTTAGGCACCTGATCAAAAGCCTAAAGGGTTTCTTGATCTACCTGAATCAGATCTTATGGTGGCAGTCACCTGATCAAAACCTACTAGTGGATTCCTACCAAGGGTGGTAGAAGAGTGGATGTACCCAAGTTTAGGGGAACCACTATAAACTTCTTGTGTCGTCTGGTTGCTCCTTTTCTATTTGTTTTGCTTTTTGCTGTGTTTGTGATTGCTGGAATAGTTAGCCAGGTTTCTTATTCTTAACTATTATATGGTATCACTATTTTACTCTGATGTAAACATTAAAAAGAACCAAAGTTTTTAATACTCTATTCACCCCCCTCTAGAGTAATCAGATCCAACCCCTCCTTTCAATTGGTATCAGAGGGTGTGTTTGTTTGGTTATATAAGTTAACACTTGAACCAAGATCCAGTTAGATCAGATTTTCTTCTTCCCAACTATTCTCAATCACAATGGCACAAAACAAGGATTATGCAAGCACCAGACCTCCAGTATGCAACCTAAATAGGTTTGCCATCTGGAAGGCAAGAATTAAGTTGTATATGAACTCTATTGATTAGGATATATTTAATTCTATCTTGATAGGACCTCCTACTGTAGCAACTGCTTCAACTTCAACCTCAAACACTCATGCTGTTCCACCACTTGAGTGGACAGATGCCCAGAAGAAAGCCAAGATTGAAGATGCTAAAGCCATGAACATATTGGCTCAAACTATGTCAGATGACAATTTTCAAAAGATTGCTGAATGCACCTCCACAAAAGCAATCTGGGATTCTCTCAACCAGATGGTTGCTGGCTCAACAGATGAGAGAAAGGACAGAAGATCAACTCTCATCTCACAGTATGAGAACTTCAAGAAAGATGAAGCTAAATCTATTAGTGATATGTACAACAGACTAAGCTCTATCATCAGTGAGCTAAAGATACTGGACAAAGACATCTCTCTCACAGAGGTGAATGGCAAGATCCTAATGTGCTTCCCAAGCTCATGGGACACCAGGATCTGGCCAATCAAAGAGGCCAGAATTTTGAATGAGATTTCAACTGAATCTCTCCTGGGAAAGCTCAAATCTTATGAGCAGTTGATAAAATCCAGAGATGTTGTTGAGCAAAGAACTCCTCCTCCAGCAAGAAAAGAACAAAACATTGCATTCAAAGCTGCTGAAGAGACTGAAGCTCAAAATGAATAGCTGTTGAGTCTCCTTGCAAAGAGATTCTATAAAATGGCAAGGAAGGACTTCAGGAGAAAGTCATCCAGAAATGACAGCAAGCCCAGGTATGACAAAACTCCCACTAAAGAAGAAGTGTGTTTTGGATGCAGGAAACCAGGACATTTCATGTTTGAATGTCCTGAGAATCAAAAGAAGGAGAGGAGAAGAGAAAAGGAATCCAGAAGCAAGAATTACAGCAAGCCCTCTTCCAGCAAGCACAAAAAGAAGGAAAAGGGATTTGTGGCTGAAATATGGAGTGACACAGAAGATGAATCCACATCTTCCAGCTCCAGTGAAGAAGAAGAAGAGGCAAAGGCAAAGGAAATATGCTTCATGGCTATCAATGCCTCTTGCAGCCCTTCAGATGCTGAAAATGAGTCTGAAAATAAAGAAGTATCAGAATCAGAAGCTGATCAGGTATTTTCATCTTTTGATTATAGTTCTGAAAATTTCAAAACTTAATTTAAAATAATGTACTTAGATTTAATTAATTCTGAAAAGGTTATTAAAAAACTTAGAGAAAAATTAACTGAACAGAATAACTTAATGCTAGAAATTGATAAGTTAAAGAATGAAATAACACTAGCTAATGAACAAATCATAAAACTAAAGACTGAATTATGTGAGGCCAGACAACTTGAGGAATCTCTCAATGGGAGAAGCCTTAAGCTGATGGACATTATAAGCACAGTCAATGACAGATTGAATGGCAAGCTAGGCTTGAGTGCTTCATCAAGCCTACCCCCCCTAATTCAAAAAATATATTAACCACAACAGTTAAATTTGTTTCTGAAAAGGGAAAAGAAAAAGTAGAAAATAATAGTCCTAAACAAACTGACCTAAAACACAAAACTAAGAGAAAGAAAAGAAGTAATAAGAATAATAATAAAAACTATGTTTAGCAGATTTCGTCGAACTCAGATCGACGAAATGTGCACAGTTTGTCGAACTCAAGTCGACGAACTCTGAATGCAAACATGTATTATAACTATTCTCTGAACTATGATTGACGAAACCAGTATGGTTCGTCGACCAGAGATCAACATTTTTGGGGCCCAGAAAATGAATACTTTTATTCTCTGAATGGAGCTCAATGAACTCAACCCTGATCGTCGAACTCAGCTCGACGAACTCACCTGAATTCGTCAAACGCAGATCAGTTGAACAGATCTTTTAATTCTTTTCAAACCTTTAATCCACCAAGAACTTTTAATAATAACTTTAATCAATTGATTATTCAACCTAGGAAGTATCATCCTTTAGGTTATAAAAGTCAACCAGAATACTCTTTCATTTCCAGTTTTAATTATGTGAAGAGAGAAGGACCCAAGGTAACCTATGTAAAAAATTGACTAATCTATTTTGCAGGAAAAAGACTGTTCTACCACAGAACAACAATGGTATTTGGACAGTGGCTGTCTAAGCATATGAAAGGAAATAAAGCCAACCTAACTCACTTCAAGGAAAATCTAGGACCAAAAGTGATATTTGGTGACTCCAATTGTGGCCAGACTGAGGGCTATTGAAAAGTTAAAGTTGGAGCTGTTACCTTTAGGAATATAGCTTATGTAAGTGGACTGAAGCACAACCTCATCTCCATAAGTCAGTTATGTGATGAAAGGTTTCAGGTATCATTTACTAAAACCTCATGTTTTATCACTTCTTTAGATAATAGTGTAGTATTGACTGGCACTAGGGTAGGAAACATTTACCTAGTTAATTTCAAATCAGCTAAATTAGAAATCTGTCTATTTAACTCAACTAGTATTAATAATGTCCTTTGGCTTAGGAGATTAGGGCATGTAAACCTAAAAAATATTGCTAGGTTATCCTAAGACAATCTTGTTAGAGGATTTCCTTCTTACCCCTATAAGAAGGAAAGCCTTTGCAGGGCTTATCAGTTAGGTAAGCAAACTAAAAGTAGCTTTAAATCATTAACTAAAAGTGACTCACCTAGAATTCTATACTTACTACATATGGAACTTTTTGGCCCTATAGCATTACAAAGTCTAGGAGGGAAATCTTATACTTTAGTAATTGTAGATGACTTCTCTAGATTCACTTGAGTTTTCTTTCTGAGATCAAAGTCTGATAACTTTAAGATTCTTACAGACTTTCTCAAGAACATACAGATTGAGTAATCTACTCTAGTTGCATTGATCAGAAGTGATCATTGTAATGAGTTTGAGTCTCTTCTTATGCAAGAGTTCTGTAGGAAGGAAGGCATCAGACAATGCTTCTCAGCTCCTAGAACACCTCAACAAAATGGGGTTGCTGAAAGGAAGAATAGAACACTGATTGAATCAACAAGCACATTAGTTGCAGATGCTTTTTTGCCCCTATCCTTTTGGGCAGAGGCTGTAAGCACATCAAATTATGTACTGAATAGAAGTCTTATACACAAGCTTAAGAATAAGACTCCTTATGATCCACTTAAAGGGAAGAAACCTAAAGTAGATTACTTTAAAATTTTTGGTTGCTTATGTTACATTCATAACAACAATAAGAAATACATTAGAAAGTTTGAAGCCAAGTCTGAAATGAGAATTTTTCTTGGATACTCCCAAGTAAGCATGACTTATAGGGTTTATAATAAATCAACCTTAAAAATAGAAGAATCCATTCATATTTCTTTTGATAAGACTAATATTCTTAACAAGGAGAAGTAAGCTTCTACCAGTAATTCTTTGTAGGTACCTAACATATGTGAAAAGCTGAATGAGTTGACCCTCACAGATGAGGCTATTACTCACTCTCCTCCATATGATTCTGAAGAAAGTGATGATGAAGAAGCTGACATTTATATTGAACCAACAACAGATAATCCAATTCCACTAGAGGAATTAACTCCCCAAGCTGTTGCTCAACCAACTCCACCAACTAAACTTGTCACACTTAGAGATCACCCCTCATCTCAAGTGATTAGAGACATATCAGCTGGTGTGCAGACAAGGCATCAACTCCACCAGGATATGATGCATGCATGCTTCATATCTCAAATTGAGCCCCAATCCTTCAAAGATGCAGATCAAGATTCATACTAGATTATTGCCATGCAAGAGGAGCTCAATCAGTTTGAGAGATGTAGAGTTTGGGACTTAGTTCCAAGACCCAAAAACTACCCAGTCATTGAAATTAAGTGGGTTTTCAAGAATAAGCTTGATGCCCATGGATCAATCATAAGGAATAAAGCAAGGCTTGTTGCTCAAGGCTATATGCAAGAGGAAGGCATTGATTATGATCAAACCTTTGCTCCTGTTGCAAGGCTAGAAGTAATCAGTATCTTCTTTGCTTATGCTGCTTTCAAGAAATTCAAAGTCTACCAGATGGATGTTAAGAGTGCTTTTCTGAATGAAGAACTAAACGAAGAGGTTTATGTTGAACAACCTCCAGGTTTTATCTCTTCATCTCATCCCTCTAATGTTTTTAGATTGCATAAAGCTCTCTATGGTCTAAAGCAAGCTCCAAGAGCTTGGTATGAAACCTTAGCAAGCTTTCTTTTAGAGCATAAGTTTTCTAGAGGTATGGTAGATATGACTTTATTTTTCAAGCATCATAATGATAAAATTCTTTTAGTGTAAATATATGTAAATGACATTATATTTGACTCTATAAATCCCAAACTATGTAAAAGGTTCTCCAACCTTATGCATTCTAAGTTTGAGATGAGTAGCATGGGTGAGCTCTCATACTTCCTTGGTCTCCAAGTGAAGCAGACACCTGATGACATTTTCTTATCCCAATCCAAATATGCTAAAGAGCTAATTAAAAGGTTTGGGATGGCTGATGCCTCAGCTAAGAAAACACCTATGGCTACAAATGCTGTGGTTGATTCTGATGAACAAGGGAAACCTGTTGATCAGAAATTGTATAGGGCCATTGTTGGGTCCCTTCTATATCTCACAACAAGTAGTCCTGATATAATGTTTGCTACTTGTCTTTGTGCTAGGTTCCAAGTGAACTCTAAAGAATCTCATCTAGTTTTATTAAAAAGAAGTTTAAGATATATAAAGCGTTGCCCAAATCTAGGACTCTGGTATCCAACTGAGTCAGAATTTAGTTAACTGGATACTTAAATGCTGATTTTGCTGGATGTAGAGTGGTCAAGAAAAGGACATCAGGAACATGCCAGTTCCTTGGTGCTAGACTTGTCTCCTGGTTTTGTAAAAAACATACATCTGTGTCTACATCAACAACAGAAGCTGAATATATAGCAACTGGCAGTTGTTGTTCACAGATGCTATGGATACAAAATCAACTCCTAGATTATGGTTACAACTTAAATAATTCAACTCTATTTTGTGATAGTACCAGTGCTATATTTATATCATAGAATACAGTACATCATTCTAGGACCAAGCATATAGATGTTAGACACCATTTCATTAGAAAGTGTGTGGACAAGAAGAAAATTAATATTACCTTCATCCCCACTGATTTGCAAAGGGCAGATATCTTCACCAAATCCTTGGATGAGAAGAAACATCTATCTTTTATGAATCAGCTAGGCATGATGAATGGTGATACCTTAATTTAATTCTCTGTATGTGGTCGAAGAATTTGCCAAATTTCATCGAATGAAGCTCGACGAACTAAGGGAAGTTCTTGAGATTTTTCATCGACTTGAGATCGACGATCTCTTTGTGGAAGTCATTTTTCGTCGACCTGAGATCGACGATCTGGCTTCAAAAATATTTTGTTGACCTGAGAATGACGAAAAGTTTTCCCCTTCTTCTTACTGAGATCAACAAACTCTTTTGATAATAAAATATTTCGTCGACTTCAGATCGAAGATTTCTCTTGTTTTACAGGACGGAGTTTTTCATTTCATATTCTGACAAAACCTTATATCTAGGTTATCTTCGACCTCCATCCCTGCTTTCTGTTCCCTTGCACTTGATATTTCTGCTTTCTTATTGCAGGTGACTAATGGCAATTCCAGCAGGTGCTCTTTCTGCAATGAAATTCGACATGGGATTTGACATCGATTTCGATTCATTTCAACAATCATACCAGATCTTCATAGATATTCTGCAGCTATTTGAAGACCTCCATTTGAAGAACCTAATGACTACCAGAATGAGGATTGCTGCAACTGAAATAAGAGAATGAGTTTATACTTCATCTACTCCAGATGCTGGCACTATGGTTGGAACTATATCGGGTAACACCGGTCTTTTATCCCTATCCATTCTTACTGAAATTTTTTGACTAGTAAATGGGGAAGAAGATATTGAACTTAAATCTTCTGAATATGATGAAATGTTGACATTGATGGGTTATTGTGTAGACAACTCAAATAAATTGCTAAAGAAGCACCTATCTGCCGAGTATAAGTTTCTCGCAGATGTAGTCAGTAAGGTGTTGCTGGGCAAGCATACAACTCATGATCACATTGCCAGACATAAATTTTTTATGATGTGTGCTGTGGTGAATAAGAAAGCCGTTAATTGGGCTAAGATTTTGTTCAATTTGATTAGGAAGAAGAACAACAAGAAGGAAGTTTGTTTTGGAAGGATTCTTGGAATCTTCCTTCATGCCAAGGCTGCTGAATCCCTGGTCACCCCTGTTGGGTATTGTATCCACAATGTACCTGATTTGAAGAAGACCCTGAAAAAGCTAAGTTGAATTGACAATGTATTTGACAATCTTCTATCAAGTTGTGCTTGCAGATATTCCATGCTAAGTACACACCAATGTCAGGGTGAAGTGGGTCAATATACACGGGTCTGCGCAACGTAATCCCTCGTTGAGTAGATCAGTGTGTTGACTCACGTGTGCTCTCTCTATTAGAGTGTACTTATTTTCAAGTACAGGGTCTAGGCAGATCAAGAGTAGAAGAAGGAGCAAAGATGGGTCAAAGACCAAGTCATCAAAGGAAGGAAGAGAAAATTCCTCTAAGTCAAAATTGACGGGAATCACTAAGTGATTCTCGCCGACTTCAATGGGAATCGTTAGTGATTCACGCCGATTCGACGAGAATCAATCTGCATTCCCGCCGACTTCCTCCGGCTGACAGTTTTCCAACAGGAATTCTACCAAGGCAAAATTGACGGGAATCGTGAGTGATTCCCGCCAACATCGACGGGAATCACCAACGATTCCCGCCGATTTTGCCTTAGGAAAATTTTCTCGTTCCCTTGACCGAACAACCTTGTCGTGCGCTGTTTAGGCCGGGGCTAGGGTTTCTCCTTGTGGGCCCCACAACGGTCATTAGGGTTGGCTCTAGTATTTATACTCACGTATTTTGAACTTATACAGTATCCATTCACGTAAAATCAAAAGTAGCGGGCGTCATGCCCTAGCCGATCGCGGAAATCGCCGATCGCTTGTCGCCGCTCGCAATTCGTCGTCGCCGCCAATCTCCGATCTTCTTTGATCTTCCGGCGACAGTACCGAGGAAAGCCGAGCGTCTCACGCATCTCTCTTGAGATCTCTTGTCTTCCGATTCGTAGAACGAGACTTGTTCTCCATTCCGAATCGGTTGAGACGATTGATCCGACTGAGATCGTTAGTAGACCTTGCTTGCTTCGTCAAGAAGTTTGGATCTACAAAGTATCGCCGCCGCAATCACTTGCCTCCGCCGATCTTGATAAGATCCACTCCAAGAGAGAAATCCGGTTGTGGACTCTTCGTAACTTTCAAGAAAGCTTCAACGAACGAAGAAGGACATCAGAATCTCCAAAAGCTTTGTTTGTATTTTCTTTTACATTCTATTTTGGTTTTGTTGTAAAGGAATTTTCATTCCTTATTGTAAGGGTTGGGTGAAACCCGTGGTGGTGGAGTTGTGACTCCTTTGTTGGAAGGGTTCCTTTCGTAATGTGAGGATTGGATTCCAATCTGTTTGGAGAAGTGACCGAGTCATCCCTTGGTGGGAGATAGGTCGAAGGGGGGAAGTGGACGTACCCAAATCGGGGAACCACTATACTCTTTATGTGTTTTCTGTACTGTGTTTGTTAATTTGTGTAGGTTAATTTAATTCCGCAAAAGACCGCACGACACCTATTCCCCCCCCATAGGTGGATTTAGTCGACACTAGAGACTTTCAAGTGGTATCAGAGGGAGGTTACTCATCAATAAGGTTAACACCTTGAGTAAGATCCCGTGTCTAGTGTCAAGAAGAAAGAAGATCTCAGAAATGGACAGACTCAAGTATTCAGGAAAGATCCCAGTGTGCATCAAGCTGAACTTTCCCATCTGGAAGGAAAGGATCAGGTTCTACATGGAAGTAGTCGACCCCCGACTCTTCATGATAGTGGAGGAGGTGTTGGGTATTGTATCCACAATTACCTGGATTTGAGGAAGCCACCTGTCAAGCTAAGATGAATTCACAATGTATTTGATGAACTATTTTTTAGTTGTGCTTGCAGTTATTCCATGATAAGTACACACCAATGTCATGGTGCAGTGGGTCAATATACACGGGTCTGTGCAACGTAATCCCTCGTTGAGCAGATCAGTGTGTTGGCCTAAGTGTACTCTCTCTATTGGGGTGTACTTAATTTCAAGTACAGGGTTATAATAAAGCAAGAGCAGACAAGGAGCAAGGATGGGACAAAGACCAGCTCACGGGACGAAAGACGAGAATTCGTCTAAGTATAATTCGTCGAGAATCACTAAGTGATTCTCGCCGATTCGTCGAGAATCACTTGTGATTCTCGACGAGTCGTCGAGAATCACTAGTTGATTCTCGCCGGGTTGGGCCGGCTGTCTTGATACAGACAGGAAAATTATCCAAGGCAGAATCGTCGAGAATCATTATGATTCTCGCCGATTCGTCGAGAATGACCTTGCATTCTCGACGATTCGGTGAGAATCAAAAGTGATTCCCACCGATTCTCCCCGGCCTCTTCAACCTATGTTGCCAGAATTCCCAAGTAGAATTCGGCGAGAATCGTAGGTGATTCTCGCCGATTCGTCGAGAATCACCTACGATTCTCGCCGATTTTGACTTGGCAATTTTTCCAAATTCCTGGACTGGTCCCTGATACTTCCTGCGGGATTTTGAACCGGTCCTAGGTCTTTGCTTGGGTGGGGCCCACAACAGTTATCTCTTGATCTACGGTATAAATACACTTGTATGAATGAACAGTAAAAGAGTGAAGATAGGTGATAAAAAAAAAGCGGCCGACAAACCCTAAAATCGGGATCGTCTCCGCCTCCGCCGCCGCCGTCAATCATTGAAGCCGATCTCGATCTCCTCCAGATCCTCAGTGACAGAAGCTTAGGTTAGCATAGCATCTCACGCGTCTAACTAGAGATCCCTTGTCTCTTGATTCATTGATCGGGAAAAACCTTCCCCTTCCGAATCGATCGAGACGACCGATCCTGGTGTGACCGTTGGAAGACCTTGCTTCCCTACCTATGAAGTTTGAATCAAGATAGCACAGCAGCAGCTCTCCATCGCCGCCGGTTTTAGGAAGATTCAATCCAAGTGAGATCTAGGTTGTGGACTCTTCGTTGACCTCAAGAACACGTCGTCGATCGAAGAGGGACACCTTGGTCTCCATACGTTGTTTGTATTTCTTACAAGCTATTTTTTATTTCATTGTAAAGGACCGTTTGGTCTCTAGTTGTAGGGTTGGGTGCAACCCGTGTTGTGGGAGTGGTGACTCCTACGTGTGGAAGGGTTCCTTCCGTTAGTGCAAGGATTGGATTTCAATCCTGTTGGTGAAGTGACCGAGTCATCCCAGGTTGGGAGATAGGTCGAAGGGGGAA
The DNA here is from genome assembly GCA_039513925.1 of Platanthera zijinensis. Classification (NCBI taxonomy): domain Eukaryota; kingdom Viridiplantae; phylum Streptophyta; class Magnoliopsida; order Asparagales; family Orchidaceae; genus Platanthera; species Platanthera zijinensis. The sequence continues at coordinate 73,894,700 of CM077097.1, forward strand.
AGTGGACGTACCCAACTCGGGGAACCACTATAAATTGCTCGCGTACTTGTTGTGCTTTGTTGTTTTATTTTCTTGTGCAGGTATAATTTTAATTCCGCAAATTCGCTGCAAATACACCTATCCCCCCATAGGTGTAAGTAGTTGACACTAGGTGGACTTTCAAGTGGTATCAGAGGGAGGTTACTCAGCAATAAGGTTAACACCTTGAGTAAGATCCTGCCTCCTGTGTCAACTAGAAGACGAGACTCAAGCATGTTGCTGGAATTTGGTGTCCCTCCTCTGAGACTCCCTGCGTGCACAACAGAGTATTATCCTATCTGGAAGATGAGAGTTATGTTTCATCTGGAGGCCATCGACCCTCGGGTGTCAATCATCTTGGAAGAGGGTCCCTTCATTCCCATGAAGGCTTCTGAGTCTGGAGAGGATCTCCAAATCCCCAAGAGTCCCGAAGAGATGTCTGAGACCGAGCTCTCACTGTACAACTTGGACAAGTTAATACGTCAGATCATCACTGACGTCTGGTCTGGTGTATCTCGTTCAAGAGTGGACAAGTGTAGGACGGCCAAGTCCATGTGGCAAACCATCTCAGACCTCATGGAAGGATCAGAGAAAGCTGGGACCGGTTGTCGGCAAGAGGATGAAGCCTATGTAGGGGTCCTCATTTCTGAAGATGAAGGGCATGATCAATATGTCAATATCAGGGCTCCTGTGTCCTTGTCTGAGACTGAAGAAGAAGCTGAGGAAAGCAGTTCTGATGAAGCTAACTCGACAGTCTTTGCCAATCTGGATGGTAATCATGAACAACAAGGTCTGAAGCAGGTAACTTCTTCCTCATGCCCCTCTCCTCTTGAAGTTCCTGAAGACAGAAATTGTTTTGAGAGTAGTCCTTCCAATGATGCAAGGGATACACATAGCTTCAATCAAAAGATTGATAATCTTGATTCCTTGAAGAGAGCCCTTCAGCAAAGCAACCTACTTGTTGAGGAGCAAGCTAAGGAGATTGCTCGGCTGAAGATCTTGTTGGTTCTCCAATTGGCATCCAACAAGGTTAAGGACTCCAAAATCTCAGATCTAGAGAGTAGTCTAGAGAATGAGAAGAGGATAGTATCCAACATTTTCAAGGTTGATGCTATCAAGAGAAAGGAAGAAAATGGATGGATCTCCCGAATTATTAATTCATGGAGAAATGGGGAAACGGTATTCAGACCCCCCACACCAGGAAGGAAGGGTACTCATCATGCCTACAGGTATGATCACAGGAACAACCGTGGTCACTGCAAGGGTGATCTGCCCTCATGTGGAGGCACCCAAAATGCAAGGGCTGTCATGGCCACCCAGAAGAGAATACCTCTGGCTTCCACCAAGCCCTTTGTATTCTCGGCCACAGCCCCTACTCGTCATGAATCTGCCAACATCAGCTCACAATGCGCCTCTCACCTCCCTAGGACTCTGGAAAGGGGGGATAGAAATCATGTTGTTAGGACTCATGAGGTCCTTGGATGGGGGCTGACTGAAAAGAAGGCACCACCTCCCAGGCCTCATGACGCCTGCCATATGCATTCTTTCCACCCTTCCAATAGTCACGGTGGAAGAGACAATTCTGTGAGCATATCTGGCTCTATTCCGTTTAGACCTAGAACTATGACTACCTCTGTCATCCGTTTAGGTCACAAACGGCGATACAACATTCATGAGTGTTGGTGTTGTGGAAAAGTGGGTCATTTTGCCATAGATTGTTGGCACAACTATTCTGTATCAATGGCAAGGGGACTTCCACATCCTCGAGGCAATGTTAGTCTTCCCACCAGGATTCCTGAGGGAAGGCAGTCTAATTATTATGCTGACAGGAACCTAGGACCCAATACATATTGGGCTCCTAAGGTAAGGTAATATTCTTTGGTGCAGGGCAGTCTAGACTTCCGTGTCATGATGGGAGCTAGACAGAAGATGTTCCAAGATTGGTCTGGAACAAGTATCTGGAACGAAAGAAGTACTATCAACAATGGGATACTCCAATTGAACACCTGGTATGCTCTAATCAGAAGGGCTGAATGATGAATCTTACAATTCCAGGTATCATTGATCAGCCTAAATATTTGAGTCATATTATGTCGACATTTACATATATATATATATATATATACATATATATTTACACATCTATGTGTGTTCTCCTAAGGACAGATCAAAACGGTAAAAATCCCCCTTAGATACATTATTAAAGATGTGTCAGTAATTCGAGAAGGCACATCAAAAGGCATACATTATAAGCTGAAAATTAAAGCCGACACGTCATTAGGAGTCACTAAGAATGACAACTAACATCAAGAATATTGCATTTATCGATCTCGACATAACTTATGAAACCTGCTAGCCAAAGTTAGTGAGTTAGGAATCTCAGAGTTGATGTGCCTCCTAAGCTGTGTGGTATGTTAAACCACACGTGGCTTAAGAAATGATCTTTTCGAATCCTTTACAACCCCTGACAAATACATAAAATTGAAATTCTGGCAATTCTCATCGAACCGAAGCTCTTCCCATATATATAAACCCGGTTATAACATGAATCCCGCCGACCCAGTAAATCCCGCCGACCCTTCGACTTCCCGTCGACCCTTGAACTCTGGAAATCCCATCTTCAACCTCCGATTGTCGCCTACATCCTGTCCAAGCCACTTCCCGCTACTGGTATCAAAGCACCTCCCGAAACTTTGTCCCAGCACTTCCCGATACTCGCCGAAGCCCATCAACTTCCCGATCCCAAATCACTTCCCGATTCCAAGCCTCTTCCCGATTCTTCATCTTCAATTTCGACTTCGACTTCATAGTGACCTAACGACCCTCCGGAAGACTCCCTCTTACAGCAGGAGACACGCCTACGCTTGCCTCGGATCGGCTCGCCGCAACTCTGATTAAGCAACGTGGTGCCGGAACATTCACTGCATCTCCTCTCAAGGTAATCCCTCTATCGTCCCTAACCGTGCCTTGAGCTTAGTGTAGATTTTACTCTCAACCTCCTAGTTTCGAAGATCCTTAGACTTGGAAATTGGTATTCCCTTTCTTCCTAGTTTGCTATGGCCCCACGGACTACTGCAGGCCTGGTCACTGGTTGCGAGCTAGTAAGAACCGGATTCTCCCAGGCCTCAGACGAGTTCCGCAACATAATCATCATGCTCGAGGAAGCAGGACTGAAATTCGTGCTGGAGAACCCATGCAAGATCTTGGATAAGGAGGTACTGGAGTTCTTTGCCGCTGCCAAGCTCCGTCATGAAGACTCTATCATCAAGAGTAAGGTTGCAGGTGCAAGGATCAAGATGTCTGCCAGGAAACTGACTCAATGCTTGCAGCTCTCCAGTTCTGAGCACGAGGATTATCTGGAGGAACATGATAGAGCCAGGACCCTATTATTCTGTGGGCTAGCTAGAGGCACCAGATCAATAAAGAGAAAAGAAATGAATGAGGAGGGGAAACTCTTGTCCGACATCATTGGGAAAGTACTAATCTGCAAACCTGGATCCCATGACCATATTTCTGGGGAAATGTTCAAAACTTTGGTGGCAATCGTATGCCGGAAGCAGTTCAACTGGGGAGCCTTGCTATTTGACAGGATTAAAGACTCACTTCGAACCCCCAGTTTTGGCAGAATCATTAGCCTTTATCTAAATCAACTGGACGGAGACAAATTCGACATGAGCAAGGGAGTGCCTCTGCACTACTTGAAAAGGATGGATGCTAGCATATTCGACCGATGGGAACGTCGAATAGGGCAAGCTGCAGTGGTAGTTGAAGCCGGTTCTGCAGCCCCCAGTGAAGTTCCTGATGCACTGATTACAGGAACTGAGGGGGAGTTTGTACTCCCTTCGGCAAACATCTTATCAGATATTTCTCAGATAGTAAAAGATGCTGTGGAATCTGTGCAAGCAGACAGTGAGGAGGAAGTGGCAGATGTGGAAGAGGAAGAGGACGGTGAGGAAGATATAAATTACCTGGGCGATGAGGTGGCTGATGAAGATGAGGTGGATGCAGTAGAAGAAGACATGCATAATTCTGCAGATCAGGCTGAGCACATGGAGACTGAGGTGGAGGAAGAAGTACTTGAGCGGGAGAAAGTAGTGGACTCTCAGGAGGCTGCTGAGGTTCCATCTGAGGAACAAGCTCCTAGGCGGTCAGATGCAAGGATGGAGGGGGAGCAATCCTTTGTTCCCCCTGTGGACTATATGCTGCTCTCCAGCTCTCCCAGTACATCTGCGGGGGAGCCTGACCAGGGTCAGCCTGTAGCTCCTCCACTACAAGAAAGCATAGCAAATCTCACTGTCAACTTTGTCCAAGGTATGCTTGATGAGCTCAAGGATACGGTTGTGAAATCGCACAACAAAGTGCTACAGAGACTACGGGACTCTGAGGATCTCATGCTGAAGAATGTGGTTCAGATCAACCACAAACTGGATTTGATGGAAAAGAAATTTGATGAGAAATACACAGAGGCAGGCACAACAGTATCTCTTCTCATGCAAGGACTGAAGAAGAATACTGACGATCTGGCTGTCGTCAATAAAAATGCACATATTGTGGCGGACAGCATACAAAAATTTGATACCAACATGGTGCTCCTCAATAAAAATCAACAAGACCTGCTGACTGAGTTCTCTAAATCTCTGAAGCACATTGATGAGTCCCTGCACTCCTATGCAAACTCCATTGCAATCGAAGCCAAAAAGAGGGAGAAAGAATATACTGCTAAAATGGAAGGGCTTCAGCACATCATCATCGAAAATTTTGACCAGTCTAATGTATATGTGTATGACAGTTGCCAGTGGTTGCTCAACCAAGCATTAGGCAACAATACAACCAATATTCCTGAGGATAATCCTGTTCACGAGACTACTGAGAACAATACTGTGGATGACGAAGGAGCAAGTGCAGAAGTTGTTCCGTTAAGCGAAGCTGAGTCGAAGAAAGCTACTGAAAGGGCTGAACGAAGAACCTGGTTTGATCAAGATGCCTTAGCCAAAGCCAAAGGCAAAAGGCAAATCAAAGAAGGAACTTCAAAGGAAACACCAGCTGAAAAGAGGATCAGATTGACGGAGGAGGATGTGAGAAATGAAAAATGGAGTCCTGTATCAAAGAATATCATCTTGGACACATTTTTGTTACAACAGAAGGGGCACATAAATCGAAGTGAGGTATATAGCCAATACGAATGGGAGCGGCACAAAGAATTTGAAGCCAAACGCAACATATTCTTCAGAAATAACACAGTGGCAGATAAAACCCCTCCTCCCAGATATCATCCTACGCCCAAGGAATATTTCGAAAGACAGAGCAAGAAATTCCTGGCTCAGAAGCTTAAGGATGATCTTGCTAAAGAAAAATAGGCTTAGGACCTTTTCGCCCCTCATTACACTTCTATGTTTTCATATTATCTTACAAACAAGTATTGTGGTTTTATATATATATATATATATATATATATATATATATATATATATATATATATATATATATATATATATATATATATGATGTCATGTTTTAACTCAAGTGTTGTTATGTTTGTTCTTGTTTTCTTAAAGTTTTAATCATTCTCTGGATGGTGGTATTCATCTTAGCTAGTAGGATTTTGGCTTCGTCAAATAGGGGGAGATTGTTGGGTATTGTATCCACAATTACCTGGATTTGAGGAAGCCACCCTGTCAAAAAGCTAAGATTGAATTCACAATGTATTTGATGAACTAATTTTTTCAGTTGTGCTTGTAGTTATTCCATGATAAGTACACACCAATGTCAGGGTGCAGTGGGTCAATATACACGGGTCTGTGCAACGTAATCCCTCGTTGAGCAGATCAGTGTGTTGGCCTACGTGTAATCTCTCTATTGGGGTGTACTTATTTCAAGTACAGGGTTATAATAAAGCAAGAGCAGACAAGGAGCAAGGATGGGCCAAAGACCAAGCTCACAAAGGGACGAAAGACGAGAAATTCGTCTAAGTATAATTCGTCGAGAATCACTAAGTGATTCTCGCCGATTCGTCGAGAATAACTTGTGATTCTCGACGTGTCGTCGAGAATCACTAGTTGATTCTCACCGGGTTGGGCCGGCTGTCTTGATACAGACAGGAAAATTATCCAAGGCAGAATCGTCGAGAATCATTATGATTCTCGCCGATTCGTCGAGAATGACCTTGCATTCTCGACGATTCGGTGAGAATCAAAAGTGATTCCCACCGATTCTCCCCGGCCTCTTCAACCTATGTTGCCAGAATTCTACCAAGTAGCAAAATTGACGGCGAGAATCGTAGAGTGATTCTCCGCCGATTCGTCGAGGGAATCACCTATGATTCTCCGCCGATTTTGACCTTGGCAAATTTTCTCCAAATTCCCTGGACCGGTCAACCTGATACTTCCTGCGCTGGATTTTGAACCGGTCCTAGGGTCTTCTGCTTGGGTGGGGCCCCACAACGGTTATCTCTTGATCTACGGTATAAATACTCACTTGTATTTTGAATGATACAGTAATTCAAGAGTGAAGAAAAGTGATACAAAAACAGCGGCCGACAAACCCTAATCGCGGAAATCGGGATCGTTGTCTCCGCCTCCGCAATTCGTCCGCCGCCAATCATTGAAGCCGATCTTCGATCTCCTCCAGATCCTCAGTGACCGAGGAAGCTTAGGTTAGCATAGCGTCTCACGCGTCTAACTAGAGATCCCTTGTCTCTTGATTCGTTGATCGGGAAAAACCTTCCCCTTCCGAATCGATCGAGACGACCGATCCTGGTGTGACCGTTGGAAGACCTTGCTTCCCTAGCTACGAAGTTTGAATCAAGATAGCACAGCAGCAGCTCTCCGTCGCCGCCGGTTTTAGGAAGATTCAATCCAAGTGAGATCTAGGTTGTGGACTCTTCGTTGACCTCAAGAACACGTCATCGAACGAAGAGGGACACCTTGTTCTCCATACGTTGTTTGTATTTCTTACAAGCTATTTTTTATTTCATTGTAAAGGACCGTTTGGTCTCTAGTTGTAGGGTTGGGTGCAACCCGTGTTGTGGGAGTGGTGACTCCTACGTGTGGAAGGGTTCCTTCCGTTAGTGCAAGGATTGGATTTCAATCCAGTTGGTGAAGTGACCGAGTCATCCCAGGTTGGGAGATAGGTCGAAGGGGGAAAGTGGACGTACCCAACTCGGGGAACCACTATAAATTGCTCGCGTACTTGTTGTGCTTTGTTGTTTTATTTTCTTGTGTAGGTATAATTTTAATTCCGCAAATTCGCTGCAAATACACCTATCCCCCCCATAGGTGTAAGTAGTTGACACTAGGTGGACTTTCAGGAGGGACCTTATATCCTCACTAAGGCCTCCACCATTGATCCTACCAAGATGGTGCCCAAGAAGCTCTCCGAAATGGATAAGGATGAGATGGTGCTTGTCGGACTAGACAAGAAAGCTCAAAACATCTTAGTAAGCGCCGTCAATGATTCCATGATGCAGAATTTCAGCAACTGCAGGACTGCCAAGGACATATGGCACTGCCTGATCATCCTGATGGAAGACATAGATGAAGTAAGGGATGATCGAAGATCCCTTCTAAACCAAAAGTATGAGGCCTTCAGGCAAGGTCCCAAGGAAGAAATCGGAGTGACATTCGAGAACTTCCTGAAGATCGTCAATTCCCTGAAGGGTTATGGCAGAGTGTTCACCGATGGTGAACTAAATGACAAATTCCTTGATCCCTTACTAAGGAATGGGACACCAAGATCTGCGCCATCAGAGAATTTAGCAAGCTGGCAGAAACTGATCCCCAGATTCTGTTTGGGAAGCTTATGTCCTATGAGCTTCAGCTGAACACCAGAAAAGCTGAAGAAGAAGCTGATAAAGCCACTGCCAAAGAAAAGACTATAGCCCTGAAAGCCAATCACTCAAGGAAAGGCAAGGGTGCAGCCTCGTCCCGCTCCTGGAAAAAGGATGAGAAAGAAAACTCTGAGCCATGCTCTTCCGACTCAGAGCTATCTGAAGAAGAATTCTCCTTCATCACTCGAGAGTTCAAGAAGTTCCTCAAGATGAGGAATCAAAGAAAGAGAGATGGATCCTCCTCCAGACATTAGAAGAAGAATTACTCTTCTGATAGGTATGAATCTAAGCAGAACAAACATCGCTCTACTGACATTATTTTCTTTGGGTGCAATAAGCCAGGCCACGTTGTTGCTGACTGCCACCAAAGCAAGAGAGATAAGGGGAAGGGAGAGGAGCACAAGTCCTCTAGAGATAAGAAGAAGGAGAGGAGCTACATTGCCAAAAAGCCAAAGACACTGAGTGAATCTGACTCTTCAGACTCCAGTGATGATGAGGAAGCCTACTTCGGGCTAATGGGTCGCTCCGACTCAGATGGAGACTGCCCCCCATTTACTGGGAAGGTAAAAGATCGCACCCACTCTCTGACTCTGACTCTGAGTCTCCTGAAGATGACCACGAGGACAGTTCTTCTGCCCGTGAGGTTGAACTCCTCGAAAAGTATGAGCTTTTGCTCAATACTTTCGAAGAGTGCCGTAAGAGGTTGAGGGCTCAGAAAAAGGAAGTCAAATTCCTTAAGGCTGAGGGTGTGTCCCTAAGAGAAGAGATCACTAGCTTGATTTCTCTCCGACAGGAACACCTGGACCTGAATTTTGAGCACTCAGATTCTCTAAGGCTCCTTGACCAAAAACAGGAAGAAATTAACAAGCTGGAAGAACAAATTGCGGCAGAGAGGAAGATTGTCAAAAGCTTCTCTATGCCCAAGACCGTTCTTCCTCTGGTTGGTGAATTCTCTGCTCAGGCTAGGGGGCTGGCTTAGGGCATGTGGCTGTGCCTAGTAAATCATCCAGGAGAAACAGAAATCGGAGGAAAAATAAGGCTACTAAGAAGGCCTCTACTGCAGAAAAGGGAAAGGATCCACTCGGTCCTGTTTAATTTAGAAAGCCTAGCTTTCCTTGCAATGAGCAGGACTTTGAGTCAACCTATGGTCACTTCTTCCGACCCTCGATTGAAAAGCCCAAGAGCCGGTATGATGGTTGGACCTTCCCCCGTAACTATGATGAGAGTGTCTTCAAGGCACCTTATGAGGAAATCCAAGTGGAGAATTATGGCCACTTCTCTAGCGGCCATAATAGGAAGCAGGCACCAAAGGCCAAGCCTGTCATACTGAAGGAACTGGAAGTGAAGAAGTCGTGTGACTGCTATCATTATGATGCCTCCACCTCTAGATTCAAGGCCCCGGCTGGACCCACAGTTACAAGGCTGAAGCAGGAGCCTAGGAATCGGTACAACAGGTTTGACTATTGGTGCTGTGGCAAAGTTGGTCACTTTGCCGTGGATTGTTGGTTTAATCCAAGATTCAATGAGACTCCTCATGTTAGCAATGCGAGGGAGACCACTCGTAGGGTTAACCACCCGAGGGGGAGTATGCTAACAAAGAATCTAGGACCCAAGTTCAATTGGGTTCCTAAGGGTAACTAATTCTGTTTTGCAGGTACGTCCAAAGGCCACCAAAACGCCAATCTGGTACTTGGACAGTGGATGTTCCCGGCATATGACCGGGACAAGAAGCCTGCTGCGTGATTACTCCCCAGTCGAAAATTAACCCAAAGTCATCTTTGGAGGATCAGATTGATGAGTCACCAGGGTTTATGGTATGATTTCCAACAGTGTATTCTCTATCAAAGACATGACCTATGTTGAAGGGTTAAAACCATAACCTGATCAGTGTAAGCCAGTTGTGTGATAAAGGATACGACGTTAAGTTCTGCAAGGAGAAGTGCTTGATAATATCGTGTGCCTCTTCGGAGACGGTATTAACTGGCATTATGAGCAGAAATATCTTTTGCTTAGATTTTCTTAGCTTAGACTCTTCTACCCCCGTGTGCCTAGTAGCAAAAGGCAGTGCATCTCTCTGTGAACAATGACACAAGAGATTAGCACATATTAATTTCAAGACTATTAATATGTTGTTTTCCAAGAATTTAGTAAGGGATGCCCCTACTATTAAGTGCATCAAAGATAGCCCTTGTCCTGCATGCCAGAAGGGCAAACAGACTCGGGTTACCTTTAAGGGCATTGCAGACAAAGGCTCCTCCAGATGTCTTTATCTTCTGCATATGGACTTATTCGGTCCAGTGCAAGTTCATAGCTTAGGAGGAAAATCGTATACGCTAGTGATTGTTGATGATCACTCTCGGTTTACATGGGTGTTCTTCTTGAAACGAAAGTCAGATACGTTTGACATCTTCACTAATTTAATCAAGCAGATTCAGAACGAACTTAACTGCTCCGTGGTAAAAATCAGAAGTGACCATGGAACAGAATTCGAGTCTTGTGCTATGACAGAATTCTATGAAGAACATGGTATCTTTCATGAGTTTTCCTCCCCGCGTACTCCTCAGCAAAACGGAGTTGTAGAGAGGAGAAATAGAATGCTTATTGAAGCATGTATGACAATGTTGAATGACGCTTCTCTTCCAGAGTACTTCTGGGCAGAGGCTGTCAATACGGCTTGTCATGTGCAGAACCGAGCATTGATCAACAAGAATCATCGTAAGACGCCTTATGAGCTATTGAAAGGCAGGAAACTGACTATGTCCTATTTAAGGATTTTTGGCTGCAGATGCTATGTACTCAATAATGGGAAGTACCCACATACTAAATTAGGAGAAAAATGCTTCGAATGCATCTTCATGGGCTATAGTAGCCATAGTTGGGCTTATAGGGTTTTCAATAAGAAAACCCTAGTGGTAGAGGAGTCCATTTATGTTGTATTTGATGAAGGAAGCTTGCTTCACAGCAATTCTTCTAGTGGCATTCTTGAAGATGCAGTTGCAAGGCTTGAACAGCTATGTCTCGATGAGACTGCTAAAGATGTAACTCCCAAGTACGTCAAGGTCTCCACCTCAACGCCAACTGGAGAAGATGACGATCAGGATGGAGAATTTCCCCCAGAAGAGGGAGGAGCCCGAGAAGCTGTTGGAGCTCCAGATGCCAGACTCTTTGAGCTCAGACACGTGAGGGATCACCCAAGAGATCAGATCATAGGAGATCCTCGAGACGGTGTCAGAACTAGCAGAGGTACAATTAACGAGATTCTGCACCTTAGTTTTCTGTCACAGGTTGAGCTAAAGAAGTTCGACGAAGCGAACAAAGATGCGTCATGGATATTGGCAATGCAAGATGAACTGTATCAATTCGAACGATGCAACATCTGGACGCTTGTTCCCAGACCAAAGAAACAGAATGTGATCGGCACAAAGTGGATCTTCAGAAACAAACTGGATGAACACAGGGTCATCATTAAGAACAAGGCCAGACTGGTGGCTCAAGGTTACAGACAAGAGGAGGGGATTGACTTCGACCAAACCTTTGCACCAGTTGCAAGGCTCGAGGCGATCAGATTGTTCCTGGCGTATGCCTCTCACAAAAGATTCACTGTCTATCAGATGGACGTGAAATCTGCGTTCCTAAATGGAAATTTGAAAGAGGAAGTATATGTCGCTCAACCCCCAGGTTTGTTAATCCATCATTCCCTAATCATGTGTACTTTCTTAATAAAGCATTATATGGCTTAAAACAAGCTCCTCGAGCTTGGTATGAGACTCTGTCTAGTTTTCTTCTTGAGAACAAGTTCTCGAGAGGAAAAATAGATAAGACATTGTTTCTTAGGGAAGTCAAAGGCAAGATTCTGCTGCTGCAAATCTATGTCGATGACATAATATTCGGCTCAACGGACAACAATCTTTGTAAGAAGTTTTCTAAACTTATGCAAGGAAACTTTGAAATGAGCAGCATGGGAGAGCTAAAGTATTTCTTGGGACTTCAAGTGAAACAATCTAAGGATGGAATTTTCATTTCTCAGACGAAGTTCACAAATGAACTCCTCAAGAAATTCGGAATGGAGAATGCAACCTCTATGAGGACTCCAATGGGATCCACTGTGTCTCTGGACAAGGATGAGAAAGGGAAACCTTTTGATGAAACCAAATACAGAAGTATAATTGGATCCATGCTCTACCTTACTACTAGTAGACCGGATATTATGTTTTCCACATGCGTTTGTGCCAGATATCAGGTGAACACTAAGGAATCTCATTATGTCGTTGCAAAGCGAATTCTTAGATACCTTAAAGGTACCCCAAATCTTGGCTTGTGGTACCCAAGAAACAATGATGTCGAGCTGATAGGCTTTTCAGATGCCGACTTTGCAGGAAGCAGATATGATAGGAAAAGCACTTTCGGGACGTACCAATTCCTCGGAAGAAGGCTTATTTCGTGGAACAGTAAAAAACAGAACTGTGTCGCAACCTCTACGGCTGAATCTGAGTACATCTCAACAAGAAGCTGTTGCGCACAACTTCTATGGATCAAAAATCAACTCGAATATTATGACTTACAGTTTAGAGAAGTTCCTATGTATTGCGACTCCTCGAGCGCAATAGCAATTGCGAACAATCAGTGTCGCACAGCAGAACAAAGCATATTGAAGTGCACTACCACTTTATTCAGGAGCATGTGGAAAACAAAGATATATCTCTCTGCTATGTCCCCACGGATAAGCAGATTGCAGATATCTTCACAAAGCCCCTAGACAAGGCCAAGTTCAGTCTCTTCAAAACTGAACTCGACATGCTGAACTATGAAGATTGAAGACTGAAGGGCTCAAGGCTCTTGGATCAAGGGGGAACATCTGCTATGAATTAAAGATCGGGCACGGATGCAAGAACTGAGGGGGAGCTTTGTGCTCCAAGTGAAGTCCCAGATTTTCAGAAGCCGAAAAGGGGGAGATTATCCTCTCGGCTAAGGCTAAGGTGGTTGCCAATGTTAAGTATGCTCTCAGGAAAACGGTAATGAATTTCACTCTCAACTAAATTTTCATTTTATGATTTTCATTCCCATCTATTCTATTCACCTTAGCTTATTGGGTTTAGGCTTCTTCAAATAAGGGGAGATTGTTGGGTATTGTATCCACAATGTACCAGATTTGAAGAAGCCCTTGAACAAGCTAAGTTGAATTGACAATGTATTTGACGATCTTCTATCAAGTTGTGCTTGCAGATATTCCATGCAAAGTACACACCAATGTCAGGGTGCAGTGGGTCAATATACACGGGTCTGCGCAACGTAATCCGTCATTGAGTAGATCAGTGTGTTGACTCACGTGTGCTCTCTCTATTGGACTGTACTTATTTTCAAGTACAGGGTCTAGGCAGATTAAGAGCAGAAGAAGGAGCAAAGATGGGTCAAAGACCATATCATCAAAGGAAGGAAGAGAAAATTCCTCTAAGTCAAAATCGACGGGAATCACTAAGTGATTCTCGCCGACTTCGACGGGAATCGTTAGTGATTCCCGCCGATTCGACGAGAATCAGTCTGCATTCCCGCCGACTTCCTCCGGCTGATAGTTTTCCAACAGGAATTCTGCCAAGGCAGAATCGACGGGAATCGTGAGTGATTCCCGCCGACATCGACGGGAATCACCAATGATTCCCACCGATTTTGCCTTAGGAAATTTTTCTCGTTCGCTGGACAGAACCACCTTGCCGTGCACTATTTAGGCCGGGGCTAGGGTTTCTCCTTGTGGGACCCACAACGGTCATTAGGGTTGGCTCTAGTATTTATACTCACGTATTTTGAAGTTCTACAATATCCATTCACATAAAATCAAAAGTAGCCGACGCCGTGCCTTAGCCGATCGCGGAAACCGCCGATCACTTGTCGCCGCTCGCAGTTCTTGGTCGCCGCTAATATTCGATCTTCTTTGATCTTCCAGCGGTAGTACCGAGGCAAGCCGAGCGTCTCACGCATCTCTCTTGAGATCTCTTGTCTTCCGATTCGTAGAACGAGACTTTTTCTCTATTCCGAATTGGTTGAGACGATTGATCCGACTGAGATCGTTGGTAGACCTTGCTTGCTTCGTCAAGAAGTTTGGATCTACAAAGTATCGCCGCCGTAATCACTTGCTGCCGCCGATCTTGACAAGATCCACTCCAAGAGAGAAATCCGGTTGTGGACTCTTCATAACTTTCAAGAAAGCTTCAACGAACGAAGAAGGACATCAGAATCTCCAAAAGCTTTGTTTGTATTTTATTTTACATTATATTTTGGTTTTGTTGTAAAGGAATTTTCATTCCTTATTGTAAGGGTTGGGTGAAACCCGTGGTGGTGGAGTTGTGACTCCTTTGTTGGAAGGGTTCCTTCCGTAGTGTGAGGATTGGATTTCAATCCGTTTGGAGAAGTGACCGAGTCGTCCCTTGGTGGGAGATAGGTCGAAGGGGGGAAGTTGACGTACCCAAATCGGGGAACCACTATAACTCTTTGTGTGTTTTCTGTGCTATGTTTGTTAATTTGTGTAGGTTAATTTAATTCCACAAAAGACCGTACGACACCTATTCCTCCCCCCATAGGTGGATTTAGTCGACACTAGAGACTTTCAACCCCGACCATATTTATCATTGCCTCTAAGAGGCTGACCTGCGCCTTGTTTGGCAGGTGGGAGAGGAGCATCCCAAAGCCTTCCAGGGCTTCCTCCTCAAAAACTTTTGAGAGTACTAGGGCAATTACAGCCACTCCCCACCCTGTAGAGGACAGTTCAATTCCTCCTCCTCCTCCCCTCGTTCCAAATCCTTCCACATCCATCCAACAACCTTATCCAGCTACAAAACATCAACCAACACCTACACCTACACCTCCTACTAGTCCTATCCACCATTCTTCACCAATACATCATCCTACACCTCCTCAGTCCCCCATTTCATCCCCAATTCTTCAACAACATCAACAACAACTTCTAGAACAACCTCTATCTGTAGATTCTGCTACTCCACCTCTTTCCCCCCTTCCATCTCATCTTGCAGACATACCTCCACTCCAAAATCTCACTTCACTACCTTCTTTCAATCTTATTTCCTATCCAAGCAATTTTTTATCACCTTCAGATTAACCAATGACAGATTGTCATCCCTCATCATCTTCCATCATCAATCCATCTGACTCTACCAAAACCCCACAAGAATTCTTAGAATTCCCTTCACCCTCCATCTCTTCCATCTTGGAATCCATTACACCTCTTCTAAAATAGCTGATAGCAGAGGCCATCTAACATCTTGCTTCCTCTATCTCAACCCTTGCTGCTCAACTTGCTCTCTTCCCTGTCCCATCTTCTTTTGTCAGGGGCCTTGCTCTAGTAGCCACTGAAACCAGGCAGGGGGAGATACTCAGTGAAGAAGTTGCCCCAGCAGCTCCAGCAATAGAAGCTCCAGTAGCAACAATAGTTGAAGATTTTGCAGCAGCAGTTTCAGATGTCGATATTGATATTCTTGATACAGAAATTATAGATTCAGATCTTGTTGAATTCTTGGAAACTGATATTGGAACTCCTGAAGAACCCTTGGAAATTCTTTATGGAGATTGCTTCATTGCTCTAGACTTTGACCTGAAATCAGTTCTAAATCATTTTTATATTTTGTTCAGAGACTGTCTTCCTTTTATTTCTTTTCAATTATGTACAGATATTGTTTGTTATTCTGCCCCCATCACTTAAGAGACCTTGCAGCAGATTCAAAAGAGTTTTGAAGCTCCTGAGCCTGAACTCAATTTAGTTCCATAGGATGAGCTTATCCAAGTGGTTGAGGATGATCTCTACGAGCCCAAGGCTCTTTCTCCTCCCACTTTTGTCTTCTCTACATCACCTTTGCCTGACTTTGATAAAATCCTTGCTGAGGACATGGATCAGGAAAAAGAAGTTCCTACTGAAGATATTCTTCTTCCAGTTATCCCTCCTCAAGCTGAAAAGGAAATTCCAAAAGATATTATTGCTGAGATTGATGCTATGTATGATAATCCTCAAGGATCTTCTGATGATGATCAATATGATGACTTAGATTCTGATGACAGTAAAAAGAAAGTGTCTAAGAAAAGGAAAGCCCCACCTAAGGCTGTTCCAAAGCCTAATCCTCATAATGACACTCCATATTACATTTTGTAAAACATCACTCCCTACCCTGGAATGCCACAATGGATGTGGCTATCAAAGAATGAGCAGAAAGAAAGGAAGAAGAGGAGAAGGTACAGGTCTCCTCTTAGACATTTTAGGAAAGACCCTCCTCCTCCTCCTTCTTTAGGCCCCTCAGGCAACATCTCTCAGAATTCTGCTTACGTTACCAGGACCTATCAAAGACAACCCAGGCAAAGCAGTCAATAATAGTCCTCTACAAGCAATCCACCTCCAGATTCTTCTAAGAAAGTGCCTACTGAAGAACCAATGCAGGATTACCATCCAAAAAGGCAAGAGTCTCCACCTATTCCATTTATTGATCTTGAACAGGAGACTTCTGCCAAGATGGCCAGATTCCATGAACTTATAGGACTTTCTCAAATAAACAAAGCTAAAGCTGAAGGCAAAGACATATCTTAATATTCAACTATGTCAGCTTACAGAAAAGAAGAATTAAAAAGGTATGCTAAGGCTAACAAGTTTTTCAATGTTGATGATTATATGAAATTTCACCCAGAAGCTGTTGTACCCAGAACTTCATCCTAAACTGTGATTAAAGCATCTGATATGTACATGTCAAAGAAAGAAGCTGCCAATCCTAACAGGGAAATCAAATTCAAACAACCTGCTGAAGGATCAGATAAAAATAAAGCCAAGCGGAGAAAATGAGTCTATTTTCTGTGATTTTCTTATTGACTTTTGAACTCTATTTTTTTTTGTTTATGTTATGAAGCACAATCTTGTAAATATCTGCTGAATATTTTGTTCTGTCAGATATATTTTCCTTCTGCTTTATGATTATTTGTTTTTGTTTTGTATTAGTGACCTCACCAAAATAGGGGGAGATTGTTGGATCCCTAGTTGGATTTGGGCTAGGTTCACTAAGTTAGACTGAGTCTGACCCCATTATATAGCCAGGGTCATGTCTAGTAGTCCTAGTGTTGTAGGCTAAGTCCCTTTAGCTATACCATCTTGGACCAGCCAGCAAAGGACCTACGAGACTCAAACTTACCAGTTTTCAGAAGACAGTGATCAGTTTGAAATCCTTCAAACTCAGCTCGACGATCGTTGATCTCAGATCGACGAACTCAGAGTTAATTCTCTGTGCTGAGCTCGACGATATTCGAGCTCAGGTCGACGTTTAGTTTTCTTCAGACAGATTCTCAGCTCGATGAACTCAGAGTGCAGAATTGGAAAGTATTTCTCAGTTAGCAGTTTGCAGAGCTCAGGTAGACGAACTGAAATTCTTTGGTCGACGATTTTGGATCTCAGGTCGACGAATTCCGTTCAGCGTTCGACGTTTTCTGTTATGTTCCAGAATGAGTTTTTCCTTCTTCTGTTCCTTATTTTCTCTATTTATTAGCAGTATTATTCTGAGTATTTAATGCAAATATTCTTCTGAATATAGCCGTTATTGGCTGCATTAAATATGACATTCATCAGAATAATTATTTGCTTATTCTATGAAGGACAGTTGGGGAAACTCCTTAATGCTTTTATTCCAGCCGTTTTCAATTCTCCAGATCAGCCAACATTTATAGAAAGAATTCAAAATTCAAAGAGAATTTTTAATTGGCAGTAGAATAAAAGAGATTCTTTTTTTTTCGAGATACAGAGTTACAAAGAGAGAGAGAAGAAATTAGAAGCACTGACAGAGAACTTTCATCAAGCAGTCGACTCTTTCATTCTCTCTCAACGCTTTTCTTACTCTGTCAATACTCAAGACTGAAGAAGAACAAAACATCAAAATCAAGAGTCTTCTTCAACTTCTGTTCTAGAAATCTATAGACATCTTTTTCAACATCAGTCATTGGATTTTCTGGACCTTGGCAGATCAAGCTGAAGACCTACTCTCCCTTAAGAAAAGCTCATTCTCCCTAAAGCATTCAACTTCTCAGAAGAAGCTTTAACAACACAAGAATCCACATAGTCTTCTTAAGTTGTATTGAGAAAAGAGAAGACTTCCATCAAACTCTTTCCACCCCATTGTATAGGGTTTTAACTCCCTTCAAAAGTTAGTTTGGTTGACAAGTCTCCCTCCAAAAGACTTGAAGTTGGTTTTTGGGCACCTGATCCAAAGCCTAAAGGGTTTCCTGATCTACCTGAATCAGATCTTGTGGTAGCAGTCACCTGATCAAAACCTGCTAGTGGATTCCTACCAAGGGTGGTAGAAGAGTGGATGTACCCAAGTTTAGGGGAACCACTATAAAAATCTTGTGTCATCTAGTTGCTCCTTTTCTATTTGTTTTGCTTTTTGTTGTGTTTGTGATTGATGGAATAGTTAGCTAGGTTTCTTGTTCTTAACTATTATATGGTATCACTATTTTACTTTGATATAAACAATAAAAAGAACCAAAGTTTTTAATACTCTATTCAACCCCCCTCTAGAGTAATCAGATCTAACCCCTCCTTTCAAATAGATCTGGACTCTGGGCTCCACTGCTCGAAATCAGGCCTTTGTTCCATTTCTTCTTTATATCTCTTTTTCCTTAGCTTGCCTCCTCTTCAACATCATCAGTGATTCTTTCTTTGACCTGTAGTGACCGGTCTACTGTGGGGCTGAAGGAAGGATTCTGAGCACCAGTAGTCTTCTCTCCCCACTGAGCATTATCACTGTCACCTTCTTCAATGTACTGAACATATTCTTGATTATCTTGAACTTGGGCTTCACTGCTATACATCTTGTTCAAAGCATCTTTTATATGGTCAGACATCATTGGGATGTTATTATATTGCAGTGGCTCCATTCCCAATGAGCCTCTCACAATATTTGTGGCCTAGACCATATTCTCAGTATTTGTTCTGATGATATTTCTCTCCCCCTTTTTGACTTCTTCAATTACTGGAGTAGTCTGGGAGGTGCTAGTTTTGCTTCTTTCCCCTTCTTGGTTGTTAACTCTAGCAATTACTTGATTTTTAACTTCTAACATGTGGTCATCAATCATCTTGGTGCAAGCATCCATCTTAGTGAAGATTTCAGTGTTCTGTTCTTTTCTAAGAATTTTATCATTCTCATGAATGGTCACAGAGTTCTTAGCCTGAATATTTTGATTCTCAACGATAATAACAATATTCTGGCTTGACACATCCAGTTTTCCATGGTATAATCTACAGTAGGAGCAGCTCATGTAAAGAATTTTACTGTTTCTCCTTTCAGCAAATTCAGTTCATACCTTATAGATTTGATCTCAGTTGCAAGATCATTTCTAACATTTTGAGGGCTTTATCCACATAGTTTTCCAATGCCCTTCTTTGCTTATCTAACAAACCTTTTAGCTCGGCCATGAAGGTAGGTGGCAGCTGATCAAATCTGGCAGATGTGCCCTCATCCAGGGCTTCAGTTTCTCCTTGTACATGCTTGCTCCCTGCTCCTTGAGCTGTCCCACTCTTATGCTGTTCGGTTTCTAGATGTGGTGAGGAGTGAGCTTTCTCATCACTGTCTTCCTCTTCCTCAAATTCTGATGACACTAGATTATGTACCTCATGACCAGGGAGATCAGAAGGTTTCTCCCCCTCAACCACTACCATGCTTTTGTTTGCATGCAGGTCAGCAGCAGCAGCATCCTCTATTAGAGGAACCTTCAGTTGCTCCCCTACAAATAATGCATCATGCATTATCTCTTGCATTAGTTTCTCCCCCTCAACTTGAGCAATCCTTCCCTCAGCACTAGGAGTTTCCAAGACTTTATCCTATAGTTCCTCATCTTCAGACATAGGTATATTCCTATCTGCATCTTCCAATCTGGAGGCATCATCCCCTATTTCTGTAGATATTTTGTTAACAAGTTCCTCTACTATTTGCCCAGCATCCTTGCCTGGAGGCAAATCATCTCCTTCCTCTTCAGCAGATCAAGCTAACCCAGCAGCGAACTCATCCACTTTAGGAACAAAATCTGATTCTAGTCTGCTCACACGACTAAGAGGGGTAAGATCAGACGAGGCGGATACTTGGATATTCATTTCCCTCCTGGATACTTCAGCAGATGAAGATAGATCAGGATCATGAGGCCCTTCGTCCTTAAATGAGCTGCTAGAGGAGCTGGGATCAGTAGTAGCAATTCACTTTCCTTTTCTCTCCACAGCTTCTGGACTATGGGGCTGAAGGACCCTGTCCCATCTCTCAAGCATCCTGATGTCCATCCTTATCATGTGGTGTATTCTTCCACCAAGTTTCAGATTCAGAATTTCTGGAGCAGTTTCTCGCAGAAATAGTGAAAGGATTCTCCCCAAATTGGGTTCAGCCATGCAGTCCACTACTCTTTCAAACACCACTCTTCCCCAATCAGTTCTCTTGGACAGTATGACCCTATCCATTAGTTCAAACATCCTTTTTAAGATTATGTCATGGGAGCCTGTTTTGCATATTAGAGCATTCCCACTGACATCGGCTAGGAACTTGCCTCTCAGGTTGATTTCTCTCCTTTGAATTGATCCAGTTGTGTGCTTGGAAAGTCCACACCATTTCATTGCCAATTTTGCATTGTCCAACAATAACTCTTCTTCATCCTCAGTTATAGAAAGCTTTGGCAGCTGTAGAGCCTTGCTTAGCCTTCTGGTGGTTATCTTGATCTTCTTTCCGCTTACTATAGCCTTAATTTTACCAGCCAAAGCATCCGCTTTGGCGTTGGCAAACAACTCCAGTACTTCCATCTTCCACAGAAGACAGGGTTCCGTTAGGATGAAGGCTAGGTTAGATTTCTGCAGAAGATTAAGCACCTGCTGAACTTCTTCTGGAGCATCAACGAATCCATTTCGAACCACCTTTGCTCCTTCGAAGAGGAAATCCGATCCCTTGGGGGCCATTTCTCTAGAGAATTTGAGAATGTTAGCGAAAGCGGCTTCCCGTCAATTTAGCTAATGCTGGCGGGAGAGGGTAAGGAATAGTGACTTGGCTTATTGCACAAGCGCTTCAATTTATAAGTATTGCTAAAAGGAAGGCGGAAAGTCACTAAATCCTATTTGTTGTTTAATCTTGATCAATGGCCAGGATTGAATCCCGATATATATCCGCAGTCCGTCATTTCTCCAGTATTTGTTAAGTGGGCTTATTTAGCTTAACATCAGTTTTCTTTAGTAATTAAATTTTCAATTAGCCCCTAACTATGTTGTCCTAACTTGCAGGGGTAATATAGACCTGCAGTAAACATTCAGAAACATGTTCTATTGGGGTGCAATTAGATATAATTTCAATAACCTCATATTAATTTCAACTGAGAGAGTATTAGCCCCCAACCTTAATTGACTCAACCAAATTTTGATACTGATCTAGCTTAGTATTTCATATGCAATATGTCTTTGGGTATGTTAAGACAAGTTACATTTTGTGGCATGGTGAACTTGTAAGCCACTAACATATGTATTAAGAAGAGTTGTTGTTTTTACATCATCTTAGTCATTTGTTTCAATTACCCTTCTTATACATGAGTAATCAATTTTGAAATTAAGTGGTAGAATTGAGGAAAGGTGAATTCTACTTATCTATGCTTTGTAGACTTGAAGTCCATGCTGGATTCACATTTGAGCATACCAGCAACCTTGCTTCTGAGCTTTTGCCTTTGATGTTCATCTGGTTTTCCTTTGTAAGCTCCCCCTTTATAATTGCACTTGTCATTGACATTTAGTGCATGATGATAAGTTGAATCATTTCTTGTATCCTGACTTGGGTATGGTACAACATTGTCCAAGAACCATAAAGGGTTATGACCACTTGGACTATCCTGCAAGACAAAATTTCCTTCCCTTAGTAACCCAAGCTGACTTGGGTCCTAGGTTCTTGTTAGCTTGAAAAAGCAAATGTCTACCTACAGGAGCCCTGTCAGGAAGACTTTCTCTTTCCCTTGGCACACTAGGGTTGTGCCAACAATCTATGGCAAAGTGGCCCACTTTGCCAGAACACCAGCACACATGAATGTTGTATCTTCTTTTCTGAGTAGGTTTGACAGTATGGTTGACAACAGACTGAACAGAAGAAGAAACAGCTTCCTTGTTCCAAATTCTCTTAGCCACAGTCTGATTGAGAGTGGGCTGACATGATAAGAGCTGGGTTCTTTACAAGGTCTATCAGCAGCAGTTCACCTTGTAGAGGACTTGCTGTTAGTGTCCTTGGAAGATTCCAAGTCTTGCATCCTGACAGATTTACCATTGGTCAGAGAGTGAGCAGGGAGATTCTGAGAAAAGGCCACTGCCTTGCTCAAGAGAGATGGAGCTAGTGCATTAAATACAAAAGGTCCACGATGGGCCTTTTGCACTTCTTCATGGGGAGCCTTCAGAGCACTCAGACCCATGCCCTTTCTTCTTCCATTATAAGAGACATTTGTAGTCTTACAAGGAAGATTCCCATTCCTCCAGTGACCATCCCTGGGGTCTTGGTCATACCTGCTGGAAGAGAGAATTACCTTGTGAAAGGTAGGCTAAGGCCTGACAGGAATTTGGCTTCTTTTCTGAGATTGGATTACTTTAGAAATCCACTGAGATTCAGATCTTCTCTTTATAGAATCTATCTTAGAGAAGTTAACCACAATTCTCCTCTCCCTATTAAGTTTCTCCTCAAGATTATTGATAATAGAGTACTTGTATTTTAAAGACTCAACATGGATATCTACCATGATTTTCAGACGAGCTGCTTCCCTCTCTTTTACACATAGGAAGGATGAAGCTTCATCCAACTGGGAAGCAGTCTTCTGCAGGGAGGCTAGTTCCTCTGCTTGTTTCTTAACAAGCAGCTTGCTTTCCTTGAAAGCTTTCAGAAGGGCCACATGATTGTCAATCAATTGATTGATATCATCATCTGTCAAAGGACCCTCATCATAACTAGATGAGGAGACATCAGAGTCTGTACAGGATTCATATCTAGACACTGAGGATGGGCTAGATGGGGGAATGTATTTTATTTTGACCAGGTTGATCCTGGCAAAATTCTACTTCTGGGGTAGCTATTTGTCCATAGCATCTTCATCCACCTCTGTGTCACTCTCTGAATGTGACACAGGGGCCCTGATTCTTGCTCTTGTATCTGGAAGGACTTTGTCATCACCAAGAGCAGCCAATAGCCCAATGCTGATCTTGTCCTCTTTATAGATTTGCTGCTCCATATAGTTACTCATCTTATGGTTCATCCTTGAACACATAAGTTTAACCTTTTAGCTATCCTTGGAGGTCAACTCAGACTGTTACTTCCTTTTTTAGCAACCTCCCCTTGATATCACTCGAAAGTATTTAATTTAAAGGATAGCTAAATCACTAGAGGGGGGGGGTGAATAGGTTATTGGTCTCTTTATTAGTTCTTTTATTTTTGTTTGCTGCTTGAGTGGTAGGTTAATTTTTTTTCAAGATGATTTACCCTGCACAAAGAAAACAACACAACAAAGCACACAAATATTTATAGTGGTTCTCAAACTGGGTACATCCACTTTCCCTCCCACTTATCCAACTGTCTTGTTGGACTAGGCACTTCTCCAAAATTCTCCAAGGAGCTTACACCTCAGTCCCTCAGCCTTACACTAAAGTTCTCTTCAGAACCCTACCTCAGAACCACAAAGGTTCCTACCTCAAAGCCCTGCAGTGCTCCTACAGCTCAGTGGTCCTCAAACAACCTACCTCAGCCTTATCTCTAAGGCCTACAACTCAGGCTTTCTAGCCCTACAATTTCAAGCACTAGGCCCTACTCTCAGAGTGCTACAACACTCCTACAGCTCAGATCTAGAAGGATCCTACATGATGGAAATGGATTGATGTGGTTCTTGATTGATCACAAGAGGAATTCCTCTGTGACAATCAGCCTTAGGTGAGTTAGACTCAGCCCCCACCCCCCACCACTATGACACTAAGAGATTTTTCCTGTTTCAACTTTATTGGACTGAGAGCACCTCAGTCTCAACTACTTCACAACCATCCCACCATCCCGCCACTTATTTGAAATATGTTGACTTATTGACTTGCTGACGTCACCAGCTATGGACTTAGCCAAAAATCAAGCAACATTAGTATATGAGTTGAGTGAGTAAGCATCACTCAATGCCAAAACACTTGGAAAACTTTACTGTCTCTTAGCGTTGAGTGAGTAGCCTTCATTCAATGCTAAACTACTTAAAATATGAATCTGTTTCTAGGAGTTGAGAGCGTTGAGTGAACAACCCTCACTCAATGCCATCTGCCTTAGCCATGTATGTGCTTCTTTAGCAACTGAAGCGTTGAGAGCGTTGAATAAGCATGCCTCACTCAACGCTATTTGATTTTAACTCATTTCCGCATAAAGGCACTGGGAGTGTTGAGTGAGCATGCCTCACTCAATGCTTTTTGCCTTGGCCAATTTTTCTGTGTTTAAAACCACTAGGCTTAGACTGTCTTACTTTGAATAGAGTTCGGCGAATGGTGAATCTTAGCTCGACGAACTTTGAACTCAGTTCGACGAAATCTCAACTGAGCTCGAGGAACTCAGAATCTCAAGCTTTGAACTTAGCTCAACGAAATGTGAACTAAGCTCGACGAACTTTTAACTGAGCTCGACGATCTCAAAACTCAAGCTCTGAACTTAGCTCGACGAAATGTGAGCTGAGCTCGAAGAAATGTGAGCTGAACTCAGTTTGACGAAATCTGAACTTAGTTCAATCAGTTCAACTTACATCCTTTTTGCTGAATGGCATTGAGTGTGTCTTCATCACTTAACACCAACACACTTAGCAAACTTTCTCTTTAGAAGCATGACTTTGAGTGAGTTAACTTCACTCAACGCTTGTGGACTTGGCCACATTTCAACTCATTCCAACTTTAGGCTTTTACTGCTTTAGCCTATCTCACAGCTTTTTGTCGTATGACATTGAGTGAGTTGACTTCACTCAACGCCTGTGGACTTGGCCATTTTCTCAGCTTGCCACTGCCTTGACTTTAACTATATAGGCTTCACTCAATACTATAAGTCATCTGGCGTTGAGTGACTGATCTTCACTCAATGCCTGTAGACTTAGACAGTTATCTGTCTTTCCACCAATTAGGTAAGAACTTACCTGTCTTAGACACTAAGGCTACCTGTCCCATTAAGACTTATCATGAAAAACTTCAATCATTCACCTTAAACACAAGTTAGATCACAACATGTGTATACATTGTTTTGCTGGTCCTTCTTCAAATTCAGGACATTGGGATCAATGGACCCAACAATAGATAAGACCCTATTCCTAAGGGAATCTAAGGGCAAGATCATCCTAGTCCAGATATATGTCGATGACATTATCTTTGGATCTACTGAAAACAACCTTTGCTGGAAGTTTGCCAAACTTATGCAAGGGAAGTTTGAGATGAGCAACATGGGTGAGCTAAAATTCTTCTTGGGACTCCAAGTAAGACAGACTGATGATGGCTTGTCTATATCCCAGTCTAAGTTTACAAGGGAGTTAATTAAGAAATATGGTATGGAGAATGCCTCCACCATGAGAACTCCAATGTGGTCAAGTATGCCTGTAGGCAAAGATGAGGTAGGGAAACCGTTTGACGAGTCTTTGTATAGAGGGATAATTGGCTCCCTTCTATACTTAACTGCTAGTAGGCCTGACATCATGTATGCTACATGTGTTTGTGCTAAGTATAGGGCATGCCCTAAAGAATCTCATTATTCTTCTGCAAAGAGAATTTTAAGGTATCTAAAGGGGATACAAGATCTTGGTCTATGGTACCCTAGGAATAGAGATTTTGAGCTAACTGGATTTTTAGATGCAGATTTTGCAGGCTGCCAGGAAGACAGGAAAAGTACCACTGGTATATGTCAATTCCTAGGTGGAAGACTGTGTTGGGTACATTGGAAAATGTGTACTAGATTTGGAGAAGCCACAACTTAGTCAATGATATGCATCAATGTGTATTTGATAGAAGTTTGAGTTTCATTGTGCAGGTTTTTAAATTTGAAGGAAAATTTTCTAAGTACAAGTGTCGACACTTGTGAAGAAACTGTGCCGACACTAAGGAAACTTGTGTCGACACTCAGGCGAACTGTGTCGACACACATACAAATTGTGTCGACACTCAGGGAAGTTGTGTCGACACCCAGCTGCTATGTCGACACTCAGGAAAGTTGTGTCGACACACTAGCAAAGTGTGTCGATACTTATAAAGAAGTTGTGTCGACACTCAAAGCTATGTCGAAACCTAAACAAGCAATTGTGTCGACATTCAGAATTGTGTCGACAACTTAAAACAGAATTATGTCAACACTTAAAACAGAAGATGAGTCGACACTAAGGAGCTATGTCGACACCTGAAGAAATTGTGTCGACACACAGGACTTGTGTCGACACACCAACTCTCAAGAGGCTGTGTCGAGTTTAAAAGTAATTGTGTCGACACACAGGACTTGTGTAGACACACACTCAATGCCAATTGACAAACACTCAACGCCATTTGTTTGTAATAGAAATGTCGAGACAAGAAGCTACTGTGTCGACACACAGGACTTGTATCGACACATACAACAAAAAGCAGTGTCGAGAAGCAGAAGTATGACTGTGTCGAGAAGCAGGAGTATTTGTGTCGACACCTTGAAGACTTGTGTCGACACTTAGCCTATATGTGTCAACACATGTAAAACAGTCTGTTAAGTGTTGTATGCTGAGTTGGACAGACATTAAAGAATCTGGTGATGTGACTGGTTACTTGACAACTTTCATAACTAACCGGTCTGACACCACTATCAGAACTGTCAAAAGTCCATTATGAACCGGATCAGCCGGTAACCATGGAGCAAGCTCTATATAAGAGACAGATCGAAAACGATTAAATAGAATCATCAACGTGAAAAGATCTCTAGATCATAAAGAAGAATTCTGACAGATCAAGGCCTGTCTGCAAGAAAGATTCAGAGTTCAATCTGAATCTAAGGAAGAAGCTGACTGAAGATCAACTTCAACTTGAAGAGTAGATCCACCTTATTTGTCCTAATCAAGAAGCTTTGAAAAGCTAAGTTAGGTTGGATCTGAAGGATCAGTTTATACAAGAACTGATCATGAAGACAACATCAATAGAGAAATCTAGCTGGTGAAGTTTTCTGAAACTTATTACTCACAAATTCTTGTAGGATTTATTGTTAGATCTGAGATTGTAAGCCTAAAATTATAAAGGCTGAGGTAGGGCAGTGTGCCTGAGGTAGGACTTGTGGAAAGTCTGAGTTGTAAGCATAGTTATAAAGGCTGAGGTAGGGCTGAGGCCAGAGGTAGGATTCAGGGAAGAATCTGAGGTAGGACTTGTATAAAGTCTGAGGTGTAGGAACAATTTTGGGTTCTGAGTTTGTAAGATTTGCAGATCCGAGCCAGTGGAAGGAAGTTAGGTTGAATCTAGTTATCTACTGGATAGGCAAAGGGGGAAAGTGGATGTACCCATATCTTGGGGAACCACTATAGATCTGGTGTTTGCTGTGCTGCATTTAATTTCTGTAGATAGAATTATTTTGTGTTAAAAGTAGTTACAAATATCTGTTTGCCTTAAAATCAAAAAGACACAAAAAATTAGAACCTATTCACCCCCCCCTCTAGGTGTTTAGGCTCTTGAATCAAAGTCTTTCAAGTGGTATTAGAGGGAGGTTCCTCAAAAGTTTAACTAACAGTCAGAGGATTTCTCCAAGGGTAAAAACAGACAACAAGAATGGGTTCAAGTGAAAATAAAAAAGAGTTTGGATCTATGAAATTGCCCATATGCAGGAAAGAATCTTTTGGCATTTGGAAAGAAAGGGTCAGGCTATTTATGGAAGCATCTGATCCAAGAATTTATATCACAGTACAGGAAGGCCCCTTCATCCCAATGAAGGTTTCAGTTCTTGATGCAAATATTCAAACTCCAAAGAGTTATTCAGAGATGACTAAGGATGAGATCATCTTGGCTACATTAGATAAAAGAGCTCAGAATATAATTATAAGTGTCATAGATGATGCAACATTCCAGAATCTTGTGCACTGTAAAACATCTAAAGAAATGTGGGATACACTGATTGTCTATATGGAAGGCACAGAAGAAGTCAGAGAGGACAGAAAGTCCATGTTGAATCAGAAGTATGAGAGCTTTAGGCAAATTAAAACTGACAGCATAGCTGATTGCTATAAAAAGTTTTTCAGAATAGTGAATGAACTGATGACATATGAAAGAGTCTTCAGTACTTATGAACTGAATGACAAGTTTCTTAGGTCCCTAACAAAGGATTGAGACACTAAGATATGTGCAATCAGGAAAGTGGCCAGACTGGCTGACACACCTCCACCTACATTTTTTGGAAAGCTGCTTTCATATGAAATGCAGTTTACTGCTAGGAAAGAGGAAGAGAAGGGAAGCAGATCTGAACATAAAGAAAAGTCAGTAGCCTTCAAGGTCGAGGGCTCAAGGAAGGGTAGGAGAAAATCTCCTTCTCCACCTAGAAGGAGTACTGAAGCAGAAGAAGGTGTTCCTGAAACAAGTACATCAGATAGTCATACATCTGATGAAGACTTTGCTGCCTTCACAAGACAATTCCAAAGGTTCATGAAGAAAAAGAATTGGAGAACCAGACCTTCATCTACATCTTATTCCAAGGATGAATACTACAGGAAGAAGAAAACACCTAAGGAAGACAGGTATGCTTCTAAATATGGTAAACAATCTAATTCTAAAATTGTGTGTTATTACTGCAACAGGTCTGGGCATTTCATAGCTGATTGTCCTGACAAAATAAAGGAGTCAAAAGACAAGAAGAAGAAGCTGGTCAAAGGCAAGAAGGAGAAGTCTCTAGTGGCTCAGAAGGAGAAGAGTTGGACAGACTCTTCATCTTCAGAATCTGAAGAAGAGGCAAAAGCATATGTTGGACTTTTCTCAATAGAAGAGGATTCTAGGGAACTAGAATTCCTACAGATGCTGGAATCTATAAATGGAGTAGAAGAATATTGCTGTAAAGGGCTGATGGCTCAATCTGAAGAAGATAAGTGCCAGGATCAGCCTGGACCAAGTAAGGTAAACAATTCACCCCTAGTCTCAGATTACTTTACTGGATCAGAATCAGAAGCATCTTCTTCAAAAGAAGTGGATGAATCTGAGTCTGAGGGGGATGTTCACCAACTCATTAATGAGTATGGTGGGTTGTTGCATGCTCTAAATAAGAGCAAGTTTCTTGTTAAAGAGAAGGCCAAGGAGATTGAGTCTCTCAAACTGGCTGCATCAGATTAAGCAAAATTGCTGGATCAAAAACTGAATGAGGTTGCCAAATTGAAAAATATTAAAGTTATTCAGATGGGCACAATCTCATTCAAAGAGAATCATATCAAGAAATTGGAGGGAAAACTTCAGCAAGAGAGAGAGCTAGTGGCAAAATTCTCCAAGACAAAATCAGTCTTACCTTTGATAGATAATTTTGTTTCACAAAAAGGAAAGACTGGTCTGGGCTTCAAGGGAAGAACTAGGGCTACCAATTATCATTAAAAAGGTAAAGTCCCAGTTCAGCCTCAAGCTTTTAATCCCCCTATTTTCTTTAAGAAGGTAGTGAATCCTACTAACAGGTATGATCATGACATTACACATGATCACTGTGAGCATGAAAATTTCATGAGCAAGGGTGCTAATGCCAATAGACCAATCTATAGGCATGCCCATCATATTCAAGAGGAGTTCTTGAAGAATGCTGTTCCAGCACCAACACTTAACAAGCCTACTGACAACAAAGTAAGAAGGCCTGTACCTAAGAATATGTATAATAGGTTTGAGTGTTGGTGTTGTGGCAAGGTGGGCCACTTTGCTATGGATTGCTGGTTTAACTTAAGTGTTAAAACCAAAAGTAGGATTCCTGTTAGATCATTCACAAGGTTTCAAACTAACAAGGACCTAGGACCCACTAACAAGTTGGGTTCTAAGGGTAAGTGATTCATTATTTGTTGCAGGTAAATCAAAGTGACCATACCCCTATATGGTACTTAGATAGTGGCTGTTTCAGACATATGACTGGAATAAGGAGAATGTTGAGGGACTATGTGCCCATAAAGAATGGACCAACAATTATCTTTGGTGGATCAGAAAAGGGAATCATAAAAGGATTTTGTAACATCTCTTGTGATTCAATTACTATCACTAAAGTGGCTTATGTAAAGGGTTTAAATCATAACATGATTAGCATAAGTCAACTTAGTGATCTAGGTTATGATATTTCCTTCCACAAAGGGGAGTGCCTAATAAAAAGGTCAAGTGATCAAGAGATCATTTTGACTGGCACTAGGAAAGGAAATGTGTATTGCCTCAACCTAGAATGTGAGTCTAACAACTCACCTATTTATTTGGTTGCAAGAGAGAAAGCTTCTCTATGTGTCAAATGGCACAAGAGGCTAGCTCATCTGAACTATAAGTCAATTGGACTGCTGTTCAGCATAGGATTAGTGAGGAATGGTCCTCAAGTTCAGTGCATAAAAGAGGGTGTGTGCTCAACTTGCCAAAAAGGCAAGCAGACTAAGTCCTCTTTTCAGTCACTTGACATCAAAGATTCAAAGAGATGTTTGTATCACATGCATATGGATTTGTTTGGTCCTATGCCAGTTCATAGTCTTGGTAGGAAAGCATACACACTTGTTGTTGTGGATGACTATTCTAGATTTACATGGGTTTTCTTCTTGAGGCAGAAATCTGAAACCCCAACTATTTTCCAGACTTTTGTCAGACAAATACAAAATGAATACAATAGCTCAGTGGTCAAAATTAGAAGTGACCATGGAACTGAATTTCAGTCTGAATGTATGACAAAATTCTGTGAAGAACTTAGGATTCATCAGGAATTCTCTTCACCAAGAACTCCTCAACAAAATGGTGTTGCTGAAAGAAAGAATAGGACTCTAATTGAAGCCAGTAGAACTCTACTGAATGACACTACTCTCCCTGAATAGGGCCTCCATCAATAAGAAACACAAGATGACTCCCTACCAGATTTTAAAAGGCAGAAGACCAAACATATCCTATTTCAGAATCTTTGGTAGTAAGTGTTTTGTACTAGTCAATGGTAAATACTACCAAACTAAGTTTGCTGCCAAATCCCTAGAAGGGATATTTGTTGGGTACAACAACCATAGTAGAGCATACATGATCTACAACTTGAATACTCAAGTTGCAAAAGAATCTATGCATGTTGTATTTGATGAGTCAATGTTTATTAACAGTGAATTGTCTAGTTCTTCAGTTAGTCCTACATGTCTAACAGATAAGCTGGACAAGCTGACCATCAATGAAGATGTTCCTGCTAAACTGGATGAGGATAAAGATGCCAGCTATTCAGAGGAAGATCAAGTCCCTCTGGGTAAAGAAGAAAATATGGAGCATCAAGATGAGGAAACTGGAGATAGCCATAATGGTGACAGAATTCCTCCAGTAAGGAGACACCTGAAGGATCATCCAGCTCACCAGATCATTGGTGATGTAAGTCAAGGTGTTCTAACAAGGATCAGGAGTATGAATACAGTTTTATGTTCCAGCTTTCTATCTCAGATATAACCCAGGAAGATTGCAGAGGCCATGCAAGACACCAAATGGATTGATGCAATGCAAGAAGAGCTCAGACAGTTCAAAAGGTGTAACGTTTGGGAACTGGTGCCAAAACCTAAGGATCATAACATAATAGGAACTAAGTGGATCTACAGGAACAAGCTTGATGAGAATGGCATAATAGTCAAGAATAAGGCTAGACTGGTAGCAAAAGGCTACAAGCAAGAGGAAAGTAATGATTTTGATCAAACCTTTGCTCCAGTGGCAAGGCTGGAGGCAATAAGGCTGTTCTTGGCCTATGCTGCCTATCAAGGGTTCAAAGTATATCAAATGGATGTAAAATTAGCATTTCTGAATGGTGATTTAAAAGAAGAAGTCTATGTAGAACAACCCTCAGGTTTTGTAGACTCTCACTTTCTTGATTATGTGTATAGGCTTAGGAAAGCTCTATATAGGTTGAAATAAGCTCCAAGGGCTTGGTATGAAACCTTGTCTGCCTTCCTCATTGAGAATAAATTCTCTAGAGGAAAGATAGACAAAACTCTATTCTATAGGGAATCAAAAGTCAAGATAATACTAGTCCATATATATGTGGATGATATTATCTTTGGTTCTACTGAAAACAGCCTTTGTAGGAAGTTTGCCAAACTTATGCAAGGGAAGTTTGAGATGAGTAGTATGGGTGAGCTGAAGTTCTTCTTGGGACTTCAAGTTAGACAGACTGAGAGTGGGTTGTCCATATCCCAGTCTAAGTTCACTAAGGAGTTGATTAAGAAGTATGGTTTGGACTCAGCTTCTTCAATGAAAACTCCAATGGGAAAAAGTATGCCTATATGTAAAGATAAAGCAGGGAAACCTGTTGATGAGTCTTTGTATAGAGGGATAATTGGCTCCCTATTATACTTGAATGCTAGTAGACCTGACATCATGTATGCAACATGTGTCTGTGCTAGGTATCAAGCATGCCCTAAGGAATCTCATTATACTGCAGCTAAAATAATTTTGAGATATCTTAAGGGCACACCTAATCTAGGCCTTTGGTACCCTAAGAATAGAGATTTTCTATTAACAGGTTTCTCAGATGCAGATTTTGCTGGATACAAGGAAGACAGAAAAAGTACCACAGGAACCTGTCAGTTCCTTGGTGGGAGGCTGGTGTCATGGAGCAGCAAGAAGCAAACCAGTGTAGCTATATCAACAGCTGAATCAGAGTATATAGCTGCAGGTAGCTGCTGTGCACAATTGATGTGGATGAAACATCAACTAGAAGATTATGACATCTAGGTAAGTAGAATACCATTATTTTGTGATTCTACAAGTGCTATTTCTATTGCTAAGAATCCTGTGTCACAAAGTAGGACCAAGCATATAGAAATAAAGTTTCATTTTATTAGAGAACATGTTGAAAAGGAAAATATTAGTCTAGAGTTTGTAAAAACAGATAATCAAATAGTTGATATTTTCACAAAACCACTGGATGAAACTAAATTCAATAATTTCAAAGTTGAATTTGGTATGTTGAACCTAGAATAGGTTAACAAAAGTTTCCATGAGTAGCATCAGTAAGCACCAAATTTCTCTTGAAATTTGTTTAAGTATAATGTTTGTGTCGACACAAGCAAGTTGTGTCGACACACTCAGTATGTTTTGTTGATAAAGAAAAAGGATGTGCCGACACATAAACAGTATCTATGTCGACAAGAGAATAGGTGTCGACACAACCTTGTCGAGACAATAAGTCGTTAGGATATTTATGTCGACACAAAATGTTAGTGTCGACACAACTCTGTCGAGACTTAAGTTGTCAGTGTCGACACAGACGCAAGTATGTCGACACATACTCAAGTATATCGACACATAAATGTGTCGACTTAATATACGTTTTGTCGACTTAGAAATTAGTATGTCGACACATAGTTGTGTCGACTCAGCTTAAGTTCTGTCTAGACCTAGGTAATTTTTGTCGACACAAAAACTGATTTGTCGACTTAAGCCCGACGTTTGGTCTGCCCTTGACTCAAGTATTATAAAAGGTGAATCCAAAATCTGGTCGACTACGCTATCAGAATTTCTGACTCTACACCTTATGTCAACATAGACCTTCTCTTCTCTTCTGCTCTAGCACTTACGACAATGGCGCCAAACCAAGAAGACAAGGTTAATGAAGGTTACGAATTGGTTCGCGAGGGTTTCACAACTGTTTCTGACGAAATTCAGGGAGTTATTGCCCTAATTTCTGTAAATGGACTAGAATTTTTGTTCTCAGAACTGACCAAAATTTGGAAGAAGGAAGTCATGGAGTTCTACACAACCGCTACTGTGGACACAGAAGGACAGAAAATCAATGCGACTATTCAAGGTACCAGGGTAAAGCTCATACTAAAATCAATCAGGAAAGCACTACATCTACCAGTGATCAAGGATATAGATGAAATAACTCCTTCCTAGATAACTGAAGCATTAAGCTGGTGTGGACTGAATCCCAGCATTAAGATTGGTTCATCCATCAATAGAAAAGGGATGAATTCCCAAGGAAAATTTATTTCAGAAGTGGTGGGCAAGGTGATTATATGCAAAACAGGAGGACATGATCGGATTTCTGCCCACATGTTCAATTATATGGTGAGAATAATATTCAAGGTAAACACTGACTGAGCAGCAGTAGTGTTTGATAAACTATAAGAAGGAACAAAGAAACCTAACCTGGGAAGGATCCTCAGCCTATGCTTAACATCAGTAATTCCAGATGTTCTGAAACAAGCAAATGGCTCTAAGATAAATCATATGAGAAAAATAGATGTAAGGATACTGTCAAGGTGGGACAGAGTTCTAACCAAGGAAGTCCCTGCTCCTAAGGAGCAAACTAACAAAGATAAGAAGAAAAAGAAGGTGGTTATACAGGCTGACTCCTTCAATGATTCTGAGGAGGAAGTGGTCTTAAGTTCTGATGAAGACCAGCAACAACAAGATGTTCAAGCTAAAGCAAAAGACTGTGAGCCCCAAGAGCAACAAATTGAATCTACTCCAGGGGGAGAAAACTGAGAAAAAGAAACTGAGTTGCCTGCCCAAGGGAGAGGTATTGATGATGATGTCTTGGATAGTGACTTAGCTGCAGACACAATAATGGATGTTGTATCTGAAATCAACTCTGTAGCTTAAGTAACTGATAAAAATGATGCTCAACATGAGTCAGTAAGTTTCTTCTCCACAGACTAGTGATGAATTATAGTATTCTCCTCAAAAATTGTTCAAAGGGACACTTTTGTTTACACAACAAAAGAGGTCTTTCAAGTGGTATTAGTCTTTTCAGTAGTTTTTTTAAAAAAATACGTAATCATATTCCTTCTGAACAGATACAACGTGAATTTACAATGGAAGAATTGTTTCCTGAATCTCTTCCTGATAGGACTGAGGGGAAGGAAATTGAAAAAGAAAAGGAAATTCCAAGGACTGAGGGGGAGTTATCCAAGGATACCCCAGCTGAAAAGGACACTGTTGATATTGAAAGTACATCTGAATCTTTTGAAGATGAAGAAGCCACATTGGCTAAGAAAAGAAAGCTGTCTGTATTAAAGAAGAAGAGTTCTGGATATAAGAAAGCTTTGCAAGTGGGAACATCACCATCTACATTAACTGTGGACTTCAGTTCTTTACTAATCCAGATGCAGATAAAATTAGACAATCAAAGGCAGACTTTATAAAAATATGTAGATGAAACTCATAAGGAGTTATAGTTTCAGTTGGCCCAGGACATAAAATCCATTAGATTTGAAGTAAATCAAAATAAGAAGGAGATGACAGATTGCTTCCATAAAGGAGGTAATGCTGTGGTGTTCCTGGCCAAGCAACAACAAGATATACAAGCTAAAGTGGATGAGATTGAATTCAAGCAGGGATATGTACTGGAAAATCAGATAAGGATGAATGAAAATCTCAAGGATTCCCATCATGAAATATTGAAAAAGCTCACTGATTCTAGCACCACTCTAAAGGATGAAATCTCAAAGCAAATCCAGGAAGATATATCTGCTATCAAAGCCACATTTCAAGAATCTCAGGAGAAAAAAAAACTTCCTGACACAATTCAGAGCTTTTTTTAAAGAGGGAACTGAATATATAGCTGATCAAGTCAGGTTCCAGAAAGAAGATTTTAGAGATCATGTTGCAAGAGAAGTCATAAAGGGGGAGATAGTACTAGTCAAAGCCAGCTCTGACCATGCTAAATGGACTACCAATAGCATCAGAGCCACTCTTGGATATCCTCCTCTGTGTGATGATGCTAATGTAGCTGAGTCTGGGATTCAACCTGATTATTTTGAAGGAGATCAGCCTGAAGTTGCTCAGGTGATCTACCCCCCAGCTGATTTTGAAATGGTTTAAGAAGAAGTGCTGAAAATGTATAGTCCTCCACCAGAGGTACAAAATGTAATTCTTGAAAAGGTTGAAATGTCAGGAGCTGCATTGGAAGCTCAAAAGGAAGCTCAACTCTCCAAGAAGAGATTCAGAGAGCAGGCTGAGCTGAAGCCAGATTTTGAGCAATGGAGCCCAACTTCTAGAAATATCATACTTACTGCCTGGAAAGCTGTTAAGGATAAAACTCATGATAGGGGTAAGTGGTATTCTGAGCAAGAATGGAATAAGTATCAAGCTGGACAAGAAGCAATTCTACAACATAGAAGAAGTGCTAAGGCTGGGAAGCTACCTGCTAATGTTCAAGAGCCAAGCAAGTACTTCCCCAAACCTTTTCACTATTTTGAAAGACAAAAGATCAAGGCTGAAGAATTGAAGAAGAAAGCTTTCAAAGGGAAAAAGCTAGCTGAAGATGCTGAACCTTCTGTGCAGGCTAAAATCAAGTCTGGCAAAGGGATAGTTATTAAGGAACCTAGTCAGTAATAGGATTGCTAGGTTCTTGTAATAGAATAATGTATTACTTTTCCTTTTGTTCTATAAGAAATTTATGTAAACTAAAGTTTTTCTGATCAATGAAATCTGGTTCAGTATTGAGTGTGTGTTGTTTACAATGATTATGTAATTATCTGCTCTGAAATGTTTTTACTTTTATTACAATTTTGTTTTATCTAAAGAGATGTATATCTTTAACTAAGGGTTATGACTTTTCCAAATAGGGGGAGATTGTTGGGTACATTGGAAAATGTGTACTAGATTTGGAGAAGCCACAACTTAGTCAATGATATGCATCAATGTGTATTTGATAGAAGTTTGAGTTTCATTGTGCAGGTTTAAAAATTTGAAGAAAAATTTTCTAAGTACAAGTGTTGACACTTGTGAATAAACTGTGCCGACACTCAGGAAACTTGTGTCGACACTCAGGCGAACTGTGTCGACACACAGGCAAATTGTGTCGACACTCAGGGAAGTTGTGTCGACACCCAGCTGCTATGTAGACACTCAGGAAAGCTGTGTCGACACACTAGAAAAATGTGTCGACACTTATAAAGAAGTTGTGTCGACACTCAAAGCTATGTCGATACCTAAACAAGCAGTTGTGTCAACATTCAGAATTGTTTCGACAACTTAAAACAGAATTATGTCGACACTTAAAATAGTAGATGAGTCGACACTCAGGAGCTATGTCGACACCTGAAGAAATTGTATCGACACACATGACTTGTGTCGACACACCAACTCTCAAGAGGCTGTGTCGAGTTTAGAAGTAATTGTGTCGACACACAGGACTTGTGTCGACACACACTCAATGCCAATTGACAAACACTCAACGCCATCTGTCTGCAACAGAAATGTCGAGACAAGAAGCTGTTGTGTCGACACACAGGACTTGTGTCGACACATACAACAAAAAGCAGTGTCGAGAAGCAGAAGTATGACTGTGTCGACACTTGGAGTATTTGTGTCGATACCTTGAAGACTTGTGTCGACACTTAGCCTATATGTGTCAACACATGTAAAGCAGTCTGCTGAGTGTTGTATGCTGAGTTGGACAGACATTGAAGAATCTGGTGATGTGACTGGTGACTTGACAACTATCATAACTAACGGGTCTGACACCACTGTCAGAACTGTCAGAAGTCCATTATGAACCGGATCAGCCGGTAACCATGGAGCAAGCTCTATATAAGAGACAGATCGAAAATGATTAAATAGAATCATCAACGTGAAAAGATCTCTGGATCATAAAGAAGAATTCTGACAGATCAAGGCCTGTCTGCAAGAAAGATTCAGAGTTCAATCTGAATCTAAGGAAGAAGCTGACTGAAGATCAACTTCAACTTGAAGAGTAGATCCACCTTATTTGTTCTAATCAAGAAGCTTTGAAAAGCTAAGTTAGGTTGGATCTGAAGGATCAGTTTATACAAGAACTCTTCAAGAAGACAACATCAACAATGAAATCTAGCTGGTGAAGTTTTCTGAAACTTATTACTCACAAATTCTTGTAGGATCTATTGTGAGATCTGAGATTGTAAGCCTAAAATTATAAAGGCTGAGGTAGGGAAGTGCGCCTGAGGTAGGACTTGTGGAAAGTCTGAGTTATAAGCCGAGTTATAAAGGCTGAGGTAGGGCTGAGGCCGGAGGTAGGATTCAGGGAAGAATCTGAGGTAGGACTTGTGTAAAGTCTGAGGTGTAGGAACCATTTTGGGTTCTGAGTTTGTAAGATCTGCAGATCTGAGCCAGTGGAAGGAAGTTAGGCTGAATCCAGTTATCTACTGGATAGGCGAAGGGGGAAAGTGGATGTACCCATATCTTGGGGAACCACTATAGATCTGGTGTTTGCTGTGTTGCATTTAATTTCTATAGATAGAATTATTCTGTGCTAAAAGTAGTTACAAATATCTGTTTGCCTTAAAATAAAAAAGACACAAAAAGATTAGAACCTATTCACCCCCCCTCTAGGTGTTTAGGCTCTTGAATCAAAGTCTTTCAGACTGGTATCATGGAGCAGTAAGAAGCAGACTAGTGTTGCTATCTCCACTAAAGAGTCAGAGTACATTGCAGTAGGTAGCTGCTATGCTCAATTTCTGTGGATACAACATCAGCTTGAAGACTATGATATTATGATAAGTAGAACTCCTCTATATTGTGATTCTACTAGTGCAATTTCTATTGCTAGGAATCCTATTTCACATAGAAGGACTAAGCACAATGAAATTAAGTATCATTTTATTATGGATCAAGTTGAGAAAGAAGACATTTGCTTAGAGTTTGTCTCCACTGATAAGCAAGTGACTGATATCTTCACTAAGTCACTAGATGAAGGCAAGTTCAACACCTTAAAAATTGATTTGGGTATGTTGAACTTAGAATAGCTTCAGGTACTCCCTAAGGTATTATGTTTGGTATATGCTTATTCTTTTTGCAGGTGCTGCAGACCTTATGGAGAACAAGATGAGAGTATGTGCTCCTATTAAGGGGGACCAAGTACAGCAGCTGCAGAACTAAAGGCTTTCAATGCGAGAGTAGATACTTCTTATCAAGAGGTATCAATAGCTGCAGGACTAGAGACTTTCAAATGGTCTTTTCAAGTGGTGTAGAGACTTTCAGTTAAACTAAATTTCAAGCGCTGTCAAGTGGTATCAAGTTGTATCATGACAACCCTTTATAAGGGGCAAGTTGGCAGCTGTACTCCTGGATTCTTCTACATCAGCTATGGAGAGAACATAAGGGGAGAGACAGACCTGTTGCTCTTTACTGACTATCTGAAGAGGTCAAAAATGGGGAGAGATGAGACTGATCAAGATCAAAGGGGAGAGATAGAAGATGACTCTCAGAAAGGATCAAGCTCCTTCATGAAAGAAACACAAGGGGAGAAAGTCATGGGGAGACAAGGTTGATCAAGAAAGAAAGGATCAAGCTAAGAGGTAATCCTCTAAAGTGTAACTCACCCTGCAGTAATCTAGGGGGAGTAGGTAAAATTCATTTCACTGAATTTAATATGAATATGCTTTTATTGCATGTATAATGTGTATCTCATTGGCTAAGGTACTTGATCAGTGGTTTTGACATCTTCAAATACGGGAAGATTGTTGGGTCCATTGATCCCATTATCCCTGATTTGATGATGTAAAACATGTCAATGAGATAAACATAGTTGTCTTTGATGTATGTTTAAGTTCATGCATACAGGTTAGTCTTTGTCATAATGATTGGACAGCTTGTTCAAGAGACAATGATAGGTGGACTCAAGGTGATAGGCTGGAAAGTCAGAAAAATGCCTACGTCCAAAAGTGTTGAGTAAAGCAAGCTCACTCAACGCCATTCAGCTAATAGCGCTGAGAGAAGGCAGACAGTCAAAGCTGACTGAATTGCAAAGGTAGAAATCTGGCTAGGTCCAAAAGCGTTGAGTGAGCTCAACTCACTCAACGCCATATGACAAGAACCATTGAGACAAGGTTATCCTGTCAAAGCATAAGCAGTGAAATCCATAATTTTGACTAAGTCCAGAAGCGTTGAGTGAAGCTTCATCACTCAACGCCATGTTAAGCCTGTCAATACCAAAGCTTAAGGAGACCGAAAGTTCAACTAAGTGAAGTAGAGTTGAGTGAAGCTCACTCACTCAACGCCAAGTGAAATTGCTCTGAGTCTAGCCTTACTGTGAAGAATCCAAAAAATCGGCTAAGTCCAGAATCATTGAGTGAGGTCAGCTCACTCAACGCTATCAGAAAGATAACTGAAGAATGGGTTAAAGGGAAAATAACGTTGAGTGAGGTCAACACTCTCAATGCTCTCAACGCCATTTAGTAAGAGCTGAAGAAATTTCTAAGTCTAGAACCGCTGAGACTACTATTCATCGAGCTGATCTTTGCTTTCGTCGAACGCAATTCAGATTTCGTGGAACATAGTTCAGAATCATCGAACACAGCTTTTTAGATGTAAGGAGAAGATTTCGTTGAACTCAGCTTTCAAATTTCATCGAACACAACTTTCTCCTGTAAGAAGAAATCAGCTATCAGAATTTCGTCAAGCGGAGTTCAGATTTCGTCGAACTCAGCTTTCACCTGAAGGAAGAACTCAGCTTGAGAGAATTCGTCGATCTAAGCTTCACTGTTTCGTCGAGCTGAGCTTAGGTTTCATCGAACTAAGTTCAGATTTCTTCGAACGCAGAATTTCAGAAATGTTAGTTGATTTTGACTAAGTCCAGAAGGATGCTGACTCAGCAAAGTCAAGAAGTAAACAAATTTATGATTAGATACAAATCGACATTAACGTCACCATCAGTCTACAGTGGATCTCAAGTTAATTAAGCTGAGGTTTTTACCACCGTTAAAAACTGGGACACGTGTCTATCATCTCGTTATTTTGATGGGATTATAAATAGAAGAAGTGATCGAGATCTGAAAAAGTTTTTTGAATTAAGTTTTCTGATTAATTTTCTTAGAAAACGAGAAGCGGAGTTATTGTCTTCATCCAGCATTGTTGCAGAAGCCAAGAACTTAAAATTTACAATCAGAAGGGCTTCTGAGTAAGCTGTTGCATTCATCATCTGCTCTAGTAAGATCAGAGTAATTCTCTGAGAGAGACGAATCAGCCTAGGCATTCCCTAGCTGAAGTTATCTTTTCGATCCAAGCTGAGCCAGAATCTAAAGATCAATTCGCTTATCAGATAAGAAGAAGAAAAGGGCTGATAACTATTCAGTCCAGATTGGGAGACATTCCTGAAGGAGAAGCAAATTAATCTGCTAGTCGATTCCAGAACAAGTCGGGATACAAATTCAAGATTGCTGTATCATCTTGTTGCTGGGAAGAAAAAGTTAGGGCTGAAATTTGCTCAGTCCAGGTCAACAGACACATAGACTTTCCTCTATTGTCTGTAATTCAATTTTATTGATTAATTC
Source organism: Platanthera zijinensis (assembly GCA_039513925.1). Classification (NCBI taxonomy): domain Eukaryota; kingdom Viridiplantae; phylum Streptophyta; class Magnoliopsida; order Asparagales; family Orchidaceae; genus Platanthera; species Platanthera zijinensis. The sequence goes on from CM077097.1 coordinate 73,935,972, forward strand.
TGTGTAAGATTCATTTTGAATCTGAGTGGTAAGGTTAAGGCCTGAGGTGTAAGCCTTCTGTTATAAAGGCTGAGGTAGGGCAGGGATTGCCTGAGTTGTAAGCCTGGTTATAAAGGCTGAGGTAGGGCAGGATTGCCTGAGCTGTAGGAGTGTGGATTCACTCTGAGGTAGAGTTCTTGGGAAGAACTTGAGGTGTAGGATCTTGGAGATCTGAGTGGTAGGGCTTGCACCTAAGTTGTAGGAGCAAGTTGGGCTATGAGCTATAAGATCTGAGGATCTGAGAAAGTGGAAGGAAGTTTGGCTGAATCTTGCTTATTGCTGGATAGGCGAATGGGGAAAGTGGATGTACCCATCAATTAGGGAACCACTATAAATCACTGTGTACTGTGCTGTGTGTTCTGTGATTGTTGTGTGTGCTGTGATTGCTATGTTCAGATAATCTATAAGCTGCCAAGAATTTTTAAATCTGACCTATTCACCCGCCACCCCCCTCTAGGCGTTTAGTTGTTCTTGAAATCAAGACTTTCAATTATTTTATCAAAAATATTTAAGGGTTTGTTTTTAAAATGAAAATAAAAGTAACACGTAGGGTTTTGAAAATAGATGAGGTAGAGAGCCCTCGATTTTGATTTAGTCTGGAAAATACTTTTTAAACAAGAAAAACTATACTTTTCTTTATTAATTAAAATACTTGACCGTAAAGGTTCTATAAATATGAGTGCACCTCTATCGAGGATACATCCACCTGTGATTACGTACTTTGACTGAACTTTCGTATCTAATCCAAAATACCTTAATTCACGCTTTACGTTGTGAACCCCAGTATTGACCTCCTACTAGTCTTCGAAGGTTCAACCCGAGAGGCTTACACTCATCTCTTTCGAGAATGAGGTGATGTTTCTCTTTTACTGAGAGTGATCAATATATAGGTAAACCTTAATTTTTTAATTTAAAAACAGGGTTTTTAAAATGTAGAAGTAATATCCTTCCCAAAGTTCATCTCAATCGAGTGCAAAAAAGTTTATAGCTTCTCATCAGGATGGAGGTGGTAGTAGAAAAGTAAAAGACATATAAAGGTGTAGAAATAATATCCGTCCCAACTATCTTAATCAAGCGCTAAAAAGTTCTTAGCCTCTCATTCCGGGATGGGGGTGGCAGTAGAAATAAAAAGAAAAGAAGAAAAGTACATACACACACACCCTGTCTCAATAGAAATTAAAGTTAAGTTAAAAGCAATAAGAGATGAAAAATTACTGAAAATTGAAATTTATTACTTAATCAGTGTTACACACTAGGAAACCCAAACTATGGTTAGGAAAAAATTGCTCAAAAACTACTCCTAACTAATATGTACAGCTATGTGGAACTCTACCAGTTCTTCTCTAAACCTCTGCCTTGGCCATCTATTTATAGTCAAAAATTTTGAAGTGCACGCCCCCTAGTGCGTGTCTCATGGGCATGTCACTGACGTGCCATCTGTGGATAGAATGGTGACTTTTGGATTGAATTGAACAAGTATACGGGCGTGACTTGAAAGTCACAGGCTGTCCCCAATGTAACACCTCCCCTGTAATGACCGTATAATATGGGTCCGGTCGGAGCCCCACAACATACAGACGCCACAGCTTAAGCATTATATGATGATATAAGTCTACCCAACTAAAAACTCAGCATAAAACAACGGAAACATACAACCAAAAAATAGAAGTTATCCACCAAACCAGGAGTATAAAAACGGCCTTAAGGCCTTACACAATACAAGTCCAAGACTGAATAACAATTCTATCAACGTGCAAAAGCACTCTTAGGCTACCTCGACATGCAAGCCGGATTACATCTCATGGATCGTAGCATTCAATCAAAACATAAGCAAATATAAGAAAGTTCGCTTCATGAGGCTTAGGCCTTTTTTGTCGGCGAGCTTGCTTCTGCTTACGATCCTTGCCCTGTAAAAATTTGTTGTAATGTGGGTCAGCAAAGGCTGACCTCAATTGTGTAAGCAACACATCTCCTTCCAGCCGTTCCTAGCAGACCCCGGGGCACTCCCTCACCCTGCTGGTCAGCACTCCGTATGCAATATACATAAACATGTAAAGCGATAAAACAAGTTTGGATGTCTCATACAACAAACATGTTTCTACGTTTAGAATATAGTGAAAGGGGCCTACAATGCAGCATGTATGCAAACCTTTGTTTCACCCAAGGCACCCTATAGCGCATGATTCTAACACATCATCAATGCATAGCATCTGGGTACTTCCTATTTCCCCATCGGCGTTCAAGCCGCATATAAAAAGGGTACTATAATTTTCCCCTAACGACATACAAGCCTCCACACAAAACTCTTGCCAAGGCCCCACCCGCTCGTGGGTCTCAAACCCGGGCTTTCCTGCAAGCTATGACCTCTCACGTCAGGATTTCGTATCACATACAAACCGATTCTAAGAACCCTTGCTGGACCCCACCAACTCGTGGGCTTCATCGCCCGGGTTTATCTTAAGCTTGGCATTCTTGTCAGTTTTACAGAAGGGGACTAGTCTCGTCGGGACACTCTCCCCACATGACTTGCACGTCATGAGATAGCTAGCCGACCACGGAGACAAGACCATGCCTTAGCACATCACAAATAGCATCTTGCCATAACGGATTTCTACCAAAATCCTTAAGTTTCGCCATGCAATATCACCGAGTCGGACTAACGGTCGCGACAACGGCTTTACCCACAATGCCTAATCCACTAGCGGAGCGGATTTCTAATTAAAAATTATGCCGGGGATGGACACAATCGACCCGGTGGTCCTCTTGAACCATGGCAACCCAAACCACTCTCATTTGCGAGATCTGGTGCCTAAATACTTGAAATAAAATCAAGAAAAGGAAAAGATGTCATGCACGCATCCTATAACCAAGTGGAGAAATGTCATTACAATACGACCCCTCTTCCTTGCAATGGAAACCTGATCTTGACGGATTAAAAGATGCGCCTCTACGTCCTCTCCACGGATCTTGCCTCGGAACGACGATTGGAGCTCCGAAGCTTCGTCAATGGCCGAAGAAAGCTTTCTTCTTCCGAACTCTTTCTCTCTCAAAACCAAAGTCAACTCCAAAATGAGCACAAATGAGGGAGAGAACCGCTCAGCCCTACTAAAACCCGTCGGGCAGAAGATCATGGGGTCCAGAATCAACTTTGAAATTAAATCAAAACAGCTAAGAAAAACGATCTACAAAACCCAGAAATTCGGCAATTTAGTCAAACGGTTAAGAATTCGTCGAGCGCCCTGAGCTCGACGAATGGTCCCAGGGCTCGAGGAAAAAGCCCTCAGATCGACGAATAGCATTGAGCTCGACGAATAGCTCTGAGCTCGATGAATAGCTCTGAGCTCGACAAACAACCCGAGCTCGACAAAAAGCATGAGCTCGACGAACAAATCTGAGCTCGACAACCAGTCTGAGATTGACAAAAAGCTTGAGCTCGACGATTAGCTCTGAGCTCGACAACTAGTCTGAGCTCGACAAAAAGTCTGAGCTCGACAAATAGCTCTGAAGCTCGACAAACAGTCTGAGCTCGACAAACGTCGCTGAGCTCGACAAATAGTCGTGAGCTCGATAAAAAGTCCCGAGCTCGACAAACAGCCATGAGCTCGACGAAAAGGCCCGAGCTCAACGAACAGTCGTGAACTCGACGAAAAGGCCCGAGCTCGACGAATAGTAATGAGCTCGACGAAAAGGCCCGAGCTCGAGAATAGTCGTGAGCGGCCTGCTTTCACCACTTCAACTAGATATGTAGCTCTGGAAAACCGTGGTGTTACAACTCCTCTCCTCTTAAACAAATTTCGTCCTCGAAATTAATCTCCATATAGGAAAACAACAAGAAAATTATTGCAACAAATTAAAATATTATTACAAAAAACTTTACACAACCAATTTCATTCAGGAAAACAGCAAGAAAAATGTTGTTACATAGTAAAACATTTTTACAACAATGTTATATGAACGACTCCATTCGTAAAGATAGCAAAAAGATTGTTACAACAAATCAAAATAGTGTTCCAACAACACTTTGCAAACAACTCCGGATAGTCCTCGCGCATTGCTTGCTCACGCTCCCAAGAGAACTCATTTTGCCCGCAGTTGTCCCAACGCACCTTTACGAGCTTCACCTCTTTGTTCCGCAACTGTCGAACTTTTGAATCCTCTATGCCCACCGGACGACTTTCGTCCTCAAGTCCTCTTCTATCGGCACCGTTGTCGGTTCGATCAACACAATAGCCTCCACCAAGTCTTTCCTCAAGACGGAGACATGGAAAACATCGTGTAATCCACTCTGCTCCAAGGACAATGTCAACCAGTACGCTGCTTCTCCAATACGTTCTATAACCTCGAACGGTCCCAAAAAACCTCGGACTCAACTCCATGAGTCGGCAAATCCGCGAAATGCCTTTGAATGACTTGATCTTGAGATAGACCCAATCTCCTACTGCAAACTCCACATTCCTATGACGAGCATTAAAATACTTTACTTGACGGTCTTGGGCAACCTTCATGCGCTCCTAAATGGTTCGCACCAACTCACATGCATCAACTACCACTTCTTTTCCCAAAAGTTTGGTGCCTCCCACCTCTATCCAAGACATCGACATTCGACACCGCCTTCCATACAAAGCTTCGTATGGCTCCATCTTTATACTTACCTGGTAACTATTGTTATAGACAAACTCCACCATGAAGAGGTGGTCTTCCCACTTTCTCCCAAAGTCGAGGGTACACATACTCAGCATATCCTCCATTGTACGATTCGTTCTTTTGGTTTGTCCATCAGTTTGAGGATAGAACATCGTACTGAACTTGAGATTCGTGCCCAGACTCTTCTGAACTAGCCTCCAATCTTTGGACGTGAATCGTCCATCACAATCACTAATAATACTCTTAGGAATCCCATGTACTCGCATAATGTTGTAAACATACAACTCTACCAGCTTTTCCATGCTGTTCTCTTTCCGATTTGGGATGAAATGAGCCACTTTGGTCAAGCAATCCACGATCACCCAAATCGCGTCGTTACCCTGTTGCGATCGAGGTAAGCCATGCACAAAGTCCATGGAGATGTCATCAAATTTCCATTCGGAAATAGGAAGAGGCTTCAGTAACCTGCCTGACTTCTTATACTCGGCCTTCACTAAGGCACAAGTTTTGCACTGACTCACGTACAAAGTTATGTCCCGCTTCAAACCAGGCAACCAAAAGGATTTATTCATATCCAAGTACATCTTTGTACTGCCCGGGTGAATGGAGTACTTCGTAAAATGAGCCTCAAACATCAACTCCTCGCAGAGCTTGCCAAACTTCGGTACATATATCCTTCCGTCCTTCCTCAATATCCCATCAATCATCTCCTACGCGCTACCTTCACCCTTTTGAGCTTCCACCACGAATGGCTGGAACTCTACATCCAAAATAGTCGCTTCCCAAACACGATCGATTAAGTCATTTTGCAACTCAATCCAGTTCAACCGAGCGATACTAGACTCGCCTCTAGCTTCACACTCAATGCCAAGGGGCTCCCAGTCCCGCTCCAACCACTCATCATGAGCTTCTATCCAACCCCCTTGTCAAGAGTATTTTCTACTCAGGGCATCTACCACCACGTTGGATTTGCCTGGCATATACTGAATCGCCACTTCGTAGTCTCCAAGGAACTCGACCTATCTGTGCTGCCGCATATTGAAGTCCTTCTGATCTAGTAGATACTTCAGGCTTTTGTGGTCCATGAAGATCTCCACCTTCGCACCATACACATAGTGCTGCCACAACTTTAATGAAAAAATTACTGTCGCCAATTCAAAGTCATGGACGGGGTAATTCCTCTCGTGAGGCTTCAACATCCTGGACCCAAAGGCTATCACACTCTATGTTGCACCAACATGCAACCCAACCCGCATCTAGAAACGTCACTGAAAATATGAAATCCTTCAGTCCCTTTAGGCAGACTTAGGATTGGAGCTGTCATCAGCCTTCCTTTTAGGGTGTCAAATGCCTAACTGCACTCCTGAGTCCACACAAACTTCTGGTCCTTACAAGTTAGAGAGGTGAGAGGTACAACTATCCGCAAAAAGTTTTCCACGAACCTTCTATAATACCCGGCTAGTCTAAGGAAACTCCAGACTTCCGCCATGGTTCTCAAGATCGGCCAATCCCTGATGGCTTCAACTTTTGCCGAATCCACCGCCACCCCATTGCCACTAATTATATGGCCCAAAAATTCCACCTTCTCCAACCAGAACTCAAACTTCGAGAAATTTGCATAAAGCTGATTCTCTCTCAACACTTGCAGGACTAATCTCAAATGAGTCTCATTCTCCGCCTCCGATTTGGAGTATACCAATATATCGTCAATAAAGAGAACTACAAAAGAATCCAAGTATTCCCAAAATACTCGATTCATCAAATCCATGAATACTGATGGTGTGTTCGTCAACCCGAACGACATCACTGAGAACTCGAAATGACCATACCTCTTACCAAAATATGTCTTGGGTATGTCCTCATCTCGAATCTTCAACTGATAGTACCCTGACTTCAAGTCCAACTTAGAATATACTACTGAACCCACCAACTGCTCGAACAGGTCATCTATCCGAGGAATCGGATACTTATTCTTGATAGTCAGTTTATTCAACTCTCGGTAGTCTATGCACAACTGCATACTACTGTCTTTCTTCTTTACAAACAACACCGGCACGCTCCAAGGTGAAGAACTGGGTCTAATATACCCTTACTCCAACAGTTCCTTCAACTGTACTTTGAGTTCGGCCAACTCTTTTGGTGTCATCCTAAAAGGAGGACGTGAAAGCGGCCTAGACTCTAACACTAACTCAATCGAGAAATCAATCTCCCGCCGAGGAGGTGCTTCAGGAAGCTCATTAGGAAACACATCCTTGAACTTTGCCACTACCGACACTTCCCCAAGTGATAACCTGGAAAGACGAACCTCCAATAATGCTATAAGAGCTACTCCTCTCTGGTTAAATGCCCGCACCAACTGAATGACCGAAATAAGGGAGCATGCCACTCCACTAAGGCCCTCGAACTTAACTTATGCATGCCCTTCACTTCTCAAGGTCACATGCTTAGATAGGCAGTCAATACTGGCACGCTGCTCTGCAAGCCAGTCCATTACCAAAATTTTTTCGAACTCAACAAACGGTAGAACCACCACTACCAACATGAAGTCAACTCCGTCTACACTCCAAAAAATGCGCCCCTTCGCCCTGGTAGTCATGGATGACCCATTGGGCATGCACACCTTCAGCTCTGCGTTCGCCGAGAATGGCTCAACTCCAATTCTCCGGATAAAGCTTTCCGCAAGAAAAGAGTACAACTCTCCCGTATCAAACAATACCCTAGCGGGGTATCCAGAAACTAACACAAATCCTAAACATAGACGACAAACATAAACAGTTTTGAAAGTCTAAAGCAACATATAAATATACATAACTTTCTCATACCTTTCACCACATCGGTTTGCGGATCGCTTCTTGTTGCCCAAGGTTATAAGCCCTTGGCTACACAGGTTGGAAACGAGAAGCGCTAGACTCCGCCATCTTTCCTTTTTCTACGATGCTGGAGCCAGACTGCACAGAATGCTCCTATATTGGCTCCTGCTCAGCACCACCCTCCATACAAAAATGAGCTATATGGCCTGGCTTGCCACCTTTAAAGCACGATGGTGGTCCCTTGAAGTGAGACCCTCCAGACATCATGTTGCTTTTCTCACCTGACTTGAAAGGATAAGGATTTTTCTTCCACCTATTCCTGTCAGACTTCCCTTGTGATTGAGAAGTCTTCCCTTCTCCCTACTTGGCTGCAAACCCCTTGCGATATTGGGTTCACTCCATATCACTTTCCAACGTTCTGGCAGCCTCAACAAGCTCATTGAAACCAGCATTCTTCATAGATATGATGAGTTGTCTCAGATTCTCCCTCAGCCCATGATAGAAGAGGTTGTCCCTTTCCTCATCGTCGGCCATGGTTGTCCCAGCATAACGAACAAAACGAGTGAACTCCTGAACATACTCGTCCACCATCTTGTCTCGCTGCACCAAGTGCAGAAATTGCCTCTATAGGGCCAGCCTTATCGACGCAGGAATGTACTTCTTCAAGAAAGCATTCCCGAACTCTTCAATGGATGGGGTGCGTCAAGGAAACTGGCGACCGCTCTGGCTCACCCACCACAACTTAGTGTCTCCTTCCAACATGAAGGTTGCAAACTTAGATTTCTTTTCCTATGGCGTCTCTGCCGCCCTTAGAAGTTCTTGAATCCTTGCCCATCAAACCTCCGCATCGGTCGGCGTGCCGACTCCCTTAAACATTGGAGGATGGAAGCTTATGAAATACTTCATTTGCCGGTCTCCGTGCCCAACAACCACTCTTTCGGCCAAAGGCTCTGCTTGTCTGGCTCCTCTACCCGGCACGGCTGTTGTCACATCCGGGGTAAGAGGAGTTTCTACCTGCATAATAAGGGTCACAACCTGAACTTCCGCTGCAGCTTGGGCCACTACCATTGCTTCTGCAAGCATGCAATAGAAATCGGCCGGGGTTACCCCTATTCCCAACGGACCTGGAGCAGTAACACTGCTCGCCGAAGGCTCTTCTCTTGTTCTTGACGTCCCTGCCTCGCTTCTTGCACCCTTAACAAAAGCAAGGTAAACACGAATTAGTCTCTATTCACAAGACTCAAACACAAAGACACTCATGGTCCTGAAATACTCCTATGTGGATAACTTCTCTACGCGATCTGATTACGTTAAATCGGCCGCTAAACCTGACCTTGGACACTAACCTTGCCTCTGATACCAAATTGTAACACCTCCCCTGTAATGACAGTATAATATGGGTCCGGCTGGGGCCCCACAACATATAGACACCACAGCTTAAGCACTATAAGATGATATAAGTCTACCCACTTCAAAACTCAGCATAAAACGACGAAAACATACAACTAAAAACTAGAAGTTATCCACCAAACCAGGAGTATCAAAACGGCCTTAAGGCCTTACACAATACAAGTCCAAGATTAAATAACAATCCTATCAATGTGCAAAAGAACTCCTAGTCTACCTCGTAATGCAAGCCGGATTATATCTCATGGATCATAACATTCAATCAAAATATAAGCAAATATAAGAAAGTTTGCTTCATGAGGCTTATGCCTTTTTGGCCGGCGAGCATGCTCCTGATTACGATCCTTGCTCTGTAAAATTTTGTTGTAACGTGGGTCAGCTAAGGCTAAACTCAATTGTGTAACCAACACATCTCCTCCTGGCCGTCCCTAACGGACCCCGAGGCACTCCATCACCCTACAGGTCAGCACTTCGTATGCAATATACATAAACATGTAAAGCGATAAAACAAGTTTAGATGTCTCATACAACAAACATGTTTCTACGTTGAGCATATAGTAAAAGGGGCCTACAATGCAGCATGTATAAGAACCTGGGTTTCACCCAAGGCACCCTATAGCGCATGATTCTAACACATCATCAAAGCAGAATATCTAGGTACTTCAAATTTCCCCATCGGTGTTCAAGTCGCACACAAAATGGGTACTACAATTTTGCCCTAACGACATACAAGACGCCACACGGAACTCTTGCCAAGGCCCCACCCGTCCGTGGGTCTCAAACCCGGGCTTTCCTGCAAGCTCTGACTTCTCACGTTAGGATTCCATCTCACACGCAAACCGATTCTAAGAACCCTTGCTGGACCCCACCCGCTCGTGGGCTTCATCGCCCAGGCTTGTCCTAAGCTTGGTGTTCTCGTCAGTTTCCCAGAAGGGGAATAGTCTCGCCGAGACACTCTCCCCAGATGACTTGCATGTCACGGGATAGCCAGCCAACCACAGAGATAAGACCATGCCTTAGCACATCACAAATAGCATCTTGTCACAACGGATTTCTACCAAAATCCTTAAGTTTCGCCATGCAACATCACCGAGTCGGACTAACGGTAACGACAACGGCTTCACACACAATGCCTAATCTACTAGCGGAGCGGATTTCTAATGCAAAATCATGTCAGGACGGACACAATCGACCCGGTGGTTCCTCTTGAACCATGACAACCCAAACCCCTCTCATTTGAGAGATCTGGTGCCTAAATACTTGAAATAAAATCAAGAAAAGGAAAAGATGCCATGCACACATCCTATAACTGAGAGGATAAATGTCGTTACCATACTAACCCCTCTTCCTTGCAATGGAAACCTGATCTTAACGGATGAAAAGATGCGCCTCCATGTCCTCTCCACAGATCTGGCCTCGGAACGACGATCGGAGCTCCGAAGCTTCGTCAATGGCCTAATAAAGCTTTCTTCTTGTTCTTCCGAAATATATATATCTCTCTCTCTCAAACCCTAAGTCAACTCCAAAATGAGCACAAATGAGGGAGAGAACTGCTCATCCCAACTAAAACCCGTCGGGCAAAAGATCCTGGAGTCTAGGATCAACTTTGAAATTAAATCAAATGACTAAGAAAAATGATCTACGAAACCCCGAAATTCGGCAATTTAGTCGAATGGTTCAGAATTTGTCGAGTGCCCTGAGCTCGACGAATGGTCTAGGGCTCGACGAAAAAGCCTCAGCTCGATGAACAGTGCTGAGCTCGACGAAAAGCCTTAGCTCGACAAACAGATCTGAGCTCGACGAAAAGCCTGAGCTCGACGAACAGCTCTAAGCTCGACAACCAGTCTGAGATCGATGAAAAGCCTGAGCTCGACGAACAGCTCTGATCTCGACAAAAAGTCTGAAGCTCGACGAAAATCCTGAGCTCGATGAACAACTCTGAGCTCAAGAAATAGTCTGAGCTTGACGAATGGCACTGAGCTTGACGAATAGTCGTGAGCTCGATGAAAATTCCCTAGCTCAACGAACATCTGTGAGATCGATGAAAAGGGCCAAGCTCGACGAATAGTACCGAGCTCGACGAAAAGGCCCGAGCTCGACGAAAAGGCCCGAGCTCGACGAAAAGGCCCGAGCTCGACAAATAGTCGTGAGCGGTCTGCTTTCACCACTTCAACCTGATAGCTAACTCTGAAAAACTGGGGTGTTACACCCAAGGCGTGGCAGATTGGCTTCTTCAGAATGTGATATCTAGACTTTTGCTTGGTCACGACTGAGGTCACGGGCGTGACAGCTAGCACAATGGGGGTTGTAGGGCATGACTTCATTTTGCTACCTTTAAGTCTTCGGCATGGTGCGACAACGGGTTGATTGCTTGGTCACGGGTGATTTCACGAGCGTGATAGGTGGAACACGGGCGTGTCACCCGGGCGTGACTGCGCTTGCTGGCCAAAATCTGTCGAAATACTGGAATTGCTAATTTTAAAGTTACATGCCCTAGGTCACGGGCGTGACCTAGGGGCGTGACATTGAATTTTTGCCGAATTGCCCAAAATGTCCAGAAATACCTACAGGGCACAAAAACAGGTTATGTTAGAACTGAAAATTAAAAAGAATCGATTTATTTAGATATGTATATAATATAATTACATTTTTTATTAAAACAAAACATAAAATACACAAAAAATATATATTTTTTTTGATACTCATCAAATACCCTCATACTTAAGCTTTGCTATTTCAGAGAAAAAGTCTGAGTCGACTATACGAACAGTTATAAAACATCTAATTTAACTATCAGTTTTTTATATCAAGGGAAAATATACATAAAAAATCCGGAGTATAAAGCGTTAAGTCCTACATTATGCAAATGATTTAGCTAGAAATAAATGTTCGTAGCTATAAAACTTCTTGACAAAACTAAATAGCAAGCAACATTGTAATCATTAGTAACAAGTTAGATTGGAATTAAAAAAAACTATACTTTGAAAGAATACGATGGAAAAAAATAACCTATTAAATATGCTCTCTCAAAATTTTAAGCAAAATTACATCAAGTTGTAGTGATTTTATGGGATACAAATTTGGTGTTTGCCTATAATGCTGGCTATGATGTAGAAGGTGATGAATTTAATCCTCTCATCTTATTCTTGCTTATTACAACTGCTTAGGACAATATTTTCCAAAACAGAAAAAAAACTTTGCAGAAGTGCATTTTATTTTATCCTAATGTATATGTTTAGGAGCACATACTTCATTTCATATAGTCTTTTAAAAATTATTGGATGCCTATGGTTACAGAATGAAATCTTATTCACATTGACATAAAATCTTTTCATTTCTAGGAGTGCATACTCCTAGATGCTTGCTTGCGTAAGAAAACAAGCCAAGCAAAAAGTAAATAGGTAGGGGGTTTCAAAATTTTTTTTTCAAAATTTAGAAATTTTTTTTAGAGCAATTTATAATAGCTTGGAAATTTCTATATTTCGATAAGAGTGAAGTTAAGATAATTACAGTCTACATATATTTGGCTAACATAATACACATGCCTCTATTTATAATAAATCAGAAGTAGTGCTCAAAATAAATCCTCTAAAAAATTAAATGCACAAGATATTCTTTAAAACTTAACCCCAGATATTTAGATCTATCTATTTATGATAAATAAACGCCTAGTAAATTGAAAAACTAGATAATTGTTTATACATCAACTCAAATATTTTGGTTTTTATTTTATTTTGGAAAAGAGACAAATGAAGTAGGGGTTTTAAATTTTATTTTCGGATGATTGATTAAGCAACATATATACACAAGAAGACTTTTTATTTTTATTATTATTTTTATATTTTATTTTATTTTTTGTTATATATATATATATTTTTTTTTTGTTGAAGAAAATTCTAAAAAATATATTTATACATATAAATGCAGTTTTTAGAAAGAAAATTTTGGAAAATAGTTATATGTATTAATCAGTTTTTAGCAAGGAAATCTACCCACATACTTATGTTGTGCATAAGTATAAAGAAAAAGAAGGTATATACAAAACTGAAAGTACAATAAGATAAAGAGGCTTTCTTGATTGGAGGTAGGAGAGGCCGTAAGCAAAACCTATAAAGAAATAAAAGACAAGTAAAAAACAGATAATTATGGGGTGTCTCCCACAAGCGCTTTGTAAGCTCCAGGATGGCGCTCCGATAGCATCTTGGAAATCTGTACAATTTAAGTTTTCAAATTTTTAATTGATCCGGTTAGATTTCGAATATTGGAATCATTTGTAACAATGTATTTTGCAAAGATGTCTTCTATCTAGGTGGGTCGTAGTGGTTGTGATTGTGGTGGTAGTGGTGCAAATCCAATTGGACTTGCATTAGGCGAGCACTAAACATTATTTGGGTTGCTCTGTGATAAATTTAGATGATTTCTAAACCCTGAATTGTATGTATGTATTATTAATATTTGGGTTATAGGAGGGAGGTTGATATGGATTCCCCATATAATCAACACGCTCTTCTATTATATTATTATTAGTTGAATTCCAAGTAGGGGTAGTGGAGGAAGTCGACATCTTCGCTACTTTCCTAGTTAGATATTCTACTTAAAGTGCTAAATTGGAAGAAGCGTCGAGCTCATAAAGCCCAACTGGTTTATTAGGGTGTGACCTAAGCACGTTCCATTAGTAGGCATTCATGTCCATTTCCTTAAACAAAGCTTTAGCGGCCTCGGGGGTTTTATTATTTAGCGTTCCCCAAGCGACAACATCAATCATTTGCCTAGTTTGGGAATTCAAACCATTATAAAATGTCTGCACTTGGAGCCAAGATGGCAGTGCATGATGTGGACACCTACATAAAATTTTTTAAAGCATTCCCAAGTCTTATAGAGAGACTCAGACTCGTCTTGAACTAAGGAGGAAATATCCACATGTAATTTAACTGTTTTAGCAGGCAGAAAATACTTTGTTAAAAACTTTTCGGTCATTTCAGCCCAAGTAGTGAAGGAGCCTCTAGGTAGAGAACCCACCACTACTTGGCTTTTGTCCGTAATGAAAAAGGAAATAAACGCAAATGAATGACATTATCAGTGACGCCATTTATTTTAAATGCGTCGCATATTTCTAAAAAAATTGACAGATGGGTATTTGGATCTTCATCTAGCAATCCATCGAATTGTACTGAGTTTTGAATCATTTGGATTATGCTAGATTTAATTTGTAAATTACTATTAGCAATCGTGGGACGAACTATACTTGACCCGGTGTCGTCCAAGTTTTGTCTCGCATAATAAGACATAGTCCTTTGAAGTGCCACGACTGGAATTTATTCTGCCATAGCTTCTACGTGCGTGATTCTGATAGACTCTTCCAGATTTAATGCTTGGTCTTGGTCACGAGATCGAATGCGTCAGGATATGTGCGGCCGATTTCAGGATCAAAATCAAGATTATGATCAATTGAAGAGTTTCTTAGGGTCATGCACTAAAAACTATTATATAAAAACAATTTTCAAAGAGTTTTTTTTATATTTTTTTAACACAAAATAAAGAGACAAAAATAAAAGTGTTGTTAATAAAACTAAATTTTTATTAAAACAAAGGTTTTATAATCAGAGAATTTGTAGTGTGCTTATTTTTATAAAAACAGTGGTTGTTAATAACAACTAAGATAAAAGTAATAGTAATTCTTTTTTATTTCAAATATTAACACAAAATTATCCACGACAACGACGCCAAAAACTTGATAAGTAAAAATTAGCTTTGGTGATAGTTAAAATTGAAAATTAAGTTGTATTTATAAATTATGCGTTTGTATGTTCTATCTTTTTTTTTACTTATATACTTCGATTAAAGCAAGCGTACCTATCGAGTAATAGTATAGTATTTTAAAATATCAATGTCGTATTTTCAACGGATCTGTGTTGAGTACTCTACTTTAAGGAATGGAACTGTTATTTTATCGAAAAGATTTAATGTGGGGAATTGTCTTCACAATACCCCAGATTTGTTGGAAGTCAGACCTGAAACTAAGATGAATTATGTTGTATTTGATGTTGTGTTTAAGTTGTGCATGCAGGACTCTATTGCCAAGTGTAAACCAATGTCAGTCTATAGTGGGTCATCAAACACAGGACCATACAATGTAATTCCTCATTGTGTGATCCAAGGTGTTGACTCATGTATAGCCTCTCTATTGGGGTACACTTTGTTTCCATGCACTTGGACTACTGGACTCTGGAGTATTGAAGACTTTCTCAGAAGAAATTTTTTCTAAGTCCACATACTCGAGTAGTATCTTCTATATACTCGAGTAAGTGACTTAGTACTCGAGTAGATTGGATTACATACTCGAGTAGTTCTCAAGTTACTCGAGTAAGTGTTCTGATCGTACTCGAGTTGATCTGGACTTCTCATCTCAAAAAGTTTCTAAGTCCATATACTCGAGTAAATCCATTCATATACTCGAGTATCTCTTTTCCTTACTCGAGTAGGTGTTTGTGTACTCGAGTAGAGCCTTAGTCATACTCGAGTAGTCTCTTAGTTATACTCGAGTAGGGCTAACTGTTCAGTCTAAATATTTCTAAGTCCACATACTTGAGTAACTTCGCTCATATACTCGAGTAAGTTGCTTAGCACTCGAGTAGATCCTTCTTATACTCGAGTAGACTGGCTTAGCACTCGAGTAGATCCTTCTTATACTCGAGTAGACTGGCTTAGCACTCGAGTAGATTTTTCTTATACTCGAGTAGTTTAGATTAGTACTCGAGTAGATGTTTCTACTTACTCGAGTAATCTGTCTAGAGTAACTCGGGTAGTTCTTCCAAGGCACTCGAGTAGTCATTTCTATTACTCGAGTACATGTTTCTCTTATCTACTCGAGTAGCAGACCTTTATACTCTAGTATCTTATCTAACCCGAGTATGTCGGCTCAGAATTCCAGAAATCGTTAAGTCCAGAATTGACAGAGATTTGAAATTAACCTTTTTCTGATTGGTCCACGTGTCAATCTTAATTACGATTATGACCATTGGAGATAGCCTATAAATAGGTCTTTTCAGATTTGACTAAATATACGCGTTTACAGAGATTATCTTTTGAGAAAGAGAAAATCCCGAAAACCCTAATTTTCTCATCCGCCGCCATTACCGTTTTCGGAAGAAGCTCTGGATCGTCTTCTCTCAGCCGCAGCTATCGATCTCTGATTCTCTAGCGATCCAGACTCAAGAAGAATCATCCGATCTCTCCGTGCTTCATCGTCTCTGATTTACTTTCTTGATCGTGGTGATTCCAGATCTCAGAATCGTGGATCTCAGTCAAGTCTTCTTCAACTGTTTCTGTTCAAACCGAAAAGCTCTCAAGAAGAAGATTACGTCAAAGATCCAGATCTGTGATATTCTTGTTTGTAAACTTTATTCAAACAAATTTCATTATAGGAGATCTTTCTCCGAGTGGTAGGAAGTTTTATCTTCCGAGTGTAGATCCGTTTGGGATCGAGTTTTGTAGGAACGTGGTTTCGAGGTGTAGGATTGTTTTTGCAATCTGAGATAGTGGAGTAGCCGAGTCTTGTGATTTGCTAGATCGGTGTGAAAAGTGGACGTACCCAAGATTAGGGAACCACGATAAATCTCTTGTCGTCTGTGTGATTGCTTGATTACGGATCTGTGCTGTGTTATATTTTTTATTCCGTATTTGACACAAAATTCACCTATTCACCCCCCTCTAGGTGATTTAGGTTGACAACTTAGCGCTCTCATTTAAGGGTTTGTTTTTAAAATAAAAATAAAAGTAACACGTATGGTTTTGTAAATAGATGAGGTAGGGAGCTCTCGATTTTGATTTACTTTGGAAAATACTTTTTAAACAAAAAAAACTCTACGTTTCTTTATTTATTAAAATACTTGACCGTGGAGGTTCCATAAATATGAGTGCACCTCTATCGAGGATACATCCACCTTTGATTACATACTTTGACTGAACTTTCATATCTATTCAAAAATACCTTAATGCGCATTTTACGTTGTGAACCCGACTATTGACCTCCTACTAGTCTTCAAAGGTTCAACCCGAGAGGCTTACGTTCCTCTCTTTCAAAAATGAGGCGTTGTTTCTCTTTACCTGAGAATGATCAATATCTAGGTAAATCTTAAGTTTTTTATTTAGAAAATAGGGTTTTTAAAATGCAAAAATAATATCTTTCCCAAAGCTCATCGCAATCGAGTGCTAAAAAGTTCTTAGCCTCTCTCATCGGCATGGGGGTAGTAGTAGAAAAGTAAAAGACATATAAAGGTAGAGAAATAGTATCTGTCCCAACCATCTTAATCAAGCACTAAAAAGTTCTTAGCCTCTCATCTGGGATGAGGGTGGTAGTAGAAAAAAAGTACTTATGCACACACCCTGTCTCGACAGAAATTAAAGATAAGTTAAAAGCAATCCAGAGATGAAAAAAATACTAAAAACATAAATTTATTACTTAAAAAGTATTACACACTAGGAAACCCAAACTAGGGTTAGGAAACTATCACTCAAAAACTACTCCTAACTACTATGTACAGCTATGTGGAACTCTACCAGTTCTTCTCTAAGTCTTTGCCTTGGCCATCTATTTATAGCCAAAAATTTTGAAGTACACGCCCCTTACACGCCCCCTAGGGCATGTCGCCTAGGCGTGTTGCTGACATGGCATCTATGGATAGAACTTTGGTGACTTTTGGATTGAATTTAACAAGTACACGGGCGTGACTTGAAAGTCACATGCATGTCAGCTGGGCGTGTCCCCGAGGCATGACAGATTGGCTTCTTCGGAGCGTGACAACTGGACTTTTGCTTAGTCACAGCTGAGGTCACGAGCATGATATGTGGCACATGGGCGTGTTGCAGGGCATGACTACAGTTTGCTGGCTTCAAGTCTTCAGTATGGCGCGACATCGAGTTGATTGCTTGGTCATGGGTGATGTCATGGGCATGACAGGTGGAACACGAGCGTGTCACCCATGCATGACTGTGCTTGCAGGTCGAAATCTGTCGAAATGCTGGAATTGCTAATTTTAAAGTTACACGCACTAGGTCACGGGCGTGACCTAGGGGCGTGATATTGAATTTTTGTCAAATTGCCCCAAATGTCCAGAAATAACAATAGGGCACAAAAACAGGTTAAGTTAGAACTGAAAATTAAAAAGAAACAATTTATTTAGATATATATAATATAATTACATTTTTTATTAAAATAGAACAAAAAATACACTAAATATATATATATATTTTGCTACTCATCAACTCCCAGTCCGAGGATGATCATGCAGAGCATTTACACATTGTTCTGGAGCCCCTGAGGAGTTGTCAGTTGTATGCCAAGTTCTCTAAGTGTGAGTTTTTGCTATCTTCGGTGGCATTCCTTGGTCTTATTATTAATTGAGAGGGAATCACGGTGGATCTGGTGAAGGTGGTTGCAATACGGGAGTGGCCCGTGTTGTCTTCTGTGGAGGAAATCCGGATTTTTCTTGGACTTGCCGGTTACTATAGGTGCTTCGTGGAAGAACTTCTAGCGGATAACATTACCCCTCATGACCCTAACAAGGAAGGATCAAAAAATTGTATGGTTACTAGCATGCGCGGAAGCTTTCGAAGAATTGAAAGGTTGTCTCACCACGACACCTATTTTGTTCTTGCCATGTGGAACAGGGGGCTATGAGATCTACAATGATGCCTCAAGGAGCGGCTAGGCTGCGTTTTGCTACAGCATGGGAAAGTGATAGCATATGGCTCGCACTAGTTGAAAGAACATGCGAGTAACTATCCTGTCCATGATTTGGAGTTAGCAACCGTGATTTTTGCTCTGAAGCTGTGGAGGCACAACTTGTATGGCATGAAGATCGATATCTATATAGACCATAAGAGTCTGAAGTATCTGTTGGATCAGAAGGACTTAAATATGCGCCAACGAAGGTGGATGGAGTTCCTTGGGGACTACACCTTCAAGATACATTATGTCCTTGACAAATGTAATGCGGTTGCTGATGCGTTAATTCGCAGGGCTCCCGCACAGGCTAATTGGATACTGATGCATGGTGAGCGTCTTATTCGAGATTTGGAGGCCTTGGTGATCTCTTGCGTTGATAGTAGGTCTTGTGCTGAAACACATTTATATTGGACAGAGGTACAGTATGACCTCGCCGACCGGATTTGGCAGACTTTGGAGTTGGACGACAGTATGAAATGCTACATGGCTGAGTCTTTGGATGGGTTAAATGCCCAGTTTACTATTGTTAATGTGTTTTTATGGAAGAACCGTTGATTGTGCGTCCCAAAGGTGGGTAAACTATGGGAGGAATTAATGTATGAGACTCATTATACCAAGCACTCGATTCACCCGGGGAGCACAAAAATGTATAAAGATATGAAAAAGCTGTTCTGGTGGCCTGGACTGAAAAAGGACATAGCGCTATATGTGGCAAAGTGACGGACTTGTGTCTTGTTGAAAGCCGAATATCAGAAGCCCGGTGGATTTTTGAAGTCTTTACCTATACTGGAATGGAAGTTCGATAATATATCCATGGATTTTGTGCATGGTTTGCCGAGATCGTAGAAGGGAAATAACGCCATTTGGGTGATCGTTGACCGTTTGACAAAAGTGTCACACTTTATCCAGTACAGGAAGGACGATTTTGTATAAAAGTTGACAAAGCTTTATGTGAATAATATTATACGACTGTACGGTGTACCCCATAACATCGTGAGTGACCGAGATGGTCGCTTCACATCTAATGACTGGAGGCTAATACATCAACTATTGCGTACCAATCTGAAGTTCAGTACGACTTTTCATGCGCAGACGGATGGTCAGACCGAGAGGGTAAACAGGACGATTGAGGACATACTTCGAATGTGCGCCCTAGATTTCTGGAAGAGGTGGGAGGATCACCTGTTTATGATCGAGTTCGCTTACAATAATAGCTACCAAGCAAGAATCCAAATGGAGCCCTTAGAGGTCCTTTATGGTAGAAAGTTTCGTACACCATTATTGTGGCTGGAGATGGGCGAGTCAAAGCTGTTTAAGCGGAAGAAAGTAGACGATGCGACTTCGATTGTTCGAACAATTCAGGAGCGGTTGCTGATCGCTCGAGATAGGCAGGTTAAGTACTATAATGCTAAGCATAGAAAATTCGAGTTTGTCGTGGGCGATTGAGTTTACCTAAAGATCAAATCGTTCAAGGGCGTGTCAAGGATTCGACGCTTGAAAAAGCTGAGTCTGAGATACCTTAGGCCGTTTGAGATTTTGGAGCATGTCGGTGAAGCCTCCTATAGGTTGAAGCTTTCAATGGAACTTAGTGGTCTGTACGATGTGTTCCATATATCGGTGTTGCGGAAGGTGATGCAAGAGCCTATGCAAGTGGTTGTGGCGGATCAGGTACCGATTGAGGTTGGACTGACAACGAAGGTCAAGCCCATTCGCATTGAGGACGTTGAAGTCAAGCAAATTCACAATAAGTCTATCAGGATGGTCAAGGTCCGTTGGGACAACTGTGGCTAAGAGGAACTATCGTGGGAGCGGGAGCAAACCATGAAGGTGGAGTTCCTCGAGTTATTTATTTGAAGTACACAGTTTGATGTTGTTACATCTTTAGTTTCATGCATGGATTAATTTCGGGATGAAATTCTTTAAGTAGGGGATATTTGTAACGCCCCAAATTCCTAAAGAAGGAAAATGGTTTCTCTAAGATACCGCCCGGTGGTAAGTAATTATCGCTATCAATAGTACCATACGAAGGGTGGCAGAGCGTTCGGGAAACTACTGCACAACGATAGAGATACAATTGGCGTTAGCTCAGTCCATTTAATGGGCGAAGCTCTCGGGTTGTTACTGCGCGACGGTAATAGTTATCGGATGGCAGTAGTGGAAGGGGTCGTGTCGTAACCGACGTTAGATACTGCGTGGCCGTAGTAACCTATCGAGCGATGATAGTTGGTTGTAACGGCGTGTGTCGATCTATGATTGGGGGTCTTGGGCGGTGGGCGCGCAAATCGAGCCATCGATTGGGGTACCGTGTAACGGTAGCATGTTACCTCCCGGCGGTAACTCACTTTAAAGCCGGGGAAGTGGCATTTTCACTTCATTTTCTTATAAGCCCTAAGTCTGAACGACTGGAGAAAGGAGGAGGAATGACGGTCGAAGGAGATCACGCCGCTATTGGATTTTTGGAGTCCCAATACACGAGATAAGTATGAATCTATGGAGGTAAAGCTGTAGCAGTCGTTTCCATCCGGCTAGAATCTCTCTCATGGCACCGAAACGGACTTCTAGGGTAACGATCCTCTTCCTTGGACATGTGAAGTTCTTCTTTTTGGCATATGAGGGTAGACGCTCCACAAACACGTAGAAGTGGTTCTCCCAATGGGTAGATCCTTGTATCCCTGTTAGTGTTGCATTTAGATTCGAAATCAAAGTACAGAATAGACATGCTGTGTGAAGCCCATCTGGACAGGATGGACTGGATTGGTGATGTTTGTATGTTACGTATATCGGAGAAGACTCCATGGTAATCGTGTAGATTTCCGAATCTCGGGATGTGCAGTTGACTGTAGAGAGAGTACCGGGGGATGATCTCTGGGAAAACACCTTGTTAAGAGGAAGAATCGACAGTCTGTCCCCTACCACGCTGCGGTAGCTCCCAGTGAGCACTGTATTGTTTGTAAGGCCTGTCTTGTGGAGACCTGGGGGCCATCATTTGGTGAGGCCTATCTCTTGAATACCTAGGGGCCAATGTGTGGAGCTGAGAGCCTGTGTGGCTAAGCTTAGTCGGCCGTGAGTGCTAACCTAGGATCAAAATAGGGTTATGTATCTTACAGATGGGAAAGGGGATGCTGACCCACATCATAGCTGCCGTGCCCGATGATTTGAGCACGGGAAATAGATAAACTGTACCCAACCATATATTGATCGACTTGGTCGTAGCCATAGGGGCGTTGTATTTGGCCTTAAAATACTAATAAGCCCAAACAGTGCTGACCATCGCAAAGAACGGAGGTGTGACCTTTAAGGTCCTGTGCACCGAGAATGTGCCCTGAGAGCACGGGGCATTGGACGGTCGAGCAAACGTCTGTGGCGAATGGTGCTTAAATTGCATGTTCTTATTGCCAATATTTGTATATACTAATGCCTCCAGGGAAGGAGCACCGCCACCCCGAGTGAGGGGTGGGGTCGTTATAATTTGGTCAGCTAATGGTTGCCGTTGCTATATTTGCCACCATTGCGGTGGAATGTCTTATGCAGGTGCGGTGGAATGTCTTATGCAGGTGCAGCGAAGCCAGACAGGAAACAACGGGCCGGAGCCCATAGTTGCTAAGCTAGCCCTCGAAGGCCAAAGCGATTTAATCATCTTTATTTATCGTTCATGTGTGGCCGGTCTATGTGCCGATATATGTAAACATTATTATTTGGGAAAAACCTTGTAAGGCCTTAAGGCCGCAACTTTTATGTATTGCACTTTCATTCCTAACTAGTTGTGTGGACAATCAAATGGTTGGGTTCTTATAAGTATTTAATTAACTTTCTCTAGAATGCACTCTGAGTTAGGATAAACGTTTACGGATTATGGTCTCAATAAGTAACTCCACTAACTGTCTGTAGTATATGGCGTCGGGCCCCGGGCGGACCTTCTGTTATATGCTATGTGACGGATGGGGTGTTACAAGCGTTGTACTTGCTCTTTTATTTTTCATGGCTTGAGTCCTGGTAGCTGATGGAATGCAAGCTCATGGTAGCATCAGAGAGTGTCTTAACTCAATCTAAGGGTCGAAGAAGGTAAGAATTCAATCTGGTTGCGGGGCTAAACCTGGCCAAGAGAGCATTGCTGGAGAATATAAATATTCAATCCAAGTGTTAGAAAATGTAAGTATTCAATCCGATGGCGTGATTGCAAGGGGGGCAGGCCCTGGCGATAGTGGGGTGTTGGCTTGTAGTAAAGGAGGATGAAAGTTAGGTGATAAGATCTATCTACCTCTAGAGGGGGGGGGGGGGGTGAATAGAGTAAGTTCAAATAGATTAATGTATTTAAAACTTTTTGATCTACTTAGTGTAGAGAGTGAGTTATGCAATGATTAAATATATGACAAAGCAAACAGCACACAGCAAGAAGTAAACATAAACCACAGAAGACACAAGGAAATTATAGTGGTTCCCCAAACTTGGGTAGTCCACTCTTCTATCACCCTTTGATAGGAATCCACTGCAGGATGGTTGATCAGGTGTCCTGGGCACCACCAGATTTTTTGATAAGGTGTCTTGCCACCACTGATTTTGACAAGGTCTCAGCTAACCAAAAGGGTAACTTTTGAAGGGAGTTAAAACCCTGTACAGATGGAATAAGGTAAAGAAAGGATGAGTATGCTTCTCTGTCAACTATCAAAGAGAAGCTTGTGGATTTTGATGTTGTCAAAGCTCCCCCTGAGATGTAGATGAGTTCAGGTAGAAGAAGCTTTGCACAAGGGTGACAGGCTCTTCACTGCTTGTCCTTCTTCAGCAATAGATAACTCATACACTGAGTGTTTGATGTCTGAAGGTAGAAGGCAGTCTGTAGAAGAGTTGATTGTAGAGCAGAAGAGAATCAGAGAGAATTGATGATGATATTTCTCTGAGTGATGTTCTTCTCTTTGAATTCTCTGCAGCAGATTCTGTGAGAGAGAGATGATGAAGAATGTTCTCTGTAACAAAACTGAATAACTGTGTATGTCTCTCTCGAAAAATCTCTGAGTAATAGAATTACTACTGTCTGATAGATAGCCGTTGGCAGGGCATTCAATGCATTCCTTAACTATCCATGCCTTGGAAGGAAGTGCCTTAATTGATTTCCAATGAAAATTCCTTGAGATATGGACCAATTAAGTCTTGAAACGGCCAGGGGATCTCTTGCAATAACTGCTTTGATGATCTTTAATTTGAATTTCAAAAGTCAACAGACGGGAGAACCCAAAACATTGAATTCATCATAAATCGTCGATCTGAGCTCGACTATCCGTCGATCAGAGAGTGATTAAGGATGCAGAGAAAATCACGCCAAAACGTCGAGCAGAAGTCGACGTTACGTCGAACTGAGGACGACGCTGCGTCGAGCTGCGATCGACTATGCGTCGAGCAGCGGTCGACTACGCGTCGAGCTGAGGACGACGACACGTCGAGCTGGGGTCGACTATCCGTCGAGCTGAGCAGAACTAAAATCTCAAATATCCTAAGTTCTAAACTCACAATCAATGACCTATGCTATACAATGAGGTCATGCATCCTTAGCATAGTTATCCTGACCCAAATATAAAAAGGGTGTTCCAACAATCTCCCCCTATTTGGATTAGGATTACTATTCACATGATTATAAGGAAATAAAAAGCATACAGAAGATTAAAACACAGACAAAACCATAAACCACAGATAGAAGCAGGAGCAGATATATAAATATCAAAAGTGTTTATGGCAGTTGTAAGGAGGTGGAGCCATCTTACATTACTTCTTCTTTGGTTCTTCTTCAAGGCTTTTCTTGAACTTGATTTCTCTCTGAGGATTGGCAACATCTTTCCTGGATCTATAATCCTCAGAAGTACCCAAGGAAGTTATGCTTTTTCCACTGGGAGGAACAGCAGCAGGATGCAACTGCATGTACCTATCAAATTCAAAGAATTTGCTGGAATTGTATTTGTCCAATTCTTGTCTTCTCTGCTCAGACATAGTACTGATGTTTGATGTGTCCAGTCCTCTTTCTTTATTCTTCTTAATCAGGTCTAGAGCAGCAAGCTCAGCCATTCTAGCTTTCCAAGCAGTAGGATTGTTGACTGGATCATCATAAGGGACAGGAGGTTCATATTTGTTGCTTTGATCTGAAGGAGGAGGTTTTTGCCTTACACCATCATTGAGCTTGAAGGGAAAAGGACCAGAGGTTGAAGCAATAGTCTTTCCTCCCCTTTGATATGGCTGGTGTCTAGCTTGACCTCTTGATAGGTTTCCTCTTGAAGATCGTCTTTGTTGATAACCTCTTGGTTGTCTACCTCTTTGTCCTCTCCTGGATTGATATGTCTTGCCTTGGAAGGAGGATGTGGGAGGTTTGCTGACAGGGTTAGCACTGCCTCCTGCACCTGGAGAAGATGGAGGAGGAGGAGGAGGAAGAATAGATTTACAGGGGCCTTTGAAATACTTCTTCTTCTGTTTCATAGCCTTGAGTTGGTTCTTGGAATATTGCATCCAGGGCTCTGTAATCTCACAGTTGTGAAGAATGTGATAGGGAGTATCATGGTCAGTGGCCCTTTCCATTGGAACTCTCTTTAGAGCTTTGCTTCTAGCTTTTCTCTTTTTAGCAATGGTGGCAGATGAATCATCTGAGCTAGTGGCAAACTCATCAGAGGAGCTGCTTTGCACATGATCATATGGATCATAAAAATCCTTCTTGGAGGCAATTCCTGAAACAGGACTAGAAGCAGCTGTCAGTGTAGATGATGTATCTAACACTGCAGGAAAAGAAATGGCTTCAGGTGCAACAGACATAGGAGCAGCTAAGTCACTGATAACTTCAGATATTACAGCCTCAACTGAGCTGGCTGGATAGATCTTATTAGCAGGAGTAGAAGCTACCACTGCATCAGAAACTTGAGAAACAATAGAACTGGCAGGAGCAACAGCTACCACTGCCTCTGGAACAACAGAACTACCGGGAGCAATTTCAGGAGCAAGGGCTTCCACTGCATCAGAAGTGCTGGGCAACTCATCAACAGTCATATCATCAACAGAATGATCAACAGTACTAATATCAACATTAGAACAAGCAGGAGCAGCAACAGCACTATGATCAAGAGAGTCATTTGCAGGAGCATCAGCTACCACTGCATCATCATCAAGGATCATTCTATCAAAAATAACAGTAGCAGCAGCAGAGAAGGGAACAATAGCCCTGGACAGATCTTCAGGAAGCAATAATCTGTATGGGCTGAAAGACCTTTGGAAAAAGCATGCTGGCACTGCCACTGTAAAGTCTTCAACTGAAGGCTGAACAAACTCTCTATCTGTAGGCTGAATTTGTGAAACTAACATCTCTTCTCTATCAAAAGGAGGCAGCTCTTCTTCTACAAAAATCTCCCCCTGCCAGAATCAGTTAGAACTGACTCTAGGCCCCTAGAAGAAGGGCCAGCCACAATAGGAGTAAGGGAAGAGAGTTTAGATGAGATGGAGTTCAAAGAGAGGATTATTGGAGCTAGGGAAGCATCCAATAGAGAAGAAAGCCTTGGAGCCAAGAGCTCATAGAGCTTGTTGGCCAAGGGAAGCAAATTTACTTGCTCAAAGGGATGTTGAGCAGAGGTAGAGGGAGGAGAAACAGATGCAACAGAAGATGATGTTGGGATAGATGAAATGGGGATGGTAGGTTCAATGATGGATGACATGATGAGGTCAGAAAATGATGGTGTCTCAGATATGTCATCAGGAGAACCATCCAAGAAGGAATCACCTGGATTGTTAATCTCAATATCCATTGGAGGGAAGAAGTGAAGAGGATGAAAATCTTCAGATGTGGTAATGGATGGAGGAATGGATGAGGCAATTGTAGCAATTGATGATGTTGTTGGCATAGGGGATGAAAATTGAGATGTGGATGGAGAGAAGGTGGTTGGAAAGCAGAAGGAAGATGAAATGGTGAAGGATGGCATGACTTCTTCTACTAGATCAGAAGGCTGAGGTGAAGTGACCACAACAGTCCTTGTTTCTGTAGAAGTTTTCATAGCTGCAGCAGCTCTGGGATTGGTGATTTTCCTGTCCCACTTACCAATGAGGGCACAGGTCAGTCTCTTAGAAGCATTGATATGCTTAGAGGATACCAGAAGCTGAGGGCAGATATGATGAAGCAGCAAACCCAACACTCTTCCAAAATGAACATAAGTCTTGTTGACCTTCTTCTTCACTAGATCAAACAGAATTTCTCCCCAATTCAAGTGCTTTTTGTCCAGGAGAGCAGCCATGATGCAAAATTGATGCCTGGAAATGGCATCATGTGCTGTTCTCTTAGCACAGATAACCTTGCCTACCACATCAGCTAGGAGTCTGAATTCTATGGCAAGGTCTACTTTCAACAGTTTGGAGGCATTCTCAGAGGAATGGCCCATCCTGTCTAACATTGCAACATATTCTTCATTGGACAGCTCCATACTGTCATTGCCATTCTCCAATTCAAACACCTCAGTAAATATGGCAGAGGTTAAGGATACTTGAGTCCCTGAGATTGAACCAGTAATGGTGCTTTCATCTTGAGTGACTGCTGTATAAATCCATTCTTTAATTTCTGTTTCTGCTATTGGCATTCTGGTTGTCATGAACTTCTCCAATTTCTGTTCCTTGAACAGTTCCAGAATTTCCAGAAAATTTTGAGATGATCCTTCAAAGGAGTCCAAATCAATGTCGAAACCGCAATCAAATTTCATCGCAGCCAAGATTGCTGCTGGAATCGCCATTTCCTGTAGAATACCTCTCGAAAACAAGTGTAAAATCTTTGGAGGGAGAAAATACTTGCAGAAAATATGAAAGCGCAAATGAAATCGACGCCGAGAAGATGATTTTATATTAGGGTTCGACGCAGAAAAGGAAATAACGTCGAGCTTAGATCGACGCTAAGAAGCTCTAGGGGAAACGAAGAGACTCGGTGGTGTTCAGCTTAGATCGACGTTCGACGTTTTGAAGGTCGACGGTCGACGCTAATTGGGATGCTGAACGCCGAGCTCTGGTCGACGTTAATTAACGTCGTCGACCGAGACAAAAACTTAACAGACTCTAGACAGGGTCGATCTCTGGTCGACGCAAAGATGAGGTTAACGGTCGACGCTTTTTAGCGGTCGACGATCAGTCGATCTCCAGTCGACGTTTTCAAATGAAAAACGTCGAGCGTCGAGCAGAGTTCAGACAAAACCTCTAGACACTTAAGAAAGAGATACATTTGCCTAGACTTTGTCATTTTTTATGGTTTCAAAATCTTGTAGATTAACTTATGCTATCTCCATCTATCATTCCCAACTGATTAAGAAAGAAGAAGTGCTTCTTTTCATCCAAAGGTTTGGTGAAAATATCTTCCCTTTGTAAATCAGTAGAAATGTACTCTAGTGCTATTTTATTCTTTTCTACATTATCCCTTAAGAAGTGATGTCTGATCTCTATGTGCTTTGTCCTACTATGGAGAACTGGATTTTGAGCAATGCAAATTGCACTAGTATTATCACAAAGAATTTTGACTTCTCTAAGTTGTAGCCATAGTCTAGGAGCTGGTTTTGGATCCACAATATCTGTGAGCAGCAACTACCTGCAGCCATGTATTCAGCTTCAGCAGTTGATGTAGACACAGATGTTTGCTTTTTGCAAAACCAGGAGACAAGTCTATCACCAAGGAATTGACAAGTTCCACTGGTGCTTTTCCTGTCTACTCCACATCCAGCATAGTCAGCATCTGAAAATCCAGTGAGATCAAATCCTGAGTCATGTGGATACCAGAGACCTAGATTTGGACAGCTTTTTACATACCTAAGAATTCTCTTAACTAATGTGAGGTGTGACTCTCTAGGGCTCACTTGGAACCTAGCACATATACATGTAGCAAACATAATATCTGGTCTGCTAGCTGTAAGATATAAAAGAGAGCCAATGATTGCTCTATAGTTAGTCTGATCAACTGGTTTACCAGATTCATCAGCATCCAAAACAGCATTAGTAGGCATGGGTGTTTTCATAGAAGATGCATCTGACATACCAAATTTCTTAACCAATTCTTTTGCATACTTGGTTTGAGAAATAAATATGCCATCAGCAAGTTGTTTGATTTGCAATCCCAAGAAAAAGGAAAGCTCACCCATGCTACTCATTTCGTTGTGAGAACTTTTTGCACAAGCTTGAATCAGTAGACCCAAAAATTATGTCATCTACATATATTTGTACTAGTAGGATGTGGGACTTATGGGTTCTAATAAAAAGAGTTTGGTCAACTCTACCCCTTTTAAAATCATTTTCAAGCAGAAAGGAGGCTAAGGTCTCATACCATGCTCTTGGAGCTTGCTTGAGACCATATAAAGCCTTATGTAATTTGAAAACATGTTCAGGAAAGGTTGGAGAGATAAAACCTGGAGGTTGCTTGACATAGACTTCTTCCTTGATGTCTCCATTGAGAAATGCACTTTTAACATCCATTTGGAATACCTTGAATTTCTTGTGTGCAACATAAGCAAGGAAAATTCTTATGGCCTCCAACCTTGCAACTGGTGCAAAGGTTTGGTCATAATCAATCCCTTCTTCTTGACAATAGCCTTGAGCAACAAGCCTTGCCTTGTTTCTCACAATGATCCCTTGATCATCTAACTTATTCCTGAATACCCATTTAGTTCCAACAATTTGCTGGTTTCTTGGTTTTGGAACCAATTCCCATACTTTGTTTCTTTCAAACTGGTTTAGCTCCTCTTGCATTGCAATGATCCAGTTTGGATCTTGCTCTGCATCTTGTATTGTTTGAGGCTCTATTTGGGAGAGAAAACAAGTGTGCATCAGATGTTGATTTATCTGATTTCTGGTTTGCACACCTTCTGAGATTTCTCCAATCACTTGAGAGATTGGGTGATCTCTTATTGTTACTAAATCAACAATGGGTGTTGATTGTTCACCAACCTGTGTTGTTGTTTCCTCTTGTGGAACAACAACTGGTTCTTCAAGTTCTTCATTGTTTCCTTCCAAAATCTGATCAGTGTCTTCATTATTACTAACATTTGGTTCTTGTTGTGTAGTGGAAGATAAAGAACCATTATCCATGATGGTTAACTGATTTATATTATCAGCTAGAGATTGTACCTACAAATGGTCTATGGTAGAAGAATTCTTCTCCTTATAAGACATTATTAGACTCATCAAAGGTAATATGCATGGATTCTTCAATTTTATGGGATGACTTGTTATAAACCCTATAAGCATTGTTGTTCAAAGAGTATCCCAGAACACTCCTTCATCAGCCTTAGCTTCAAATTTGCTAAATATCTCTTGTCATTATTATGAATGAAGCAAATGCAACCAAAATCTTGAAAAAGCTAACTTTAGGTTTCTTCCCTTTGAGCAATTCATAGGGAGTCTTATCCTTTAGTTTATGTATCAGGCTTCTATTCAAAACATAATTGGAGGTGTTCACAGCCTCTGCCCAAAAGGTTAGAGGAAGATGAGCATCTGTCAATAATGTTGTGGCAGATTCAATTAAGGTTCTATTTTCCTTTCAACTACCCCATTTTGTTGAGGAGTTCTAGGAGCTGAGAAAGTGTGCCTGATCCCTTCATTCTGACAGAACTCTTGCATAAGAAGAGAATCAAACTCTGTCCCAT
Organism: Platanthera zijinensis; assembly: GCA_039513925.1. Lineage (NCBI taxonomy): Eukaryota > Viridiplantae > Streptophyta > Magnoliopsida > Asparagales > Orchidaceae > Platanthera > Platanthera zijinensis. The sequence continues at coordinate 73,966,223 of CM077097.1, forward strand.
GATCACTTCTGATCAGGGCTATATGAGTATTGAACTCAATCTGTATGCTCTTGAGAAAATCTGTCAAAATTTTGAAGTTATCAGACTTCTTTCTCAGGAAGAACACCTAAGTGAATCTTGAGAAGTCATCTACAATCACTAAGGCATAAGATTTCCCCCTAGACGTTGTACTGTAGTGGGTCCAAAAAGATCCATGTGCAACAGATACAAAATTCTAGGTGAGTCACTCTTATTAAGTGATTTGAAACTGTTTTTGGTTTGCTTTCCTAGTTGACAAGCCTTGCAGAGTCCTTCCTTCTTGTAGGAACCAGAAGGTAGTCCTCTAACAAGGTTGAGTTTAGACAGCCTAGCAATAGTTCTAAGGTTAACATGACCTAACCTTTTATGCCAAAGCTCATTTGACTTACTAAGAGAATTGAAAAGGCATATATCTACTTTAGAAGAATTGAAATCAACTAAATATATATTATCTTGTCTATTTCCAATCAACACAATATTGTTATCTAAAGCAATATTACAAACTAAATCAGTGAACCAAACCTGATAACCAGCATCACAAAGTTGACTGATGCTGATTAAGTTGTGCTTTAGTCCTTCCACATAAGCTACCTTCTGAAGGTGATTGATCCAATCTTGACTTGACCATATCCTTTGGTTTGTCCAAAGTTGGAATCACCAAAGATTACTCTTGGTCCAAGCTTTGCTTTGAAGGAAGTAAGGTTGCTTTTGGTCCCTGTCATATGTTTGGAGCAACCACTATCCAGGTACCAATGCTGGTTCACTACTGGATAGCTCTTCATCTGCACATGTAATAGCTTAATTGTTTTTCACCCAGTTCACCTTGGGTTGAGGTTGATAACCAATGAAATCAGAGATGAAGGACATTTCAGGCTGACTCTTATAGCCTTCAGGATGATATCTCCTAGGAGGAATCACCCATTCAGTATAAGGGGTAGGATGAGATGTAGGATATTTATGATTTGATTTAGATTTATCCTGTGTAAATAAAACACGGCTCTGAGCTCTGTTCGACGATCGTCGATCTAAGTTCGACGCTGATGTTTCAGGACGTCGAGCTCCATTCGACGTTCGAACAAGCCTACCTTCAGGGACAACAGCCAGTCGACCTGAGTTCGACGTGTGTCGAGCTAAGTTCGACGCTTCAGCATGGTGTTGCTGATTCTTGTTAGAGTGGCGTCGAGCTCTGGTCGAAGATCGTCGAGCTCTGGTCGACGTTTTCTGTTGTACTTGAAATGGCTTAGGTAGATCAGAATTTTTTCTGGCTACCACCATAATTTCTTTACCCTTGTTACTGGTAAACTTTATGGGAGTTGTTAGCACTATAGGTTGGCTTGAAGAGGCACCCAAACCTAGTGAACCATTCATTCTTGAATTCACTGTGCTTGTGATGTCTATTAATTTGAGACTCCTCCCATTGAGAGTTTCCTCAAGCTGTTTAGCCTTAGATAGCTCACTCTTTAGTGAAGCTATCTCCTCCCTACAGCATTCTAACTCATCAGAAAGCTTGAGATTATTTGCACTTAATGTGCTGTAATCAGACAACTGACTTCTAAGAGAATCAATTATTTTCTCAGCAGTCAGCAAGTCTATGCACATAGATTTAAATCTAAATTTGAAATCATCAGAAGAAAAATCAAAGGAGTCAAGTACCTGATCTTCACTTAATTCCTGATCAGTCATATATTCAGATTCATGCTCTGAATCTGAGCTGCTTTGTGATGCATTGATTGCCATCATGCAGAATCCTTTCTCAGTGGCATCATCCTCATCATCACTTGTGCTGGATGATTCTTCAGACTCTTCAGTATCACTCCATGTTTCAGCAACAAATCCTTTCCTTGTATGTTTGGTGTTGCTGGAGGAGGATTTATCATAGTATTTCTTGGAGTCTTTATCTCTTTTCTTGTCTCTTCTTTCTCTCTTGTCTTTCTTGTCTTTCTTGTCTTTGCCTTGATTTTCAGGACAGTTTGGTGCAGTGTGTCCTGGTTTCCTGCAGCCATAGCATATAATATCTTTATTATTAGATCTGTCATACCTTGGCTTATCTTGGTCTTTAGAAGACCATTTTCTGAAGTTCTTTCTAGCCATCTTGTTGAATCTTTTGGCTAGTAGGCTTAATAGTTCTTCATTGCCTATCTCCTTCTCTTTAGGTACTTCCTCTGAAGCTTTGAGAGCTATTGTCTTCTCCACTTTGGGTGCAGAAGAAGTTATGTTTTGCTCCCCTTCTCTATTTTTGACAAATAGCTCATAGGACTTGAGTTTGCCTAAGAGAGCTTCAGTGGATGTCTCAGTTTGACTTCTGCCATCTTTAATTGGCCAGATTCTTCAATCCCAAGAGCTAGGTAAGCACATGAGAATTTTATCATTTATCTCTGTGAGAGATATATCCTTGTCCAAAGTTTTCAGTTCACTGACAATCAGACTAAATCTGTTGTACATGTCAGCCACAGATTCAGCTTGAGCCATTTTGAAATTCTCATACTGTGTTATCAGCTGAGCTCTTCTATCTTTTCTTTCATCAGCTGAACCTGAGACTATCTCAGTTAGTTTGTCCCAGATTTCTTTGGCAGAGTTGCATTCAGCAACCTTTTGAAATATGTCATCTGACATTGTTTTGGGCCAAGATGTTCATGGCCTTTGCATCAGCAACTTTCCATTTCTTTATATCAGTGTCTGTTCCTGCAGGTGGTGGAACAGCTGAGGTACTTGTTGTAGTAGGAGGCCTTGGACAATCTGTTAAGACACAGTTAAAAATGTCTTCATCAAAAGAGTTCATATATAGTTTTATCCTTGCCTTCCAGAGTCCAAACTTGGATAGATTGCACACTGAAGGTCTTGTGCTTGCATACTCCTTGTTTTGTGCCATGAGTTTTTATAAAAAACAATTTTTATCAAAATAAAATAAAACCCTCTGTAGAGTTTGATCTTATCAAAGATCTTTGTGGTCCAGGTGTTAGCCTGAAGGAAAGACCAACCTCCCTCTGATACCAATTGAAAGTTAGGTGATAAGATCTATCTACCTCTAGAGGGGGGGGGGGTGAATAGAGTAAGTTCAAATAGATTGATGTATTTAAAACTTTTTGATCTACTTAGTGTAGAGAGTGAGTTATGCAATGATTAAATATATGACAAAGCAAACAGCACACAGCACACAGCAAGAAGTAAACATAAACCACAGAAGACACAAGGAAATTATAGTGGTTCCCCAAACTTGGGTAGTCCACTCTTCTATCACCCTTTGATAGGAATCCACTGCAGGATGGTTGATCAGGTGTCCTGGGCACCACCAGATTTTTTGATAAGGTGTCTTGCCACCACTGATTTTGACAAGGTCTCAGCTAACCAAAAGGGTAACTTTTGAAGGGAGTTAAAACCCTGTACAGATGGAATAAGGTAAAGAAAGGATGAGTATGCTTCTCTGTCAACTATCAAAGAGAAGTTTTGGATTTTGATGTTGTCAAGGGTGACAGGCTCTTCACTGCTTGTCCTTCTTCAGCAATAGATAACTCAGACACTGAGTGTTTGATGTCTGAAGGTAGAAGGCAGTCTGTAGAAGAGTTGATTGCAGAGCAGAAGAGAATCAGAGAGAATTGATGATGATCTTTCTCTGAGTGATGTTCTTCTCTTTGAATTCTCTGCAGCAGATTCTTTGAGAGAGAGATGATGAAGAATGTTCTCTGTAACAAAACTGAATAACTGTGTATGTCTCTCTCGAAAAATCTCTGAGTAATAGAATTACTACTGTCTGATAGATAGCCATTGGCAGGGCATTCAATGCATTCCTTAACTGTCCATGCCTTGGAAGGAAGTGCCTTAATTGATTTCCAATGAAAATTCCTTGAGATATGGACCAATTAAGTCTTGAAATGGCCAGGGGATCTCTTGCAATAACTGCTTTGATGATCTTTAATTTGGAATTTCAAAAGTCAACAGACGGGAGAACCCAAAACATTGAAATTCATCATAAATTGTCGATCTGAGCTCGACTATCCGTCGATCAGAGAGTGATTAAGGATGCAGAGAGAATCACGCCAAAACGTCGAGCTGAAGTCGACGTTACGTCGAACTGAGGACGACGCTGCGTCGAGCTGCGATCGACTATGCGTCGAGCAGCGGTCGACTACGCGTCGAGCTGAGGACGACGACACGTCGAGCTGGGGTCGACTATCCGTCGAGCTGAGCAGAACTGAAATCTCAAATATCCTAAGTTCTAAACTCACACTCAATGACCTATGCTATACAATGAGGTCATGCATCCTTAGCATAGTTATCCTGACCCAAATATAAAAAGGGTGTTCCAACAGAGGAGAATGTGAGTATTCAATCCAACTGCCGAAGAATGTAAGTATTCAATCCGGGTGTATGACCTAGCCTGGCAATGAGTTGATTGCCGGAGAATGTAAGTATTTAATCTAGAGGTATGATCGTAAGGGGAGCAGGACCTGGCGATGGCGAGGCGTTGGCCTGCAATAACAGAGGAGAATGTGAGTATTCAATCCAACCACCGGAGAATGTAAGTATTCAATCCGGTTGCACAACCTAGCCTAGCAGAAGAAGTGGCTTCTAGAGAATGAAAAGATTCAATCTGGATGTGTCCGAGCCTGGTCAGAAATGACTCACCGGAGAATGTAAGTATTCAATCTGAGGAGTGGCCTGTCCTAGCCAAAGAAGTCTCAAAGAAAAAAATAGGAGAAACATAATGCGGTATGATTAAGTCAACGATAGTATGCGCAAGTTATGGCTCATAACTTTTACGTCATTCAGAGTTTAAGAAAATAAAAGGACAAATATAAAGTACCGCTCTCGGCTTATTTATGGCCTTCTTCCCTTACGGAGAGCTTTCGGGTTGTACGACGGCTTTGCTGCACAGGTTGATATCTCCGACTTCAAATACGACGGTTACCTCCGGCTGAGCTTGCTTTAAGTAGCAAGCACATGCTTCTTGACTACCGCGAACAACCCCTACGCCACCTAGGGTCGAGAACTTAATGGATAGGTGAGAAATTTACGGGAATGCACCAAAGATTGACTGGACCAGTCTTCCAAAGATGGCATTATAGGGTGAACTCAAGTCAATGACGATGAACTGGATATTTTGGGAAACCTGTCTCGGGAATTCTCCCAATGTTACTGGTAGGATAATTATTCCTTGAATGGAAACCGGGTGATTTCCAAAGCCATATACGGGACCTATAGTGGGACTGAGATGCTGTGGATTAAGTTTTATACTGTGGAGAGTGGAAAAAATAGAACATCGATTGAGCTCCCATTATTTATTAGAATTCTTTTAATATTGAAACAAGGATCTCATATCCCTGCACTAATGACGAGTGGATCTTGATGAAGAATCTGCACCCCTTGGAGATCCTCTTCTCAGAAGGAGATAGTGGAATCTAGATCGAGTTTCAGATACTTGCGGGTTTCATCTGTAGTTTTTACTGAAAATATCTGGGTAGAGAGGAGTGGGGGCCCGACTATGGTGTCGATGTTTCCCACCATTTATCTGGTGCTAGGAGCCCCCTGTGGCATGTTCTGCTGGTTTCTTTCTTGTTGCTATGCTTGTTTTCCTTGCGCTTATCCCTGTAGGAATCTTCCGAGGAGCCCTTGGCGGACAAGGCGCTCGATTTTATTTTTCAGCCCGAAACACTCCTCAGTAGTGTGATCGATTGTGTGGTGAAACTCCTAGTGTTTTATTTGGTCGGCTCTGGGGTTTGGGGGCGTTCTTCTTGGTTATTGAAATGTTGGATCATCTTGTATTACATACATTACGTTGGTAAGGGTTGTATTAAGTGGAGTGTATTTTTGAGGTGGACGCTGGCCCTCATTCATTGGCGGGTCCGTTGACGGTTGTCACTCCAGCGGTCATTCTAGCGTCGCTCTTCTTGCCTTACGAGGACTTGTTCTTGCCCCTTCTTCCTTTTCTGTCCACCCTCAAATTGCTGGCGATGCGCTTCAATGGCCTCGTCGGCTGGTATCTAGTCCTCAACCCGATGAACAAGATATGTATAACTAGGTACGGTTTCCCTCATGAGAGTTGGATAAAAACCGATGGGGCTAAGTCCTCCAAGAAATAATCCCCTCAAGTGCTTAGGGTCGACCCCCGGGATCTGGCAGGCTTTTGTAGTGAATCGACGAAAAAAAGTCCTTCAAGTATTCCCCTTCATATTGTTGAACCCCTGACAAATGTGAGGGGTCACGAACAATTCTTCGATTTGCAATAAATTGATCAGTGAATTGTCTTGCTAGTTTGGCAAAATTATCAATTGTTCCCTCCCTTAAAGAATGAATCCAGGTGCGAGCTTGCCCTTTGATGGTGGCTGGGAACACTTGACAAAATAGTTGAACTAGTGCATTGTAAATTCTCATAATAGTGGTGAAGTGGTTAATATGTTCCAACGGGTCATCTGTCCTATCAAACGTTTCAATATTTGGTAGTTTAAAGCCGTGCGAGATCAGATGAGCTAGTACCGGAGGTGCGAGCAGGGAGCCTCGACAGAGTGGATGATGGGTGTGAACATATCTCCACCCAACATATCTGTATTATTCTGCAATTACTTCGCATATCTCTTCTCGAGTGATCCTTTCGTGTGGTGGCGGTCGGGATTCTTTTTCCAAGTTATGGTGACGGCGTCTAGCCCCGACTCCCCTAAGAATCGGGTGAGTGGAACTAGCAACGTCTGAGAGTTTGTCTGACACTTCTCTTTGCGGAGCTTCTTGAGCAAGGCCATGATTTGGCAGAGGCGGGGGGGGGGGGGGGGAGGGTTGGCTGGTGTTAGTGGCAGAGGAGGAGCAAGAGGTGCTCCTATATTCCTGAGTAGAGAAAGCATCACAGTCTGCTACTCCTCCATTTGTCGAACCCATGTTTCCAAAGCTATTACAGGTTCGAGAATAGTCTTTGCTTCAAGGGCCACATCCACGAGAGAATGAGAGTGGGCTGGCTCAGTGCGTCCTCCTGGGACGGATCCTTCGGCTGTTCGAGCAATTCTCTTTGCCATTGAAGCTAATCTTGAATGCTTCGGGGTAGAAGAAACTATCTCTTGGATGATGTCGGGAACCATTTCCCATAGATGGCGCCAAACTATTATGGTCTAACTCGACGTCCCAGTCAGTTCGGAATACCTGGACCGTATTAGCTTTCGGAATGATTGAGCGTGCACATAGTCAATAAGATGAGTTGATCGTACACACGAATTTTTAACGTGGAAAAACCCCTCAACCGAGAAAAAAACAATGTAACTGGATCTGTGCCAGTCAAAGTACACTATTTCTTTATTGTTATAGCTTGTTCGGTGAATCGAGGGCGACATGCCGCTTCTCGTTACAATTTTGAGGTGAGAGAACACATAGCACACGACGGACGACAGGCCGCCGCTCCTAGCGTTTGTTATAAATTGCACTTTGCGATGATAGGATTTACTGGGCATCCCGCTGGCATTTAACGCGGGAGCGAAGCACTTGAGTTTGCGATCACGGAGGCCTTCTAGAAGCGGAGAGATCGGGCTTCGTCAGGTGGCTCGAACACGGCTTAAAGTTGGCTTGAATGCAGCTCGAGAGTGGCTTGAATGGGGCTTGAGTGTTGCTCGTGGGAGAAATCTGGCAGAGCTTCAGCCTGAGGAAGAAGAAAGCTTGGAGGAAAAAAAGGTGAGAAATGAGGAGGCCTGGGGCTTCTTTTATAGCCTCTAGGAGGTGGTTATGGTGATTATGCGGCTATCCGCACACCATAACCACTGTTATAAATATTTTCGTTATAGTTTATGGGCGCATATTATGATAATTAATTTTGCTATTGGTACACCAATTAAAATAATAGTAAAATTCCCCCACTAACCTGGCTATTAGTGGGTGGTTACACGCAAATCGGACCATAGGGAATGACCCGAAAAGATCGGATGGCGAGGACGGGCTCCCAAGGGCGGCCGACAAACTTGTCAGCGAACTCGTCAGCGAACTCGCCGATAAGGAGGGAGACCACCGCTGACGGTCAGGAAAGCGCGCAACAACTAAGCCGGTGGCAGAGAGGGGACGACCAACCGCTACCTCGGCCTCGCACCGGCGGCTTGCTCGGCCGCCCCTTCGGCCGCTCGCCGGCAGACAAGGAAGGTCGGCCGGCCTGGCCGCCCCTTCAGCCACGCGCTGGCGGCCGAGAATGGGTGGCCGGCTCGGTCACCTTCTTGGCCGCGCGCCAGCAGCCGAGGGGCGGCCAGCTCAGTCGCTTCTTCGGCAGCGCACCAGCAGTCGAGGAGGGTTGGCCAGCTCGGGCCGCCCTCTCGGCAGCGCGCCGACATCCGAGGAAGGGAGGCCGGCCTGGTCGCCCCTTTGTCCGTGCGTAGGCGACCGAGGAGGGGTGGCCGACTCGGCCGCCTGGTCGGGGAGGGGCTTCTAGCTCGGCCGCCCACTCGGCCGGCGTCTGAGGAAGGGTGGCTTGCTCGGCCATACACCGACGGCTGGCTTGGCCGCCACCTTCAGTGTGCGCTGGTGGTTTTGGCGTCATGCGTGATGGGATCGGTGTGTAGGGATGACATTCTTCCTCTTTCAAGCATGGAAGATATCACAGAACAAATAAATGGAGAGAAAATAATAGTCAGAAAAATTACATCATTGCAGAAAAAGTAAAATCAAGGTGAGATCCTCTAGTTGAATAACTAGTGAGTTAAATTATAGTCCAAAGAGCATGCAAGGGTTGAGAGGAGATTCAATGATCCGGAGAACATGATGAACCGCAATCAGATCTTGAGTAACATATAGGAAGATGATTTTCCTCAGTGAGCAAATTTGGAGTAGAGGGAAAGAAGCCGCACGGGTTAAGAGGAACAACACATGTATGAAAGTATCAAGCGTCTACCTAAATCACCTAGAGGGGGGTGAATAGGTGATGTTTGTGTCTTTTTGCGGAATAAAAATTATCTATAAATTCAAGCACACAAACACAGAGATTTATAGTGGTTCCCCGTATTGGGTACGTCCACTGTCCCGCCTTGCCTATCTACCATGAAGGGTAAGATTTGGCTACTTCACCTTTCTCAGATTATCACAATCTTACACCTCGGAGCAACGTTCCTACACCTCGGAGCAACGCTCCTACACCTCGGAGAACAAACTCTCCTGCATCTCGATCCACAACTGGATCTACTCCTCGATCCACAAACCGGATCTAAAAACTCGTTCAACTAATTGATCTACAAATCTCGGAGACAAAGCTCCTACAAAAGTTAAAACAATTTTACAACAATAATAAAAGTTTTACTCTTCCAGATCTGAAATCTTTAGGGATCTTCCTTCTTGAAAATTGAAAATCTCGGAGAAGCAGGTTGAGGAAGAAAACCCGAGAAAGCTTGATTTGAAAACTTATGATCCGACATGATCAAGTAGATGTTGAAGAATCTTTGAATCTTGGATATGTCAAATCTTTTCTCCTTCTGAATCGCTAGATCGAGAGAGAAGCGACAGAGAAGAATGACGATGAAGACGGTGCAGCTTCTCTTGAATTTTGGAAAGTGCAAATGTGATTCTGATTACTGTAATTATTATTATTATTATTAGGGTTATCAAATCCTTTGAAAGGACTATTTATAAATTATCATCTAACGGTCATAAGTCATTAAGGAAAGATCCACGTGGATCAATCATGAGGAACTTATATTAAATTTGAAATCCCGTCAGAAGATTAAATCGAAATTTTTTCAACTCCATTTCTCGAGAAGAAATAGATTTCTCGAGAAATCATTTGCTTTCTCGAGAAAAGACATGGCTTTCTCGAGAAAAGACTTAACAAAATTTCTTTGAAGAAAAAACCTGATTTCTCGAGAAAGATATGATTTCTCGAGAAAAGTACTTAACACAAATTTAGAACTGAAGACAGTTCTCGAGAAGGATATGATTTCTCGAGAAATAAATTGCTTTCTTGAGAAATAGCCTGACCTTCTCGAGAAATTTACTTGAAACGAAAGTTCTGTGGTCTGAAGTACTTATTTCTCGAGGAAGAACTTGATGTCTCGAGAAATATACTTGGCTTCTCGACAAACACTTGTGATTTCTCGAGAAATACTTTCCTTTCTCAAGAAATGAACTTGGTTTCTCGAGAAATCTTCAGGGCTTTTCTCGAGAAAATACTTAGAGACAGTTTCAGACAATTTTCCGAGAAGTCTAACGGTTTCTCGAGAACAACTTGCTTTCTCGAGAAATGTACTTAGAATTCTTGAGAAACAGACTTCAATTTCTCGAGAAATGGGCTTAGAAATTTTTCAGAAAATTTTCTTTTCTTCTTTGTTGAAGACCAGCAACCCTTCCTTTCTTCCATTTCTTTAGTACTTGAAAATGAAGTGCATCGCAATAGAGAGGTTACACATGAGTCAACACCATGGATCACATACCGAGGGATTACATTGCATGGTCCTGTGTTTAGTGACTCATTGTGAACTGACATTGGTTTACACTTAGCAATAATGACCTGCAAGCACTTAACTAAAGAATATCATCAAATACATACTTAATTAATCTTAGTTCAAGGGCGACTTCACACACAATCTAGGTTATTGTGGATACAATACCCAACAATCTCTCCCTATTTGTAGAAGTCAGAATCCTCTACACTAAGATGAATCATATCAAGATAATTAAAGAATTAACTAACAAGTAAAATAATGTATGTAATGACAGATAAGAAATAATAAGATCAACAAAATTCAAAAATATATATATATAGAGAGTTTGTCCATAGGAATATCTTGGTCCACAAAATTCTATACAATTGACAATCATAAAATTTGTGAACTATTGTTAGTGATGTCTTTCCTTCTTCTCTTATTATCTCTTTTGATAACTGAATGGCTTGGGATAGTACTTTGGAGGTCGAGGAGGAGCATTATGATTATTACGACCATATTCACGATCATAAATCCATCTTTTTGTCAAAAATTTTTCATATAGCTCCCACTCCTTGTGACTGTAGTGATCATCTATATTTTCATTAAATTCTACAACCAGCTTCAGAGTATCCAGAATAAGAGACTTAGAAGTTGGACTCCAGACTTCAACAAATTCTTGTTCTTTCCTCTTAACAATACCTTGACTGGGGATAGATCTGCTAGCAGAAGCACCATCACCATATTTCCTTTTCTTTTGCACTTGCACTTTAGGAGGTAGATCTTGAGGAAACTCTGGCTACTCCGAAGTCCAGACTTGTGAATAATCTTCAGGAGGAGCTTCATACTGTTCAGGTCCAGGAGAAAAAGTAGGCTTGCAAGCATTGGGATCAAGATGTGGAGTTGGAGCCTTATTTGGGTCAACCTGAAAATCTGGAAAGATTTTGTTATGCATCCACACAGTAGTCTCAAAAGTATATATATTTACCCCCTTAATCTGCTTTTCAACACTTGTATGTATCTCTTGCAGTTGTTCACCCCACTGATTTTTTATCTCTTGAACTTTCTTGTCTAGATTTTCTTTTACTTTATCCTCCCCCTTTCTGACTTCTACAGTTAGGGTTTCTATGACATCTTCTTTGAATTTTCAAACTTCTTCACAAGTTTTGAAGTTTTGCTGTTCAGTCTTCTTCAGCAAATAGATCTGATTGTTGGTCACAGTGTCTGCATGATTTATAACTTCACCAACACTAGTGATAGTTTGGTCTAGAGCCTTGCCACAAATATTTAGCAATCTTTTGAACTCATCTGTATTGCTCTGAATTTCAGCAAATCCTCTGCTCATCTCTTTTTCAAGAGCAATTACTTTTTCTGTTACCTCTTTGAGAGACTTGTTAAAGTACTCTCTTTGCTTGGTCAACATAGACTCAATTTTACCCAAAAGGGTATCTTCAGGAATGACTTCAGCTGGAGGAGGTGGAGGAGGTAATGCTGGAGTTGTCCAGACTTGGATTTCTTCAATTACAACTACACTTTTGCCTTTTTAGGCAGAAGTCATTACATCCCATTCATCTCCAAGAATGATTGGTAGAGAGAAATTTAAGTTCTTGAGAGGAGGGTCTGCAGGTTCTGGAGTAACTGCATCTTCATCAGAAAGTAATAACACATTCTCCCCCTCAATTTATGTCTGGGGCTGAGAATCTTTTCAGATGACTTTTCAGGAGTCTTTTCAGGAGAGATAAACAGGGGATCATCTGAAGTTAGATTTTCTTTCATTCTATTAATGTCAGCTGTAGTAGTATCTATTTGAGCATCATCAAGATTTTCTTGATCAGAGGAGTAGTCAATGTCCATACCTGAGCCACCATCATGAACAGAGGTGCTCTTCTCATTATCAGACTGAGCTTGACTTTCCATCTCTACTTCCACATCCTCATCAACAACTTGCTCTGTAACCTGAGCCGCAGGAACATCTGACTGAACCTCTGATTCTGGGGCCTCAGCTTGCTGAACTTCTTCATGAACTGAAGGAGCAGACTCCCCCTCAACAGCTGAACCAGATGTGCTAACTGTATCAGTATGAGGAGGAGATGGGGTCCTGCCTTATCATCTACTATCCTGGGAACTAGTGGAGCCTGGCCTGGCCTTGGAATTCTAATTTCCCATCTACTGATGGATGAGATAGTGAATTTCTTTAGGTGGTAAATGGACACACCTTTGGACAAGTCACAGCTTTCAGGATGCTGTTGATTTAGATAAAGAGAAATAATTCTTGCAAAGTTTGGTGCCTTCATGCTTTCCTTAATTTTGTCAAACAACATATGTCCCCATTGGAATTTCTTTCGACACACCACAACTGTCATCATGCAGAAGAAATTAGAGTATATATAACCAAGTGAACCTGTTTTGCAGAGTAGGACTTTTCCTAGAATGTCGGCCAGGAGTTTGCTCTCATCATTCATATACTGTCTTCGAATGGAAGTAGTGGATTGGGAGAGATAACAAAAGGATAGAGCTCTGTAGTAATCTGGTTCTTCCAGTTAGTCTTCCTCATCAATAGAAGGTAATCTCAGAAATTATGTTAAGGTGGATGGCTTCATCTTGATCTTCAAGTCTTTGACAGAACATTTCAATAATTTCCCTGACCTTTTATGTTTGGCATTTCTGAAGAACTCTTTTACCTCAGGAATCAGGACTTTGCAAGGATGCTCAAGGATGAAGGTGAGGCCGGCAGATTCAAGAAGTAGAATAACATTTCGGAAATCATCTGAAATTTCTTCGATACCTGATCGAACAAACTCACTGCCCATGCCAATCTTTATAATAGGAGCCATCGATTGAGAAGAATGAAAAATTTCTGACTTTTCGGAGAAGAATCGATGGAGTTTGCGTGAAGAAGAACGATGACTTTCGGCGGAACTGAAACGTTTTTCTCGGAAAAGGGATTTTTCGAATTCGTGGATCTGGATATTTTATGGACTTATCATTTTATATAAAATTGAGAATTTTGAAGCATTCTAAAAAACATACCTGGGAATGGCGGTTCGAATTCTTCAAAAGTTGATGTAAGAAGATTTAGGTATTTCTCGAAAATTCTATAGGTTTCTCGAGAAATCGATTTAAGTTTTCCGAGAAATCTGATATTTTTCTAGAAATAAGCAAGTTTTCTGAGAGATCTGATATTTCTCGAGAAATAAGTATGTTTCCCGAGAAATCTGATATTTCTTGAGAAATAAGTATGTTTCCCGAGAAATATAAGTTGTTTCTCGAGAAATCCATTTCTTTTTCCGAGAAATCCATGATGTTTTCCGAGAAATCCATTTCTGAGCTTTGAATTTTGTGAGTTAGAATTCTTTTGAAATCTTCTGTGTGGTTGATGTTGAATCTTCTCTTGAGTTCAAATATGAGTTTTTCAGGATTCCATGTTGAGCATACCAAGTTCTGTCTTGAAGAAGGAGAACTTGGACTTGTCCAGCGGCTTCGTAAAAAAATATCTGTAACCTGCTTGTCCGTCGGGACATAGCCAAGGGTTATGTCCTTGTTCTCCATATGCTCCCAGATGAAATGGTAGCGCACCTCGATGTGCTTGATCTTGCTGTGGGAAATTTGATTGTTTGTGATAGCTATTGCGCTGGATGAGTCGCAATACATCGGAATTTCTCTGAACTTCAAATTATAATCTTCGAGTTGATTTCTGATCCATAGAAGCTGTGCGCAACAACTACCTGCAGAGATATACTCTGAATCAGTAGTAGATGTTGCTATACAATTTTGCTTTTTACTGCTCCAAGAAGTAAGCCGTCTTCCGAGGAATTGGCACGTCCCGAAAATGCTTTTTCTATCATCCCTGAAACCTGCAAAATCAGCATCTGAAAAGCCTATTAGCTCGACATCATTACTTCTTAGGTTCCATAAGCCAAGATTGGGTGTTCCCTTAAGGTATCTTAAAATCCACTTTGTAGCGACGTAATGAGATTCCTTAGTGTTCACCTGATATCTAGCGCAGACACATGTTGAAAACATTATATCTGGTCCACTGGCAGTCAGGTAGATAAAGGATCCAATTATGCTTCTGTACTTAGTTTCATCAAAAGGTTTCCCTTTCTCATCCTTATCCAGAGATACAGTTGAACCCATTGGAGTCCTTATAGAGGTTGCGCTCTCCATTCCGAATTTCTTAAGAAGCTCCTTGGTGAACTTCGTCTGAGAGATGAAAATTCCATCTTCAGATTGCTTCACCTGAAGTCCTAAGAAATACTTCAGCTCTCCCATACTGCTCATTTCAAACTTCCCTTGCATAAGTTTGGAAAACTTTTTGCAAAGGTTATCTTCTGTAGAGCCAAATAGGATGTCGTCGACATAAATTTGCACTAGCAAAATCTTGCCTTTAACTTCCCTAAGAAATAATGTCTTGTTTATCTTTCCCCTTATGAACTTGTTATCAAGAAGAAAGGTAGACAACGTCTCATACCAAGCTCGAAGAGCTTGATTTAACCCGTATAAAGCTTTATTTAATAAATAAATATGTTCAGGGTATTGAGAATTGACAAAACCTATGGGTTGCGCTATGTATACTTCCTCTTTCAGATTCCTGTTGAGGAATGCTGACTTCATGTCCATTTGGTAGACAGTGAAGCCTTTGAGGGCAGCATACACAAGAAACAACCTGATTGCCTCGAACCGAGCCACTAGAGCAAATGTCTGGTCGAAGTCAATCCCCTGTTCTTTTCTGTATCCTTGTGCTATAAGTTTGGCTTTGTTCTTGATAATGACTCCGTGTTCGTCCAGCATGTTTTTGAATATCGACTTGGTGCCAATCATGTTCTGTCCCTTTGGATTGGGCACCAGCTCCCAGACTTTGCATCATTAAAACTTGTTGAGCTCCTCTTTCATTTCCATGATCCAAGAGGCATCTTTGTTCACTTCCTCAAACTTATTCGATTCAACCTGAGACAGAAAGCTGAGATGCAACATTCATTAGCTGTACCTCTTCTGGTTCTAATGCCATCGCCTGTTTCTCTATTGATCTGATCAGCTAGGTGATCTCTTAGGTGTTTGAGCCCTAAGTTCCTTGCTCTCCCTCTAGCAGGCTCTGCAACATCTTGTGCCGCCTCTGTAGGTTGAGGCAATTCTTCCTATATGGGTTCTTCATCCACCAAGCCTGGATCAACGAGCTTGATTGAGCTTGAAGCATCTTCCTTAATAGCTTCATCGAAGCTTAGCTCCTTAAACCTGGTACCTGCATCTGCACTAATAATAATAGACCTGCTGCTATGAAGCATGCTAGTCTCATCAAATAAATAATTTATTGAATCTTCTACCACCAAAGTTTTCTTATTGAAAATCTTATATGCCTTACTATGGCTACTATATCCTATAAAAATACCTTCAAAACACTTTTCACTAAACTTTTTGCGGTAATACTTCCCATTATTAAGTACAAAGTATTTACTTCCAAAGATTCTAAAGTAGAACACAGTCTGTTTTCTGCCCTTCAATAGCTTATAGGGGGTCTTACGATAATTTTTGTTGATGAATGCTCTATTTTGCACGTGACAAGCTGTGTTGACTTCTTCAGCCCAGAAGTACTCCGGAAGTGAAGCGTCGTTCAACATGGTTATACATGCTTCAATTAGGGTTCTATTCCTTCTCTCAACAACTCCATTTTTCTGTGGAGTGCGCGGGGAGGAAAACTCATGAAAGATACCTTGGCTTTCACAGAATTTTGTCATAGTACCAGACTCAAACTCTATTTCGTGGTCACTTCTGATTTTGACCACTGAGCAGTCCAATTCGTTCTGAATTTTGTCGGACAAAATTAGTGAAAGAATCGAAGGTGTCTGACTTGTGTTTCAGAAAGAACACCCAAGTGAAACGCAAGTAGTCATCAACAATCACTAACGTATATACCTTACCTCCTAAGCTGTGAATAGGAATAGGACCGAATAAGTCCATATAAAGCAAGTATAAGCTTTGTGAAGAATCTTTTCCAGCAATAAACTTGAAGGAAGCCCATGTCTGCTTACCCATTTGATTGGAGTGACATGGACTCTCTTTGAGGCACTTAATGCTGGGGACATTGCGCACTAAGTTGTGAGAAAATAACATATTTAAGGTTTTGAAATTAATATATGCTAATCTCTTATGTCATTGGTCACAAAGAGACGCACTATTTTTTGCAATAAAATATACTGGGGTAGAATTGTCTTAGCAAAGGAAATTTAGACAAAAAATATTTCTGCTCCGAGTACCTGTTAAGACCGTATCTAAATTTGCAGACGACTTTATCAAACACTTGTCCTTGCAGAACTCAATAATGTAGCCTTTGTCACATAGTTGACTTATGCTTATGAGATTATGGTGTAATCATTCAACATAAGCCACGTCTGTGAAAGAGACTATACTATTGGAAATCATACCATAACCTTTTGTTGTTCCCATGTCTGAACCTCCAAAGATGACTTTTGGTCCGTCTTTGACTGGGGTATAATCACGCAAAAGGCTTCTTGTCCCGGTCATGTGCCGAGAGCATCCACTGTCCAAATACAGATCAGAGTTCTATTAGCCTTTAGACATACCTGCAAAAAGCAGATCGTTTTACCTTAGGAACCCAAACGTATTTGGGTCCTTGGTTCCTGGTCAGCTTACAATCACTAGGAACATTAACTTTGCGAGTGGTCGGTCTCGCATAGCTAACTCGTGGAGTTACAAAATTAGCAGGGTTGTACTAACAATCTGCACCAAAGTGACCAATTTTGCCGCAACACCAACATTCAAATCTGTTGTACCTCCTTTTGTACTCCTACTTTACCTTTTGGAGCTGAGGTATAGCAGGGTAGCATTCTTTGAGGTGGAGGCCTCCTGGTTACAGCATACACATGAGCTCCCCATCTCTTTAGCCTTAGGCACATCAGTTTTGGCTTTTGGTGCCTTCTTATTATTATAGCCATGAACATATGGACCATAAATCTTTATTTGAATCTCCTCATAAGATTCTTTGAACACGCTGGCACCAAAGTGACGGGGATAGGACAATTCCTGGTATCTATTCTTGGTCTCTACATGAGTAGGCCTGACATGATGACCATAGGACAACTCAAGGTCAAACTTGTTCATCGGGAAGATTACTTTCCTGAACGAAGGTTGACTCATGGGTGCCTTACCCTTTTATTTGGCGCTAGCCTTCTTGGCAGCCTTACTCTTTCCACTGACGTGGCCAAGACCAGTACCCTTCTTCAGAGTTGAAAACTCATCAATGAGAGGGAGAATAGTCTTTGTCTTGGAGAAACTCTTAACGAGTTTTCTCTCTACCACGAGCTTTTATTTCAACTCATCAAGATATTTTCCTTCAGATTTAATGTCTCAGCGGAGCCCTTGAGTTCCTCTTTCAAGGAGTGGACTTCATCTCTGAGAGGAAGTAATTGTGTAATTTCTTCCTTCAGATTTGCTTCCACTTCCTTGAGGGAGGCAATCTCTTTTACCTGCTTTCAGACTACCTTACAAAATTTGTCAAAAGCCTTTAATAAGTCCTCGTATTGAGCCATCAATTCTGATTCATCCTCATCAGAAGAGAGTCTTCATGGCCATTAGAGGATGTTTTAGATTCTGAGAGAATAGTGTGCAAGTTTACCTTCCCATGGTACTCAAAGTCGCCCACTTCCTTGTCAGATTGGGCCATAAGACCCCAAGTATTTCAATCTTTCAAATGTACACATCGAGAAATATTAGATGCATAACCATCCGACACTCTGATATTTTTTAACAATTGCAGGAAAACATCTTAATGTACTTTGTTCATTGAAAAATGGGCTGGAGATGAGGCCTTACCAGATGCAAGTTATTATGGATGCAATTTTGTTCGAATACCCATTTTTAAAATCTTGTCTTGCTTTTAAGCCATCTTTTGTTTTTCCTAGAATACCCAATATTGTATAAAGCAATTTTCACCCATATTCTTCTCTTGATGCATTACATCAATGAAATGACGTGTTTGAAAATACTCTCAATATGACAATTGAAAGAAAATGCTTTATTTTCTTCCAACCATATTTTTGACCAACATTACTAACTCTATGATTATCTTCTCTTTCCTCTTTTTAAGATCATCATTTTTGTATTTAGTAAGTACATCATTCAATTGTGTTGTGATATTGCTTCCCTTTAACATAGGAGGTATAACTTCAAATTCACGACATCCATTAAAATCTGCCTTATCTCTTCGAAACCTGTGCCCATTTGGTAGCCATCGACGATTGCCCAAGTGGCAATATTTTCTACAATTTGTCAGCCATTGTGATTTAGTTTGCAAATTACAATTTGCACAAGCATACTGGCCTTTTGTACTCTATCCTGATAAGTTTGCATATTCAGGATAGTCATTAATTGTCCAAAACAATACGGTATGTATAGTGAACATCTGATTTTTTTGATGCATCATATGTAGCCACACCATCATTCCATAATTCTTTTAACTCGTCAATCAATGGTTGAAGATAAACATCAATTTTATTACCAGGTCCCTTCGGGCCATCAATTAGTACGGTAAGAAAGAGAAAGTACTGTGTCATGCACATCCATGGCGGTAAATTATAAGGAATTAAAACAACTGGTCATGCGCTATGAGCAATGGACATGGTTCTATATGGATTAAACCCATCAAATATCAAACCAAGTCTAATATTGCGACACTCTGTTGCAAAATTAAGGATAATCTTTATCAAACTTTTTCCATGTTGGAGAGTCAGCTGGGCGCCTCATAGTATTATCATTAGTACTTTCCTCTACATGCCATCACATACAACTTGCAATTTTTGATGACATAAATAACCTCTTCAATCTCGGTTTTAAAGCAAAATATCTTACTTGTTTTGCTGGAATTTTTGTAATTGTATTTTGTATGCTACTTCCATTGTCATTGAGTTGTTTGTATCGTGATGTAACACCCCAAATTCCAATTTGGAGTTCAGGCTGGGTGACACAGCCTGGGACACGGGCGTGTCCCAGGGCGTGTCCAACTCTGAGTACTCGAGTGTGTTGCGAGTTCTCGACGAAAGTGCAGTCGACGATCGTCGAGAGGCGACATGGCCTGGGACACGGGTGTGTCCCAGGGCATGTCCTGCTCGGGTTGGTAACCGGGTTGTGTCGAGTGTGGTACACGGCCTGTGACACGGGCGTGTCATAGGGGCGTGTTGGGCACACGGCCAAGGACACGGGTGTGTGCCTTAGCCGTGTCCTTTTCGGGAGTGTTGATCTTGTGTTGATTGAGGGACACGCCCCTCAACACGGGCATGTACCTAGTGACACAGGCGTGTCAGGAGGTGTCACGGGCGTGTCTCAGCCCGTATGTCCTTATCTGGTTTGAGTCGGTTCTGTTGCCGCTTAAGGGACACGGCCTGTGACACGGGCATGTCACAGGCCGTGTCAGACCTGTTAAGATGCTTTTCAAGGAAGATCAAGGCCGTTCATTTCCTTTTATTTGGATCTTATGGTCAAGCTCCTTCCTGCTAATATAAGGCCGAGAATAGAAGATAGAATCTCATTCTTTTGTTGTCCATTCTCTTTCTAAAGATAAGAGAGAGAGGAGAGCAAGGAAGGAAGAAAGAGAAGCTTTCTGGCAGCCGGTGGAGCTTCAGCAGTCCGAATCGAGAGCCGAGTTCAGCATTGTGGAGGCAAGGACGTCGCGGTGATTTCCAACCGGCCAGTTTGTCATGGCTCCGAAGCGACCGTCAAGGGTAACGACCTCCTTCTTGGACAAGTGAAGTCCTCCTTTATGCATGTGCATGGT
Organism: Platanthera zijinensis; assembly: GCA_039513925.1. Taxonomy (NCBI): domain Eukaryota; kingdom Viridiplantae; phylum Streptophyta; class Magnoliopsida; order Asparagales; family Orchidaceae; genus Platanthera; species Platanthera zijinensis. The sequence goes on from CM077097.1 coordinate 73,986,389, forward strand.
ATCCTCCAACAAGAGGTGGAAAGCATAGGCGATTTCAGTGGGTTGATAGTTGATATCCCCGGTCGAGTCTGCATCTAGATCCAGAAATGAGTAGTACGGAATAGGCATGCTGTGTGAAGCCCATCTTGACGGTTAGTCTTTAATGGTGATGTTTATATTGTGAACCGGAGAAGACTCCGTGTATATAACGAGTAGGTTGTGGAGGTTGTGAGGATGCTTGTGAGCTCCTTGTGTTGTATGCTCTACATGAGCTAAATGCGTTGTGACCGTGAGAGCCAGATCATGTGATTGGTTGAGCGGTGTGATCCTAAGAGCTTGTGTGGCAATGGAGTTGTGAACTCCTATGAGAGAGCTATGAGCTCTAATGGTTGTGTGGACAGGAAAGGGAAAGCCGACCCACGTCAAGATCTGCGCTATTGACGAGTTGGGCAATGGGAAAAGGCTGACCTGCACCTGCGTTATGTCCATCCGAGAGAAGGCTGGAATAGCCGCGTTGGAGCGCATAATGAGAGTGTAACGACTCCACCCGTTAAACAACATATAATAGAAGGTCCGGCCGGGGACCCACACTATATGCCACAAACAAGCGGTGAAGCTACAGGTTAATACCAAATAATAAACGCAACCTAACTCAAAGCATGTAAGCGGAAGCTTAAAGGTAATATTCAACTCAACCATTTGGAATGTCCACTATAGATAAATTGCACATTTATATATGTACCCCAAAGGAATGTACCAAATACACAAAGTTAGGGCCTTAAGGCCTTACAGTTCCTCTTTACATCATATGGATTACATACATAGACGCGCAGGCCGGCCATACATGAATAAAAGACAACACATTTAGCTTAGACGTCAGGGTCTAGTGGCAGCAGCGGCAACAACAGCAACCGCAGCACCAGGGACTTTAGCCCTTCATTTTCCACTCGGCTCTCCAGCACCTGCATAGGGACAATCCACCAAGAAGGTGGCCAACAAGGCAACGGTCAGCATTCAGCTGACCAATTTATAACAATCCTACCCCTTTCCCGGGACAGTGAAATTCCTTTCCTGCAGTGCAATGTATTAATAAACAGATATTGTATATATATTGTGCTCTCACGCACAAGCAATCCATCACAACCGTCAGCCACCCGACCCGACGATCGATACACTCAGGCACACTTGGGTACACCGGCGAATCGGGATCAACCCTTGAGTAGTTAGTCTTGATGGCGCACAGGCCTAAGACTCTCATTATGCTGCTGACGAAAGCCCAATGCCTTGGCACTTTCTTGTATAGCCAACATAACGCAGGTACAGATCCACCACCCCTCGTTGCTCAAATGGCCTTGCCATCACCAAGCACATCGTACTTGCGGCTACAATTAAAGGTGCGGGTCGGCTTATCCTTTCCTGTTCGGCAAGAAGCCTTTTAAGAGCTCGCAACTCACAATAGCCATAATGTCTGCCAAGGGCTGGCTTCACACTCACAAAGGGGAGTTAATGCCGGCATCCTTCGCGGTTGCTAAGCGGGTTCAGCAGAACTCTCTAACTGTACCCAAACTCAACCCAAACCCTGTAGTTCATGCAGTGCCAGAAAAATGGTCTTTCATAGCATACAATACAAGCGTTAAAAGGGTGTTTTTCCTGGAATTCCTCATTCCAGTACTTCCTGTTACTTCCTTTCACAGGCACAACCCTTTGACCCCACAAACTACACATTTATACGCGGAGTCTTCTCCGGTGCACAATATGCAACATCACCAATCCATACCAACCTATCCAGATGGGCTTCACACAGCATGCCTATCCCGTACTACACATTTTCGGGTCTAAATGAAGACTCAATTGGGGATAACAACTGTTAACCCACGGGGATCACTTACTCTTCCACCTTTTGGTGGAGGATCCCATGCTCATGCATAAAAGAGGACTTCACTATTCCAAGAAGGAAGATCGTTACCCTTGACGATCTCTTGGGATCCATCAAAAATCTGGCCGGTTGGAAAACACCGCAACAGCTCTGCCTCCACAGAACGAGCCTCGGATCTCGAATCAGACCTTGGGAGCTCCACCAATGGCTTGCCCTTCTCCTCCTTCTCCTTCCTCCAAGCTCTCCTTTTTTCTCTCTTGATATGAATCAGAGAAGATGCCAACCCCTAGTGTTATCACTGTAGGAAAGCACCTGGGCCATTGGATCCAAATAGAAATAATTGGATGCCAAGATCTGCCCAAAAGTCCAAATTTGACTTGACACAGCCTGTGACACGCCCGTGTCCAAGGCCGTGTGCTCCAAGCGGTGCACGAATCGACTCAAACCAAACCAGAACATGGGCTCCAACATGCCCGTGTCACCTGGCAGACACGCCCGTGTCAAATTTGACATGGCCGTGTGACTGGCCGTGTCACCCTTTCAACACAGGACCAAATCACTCGAGAAGAACACGACTAAGGCACACGCCCGTGTCCTTGGCCGTGTGCCTAACACGCCCCTATTACACGCCCGTGTCTCAGGCCGTGTTCCACACTCAACGCCACTCCACTCAACGCCACTCCACTCAACGCCACTCCACTCAACGCCACTCAACGCCGCCCGGTATTCACCTGACCAGGACACGCCCTGGGACACGCCCGTGTCCCAAGCCGTGTTGCCTCTCGACGATCGTCGACCGTGCTATCTTGAGAACTCGGCTCGATGCCCACCGTAAAGTACACGCCCTGGGACACTCCCGTGTCCCAGGCCGTGTTCATTAGACACGCCCTGGGACATGCCCGTGTCCCAGGCCATGTCACCCAGTCTGACCCCATTTTGGGACTTATGGATTTTGGGGTGTTACAATCCTCCCCTCCTTAAGATAAATTTCGTCCCGAAATTTTTACTCAGTAAGGGAACAAGAATCAAACTGCTATAATGTTAAAAGATCTGTCATAACAAAATGTACACGGTCAACAGTTTATACAAAAAGTTCGGGAAACTCAGCTCGCATGGTCTGCTCTCGCTCCCATGTTATCTCCTCTCGGCCACAATTGTACCACCGGACTTTTACCATCCCGATTATCTTATTCCGCAAATATTCTCGGCTCGATCCTCGATACGAATGGGTCTAACTTTCGTCATTAGCCCATACTCGACCGGTACACAATCATTCTCAACTACTTGAGCTGGATCCTTGACGGCTTGGTGAAGTACTGAGATGTGGAATACATCATGCAATCCACTCAACTCTGCTGAAAGCGCTAGCCGATAGGCAGCTTCCCAGACTCGCTCCACCACTTCAAACGGACCAAGGTGTCTCAGACTTAGCTTTTTCAAATGCCGAATCCTAGATACGCCTTTGAAGGGTTTGATCTTCAAATTGACCCAATCGCCCACCATAAACTCCACGTTTTGATGATTGGCATTGTAGTACTCTGCTTGTCGATCCTGGGCTATCAATAGCCTCTCCCGAATAGAGCGTATTATCGAGGTAGCTTCTTCGACTTCCTTTCGCCCATTTAGCTTGGATTCACGTACTTCTGCCCAAGCTAATGGTGTACGACATTTACGACCATATAGAGCTTCAAACGGTGCCATACTGATGCTCGTTTTGTAGCTGTTATTATAGGCAAATTCCACCAGATAAATATACTCTTCACATTTCTTAACGAAATCTAGGGCGCACAAACAGAGCATATCTTCCATCATCCTGTTGGTTCGCTCAGTCTGGCCATCCATTTAGGGATGAAAGGCCGTACTGAATACTAATTTTGTGCCCAACATTTGATGAATTAGCCTCCAATCAGTTGAGGTGAATCGCCCATCACGATCACTGAAAATTCTCCGAGGAACACTGTGTAGTCGAACAATCTGTTCCATATAGAGCTTAGCCAAGGTTTCCACTGGAATTGTCTCTCTCTAGTTTGGAAGGAAGTGAGCCACTTTTGTCAACCGATCTACAATCACCCAGATATAATTATGACCGCATTGAGATCTCGGCAACCCGTGCACGAAATCCATTGAAATATCATCAAACTTCCACTCCATAATCAGTAACAGCTTGTGGAAGCCACAAGGCTTCCGACATTCTGCTTTCACCAAAGCATAAGTGTGACATTTTGCCACATAACGTGCTATGTCTTACTTTAATCCGGGCTACCACCAGAACAACTTATTCATGTCTCTATCCATTTTTGTGCTCCCAGGGTGAATTGAGTACTTGGCAAAGTGCACTTCATACATCAATTCTTCTCTTAACTTCCCCGTACTTAGGACACACAACCGACCATCTTTTCGCAATAAGCCAACATCCCAGGAGAATTGGTCACCAGGACCATCCTTTGCATAGCGTTGGAGACTTTCATCAAGCTCTGTTGCTCGCCGAACTCTGTCCGCAAGATCATATTGTACCTCCGTCCATTTCAAGCATGCGTCGGCCGTAGCATCCTTGTCAACACAAGATATCTCTAACGCTTCCATCTCCTGGATTAGCCGCTCATCATGTCTCTGCAACTAGTTTTCCCGTACTAGCATCTTACGACTCAAAGCATCCGCGACCACATTTCCCTTCTCGGGAGTATAGTGAATATCGAAAGTGTAGTCCCCGAGGAACTCCATCCACCTCCGTTGTCGCATATTCAGATCCTTCTGATCTAACAAATACTTTAGGCTCTTGTGATCTGTATAGATATCTACTTTAACGTCATAGAGACAGTTCCGCCACAACTTTAGCGCAAAGACTACCGCCGCCAACTCCAAGTCGTGGATGGGGTATTTCCATTCATGTACCTTTAACTGGCGTGTGCTATAAGCAATCACTTTATCAAATTGTGGAAGAACGCAGCCTAAGCCGTTCTCTGAAGCATCACTGTAGATCTCATAGCCGTCTACACCACATGGAGACAACACAGGCACCGTGGTCAAACAAATCTTCAGCTATTCAAAAGCTCGCGTGCACTCCAATGTCCAAACGAACTTCTGATCTTTTCTCATCAACGTGGTCAGAGGTAAAGCAATCCGTGAGAAGTTATCCAAAAACCGTTTGTAATAGCCTGTTAGTCTAAGGAAGTTCCTGACCTCGGCCACTGAAGACATCACTGGCCACTCTCGTATGGAACTTATCGTTGACGGATCCACTGCTATGCCCTTTCACTTATCACACGGCCCAGAAAAGCCACTGACGATAGCCAGAACTCATACTTTGAGAACTTGGCATATAGCAAGATATGCAATACCAACCGCAAAAGGTTTGCATAGATAACTTCCTACTGAGCGTACACCAAGATATCATCAATAAATACAATTACGAACAAATCCAAGTACTCTCGGAACGTTCGAAGCATGAGATCCATGAATACCAAAGGCGCATTCCATAAGCCAAACGACATTATCGTGAACTCATAATGACCGTAGCATGTCCCAAATGCTGTCTTGGGAATGCCACCTTCCCAAATCCGCAATTGGTAATATACCGATTTCAAATCCAACTTAGAATAGACGGTTGACCCCACTAGCTAATCGAATAAGGCATCTATCTATTGAATCAGATACTTATTGGTCTCCGTCAGCTTATTCAATTCATTATAGTCAATCCATAACCATCCATAATCGTACACTACCGTCTTTCCTTTATACAAATCGAACAGGCGCGCTCCAAGATGACCTACTTGGGTGTATGCATCCCTGTTCCAGTAACTCTTGCAATGGGACTTTCAATTCAGCCTTTTCTTTTAGCGTGACATGCTATGGCGAGCGGGCCACATGTTTCGCACCTGGTACCAACGCAATAGCGAAGTCAATCTCCTATGGACTTCATCACTCATCAAGGTCATGAGGAAATACATCTATCTAAACCGACCACACACTAGGAGGGTCACTCAACCTGCCTTCGGCTTACAGACCGCTAGAGGCATGAAGACTCGCTTCAAACATGACCGAACAACTAGCGAACATACAAGCACTCTTGGTTCCTCATTTAGCACAGATGGTCCTATGGTTTGCGATAACCTCAAACGAACCTCTACCCATATGCCTTCTTTCCACTATGGCCGTGCCGTTTGAATGGTATCTCTGATACCCAGATAAATACATAGGGTGGAACAAGCCGTAAACCAACATTTTGCTTATTCATCATAACATAATTATACATATACAAAACAAGTTTTAGAGCCAGCATTACACACGCGGATATGTACAGTACATAGTGACAATTATTTATGTACAGTCCGTTCTTTCTCTTCTTGTTTCAACTCGTCTAAGGGCCAACTCTGCAGTCTCGGGCTTTATGTCCTTCTATACCACACGAGTAGCAAATGGGTGGAATTCGCCCTGTCACCGCTCCAGCCTTAGCTTTCTTTGTCCTTGGCACATTACCATGGCAGTCCCGGGCAAATAGGCCCTACGTTTCTGCACGCAAAACAAACACGCCTTTCCTTTGTTACCATGGTGGTAGAAGAAGTCGACTCCCGCATATTTCTGTTCTTCTTCCGCTTACGAGAACTTGTTGTTGGAATCTTTGTAACGGTGGGCACACTGGCACCGTACCTTGCCCTGAACTGATTTAAGTCCATTTCCAAAGACCGAGCTGTTGTGACCAAGGCCCAAAAGCCAAGTAACTTTGGACCCACCAATAGACTTCGTAGTTCCTCGCACAGACCATTATAGAATCTGTTAATCTTCGTCTCCTCACTTTCAACCACACACTTTGCATGTTGTCTCAGCGCCACAAATGCATGAAAGTACTCCTCGACCGTAATAGTCCTTTGATCAGACGCATATTCAACGGCGGGGCCGATGCTCTTTTCCTTTCCATCTGCTCAGGCACACCAACCGGTATGAGAGGCACCATCAGAATAGAGGGTTCTACATGTCTCTCGTGGCGGGCGTTGATCATTGCAAAAACCACATCAGTGATAAATTGGACCGTCGCTACCGAAAGAGGGAGTGTTGGCTCATTAATCCCCATTGCATGCTGGGGTTCTTGCTGTCCCTCATTACTGCTAGTCGCTTACAAGCGTGAAACACACAAGTAAGCAACTAAAATGTTGCACAAAGTAGAAGAAGGAACACACAAGGACCCCAAATAGAGCACACATTCGCGCCCTTTTGCAAGCAAGAACAACAATTAGGAACGCGCAGGTTCCTCAAACAAGTGTATTTGCATTCCTTAGTGGACATTCCAAAGTTCATTAGTATTACAGCGGTTCGCACAGACACGTGCTCGCCACCCCATTCGAAAGAGGAAGACCGAGAGACGCTGATACCAAAATGTAACGACTCCACCCATTAAACAAAATATAATAGAAGGTCCGGCCGGGGCCCCACACTATATGCCACAAACAAGCGGTGAAGCTACAGGTTAATACCAAATCATAAACACAACTTACTCAAAGCATGCTAGCGGAAGCTTAAAGGTAATATTGAACTCAATCATTTGGAATGTCCACTAATAGATAAATTGCACATTTATATATATACCCCAAAGAAATGTACCAAATACACAAAGTTAGGGCCTTAAGGCCTTACAGTTACTCTTTATATCATATGGATTACATACATCGGCGCGCAGGCCAGCCATACATGAATAAAAGACAACACATTTCGCTTAGCCGTCAGGGGCTAGTGGCAGCAGTGGCAACAGCAGCAACCGCAGCAGCAGGGACTTCAGCCCTTCATTTTCCACTCGGCTCTCCAGCACCTGTACAGGGACAATCCACCCAAGAGGTGGCCAACAAGGCAACGGTCAGCATTCAGCTGACCAATTTATAACAATCCTACCCCTTTCCCGGGGCAGTGTCATTCCTTCCCTGCAGAGCAATGCATTAATAAACAGATATTATATATATATTGTGATCTCACGCACAAGAAATCCATCACAACCGTCAGCCACCCGGCCTGACGATTCGCGCACTCAGGCACACTTGGGTACACCGGCGAACCGGGATCAACCCTTGAGCAGTTAGTCTTGATGGCGCGTAGGCCTAAGACTCTCATTATGCTGCTGACGAAAGCCCAATGCCTTGGCACTTTCTTATACAACCAACATAACGCAGGTACAGATCCACCACCCCCCGTTGCTCAAATCGCCTTGCCATCACCAAGCACATCGTACTTGTGGCTAAAATTAAAGGCGCGGGTTGGCTTCACCTTTCCTGTTCGGCAAGAAGCCTTTTAAGAGCTCGCAGCTCACAATAGCCATAATGTACGCCAAGGACTGACTTCATAATCACAAAGGGGAGTTAATTCTGGCATCCTTCGCGGTCGCTAAGCAGGCTTAGAAGAACTCTCTAACTGCACCCAAACTCAACCCAAACCCTGTAGTTCATGCAGTGCCAGAAAACTGGTCTTTCATAGCATACAATACAAGCGTTAAAAGTGTATTTTCCTGGAATTCCTCATTCCATTACTTCCTGCTACTTCCTTTCACAGGCACAACCCTTTGACCCCACAAACTACACGTTTATACGCGGAGTCTTCTCCGGTGTGCAATATGCAACATCACCAATCCAGACCAACCTGTCCAAATGGGCTTCACACAGCATGCCTATCCCGTACTACACATTTTCGGGTCTAAATGCAGACTCAATTGGGGATAACAATGGTTAACCTATGGGGATCACTTACTCTTCCACCTTTTGGTGGAGGATCCCATGCTCATGCATAAAGGAGGACTTCACTTGTATAAGAAGGAAGATCGTTACCCTTGACTTGACACGGCCTGCGACATGCCCATATCCCAGGCCGTGTGCTCCAAGCGGTACACGAACCGACTCAAACCAAACCAGAACACGGGCTCCAACACGCCCGTGTCACCTGGAAGACACGCCCGTGTCAACTTTGACACGGTCGTGTGACTGGCCGTGTCACCCTTTCAACACAAGACTAAATCACCCGAGAAGAACATGGCTAAGGCACACACGCCCGTGTCCTTGGCCGTGTGCCCAACACGCCCCTGTGACACGCCCATATCACAGGCCGTGTTCCACACTCAACGCCACTCCACTCAATGCCACTCCACTCAACGCCACTCAACGTCGCCCAGTATTCACTTTAGCAGGACACGCCCTAGGACACACTCGTGTCACAGGCCGTGTTGCCTCTCGACGATTGTCGACCGTGTTATCTCGAGAACTCGTCTCGACGCCCACCATAAAGGACACGCCCGTGTCCCAGTCCGTGTGCACTGGACACACCCTGGGACACGCCCGTGTCCCAGGCCGTGTCACCCAACCTGACCCCATTTTGGGACTTATGGATTTTGGGGTGTTACAGAGAGATCGTTTAGAAGATCGGAATGGCTCGTCGATCTGAAATACTCAAGTATTACCGTGAGGTTACTACCTCTGAATTGGATGGGTGAGAGCATCTCCAGTCTACACGCTGTTGTAGACTATACTTCATTGCCAACAAGTTAAGAACCTCTGATCGGTGGTGGGACCCAGGGAAATACGGTACACCGTAAGCGTGCCATGAGTGCACGGAGCGTCTGGCACGAAGGCCGGCATGGGTGTTGTTGTGCCTGAGTGCACTTATTGTGATATATATATATTACTGTGATTGCAATTCATGCAGGGAAGGAACAACTACCCCGGGCAAGGGGTAGTGTCATTATAATTGGTCAGCTGAATGCTGACCGTTGCTTTGTTTATCACCCTTGGGGTGGACGTCCATATGCAGGTGTTGTAGGCTGAACTTGATTGAGCGGGCTGAAGCCCTTGCTGCTACTGCTTGTAGGCCCTTGAAGTCCGTGCGAAGTATTGGATTTCATGTGTGGCCGGCCTGCGTGCCGATGTATGAAACCATCTTTTGGAAAGAGAAACTTGTAAGTCCTTAAGGCCGGGAGCATTTGTGAGCTTGTTTACATTCCTGGTCTTTTATATAAATGTGATATTTATATAGTAGTTGACATTTATTGATTGAGTTATTGCAAGTAATAATCTTCCGCTAGAATGCTCTAAGTAAGGATGCGTGTAGAAAGGTTTTTGATATTCATAAGTAATTCCGCCGTTTGTCTGTGAAATATGGCATGGGGCCTAGGCAGGACCCTCTGTTATATTCCATGTGACGGATGGAGGCGTTACACGTGACTCGCCGCATATTTCACAATTTTCAAGTGTAATATCATTACCTTTAAAAATTATGCAATTGTTGGGGCATGCATCCCACATCTCGTAAGAAAATCCCAAATATTTAGTAATCTTTTGAGATTCATAATAAGACCCAAGAATTTTTATGCTCGGAAAAACATCAATAAGAAACTCCAATAGCCACGTGAATGAGGTATCTGTCCAGCCATGCGTGACTTTAGCTTATAGTAACCTAACTATGAAAGATAATGTTGTATATTTGGCAAAATTAGGATACAGTGGACACTATGCATCTTGAGCAAGTTTTATAAATTTGGCATCTTCTTTGCTTGCTCCATCAATTCCTGGACTGCTTAATGATGGTGGATTCTCATACAAACTACCACCAGGAGGTGGAATTCAACCTGCTTCATGTATCATCCTCATCATATCATCTCTAAAATCATAATGATGTTCATCCTGACTGCAAGATATAAAACAATATGATTCCCCGTGAAGTGTCCATATCTTGTACTTAGATAAAAATCCATTTATTTTTATATGTTCACGAGCAACAACCTTCTCCATCAGATAGGAATATTTTGTCCACAAATTCCTATTTTTGGATTGTAGGTGTATCTATGTTATATTATTACATGCTCCAAATTTTTAGTCAATACCCATAGCCAATTAAAAGTTATTAAGGAAATAGTGACTATCCTATCCTAAGGACCAGTTCCACAAGAATTGACCTACAAGGAGATACAGTGCTCCAAATGACCTGCTTTTAATTTCTAATTAAAGTAGACTCAAAGGGCTATCTTTTTTATGTTAGGAACTTTTTATGGTTCTGCCCCTAAGGGCCTCATTTGTCTTGTTCAAGAAGGTGTACAGTAAACGATAATTAATACACTAAATTATATAATAAATAATATTATCAAATCATCAACGGTGATGATTTCATCTTCAACCTCCAGCTCATGGCCGAGATTTATCAGACCTAGAGCCATTTCCAGTGCAATTTGCCGGCGATCCAACCACATCCCTGCCCAGCCACCACCCCCACCACCTCCGTTGAGGTGGTGGCTATCGCCGGGTAGCGGCACAAATGCCGAAGGGTTGTTTTTCAGAGAACCCACCACCTCCATTTTCATGGAAAAATCTGAAATTTCGCTCACTTGAATCGGGCTTGTTTGAGCTCGATTTCTCTGCCTAACGAGCTTGATATCTAGAACAGAGGGATATGGGGAGAAACATGCCCGATTTCGTGCTTGAATGCGGCTACTCCGGCGGGTGGGCATGGATTTTGGCGCTTTCCGGTGAACCTCTCCCGTTCTCGATTCTCCACCGTTTGCAGTGATCCAAGAGTCAATTTTGGCTGCTTGAGGCCTTCTGAAGGTGATGAAAGGATCGAATTAAGCTTTGGGGGCCTCTATATAGGAGATACAAGTTAATGGGTTTATGTTCATCGACATTAAAGGCTCACCTTGATGGTGGCCGACCTATAACTATTGGAAACCTCCTCCTCTTCATCAGGGGAGATGAAATGAGGGGTTGGGGAAGAAGAAGGGAGTGCTACTTGGCCTCCCTCCATTATTCCCCCTCCAAATGAAACTTCCCTCCTAATTATCCCAATTAAACCCCTAATTAAAATCATAAATCCAATTAAATAAATCTTAAAATTTAGTGGGCCTTAGGATGGGCCTTGGGCAAGGCCTTAGCCTACTTGAATTGGCTTGGGCTCTCATTTTACCTTTAGGGTTAATTTGACCATGGTTGACCTTGGGGTTGACTTTGGTCAACATGATGGGTTGACTAGTCCAAGGTGTGTGTCTTGAGCCCCGTGACATCACCCAATATTGATTGGATCATGGTGATGCCCCAATTGGGCCCACTTTGCCAAATAGTGCGATTTTGACCTAAATAGATGCAAGTTTGACTTTTTTCGAATTGGTTAACTTGGTGACCCCATGATGGAGCTTTTGGGTCCACTTGACCCATAATGATATTATAAGGCTAGAGGTGGGGTCAATTTTAGGTTTCGTGGCCAATAGGACCTCTTAGGTGAAGGTATGACCTATATTGACCTAAAATTGACTTTGATCAATTTGGCCCACTTGATTGTCCTAGCCTTGAGTCCAATGCTCAGTTGCCTCTCTCTTAGGGTTAGGGAATTGTTAGTGAGCTTATCTTGAGGTGGTGAGTTCTTGTGGGTGTGAATATGCCTAGGTTGACTTGTGCACATTGGGGGTGCACTTAGCAATCTCCCTAAGTTCAAGCTGAGCTAGGGTCACACTAGGGCCTCCATGCACCACTCAAGCCCTAGCCCTAACTTTAGGGGCCTAGAAGTGTGGGGGGATGTTACAGAAGGAAGGATCCAAGAATGAAGAAAAGAGATCCTTTAAAGGAAATAAGAAAGAAGAAAAGTGCTTCATCGCAAAGAAGTCAAAGACTCTTAGCAATAGCGACTTAAGTGAGTCAAGCTCAGATGAAGAAACCTACTTTGGGCTTATGTCACACTCAGATGAGGATAACAGTGACTCCTAATATATTAGGAAGGTAAATTAACACACTCCTCTTTCTGATTCTGATGCAGACTCTAACGGTTAGGAAGATCACCTCTCTGAGGATGAGTCAGACTTAATGATGCAGTATCAATCACTACTGAAGGGATTTGACAAATGTTGCAAGATAGTCAAAACTCAGGCCAAAGAGATTGTATCTCTCAAGGCATTGGAATCTGAATTAAGGGTTGTAATTGAGAGATTGACTCCCCTTAGAGATGAAATCCAATCCTTGAAAGAGGACTGGAGTGCTCGACTGAGTTAGTAAGTCTGAAGGTGAAGGCCATATATGAACTAGAAGTAAAGTTATTGATTGAAAGGGAGCTTGTTGAAAGCTTCTCGAAACCAAAGACTGTTCTTCTTCTCATTGATGGATTTTCTGCCTCTAATATAGGTGGTATTGGATATATAGCTCCTAGAAATAGAAGGAGGGCTCCCCAAAGTCAATCTATATTCAATAAGGTAATCCTTCCTACAAATCAGTATGACCTTGAAACATCCTATGAGCATTTTGCTAAACCAATGCATGTTGTCTCTAACAAAAATAACCAAGGATGTATCCGTCCCTGAAATCTCTGAACGAGTGCACTCAAGGAACCTTATGAAGAGATCGTTCTAAAGCATTATAGTCCATTCATTCATGGAACAAAGGAAGAGAAAGCACTAAAAGGCAAGCAAGTTGCTAAGAAGCCACATGAGATAATAAAGCCTACCACTTGTCGTTGTCATGAGGCTTCTACTTCTAGATCAACACCTCCTGCTAGACCTCCCGCTCAAATGGTAAAGCGGGAGAAGAAAAGAAGGTACAACAAGTTTGACTATTGGTGTTGTGGAAAATAGGTCACTTTGCCATAGATTGTTGGTACAATTCATTTGAATATAAGACACCCCGAGTTAATAATGCTATAATGACCCCTCGCAATGTTAACATTCCCAGTGGTGTTAATCTAACAAGAAACCAAGGACCCAAATCTGTTTGGGTTCCTAAGGGTAATTAATCTGTGAATATAGGTATGTCTAAAGGCCAACAAAAATCCTATCTTGTATTTAGACAGTGGATATTCCAAATATATGATCAGAATAAGAAGCTTACTACAAGAGTATACCTCAGTCAAAGACGATCCAAAAGTTATCTTTAGCGAATCTGACAGAGGAATCACAAAAGGCTATGGTATGATTACCAATGGTATAGTCTCTTTCACAGATGTGACTTATGTTAAAGGATTACAACATAATCTCATAAGCATAAGTCAATTATGTGACAAAGAGTATGTGGTTGAGTTCTACATAGATAAGTGTTTGATAAAAACTTTTGATATATTAGAAACTATTTTAACAGACACTCGGAGTAGAAATATTTTTTGTCTTAATTTTCTTTGTTGGAATCTTCTACACCAGTATGTTTTTTGACAAAAGATAGTGCATCTCTTTATGATCAATGACACAAGACACTAGCACATATTAATTTCAAAACTATAAATATGTTATTTTCTCACAACTTAGTCCGTGATTAACCCGATATTAAGTGCGTTAAAGAGATACCTTGTCACGCATGCCAAATGGGTAAGTAGATAAGAGTTACTTTTAAAAGCATCGTTTCCAAATATTCTTCCAGATGTCTATGTCTGTTTCATATGGACAAATTTGGTCCCTTGCTGGTTTGTAGTTTAGGTGGTAAAGCTTACACCTTTGTTATTGTTGATGATTACTCACGTTTTGCATGGGTGTTCTTTCTAGAACACAAGTCAGATACCCTTGAATCTTTCAGTAGCTTTGTCAGGCAGGCACATAATGAATTGAACTGCTCTGTGGTCAAAATCAGAAGTGACCATGGAATAGAATTTGAATCTCGTGCCATGATAGAGTTCTGTGCAAGCTAAAGTATCTTTTATGAGTTTTCCTCTCCTCGTACTCCACAGCTAAATGGAGTTGTCGAGAGAAAGAACAGAACACTCATTAAGGTAGGTAGAAAAATGTTGAATGATTCTTCATTACCAAAGTACTTCTGGGCTGAAGCAATCAATACAGCTTGTCACGTGCAAAATAGAGCCTTAATAAACAAGAATCATCGTAAGACACCTTATGACTTTTGAAAGGCAAGAAATCGACTGTGTCCTACATCAAAATCTTTAGAAGAAAATGCTTCGTACTTAAAAATAGGAAGTATTATAAAACTAAGTTTAGTGAAAAATGTTTTGAAAGTATTTTTGTATGATATAATAGCCATAGTAAGACATATAAATTTTTAATAAGAAAAACCTAGTTTTATAAGAATCCATTAATGTTGTATTTGATGAGACGAGTATGCTTCATAGTAGCTCTTTTAGTATCCTTGTTGAAGATGCAAGTTCGCAACTAAAAGTGCTAAGATTAGAAGAAGCAGTTAAAGAAGTCGTCTCAAGCTCCATCAAATTCAATACTCCAAGCTTGATTGAAGATGAAGAACTTCAAGTTGAAGAACATGCACTAGAAGAAGCAGAACCTCCTAGTGGTAATGCATGGAATCTAGTGATCAGACATTCAAGAGATCACCCTGTTGATCTGATCATTAGAGATCCTAGTGAAGGAGTTTGAACAAGAATAAGTATAACTAACGAAGTATTGCATTTGAGTTTCCTTTCTCAGATTGAGCCAAAGAAGTTCGAAGAAGAAAATAAGGATGCTTCATGGATCATCGCAATGCAAGAAGAGCTCAATCAGTTTAAAAGATGTAAGGTGTGGGAGCTAGTACCAAGGCCCAAAGGTCACAATATTATAGGGACGAAATGGGTCTTCAGAAACAAGATGAATAGGAATGGTGAAAGTGAGGATAGATACAACTCTAGAGGGGGGGGGGTGAATAGAGTATTAAAAAATATGACAATCTACTCAACTCCCTTAGAGTTAATTTGCGGAATAAGTATATAGATATATGAAACCCTAGAGCCTAAGACAAAGTGAGGTGCACAAGAGAAAGCTAACTGTAATTACAGTTTAAGCTTTAGTCCTAACACAACAACTAGCAATCCTAATTAATTCTACTCATAACCATAGTGCAGTAATTAAGATAAGCAACACAGACAACACAAGAAGATTTATAGTGGTTCCCTCTCAATAGGTACATCCACTCTTCTACTACCCTGGTAGGAATCCACTACAGGTTTTTATTCAGGTGCCCTGCCACCAACTGATCTTATTTTGGTAGATCAAGTAAACCCTTTGAGCTTTTGATCAGGAGCTCAAAATCCAACACAGGTTTTTGCTCGGGTGCCCTGCCACCAAGGTTCACTTTTGAATGGAGTAATAACCCTTTGTACAGGAGTTTGAGAGAGTTAGAATGTCTTCTCTATTGTTAAACAAAATTAGAGAAGCTAGTGGATTGCACTGAGCTATAGAAAGCTCTGAAGGAATCAAATCTCCCCCTGGCTTAGAGAATATCAAGGAAGAAGCCTTGCTTCAGGGTGCAGGGTCTCTTTAGAACTCTTGACAGAGAAGATCTGTTGTCTTGAAGTTCTTTAAGGAGCAGCTGGAAGAAGACTCTTGATATAGAATGGTTGTTCTTCTTCAACAACTTTTCTTTCTTCTTCTTCTTCTTCTACTTGAAGCTCTGAGTATGAATGTTCCTGTAAGCAGGATGAACTCAGGATTGAAGAAGAGAGTTGTTCTATACTTGTTCTTGTTGTTGAATCTGTGTATCTGAATATCTGAATATCTGTATTTCTGTATATGTATTATATTAACTTCTCTCACTAGCTCTTTATATATCAGCCTTTGTAACGGCTTCTAACTTTCTCTTGATTTGAATCTTGTCTTCTTCTGAGATCTGCAATCTGGGCTGCAAATAACACATAGTACAAATAGCCTGCAGAAGGACATTGTATAAAGAAATAAATCTTTCTTAGAAGCTGCTTATCCATTCTGCAAGTCCAAAAGATATTAGAGAAATTCACAACAAAAAAAACTCTTTACGGCCAAGGAAAGACATTCTTGTCCAACGGCTATAAAGGACAACATGGCAGATAAAGCACACAGATTTGACAACTAATAGGAAAAAAGACTTTGTCAGATAGAACTTGACTTATGCTTAAAGAATGAGGCAAAGATTGCCTTGATATATAAGCATAAAATCAATGAAATAATCTTTAATAAAATAAGCCAGATAAATGAGAAATAATTCATAGAAGAGAAAGAGTACAATATCTCTAAATGCAGACAAAAAGATAGTCGAACGAATCACGACGATCGTCGAACTATCAGAGCAGATAGTCAAACTATCAGAACAGATAGTCGACCTACAAGAAATCTGTCGGGACAGAAAAAGTCGAGCAGGACTCGACGATCGACGATACTGAGACCACAGATCGTCGAGCTTAACAGAAATGAACTAACTCAGAGATAGTCGATCTGCTGTCTGACGATAGTCGATCAACTGATAGATGATAGTCGATCAACTGATAGACGATAGTCGAGCGGCGTTCGACCATAGTCGAACTAAAACACTTAACCAGATTTTCAATCTGGATAAACAATAACTCTACACAACTGATAGGATCTTACCTAAATCTAACCTTTGACCATAGATAAATCTTGGGTCAAGAAACTAATTGAGAAGACTTAACTCAAATCCAATCTAGGGTACCAACAATCTCCCCCTATTTGGGTCAAGTCTCTCAAAACAAAAAGAATACTATAAATAGATATAAAAACAACAATAACCTGTTAGGATCAAAGTGTATCATATCATATCAATAAGCAGCATTTCATATAAAATCAAACAATCAAGCAAAACAGACTATCAATACAAATAAATTTAAACAATATCAGAGTCTGGTTTAGAAGTGAAAGAAACAGGAAGGAAGGAAATTTTCCTTTTAGGATCAAGAGCATCCTTTTTTGAAATCTTCAAGTCCTGTTCTCCAATAATCTTAGATTCACTTGCTCTGGGCAAAACAGCCTCTGGATGCTTTTCCATATATATTGAGGCATCAAAAACTTCTGGTCTGACTTGATATCTGTCTAGTTCCTTTTCTCTTAACTTTAACATAGTTGTTAAGCCTGTTATGTCTTTGCCTTCAGCTTTAGCTTTTCTAATTTGGGCTTATCCAACTAACTCAAGAAATCTGGTCATCCTGAACTCAGGATAAAGCTCTTGACTTTCATAAGCATTTTCATCAGCTTGATCTAGAGGCTTTATAGTCTTGAACTTTGTAGAAAGGTCTAACAGACCTGCAGCTGGTTCTATGTCTTCTTGAATAACAAGAGATGATGGCGGAGCAACCTCTGCAAATTTCTTTCTTGACTTGTCAGATTAAATTACTCTTTTTACTTTTGAATCTACTTGCTTAATCTGAGCTGGCTTTTTGGAGGGAAGAATTTTACTCTCCTTAGAAGGTGAAACTTTTCTTTTAGGTGAAGGAGGAGGAGAAAATGTTGGTTTCTGGTAAGTCATCTCCTTCACCTGCTCTTTAGGTCCAGCTACTTGTCTTTGTTGGCCTAAATGAGATCTGCCCTGGTAACCTGGGTTTCCTCTTCTCTGATAGGTTTGAGAAGGAGTAAATCTTGCTGGAGGAGCTGAGGGATTAGAAGATACATTCCTTGAAGCTCCTGCACTAGGAGGAGGAGGAGGACCTCTAGGAGTCCACTTGGGAGTGGAGTATCATATCTTTTACTCTTCTTCCTGTTCTTCTGCTGATTTCTAGACAATCCCATCCAATATTGAAAATCCTTAGACTTAGGGTCAATCCCTTTCAATATGTAATAAGGGATGTGATTCTCTGGATTTGGAGGAGGAGGAGCTTGAGCTTTCCTTTTCCTTTGAGCAATTTTCCTTTTCTTGGTTCCTTCAGAATCCTCTAAATCTTCCTCATCATCAGAATGAGATGACTGAGGTTGGTCATATGGATCAATGATATCTTGAATAGCTTTTTCTTTAGCTTTTAAAGCAGCCTTTTCTTTTTCTTCTTCTATGGCATCCTGAGCCAATAGGAAATCCATGTCTAATCCTGGAGTATCATCCCATACAGTTGATTTCTCTTCTGAAACATCTGTAACTGTTTTGAGGACCAGTTCTTCTGCAGCAGGTTCTGGAGCAGGTTCTGGAGCATCATGAGCTTGATCTATAGCCAAAGGGACACAAAAATTTTCTAAATGGTATAGAAACATCCCTTCAAGGTATTCACAAGTTAACATGTCAGTCAACAGGTCAGTGAAATGAGTAATTGTATTACCTGCAGAATTTCCTAACTCCCATAAGTCATCTAGGTAGGAGGTAATGACTCCTTCTAGGTACATGGCAACAATAGGAGTAGATGATTCTTCAAGACAAACTCTGAAAGCAAATTCAGCCTCAGTTATAACTTGAGCTTCTGGAGCAACAACTGTGTCTTGAATTTCATCTGTAACTTCAGCTGTATCTGGAACTGCAACTGTAACTGATGTTGTAATCTCTGAATCTGTAGCTGTATGAATTTCATCTGATGGTATATCTTCTGGAATTGCAGCTGAAAGAATTACCAGTTGAAGTTTTGAGACATCTTCCTGGAACATCTCCCCCTGCATAACTTCAGTTGGTACTGAACTCAGCCCCCTAAGAGAAGAGGGCTCAGCAGAATTTGAGAGGGCTGTAATGGAGGATGTAAGAGATGAAATGGAGGCTACAAGAGGGGCAATTGCTTCTTCAATCATTGATTTGATTGAAGTAGTAATTAGCTCCATGATGCTTGCAATGAGAGCTGGTGTGATTTCAAAAGATGTAGATGGGGGAATCACAACAGATGGATGAACATCAGGGATGATGTTCTCCTGATGAGATACAGATGCATGAACTGGTGATGGAGATGCAGATGTATGAAGATTAATATGATCTTGATGTGAAGTTGGTGACTGAGGTGGAGTTGGAAGTGTCTCAGTAACCAACGGATCAATGCTAAGATTTGAAATCCCAGCAAGGTGTGAAGGAGTTGGAGATGCTGGTAGTGGTGCATGGAGAATAGTAGTGGATGTAGATGGTACTGCAATAGAAGTGGATTGCAATGCAGATGCAGATGTAGATGGAATGGGGGAAATGGAAGAGCCTCCTTCAATTAGGTGGGGGGTGACTGGTACTATCCTTGTGTTCTCAAATGGAACAGGGCAACCCCAGCAGATGAAGGCTTCTGGATATTCCTTCTCCACTTGATGAACAGAGTGGGATCCATCTTCTTACTTGCATTGATTGATGTTGAGACTATTCCCAACAGCTGAGGATACTTCTTTCTTAGAAATATCCCAATCACCCTACCAAGGTTTACCTCTTTCTTTGAATTCTTTTTCCTGATTAAATCAAAAACTATTCCAGCCCAATTTATTGCTTTCCTGTTAGCAATAGCACACATTAAGGCAAATTGCTGCCTGGTAATGTTATCGTGTGCAGAGTGCTTTCCCAACAACACTTTCCCTGCTAAGAACTTGATCTTCATCGGGAAGCTGACCTTCAGCAACTTGAAAGGAATGCCTTCAGCATGTCCTAGCTCAAATAGCATCCGGCTATACTCCTGAGTATCTTGATCATACTCTTCTTGACCATTGATCAAACCAAAAATCTCAGTTAAGACGACAAGAGTCAAAATTACCTCCTCGCCTCCGATAGTCCCTGTCATCGATTCATCGCTGGAAGACGATGTATAGACCCATTCTTTGATTTCTGGAATATTTATCTTAATACTTGTAGATATAAGCTTCTCCAGTCCTTGATCTTTGCATAACTGTAGCATTTCGAGAATATCGGCATCGCAGACATTGAAAGAATCAAAATCGACGCTAAAGCCGGCATCAAACTTCATCACAGTCAGCAAAGCTGGAGCAATCACCATGGATTTGGTTGAGGAAGACGAGAGAGACGAAAGCAGAAAGCGCGGGGCAGAGCTCAAGTCAAACCATTTAAGCAGGAATGAGGAATATGAAACGACGAGCTCTGTCGACTACAAAAAGCACGATCTATTAACCTAGGTCGACCATCGGTTTATATTTAAACAGCAATCATCGACCTATTTCAGCAGATACTAGAAATGATGGTCGATCGATCGTTCGACGATCGTTTCCTAAAGCAAAGTAGTCGAGCTATCGATCAACTATTTCTATCTTCACAAATAATCGAGCCGTCATCAACCATAGGTCGACGATAGGCTCAACCTGTTCGACTATGGTCGAACGACATTCGACGATATTCGAGCAGATTTCAACATAGTCAGAAATTACACTTGGTCTACTACATTTATCATACC
The DNA here is from genome assembly GCA_039513925.1 of Platanthera zijinensis. Classification (NCBI taxonomy): domain Eukaryota; kingdom Viridiplantae; phylum Streptophyta; class Magnoliopsida; order Asparagales; family Orchidaceae; genus Platanthera; species Platanthera zijinensis. The sequence goes on from CM077097.1 coordinate 74,007,216, forward strand.
TAGTCTATTCAAAAAGAACAGATGCTTCTGTTCATCTAAGGGCTTGGTGAAAATATCATCTCTCTGAAGGTCAGTGGATATGAACTCAAGACTGATTTTGTTCTTTTCCACACAATCTCTTAGAAAAAGGTGTCTGATCTCAATGTGCTTGGTCCTAGAGTGGTGCATAGGATTTTGTGCTATGGAAATAGCACTGGTACTGTCACACATGATTTTTGTATTCTTGTGTGTGTACCCATAATCCAAAAGCTGGTTTTGAATCCACAGGATCTGTGAACAACAACTAGCAGCTGTTATATATTCAGCCTCTGCAGTTGAAGTTGAGACCGAAGCCTGTTTCTTTTAGAACTAAGAGACTAATCTCTCTCCCAGTAACTGACATGTCCCTGAGGTACTTTTCCTATCAACTCTACAACCAGCATAGTCAGAATCAGAGTATCCAATTAACTCAAATTCTGATTCAGCTGGGTACCACAGTCCTAAATTTGGACATCCCTTCAGGTATCTCAAAATTCTCTTGAGAAGAATCAAATGAGATTCCTTGGGGTTGACCTGGAATCTAGCACATAGGCATGTGGCAAACATTATGTCAGGTCTACTTGTAGTTAAATACAATAGGGAACCAACAATGGCCCTATAGTTTTTCTGATCAACTGGCTTACCCTTATCATCAGAATCTATAACTACATTTGTAGCTATGGGTGTATGCATTGCTGAAGCATCAGCCATCCCAAATTTCTTTACCAATTCCTTGGCATATTTGGATTGGGAGATGAAGATGCCATCAGCATCTTGCTTTACTTGGAGACCAAGAAAGTAAGACAACTCACCCATACTACTCATCTCAAACTTAGAGTGCATCAGGTCTGAGAACCTTTTGCATAGTTTGGTATCAGTGGAACCAAAGATAATGTCATCCACATAGACTTGAACTAACAGGATTGTGTCCTTATGATGCTTAACAAACAGGGTTCTATCAACTACTCCCCTAACAAAGTTGTGCTCTAACAGGAAACTAGCTAGAGTCTCATACCAGGCTCTGGGTGCTTGCTTAAGTCCATAAAGAGCTTTTTGCAACTTATAAACAAATGAGGGTTGAGTTGAAGAAACAAACCCAGGAGGTTGTTCAACAAACACCTCATCCTTTAGCTCACCATTTAGGAATGCACTTTTAACATCCATTTGAAAAACCTTAAACTTCATATAGGCTGCATAGGCTCGAAAGATCCTTATTACCTCTAGCCTTGCAACAGGGGCAAAGGTTTGGTCATAGTCTATACCTTCCTCCTGTCTGTATCCCTGAGCTACACGCCTAGCTTTGTTCCTTATAATAATTCCTTGGGCATCCAACTTGTTTTTGAACACCCACTTGGTGCCTATGATCAGTTGGCCTTTTGGTCTTGGAACCAAAGTCCATACTTTACATCTTTCAAATTGATTAAGCTCCTCTTGCATAACAAGGATCCAGTGGGGATCTAACTCAGCTTCTTTTATGGTGAGGGGCTCAATTTGTGAAAGGAAACAAGCATGCATCACATCCTGTCTTAATTTATGCCTTGTTTGCTCACTAGCTGATATGTCACCAATCACTTGAGATGTAGGATGATCTCTAAGTGTGACAAGATCAGTAGGTGGGATGTGATCTTCAACAACAGTTTGGATTAATTCCTCTTGTGGAATAGGATTAACTATTGGTGGTACAGCAACTGCTTCCACAAAGTCTTCATCACTGTCTGAATCAGTGATATGAAGAGTTGATAGAGGGGGAATCTCTTGGGTGAGATCCTTGCATAACTCTGGTACCTGCAATGATTTTGAGGAAGGAGAAGTTTCCTTCTCCTTGTAAAACATTTTTGACTCATCAAAGGAAACATGCACAGACTCTTCTATTTTTAAAGTTGATTTGTTAAACACCCTATAAGCTTTGCTTACTTGGGAATATCCAAGAAAAATTCCCATTGAAGCTTTTGCTTCAAACTTTCTAAGGTATTCTTTGTTGTTATTGTGAATGTACACTACACAACCAATGACTCTAAAATAGTTAATTTTAGGTTTCTTTTCTTTAAGTAATTCATAAGGAGTTTTACCCTTAAGCTTATGTATTAGACTTCTGTTCAAAACATAATTAGCTGTGCTAACAGCTTCTGCCCAATAAGAGAGAGGCATGTTAGCATCTGCCAACAATGTTTGTGCAGGTTCAATTAGTGTTCTATTTTTCCTTTCAACTACCCCATTTTGTTGAGGAGTTCTAGGAGCAGATAAGCTATGTTTGATACCTTCTTTCTCACAGAATTCTTGCATGAGAAGAGACTCAAACTCAGTACCATGATCACTTCTTATCAAGGCAACATGAGTAGAATACTCAGTCTGCATATATAGCAGAAAGTATAACATCCCATTTCCGGCTAGACCCCTGGGAGTCGATTGGTCGTGACAGAACCCTAGGAAGCCCCAAAAAAATTGAGATACATCGACCGAGATTTCGGGTCACAGGTTGGTCACGCCCGTGACCGACCCATCACGCCCGTGACCTAGGGCGTGACTCTATCGACGATCGTCGATCTCAGGGAGACGATCGTCGGGCGTAGAATTTTTCAACTCGGGCCTGTCACGCCCGTGACTTACGTGTCACGCCCGTGACTTACGTGTCACGCCCGTGACCTAGGGCGTGACACCTTCGATGATCGTCGATCTCAGCGGGATGATCGTCGAAGTGCAGAGTTTGTGTCATGGCCATGTCACGCCCGTGACTAAGGGCGTGACCCCTTTGGCGATCGTCGATCTCAGCGCGACGATCGCCGAGCGCGGATTTTGCCTCATGACCATGTCACGCCCGTGACCCATCTGTCACGCCCGTGACCTAGGGCGTGACCACCCTTCGACGATCGCCGATCTCCGTTCGACAATCGTCGAACCCAGAATTGGTCACCCGGGCCTGTCATGCCCGTGACCCATATGTCACGCCCGTGACCAAGGACGTGACCACCCTTCGACGATCGTCGATCTCAGTTCGACGATCGTCGATCCCAGAATTGGCACCCGGGCCTGTCACGCCCGTGACCTATGTGTCACGCCCGTGACCAAGGCCGAAATGTCAGCCAGACTGGAAATTTCGATAACCGACGTTGTAATCAATTCTGATTATGGGAAGTTACACCAGGAGTATTTATGGGCCGTTTCCTACTCTGATTATTTAATAAATTAAGGAAATGTTGGTCCAATAGGAAATCGCCACCTGGCAAATACCTCTTCATTTCCAGCATTTCAACTGCCTTTGCCATAACCGAAACGTCATTAAGAGGAATATTAAGGGCCATGAATGTTTCATCCTTTCCCCTTCCCATTTGCTGATCTATAAAAGACTCCTAAGAGCAAGAGGAAAAGGTTACACGCTCCATCAAACTGTTTCAGATTTCCCCCTTGCTGTTGAAGAATTTCCGGCGATGCCACCACCGCGCCAATGGCTTCCCGACGCTCTGCACGCCTCCAGCCCGCAAACAAGGTCCTCCCCCCCCCTCTTCTTCTGCAGATAGATCTTAGAAATCGTTAGGAGAGATATCGGGCTCGAAAGAGCCAGATCGGGTGAACGTTTCCATGGTTTTTCAAAATTTTCATGGTGGCGGGTTTGCCGGAAACCGCCTCTCCGGCGGCCGTGCCGCCGCCCGACGATAGCCCTCACCTCAACAGAGGTGGTGGTGGTGGTGGCCGGCAAGGGAGATGGCTGGATGGCCGGGAAATAGCTTTGGAAAAGCTACAGGAAAATACATTTTCAGGGCTCTGGTTTCGGGCTGTAGAAGAAGATGAACAGTGCCATTAAATTAGATTCTATTTTTTTAAAAACAATTTCTGAATGAAAATATCTGTCACTTTAAATAATTTGGGAAAAATACCTAGAGGCTCCTACGGGAAAAATGGCCAACACAAATATTGTACCTCTTGGAGTCTAGGGAATTTTAAAATTTGTTTCAAGCATTTTGGAGCACTGGATAGACCTCAGCACTCATTTTGGTGAGGTCTACCCATAGGGTTGTCCTGACCTTAGAAAAATTCTCCACTCCAATCCAGTCATCACAATGACTTGAAATTTGGGGTGTGGCCTAACCTTACCTATATCTAGGTACCATCCAAAAATTAGGATTTTTGGAAAATATGTTTCTATAGTTTTTAGGAAAATTCAATAATCCTAGCTTAATTTAATTAGATGACTAAATAATTTCCAAACCCTCCCAAATTTAGGTGAGTGGTCCCTGGGTTCACCATAAGGTTCTGTATAATTTTTCATCTCATTTGGAGATGGTTTGGATTAGAAATGAACAAACCTAAGTTTTGCCCTAATAAGGGGTCTTAGGTTAAAGGTGCACTTTTGAGATTTGAGTGGTCAAATCACCTCAACAGAGGCTGAGATTTTTACCACTGGCTATTAATATTCTCTAGCACCCCCTCATAGAGTTTGAGGTGGATCGGGGTAAGTTTGCCCTAAGAACCAAGGCCAAACCCTAAGGATGGATCTTGGTGGCTTGTGAAGGTCATGGGGTCAAATGACCTTGGAGTGACTCGAAATTTGGTGAAGAGGACCATAGGGCCATTATAGTTCTCTGGATGAAATCTTAGTAGATTTGGAGACTGTTGGGATACCTAAAAACCTAACCCTAGTTTAGGGTGCAAAACTTGTAGAGATAGGAAATGACACTAAATCACATTGAAAAGTGATGAGATTTGGGTAGAGTGAATTATAGGGATGGTACAAGCTCTGGATATTTTACTATGAATTTTAAGATCAATATTTTGGATACTTCATTAACAATTTAGTAGCTTGTATGATTTGCTTTGAAAATTTATTATGGAATACATACTTCCTGAAAATTGATGAAATATAAGCAGAGAATGTTTATTATGATTTTAAATCTCTGTGAATTTTTATGGGATTTTTGGAAGTATAATTATAAGGCTTGCTTCATTAAGTATGTTTTACCTTGAATATTTGATTAAATATATAGTGGTGTTTAGCAAGCTGGTAAAATTATGGTTCTTTGCACAAAGATCTTTTCTATATCATACTACTGATTAGTAATTTTTCTATAATTTTTTCGATGAGTAATTTCAGTACTTCCTTCTTTACGTAGGATTAACGTAATTATACTGGATAAATTAATTGGAGGCTAAATATTTTTTGTAAAATTCTGAAAATTTGTATTTGAGGTTATCTTGCTGTTATTTAATGATCATGATTTTTGGGTAGCCATTACATAGTAGGATCATGTAGTTCATGTTTAAAATGACCCATGGCCCATCCTTTGGGAAAATTAAATAAATATCAGATTAATTAGGAAAGTTATAAGTTTCTGGATTTAGACAAATTATGATATGGTAGACCTCCAGTAAATATTATAGGAGATTTGGAAGACAATTTGGAGTACCTCCCCTTGTGTACCTCATATAGCTTAGGATGGTTTGCATATAGTAAAACCACGGAAACTGAACTAGAGTAATAATGAACTTGGGAAATGGAATTTTGGTAGTTGCTGGTTGGTTAGTGCAAGCTATGATTAAGTTCATTATTAGAAGTCAGGATAAGTAGGGTGTGAGACTGGTTAAGGTTAAGTGGTGTTCGGGAATGACGAAAGATCGTCCATCCCGGGAAGAAAAGGAAGAGTCTTAATACTCTAGGGTTAGATCTATAGTAACTAAAAGGGGATCGGGTTAAGGGAGATCAACCAATAACAATAAGTGCCTTGTGAAAAGGAACTTCGGGCCGTAATGCCGCCGTCTTTGTTCCTAGTGCCCCTTGAGAGCCCTTCACGGGGTATGCCGGGGGCAGTCCTGGGCTAACGTAAACCATAGGAATAATAAATTAAAAGAGCAACTAGTATAACTAGGGTTGCACATACACACACCTCGGTAGCTAGGAAGGTAGAATAATTGGTTTGGTTGCCATTCAGACAGTAGCTCTGAAGGTAGATGCACGGACGGGACTGTCTGGGGGGCCAAGGGCTCGAGGGTTAGAGTACAGAATAAAGGTGGTGGGTCTTCGGTATCTGATAGTCGTTCACACCGACATCGGTACGTTGACTCGGCGGTGTGGGACACTTAGCCAAAGAAAGTCTGGTGGGTACAACCAGCAGTAGTACGTGGATACTCTAGGTTGTGTTCTTCTAGGGGCGTACGGAAGGGCTAGGCCTAGTAGTGTGGATACCCGCCTAGGAGTGGGGGGCCCGAACCATTGTCTCTGTTTGCCACTACGGAGGTTCCTGGGAGTGAAGCTAGCTGCCCGAACAGGGGGAACTAAAGGTCTATGCGCATAGAGTCGTGTGCGTGAGTTGCACTTGCATGAATCATGGCATAGCATATCACTACACTCATATTTGCATACAACCGACACCCCAACGTATAAATCGATATGGGACTTCTTATACGATGGGAGCCTTGCAGAAGACCCCTTAACTTATAAGTTTGTATGGGCATTCATATAAGTTAAGGTTACTTACTTATTTACTTGCTTGTTTACTTACTGTTCTCTAGCTGCCTTTTTATACATTTGATGCTTACTACTTCACTTCTTTACCATTTACTACCATAGGATTGCTAGTTGTACTTTATTCTAAATAATGGTTAGATTAGCTCCCTGACACCTGCTTGATTATTCTCCACTTTTGAAGCTTCCCTTTCCTCCTCTCCGCCCGGTGCTTAGGAGCCGTGGGGGGAGGGGTAGGGGATGATAGGGCTTAGTCTTTATGACTAATGGTTTTCGAACCACAACATTACAGGAGCTCCGGATGGGAGACAGGGACCAGTAGTCCAGGGACCAGCACCAGCGGAGTACGGTGCGCATGGAGGTGGGACAGTCTAGCACCGGTGCACCTGCGACCAGCTCCGTGAGTGATTTGTATTTTTATAGATTCCGCGATGAGTGAATTGTAGTGAGGACTCTGATGTACTGGGCTCGAGCCCATTTATCTATTTCCTGTTTTTTTATCTATTGATTGACTGGATATGACTTCACTTTTATTTACATGTTTCTGTGGACTTGTTTACATTTTATGTATAATTACTTCTCTCTCTTGTGATCGAAAAGGGCCGGCAGAATTGGCGTTTTGTAGTGGTTGCCTTCCTGTGAGTCAGTGCCACCGCAAAGCGGCAATTCTGGGCTAAGACCCCGATGGTTTAAAAAGAAAAAAAAAGGGGGGTCTTACAAGTGGTATCAGAGGAGACCTCGATCGAAGGAGATGTAGTCCACAAAAACCTTGGGCCACCCCCGTGCGAGCTTAGTTTGTGGACAAACTAGCAGCGGAAGCAGTGGTGTGCCCATAAGGGAAATCACATGTGAAAGTCCATCCTAACTCTTCTTAAATTCCATTCATTCGCTCTCTAACAGATGGAATTTTTACTTGTAGCTTGCGACGAACCCTACACCACAGCAGGGGACACTTCAGGCTCAGAATGAGGTCCCGCCCCTGCCGGCTCCAGCTCCGTTCCAGCAGACGGAGATGGGGCAAACACTGACGGCCATTCTGGAGGCCTTCAGAGCTCAGCAAGCCCCGGCTCCACAGCCAAACCCCGGGGCCAATTGGATGACTGTCTTCCGGGGACTTTCCCCTCCATCTTACCAGGGGACGGAGTCTGCAGTACGTACGGAGGAATGGTTGGACACCATTTACGAGATGCTGGAAGGGATTCGATGCCCCACGGAGGAGGCAGTCGCTTTGGCAGTCTCTTGCTTAGAGTCACACGGAAAGTGGTGGTGGAAATCTCAGCTGGACACCACCTTTGCGGGGATGGACTGCGCTGATATTACTTAGGAGGAGTTCAGAGCAGCGCTCTTGGGACATTTTGTACCTCAGTCGGCGAGGGATGACCTGGAGGATAGGTTCCTGCGATTGAGGCAGGGGAACAGGACTATGGTGGAGTACCATCAGGAGTTCACTCACCTGGCCCGCTATGCGGACGCTTACCAGTTAGATGATGCTGGCTATGCCCGGAGGTTTTATAAGGGGCTGCAAGATGACATGAGACAGGCCCTCCTTTTCGCCTCGGAGGGGAGTCTGGCCAGGATTCTGGAGATGGCTAAGAAGAGAGAGGCGGATCAGCTTACAGTGAGGAGCCGGAAGAGACCGGCTGATGATATAGTGATTGGAGGACGTAGAGACCGTCCTCGAGGCTAGGTTATTGGAGAGAGAAGTAACGGGGATCAGCCACATCAAGAGTTTGGGCAGGAGTAGAGGATCCAGGGGGGTATTGGCTCCCCAGCCTATACAGATGCTGGAAATGCCAAGGACGGCAGAGCAGCCACCGGTATGCTATCAGTGCAACCAGCCGGGGCATATCAAGAGGAACTGCCCTGTGAGGCGAGCACCTCCACCAGCACAGCAGGGCGCTCCACCTCCCTGACAGTTTGGCGGACGAGGACAGGACCGAGGACGAGGATTTCAGGATCGAGGCCGCAGGCCAGAGAGGGAGCAGATGTATGCTCTAGACCTGACACAGCCCCGGAACCCGGAGCAGGTTATCACAGGTATGGCAGTACGTTTAAATTTTTATCATATAAACTAGTATTCTAGACATAACCTGGTTAGAAATTAAGTAAAGACAACTGCAACAAGAATACTAAGACACTTAATTACCCCAGGCATAGTCTTCGTTAGCGGCAAGCCCGCTCACACCCTCTTCGACACTGGTGCATCGCAATCGTTCGTGTCGGAGGATTTCGTGAAAGGGCTGGCAGGTGTTGAGCCATTCACTGGGAAGATGATGAGGGTGCGCCTACCCGATGGATCAGAGATAATGACCTCTGCTCACTGCAATATGGAAGCGAGGATCGGCGGGAAGGCGTTTGAGGCACCAGCGACGGTTTTGAAGATGCCAGATTACGATCTGATCCTGGGCATGACTTGGCTGTATTGGAACCATGCCCAGATCGATTGCGTGGCGAAGAGGATCACCTTGAGGCACGGCGACTCATTCATTGTCATCGAAGGTATTATACCAGCACCCCGTACCTTACTATCGTCTGTGCAGGCCGCTAAGGCCCACCTGCAGGGGAAGAAGTTTATCAGGTCCTTTTTGAGGCGGTCGTGGCCAAGGACTCCATTGCAGATATTCCAGTAGTGCGGGACTTTGCCGACGTGTTTCCAGAGAAGCTACCAGGGCTACCCCCACACCGAGAGAAGGACTTCCAGATTCAGCTCGTACCGGGGGCTAAGCCGGTATCCAGAGCTCCCTATCGAATGGCCCCAAAGGAGTTGGTGGAATTTCGGAGCCAGCTTCAGGAGTTAGTGGAGGCCGGGTTTGTTCGGCCTAGCTCTTCACCATGGGGAGCTCCAGTGTTGTTCGTTAAGAAGAAGGACGGGACCCTTCGACTGTGCATCGATTACCGGGCTCTGAACAGGTTGACAGTCCAGAATACGTATCCCTTACCAAGGATAGACGAGCTATTTGACCAGCTGGAGGGAGCCATTGGTTCTCAAAGCTGGATCTGAGGTCAGGGTACTACCAGCTTCGTATTCGGGAGGAGGACATCCCGAAGACGGCCTTCAGCAGCAGATACGGCTTGTACGAGTTTACAGTGATGCCGTTCGGGCTCACGAATGCACCTTCCGCATTCATGACCCTGATGAATCGGGTGTTCGAAGAGTATCTGGATGTCTTCGTTATCGTATTCATCGATGACATCCTTATCTATTCAAGGATGGAGGAGGAGCAGGCGAGACATCTGGCCTTGACCTTGGAAAAGCTGCGTGAGCATGAGATGTATGCCAAGTACAGCAAGTGCCAGTTCTGGCTAAAGGAGGTGGCCTTTCTGGGCCATGTCATCAGTGGAGCAGGTCTGGCAGTGGATCCGGCGAAGGTCCAGGCAGTACGGGATTGGCCACCACTAAAGTCGGCCTCGGATGTTCGAAGTTTCTTGGGACTGGCCGGTTACTACCGGAAGTTCGTAAAGGGGTTCTATCAGATTGCCCTCCCTCTTATGTCTCTGACAAAGAAGGAGTCCCCTTTTATTTGGACTCCACGATGCAAATCTGCCTTCCAGGAGCTGAAGGATCGTCTCACCTCGGCTCCCATCCTTGCTCTTCCATCAGGGAAGGAGGGATTCTAGGTGTATACAGATGCTTCCTATCAGGGGATGGGTGCCGTTCTGATGCAGAACGGGCACGTAATAGCCTATGCCTCCCGTCAGTTGAAGCAGCACGAGCAGAACTACCCCGTGCATGATTTGGAGATAGGGGCAGTCATTTTTGCTCTTAAGATCTGGCGGCACTATCTCTACAGAGTACATTACGATATCTTCTCCGACCACAAGAATCTGAAGTACGTCGACACCCAGAAGGAGTTAAACATCAGACAGAGACGCTGGGTGGAGTTTCTGTCGGACTACCAGTATACCATGCACTACCATCCGGGGAAGGCGAACGTGGTCGCGGATGCTCTGAGCCGGAGAGCGAGTATGACAGGAGTAGGTCCGCAGCTGATGGCCTTGGAGTTGGTTAGATCATTCGAGGAGATGCAGATTTCGCTAGCGTCTGAGGATGACCCGGAGCTGTACATGGAGTACCTGGGGTCGATGGCTACTACTGATGACATTCGAGACCGCATCAGAGATGGGCAGATGCTGGATGAGAGAGCTGAGCCGATATTCCGAGCCTTAGAGGAAGGCACGACAGGAGATTACTCTTTGAGGGATGGGCTCCTGTGTTTTCGGGGCAGAGTCTACATACCAGCAGGAGGACAGATCTGGGAGGACATTTTGACGGAAGCTCACTACAGCCAATATTCTGTACACCCGGGGATCACCAAGATGGTAAAGGATTTGAAGAGGACGATGTACTGGCCGGGTATGAAGAAAGATATTACGTATTTTGTGACGCATTGCGAGGCCTGCCAGCTCGTGAAGGCGGAGTGTAGGAACCCGGCAGGCTTGCTGCAGCCGCTTCTGGTGCCGGAGTGGAAGTTTGAGGATATAGCCATGGACTTCATACATGGGCTACCTCGATCCCATGCGGGGAATGACTCGATCTGGGTGATAGTGGACAGACTAACAAAGGTGGCCAAATTCATTCCAGTGGCAAAGGACATACCGGTCAGAGTATTAGTACGGAGGTTCGTTGAGCAGTTTGTGCGTTATCATGGGGTACCCAAGACTATCGTTTCGGATCGGGACGGGCAGTTTACATCCAGGGAAAGGTGGTCAGTCCAGGCCCATCTAGGTTCTCGGTTGACATTCAGTACAACTTTTCACCCTCAGACCGACGGACAGACAGAGCGCAGCAACCGTACACTGGAGGATCTGTTGCGACTGTGTATTTTGGACCGTGGCGAGCCTTGGGAGAGATTGCTGCCACTGGTCGAGTTTTCGTACAACAACGCTCATCAGTCCAGCATAGGCATGGCTCCATACCAGGCATTGTACGGAAGGAGGTGCAGGACCCCACTATCATGGGTTCAAGATGAGGATCCGCAGGCACTAGGCTCGGAGTTTGTGGGAGATACAGATGCTCAGATTAGATTGATCTGAGACAGGATGTTGGAAGCCCAGAGCAGACAGGCGAAATACTACGATGCGAGGCATCGTCAAGTGGAGTTCCAGGTGGGAGACCGAGTTTTCTTGAAGATACGGCTGATGCACGGTGTTTCGCGGGTGCGTGGGCGGAAGAAGCTCAGTCCGAGATATATGGGGCCTTATAGGATCCTGGAGCGGATCGGCCCCTTAGCCTATAGACTGGAGCTACCACCGGAGTTAGCGGGATTGCATGACGTCTTCCACGTCTCCCCACTTCGGAGGGCTCTGCTACGCCCTGAGCAGATGATCTCCTCGGCAGATGGCCCGGTGGCCTCGGATCGGTCAGTCAACATGGAGCCTATCATGATTGACGATACAGCAGTGCGGGTCTTGCGACAGAAGAAGGTTCCGTTAGTCAAGGTTCTGTGGAACAATCATGGGCAGGAGGAGCATACATGGGAGCCACAGGACTTGATGCAGCAAAAATACCCGGAACTTTTTTGTCAGGTATACCTCACAACCCCTCTGGACAATCAATTTGCCTTCCGGTTTTAAACCAATAGGACTGAAATTTCAAGAATAGGGGCTAATCTTTTGTTTATTGGGGTGTATATACCTAGTTAATTGGGCGAATTAATCTTAGATTTAAAACCGCACAAAGCAAACATAACGTAGAGATGTAATTTCTTTAATTCTCATGGAATGTTACAAGCTTCTTTTCCCGATTAGAGTCCCGTAGGCTTGACCTTGATTTCGGGGACGAAATCTTTGTTTTTTTTATTGGGATTTGTAACATCCCATTTTCGGCTAGACCCCTGGGAGTCGGTTGGTCGTGACAGAACCCTAGGAAGCCCAAAAAAAAATTGAGATACATCGACCGAGATTTTGGGTCACAGGTTGGTCACGGCCGTGACCGACCCGTCATGCCCGTGACCTAGGGCGTGACTCTATCGACGATCGTCGATATCAGGGAGACGATCGTCGGGCGCAGAATTTTTCAACCCGGGCCTGTCAGGCCCGTGACTTACATGTCATGCCCGTGACCTAGGGTGTGACACCTTCGACGATCGTCGATCTCAGCGGGACGATCATCGAAGTGCAGAGTTTGCGTCATGGCCATGTCAGGCCCGTGACCCAAGTGTCACGCCCGTGACCAAGGGCGTGACCCCTTCGGCGATCTTCGATCTCAGCGCGACGATCGCCGAGCCCGGATTTTGCCTCATGACCATGTCACGCCCGTGACCCATCTGTCACGCCCGTGACCTAGGGCGTGACCACCCTTCGACGATCGTCGACCTCCGTTCGACGGTCGTCAAACCCAGAATTGGTCACCCGGGCCTGTCACGCCCGTGACCCATGTGTCACGCCCGTGACCCATGTGTCACGCCCGTGACCAAGGGCGTGACCACCCTTCGACGATCGTCGATCTCAGTTCGACGATCGTCGATCCCAGAATTGGCCACCTGGGCCTGTCACGCCCGTGACCTATGTGTCATGCCCGTGACCAAGGCCGAAACGTCAGCCAGACTGGAAATTTCGATAACCGACGTTGTAATCAATTCTAATTATGGGAAGTTACACCAGGAGTATTTATGGGCCGTTTCCTACTCTGATTATTTAATAAATTAAGAAAATGTTGGTCCAATAGGAAATCGCCACCTGGCAAATACCTCTTCATTTCCAGCATTTCAACTGCCTTTGCCATAACCGAAATGTCATTAAGAGGAATATTAAGGGCCATCAACGTTTCATCCTTTCCCCTTCCCATTTGCTGATCTATAAAAGACTCCTAAGAGCAAGAGGAAAAGGTTACACGCTCCATCAAACTGTTTCAGATTTCCCCCTTGCTGTTGAAGAATTTTCGGCGACGCCACCACCGCGCCAATGGCTTCCCGACGCTCTGCACGCCTCCAGCCCGCGAACAAGGTCCTCCCCTCCCTCTTCTTCTGTGGATAGATCTTAGAAATCGTTAGGAGAGATATCGGGCTCGAAAGAGCCAGATCGGGTGAACGTTTCCATGGTTTTTCAAAATTTTCATGGTGGCGGGTTCGCCGAAAACTGCCTCTCCGGCGGCCGTGCCGCCGCTCGACGATAGCCCTCACCTCAACAGAGGTGGTGGTGGTGGCGGGCCAGGGAGATGGCTGGATGGCCGGGAAATAGCTTTGGAAAAGCTACAGGAAAATACGTTTTCAGGGCTCTGGTTTCGGGCTGTAGAAGAAGAAGAACAGTGCCATTAAATTAGATTCTATTTTTTTTAAAACAATTTCTGAATGAAAATATCTGTCACTTTAAATAATTTGGGAAAAATACCTATAGGCTCCTACGGGAAAAATGGTCAACACCAATATTATACCTCTTGGAGTCTAGGGAATTTTAAAATTTGTTTCTAGCATTTTGGACCACTGGATAGACCTCAGCACTCATTTTGGTGAGGTCTACCCATAGGGTTGTCCTGACTTTAGAAAAATTCCCCACTCCAATCCAGTCATCACAATGACTTTAAATTTGGGGTGTGGCCTAACCTTACCTATATCTAGGTACCATCCAAAAATTAGGATTTTTGGGAAATATTTTTCTATAGTTTTTAGGAAAATTCAATAATCCTAGCTTAATTTAATTAGATGACTAAATAATTTCCAAACCCTCCCAAATTTTGGTGAGTGGTCCCTGGGTTCACCATAAGGTTCTGTATAATTTTTCATCTCATTTGGAGATGGTTTGGATTAGAAATGAACAAACCTAAGTTTTGCCCTAATAAGGGGTCTTAGGTTAAAGGTGCACTTTTGAGATTTGAGTGGTCAAATCACCTCAACAGAGGCTGAGATTTTTACCACTGGCTAGTAATATTTTCTAGCACCCCCTCATAGAGTTTGAGGTGGATCGGGGTAAGTTTGCCCTAAGAACCAAGGCCAAACCCTAAGGATGGATCTTGGTGGCTTGTGATGGTCATGGGGTCAAATGACCTTGGAGTGACTTGAAATTTGGTGAAGAGGACCATAGGGCCATTATAGTTCTTTGGATGAAATCTTAGTAGATTTGGAGACTATTGGGATACCTAAAAACCTAACCCTAGTTTAGGGTGCAAAACTTGTAGAGATAGGAAATGACACTAAATCACATTGAAAAGTGATGAGATTTGGGTAGAGTGAATTATAGGGATGGTACAAGCTCTGGATATTTTACTATGAATTTTAAGATCAATATTTTGGATACTTCATTAACAATTTAGTAGCTTGTATGATTTGCTTTGAAAATTTATTATGGAATACATACTTCCTGGAAATTGATGAAATATAAGCAGAGAATGTTTATTATGATTTTAAATCTCTGTGAATTTTTATGGGATTTTTGGAAGTATAATTATAAGGCTTGCTTCATTAAGTATGTTTTACCTTGAATATTTGATTAAATATATAGTGGTGTTTAGCAAGCTGGTAAAATTATGGTTCTTTGCACAAAGATCTTTTCTATATCATACTACTGATTAGTAATTTTTCTATAATTTTTTCGATGAGTAATTTCAGTACTTCCTTCTTTACGTAGGATTAACGTAATTATACTGGATAAATTAATTGGAGGCTAAATATTTTTTGTAAAATTCTGAAAATTTGTATTTGAGGTTATCTTGCTGTTATTTAATGATCATGATTTTTGGGTAGCCATTACATAGTAGGATCATGTAGTTCATGTTTAAAATGACCCATGGCCCATCCTTTGGGAAAATTAAATAAATATCAGATTAATTAGGAAAGTTATAAGTTTCTGGATTTAGACAAATTATGATATGGTAGACCTCCAGTAAATATTATAGGAGATTTGGAAGACAATTTGGAGTACCTCCCCTTGTGTACCTCATATAGCTTAGGATGGTTTGCATATAGTAAAACCACGGAAACTGAACTAGAGTAATAATGAACTTGGGAAATGGAATTTTGGTAGTTGCTGGTTGGTTAGTGCAAGCTATGATTAAGTTCATTATTAGAAGTCAGGATAAGTAGGGTGTGAGACTGGTTAAGGTTAAGTGGTGTTCGGGAATGACGGAAGATCGTCCATCCCGGGAAGAAAAGGAAGAGTCTTAATACTCTAGGGTTAGATCTATAGTAACTAAAAGGGGATCGGGTTAAGGGAGATCAACCAATAACAATAAGTGCCTTGTGAAAAGGAACTTCGGGCCGTAATGCCGCCGTCTTTATTCCTAGTGCCCCTTGAGAGCCCTTCACGGGGTATGCCGGGGGCAGTCCTGGGCTAACGTAAACCATAGGAATAATAAATTAAAAGAGCAACTAGTATAACTAGGGTTGCACATATACACACCTCGGTAGCAAGGAAGGTAGAATAATTGGTTTGGTTGCCATTCAGACAGTAGCTCTGAAGGTAGATGCACGGACGGGACTGTCCGGGGGGCCAAGGGCTCGAGGGTTAGAGTATAGAATAAAGGTGGTGGGTCTTCGGTATCTGATAGTCGTTCACACCGACATCGGTACGTTGACTCGGCGGTGTGGGACACTTAGCCAAAGAAAGTCTGGTGGGTACAACCAGCAGTAGTACGTGGATACTCTAGGTTGTGTTCTTCTAGGGGCGTACGGAAGGGCTAGGCCTAGTAGTGTGGATACCCGCCTAGGAGTGGGGGGCCCGAACCATTGACTCTGTTTGCCACTACGGAGGTTCCTGGGAGTGAAGCTAGCTGCCCGAACAGGGGGAACTAAAGGTCTATACGCATAGAGTCGTGTGCGTGAGTTGCACTTGCATGAATCATGGCATAGCATATCACTACACTCATATTTGCATACAACCGACACCCCAACGTATAAATCGATATGGGACTTCTTATACGATGGGAGCCTTGCAGAA
The DNA here is from genome assembly GCA_039513925.1 of Platanthera zijinensis. Taxonomy (NCBI): domain Eukaryota; kingdom Viridiplantae; phylum Streptophyta; class Magnoliopsida; order Asparagales; family Orchidaceae; genus Platanthera; species Platanthera zijinensis. The sequence continues at coordinate 74,023,558 of CM077097.1, forward strand.
GACCCCTTAACTTATAAGTTTGTATGGGCATTCATATAAGTTAAGGTTACTTACTTATTTACTTGCTTGTTTACTTACTGTTCTCTAGCTGCCTTTTTATACATTTGATGCTTACTACTTCACTTCTTTACCATTTACTACCATAGGATTGCTAGTTGTACTTTATTCTAAATAATGGTTAGATTAGCTCCCTGTCACCTGCTTGATTATTCTCCACTTTTGAAGCTTCCCTTTCCTCCTCTCCGCCCGGTGCTTAGGAGCCGTGGGGGGAGGGGTAGGGGATGATAAGGCTTAGTCTTTATGACTAATGGTTTTCGAACCACAACATTACAGGAGCTCCGGATGGGAGACAGGGACCAGTAGTCCAGGGACCAGCACCAGCGGAGTACGGTGCGCATGGAGGTGGGACAGTCTAGCACCGGTGCACCTGCGACCAGCTCCGTGAGTGATTTGTATTTTTATAGATTCCGCGATGAGTGAATTGTAGTGAGGACTCTGATGTACTGGGCTCGAGCCCATTTATCTATTTCCTGTTTTTTTATCTATTGATTGACTGGATATGACTTCACTTTTATTTACATGTTTCTGTGGACTTGTTTACATTTTATGTATAATTACTTCTCTCTCTTGTGATCGAAAAGGGCCGGCAGAATTGGCGTTTTGTAGTGGTTGCCTTCCTGTGAGTCAGTGCCACCGCAAAGCGGCAATTCTGGGCTAAGACCCCGATAGTTTAAAAAGAAAAAAAGGGGGTCTTACAAGTGGTATCAGAGGAGACCTCGATCGAAAGAGATGTAGTCCACAAAAACCTTGGGCCACCCCCGTGCGAGCTTAGTTTGTGGACAAACTAGCAGCGGAAGCAGTGGTGTGCCCATAAGGGAAATCACATGTGAAAGTCCATCCTAACTCTTCTTAAATTCCATTCATTCGCTCTCTAACAGATGGAATTTTTACTTGTAGCTTGCGACGAACCCTACACCACAGCAGGGGACACTTCAGGCTCAGAATGAGGTCCCGCCCCCGCCGGCTCCAGCTCCGTTCCAGCAGACGGAGATGGGGCAAACACTGACGGCCATTCTGGAGGCCTTCAGAGCTCAGCAAGCCCCGGCTCCACAGCCAAACCCCGGGGCCAATTGGATGACTGTCTTCCGGGGACTTTCCCCTCCATCTTACTAGGGGACGGAGTCTGCAGTACGTACGGAGGAATGGTTGGACACCATTTACGAGATGCTGGAAGGGATTCGATGCCCCACGAAGGAGGCAGTCGCTTTGGCAGTCTCTTGCTTAGAGTCACACGGAAAGTGGTGGTGGAAATCTCAGCTGGACACCACCTTTGCGGGGATGGACTGCGCTGATATTACTTAGGAGGAGTTCAGAGCAGCGCTCTTGGGACATTTTGTACCTCAGTCGGCGAGGGATGACCTGGAGGATAGGTTCCTGCGGTTGAGGCAGGGGAACAGGACTATGGTGGAGTACCATCAGGAGTTCACTCACCTGGCCCGCTATGCGGACGCTTACCAGTTAGATGATGCTGGCTATGCCCGGAGGTTTTATAAGGGGCTGCAAGATGACATGAGACAGGCCCTCCTTTTCGCCTCGGAGGGGAGTCTGGCTAGGATTCTGGAGATGGCTAAGAAGAGAGAGGCGGATCAGCTTACAGTGAGGAGCCGGAAGAGACCGGCTGATGATATAGTGATTGGAGGACGTAGAGACCGTCCTCGAGGCTAGGTTATTGGAGAGAGAAGTAACGGGGATCAGCCACATCAAGAGTTTGGGCAGGAGTAGAGGATCCAGGGGGGTATTGGCTCCCCAGCCTATACAGATGCTGGAAATGCCAAGGACGGCAGAGCAGCCACCGGTATGCTATCAGTGCAACCAGCCGGGGCATATCAAGAGGAACTGCCCTGTGAGGCGAGCACCTCCACCAGCACAGCAGGGCGCTCCACCTCCCTGACAGTTTGGCGGACGAGGACAGGACCGAGGACGAGGATTTTAGGATCGAGGCCGCAGGCCAGAGAGGGAGCAGATGTATGCTCTAGACCTGACACAGCCCCGGAACCCAGAGCAGGTTATCACAGGTATGGCAGTACGTTTAAATTTTTATCATATAAACTAGTATTCTAGACATAACCTGGTTAGAAATTAAGTAAAGACAACTGCAACAAGAATACTAAGACACTTAATTACCCCAGGCATAGTCTTCGTTAGCGGCAAGCCCGCTCACACCCTCTTCGACACTGGTGCATCGCAATCGTTCGTGTCGGAGGATTTCGTGAAAGGGCTGGCAGGTGTTGAGCCATTCACCGGGAAGATGATGAGGGTGCGCCTACCCGATGGATCAGAGATAATGACCTCTGCTCACTGCAATATGGAAGCGAGGATCGGCGGGAAGGCGTTTGAGGCACCAGCGACGGTTTTGAAGATGCCAGATTACGATCTGATCCTGGGCATGACTTGGCTGTATTGGAACCATGCCCAGATCGATTGCGTGGCGAAGAGGATCACCTTGAGGCACGGCGACTCATTCATTGTCATCGAAGGTATTATACCAGCACCCCGTACCTTACTATCGTCTGTGCAGGCCGCTAAGGCCCACCTGCAGGGGGAAGAAGTTTATCAGGTCCTTTTTGAGGCGGTCGTGGCCAAGGACTCCATTGCAGATATTCCAGTAGTGCGGGACTTTGCCGACGTGTTTCCAGAGAAGCTACCAGGGCTACCCCCATACCGAGAGAAGGACTTCCAGATTCAGCTCGTACCGGGGGCTAAGCCGGTATCCAGAGCTCCCTATCGAATGGCCCCAAAGGAGTTGGTGGAATTTCGGAGCCAGCTTCAGGAGTTAGTGGAGGCCGGGTTTGTTCGGCCTAGCTCTTCACCATGGGGAGCTCCAGTGTTGTTCGTTAAGAAGAAGGACGGGACCCTTCGACTGTGCATCGATTACCGGGCTCTGAACAGGTTGACAGTCCAGAATACGTATCCCTTACCAAGGATAGACGAGCTATTTGACCAGCTGGAGGGAGCCATTGGTTCTCAAAGCTGGATCTAAGGTCAGGGTACTACCAGCTTCGTATTCGGGAGGAGGACATCCCGAAGACGGCCTTCAGCAGCAGATACGGCTTGTACGAGTTTACAGTGATGCCGTTCGGGCTCACGAATGCACCCTCCGCATTCATGACCCTGATGAATCGGGTGTTCGAAGAGTATCTGGATGTCTTCGTTATCGTATTCATCGACGACATCCTTATCTATTCAAGGATGGAGGAGGAGCAGGCGAGACATCTGGCCTTGACCTTGGAAAAGCTGCGTGAGCATGAGATGTATGCCAAGTAAAGCAAGTGCCAGTTCTGGCTAAAGGAGGTGGCCTTTCTGGGCCATGTCATCAGTGGAGCAGGTCTGGCAGTGGATCCGGCGAAGGTCCAGGCAGTACGGGATTGGCCACCACTAAAGTCGGCCTCGGATGTTCGAAGTTTCTTGGGACTGGCCGGTTACTACCGGAAGTTCGTAAAGGGGTTCTATCAGATTGCCCTCCCTCTTACGTCTCTGACAAAGAAGGAGTCCCCTTTTATTTGGACTCCACGATGCAAATCTGCCTTCCAGGAGCTGAAGGATCGTCTCACCTCGGCTCCCATCCTTGCTCTTCCATCAGGGAAGGAGGGATTCTAGGTGTATACAGATGCTTCCTATCAGGGGATGGGTGCCGTTCTGATGCAGAACGGGCACGTAATAGCTTATGCCTCCCGTCAGTTGAAGCAGCACGAGCAGAACTACCCCGTGCATGATTTGGAGATAGGGGCAGTCATTTTTGCTCTTAAGATCTGGCGGCACTATCTCTACGGAGTACATTACGATATCTTCTCCGACCACAAGAATCTGAAGTACGTCGACACCCAGAAGGAGTTAAACATCAGACAGAGACGCTGGGTGGAGTTTCTGTCGGACTACCAGTATACCATGCACTACCATCCGGGGAAGGCGAACGTGGTCGCGGATGCTCTGAGCCGGAGAGCGAGTATGACAGGAGTAGGTCCGCAGCTGATGGCCTTGGAGTTGGTTAGATCATTCGAGGAGATGCAGATTTCGCTAGCGTCTGAGGATGACCCGGAGCTGTACATGGAGTACCTGGGGTCGATGGCTACTACTGATGACATTCGAGACCGCATCAGAGATGGGCAGATGCTGGATGAGAGAGCTGAGCCGATATTCCGAGCCTTAGAGGAAGGCACGACAGGAGATTACTCTTTGAGGGATGGGCTCCTGTGTTTCCGGGGCAGAGTCTACATACCAGCAGGAGGACAGATCTGGGAGGACATTTTGACGGAAGCTCACTATAGCCAATATTCTGTACACCCGGGGATCACCAAGATGGTAAAGGAATTGAAGAGGACGATGTACTGGCCGGGTATGAAGAAAGATATTACGTATTTTGTGACGCAGTGCGAGGCCTGCCAGCTCGTGAAGGCGGAGTGTAGGAACCCGGCAGGCTTGCTGCAGCCGCTTCTGGTGCCGGAGTGGAAGTTTGAGGATATAGCCATGGACTTCATACATGGGCTACCTCGATCCCATGCGGGGAATGACTCGATCTGGGTGATAGTGGACAGACTAACAAAGGTGGCCAAATTCATTCCAGTGGCAAAGGACATACCGGTCAGAGTATTAGTACGGAGGTTCGTTGAGCAGTTTGTGCGTTATCATGGGGTACCCAAGACTATCGTTTCGGATCGGGACGGGCGGTTTACATCCAGGGAAAGGAGGTCAGTCCAGGCCCATCTAGGTTCTCGGTTGACATTCAGTACAACTTTTCACCCTCAGACCGACGGACAGACAGAGCGCAGCAACCGTACACTGGAGGATCTGTTGCGACTGTGTATTTTGGACCGTGGCGAGCCTTGGGAGAGATTGCTGCCACTGGTCGAGTTTTCGTACAACAACGCTCATCAGTCCAGCATAGGCATGGCTCCATACCAGGCGTTGTACGGAAGGAGGTGCAGGACCCCACTATCATGGGTTCAAGATGAGGATCCGCAGGCACTAGGCTCGGAGTTTGTGGGAGATACAGATGCTCAGATTAGATTGATCCGAGACAGGATGTTGGAAGCCCAGAGCAGACAGGCGAAATACTACGATGCGAGGCATCGTCAAGTGGAGTTCCAGGTGGGAGACCGAGTTTTCTTGAAGATACGGCTGATGCACGGTGTTTCGCGGGTGCGTGGGCGGAAGAAGCTCAGTCCGAGATATATGGGGCCTTATAGGATCCTGGAGCGGATCGGCCCCTTAGCCTATAGACTGGATCTACCACCGGAGTTAGCGGGATTGCATGACGTCTTCCACGTCTCCCCACTTCGGAGGGCTCTGCTACGCCCTGAGCAGATGATCTCCTCGGCAGATGGCCCGGTGGCCTCGGATCGGTCAGTCAACATGGAGCCTATCATGATTGACGATACAGCAGTGCGGGTCTTGCGACAGAAGAAGGTTCCGTTAGTCAAGGTTCTGTGGAACAATCATGGGCAGGAGGAGCATACATGGGAGCCACAGGACTTGATGCAGCAAGAATACCCGGAACTTTTTTGTCAGGTATACCTCACAACCCCTCTGGACAATCAATTTGCCTTCCGGTTTTAAACCAATAGGACTGAAATTTCAAGAATAGGGGCTAATCTTTTGTTTATTGGGGTGTATATACCTAGTTAATTGGGCGAATTAATCTTAGATTTGAAACCGCACAAAGCAAACATAACGTAGAGATGTAATTTCTTTAATTCTCATGGAATGTTACAAGCTTCTTTTCCCGATTAGAGTCCCGTAGGCTTGACCTTGATTTCGGGGACGAAATCTTTGTTTTGTTTATTGGGATTTGTAACATTCCATTTTCGGCTAGACCCCTGGGAGTCGGTTTGTCGTGACAGAACCCTAGGAAGCCCAAAAAAAAATTGAGATACATCGACCGAGATTTTGGGTCACAGGTTGGTCACGGCCGTGACCGACCCGTCACGCCCGTGACCTAGGGCGTGACTCTATCGACGATCGTCGATATCAGGGAGACGATCGTCGGGCGCAGAATTTTTCAACCCGGGCCTGTCACGCCCGTGACTTACATGTCATGCCCGTGACCTAGGGCGTGACACCTTCGACGATCGTCGATCTCAGCGGGACGATCATCGAAGTGCAGAGTTTGCGTCATGGCCATGTCAGGCCCGTGACCCAAGTGTCACGCCCGTGACCAAGGGCGTGACCCCTTCGGCGATCTTCGATCTCAACGCGACGATCGCCAAGCCCGGATTTTGCCTCATGACCATGTCACGCCCGTGACCCATCTGTCACGCCCGTGACCTAGGGCGTGACCACCCTTCGACGATCGTAGACCTCCGTTTGACGGTCGTCGAACCCAGAATTGGTCACCCGGGCCTGTCACGCCCGTGACCCATGTGTCACGCCCGTGATCAAGGGCGTGACCACCCTTCGACGATCGTCGATCTCAGTTCGACGATCGTCGATCCCAGAATTGGCCACCTGGGCCTGTCACGCCCGTGACCTATGTGTCATGCCCGTGACCAAGGCCGAAACGTCAGCCAGACTGGAAATTTCGATAACCGACGTTGTAATCAATTCTAATTATGGGAAGTTACACCAGGAGTATTTATGGGCCGTTTCCTACTCTGATTATTTAATAAATTAAGAAAATGTTGGTCCAATAGGAAATCGCCACCTGGCAAATACCTCTTCATTTCCAGCATTTCAACTGCCTTTGCCATAACCGAAATGTCATTAAGAGGAATATTAAGGGCCATGAACGTTTCATCCTTTCCCCTTCCCATTTGCTGATCTATAAAAGACTCCTAAGAGCAAGAGGAAAAGGTTACACGCTCCATCAAACTGTTTCAGATTTCCCCCTTGCTGTTGAAGAATTTCCGGCGATGCCACCACCGCGCCAATGGCTTCCCGACGCTCTGCACGCCTCCAGCCCGCGAACAAGGTCCTCCCCTCCCTCTTCTTCTGCGGATAGATCTTAGAAATCGTTAGGAGAGATATCGGGCTCGAAAGAGCCAGATCGGGTGAACGTTTCCATGGTTTTTCAAAATTTTCATGGTGGCGGGTTCGCCGGAAACCGCCTCTCCGGCGGCCGTGCCGCCGCCCGACGATAGCCCTCACCTCAACAGAGGTGGTGGTGGTGGCGGGCCAGGGAGATGGCTGGATGGCCGGGAAATAGCTTTGGAAAAGCTACAGGAAAATACGTTTTCAGGGCTCTGGTTTCGGGCTGTAGAAGAAGAAGAACAGTGCCATTAAATTAGATTCTATTTTTTTTAAAACAATTTCTGAATGAAAATATCTGTCACTTTAAATAATTTGGGAAAAATACCTATAGGCTCCTACGGGAAAAATGGTCAACACCAATATTATACCTCTTGGAGTCTAGGGAATTTTAAAATTTGTTTCTAGCATTTTGGACCACTGGATAGACCTCAGCACTCATTTTGGTGAGGTCTACCCATAGGGTTGTCCTGACTTTAGAAAAATTCCCCACTCCAATCCAGTCATCACAATGACTTTAAATTTGGGGTGTGGCCTAACCTTACCTATATCTAGGTACCATCCAAAAATTAGGATTTTTGGGAAATATTTTTCTATAGTTTTTAGGAAAATTCAATAATCCTAGCTTAATTTAATTAGATGACTAAATAATTTCCAAACCCTCCCAAATTTTGGTGAGTGGTCCCTGGGTTCACCATAAGGTTCTGTATAATTTTTCATCTCATTTGGAGATGGTTTGGATTAGAAATGAACAAACCTAAGTTTTGCCCTAATAAGGGGTCTTAGGTTAAAGGTGTACTTTTGAGATTTGAGTGGTCAAATCACCTCAACAGAGGCTGAGATTTTTACCACTGGCTAGTAATATTTTCTAGCACCCCCTCATAGAGTTTGAGGTGGATCGGGGTAAGTTTGCCCTAAGAACCAAGGCCAAACCCTAAGGATGGATCTTGGTGGCTTGTGATGGTCATGGGGTCAAATGACCTTGGAGTGACTTGAAATTTGGTGAAGAGGACCATAGGGCCATTATAGTTCTTTGGATGAAATCTTAGTAGATTTGGAGACTATTGGGATACCTAAAAACCTAACCCTAGTTTAGGGTGCAAAACTTGTAGAGATAGGAAATGACACTAAATCATATTGAAAAGTGATGAGATTTGGGTAGAGTGAATTATAGGGATGGTATAAGCTCTGGATATTTTACTATGAATTTTAAGATCAATATTTTGGATACTTCATTAACAATTTAGTAGCTTGTATGATTTGCTTAGAAAATTTATTATGGAATACATACTTCCTGGAAATTGATGAAATATAAGCAGAGAATGTTTATTATGATTTTAAATCTCTGTGAATTTTTATGGGATTTTTGGAAGTATAATTCTAAGGCTTGCTTCATTAAGTATGTTTTACCTTGAATATTTGATTAAATCTATAGTGGTGTTTAGCAAGCTGGTAAAATTATGGTTCTTTGCACAAAGATCTTTTCTATATCATACTACTGATTAGTAATTTTTCTATAATTTTTTCGATGAGTAATTTCAGTACTTCCTTCTTTACGTAGGATTAACGTGATTATACTGGATAAATTAATTGGAGGCTAAATATTTTCTGTAAAATTCTGAAAATTTGTATTTGAGGTTATCTTGTTGTTATTTAGGGTCTGTTTGGGGCAGCTCTGGCGGTTGGAAAATCTCTATTCCAGCCGCCAGAGCTGCTTTCAGTCTGTTTGGGACAGCTCCCTGTGAAGAGCTTTTCAAAAATCTGGAGCTGTTTTGCAGCTTTTCAGAAATCTCTCCCTCCCCAGCTTCTGCTCCCGCAAAATAGCTTTCTCTCTCACATGTTTTGGAAATCTAATGGTTTCTTCAGTTGGAACATGCTCAGAGGCCGGACGGCCTTCCTCCGGCGATTTCGAGCCCCAGACGGCTTTCCTCCGGCAATTCCAAGCCCCCGACGTCCTTCCTCCGGCGATTCCGAGCGCACTTCTGCACAGAACACCCAAACAGTCTGCAGCTTTTCAAAACTGCTCCCCAGAGATCTATTTTAAAACAGCTCTATCCGGACAGCAGCTTTTCAATCCGCCAGAGCTGTCCCAAACAGACCCTTAATGATCATGATTTTTGGGTAGCCATTACATAGTAGGATCATGTAGTTCATGTTTAAAATGACCCATGACCCATCCTTTGGGAAAATTAAATAAATATCAGATTAATTAGGAAAGTTATAAGTTTCTGGATTTAGACAAATTATGATATGGTAGACCTCCAGTAAATATTATAGGAGATTTGGAAGACAATTTGGAGTACCTCCCCTTGTGTACCTCATATAGCTTAGGATGGTCTGCATATAGTAAAACCACGGAAACTGAACTAGAGTAATAATGAACTTGGGAAATGGAATTTTGGTAGTTGCTAGTTGGTTAGTGCAAGCTATGATTAAGTTCATTATTGGAAGTCAGGATAAGTAGGGTGTGAGACTGGTTAAGGTTAAGTGGCGTTCGGGAATGACGGAAGATCGTCCATCCCGGGAGGAAGAAAAGGAAGAGTCTTAATACTCTAGGGTTAGATCTATAGTAAATAAAAGGGGATCGGGTTAAGGGAGATCAACCAATAACAATAAGTGCCTTGCGAAAGGGAACTTCGGGCCGTAATGTCGTCGTCTTGGTTCCTAGTGCCCCTTGAGAGCCCTTCACGGGGTATGCCCGGGGCAGTCCTGGGCTAACGTAAACCATAGGAATAATAAATTAAAAGAGCAACTAGTATAACTTGGGTTGCACATACACACACCTCGGTAGCTAGGAAGGTAGAATAATTGGTTTGGTTGCCATTCAGACGGTAACTCTGAAGGTAGATGCACGGATAGGACTGTCCGGGGGGCCAACGGCTCGAGGGTTGGAGTACAGAATAAAGGTGGTGGGTCTTCGGTATCTGATAGTCGTTCACACCGACATCGGTACGTTGACTCGGCGGTGTGGGACACTTAGCCAAAGAAAGTCTGGTGGGTACAGCCAGCAGTAGTATGCGGATACTCTAGGTTGTGTTCTTCTAGGGGCGTACGGAAGGGCTAGGCCTGGTAGTGTGGATACCCGCCTAGGAGTGGGGGGCCCGACCCACTGTCTCTGTTTGCCACTACGGAGGTTCCTGGGAGTGAAGCTAGCGGCCCGAACAGGGGGATCTAAAGGTCTATGCACATAGAGTCGTGTGCGTGAGTTGCACTTGCATGAATCATGGCATAGCTTATCACTACACTCATATTTGCATACAACCAACACCCCAACGTATAAATCGGTATGAGACTTTTTATACGATGGGAGCCTTGCAGAAGACCCCTTAATTTATAAGTTTGTATGAGCATTCATATAAGTTAAGGTTACTTACTTATTTACTTGCTTGTTTACTTACTATTCTCTAGCTGACTTTTTATACATTTGATGCTTACTACTTCACTTCTTTACCATTTACTACCATAGGATTGCTAGTTGTACTTTATTCTAAATAATGGTTAGATTAGCTCCCTATCACCTGCTTGATTATTCTCCACTTTTGAAGCTTCCCTTTCCTCCTCTCCGCCCGGTGCTTAGGAGCCATGGGGGGAGGGGTAGGGGATGATAGGGCTTAGTCTTTATGACTAATGGTTTTCGAACCACAACATTATAGGAGCTCCGGATGGGAGACAGGGACCAGCAGTCCAGGGACCAGCACCAGCGGAGTACGGTGCGCATGGAGGTGGGACAGTCTAGCACCGGTGCACCTGCGACCAGCTCCGTGAGTGATTTGTATTTTTATAGATTCCGCGATGAGTGAATTGTAGTGAGGACTCTAATGTATTGTGCTCGAGCCCATTTATCTATTTCCTATTTTTAATCTATTGATGGACTGGATATGACTTCACTTTTATTTACATGTTTCTGTGGACTTGTTTACATTTTATGTATAATTACTTCTCTCTCTTGTGATCGAAAAGGGCCGGCAGAATTGGAGTTTTGTAGTGGTTGCCTTCCTGTGAGTCGGTGGCACCGCAATGCGGCAATTCTGTGCTAAGACCCCGGTGGTTTAAAAAGAAAAAAGGGGGGGGGGTCTTACAGAAAGTCTGTAAGAACATTGAAGTTATCAGCCTTAGTTCTCAAAAAGAACACCCAAGTGAACCTAGAGAAATCATCTACAATCACTAAAGTATAAAATTTCCCTCCTAGACTCTGTACTTTTATTGGGCCAAAAAGGTCCAAGTGCAATAAATACTGGATTTTAGGTGAATCACTCTTATTTACAGATTTGAAAGAATTTTTGGTTTGCTTGCCTAATTGACAAGCCCTGCATAGACCTTCCTTCTTGTAGGGGCAAGAAGGTAAGCCTCTAACAAGGTTGTATTTAGATAACCTAGATATATTCTTGAGGTTAACATGGCTAATCCTTTTATGCCATAAGGTGTTATTATTGGTTACTTCATTAAACAGGTAGATTTCAGATTGAGTTGAATTAAAATCTACTAAGTAAATGTTACCCTGTCTAATGCCTACTAACACTACATTACTATTTAAAGTAATAATTCAAAGAGTGTCAGTGAATGATACCTGATAACTTGCATCACATAACTGGCTTACTGAGATTAAGTTGTGCTTCAGCCCAGTTACATATGCAACCCTTTTGAATGTCACTACTCCAATGGTAAACCTACCATATCCTTTTGTTTGACCACAGCTTGAATACCCAAAGATCACCTTTGGTCCAAGCTTGGCCTTGAAGCTTGACAGATTATTTTTGTTTCCTGTCATATGTTTGGAACAGCCACTATCCAAATACCATTTGTCTTTAGTAAATGGATAGGTCTTCACCTGCAAAATAAAAAGTTAGACATTGTGGACCCAGACAACCTTGGGTCCATTATTCTTCACATAATTAAAACTTGAAATGAAAGAATAAGCAGGCTGAGGTTTATATCCTAAGGGATAGGATCTCCTAGGTGGAATACTCCATGCAGTTGATGGGTCAATGAACCTAGTGTTTCTATTTACCTTAGTGTTTTTAAGGTTCTGATTATTATTTTGAAAATCATGTTCAAATCGTCGATCAACGTTCGATGATCGATGCCTAGATCATCGAGTATCGGTCGACCATTTGGCCTGCGATCATCGAGCATAGTTCAACGATTTTTGTATTTCTTTAAATTTCGGTTTTCTCTTCTCTCTCTTAGCCTTATTTAAAGCTTTGTTAACTTGAATTACTTGCTCAGTATTCTTTATTCCATCAGCTAAAATAAAGTTTACTGGAGTGGAAAGATGATTTTTCAGAACCATGGGGGATTCACTTGGTGAAGCTCCTAAGCCTAGCTTATTGTTACCTGTCGTAGTGTTTGACATGCTAGTAATCTCTGGTAGCTTAAAACTTCTACCATTAAGAGATTCTTGTAATCTTTTAGATTTGGCTAGTTCAGTTTTAAGAAATTTGATTTCTTCAGTAGATCTAATGAGTTCAGCTTCTAGCCTAGCATTTTCACTAGATAGGGATTCTGATTCAGCAATCCTATTTCTAAGCTCCTTAATTTCCTTCTCTGAGCTAATTAAGTCTAAACAGAGAGATTTAAATTCAAATCTAAATTCAACAGAAGTAAAATCATAAGAAGACAATACCTGATCTTCAGTAGACATTTCTTGTTCATCAGAACTCTCTACAGCTGAATGATTGTTGTAGGCATCAATTGCCATTAGGCAAATTTCTTTTGCCTTCTTCTCTTCCTCATCTTCACTGGAGCTTGAGGAGGAAGATTCCTCATCAGTATCACTCCAGGTTTCAGCCACAAATCCTTTCTCCTTCTTCTTGTTTTTATAGGAGGAGGACTTGGAATGGTTCTTCTGATATTCTTTGTCTTTTCTCTTCTCCTTGTTCTTTTCCTCTGGACACTCAGGTAGAATGTGTCCAAGTTTCCTGCAGCCATAACATATAAGTTCTTTAGCTGGTGTTCTGTCATACCTTGGCTTGTCTTCATATCTGGAAGACTTTTTTCTGAAGTCGTTTCTGCCCATTTTGAGAAACCCTTTAGCAAAGAGTGCCATTAGCTCTTCATTTGATTGGCTTTCTTCAAGTGCATCAGCAGCCTTTAGAGCAAGAGTTTTCTCTTTCCTGGTAGGAGTGGGAGTCTTGGCTTCAGCTTCAGCTTCCCTGGTCTTCAGTACTTGCTCAAATGATTTGAGCTTGCCAAGGAGAGCTTTAGTTGAGATCTCAGTTGTACTTCTGGACTCTTTGATGGGCCAGATACTGAGATCCCATGTGTTGGGGAAGCACTTCAATATTTTGTCATTGACTTCTGTCAATGTGATCTCTTTATCAAGGGTCCTCAGCTCATCTATGATGGAGCTGAGCCGGGTGTACATTGCATCAACTGATTCTGCTTCAGTCTTCTTGAAATTCTCATATTGGGATGTGAGGTTGGACCTTCTGTCCTTCCTCTCATCAGCTGAACCAGCTACAATGTGGTTTTGTGAGTCCCACATGGCTTTTGCTGAAGTGCAATCAGCCACTTTCTTGAAAGTTTCATCAGACATGGTCTGAGCCAGAATGTTCATAGCTTTTGCATCCACTATCTTTGCTTTCTTATAAGCATCATTGTAGTCAGGAGGTGGCACTGCACTCAGATTTGTTGAAGTTGTAGCAGTAGTTGCAGCAGGTGGTGTTGGTGGTCCTGTCAAAATAGAAGAAAAGATATCTTCATCAATAGAGTTCATATACAGTCTGATTCTTGCCTTCCAAATGCTGAACTTAGCTAAGTTGCATACTGGAGGTCTTGTGCTAGAGTAATCCTTGTACTGGGCCATGAAGTGAATATCTATAAACTTTGTATCTATTTAGATCTTGTTACTCAGGTGTTAGCCTGTACAGTCAGTCAACCTCCCTCTGATACCAATTGAAAGTGAGGATAGATAAGACTCTAGAGGGGGGGGGGGGTGAATAGAGTATTCAAAAATATGACAATCTACTCAACTCCATTAGAGTTAATTTGCGGAATAAGAATATAGATATATGAAACCCTAGAGCCTAACACAAAGTGAGGTGCACAAGAGAAAGCTAACTGTAATTACAGTTTAAGCTTTAGTCCTAACACAACAACTAGCAATCCTAGTTAATTCTACTCACAGCCACAGTGCTGTAATTAAGATAAGCAACACAGATAACACAAGAAGATTTATAGTGGTTCCCTCTCAATAGGTACATCCACTCTTCTACCACACTGGTAGGAATCCACTACAGGTTTTTGTTCAGGTGCCCTGCCACCAACTGATCTGATTCAGGTAGATCAAGTAAATCCTTTGAGCTTTTGATCAGGAGCTCAAAATCCAACACAGGTTTTTGCTCAGGTGCCCTGCCACCAAGGTTCACTTTTGAAGGGAGTAATAACCCTTTGTACGGGAGGTTGAGAAAGTTAGAATGTCTTCTCTATTGTTAAACAAAATTAGAGAAGCTAGTGGATTGCACTGAGCTATAGAAAGCTTTGAAGGAATCAAAGCTCCCCCTGGCTTAGAGAATATCCAGGAAGAAGCCTTACTTCAGGGTGCAGGATCTCTTTAGAACTCTTGATAGAGAAGATCTGTTGTCTTGAAGTTCTTGAAGGAGCAGCTTAAAGAAGACTCTTGATATGGAATGGTTGTTCTTCTTCAACAGCTTTTCTTTCTTCTTCTTCTTCTACTTGAACCTCTGAGTATGAATGTTCCTGTAAGCAGGATGAACTCAGGATTGAAGAAGAGAGTTGTTCTACACTTGTTCTTGTTGTTGAATCTGTGTATCTGAATATCTGTATTTCTGTATATGTATTATATTAACTTCTCTCACTAGCTCTTTATTTATCAGCCTTTGTAACGGCTTCTAACTTTCTCTTGATTTGAATCTTGTCTTCTTCTGAGATCTGCAATCTGGGCTGCAAATAACACATAGTACAAATAGCCTGCAGAAGGACATTCTATAAAGAAATAAATCTTTCTTAGAAGCTGTTTATCAATTCTGCAAGTCCAAAAGATATTAGAGAAAGTCACATCAAAAACAAACTCTTTACAGCCAGAGAAAGACATCTGTGTCTAACGGCTATAAAGGACAGCATGACAGATAAAGCACACAGATTTGACAACTAATAGGACAAAAGACTTTGTCAGATAGAACTTGACTTATGCATAAAGAATGAGGAAAAGATTGCCTTGATATATAAGCATAAAATCAATGAAATAATCTTTAATAAAATAAGCCAGATAAATGAGAAATAATTCACAGAAGAGAAAGAGTACAATATCTCTAAATGCAGACAAAAAGATAGTCGAACGAATCATGACGATCGTCGAACTATCAGAGCAGATAGTCGAACTATCATAACAGATAGTCGACCTACAAGAAATCTGTCGGGACAGAAAAAGTCGAGCAGGACTCGACGATCGACGATACTGAGACCACAGATCGTCGAGCTTAACAGAAATGAACTAACTCAGAGATAGTCGATCTGATGTCTGATGATAGTCGATCAACTGATAGACGATAGTCGATCAACTGATAGACGATAGTCGAGCGACGTTCGAACATAGTCGAACTAAAACACTTAACCAGATTTTCAATCTGGATAAAAACAACTCTACACAACTGATAGGATCTAACCTAAATCTAACCTTTGACCATAGATAAATCTTGGGTCAAGAAACTAATTGAGAAGACTTAACTCAAATCAAAACTAGGGTACCAACAAATGGAGTTACCATAAAGAACAAAGTCAGACTTGTTTCTCAAGGTTACCAACAAGAAGAAGGGATCGACTTTGATCAGACTTTTGCTCCGGTGGCCAAACTCGAAGCGATCAGATTGTTCCTAGTGTATGCTCCTCATAAAGGCTTCAAAGTCTATCAAATGGATGTGAAGTCAGTCTTCCTTAATGGTAATTTAAAGGAATAAGTATACATGGAATAACCCCCCTGGTTTTGTCGATTCATCCCTACTTGATTAAGTTTACTTTCTACATAAACTATTATATGGTTTAAAACAAGCTCCTCGAGCTTGGTATGAGACATTGTCTAGGTTTCTTCTTGAAAACAAGTTTACAAGAGGAAATATAGACAAGACATTATTTATTAGGGAAGTAAAAGATAAGAATTTGCTAGTACAAATATATGTTGATGTTATTATATTTGGTTCTACAGACGACAACCTTTACAAAAAGTTTTCTAACTTGATGCAAGGGAAGTTTGAAATGAGTACTATGGGTTAGCTGAAGTATTTCTTAGGAATTCAGGTGAAGCAATCTGAAGATGGAATTTTTATATCTCAGATGAAGTTCACCAAAGAGTTACTTAAGAAATTCAGAATGGATAATGCAACCTTTATGAGGACTCCAATGGGTTCAACTATTTTTCTAGATAAGGAAGAGAAAGGGAAACCTTTTGATGAAACCAAGTATAGAAGCATAATTGGATCCTTGCTCTATCTCATTGCCAGTAGACCAGATATAATGTTTTCAACATATGTCTGCGCTAGATTTCTGGTGAACTCTAAGGAATCATACTATGCCGCTGCAAAGAGCATTTTGAGATACCTTAAAGGCACACATAATCTTGGCTTATGGTACACAAGAAGTAATGACTGCGAGCTAATTAGTTTTTCATATACTGATTTTGTAGGAAGTGGGGATGACATGAAAATCACTTCTGAGACGTGTCAATTCCTTGGAAGAAGGCTTATCTCATGGAGTAGCAAGAAGCAAAATTGTGTGACAATTTAAACTGTTGAGTCAAAGTACATCTCTGTAGACAGTTGTTGCACACGACTTCTATGGATAAGAAATCAACTTGAAAACTATAATATGAAGTTGAAAGAGATTACTATGTTTTGTGATTCATCAAGCACAATAGCAATAGCCAACAATCTAGTTTCTCACAGCCGAACAAAACATATCGAGATATGCTATCACTTCATCCGAGAGCATGTGGAGAATCAGGATATCAACCTTTGCTATGTATAGACAGACAAGCAGTTTGCATATATTTTCACTAAGCCGCTAGATGAAGCCAAGTTCACTTATTTCAAAACTAAACTTGGAATGCTCAATAAGGACTCTTAAGGTGGTTAAGGAATCAAAAGAAATATGCCCACGTGAAGGTCAAATTCATCAAATCACCACACAACACTCGTGAAATCAATCAAGAAATCAGAAGTAAGTTCGACAAATACTCATGAATACTCGACGATTCGACAAGATGTCTCAGACTCTCTCGATGAATTAGGCAAGTAATCCCGTAAACATTTGACGAATTGGACTTGGTTCAGAATTTCTTTATTAATGGATCCGAAGAATTATTTTTATCAGTTCCTCAGGTACGTGCCTTTTCAATTTTTCTCAAAATAAAAAATATATATAAACGGTTCAAGGGCATTCGAGACTTCACGTGACCTATCTTCATTTTATCGAGACTTCTCCATCTGTTCATCTTCCTATCAACCTGCAGAGTGTTCTGAAAGTATCTTGTTGTCTACCAAAATCACATAGAGGGGGGGGGGGGGGGGGGTTGAATAGGTGAGTTTTGTATATTTTTGCATAATAAAGATTAATAATAAACAAGCACACATAAGCACACAAGTATTTATAATGGTTCCCCCAAAATGGGTACATCCACTATCTCACCTCTCTTATCTAGCACTTCAGGCTAGACTCGGCTACTTCACACAAACTCAGATTATACAAATCTTACACCTCAGAGCCTCCACTCCCACAACTCAGAGACAACTCTCTTACAACTCGGAGAACAACCTCTCCAACCACTTGTTGAATTTTTTGAAGTGAAAGTGGTGGCCTGGCTAGACTATCCACACGGTCTGTGCGAACAGTGGTGGCGGTTAGCGAGGTCGGCAAGAGAGTTACATGCATCTTGTTCCCTAGAGGTAAACAGGCAGAAAGGATGTTTATTCGCAGAGTTTGCTGAGTTCGGGTTGTGGGCTGGTTTAGAGCTCGGGAGATCGACATGGATGATGCCTTAGTCTCTTTCTTGTGCTGCGGTTTGGCATAACAATATAGTTCGTCGGTTTGTGCGGACTGACCCTTGTATCCGTTATTTTTGTGTTAGCACCAGGGATAGCTAGTGGTGTGGAGTTGGTCTAGATCTGTACCAAGTCCAGGTGTGCTCAGTCTGGGATATCACGCGGTTAGCGCAGACTGGTTTCTTTATCTGCTGAGTTTGACAACTATCAGCCTTGTGTGCTCTGGTTGCAGGCTCAGAGTGTTCGGACTGGAGTAGTGTCCGCAGAGGCATGCAGACTGGAGCTATATTCACATGTGTTCAGACTGGTAGTGTTTCCGTAGGGTCCGCTGGTGTGGTGCACAAGTCCTGGCTTGGTATTATGGCGACAAGGTGGATAGGATTTCTATCCGGCCTTGGTGGTGCGACCTTGGAGGACTGGCTATCCGGCCTAGCTATGGTGACAAGATGATCTAGTTTTGTGTCGGCGACTATGCGGATACACTCAGTGTTCGTCGCGAGATAGGGTGGTGTTCCTATAAGCTAGTTCGGTGACCACACTCCTCTCCATGCCTATAAATAGGACCTTCATCACATCAACTGTACAACCGAATGAACAGTAAGTGAGCTCGGGTCATTGCTGCGGATAGGTTTTTGTGTTCGCACGGTTTGAGTAGTTGACCGGTGTTTTGCTGTGCAGATTGTACGGACAATGCTGAGAAGCCAGTGACTTGGTTTTGATTTTTGGCTAGGGATCAGTGTGGACTCTGCGGTTATAATCAGCGGTTAGCAGTAGGTCGCAACTTGCGGCCAGGCAGTCTTCTCTCTTGCGCGGCTTGGTTGCGGTCTGGCAACTTGGCGGCTTCAGCGGACTCCGTAGTACAACTCAGAAGAGTCGGCGGTTACTCATTGAGTCCGTGTGACTAGATTTGTACTTTCTTATTTTGCTTCCATCGAGTACATTGATGAATCATGTCGCACCATGTATACCTCGACTTCTAAATATTTTTGATAGTATAAGGTTTTCTTGCTCTTCTAGTTGCATCTGGTTTACTTGGTTTGGTTTGGTTGAGTGTTCCTGTGCATGGTTTCCCATTTTTTGCAGTTCACAAATTTTTATATGGTATCAGAGGAAACAGAGGTTTGGGCAGTGATCGACCGGCAATCTTACTTTTTGCTTCTGGAAGTCCAGTAGACCAGGGATAGTGCAATGGAAGGTGGATTTGCAAGAGTTCTTGGAATTGAGCTTCTTACATCGACCAACTTTAAGAAGTGGAGGTAATATAAGAAAAACTATCTTCTGAGAGAGGACCTTTGGGAGGTCAGCTACAGAGATTTGAACTTACCTTGATGATTTGTTCAATAGGAAGAATATAGCATGACTACAACTCTTGGAGAATGAGTTGGCAAGAGCCACTCAAGGAGATCTGCCCATCTCAACATTCTTCCTAAAGATGAAGAACTTGTGCGCTGAGATTTTAGCATTGGACCCTGATGAGCCTATTTTGGAAGCGAAGCCTAAGAGGCACATAATTTGCGGTTTGTGGAAGGAATATGTGGCCTTTGTTACTTTTGTTCAAGGCTGGGCCACTTAGCTGTCTTTGCTGGAGCTAGAGAACCTACTTGCTTCACATGAGAGCTTAGCTAGACAGATAGCTGGAGTCACTATCTCTGAAGGAGGTTGTAACACGCTCTTCTCAGGAAAGAAGAAGAGATGAGAGAAGAAGAAGCCTGCTAATAGTGATGGCCCTTCAAATTCTTATCAGCAAGAGAGGAGTGTTGCTCCTAAATATGATTGGAAGAAGGAGGAAGGTCTAATGTGTTACAGGTACAACCAATTGGGTCACTTCAAGAAATATTGCAAGATCAAGCTGCAGCTAGGGCACGTTGTAAATAAAGAGGAAGCTGGTTCCAGTGCTGAGGAAGCTGGACGGGGAAATGCGTTCATGACAGGCATGTGTCTATATGCTTTGTCCACCATCGACTACCAAGATGACTGGATAGTAGACTCGGGGTGTGGTCACCACCTTACCGGGGATGAGTCGAAGTTCTCCTCTCTGTAAGTGTACTCAGGTAACGATGCTATTATAACTACTGATGATACAGTGCATGCAGTCGAGAAGGAGGGTGTTGTTTCTTTAGGTAGTGATAAGGGTCCACTCGCCTTAAGGAGTGTTTATCACATACTGGGTATGAAGAATAACCTCTTCTCAGTGACTAATACGGTGGATGCTGGCTATCACGTTCTAGTCGGCATGATAAAAGTGAAGTTTAACCGCAACATATCAGCGGTGAAGGCTGACATTGCTCATGTAGGTAGAAGGGTTAAAGACTTGTTTGTGTTATCAATAAGCTCCTATGTTGATTGTATGAGAGCCAACGATAACGCTGTTATGTGGCATGAGAGGCTAGGACATGTTGGGATGGACAAGTTGAAAGCTATGGAGTTGAAAAGCCTTGTGAAAGGATTGCCTAAGTTGTCATCCTTCGGCGACGGTCATGTATGTGCGGGTTGCCAATATGGTAAGGCTCATTGCATTCCATTTGACAAGTCACAGACTAGTAGTAAAGCACCATTGGAGTGTATCCATGGTGATCTGATGGGTCCGACCATCACCGCCAGTCTTGGAGGCAACAAATATATGCTGGTGTTGATTGATGACTACATAAGGTACACATGAGTGTAATTTATGAAGGAGAAGTCAGACGCATTCTAGTTATTTGTGGAGTTCAAGGAGCTGGTGGAGGGTCGGCTTGGCCTGCGAATTAAAAGTTGAGAACAAATAATGGAGGTGAGTTCATTTAAAATGAGTTCTCTAACTTCTATAGGAAGAACAAAATTTAGAGAGAGCTCACTTGTGCACATGCTCCACAAAAAATGGAGTAGTATAGCGGAAGATCAATCATTTGGCGGAGACCTGCAAGTGTTGGCTTCATGCAAAAGGCATTCCTAGGGCCTTCTGGGCAAAAGGGATGGCCTGCGCAACTTATATCGTCAATTGGATTCCTCTGAGTCCGATCATCATGAATTCTCCTCATAAGATGATGTTAAAAGAGAAGCCAAACATTGGACACCTCGGGTGTTTGGGTTGAATTGCTATGTACACGTTCCTGACGCTCTCAGGACAATGCTGGATGCGAAGGAGAGGAAGCTTGTCTTTGTGGACTATAATGAGAGGAAGAAGGGATGGAAGTGTATGGACCCAGTGATGAAGAAGTTCATTGTTTCCAAAGACGTGATCTTTGACAAACTAACATCATATGGAGGTGGCTCATCTGTGGAGATATAGGAAAGCAGGTTAGATGGCGTGTAGGAGGAAGCTTCTAAGGACCTTTTGGTGTAGCTGCCCGTATCACTAGGAGCTCAAGGTCTTTCTATCTCTAGGGAGGAGGCTTCTGGTTCCGAAAGGATGGGGAGCTTTGCTCCAAGTATGCCCGGGAACAGAGCTGATTAAGAAGAAGCAACAGAGGTGGTGAGCCGTTGTCAGGTTCTTCAGAGATCGAAGAGGACCATCAAGCCACCGGCTTGGTACAGCGATGGGAACATGGTGAGCTTTGTCTCTTATTTCTTCGCAGACCCTCTGGATGAGCGAGAGCCTTCTAGCTTTCAAGAAGTCACTTGAGTCAAGGAGTGGGATGATGTCATTGATGAGGAGATGGCTGCACTCAGAAGGAATGAGACTTGGGACCTTGTGCCCAAGGTCGATGACATTACACCTGTGACATGCAAGTGGGTGTATGTTGGGTCCATTGTTCCCAATGTCACTGATTTGTGAGAAGTCAAACAGGTCAATGACACACACATCAACTGTATTTGATGTGCATTTGAAGTCTTGAGTGCAGGTAGTCCATATCATATTGATTGGACATGTGGACACACTAAGTGGTTGTTGGAAATACCAAAAATCTCCTAAGTCCATAGGCGTTGAGTGGGACAAGCTCACTCAATGGTAGAGGTATGGATTCTATTTTGCATTGTAGAAATTTGCCTAAATCAACAGGCATTGAGTGAGGAAAGCTCACTCAACGCCATATAATATATAGCATTGAGTATATCTCAGCCTAACTTGCAAATAGCAAAAAAATTTCTTAAGTCCACAGACATTGAGTGTAGTCTACTCACTCAACGCCATGCAACAAAAAAGCTGTGAGTTAGGCTGAGTCAGTCTAAGCCTAGAGAAATTGGCTGAAAATGTGGCCAAGTCCACAAGCATTGAGTGTGGTCTACTCACTCAACACCATAAAACTTTTAGTATTGAGTGTTGCTGTGCCAGTCAACTCTATAGAAAAGTTTGGAAAAATTTTGACTAACTCCACAAGCATTGAGTGTATCTTACTCACTCAACGCCAAATGACATAAAATTTTGTTAAGTAGTTTGGCGTTGAGTGGAGCTTACTCTCTCAACGCCAAGGCACAAAAATATTTGCTAAGGAAAATAGCGTTTAGTGAGGTAAGCTCACTCAACGCTCTCGATGCTCTCAATGCCTTGGAGCAGAATTTTGCTAAGTCCAAAAGCATGGACTGCTTGACTTTCTTTGAGCTCAGCTTCGTCGAACTGAGCTCAGCGTTCGTCAAACTGAGCCAAATTTCTCAGTTTTGCCTGGAGTTCGTCGGACTCGGTTCAGCCTTTCATCGAACTAAGTCCACAGTTTGTCGAACTGAACTTATACTTTTGTCGAGCTCAGCTTCGTCGAACTGAGCTCAATGTTTGTCGAACTGAGCCTAGAGTTTGTCGAACTCAGTTTAAGCCTTTCATCGATTTTAGTTTGCAGTTCATCAAACTAAACTTTAGTGTTGGAACCTTTGTTTGGATTTGTGCTAGGTTCACTCTTAGGATGTCTTGACCCCCCATGTATAGCCATGGACTTTGTCTAGTCTTAGTTAAGTCCTTTTAGGTCAGGTTTGTGCAGACCAGCATTGCAGTGGACTCAGACTTAGACTCAGAAAGATTTTGTGGATTTTCTATATCAGTTCGTCGATCGTCGATATCCCATCGACGATCTCAGAGTCTTCTACTCTGAACTGAGCTTGACGATCTACGAGCTTAGGTCGACTATTTGGCGTTTCTCAGCACTGATCTCAGTTCTACTATAGTTGTTCTCAGTTCGACGATCTCTGATCTAAGCTCTAAGTTTTTATGCTGCTTTCAGTTATCAGTTTTTCAGAACGGTCAAAGTATTTATTTTGGTTATGATCAGTTTTTCAGAACGGTCAAAGTTTTTCAGTTATCAGTTTTTCAGATCAGTTATTCAGAATGGTTATTTAAAGGCAAATATATTATGATAATTAATGCTAATATTCTCAAGGCTGATAGCCGTATTTCATGAAGAATTAATTATGGTATTCTCAGAATATTTTATTAGCTTATTTTATTAAGACAGTTATGGAAGTGCATTTATGTTGCCAATCATTCTAGCCGTTTGGGTTCCAAAATTCTTGCAGAGAATTATGCACTGTCTTGGGAATTCAAATTTATGCCGTTTTTCATTCTTATTGAATATATAACTCAGAAAATCAAAGAGAAGATACACAATAAGACAATCAGACAGTCAGTCAGGAACATAGTGAAAAACCTTCTTCAGCTGTACACAATTTGTTCTCAAGGACTGTTGCATTGCTGTAAAAAGGAAGAAGAAGAAGAAGTTTTTCAAAAACAATTCTCTCGAGTCTTCTTCTTTCCTCAGGCTTCAAAGATCTACAGAGAGCTCAAGTCAATTACAGTCTACAGATCTAAGAAAGCTCTACTACAACACTTTGAAGACCTACACCCAGGGCAAAGTTTTCTCTTCCTGAATCTATACAACATCTCAGGGGGAGCTTGGATATTCTACTTCAATCCACATAGTATTCTCACTTGATTGAGAAAGAGAAGATTTTCATATACTCTTTTCTTTTACCTCCATCTGTACAGGGTTATCTCTCCCTTCAAAAGTGAACTCTTGGTGATAGGGCACTTGATCAAAAACCTATTGGATTTTGGGCTCCTGATCAAAAGCTCAAAGGGTCTCTAGATCTACCTGAAAGAGATCTTGTGGTGGCATGGCACCTGAACAAAAACCTGTAGTGGATTCCTACCTGGGTGGTAGAAGAGTGGATGTACCCAGATTTGGGGAACCACTATAAAATTTCTTGTGTCGTCTGGATGCTTTGTGTTTTCTTTTTGTGCTGTGTTGTGATAGTTTAGTTTGTTCTTCTCTCTTTCATATAAGTATCAATATTTTAATTCCGCAATTAAGCTAAACAAATTTATTTTTAATACTCTATTCACCCCCCTATAGAGTAAATTCTATCTACCCTTTCTTTCAATTAGTATCAGAGTGTGAGTTTTTAAGGTTGTACAGGCTAACACCTGAACCTAAGATCTCTGATAGATATCTTTTTACTCTACTGCTTTTTATTATACCATGGCACAGTACAAGGACTTTGCAAGCACCATACCTCCAGTTTGCAACTTGAAAAAGTTTGGAATCTGGAAGGCAAGAATCAGGCTTTATATGAATTCTATTGATGAAGGCATTTATGCTTCTATCTTAACAGGAGTACCTCCACCAGCTGCCCCACCAAGTACTTCCATAAACATGACTGCAGTGCCTCCGCCAGACTACAATGATGCATAGAAGAAAACAAAGATTGCTGATGCAAAAGCTATGACCATACTGGCACAAACAATGTCTGATGATATATTTTAGAAAGTAGCTGAATGTGAATCAGCTAAGGCTATCTGGGATTCCTTAAACCAGATGGTTGCAGGATCAACAGATGAAAGGAAGGACATGAGAGCTCATCTCATCTCCTAATATGAGAACTTTAAAAAGGAAGAAACTGAGCAAGTCTCTGAGATGTACAATAGACTCAACATCATTGTTAATGAGCTGAAAACTCTTGACAAAGATATCTCAGTTACAGAAATAAATGACAAGATTCTCATGTGCTTCCCCAGCTCATGAGACTCTAGAATCTGGCCTATCAGAGAGACTAGAAGCACACATGAGATGACTACAGAATCAATCTTAGGAAAGCTGAAATCCTATGAACAGCTGCTGAAGACAAGAGAAGCTGAACAACAAAAGATTGCTACACCAACTAGGAAGGAGCAGAATATTGATTTCAAAACTTCAGAAGAATTAGAAACTTCTCCATCAAATGAAGAGTTGATGAGTCTCTTTGCAAAGAGATTCTTCAAGATGGGGAGAAAAGAATTCAGAAGGAAATCATCAAGAAGTGATGATAAACCAAGGTATGAATAAACCCCTTCTAAAGAAATTATCTGCTTTGGTTACAGGAAATTGTGACATATTCTTCCAGAATGTCCAGAAAACAAGCATAAGGAAAGGAGAAAGGAGAAAGACTCCAGCAAACCATCCTCCTACAAGCACAAGAAGAAGGAGAGAGGGTTTGTTGCAGAAACATGGAGTGACACTGAAGAATCATCTTCCTCCAGTTCTAGTGAAGATGAAGAAGAATCAAAGGCCAAAGGAATTTGCTTAATTGCCATCAATGCTTCAGGGCATGTTTCAGAAGAAGGAGAATCTGAAGAATGTTCAGATTGTGATCAGGTATTGGAAGACTTTGACTTTACCTCTTAAGATTTTAAAAATGACTAAGTCTATGTGTAGTGATCTGATTAGATCTGAGAAGGAAATCAAACTTCTCAGAGATAGACAATTTAATTATGATAGCTTAGTATCAGAAAATATTAAATTAAAAAATGAAATAGACATGTATAGTGAACAAATCACTTTTCTGAAAGTTGAATTAAGTAAAGCAAAATAGCTAGAGGAATCACTGAATGGTAGAAGTAAACAATTAGTAGAAATTACCAGCACACTTAATGCTAGACTTAATAGAAGTTAGGATTAGGTGCATCATCCAGTTAACCACCTATTATTCTGAAAAATCACCTTTCACAACCTGTAAATTTCATTTCAGATAAAGGTAAGAAGAATACAGAATAAATTAAAACAGTTAACAAAGTTTTAAAACAAGTGGAGATAAATAAAGAAAACAAAAAGCTAAGTCTGAACAAAAATCATCGAACCAAGATCGACGATCTCAGCATTATTCGTCGAACGACGATCGACGATCTCAGAACCTAGAGCTTGAGCCTAAACACTCTGCAAATGGGGATCGACGATATCATTATGTATCATCGAACAGAGATCGACGATCGTGGAACACAGATAATAGCCACTATTATTCATAAAACCAAGATCGACGATATCAATGCTGGTCGTCGAACGCAGATCGACAATCTCAACACTAATCGTCGAACCCAGAACAGTTTTATCAAAACTATAATTTCAACAGAAATTTCAATAAGAACAGTAACTCTAAACCTTTCCATCCCTTAACTAACTGGATAATCCCACCTAGGAGATTTCATCCCTTAGGTTATAAAAGCCAACCTTAATACTCTTATATTTCAAGTTTTAAGTATGAGAAGAATTCAGGACCCAAGGTTACCTGGGTCCAAAATATATGAGTTGTTATCTTGCAGGTGAAGACCTATCCTACCATATAGGATAAGTGGTATTTTGATAGTGGGTTCTCCAAGAACATGACAGGAAACAAGGCAAATCTAAGTAACTACAAGGCAAAGCTAGGTCCAAAGGTTATATTTGGAGACTCAAGCTTTGGTCAGACAGAAGGTTATGGAGAATTTGCACTTGGAGTTATCACATTCAGGAAAGTGGCATATATAAGTGGCCTAAACATAACTTGATATCCATAGGTCAGCTATGTGATGCAGGTTATGAGGTATGTTTTACTGAATCTCAATGCAATATTTCTTTAAATAGCAATACTGTGTTATTGGGCATTAGGTTAGGCAATATTTACTTAGTTTATTTCAATTCTGCTTGTTCAAAAATCTGCTTGTTTAACCAGGTTAGCAATAATAATACATTGTGGCATAAAAGGCTAGGACATGTAAATCTTAGAAACATTGATAGGTTATCTAGGGACAACCTTGTTAGAGGATTGCCCTCTTGCCCCTACAAGAAGGAAAGCCTTTGCAAGGCTTGTCAAGAAGGCAAGCAAACTAAAAATAGCTTTAAATCAGTTAATAAGAGTGATTCACCTAGGATTTTGTATCTGCTTCATTTGGACCTTTTTGGACCAATTGCTGTACAAAGCCTGAGAGGGAAGTTTTATACTTTAGTTATTGTAGATGACTTCTCTAGGTTCTCTTGGGTTTTCTTCTTGAGAAACAAGTCTGATATCTTCAAAGTTCTTACAGACTTTCTAAAATGCATAAATATTGAGTACTCTACTCCAGTTGCATTGATCAGAAGTGATCATGACACTGAGTTTGAATCTCTTCCTATGTAAGAATTCTATGAGAAGAAAGGTATCAGGCACTGCTTCTCTGCTCCCAGAACTCCTCAACAGAATGAGGTAGTTGAAAGGAAAAATAGAACACTCATTGAAACTGTAGGCACATTGCTTGTTGATGCTCACATGCCTCTATCCTACTGGGCAGAAGCTGTAAGCACATCATATTATGTCCTGAATAGAAGTTTGATACACAAACTTAAAGACAAGACTCCCTATGAATTACTTAAAGGGAAGAAACCTAAAATAGACTACTTTAGAATTTTTGGTTATATCTGTTATATACATAATAATAACAAAGATTATCTTAGAAAGTTTGAAGCTAAAGCTACAATGGGGATCTTCCTAGGATATTCCCAAGTTAGCAAGGCATATAGGGTTTTCAATAAATCATCTTTGAAAATTGAAGAATCCATACATGTTACATTTGATGAAGCTAATATATTTTATAAGGAGAAGGAAGCTTCTACCAGTAATTATTTGCAGGTACCAAATCTATGTAAAAGGTTGGATGACTTAAATCTCACCAAGAAGGTAATATCTCATCCCTCTCCACAGATTGATGAAGATAGTGAAGAAGAATCTCTAGAAATTGCTGAAGCCTCTCCAACAACAAATTTAATTCCACAAGAGGAATTGGTTCGTAATGATGTTGGTGTTGAACAAACTCCACCTCCTGACTATGTTACACTTAGAGATCATCCCATATCTCAAGTGATAGGAGACATGTAAGTGGGTATGCAGACTAGGCATCAACTCAACCAAGATGTGATGTATGCCTGCTTCTTATCTCAAATTGAGCCCTCATCCATTAAAGATGTTGAGCAAGATCCACACTAGATTATTGCAATGCAAGAGGAGCTCAATCAGTTTGAAAGATGCAGAGTTTGGAACATGGTTCCTAGACCCAAAAGACATCTAGTTATTGGAACTAAATGGGTCTTTAGAAACAAATTGGATGCTCAAGGTATAGTTGTCAAAAACAAAGCAAGACTAGTGGCATAAGGCTACAAGCAAGAAGAAGGTATTGACTATGATCAGACCTTTGCACCTGTTGCAAGACTTGAAGCTATCAGAATTTTCTTGGCTTATGCTACTCACAAGAAATTCAAGGTATATCAAATGGATGTCAAAAGTGCTTTTCTCAATGGGGAACTCAAGGAAGAAGTATATGTGGAACAACCACCAGGTTTTATCTCTTCAACTCACCCCTCTTATGTTTTCAAGCTGCATAATGCTCTCTATGGTCTAAAGCAAGCTCCAAGAGCTTGGTATGAAACCCTAGCTAGCTTTCTTTTAGAGCATCAATTTTCAAGAGGCATTGTAGATAGGACTTTATTTATAAGACATCATCATGATAGGATTCTGTTAGTTCAAGTATATGTTTATGATATTATATTTGGATTTACTGATTCTAAACTTTGCAAAAGGTTTTCTGACCTTATGCATTCCAAGTTTGAAATGAGTAGCATGGGTGAACTCTCTTACTTTCTTGGTCTTCAAGTGAAGCAAGCCCCTAATGGCATCTTTATATCTCAGTCCAAGTATGCTAAGGAATTAGTAAAAATGTTTGGGATGGCTGATGCCTCATCTATGAAGACACCAATGGCTTCTAATGCAGTAATTGATTCTGATGAAAAGGGTAAACCTGTTGATCAGAAAAATTATAGGGCCATTGTTGGGTTCCTACTATATCTTACTGCAAGTAGACCTGATATAATGTTTACAACATGTCTTTATGCTAGATTTCAAGTCAACCCTAAAGAATCTCATTTAATTCTTCTCAGGAGAATTTTAAGATACTTAAAGGGTTGTCCTAATCTAGGACTTTGGTATCCTACAAAGTCAGAATTTGAATTATCTGGATATTCTGATGCTGACTATGCTGGATGCAGAGTTGACAGAAAAAGCACTTCAGGAACTTGTCAGTTCCTGGGTGATAGTTCAGTGTCCTAGTTTTGTAAGAAATAATCATCTGTGTCTACATCAACTGTAGAGGCTGAATATATAGCAGCTGGTAGTTGCTGTTCACAGATCTTGTGGATTCAAAATCAGCTACTGGATTATGGGTACTCTCTCAAAAATACCACTATATTTTGTGACAGTACCAGTGCCATATCAATTACACAAAATCCAGTCCTGCATTCTAGGACCAAGCATATAGAAATAAGGCATCATTTTCTTAGAGATTGTATTGACAAAAATAAGATTAATCTTAAGTTTATCCCCACTGATTTTCAAAGAGGACATATTTTTACCAAGCCTTTGGATGAGCAAAAACATATATTCTTTTTGAATCAGCTTGGAATGATAAATGGCATGGATTAAAATTTAATTTTGTCTTTGTGAAGATTTGATCAACGATCGTGGAACAGAGATCGACGATCTTCGAACTCATCTTGAGCTCAATCGTCGACCTGAGTTTGACGACAGCTCTGTGTGAAGATAAAAATCGTCGACTGGAGTTCGAAGACTTTGCTTCAGTAAATTAATCGTCGACCTAAGCTTGACTATCAATTTACACTACTGAGATCAGAGACCAACGATACTATTTATTTCAAAATTAATCGTTGACCAAAGATCGACGTTTGTCATTTTGTCGTCGGACAGAGATCGTCTTTTCATATTCCAAAAACCTATATGTAGGTTTCTCTTCGATCTCTGCCCTGCGCTTTCATATTTTTTCCCTTTGCTCGTGATCTCTTCTCTCTTGAGTCTACAGATCTTCCATGGCAATTTCTGCAGCGGTTCTTTCAGCGATGAATTTTGACACTGGTTTCGATGTCGACTTCGAATCGTTCAGTCACTGTGATCCTATTTTCAAGAGATTTTACAGTTATGTGATGATCAGGGCCTGAAGAAGTTCATGACTACAAGGATAAAATTATCTGTTGTAGAAATCAAAGAATAGGTTTTCTCTTCTTCAACTGATGACGTTTCAATGATCGGAGTTCATATCAGGACAACAGGTGATTCTAAACCCTGCAATTCTAACCAAAATTTTTGAGTTGAAAAATGGAATAGACGAGCTGGAACAGGATAGTTCTGAGTACAGCAGGAAGTTAATAGAGATGGGTCATGCTGAGGGCATCCCATCTAAGCTCTTAAAGAAAAATTTATCTTTTTTTAAGTTTCTTGTTGATATAGTTGGCAAGGTGCTGCTGGGTAAGCATTCGGCGCATGATAATATAAATAGGCAACAGTTTGCCATTATGTCTGCTTTAGTTAATAAGAAGCCATAGACTGGGCTAGTTTGTTCTTTGATTTGAATAAGAGAAAGAACAATAAGAAGGAAGTTTGCTTAGGAAGGATTCTGGGAATCTTCCTACAGAAGAAAGCTCCAGAGCTACTGGTTTCTACAACCATAGCTATCAATGCCAGCAAGAGGTTGGACTCCTCTTTGTTTGGGAAGTGGGAGAGGATGATTCTAAAGCCCTCCAAGGTTGGAACTTCCTCAAATTTATCTGAGGACACAAGGGCTGTAACAGCCACTCCTCACCCTAATGAAGAAGTTCCTCCTCCTCCTCCTCCACCTCCAGCTTCCCCAGTCTTCCCCAGTATTTCTTCTATACCTACCACTGTGATTCAAACCACTCCTTCATCCCCAGCTATCCTTTATTCACCTACTCAGTCACCATTTCCCCTCCATCCTGTTGAACCTCAAAACCTCCACACCATGTCCCTTCCCAATTTTGACCTACACTCACCTCACACATCTCCTTCTCGTCAAAATGATTCACCCATGAACATTGAAGCCACTCCACCAAATTCTCCACTAAATTCTTCAAGAAACTCCCTTATTCAGGATGAAATCATAACTGATTTCACTCCTTCTCCCTCTCATCATTCCATTTCCACTCAGACTCCAACTGAGTTTCTTCATGTTGATCCCTCTTTCCTTTCTCATCTTCTGGAGCTCATCACTCCAACTCTCAAATCCTTGATAGCAGAGGCTATTTCACCTCTTGCTCTTTCTATCTCAACCCTAGCTGCTTCCCTTTCTGCTTCCACGGTCCCTTCTTCATCTAGGGGCCTGGTTCCAGTTCTCACTGAAACCAGGCAGGGGGAGATGTCCAATGAAGATGCATCAGGTTCAGCCTCAGCAGAACTTCAAGCTCAGTCTCCTCTAGCAGTGCAGGAAGAAGAAGTTTATCAAAAATTTTGTGCAGATATAGTTTCATATTCAGATTTGCTGACTTCAGATGAGGACACTGATGTGTCATTACCTGGCATTTCCAGTGGTGATTGTTTTATAAATCCCACCTATGATTTACAGACTCTTTTGCATTCTTTCCCTGTGTTCAGAACATTTTTGCCTTCAGTTGATTTCAGTACTTTCAAGGCCATGGTCTGTTATACCAGACCCATGAGTCCTCTTATTGTGAAACAACTCCTGTAGATTCAATCAATTCTAATTTGTATAGATATTCCTTCAGTTACAGTTTGTTCAGATATGCCATCTCCTATGGCTGTTGAGCCTGTACTTGTTATAGAAGATAAGGATGAGCTTGATGCTTTCCTAATTGTTGATGAACTGATTTATCTAGTGGTTTCCAGAAATCTAAATTCATCCCTAGAGACAAGGTTGATAAACATTTATGAGCCAAGTGCTCCTCTTGCTGATCTATCTTCTATGGATATTGATCAAGTCCCAAGTCCCCTTGGACCTTCCTATCAAATAGATGATAGTCCTCTTCCCTCTCTGGATGATCTTATTGCTCTTGATATTCAGGAAGAAGCCAAAGAGAAAGCTGCTAAAAAGACTGCTGACAAACAAATAAAGGAAATAAATGAATTGTATGGCAATCCTCCTGATTCATCTGATGATGATGATTCAGAGGATTCTGATTCTAAGAAAAAGAAAATGTCAAAGAAAAGAAAGGCTGCTCCCAAAGCTGCACCCAAGCCAGGCAATACAAATGATACTCCTTATTACATCTTGAAAGGAATCACTCCATATCCAAGCAAGGAAAGTTGGATGTGGTTATCTAAAAATGAACAGAAAGACAGGAAGAAGAGCAGGAGATACTCACCTCCTCCTCATAAGTTCAGAAGAGGTCCTCCTCCTCCTCCCAATGCTGGTGCTTCAGGAGTTGTTCCTCAAGTTTTTGATGCATCTTCCAAGCATACCTCTTTCATTAGAACATATCAAAGGCAGGATAGATCATCCAGATCTCACTCCCAAGGAAGCAGTCAGTAGTAAAGAAATCAGAGTTCTTCAGAGCAAGTAAAAGAAGTTATTTATATGAATCCCTCCTTCTCTCCTCCTCAACAACAAGTTTTACCCAAGGTTCAAAAGACAGCTACCTATCAGTTCAGAAGACATGATGAATCTTATAAGCCCAAAGGAAAGTATAGTGAGAGTGCTCCTCCAAAATCTCTTTATTATCAGAGTGATGAACAACACTGCACAACAAGCTTTCAGGCTCAATCCACTCAGTTCAAAGCAGTTACATTGTTTCCTCCTCAAGATGATCAACCACCTATTGATCAGGAAGTTGATCCAAACTTCAGGATGGACAGGCTTCAAGAACTGATTGTTCTTTCACAGATAAGAAAAGCTGCAGAAGAAGGAGAAGATCCATCTAGGTTTACCACCATGTCATCCTTCAGAGAAAAAGAGCTGGACAAACTCCAAGTTAGTAGGAAAGTTTTTAATCCAGCTGAATATATGGCATTGCTTCTAGAAGCAATTGTGCCCAGTACTAGTACTCAGACATCTCTTGGTGGACAAGACCTGATGATTTCTAAGAAGGATGTACCAGATCCAAACAGAAAGATAATCTTTTCTAAACCCTCCTCTGGTTCTTCATCTGATACATTATAGTTTGTAATCTTTAATGTTTTAATGCTTAACTGATTATGTACAATGCACTGCTATAACATATCTGCTGATGTTATTTCATCCCTATAGATATTTATGGTCTTTGTATTTCTATTTCTTTTCAGTTTTGTTTTTGAGTGACCTCACACAAATAGGGGGAGATTGTTGGAATCCTTGTTTGGATTTGTGCTAGGTTCACTCTTAGGATGTATTGACCCCCATGTATTGCTAGGGTCTTTGTCTAGTCTTAGTTAAGTCCTTTTAGGTCAGGTTTGTGCAGACCAGCATTGCAGTGGACTCAGACTTAGAATCAGAAAGATTTTGTGGATTTTCTATATCAGCTCGACGATCGTCGATCTCCCATCGACGATCTCAGAGTATTCTACTCTGAACTGAGCTCGACGATCTATGAGCTCAGGTCGACTTTTTGGCATTTCTCAGCAGTGATCTCAGTTCTATGATAGTTGTTCTCAGTTCGACGATCTCTGATCTAAGCTCTACGCTTTTATGCTGCTTTCAGTTATCAGTTTTTCAGAACGGCCAGAAGTATTTATTTTGGTTATGATCAATTATTTAAAGTCAAATATATTATGATAATTAATGCTGATATTCTCAAGGCTGATAGCCATATTTCATGAAGCATTAATTATGGTATTCTCAGAATATTTTATTAGCTTATTTTATTAAGACAGTTATGGAAGTACATTTATGTTGCCAATCATTCTATCCGTTTGGGCTCCAAAATTCTTGCAGAGAATTATGCACTGTCTTGGGAATTCAAATTTATGTCGTTTTTCATTCTGATTGAATATATAACTACGAAAATCAAAGAGAAGATACACAATAAGACAATCAGACAGTCAGTCAGGAACATAGTGAAAAACCTTCTTCAGCTGTACACAATTTGTTCTTAAGGACTGTTGCATTGCTGTAAAAAGGAAGAAGAAGAACTTTTTCAAAAACAATTCTCTCGAGTCTTCTTCTTTCCTCAGGCTTCAAAGATCTACAAAGAGCTCAAGTCAATTTTAGTCTACAGATCTAAGAAAGCTCTACTACAACACTTTGAAGACCTACACCCAGGGCCAAGTTTCCTCTTCCTACATCTATACAACATCTCAGGGGGAGCTTGGACATTCTACTTCAATCCATATAGTCTTCTCACATGATTGAGAAAGAGAAGATTTTCATATACTCTTTTATTTTACCTCTATCTGTACAGGGTTATCTCTCCCTTCAAAAGTGAACTCTTGGTGATAGGGCACCTGATCAAAAACCTATTGGATTTTGGGCTCCTGATCAAAAGCTTAAAGGGTCTCTAGATCTACCTGAAATAGATCTTGTGGTGGCAGGGCACCTGAACAAAAACCTGTAGTGGATTCCTACCTAGGTGGTAGAATAGTGGATGTACCCAGATTTGGGAAACCACTATAAAATTTCTTGTGTCGTCTGGATGCTTTGTGTTTTCTTTTTGTGTTTTGCTGTGCTGTGATTGTTTAGTTTGTTCTTCCCTCTTTCATATAAGTATCAATATTTTAATTCCGCAATTAAGGTAAACAATTTTTTAATACTCTATTCACCCCCCCCCCCTCTAAAGTAAATTCTATCTATCCCTCTCTTTCATTTTGCATTCGTCGAGCTGAGCTCGACGTTCGTCGAACGGAGCTCAGCTTTCGTCGAGCTCAATACCTAGACAGAAAGAATTTTTTCTAAGTGTTGTGGTGTTGAGTGATACCTACTCACTCAATGTCCTTCGGTTCTAATGACTGAATTTTGTCTAAGTCCAGAGATACTGAGTCATGCTGATGTCAACAAAGTCAAATTGTTAATCAAAATTCAAATGGTGCGGAATTGCTGCCAGAGACATTGGTAGTTAGCTATCATCATCTTCTGCACTTTCCAAGGAATGTTTCCATCATAAAGTGATGGGGCCCACACACAGCAAGGAGCCGTTAAATCAAGTTTAAATGGAAGGGATGCGCTGGATGGCTTAATCTCATCCATCAATCCTGGTGGTGGGGACCACTGCTCGATTTGCCTTCAGAGTATAAAAGGAAGCAATCAGCCAGAGCAAAAAAAAGGAAGACAATAACAATCGATTCCTTATCTAGGTTTTCTGAAAACGAGAAGAAGGGTGGGCGAACATCATCTTCTTCCTCGCCAATTTTTGTCGAGCCTGAAGGAGTTCTGCACAGAGAACCTTGCTGGGAAGGAGATAGCTAGATCAATTACCATCTCCAACAGCAGGATCAGAATTCATTCTGAGGTCGCAGATCTATAAGATTATGTAGAGGTAAGGTTAGCTGTTTGAAGAAAGAATCTACTACCTACCTATTGTCTTCAACATCAATTGGTTGGATTGATATCTGCTCAGTCCAGGAAGAAGGAGACATAGAGTTCTTGATCTGGTGTCTAATCATACAATTTTTCTTGTTCTTTTATTTAGATTCTTTGTGAATCTGTAGTTGTAAACCTAAATTATAAAGGCAAAGGTCTTTGTGACCTGTGTTTGGCTTTGTGCCTGGTGAAAGGTCTTTGTGACCTGTGGGTTGGCTTAGTGCCTAATTGTTAGGTCTGTGTGACCTGTGTGGTCCTGCGGGATATGTGCTGTAAGCTATTAAGTAGCTGAGTTTTGGAGGGAGAGCCGAATCTAACACACAATTAGATAAGCGCAGAGGGACAGTGGATGTACCCAAGATTAGGGAACCACTATAAAATTGTTGTGTCATCTGTGAATGTTCTTGAAAGCTGATAATTAACCTAATAATAGGCACAAAAATCAGAAAATAAGTTAGAAAACTTAAACAGAGACAAAAAACTATTCACCCCCTCTAGTTGTTTAGCTAATCATGAAAACAAGACTTTCAAGTGGTATCATAGGGAGGTTACTCTTTAAAGGACTTAACAGTCTGAGTTGACCTCCAAGGTTAGCAAGAAGTCTATCTCCATGGGTTTAGGAATGACCAATAGGGAGTTGAGTGCTGTGAGACTTCCAATCTGTAGGAAGGAAGATTTTGGCATCTGGAAAGCAAGGGTGAGGAAGTTTATGGAAGATACTGACCCTAGAATGTACATTACAGTTGAAGAAGGACCATTCATCCCAATGAAGGCCTCTGCACTAGATGCTAATGTCAAGACCCCCAAGACATATGATGAGATGACCAAGGATAAGTTAGCTCTGGCCTCAATAGACAAGAGGGCAAAGAATATCATTATGGGTGCTGTTGATGACTCTACACTTCAGAATCTGGTCCATTGTAAAACAACAAAGAAAATGTGGGAAACACTTGTGATCTACATGGAGGGGAAATATGAAGTTAGAGATGATAGGAAGTCCATACTCAACCATGAGTATGAGGCTTTCAGGCAATCCAAGGGGGACAACATAACCACCTGTTATAAAAAGTTCTTTAGGATTGTGAATGAATAGAAGACTTATGGAAGAGTGTTCACTCACTATGAATTGAATGATAAGTTCGTTAGATCTCTCTAGGTAGTGGGACACAAAAATCTGTGCCATTAGAGAAGTGGCAAAGCAGGGTGACACTGCTCCTCACACACTCTTTGGGAAGCTGCTGTCATATGAGATGCAGCTAGCAACAAGGAAAGAAGAGGAGAACAACAATAAGTCTCAGGAAAGAGACAAAACTGTAGCTTTCAAAGATGAAGGCACCAACAAAAGCAGAAGAAAGTCTCCCTCTCCACCAAGGAGAGATGCTAAATCTGATTCTGGAAGGTCAGAGCGAAGTGCATCAGACTGTCAATGGTCTGATGAAGATTTTGCTGCCTTCACTAGGCAACTCCAGAAGTTCTCGAAGAAGAAGCACTGGAGAGGCATGTCTTCCACCTCCTCTCATCCCAAGGATGACTACTACAAGGGCAAAGGAAAATCCTCTAAGGAGGACAGGTATGGCTCCAAAATTTGTAAATAGGTTTTCTCTAACATAACTTGTTATCATTACAGAAAACCTGGGCATGTGATAGCTGACTGCCCAGTCAAAAGAAAGGAACACTATGAGAAAAAGGACCACCAGCAAAAAGGCAAGAAGGAGAAATCCCTCATTACCAAGAAGCAAAGAAGCTGGACTGACTCCTCCACATCAGAGTCAGAAGAATAAGAATACACCTACATTGGGCCGTACTCTACTGAAGAAGGAGCTGTAGAAGCAGACTGCATCAAAAGGTTGGCTGCTTTAGAAGAAGAAGTTGAGAAGGTTCATCCTGCTGCTAGGATTGAAGACAGGGCCCCTCTATCACAATCTGATAGTGATTCAGATGTGGATTTTGAAGATGACAGCTGTTGTCTTGGACTGATGGCTAAGTCAGATGAAGAAACCAACCAGGATCGGCCTGGTCCAAGAAAAGTAAATTCTGTTACCAGCTCTACATGTTCAGATTATGAATCATTTCTAGATTCTTGTGCCTCTGCATCAAGTAATGATGATGGCTCAGAATCTGAGGGAGACATCAATCAATTGATTGATAAATATGGTGAACTTCTGCAGACTCTAAAGAAGAGAAAGCTCTTGGCCAAACAACAGGCTCAGGAAATTGTCTCTTTAAAGCTTGCTGCTTCAAAATCCGCAAAATTGTTGGATCTGAAGATGCAGGAAGTTAGCAAACTGAAGAATGTGACAATGATTCAGATGAGCATCATAACCTTCAAGAATAACTATATTAGGAATCTTGAAGGAAAGCTCCAAAAGGAGAGCGGAACTAGTGGCTAGCTACTCCAAGCCTAGCACACTATTGCCCTTGATAAACTCATTCTCCTCCCAAAAGGGAAAGAAAGGGTTGGGATTTAAGGGAAGTACAAGAGCTGCTTAATCCCAAGGGAAAGGGCAAACCTCAAGTGGTGCCACTAGCCTCTAAGCCTCTTGTAAAATTTGTTGGAGTACAATTTCCTTCCAACAGCCATGACCATGAGAGTATTTATGGTCACTGGAATCATGCTAGATGAACTTGTGTGAACAAAGATGTTCCACAATATGGTGGTAGTCACAACAAAGGTGCAAGTACCTATGAGAAAATACAAATGACCCATCCTGGATGAAAGAGAAGGGATAGATACTACTCTAGAGGGGGGGGTGAATAGAGTAATCAAAAATTGCACTAGCAAAGTTGACTTTCTACTCAACTCCCTTGGAGTTAAATGCGGAATGAAAGTTATAGATATTTGAGATTAAACCTTAAAGCCTAACACAAGTGTTGTGCACAAAAAGGCAGCCAACTGTAATTACAGTTGAAGCTTGGAAACCTAAACAGCAACTAGCAAACCTAGTTAAGATCTAATCACAGCCACAATGCAAGTAATTAGATAAAGCAATCCAGACAACACAAGGAATTTATAGTGGTTCCCCAAACAACTTGGGTATGTCCACTCTTCTACCAACAAGGTAGGAATCCACTCAGGTTTTTGATCAGGTGCCCTTCCACCAACAAGATCTGCTTCAGGTAGATCAAGAAACCCTTTAGACTTTTGATCAGGTGTCTAAAAACCAACACAGGTTTTTGATCAGGTGCCCTGCCACTAAGGGATACTTTTGAAGGGAGTAATAACCCTGTACAGGAGGGGGAAAAGAGGTTAAGGTGTCTTCTCTATTTTACAAAAGATTAGAGAAGCACAATAACTTGCACTGAGCTAGAAAGCTCTAAAAGAATCAAGGCTCCCCCTGGCTCAAAGAACGTCCAGGTGAAGTCTTGCTTCAGTGCAGAAACACTTCAGTAAACACTGAAGGAAAAAGCTACAAGAAGATAAAATAATATGAAATAAGATTTTCTTCTTCAGGCAACTATCTTCTTCTTCTTCTTCAAAAGGCTCTGAGTGAAGATCTTCCTGTAAGCAGGAGAACTCAGGTTGAAGAAGAGTGAAGAACTAAAGCTTCTTCTCAGTTAGATGTGAATGTGCTGAGAGCAGTTTGAGACTGTAAGCTTTTTGTTTGAATGCTGCAGTTAGCTTTTCAATGTGAGAACTTGATTTTTACTATGTGGACTAGTTGATTTCTTCTTCATAGAAGTCTTTATATAGTAGCAGCAGCAACGGCTCTTAACTGAGTTTGAATCTTGTCTTTTTCTGAACTCTGTAAGCTGGGCTGGAAAAAGCATAAAGCAGAACAAAAATACTGCAGACAGATATCCTATAAAAGGATAAAGCTTTCTAAGAAGCTGCAAATTACTCTGATGAAATAATATAAGAGAAAGTCACATCAGAAACGACTCTTTACAGCCAAGGAAGACTTTTTGAGTCTAACGGCTATAAAGGACAGCCTGGCAGAAATCAGATCTCAGCTATATGACAAACAACTTTGTCAGAAAAGATTAGCTCATGCATAAAGAATAGAATAGATATTGCATGGAAGTGTTATCACAATTTATTCAAATAATCTTTTATAAAATGTGCCAAAATAAATATGAAATTAGTCACATCACAGAAGACGACAAAAACTATTTAAAACATACAGCAAAACGTCGAACGACCCTCGGAGATCGTCGACCGATGCACGGAGATCGTCGACCTATCGGGCAGATAGTCGAACGATCCAGATAGTCGAACTATCAAAGAAGATAGTCGAACTACCTCGACAGATAGTCGACCTATCAGAACAGATAGTCGAGCTATCAGATAGTCGATTTATCAGGACAGATAGTCGAACTACAAAACGAAACAGATAGTCGACCTATCAAGCAGATAGTCGACCAATCATAGAAAATAGATAGTCGACCTATCAACAGATAGTCGACCTATCAAAACAAAACAGATAGTCGACCTATCAACAGATAGTCGAACTATCAGATAGTTAAACTATCCAAGCAGATAGTCGAACTATCAAAGCAACACAGATAGTCGACCTACCAACAGATAGTCGAACTATCAAAGAGGACAGATAGTCGACCTATCAACAGATAGTCGAGCTATCAGATAGTTGAACTATCAGGACAGATAGTCGAACTATCAGATAGTTGAGCTATCCAAGCAGAATAGTCAAACTATCAAAGCAAAACAGATAGTCGACCTATCAACAGATAATCGAGCTATCAACGCAGATAAAACGTCGACCAACTGATAGACGATCGTCGATCAGCTGATAGACGATAGTCGAGCGGCGTTCGACTATAGTCGAACGAAAAACTACTTAACCAAATATTCATCTAGAAAAGCAATTCTACACTACTAGAGAATCTAACCTATCAACTAACCTTTGACCATAGATAAATCTTGTGGTCAAGAGACAGAAAGAGAGGACTGAACTCAAATCAAAACCTAGGGTTCCAACACTGGACCATTTTTGTTTGGTGCAACAGCCCCTTCAGTCAAGGGTAAAGCTGCTATCTATTCTCAAATTCCTCGAGCCCACTCTAAGAAAAAGGTCATGGCTGTCAGTAGACCTGACGTGAGCATCTCTGAGGCCATCAAGAGTATGTTTCCTGAAAAGAAAGCTGCTACTAGAAGTGCTCAAGATATCCCAAGCACTTCTACTGCCAGATCAACCATTAATCAGACTGTGGCTGGAAAATCATGGAACAGGACTGTTGCTACTCCTTCTAGACCCAGAGCTGTTGTTAACACTGCCACTAGACCTGCTCCAAAAAGAAGGTACAACATCCATGAAGTGTTAGTGTTGTGGCAAAGTATGCAACTTTGCTTGTTAATTACTGGCACAATCATAGTGTGCAAAGAGCAAATGTCAGCTTGCCTGTCAGAAAAGCTGCAGGTAGGCCAAATTATTTTCATTCTAACATTCACTAAGGACCCAATAAAAATTGGGGTCCTAAGGTTAACTGATGTGTGTTTTGTAGGATAGTCAAAGTGCTCATACCACTATATGGTACTTGTATAGTGGATGTTCCAGGCAAATGACTTGAACAAGGAGCTTGCTGAAGGATTATACTCTAGTAAGAAATGGACCAAAGGTTATCTTTGGTGGATCTGAAAAAGGAGTGACTAAAGGTTATGGCAAGATCTCTAATGGCATAGTCACTATAACTTGAGTAGACTATGTGGAAGGGTTGCAACACAACCTGAAAAGCATTAGAAAACTCTGTGATCTTGGCTTATTACATAGTATTCCACAAGGATGAGTGCAAAATTAGGAGGTTAAGTGACCAAGAGGTCATCTTAACAGGCACTAGGAGTGGAAATGTGTACTGTTTAGATTTCCTATGTTCTAGCAAAGACTCACTTGTATGCCTTGTTGCAGATGAGAATGCCTCTTCCTGTGTCCAGTGGCACAAGGGGCTAGCCCATCTAAATTATAGGACCATAGACAAGCTGTTCAGCAATGAGCTGGTTAGGAATGGGCCTAGTCTATATGCACTAAGGAGGGTATCTACTCTGCTTGCCAAAAGGGCAAACAGACTAAGACCTCGTTCAAGAGCATTGACACTAAAGACTAAGTGAGGTACTTATACCTCTTGCATATGGATCTGTTTGGTCCTATGCAAATTCAAAGTCTAGGTAGGAAATTCTACACCCTTATGGTTATTGATGACTTTTCCAAATTTGCCTGGGTGCTCTTTTTAAAGAAGAAATCTGAAACCCCTGATGTCTTTCAGACATTTATCAAGATAATTCAGAATGAGTTCAAAAGTACTGTGGTCAAAATCAGAAGTGACCATGACACTATGTTTCAGTCTGAGTGCATGACAAAGTTCGGTGAAAAGCTAGGGATTCATCAAGAGTTTTCCTCTCCTAAAACACCCCAGCAAAATGGAATTACTGAGAGGAAAAATAGGACTCTCATAGAGGCTGGTAGAACCTTACTAAGTGACTTATCCCTCCCAGAATGCTTTTGGGCTGAGGCAGTTAACACTACATGCTATATCCTTAATAGGGATTCTATCACCAAGAGCCACAAGAAGACTCCCTATGAGATCTTGAAGGGCAGAAAACCAAACCTGAGCTATTTCAGGATCTTTGGTTGCAATTGATATGTGCTCAACAATAGAAAAG
Source organism: Platanthera zijinensis (assembly GCA_039513925.1). NCBI lineage: Eukaryota > Viridiplantae > Streptophyta > Magnoliopsida > Asparagales > Orchidaceae > Platanthera > Platanthera zijinensis. The sequence goes on from CM077097.1 coordinate 74,065,652, forward strand.
TCCATTTAACTAAGTTTGTTGTCAAGTCCCATGAAGGGATCTTTGTTGAGCACAACACTCATAGTAAGGCATATAGAGTCTAAAACTTACCTACCCAAGTTGTAGAAGAGTCAATGCATGTTGTATCTGATGAATCCAACATGGTTAACCATAAGCTGCCAAGCTCCTCCTCCTCTTATAGTATTGCAGGTATAGAGTAGTTGATGGACAAGCTAACCATCAAGGAAGCTACCCCCATAGTCCAAGAAAATGATGATGGGATTGTCTACTCTAAGAGAAGGAGACAACATACCTGAAGAAAATGAAGACCAGCTAGCTGAAAATCCTGAAGATCAGCAAGCTATAGCTAGATATCCTCCAGTTATCAGGCATCTAAGGGACCATCTAGTACACCAAATCATTGGTAATGCAAATCATGGAGTCCAGAGCAGAATCAGGAGCATGAATACAGCTCTCTACTCAAGCTTCCTGTCACAAGAAGAGCCAAAGAAGTTTGAAGAAGAAATCAAGGACCAGTTCTGGATTGGAGCAATGCAAGAAGAATTGGACCAATTTAAGAGATGTAAGATCTAGAAGTTGGTCCCCAGACCACAAGGACAAAATGTCAAAGGGACTAAGTGTAACACCCCTAATTCCAATTTGGAGTTCATGCTGGCTGACACAGCCTGGGACACGGGCGTGTCCCAGGGCGTGTCCAGCTCTGGTTACTTGAGTGGGTCGAGTAGTATTCGAGTGGGGCTCGAGTATGTCTCAAGTGAGGCACACGGCCTGGGACACAGGCGTGTCCCAGGGCGTGTACTTCACTGTGTGTGTCGAGTCAAGTTCTCGACACAGTACAGTCGACGATCATCGAGAGGTGACACGGAAAGGGACACGAGCGTATCATAGGGGCAATGTTTGGCACATGGCTAAGGACACGGGCGTGTGCCTTGGCCGTGTCCTTTTCGGGAATGTTGATCCTGTGCCATTTGAGGGACACGCCCCTCAACACGGGCATGTACCTGGTGAAACGGGCGTGTTAGGAATTACACGGGCGTGTCTAAGCCCGTGTCCTGGTCTGGATTGAGCTGATTCGTGTATCGCTTGAAGTACATGGCCTATGACATGGGCGTGTCACTGGCCATGTCAGCCCAAAAAATAGACTTTGAGGGCGATTTGTTGCCGTTCGTTTCCTTCATCTGGGATCCAATGGCTCAGGCTTCTCCCTGTTGTGTTTAAGTCAAGGATTTGAATGAACTATTTATTCATACTTAGACTATTCTCTTTCTAAAAAGAGAAGAGAGAAGGGAGAGCAAGGAGGAGGTGGAGGAGAAGATCCAGCCACCGCAGGAGCATTAGAGTTCCGATTCGAGATCCGAGGCCAGATCTGTGGAGGCAAGGCCGTTGCGGTTCTTTTCAACTGGCTAGAATTTCTATGGCAGCCAAGAGATCATCAAGGGTAATGATCTTACTTCTTAGACAAGTGAAGTCCTCCTTTATGCATGAGCATGGGATCCTCCACCAAAAGGTGGAAGAGTAAGTGATCTTCGTGGGTTGATAGTTTCTATCCCTAGTTGAGTCTGCATCTAGACCCGAAAATGTGTTGTACGGGATAAGCATGTTGTGTGAAGCCCATCCAGACAGGTTGGTCTGGATTGGTGATGTTGCATCCTATGCACCGAAGAAGACTCCGCATATACTCGTGTAGTTTGTGGAGTCTATGGGTTGTGCCTGTGAAGGGAAATAGCAGGAAGTACTGGAATGAGGAATTCAAGGAAAACACCCTCGTAATTCTTGTGTTGTATGCTATGAAAGACCAGTTTTCTGGCACTACAGGAACTGTAGGTTTTGGGTTGAGTTTGGGTGCAGATAGAGAGTTTTGCTGAACCCGCCAAGTGACCGCGAACGACGTTGGCATTAACTCCCCTTTTGGATTGTGAAGCAAGTCCTCGGTGGACATTATGGTTATTGTGAGCTGCGAGCTCTTACAAAGGCTTCTTGCCGAACAGGAAAGGTGAAACTGACCCCCGCCTTCAGTTGTAGCCTCGAGTACGCTGTACTCGGTGATGGCATGACGACTTAAGCAATGGGAGGTGGTTGATCCGTACCTGCATTATGTCGACTATACAAGAGAGCGTCAAGGCATTGAGCTTTCGTCAGCGGCATAATGAGAGTCTTAGGTCTGCACGCCATTAATACTAAATGCTCAAATACCATGTAAACGGTGGTGTTGAACCTGGTTCGCCGATGAACCAAGAATGTGCCCTGAGTGCACAGATCGTCAGGCCGTGTGGCTGACGGTTTTGATGGATTGATTGTGCGTGAGAGCATAATATATGCTATATATGTTGATGCATTGCTCTGCAGGGAAGGAATGCCACTGCCCCGATAAAGGGGTAGGATTGATATAAATTGGTCAACTGAATGCTAACCATTGCCTTGTTTGCCACCTTCTGGGTGGGCTGTCTCTGTACAGATGCTGGAGAGCCGAGCGGAAAATGTAGGGCTGAAGTCCCTACTGCTGCTGTTGCTGCTGCTGTTGCTGCTAGCCCTTGAAGGCTAAGCAAAATGTGTTGTGTTCTACTCATGTATGGCCGGCCTGAGCGCCAATATATGCAATCCATACGGTGAAAAGAGGAACTATAAGGCCTTAAGGCCAACCTTTTTGTATTTGCTGTACATTCCTTCAAGAGGTTGTATATAACTGTGGTTTATATATATATAGTGGGCATTCCTAGTTTGAGTTCAAGTTATTGTTAATATATTCCGCTAGCATGCTCTGAGTTAGGGTGCGATGGTGTTTTGGTATTAACTTGTGACCTCACCGTCTATTTTTGGAAAATAGTGTGGGGCCCCGGCCGGACCTTCTATTAAATGTTATTTAACGGGTGGAGTCGTTACTGTTGGGTACATTGGAAAATGTGTACCTGATTTGAAGAAGCCTAACTTAGCTCAATGATATACATCAAAGTGTATTTGATGTTATTTTGAGTTGACATGTGCAGGTTAAGAATGTACTAAAATACAGGAAAAATATTCTAAGTCCATATGTCGACACCAGAAGAAGCTGTGTCGACACTTCAGAATAATTGTGTCGACACTTGAAGAAGGCTGTGTTGACACAGAGAAAAAGAGTCGACAACATTTGTGTCGACACCGGAAAGCAGTGTCGACACACAGAAGTTTAGTCGACATCAACTGTGTCGACACTGGGAGGCTGTGTCGACACACAGAATTGCTAGTCAACAACATTTGTGTCGACACCAGAAGACTGAGTCGACACACAGAGGCAGTGTCGACACACACTATATTCTGAGTCTACATCAACTGTGTCGACACACAGGACTTGTGTCGACACACTGCAAAGTCTAGACCAAGTTAGTTGCTGGAGAATGATGAAGTGTTTGTGTCGACACAAATGCTCTGTGTCGACACATTCTCTAGATGCAGTATCTAGAAGCTGAGTCGACATAAAGGCAGACATGTCGACATCATAAAAGGTTGTGTCGACACCTACGTCACTTATGTCGACATATATTGACAGATAGTCTCGACACTTTCTAACAGACAGTCTCGACGCTTTGCTGACAAAGACAAAGACACAAGATCTATTTGAAGACTTGACAGCTGTGAGTTACAACAGGTTGACAGAAGTTGTCAGACTTGTCAGAAGTTTGTTAGAAACCGGATCAGCCGGTTTCCAAGGATGAAGTCTATAAATAGACAGATTCAGAAGAAGGAAATATAGTATTTGAGACAACATGACACACATTAATCATCTATTGGGAGATAAGATCTCTGATCAAGAAAGTGCAAGGCACAGAAGAAGATCTTCATGAGAAGATCTAAGAAGACATTATGACGTGTACAACCACTCAGGATCAGTCTAAGTAGAATTCTTTCAAGAATTCTGAAGTATCATCAAAGGTGTTGGATAGAGAGGGATCCAACCATTTTTAAGACAAGAAGGAAGCTATCACAGGTTTCTTAAGTTCAGATTCAAGAATCTTTGAAGAAAGCTAAGATCCAGTTGATTTCATCCATCAGGTTTTTCAAGAAGCTGATCAAGAACAGTCTTGTCCCTTCTCTCTCAACAGGGGAAAGATATTTTATAACTTCAATTTCAATTTCTGTAGGATCTATTTGTATAGATCTGAGTTGTAAGCCTAGATTATAAAGGCTGAGTGTAGGAAAGGTATTCTCTGAGTGGTAGGGCTGTTTATGCCTGAGTTGTAGGAGAAGGTTTTCTCTGAGTTGTAGGCCTTGTGGCAAGGCTGAGGTAGGGTTGGTTAGCCTGAGCTGTAGGAACCTTATAGGGTTCTGAGTTGTAGGATCTGAGGATCTGAGGTAAAGAAGGAAGTTAGGCCGAATCTAGCACACTGCTAGATAGGTGAAGGGGGAAAGTGGATGTACCCAGATCTTGGGGAACCACTATAAATCTGTGTGCAATATGTCATGTGTGCATATTTGTGATTGCTGTGTTGTGTTTGCTGCAGTGTTTGCTGATTTCTTTTATAGTCAGTAATTATATTCTGCCTTAAGTTAAAACAAGCATTAGAACCTATTCACCCCCCCCCCTCTAGGTGTTTAGGTGGTCTTGAAAGTATAACTATCAAGTGGTATCAGAGGGAGGTTCCTCAAAGAAGGACTTAACAGTCTGAGTTAGATCCCTAAGGCAGAATCAAGAATCAAGAAAATGGGTTCTGGAGAGAATCACATGGAACTAGGGTCAATGAAATTACCCATCTACAGGAAAGAGATTTTTGGAATCTAGAAAGAAAGGGTAAGGTTGTTTATGGAGGCTTATGATCCAAGGATATATATCACAGTACAGGAAGGCCCCTTCATTCCAATGAAGGTATCAGTTCTTGATGCAAATATTCAAACTCCAAAGAGTTATTCTGAAATGACCAAGGATGAGATCATCCTGGCAACACTAGACAAAAGAGCACAGAACATTATTGTAAGTGTTATAGATGATGCCACATTTCAAAATCTGATTCACTACAAAACCTCCAAGGAAATGTGGGACACTTTGATTGTCTACATGGAGGGTTCTGAAGAAGTTAGACAAGATAGAATGTCTATGCTCAACCAAGAATATGAGAGTTTCAGACAAGGGAAGTCTGATAGCATAACTGAATGCTACAAGAAATTCTACAGGATAGTGAATGAACTAATGTCCTATGGAAGGGTCTTCAGTACCTATGAACTGAATGACAAATTTCTAAGATCCTTGACAAAGGATTGGGACACCAAGATTTGTGCCATAAGAGAAGTGGCCAAACTGGCAGACATTTCTCCTCTAACCTTGTTTGGAAAGTTGCTATCATATGAAATGCAACTAATGGCTAGGAAGGAGGAAGAAATGAATTCAAAAGGAGAACATAGAGAAAGGTCTGTGTCCTTCAAGGCTGAAGCCACTAGAAAGAATAGGAAGATATCTCCATCACCTCCTAAGGAAGTTGCTGAAGTTAACTCAGAAAATTCAGACAATAAGAATTCAGAAAGCAGTGATTGAAATGCAGATTTTGCTGCCTTTACAAGGCAATTTCAGAGGTTCTTGAAAAAGAAGCAGTGGAAGTCAAGGCCCTCCACATCACAGCCAGTTGATGATTACTATCAGAAGAGAAAATCATCAAGAAAGGAGAGGAGCAGAACTAAGCCCAGCAAAGCTACTACATGAAAGATTGTTTGCTATTGCTGCAATAGGCCTGGACATGTGGTGGTTGAGTGTCCAGAAAAGAGAAAGGAGTCAACAGACAGAAAGAAGACTCAACAAAAGGGCAAGAATGAGAAATCCTTTGTTGCTAAGAAAGAGAAGAGTCTTACGGATCAATCCTCCTCAGAGTCAGAATCTGAAGCTGAAGCATACATTGGACTGTATGCAGCTAATGAAGAAGATGAGTTTATGCAATTGCTAAACTCCATCCATGATCAAGAAGACCAAGAATGCATGGGTCTGATGGCTGAGTCAGAAAATAACTAATGCCAGGATCAGTCTGGTCCTAGTAAAATACAAAATGATTCTAGCACTTTTGATATTAGTACTGGTTCAGAGTTAGATTCATCTATATCAAGTGATGTGAATGGGTCTGAATCTGAAGGTGATATTCATCAATTGATGGATGAATATAGGGTCTTATTGGAGGCTCTTAAGAAAAGCAAAAACCTGACCAAAACTCAGGCTCAGGAAATTGCTGATCTTAAGTTGGTTGTATCAGACTTGAAAAAAGAATTGGATCAAAAGTTGAATGAGGTTGCCAAACTGAAAACAATAACTTTGATTCAGATGGGCACAATCACATACAAATCTGATCAAATTAAAAGTCTAGAGGCCAAACTTCAAGTTGAGAGGAACTTAGTGGCTAGTTACTCTAAGTCAAAATCTGTCCTACCCTTGATAGATGAGTTTGTAGCTCAAAAGGGTAAGGCAGGCTTGGGCTTTAAAGGTAACACTAGAGTTGACCAATTCAAAAGAAAGGGCAAAGCTCCAGTTCAACCACAAAACTCCAAAGTCCCTATGATGTTTAGAAAAGTGCAAGTGCCTTCTAACAAATATGATCTTGAAAATATTCATGGTCATATTAAGACTGATGTTCTGAAAAACAAGGGTGTTAATGCCAATAGGTCTGCCCATGTTCATAAACCCAATGGTTATAAGAAATCAGTGGGTGAAGCTGCAGCAACACCAGCACTGGACAGAAATTTTTCTGCCAAGGGTATATCTACACCTAGATACAACAAATATGAATGTTGGTGTTGTGGCAAGAGAGGTCATTTTGCCTTAGACTGCTGGCATAACACAAGTGGAAGGAAGAACAATAGTCTACCAGTTAGAAGAGCTGCTGGTAGTTTTGATGTGAATGGTGCTGCTGAATGAGTACACATCTGTCAAGGATGGGCCTAAAGTTATCTTTGGTGGATCTGAAAGAGCAATCATCAAAGGGTTTGGTAATATTTCTTCAAACCAAATTACCATCACTCAAGTGGCTTATGTAAAAGGTTTGAAACATAATCTGATAAGCATAAGTCAGCTGAGTGATCTTGGATATGTCATTTCATTTGCTAAGGATGGATGTCATATCAAAAGGTCAAGTGATCAAAAGGTCATATTGACTGGGTATAGAAAGAGAAATATTTATTGTCTTGATTTTATATGTGAGAACAAGCTTTCTCCTATCTGTCTTGTAGCTGATGATAATGCATCTCATTGTGTCAAATGGCACAAGAGGCTGGCCCATCTTAACTACAAGACAATTGGCCAACTCTTTAGCAAAGAGTTAGTGAGGAATGGTCCTCAAGTTAAGTGTATAAAGGAAGGGATATGCTCATCTTGTCAAAAGGGCAAGAAGACAAAATCCTCCTTTCATAGTCTTGAAAGCAAGGATTCAGTGAGGTGTTTATACCTTTTACATATGGATCTTTTTGGTCCTATGCCAGTTCATAGTCTAGGTAGGAAGGTCTACACTTTTATGGTTGTAGATGACTATTCTAGATATACATGGGTGTTCTTTCTGAGATAAAAATCAGAAACTCCAAGTGTCTTACTTAGTTTTGTAAAACAAATTCAGAATGAACTGAATAGTACAGTGGTCAAAATCAGAAGTGACCATGGCACAGAATTTCAATCTGAAAGTATGACAAAATTATGTGAAGACTTTGGGATTTTCCAAGAATTCTCCTCACCTAGAACACCACAGTAAAATGGTATTGCTGAAATAAAGAATTGGACATTGATTGAAGCTGGTAGAACTCTATTGAGTGACACTTCTCTTCCAGAATATTTCTGGGCTGAGGCAGTAAACACTGCATGTCATGTGATCAATAGGGCTTCTATCACCAAGATCCACAAAAAGACTCCCTATGAAATTATGAAAGGTAGAAAACCAAATCTATCCTACTTTAGGATCTTTGGTTGCAAGTGCTATATACTTAACAATGGCAAGTCTTATCTAACTAAGTTTGCTGCCAAATCTCAAGATGAGATATTTGTTGGGTACAGCATCAATAGTAAGGCTTATAGAGTCTACAACTTGACTACTCAAGTTGTAGAAGAATCTATACATATTGTATTTGATGAAATAAGATTAATCAATAGTGAATTGCCTTGTAGATCAAATAATCCAACAGGTATAAGCGAAAGGATGGACAAGCTTTCCATTGCAGAAGCATCAAATGCAAATGAAATATTGGAAAATGAAGGCTACTGTCCAAGGGGAGTACAAGACTTAATAGAAGCTGATGACAACCAAGAGGTGCAGCATAATGAAGGAGCTGGAGATGTTCAACCTGAAGGAAATCTACCTCCAGCTACAAGACATCTAAAAGATCATCCAGCAAATCAAATTATAGGTGATCCAGGACAAGGAGTGCAGACTAGAAGCAGAAATCTGAGCACAGTCCTGCATTCAAGTTTTTTATCTCAACTGGAGCCTAAGAAATTTGAAGAAGCCATCCAAGACCAACATTGGATTAATGCTATGCAAGAGGAGCTTAATCAATTCAGAAGGTGCAAAGTCTGGGAGTTAGTTCCTAAACCAAGAGACCATAACATCATTGGCACAAAGTGGATCTTTAGGAACAAGTTGGATGAGAGTGGAGTAATTGTGAAGAACAAAGCAAGATTGGTTGCTAAAGGATACAGACAGGAAGAAGGGATTAACTTTGATCAAACATTTGCCCCAGTAATAAGACTGGAGGCAATCAGAATGTTCCTTGCCTATGCAGCATATCAAGGATTCAAAGTATACCAAATGGATGTGAAATCAGCATTCCTGAATGGTGATCTAAAAGAAGAAGTCTATGTAGAGCAGCCATCAGGTTTTGTAGATTCTCTTAAACCTGGTTATGTCTATAGACTTAGGAAAGCATTATATTGGTTAAAGCAAGCCCCAATGGCTTGGTATGAAACCCTGTCTACTTTCCTTATTGAGAACAAATTCTCAAGAGGTAAAATAGACAAAACTCTATTCCTAAGGGAATCAAAAGGTAAGATAATCTTAGTCCAGATCTATGTAGATGACATAATTTTTGGGTCTACAAAGAACAACCTTTGCAAAAAATTTGCCAAACTTATGCAAGGGAAGTTTGAAATGAGCATTATGGGGGAACTTAAGTTCTTCTTGGGACTCCAAGTAAGACAGACTGAAGATGGCTTGTCTATATCCCAGTCTAAGTTCACCAAGGAATTAATTAAGAAGTATGGTATGGAATCATCGTCCACCATGAGAACTCCTATGGGAACAAATATTTCAATATACAAAGATGATGCAGGTAAGCCTGTAGATGAGTCTTTGTATAGAGGAATCATTGGCTCTCTATTATATCTCACTGCTAGTAGACCAGACATTATGTATGCTACATGTGTCTGTGCTAGGTACCAAGCGTGCCCTAAAGAATCACGTAATACTACAGTCAAAAGGATCTTGAGATATCTTAAGGGCACACCTAATCTAGGCCTTTGGTACCCTAGGAATGGATATTTTCTACTAACAGGTTATTCAGATGCAGATTTTGCAGGCTGTAGAGAAGATAGAAAGAGTACTACAAGTACATGTCAATTCTTGGGAGGAAGGTTGATATCCTGAAGCAGTAAGAAGCAGACTAGTGTGACAATATCCACTGCTGAGTCTGAATATGTGGCTGCAGGAAGCTGCTGTGCACAACTATTGTGGATTCAGCATCAGTTAAAGGACTATGGTATTCAAGTAAGTAGAACACCTTTATTGTGTGATTCTAAGAGTGCTATTTCTATTGCAAACAATCCTGTTTCACATAGTAGAACTAAGCATATAGAAATAAAATACCATTTTATTAGAGAACATGTAGAAAAAGAAGACATCTCATTGGAATTTGTTAAAACAGATTATCAAATTGCAGATGTATTTACTAAGCCATTGGATGAAACTAAATTCAATAAATTTAAAATTGAATTAGGAATGCTGGCCATAGGTTAATTTTCCATAAAATTGGCTAAGTAAAATGGTGTCAACACATTCAGTGATAAAGTATCAACACAGAGGAGTCATGTCGACTAATCAGGGAAATTGTGTCGACACATGAGAAAACGTGTCGACACCTAGGGGTCAAGAGTCGACTCATCCAGAAATGTAATGTCGACACATCCAGTATAATGATGTCAACACTTACAGATTTTGTGTTGACTATTATACTAAGAGTCGACACATAATTTCTGATGCACTACTTAGTATCTCCCGTGTCGACATATCATCAATTGGTGTCGATTTAAAGTAGTCAACATTAATGTCGAGACAATAGATGTTTGTGTCGATATATTCCGACTGTGTCGACACATTTAGACTGTTTTGCCCGACTTTTGACCTTCTTTCATTAGAGGGTATAAATAGGTCGAGAACGTATTCTGTCGACACGCTTACAAGGTTTTCGAGACTAAAACCCTGTGTCGACAATCTCTCTTCTCTTCTCTCAAGCTTTCTCATCTTTCCAATGGCGCCAAAGGTTGAAGACAACATCAATGAGGGATATGAGTTGGTTAGGGCTGCATTCGACAATGCCGCGCCAGAAATCACACAGGTGATTTCTCTTCTTGCTGACAATGGATTGGAATACCTTGTTTCTGAACCTTCAAAGATTTGGAAGAAAGAAGTTGTCGAGTTCTATACTGCTGCAACGTTGGATTCCACTGGTCTCAAGATAAAATCTACAGTTCATGGGACTAAGGTTAAAATTACTCTCAAAAGTATACGAAAGATTCTTCGTCTACCTAGCATTAAAGATGAAGAAGAGGTCCCAGCCTCAAAAATAAAGGAGGCTCTCCATTGGTGTGGATTGGATCCAACCATAAAGATTGGGGCAGCCATCAATCGAAAGGGAATGAATCAACAGGGAAAGTTTCTATCTGAGATAGTAGGAAAAGTAATTTTGTGTAAACCAGGAGGCCATGATAGGATATCTGCCATGATGTTCACTCTCATGACAAGGATACTCTATAAGATTAACACAGACTGGTCTGCAGTTGTGTTTGATAAAATCAAAGAAGGAATGAAGAAGCCAAATATGGCTAGAATTATGAGTCTATACCTGGATGGACTCATTCCAGAGGTCATGCAACAAATTCCTGGGTCCAAAATCAATCACATGAGGAAAATGGACATGAGATTATTCTCCAGGTGGGATAGGGTTCTTTCCAAAGAGATGCCTGATGTGGACAGGCAGGACACTACTGAGACATCACCAAGACATGTTCTTGGCACTGAACAAATTCAAGGAGAACAAGTTAGAGAACAGGCCGAGGACCAGACTGGGTCTACTCAAGTCCAGGAAGAACCAATACCTGCACAGGTGCAGGGGGAGCCAGCTCACACTCCTGCCCAGAACATTTCTAATCCTAACAAGTTGCAGGGGGAGCCCAATTTTAACCAAGTACAAGTGGAAGAGACACTAAACTTATCAGAAGATTTGAACACTGGTGATATTGATATATCATCACCTGCACCAGCACAAAAGGAATACACTCTAGAAGAGTTGTTTCATGACATTGGGCAGGCAGCTGATAAGGATGACACCCTAAGGGTTGAGGAGGAGAAAGGTGTTGTTGAGGGGGAGCAAATGAATGTTGAGGAAGAACAACAAGACACTGAGAAAGAAATTCCTCCATCTCCTCAAGAAAGAGTTCAGATTGACAGTTCTTCAGAATCTGAGGCAGAAGAAGCCAGGGAGGCTAAGAAAAGGAAGCTCATGGTCTTCAAGAGAAGAAGTCAAAGCTATAAGCAAGCTATCCAGACTGCAAGTCATCAATCTCCTACTGAGTTTGATTACAATAAGTTCATGGTGAATTTGTAGGAAAAGATGGATGAGCAAAGAAGAGCTTTGGAAAAAATATGTAGATGAAAGTAATAAGTCACTTCAGTTTGATCTTGCCCAAGACATCAAGTCAATCAGATTTGAGGTAAACATGAATAAAAAGGAGATGACAAATTGCTTCCACAAGGGAGGTAATGATGTGGTTTTTCTAGCTCAACAACACCAAACTATTCTTGGTAAGGTGGATGACATTGCATTGAAACAAGGATATGTTCTAGAAAATCAGCTGAGAATGAATGACAATCTGACTGAATCTCACAATGGAATTCTCACTGAGTTAAAGATACTGCAACAAAGTTGACTGCTGCAAGGACTAAAGATATGGAAGACTTTGATCAAAGGCTCAAGGATGTTCTAGTTTCAGTTCAAACTGCAATCACCACCTCACAGAAAGAAATATCTGACAAGCTTCTCAAATTGAAATCATTCTTTAAAGAGGGTGTGAATTTTCTTGATGGACAAATAAGGTTTCATAAGGATGATCTTAGGGATCATATTGCTAGAGAAGTCCTAAAGGGGGGAGGGTACTTATCCATACTGGCTCAGAACATGCCAAGTGGATTACCAACAGTGTCAGAGCCACATTGGGATATCCACCATTGTGTGATGATGATGCAGTTGCTGAGTTAGGAATACAACAAGGTCTACTTGAAGGCAATCAACCTGAGGTTGCCCAAGTCATATACCCCCCTGCTGATTTTGAAATGATTCATCAGCAAGTACAGGCAATGTACAATCCTCCACAGGAGGTTACAAATGTAATTATTGAAAAAGTAGATCAGCCAGGAGCCAATTTGAAAGACAACAAGATGCTCAATTATCCAAGAAGAGATTTAGAGAGCAAGCTGAACAAAGACCTGATTTTGAGCAGTGGAGCCCCACCTCAAGGAACATTATACTAACTGCCTGGAAGGCTGTGAAGGATCAAATGCATGAAAGAGGAAAGTGGTATAATGAAATTGAATGGCAAAAGTATGAGGCCAGGCAGGAGGCCATAGTACAGTTCAGAAGAAAGGCTAAGATTGGGAGGCTACCACCTGATGCTCAGGAGCCGAGCAAGTATTTTCCCAAGCCCTTTCATTACTTTGAAAGGCAAAGGCTCAAGGAGGAAGCTCAAAAGAAAGCTGAACTGAAAGGCAAAAAGCCTGCTGATGTTGCTGAAACTACTGTGAAGGCTCAGATTCAATCAGGAAAAGGAATTGTCATCCAGGAGCCTGATCAGTCTTAGGTTAAGTTTATCAGTTCTTTCAAATGTTTTGTAATGATCTGTTTGTTAATCCAATAAATGTAACCAAGCTATAACAAACATTTCTAAATGAATAAACAAAATCTTGTTCTGTAATCATTTCTTCATGTTCATCTTTATTATGTGATGAATCTGTGGTTAATGTTTTGTTTATAAAAGATTCTTGTTGTATTATGCTCTTGTACATCATCATATTAAATTTTCATAAATGGTGTATATCATTAGCAAAAAGGGTTATGACTTCTCCAAATAGGGGGAGATTGTTGGGTACATTAGAAAATGTGTACCTGATTTGAAGAAGCCTAACTTAGCTCAATGATATACATCAAGGTGTATTTGATGTTATTTTGAGTTGACATGTGCAGGTTAAGAATGTACTAAAATACAGGAAAAATATTCTAAGTCCATAGTCGACACCAAAAGAAGCTGTGTCGACACTTCAGAATAATTGTGTCGACACTTGAAGAAGGCTGTGTTGACACAGAGAAAAAGAGTCGACAACATTTGTGTCGACACCGGAAAGCATTGTCGACACACAGAAGTTTAGTTGACATCAACTGTGTCGACACTGGGAGGCTGTGTCGACACACAGAATTACTAGTCGACAACATTTGTGTCGACACCAGAAGACTGAGTCGACACACAGAGGCAGTGTTGACACACACTATATTCTGAGTCTACATCAACTGTTTCGACACACAGGACTTGTGTCGACACACTGCAAAGTCTAGACCAAGTTAGTTGCTGGAGAATGATGAAGTGTTTGTGTCGACACAAATGCTCTGTGTCGACACATTCTCTAGATGCAGTATCTAGAAGCTTAGTCGACATAAAGGCAGACATGTCGACATCATAAAAGGCTGTGTCGACACCTACGTCACTTATGTCGACATATATTGACAAATGGTCTCGACACTTTCTAACAGATAGTCTCGACGCTTTGCTGACAAAGACAAAGGCACAAGATCTGTTTGAAGACTTGACAGCTGTGAGTTACAACAGGTTGACAGAAGCTGTCAGACTTGTCAGAAGTTTGTTAGAAACTTGATCAGCCGGTTTCCAAGGATGAAGTCTATAAATAGACAGATTCAAAAGAAGGAAATATAGTATTTGAGACAACACGACACACATTAATCATCTATTGGGAGATAAGATCTCTGATCAAGAAAGTGCAAGGCACAGAAGAAGATCTTTGTGAGAAGATCTAAGAAGACATTCTTATGTGTACAACCACTCAGGATCAGTCTAAGTAGAATTCTTTCAAGAATTCTGAAGTATCATCAAAGGTGTTAGATAGAGAGGGATCCAGCCATTTTGAAGACAAGAAGGAAGCTATCACAGGTTTCTTAAGTTCAGATTCAAGAAGCTTTGAAGAAAGCTAAGATCCAGTTGATTTCATCCATCAGGTTTTTCAAGAAGCTGATCAAGAACAGTCTTGTCCCTTCTCTCTCAACAAAGGCAAGATATTTTATAACTTCAATTTCAATTTCTGTAGGATCTATTTGTATAGATCAGAGTTGTAAGCCTAGATTATAAAGGCTGAGTGTAGGAGAGGTATTCTCTGAGTGGTAGGGCTTTTTATGCCTGAGTTATAGGAGAAGGTTTTCTCTAAGTTGTAAGCCTTGTGGCAAGACTGAGGTAGGGCTGGTTAGCCTGAGCTGTAGGAACCTTATAGGGTTCTGAATTGTAGGATCTGAGGATCTGAGGTAAAGAAGGAAGTTAGGCCGAATATAACACACTGCTAGATAGGTGAAGGGGGAAGTGGATGTACCCAGATCTTGGGGAACCACTATAAATCTATGTGCAATCTATGATGTGTGCATATTTGTGATTGCTGTGTTGTGTTTGCTGCAGTGTTTGCTGATTTCTTTTATAGTCAGTAATTATATTCTGCCTTAAGTTAAAACAAGCATTAGAACCTATTCACCCCCCCCCCCTCTAGGTGTTTAGGTGGTCTTGAAAGTATAACTATCAATTACATTTTGGTATCAGCTTGTCTCGGTCTTCCTCTTTCGAATTCGTGGTCGAATTATTTTGTGGGGGTGGCGAGCACGTGTCAGTGCGAACCGTTGTAACATTAATGAACTCTTGAATGTCCACTAAGGAATACAAATACACTTGTTTGAGGAACCTGCGCATTCCTAATTGTTGTTATTGCTTGTGCGAGGGCGCTAATGTGTGGTATATTTGTGGTCCTTGCGTGTTCCTGTTCCTACTTGGTGCAACATTTTAGTTGCTTACTTATGTGATTCACACTTGTAGGCGACTAGCAGTAATGAGGGACAACAAGAACCCTAGCATTCAATGGGGATTAATGTGCTAACTGCGTTGCCAACACTTCATATTTCGGTAGCGATGGTTTGATTGATTACTGATGTGGTCTTTGCAATGATCAACGCCCGCCGCGAGGGACATGTACAACCCTCTGTTCTGATGGTGACTCTCATGCCGGTTGGTTTGCCTGAGCAAATGGCAAGGGAAAGAGCATCGGCCCCACCATTGAATATGTGTCTGATCCAAGGACCATATACGGTCGAGGAATACTTTCATGCATTTGTTGCACTGAGACAACATGCAGAGTGTGTGGTTGAAAGTGAGGAGATGAAGACCAATAGATTTTATGATGGTCTGCGCGATGAACTACGACATCTATTGGTGGGTCCAAAGTTACTTGGCTTTTGTGCCTTGGTCACGACAGCTCGGTCTTTGGAAATGGACTTAAATCAGTTTCGGGACAGGTACGGTGTCAATGTGCCCATTGTTATAAAGATGCCAACATCAAGTTCTTATAAGTGGAGGAAGAACAGACATTTGCGGGAATCGACCTCTTCTACCACCATGGGAACAAAGGAAAGGCGTGTTTGTTTTTAAAGTATAAACGTAGGACATCTTGCCCGAGACTGTCAGGGTAATGCCCCAAGGACAAAGAAATCTAAAGCTAGAGCAGTGGCAGGGCAAACTCCATCCATTTGCTACTCGTGTGGTAAAGAAGGACATAAAGCCCGAGACTGCAAAATTGGCCCTTAGACGAGATGAAACAAGAAGAGAAAGAACGGACTGTACATAAATAATTGTAACTATGTACTGTACATATCCTCGTTTATAATGCTGGCTCCAATACTTTTTTTGTATATGTATAATTATGTTGTGATGAATAATCAAAACGTTAGTTTACGGCTTTTTCCGCTCTATGTATTTATCTGGGTATCATAGATACCAGTGAAACGACATGGCCGTAGTGGAAAGAATGTATATGGGTAGAGGTTGTTATGAGGTTATCGTAGACCGTAGGACCATCTGTGCTGAATGAGGGACCAAGATTGCTTGTATGCTCGCTAAGTTGTCAAACTTGTTCGGTTATGCTTGAAGCGAGTCTTCATGCCTCTAGCGGTCTGTAGGCCGAAGGCGGGTTGAGTGACCCTTCTATTATGTCATCGGTATATATAGATGTGTTTCCTAATGACCTTTATAAGTGATGAAGTCCCTATTGCGTTGGTGCCAGGTGCGAAACCTGTGGCCCGCTTGCCATATTGCATCGCGCCAAAGGAAATAGCTGAATTGAAAGTCCAACTACAAGAGTTGCTTGAATAGGGATATATATGCCCAAGTATGTCACCTTGGAGCACGCCTGTTCTATTTGTGAAAAAGAAGGATGGTAGTTTACGGTTATGTATTGACTATTGTGAGGTGAATAAGCTGACGGAGAAAAACAAGTATCCGACTCCACGGATAAATGACTTGTTCGATCAGCTAGTGGGATCAACCGTCTATTCCAAATTGGATTTAAAATCTGGATATTACCAGCTGAGGATTTGGGAAGGTGACATTCCCAAGACAGTATTTGGAACACGCTACGGGCATTATGAGTTCATCATAATGTCATTTGGCTTATGTAATGCGCCTTCAGTATTCATGGATCTCGTGCACCGAATGTTCTGAGAGTAATTGGATCTGTTTGTGATTGTCTTCATCGATGATAGCTTAGTGTACTCACAATCTAAAGATGACCATGCAAACTATTTGTGGTTGGTGTTGCATACCCTGCGGAGGAATAAGCTCTATGCCAAGTTCTCAAAGTGTGAGTTCTGGCTATCGTCAGTGGCTTTTCTGGGCTATGTGGTAAGTGGAGAGGGCATAAAAGTTGATCCGTCAAAGATAAGTGCCATCCGAGAGTGGCCAATGATGTCTTCAGTTGCCGAAGTCAGGAGTTTCCTTGGACTGGCAGGCTACTACAGACGGTTGGTGGAAAACTTCTCACAGATTGCTTTGCCTCTGACCACGTTGAAGAGGAAGGATCAGAAGTTCATTTGGAAGCCGGAGTGCGCGCGAGCTTTTAAAGAGCTGAAGAGTCATTTGACCACGGCGCCTGTTTTTACATCGTCAGGTGGTACAGACGGTTATGAGATCTATAGTGATGCCTCAGGGAGCAGCTTAGGCTGCGTTCTTATGCAATTTGGTAAATTAATTACTTATGGCTCACGCAAGTTGAAAGTGCATGAACGAAATTATCGCGTCCACGACTTGGAGTTGGCAGTAGTGATCTTTGCGCTGAAATTGTGGTGGCACTATCTATATAGCGTAAAGGTGAATATCTATACAGATCATAAGAGCCTAAAGTATTTGTTGGATAAGAAGGATCTGAATATGTGACAACGGAGGTGGATGGAGTTTCTTGAGGACGACACCTTTGATATTCACTATACTCCCGGGAAGGGCAACATGGTCGCAGACACCTTGAGTCGTAGGACTCCGGTAAGGGCAAGTTGGTTTTAGATGCATGATGAGCGTCTGATCTAAGAGTTGGAAGCGTTAGAGATTTCTTGTGTGGACAAGAATTCCATAACCGATGCATGCTTGAACTGGACCAAGGTACAGTATGACCTTGTGGATAGGGTTCGGCGAGCAATTGAGCTTCATGAAAATCTCCAACGCTATGCAAAGGATGGGTGAGATGACAAATTCTCTTGGGATGACGACTTGTTACGGAAAGGTGGCCAGTTATGCGTCCAAAGTATGGGTAAGGTGAGAGAAGAGTTGATGTATGAAACTCACTTTGCAAAGTACTCAATTCACCCTGGGAGCACAAAGATGTACAAGGACATGAAGAAATTATTCTGATGTCCAGGACTAAAGAAAGACAACACATTATGTAGCTAAATGTCAAACTTGTGCATTAATGAAAGCGGAATGCCAGAAGCATGGCTGTTTCTTGAAGTCGTTACCTATTCCGAAGTGGAAGTTTGATGATATTTCAATGGCTTTCGTGCACAGGTTGTCGAGATCTCAATGCAGGAATGATTCAATCTAGGTGGTTGTAAACCGATTGACAAAAGTGGCTCACTTTCTACCGAATAAAAGGGATGATTCAGTGAAAACCTTGGACAAACTCTATGTAGAGCAGATTGTCCAATTGCACGGTGTTCCTTGGAGCATCGTCAGTGACCGTGATGGGCGATTCACATCGAATGATTAGAGGCTTATCCATCAGCTGTTGGGAACAAGTTAGCATTCAGTACGGCCTTTCATCCCCAAACGGATGGCCAGACTTAGCGGACCAACAGGACGATGGAGGATATGCTCCAAATGTGCGCCATGGATTTTGGTAAGAGATGGGAAGATAATCTATATATGGTGGAGTTTGCCAACAATAATAGATACCAAGCGAGCATCGGTATGGTTGAAGCTCTGTATGGTCGTAAGTGCTGTACACAGTTAGCTTGGGAAGAAGCAGACAAATCCAAGCTGTATAAGCGTAAGGAAGTCGAAGACGCTAACTCGACAATACGCAATATTCAGGAGAGGCTATTGATAGCCCAGGATCGACAAGCAAAGTACTACAACGCCAAGAACCAGAATGTGGAGTTTGCGGTGGGAGATTGGGTATATTTGAAGATCAAATCATTCAAAGGTGAGTCCAGGATTCGGCGGTTGAAAAAGCTAAGTCCGAGATATCTTGGTCCGTTTGAAGTTGTGGAGCGAGTTGGGGAAGCTGCCTATCGGCTAGCTCTTTCGGCAGAATTGAGTTGCTTGCATGATGTGTTCCACATCTCAGTGCTTCGAAAAGCCATCAAGGATCCAGCTCAAGTGATTGAGGATGATCGCATACCGGTCGAATATGGGCTCACGACAAAGGTTAGACCCATTCGGATCGAAGATAGAGCCGATAAACAATTGTGGAATAAAACAATAGGGATGCTCAAAGTCCGGTAGGACAAGTGTGGTCGTGAAGAGCTAACATGGGAGAGGGAGTACACCATGCGAGCTTATTTACCCGAGTTGTTTGTTTGAACTATTGTCAAGTGCATCTTTTTTTTGTAACAGACATTTTGAAGTTATAATATTGTGCTTGCTGGATTTCCTTGCTGTGAGCAAATTTCGGGACGAAATTTATTATAAGGAGGGGAGGGTTGTAACACCCGTAATTCCAATTTGGAGTTCAGGCTGGCTGACATGTCCTGGGACACGGGCGTGTCCCAGGGCGTGTCCAGCTCTAGGTACTCAAGTGGGTTGAGTAGTATTCGAGTGGGGCTCGAGTATGTCTCGAGTGAGGCACATGGCCTGGGACACGGGTATGTCCCAGGGCGTGTCCTTCACTGTGTGTGTCGAGTTGAGTTCTCGACACAGTACAGTCGATGGTCATCGAGAGGTGACACGGCTAGGGGCACGGGCGTGTCCGAGGTCGTATTCTGCTAGGGTTGGTAACCGGGCAGCATTGAGTGTGGCACACGGCCTGTGACACAGGCGTGTCACAAAGGCATGTTTGGCACACGGCTAAGGAAACGGGCGTGTGCCTCGGCCGTGTCCTTTTCGGTAATGTTGATCCTGTGCCGTTTGAGGGACACGCCCCTGAACACGGGCGTGTACCTGATGAAACGAGCGTGTCTGGGCTTGACACGAGCGTGTCTAAGCCCGTGTCCTTATCTGGATTGAGTAGGTTTGTGTACTGCTTGTAGTACACGGCCTGTGACATGGGCATGTCACAGGCCATGTAAGCCCAAAAAATAGACTTTGAGGGTGATTTGTGGCCGTTCGTTTCCTTCATCTGGGATCTAATGGATCAGGCTTTCCCTGCTATGCTTAATTCAAGGATTTGAATTAACTATTCATTCATACTTAGACTATTCTCTTTCTAAAAATAGAAGAGAGAAGGGAGAGCAAGGATGAGGTAGAGGAGAAGATCCGGCCACCGCAGGAGCTTTAGAGTTCCGATTAGAGACTTGAGGCCAGATCTGTGGAGGCAAGGCCACTGCGGTTCTTTTCAACCGGCTAGAATTTCTATGGCGCCCAAGAGATCATCAAGAGTAATGATCTTCCTTCTTGGATAAGTGAAGTCCTCCTTTATGCATGAGAATGGGATCCTCCACCAAAAGGTGGAAGAGTAAGTGATCTCCGTGGGTTGATAGTTGCTATCCCCAATTGAGTATACATCTAGACCCGGAAATGTGTAGTATGAGATAGGCATGCTGTGTGAAGCCCATCCAGACAGGTTGGTCTGGATTGGTGATGTTGCATCCTACGCACCGGAGAAGAGTCCAGGAATACTCGTGTAGTTTGTGGAGTCAATGGGTTGTTCCTGTGAAGGGAAATAGTAGGAAGTACTGGAATGAGGAATTCCAGGAAAACACCCTCGTAATGCTTGTGTTGTATGCTATGAAAAGCCAGTTTTCTAGAACTGCAGGAACTGAAGGGTTTGGGTTGAGTTTGGGTACAGATAGAGAGTTCTGCTGAAACTGCCAAGCGTCCGCGAAGGACGCTGACATTAACTCCCCTTTTGGATTGTGAAGCCAGTCCTTGGTGTACATTATGGCTATTGTGAGCTGCGAGCTCTTACAAAGGCTTCTTGCCGAACAGGGAAGGTGAAACAGACTCGCGCCTTCAGTTGTAGCCTCGAGTACACTGTACTCGGTGATGGCAAGGAGACTTGAGCAACAGGGGGGTGGTTGATCCGTACCTGCGTTATATCGACTATACAAGAGAGCGTCACGACATTGAGCTTTCGTCAGTGGCATAAAGAGAGTCTTAGGTATGCGCGCCATTAAGACTAAATGCTCAAATACCGTGTAAACGGTGGTGTTGACCCGGGTTCGCCGGTGCACCAAGAATGTGCCCTGAGTGCACGGATCGTAAGTCTGTGTGGCTGACGGTTGTGATGGATTGATTGTGCATGAGAGCACAATATATACTATATCTGTTGATGCATTGCTCTATAGGGAAGGAATGTCACTGCCCCGGTAAAGGGGTAGGATTGTTATAAATTGGTCAACTGAATGCTGACCGTTGCCTTGTTTGCCATCTTCTAGGTGGGTTGTCTCTATGCAGATGCTGGAGAGTCGAGAAAAAAATGAAGGGTTGAAGTCCCTGCTGCTGCTGATGTTGCTAGCCCTTGAAGGCTAAGCAAAATGTGTTCTGTTCTACTCATGTATGGCCGGCCTGCGCGCCGATGTATGCAATCCATGTAGTGAAAAGAGGAACTGTAAGGCCTTAAGGGCAACCTGTTTGTATTTGTTGTACATTCCTTCAAGAGGTTGTATATAACTATGGTTTATATATAATAGTGGACATTCCTGTTTTGAGTTCAAGTTATTGTTAAAATATTCCGCTAGCATGCTCTGAGTTAGGGTGCGATGGTGTTTTTGTATTAACCTGTGACCTCACCATCTGTTTGTAGCATATAGTGTGGGGCCCCGACCGGACCTTCTATTATATGTTATTTAACGGGTGGAGTCGTTACACTAAGTGGATCTATTGGAACAAGTTTGATCAAGATGACATTATTGTAAAAAATAAGGCTAGACTGGTGGCTAAAGGCTACAAGCAAGAAGAGGGCATAAACTTGGACCAGACCATTGCCCCAATAGCCAAATTGGAAGCCATAAAGATTTTCCTTGCATTTGGTGCCCATCAGGGATTCAGAGTCTACCAGATGGATGTTAAGTCAGCATTCCTGAATGGGGACCTAAAAGAGGAAGTATATGTGGATCAGTCACCAATTTTTGTAGATCCTAACTCTCCCAATTTTGTTTATAAGCTTAGGAAAGCTCTATATGGGCTAAAGCAAGCCCCTAGGGCTTGGTATGAAACCTTGTCTAGATTCCTAATTGAGAACAAATTATCAAGGGGGAAGATAGACAAGACCCTATTCCTAAGGGAATCAAAGGGCAAGCTTATCCTAGTCCAGATATATGTTGATGACATTATCTTTGGATCTACTGATGACAACCTTTGCAGGAAGTTTACTAAACTTTTGTAAGGGAAGTTTGAAATGAGCAGCATGGTTGAGCTCATGTTCTTCTTGGGACTCCAAGTAAGACAGACTGATGATGACTTGTCCACATCCTAGTCCAAGTTCACTAGGGAGCTAATCAAAAAGTATGGTATGGAGAACGCCTCCACCATTAGAACTCCCATGAGATCAAGTATGCCAATAGGCAAAGATGAGACAGGAAAACCTGTTGACGAGTCTTTGTATAGAGGGATAATTGGCTCCCTTCTATACCTGACTCCTAGTAGGCCTGACATCATATATGCCACATGTGTCTATGCTAGGTATCAGGACTGCCCTAAAGAATCTCATTACTCTGCTACAAAGAGAATCTTGAGCTATCTTTAGGGCACACCAAATCTTGGCCTATGGTACTCTAAAAATAGGGATTTTGATCTAATTGGATTTTCAGATACAGATTTTGCAGGTCGCAAAGAAGACAGGAAAAGCACTACTATAATCTGTTAGTTCTTAGGTAGAAGGCTAGTTTCTTGGAGCAGCAAGAAACAAACTAGTGTGGCCATATCCAAAGCTGAGTCAGAATATATATCAGCTGGCAGCTGCTATGCTTAGACGTTGTGGATCCAACATCAGCTCCAGGATTACAACCTTCAGTTAAGTAGAACTCCTCTCTATTGTGATTCTACAAGCGCTATTTCTATTGCTAGGAATCCTGTCTCACATAGCAGGACTAAGCATATAGAAATAAGATATCATTTTATTAGGGAGCATGTGGAGAAGGAAGACATCAGTCTTGAGTTTGTCCCCACAGACAAGCAAGTGGCTGATATTTTCACTAAGCCATTAGATGAAGCCAAGTTCAACAACCTCAAATTTGAGTTTGGTATGTTGAACTTGGCATAGCTTTAGGCACTCCCTTTTGCATTTTTTTGGTGCACGTATTGTTCCTCTTGCTGGACATAAAGACTCCCAAGTAGTATCAGTTCATTGATGCTTCTACTGAGGAAGAGTAAGTTACTCTAGAGAGAAGAGAGAAGGTCAGCCAATGGAATGGTCAGCCCCCATCTGCCTATTCTGCAGAAGTCAAAAAGGGGGAGAGAAGAGAGAAGGTCCTAGCAAGGGGGAGTCATAGAAAGTGAGAGAGATGGAAAAGGGAAAAGAAAGACATGTGGCACTCAAGTAAGGATAACAACCTTGCGGCAAAATAGGGGGAGTAAGTGAGGTACATTTACTTATAGCTTATCAGAATTTAAATTTTGATTTTGCCGCATAGGTTGTGTGTATCATTGACCAAGGAAATAAAATCTTTTTGATAAGGGTTGATAAGGGTTTTGACTTCTTCAAATAGGGGGAGATTGTTTGGTCCAATGTTCCCAATGTCCCTGATTTGTGAGAAGTCAAACAGGTCAATGACACACACATTAACTGTATTTGATGTGTATTTTAAGTCTTGAGTGCTGGTAGTCCATATAATATTGATTGGACATGTGGACACACTAACTAGTTGCTGGACATACCAAAAATCGCCTAAGTCCACAGGCGTTGAGTGGGGCAAGCTCACTCAATGTCAGAGGTATGGATTTTTTTTGCATTGTAGAAATTTGCCAAAGTCAACAGGCGTTGAGTGAGGACAGCTCACTCAATGCCATATAACATATATCGTTGAGTTTATCTCAACCTAACTGACAAATAGCCAAAAATATGGCTAAGTCCACAGGCATTGAGTGTAGTCTACTCACTCAACGCCACAGAGCAAAAAGACTGTGAGTCAGGCTGAGTCAGTCTAAGCCTAGAGAAATTGGCTGAAAATGTGGCCAAGTCCACAAGCGTTGAGTGTGGTCTACTCACTCAATGTCATACAGCTTTTAGCATTGAGTGTTGTTGTGCCAGTCAACTCCACAGAAAAGTTTGGCAAAATTTTGACTAAGTCCACTGGCGTTGAGTGTAACTTACTCACTCAACGCCAGATAGCAGAAAATTCTGTTAAGTAGTCTGGCGTTGAGTGGGGCTTACTCTCTCAACGCCAAGGAGCAGAAATATTTGCTAAGGAAAATAGCGTTGAGTGAGGTAAGCTCACGTATCTCTCTCAACGCTCTCAATGCCTTGGAGCAGAATTTGGCTAAGTCCAAAAGCATGGATTGCTTGACTTTCGTCGAGCTCAGCTTCATCGAACTGAACTTAGTGTTCGTCGAACTGAGCCAAATTTCTCAGTTAGGCTTTGAGTTCATCGAACTCAGTTCAGCCTTTCGTCGAACTAAGTCCATAGTTTGTCGAACTGAACTTATACTTTCGTCGAGCTCAGCTTCGTCGAATTGAGCTCAGCTTTCGTCGAACTGAGCCTGGAGTTCGTCGAACTCAGTTTAAGCCTTTAATCAATCTAAGTTTGCAGTTCGTCAAACTGAAATGTTTCATTCGTCGAGTTGAGCTCGACGTTCGTCGAACGTAGCTCAGCTTTCGTCGAGCTCAATACCTAGACAGAAAAATTTTTGTCTAAGTGTTGTGGCGTTGAGTGATACCTACTCACTCAACGCCTTTGGTTCAAATGACTGAATTTTGTCTAAGTCCAGAGATGCTGAGTCATGCTAACGTCAGCAAAGTAAAATTATCAACCAAAATTCAAATGGTGCGAAATTTTTGTCAGAGACATTGGCGGTCAACTGTCATCATCTTCTGCACTTTCCAAGGAATATTTCCATCATAAAGTGTTGGGGCCCACACACAGCAAGGAGCTGTTAAATAAAGTTTAAATGGAAGGATGTGCTGGATGGCTTAATCTCAACCATCAATCCTGGTGGTGGGGCCCACTGCTCGATTGGCCTTCAGAGTATAAAAGGAAGCAATCGGCCAGAGCAAAAAAAGGAAGACAACAACAATCGATTCCTTGTCTAGGTTTTCTGAAAATGAGAAGAAGGGCGGGCGAACATCATCTTCTTCCTTGCCATTTTCATCGAGCTTGAAGAAGGAGTTCTTCATAGAGAACCTTGCTGGGAAGGAGATAACTGGAGCAATTACCATCTGCAACAGCAGGATCAGAATTCATTCTGAGGTTGTAGATCTACAAGATTCTACAGAGGGAAGGTTAGTTGTTTGAAGAAAGAATCTAATGCCTATATATTGTCTTCAACAACAATTTGTTGGTTTGATATATGCTCAGTCTAGTAAAAAGGAGACACAGAGTTCTTGATCTGGTGTCTAATCATACAATCTTTCTTGTTCTTTTGTTTAGATTCTTTGTGAATCTATAGTTGTAAGCCTCTATTATAAAGGCTAACTTTATGACCTGTGTTTGACTTTGTGCCTGGTTAAATGTCTTTGTGACCTATGGGTTGGCTTAGTGCCTAATTGTTAGGTCTGTGTGACCTGTGTGGTCCTGCAGGATCTGTGCTGTAAGCTATTAAGTAGCTGAGTTTTGAAGGGAGAGCCCAATCTAACACACAGTATGATAGGCGCAGAGGGACAGTGGATGTACCCAAGATTGGGGAATCACTAAAAATTGTTGTTTCGTCTGTGAATGTTCTTAAAAGCTGATAATTAACCTAATCATCGGTACAAAAATCAGAAAACAAGTTAGAAAACTTAAACATAGACAAAAACCTATTCACCCCCCTCTAGGTGTTTAGCTAACCTTGAAAACAAGACTTTTAGTATATAAGCTGAAGAAGAAGGCTGATGGAAGCTTCGAGCGATACAAAGCTCGTCTTGTAGCTCGAGGGTTCTCCGAGCAGTACAGAGAAGACTATTAGGAGACGTTTAGTCTCATTTCAAAAATGACTTCACTGTGGGTGGTGATTGCCTTGGCGGCTTATCAAGGATGGAGGATGTGGCAACTTTACATAAAGAATGCTTTTCTTTATAATGAAATTGATAAAGACATCTTCATGGTTCAACCACCAAGATACGTATCTGCAGATCATCCATTACATGTCTGCAAGCTCAGGAAGGCCCTTTACGGTTTGAAGTAGGTGCCTCGAGCATGGTATGGGAAGATTGCAGAATACCTCTAGTTCTGCGGGTATTTTTCTTTTGATTCTGACTCGAGCGTGTTCGTTAAGAAGAAGGGGGAGCTTTATGTCTTGGTGTTGTTATACGTTGACGATATGATTGTCACGGGAAACTCTAAGGAGGAGGTAGCTAGGCTCAGGGAAGAGCTAGCTGTTCTTTTTGAGATGAAGGATTTGGGTGAGCTCCACAATTTCCTTGGACTCGAGGTGGAGAGGAGAAAGAGCGGGATACTCATTTCCCAAAAATGCTATGCAGAACGGATCATTCAGCGATTTGGCATATGGGAGGGGAAGTGTTGCTCTACTCCACTGGATGTTGGCCTAAAGATTTGACGTGATGAGAGGAGGGTTCTTCCAGATCCCTTAGTGTTTCGGGCTTTGGTTGGAAGTCTTTTCTACTTAACGATTACAAGGCAGGACGTTGCTTATGTTGTAGGTCGCGTAAGTTATTATATGGCGGAGCCTCAAAAGCCTCATTTAGTGGCGGCGAAAGAACATTATGAAGTACGTGAAGACTACTTTTGATATGGGAATCCTTTATGAGAGTAACACGAGCTTCAACCTGCATAGTTACACTGATGCTGATTATGGGAGAGACTCAGGCGATCCGAAGTCAACGTCTGGTTATGTTTTCACAAGTCGATCAGCAGGCATATAATTATGCAACAAAAATCAAGACTCGGTGTCCGTCTCTACTACGGAAGCGGAGTACAAGGTTTTGGCCTTGGCAGCTCGGGAAGCAATCTTGCTTAGGTGGCTAGTAGAGAACGTCCATAAAGAAGTGCAGGGTCCCACTATGCTACGTAGTAACAACGAGAGTGCCCTTAAACCAGGTTAACAATCCAGTTTGTCACGCGAGGACCAAGCATATTGAGATCGAGCATCATTGCCTTCTCCAACTTTCAAGAACAAGGATCAACAAACCAATATTTATAGTTGTTCCCCAAGGTATGGGTACACCCACTTTCTCTCCCACCTTTATAATAGTGTGTTAAATAAGACAATCTTCTCTAAAACTTGGTTCAAAGAGCTTACAACTCAGATCCCTCAGGATCTCTCAGGATTACTCCAAGCCCTACCTCAGGACAAAGCCCTACACACTTAGAGTAAACTTTACTCCTACAACTCAGTGACTCACCAGATCACCTACCTAAGGCTTAACAAGAAGCCCTACAACTCGAGCTAGGAAGTTAGCCCTACGCTCAGAGAAACTAAGTCTCCTACCTCATATCTTGACAAAGATCCTACCTCAGGCACACAGGCCCTACCTCAGATCCTCAACAGAATCCTACAACTCAGCCTTTATATTTTAGGCTTACAACTCAGATTAAAACTTATCCTATAGAAAGAGTAGATGTATGTTGATGAATGACTCCATAGAAATGATTCTCCGAGTCTTATTCCTGAACTGAGTAAACTCAGCCCTAACTTCTTCACAGCACCAAGAGAGTATATATTCAGGTAGTTCTTGCTTGTGCTCAGAAGACAACTGCAGAGAATTGCTTCTTCAAACCTTTGATATAGTAGTAATGAGAGTAGTGGCCTTGAAGGTGAGATTTCTGATCTTGCTATTGAAGACAGAATGATTCTTCAGTTCTTTATTTCTTCAACCAACCTACTTCTGTCTGTGGTTCACAGACTTGCTGTAAGAATGAGTTCCAGGAAATCCTGATCTTGCTATTGATGACCAAAAAGCTTGTTTTGATTTCTTGGTAAATGTCCTTTTATTACTCGTCGTCCAATGAATCTATGTGCAGTATGGACTAGCCGGAATTGGTAACTGCAACATATCTTTTGCATTTACTACTATACTAAAGGCATATAGTGCC
Organism: Platanthera zijinensis; assembly: GCA_039513925.1. Classification (NCBI taxonomy): domain Eukaryota; kingdom Viridiplantae; phylum Streptophyta; class Magnoliopsida; order Asparagales; family Orchidaceae; genus Platanthera; species Platanthera zijinensis. The sequence goes on from CM077097.1 coordinate 74,093,777, forward strand.
TTTTGTCATCTAGTACGCAATTCCCGCAATATTTGAATTATTGATGATCTCAGCATAACTCAGGGTTTATGGACTTGGAAATTTTCAGACAATCTGCATAGGCGTTGAGTGAGGCCTTATCACTCAACATAGAATTACTCAGCAAAAATTTTGCATCTTGAGGCATTCAGTGAACCTTCATCTCTCAACGCATTTTGACTTATTTAGCCTAACTGATGAGGCGTTGAGTGAACCTTCATCACTCAATGCATTTTGACTTGGCAGAAATCTGTTAGTTGAAGGCGTTGAGTGAAGCGTCTAATCAAAGAGCAATAGAAAACCTACATGTAATGAACTTAGAGCATGCATCCGATACAATCATGTGTATACCATTGACCTGTAAGCCTTCTTCAAATCTAGGATATTGTGATCAATGGACCCAACACCACGTATACTTCTTCCTTTGAATTACCATTAAGGAAGGCTTACTTCACTTCCATCTAATAAATCTTGAACCCTTTGTGTGCAGCGTATGCGAGGAACAACCTGATCGCTTCGAGCCTGGCCACTGGAGCAAATGTTTGATCGAAGTCGATTCCTTATTCTTGTCTGTACCCATAGGCTACAAGTTGTGCTTTATTCTTTATAATGACACCATCTTCATCCATCTTGTTTCTGAATACCCATTTTCTCCTGATCACATTGTGTCCTCTGTATTTTGGTACTAGCTCCCAAACTTTGCACCTTTTGAATTGATTGAGCTCCTCTCCCATAGCAATGATCCATGAAATGTCTCTATTTGCTTCTTCAAATTTCTTCGACTCAACCTGTGAAAAAAGCTCAAGTACAAAATTTTATTAGTTGTACATCTTCTTGTCCTTACTCCATCATGAGGGTTTCAGATGATCTGATCAACTGGATGATCTCTTAATTGTCTAATCACTAGATTCCACGCATCTTCTATACCTCCAGGTGGTTCTACTACTACTGGTGCATCTTCTTCAATTTGATGGAGCTCTTTATCTTGAAGTTCTTCTTCCACCAGGCTTGGAGTGTTGACTTTGAATGAGCTTGGAGCATCTTCCTTTCCCTTTTCTTCCAAGATTAGATCTTTTAACTTTGTACCAACATCTTCAATAAATACACTAGAGGAGCTGCTATGAAGCATGCTAGTCTCATCAAATACAACATTAAAAGTTTCTTATACTACAAGGGTTTTCTTTTTGAAAATCCTCTATGCCTTACAATGCCTACTATAGCCTACGAAAATATTTTCAAAACAATTTTCACTAAACTTAGTTTTGTAATACTTCCCATTATTAAGTATAAAGCATTTGCTATCAAAAATTTTAAAATAAGACACAATTGGTTTCTTGCGCTTTAGTAGTTCATAAGGTGTCTTCAGTGGTTCTTGTTTTTGAGTGCTCTATTTTGCACGGACAAGCTGTGTTGACGGCCTTCACCCAGGAATACTCTGGTAAAGAAGAATCATTCAACATAGTTCTGCATGCCTCTATGAGAGTTCTATTCTTTCTCTCAGCGACTTTATTTTGATGTGGAGTGCGAGGAGAGGAAAACTCATGAAAGATACCTAGACTTTCAAAAAAAATTATCGTTGCACCAAATTCAAATTCTGTTCCAAAGCAACTTCTGATTTTTACATAGAGCAGTCCAATTCTTTCTGAATTTACCTAACAAATTAGTGAAGGAATTATATGTATCTGACTTGTGTTTTTGAAAGAACACCCATGCAAACCATGAGTAATCATCAACGATGACCATCGTGTAAGCCTTGCCTCCTAAACTACAAATTTGCAAGGGACCAAATAAGTCTATATGGAGTAGATATAAGCATCTGGTAGAATCTTTGCCAACGATGCTCTTAAAGGTAGCCCTTGTCTGTTTGCCCATTTGGCATGAGTGTCAAGGTCTCTCTTTAATGTACTTAATAGTGGGGGCTTCACACACTAAGTTGTGAGAAAATAATATATTAATAGTTTTGAAATTAATATGTGTTAATCTCTTGTGTCATTGGTCACAGAGAGACACACTATCTTTTGCTAAAAAGCACACAGGTGTAGAAAAGTCTAAACCAAGAAAATTTAAACAGAAACTATTTCTACTCCGAGTGCTTGTTAAAATAGTTTCTGAGCTATTAGATGACTTTATCAGGCACTTGTCCTTATAGAACTCTACCATATAGCCTTTGCTACATAATTGACTTATGCTAATGAGATTATGTTGTAATCCCATAACATTCGTCATGTCTGTGAAAGAGACTATACCGTTAAAAATCATACCGTAGTCTTTAGTGATTTCCCTTTCTGAACCGCCAAAAATGACTTTTTGGCCGTCCTCAACAGGGGTATACTCTTGAAGTAGGCTTCTTTTCCCGGTCATATGCTGAGAGCATCCACTTTCCAAATACAAAATTGGCATTTTATTGTCCTTTGGACATACCTGCATTTATAAACTAATTTCCCTTAGGAACCCAAACAGGTTTGGGTCCTTAGTTCCTGCTTAGCTGAACACCACTGGGAGTGTAAACATTATGAGTGGTCGTCCTAGCAGTGTTAACCTGTAGAGTTATATAATTCTTGGGATAAAACCAACAGTCGGTGGCAAAGTGACCAACCTTGACACAACACCAATAATAAAACTTATTGTATCTTCGTTTATTCTCCTGCTTTATCTTTTGAACGGGAAGGTCTAGCAGGAGCTACTGACTTCAAAGTCGAAGCCTCATGAGAACAGCAAACACATGGCTTCTTCTTCTCAAGTTGTTTTTCAATATCAGGTTTTGCCTTTGGTGCTTTCTTAACACTCAATCCATGAACATAAGGACTATAATCCTTAAGGATGATTCCTTCGTGAGGAGCTTTTACAGCACTCATTCCGAAATATCTAGGGCAGCTCCATCCTCGGTGGTTTTGTTAGGTTCAACATATGTCGGCCTAACAAAGTGACTATAGGATGCCTCAAAGTTATACTTGTTTGTAGGGAAGATGACTTTCTTGAACGTAGTGTGACTTTAAGAAGCCTTCCCTTTACCCTTAGTGGATTTGTGTCCAACACCACTACCCTTCTTGGGAGCAGAAAATCCATCGATAAGAGGAAGGATAGTGTTGGGCTTCAAGAAGCTTGCTACAAGCTTCTTCTAAGCTAACAACTTTTCTTCTAATTCATCTAGTTCAGTAGAGGTCAAGAGTTCCTCTTTCAATTATTGGACTTCATATCTGAGAGGTATCAATTTTTTAATTTCTTCTCTCAGATCAGATTCCACAGCCTTGAGAGAGTTAATCTCTTTAGCCTGTGTTTTGACTACCTTACAACATTTTTCAAAAATTGCCAACAGTACCTTATACTGAGCCAATAAATCTAACTCCTCCTCAGAAGAATAGTATTCATGGCCTTCCGAGACTGTTTTATACTCAGAGAGAGGTGTGTAAGAATTTACCTTCCCATTATACTGGGAGTTTCCTTCATCCTCATTAGATTGAGCCATTAGCCCGAAATAGGCTTCTTCACTGAGCTTGACTTATCTATGTCACTATCGCTCAGAGTCTTCTGCTTCTTTGCAATGAAGCTTTTCTCCTCCTTCTTACCTTTGAAAGGTCTCCTCTCCTACTTCTTTGATCCATCCTTCTTTTTGTAAGGACAATCAACGATCATATGCCCTGGCTTATTACAACAGTAGCACACGACGTCAGTTGAAATATGTTTGTTCGGTTTCGAGTTATACCTGTTGTTGCTGTTGTAGATTTTCTAATAATGATCACCATCACCATGTGATCTCCTATAATTAGACGAGGAGGACTGATTTCTCATTTTCCTCCTCTTGCTGAGCATCCTCTTGAATTGTTTGGAGAGTAAAGAGAACTCTCCATCTAACATTTTAGAGCATGAGGTGCTTGGCTTTGAGTCTTCCTGATCACATGAGGTTTGTTTTCTTGCAGGAGACATAACTCTAGTATTCCTTGACCCTCCAACCTTCAAGTCCACTGAACTTTCTCTGGTTGAGGATCTGCTTCCTTCTTCTTTAGCTTTCCTCGTGTTTATTTGAATCTCATAGGAAAGCAGCTTCCCGAACAGATTTTAAGGGTTAGTGTCGGCAATTCTACCAAACTCCCTTATTGTGCAAACCTTGTTATCCTATTCTTTCGTCAAGGATCTCAAGAATTTGTCGTTAAGTTCACCATTTATAAACTTGCGACCGTAATTCCTTAGTCCATTGACAATCCTGAAGAACTTCTGGTAGCAGCCGGCTATAGAGTCTCTTCTATCTTGTTTGAAAGCTTCGTACTCCTGATTGAGGAGGGATTTCTGGTCATCCCTAACCTCCTCCATACCTTCCATGAGGATAATCAGAGAAGTCCACATTTATTTGGCCTACTTGCAGTGGATTAGATTCTGCAACACTGTGTCGTCCACAACGCTTGTAATAATGTATTTTGCTTTCTTGTCCAGAGAGATAAGAGCAATCTCATCTTTGGTTAAATCCAACATCTTTTTCGGAACCATCAGAGTAGGATTTATGGTTGATGCAGTCATATGCACAAGGGGGTCTTCTTCCATAATTTGAAATATTCTTGGATCAGCGGCTTCCATGAAGAACCTAACTCTTTTCTTCCATATGAGGAAGTTTTCCTTAGAACACACATGCAACTTCATGGGGGACATATCCTTTCTTCTGTCCATATTAAAAAAACTTGTGCATTTTCTCTTTGATAACTAGATTGGGATCTTGTTCAAAGTGTTAACCTTTTAACGAATAACCTTCCTCTGATATCAATTGAAAGTATCTAATTGTCTACCTAAATCACCTAGAGGGGGTGAATGAGTGAGTTCTACGTCTTTTTGTGGAATAAAGATTAATAATAAACAAGCACACAGAAGCACACAAGGATTTATAGTGGTTTCCCAGAATGGCTACATCCACTATCCCGCCTCGCCTATCTTGCACTTCGGGCTAGACTCTACTACTTCACAAAAACTCAGATCATAAAAATCTTATACCTCGAAGCCTCAACTCCTACAACTCGGAGACAACTATCCTATAACTCGGAGAATAACCTCTCTTATAACTCGGAGAACAACACTCTCCTACAAATCGATCCAAATACGGATCTACAATCTCAGAAGTAGAAACTTTCTACAATAAGAAAAATAGTTTTGTACAACTTTCTAGATTGAGAACAATCTTCTTCTTCAGATCTGAATGGATTAAATCTTCTTCCTTCTTGGAGATTAGATCATGAAATGAAGTTGAAGGAGAATACTTGAAATCTTGAAAACCTTGATCTGAAAACATTAGAATCCGACTAGATCAAGAACAACATTGAAGAATCTGAAAGCAATGATCTTGTCGAATCTATTTTTGAGAAGGATCGCCGATTGTGAACTTCAAAGTTGTCGGGTTGCGTTTCCAAGAATAGTAGATCAGAAAATAAGTTGTCGACTTCTTCCTATTCGCTTCCCGCCCTTCCCTCCCTCCCTTGATTGTCGCTCTTTTGCGATTTCTTCTTTGTGCGCGTTCTGTTCACGCGAACTTTGTTGTTACCCGCTCTGCCTTGCTCTTTCTTCCTTGCGGCTGCTTGTTTGTGCGGCCTTTGTGGGTTTCTTGCCGCGTCTCTTCTTTGCCAGTCGCTGGTTTTTGCGGATTGGTTTGCTTCTTTGCGGTTTGCTGTGCGGCTTGTTTTTTTTAGCCATCTTATTTATTAGTCGCTCTTCTTTGCAACTTGTTCAGTTCACACTTTCTTCTCTCCTATCTTCCCGCGGGTTGTTTCTTCCTATGGGCTCCGCATTTTGGTCGCGACATCTTCCTTTCCACTAGTTTGTTGTCACCGTGACAGTGCGATCTCTCTTTTCCTTTTCTCACAAGGGTTGTTGCCCCTACTCGCGCGGTCTCTTCTTGCTTTGCTCCTGTTTGGTGGCAGATTCTCTCTGTGTTGTCTTTTTACAGCTTGTCTCTCAAATCGTGCGATTTGTAGTTGTTTTCTATGGCCATCCCATCTTCCTCTTCTTCTCTCGCTACTTCTGTTGTTGCTTAGTTGGCCACTACTGGAATGTGGATCTTTGATTCTGGTGTCACTATTCATATGACGGGGAATTCCCGTCTTTTCTCTTATCTTGACAAGAGTAATCATTTGCCTTCGGTTCTTATTGTGGATTGTTACCTAACTCTAGTTAGTGGGTCTGGCACGGTGCATGTTACTCCCTCTCTTCAGTTTCATGACACTCTTTATGTCCCGAGTTTTCCGTGCAATTTTCTTTCTGTCACTGCTTTCTGCAAACAGAAGTACTGTGAATATTTTGTTATTGCTTATACCTGTGTGTTTCGGGTCCCTCACTCCCAGGAGACGATTGCTTCTGGGACTGCAAGCGGTGTGTTGTTCTACCTTGATATCGCTTCAGATTTTTCACCTTCCTCTTTACTTCAGTGGCATCTTCGCCTTGGGCATTCTCCTCCTCAGATTCTTTATCAGCTTCTACCTGATTTACCTCGGGAGGATTCCTCCCTTTATTGTGAGACATGTAAATTTGGCCAAACATCACCGTTCTACTTTTCTCACTAAAAATGGACGCAATTCTTCTCGTCCTTTTGATCTTATTCATTCAGATGTTTGGGGTCCTGCTCCCCTTCCGACTGTTGGGAGAGATAGCATGTATTTTGTTACCTTTATTGATGATTTCTCTCAGTGTACGTGGTTGTACTTGTTACATGACCGCTCCGAAATAATTTTTATTTTCTCTGCGTTCTATAATGAGATTCGTACACAATGTGACACTCTCATTAAAATTATTCGCACTGATAATGCTGAGTATATTAGTCATCAATTCTCGTCATTCTGTTTCAATCAAGGCATTGTCCATCAAACAACTTGTCCTTACACTTCTCATTAGAATGACATTGCTGAACATAAAAACCACCATCTTCTGGATGTGGCTCGTAGCCTTCTCACTCATATGCAAGTTCCCCGGTCTCATTGGAGTCATGTTGTTCTCCTCTCTTGTTTTCTCATTAATCGAGTTCCGTCTTCGGTTCTCGGTGGCGTGTCTCCATTTAATATCTTGTATCCTGATATGACTCTTTTTCCTTTATATCCTCAGGTCTTTGGATGCACAACGTTTGTTCACTCACCATCTTCTGGTCGTGACAAACTTTCTCCTCGTTCTGTTAAGTGCATCTTTCTGGGTTATTGCCCTACCGAAAAGGATACAATGTTTTGATCCTGTTCTCAGGAAACAATATGTTTCAGCAGATATTACTTTCTTTGAAGATGTTCCATTCTTTTCTTCTCCCTCTATTCTCCCTTCTTCTACTGATTCTGCTTCTCCTCTTGGGTCAGCACCTCTTCCAGAGCCTGCACCTATTCCTTCTCCTTCTATTTATGATTCTCCTACTATATTTGATTCTTCTCCTAAGCTGCTGCCACCAGCTCCTGGGCAAGCAATCCCTTCTTCAGATGGCACTGATACTGTAGACCGAACAGACCTTGATCTTCCGATTGCTCTTCGGAAAGGTGTTCGGTCATGCACTCAACATCCTCTTCATGATGTGTTTTCTTATGCGCAGTTATCTCCTCGTCTCAGAGCTTTGCTCTAGCTCTATCGGCAAATGTTGTACCAGCTTCCTATAAAGATGCTCTTATTATATATTCCTCATTGGAAAGCTGTTATGGATGAAAAGATGAATGCTCTCACTGAACAGGGTACTTGGACTCTTATTCCAACCCCTCCAAGAGCTTATGTGGTTGGTTATCGCTGGGTCTTTGTAATCAAATTTCTTCTTGGTGGTACTATTGATCGTTACAAAGCCTGGTATGTTGCCAAAGGGTTTACGCAAACCTACGGTGTGGATTTCTTTGATACTTTCTCTCCGGTTGCTCGGATTACTACAATCTGAGTGCTCTTTTTAGTGGTCGTGAACTGAGACTGGTAGATATCTCAGTTGGATGTGAAGAATGCCTTTCTTTATGGTTATTTATAGGAAACTGTCTATATGGAGCAACCTCCTGGGTATGTTGCTCAGGGGGAGTCTCAGGTCTGTAAACTATGAATGGCGATCTACGGTCTTAAGCAAAGTCCTAGGGCCTGGTTTGATAAGTTTAATGAAGTTATTTCTGTGAGTGGGTTTTCTCGAAGTACTGCAGATCATTCTTTGTTCATCCGCAAAACCTTGGTTGATCTTGTTATTCTTGCGGTTTATGTGGATGACATTATTCTTACAGGGGATGATAAAATAGTATTGATATGACAAAGAAGCATCTGCTTCATCATTTTATTACCAAGGATATGGGGTCTCCTACGTACTTTCTGGGGATTGAGATATCTAGGAAATCTGGTTCTATTGTTCTTTCACAGTGGAAGTATGCATTAGAACTCTTGAAAGAGACAGGCCTTCTTGGGTCTAAACTCACTCAGACTCCTATTGCTATTGGAGATGACAAATGTTGGATTGAAAATTCTCAAATTCGTGAAGATGTTACCAGATACTGGCATCTTTTGGGTAAACTCATTTATCTGACGGTCACAAGACTAGATATTTGTTATGCAGTAGGGAAAGTGAGCCAGTTTATGCAAGCCCCCAGAGAATGTCATCTGAAGTCAGCTCTAAAGATTTTAGAGTATGTAAAAGGTGCAGCAGGAAAAGGGCACTTGTTTCAAAAAAGAGAACATTTGAAGGTTGAGGCTTATTCTGATGCTAGTTATACAAATGATAAGGAAGATAAGTGGTCTACATCTTGTTTCTGCACTTTCTTTGGAGGTAATCTAGTCAGCTGGAAGAGTAAGAAACAGGCTGTAGTTACTGGTCAAGTGCAGAAAGTTGAATATTGAAGCATGGCTCAGACTGCTTGCGAGTTGATGTGGCTATGGAGACTCTTACTTGATTTGAGAGAGTTTTATGATCATCCCCTACCTATGTTCTGTGACAATGAGGCAGCTATATATATTTCGAGAAATCCAGTCTTTCATTAGAGAACAAAGCATATCGAGGTGGATTGTCATTTCATCATAGATGAGATTTTGAAGAATCAGATATGCACACCGTTTGTTACCTCAAGGAGAACTAGCTGATTTCTTCGCCAAACCGGTTACATCTTTTGAGGAGGTTTGTAGCAAGCTGGGTATGGTGGGTGTATATGCTCCAGCTTGAGGGGGAGTGTTCGAGCACGAGGAGATCGGGCCGTCTTATGTCTAACCGCAGCGGTATGTCTCTCTCAGTGGCCTGACAATTTAGTTCAGCGGTCTATTGGTGAACCTCAGCTGGTGGTCTGATGGATAGCCGCAGCAGTGGTCTGGTAGGAAGCCATAATACCGGTCTGGCAGGAAGCCGCAACAGCGGTCAGGCAGGAAGCAAAAGCAGTGGCCTGGAATTAAGAAGCAGTGGTCTGGAGTTAAGCTGCAGTAGTAGAGTTGATGCTAGCCAAAATGGTCTGCATGATGCCGCAGCGGTTTGGAAGAAGCCACAACAGTGGACAGATGGTTAAGCCGCGATTACAGTCTGATAGCTTATAGCAGCTGCAGTCTAATTGTTAGCCGCAACTGTAGTCTGGTGGCAAACAGTTGTTGCGGTCTGGCCGCCTGAACCAGCAGTCTTCCCTGGCTTTTTGTCTGTTTTCCTTAGTAGTTGCTAAGTGTTCTGTTATTCATTGTATAGTGTGCGATTTGACCATGTCAAACCGCACAAGTCGCCCGACTTGTATTTAGTACCACATCGATTATTGTATTCTCTCATCTCCCCCGTTTTCTATAAATAAGGGGGCATACCTACATAATAATTATCTTTTTGGAGCAATAAAATTTACGGTTTATTTACCTCTTGACTATTTCCTCGCTCATTTTTCACATACACGAAAGAACTCAATGAATTATACTAGACCGTTCGATGAATTTTACGTGGTCAAAAATGGGACCAGAAGAAAATTTCCTATTAACAGTCACTAGACCACTCGAGTATATTCGACGAATTCCACGAGTATTCATGTGACATCTCAACGAATGACACAGGACTTTTCGTTTATACTCGATGAATTTAACTTTGTTGTTCTAGAACAAGATTTGAGAAACTATTAGAAATTTCCTGAGTAACTCGATGAATTCCACGAGTATTCACATGATGTCTCGACGAATGACACGAGACTTCACTTGTATACTCGACGAATTTTACTTAGGAAATTTTTTGATTCTTCCTGAACTGATCAACCTTCCTTTTTCTTGATTCTTGCACTTGAAAATCAAGTACATCACAATAAAGAGATTACACATGAGTCAACAATATGCCCTATATAATGAGAGATTACATTGCATAGTCCTGTGTTACATGACTCATTGTAATCTAACATTGGTGTGTACTTGGAAATTAAATCCTGCGAGTACATAACTCAAACGTAATGTCAAATACAAACTCAATTCATCTTAGTTTAAGAGGACTTCATCAAATCAAGGTTATTGTGGAAGTAATACTCAACAAGTTTCATCAGTTCATGTCCAATTCTTCAGAAGTTTCTTTCATTTCTCTTCTAATCACATCACAAATGGCTCACAAAGGCGCCTACAATCTTCAGGTAGGAGGAGAACTCGTACGCTCTGGATTTTCTACGACTTCCGACGAATTTCGAAATGTCATTCTTATGTTGGAAACTGCCGGACTGACATTTGTTATAGAGAAAGACTACAGAGTCCTTGACAAAGAAGTCCTAGAATTCTTCAAGAATGTAGAGCTCAAGCGGGAAGGATCCCTCATCAAAAGCAGTGTTAGAAATTTTGAAGTGAGAATGAAGCCTAGATTCTTAAACCAATTTTTAAGAATACGCGAAGTTGAGGAAGAATATGAAATCACTGACGCTGATTATGAGAGTTCCCTCTAATTTTATGATTTGAAAAACAAATATACAACCATCAAACACAAGGAAATGAATGATAAAGGCAAGCTCCTAACTGATATTATTGGGAAAGTGTTCTTGTGCAAGACATGGTCGCATGACTATGTCTCAGGAGACATGTTCAAACTACTGACAGTTGTGATCTTGAGAAAGAGAATGAACTGGCGAATAGTTCTTTTTGACAGGATTGAGGCATGTTTCTTAGCTCTGAATTTTGGAAGAATCATCACACTCTACCTCAACCAGTTAGACAAGAATCAGTTTGATATGTCCTTTGGTATTCAAATTTATCACCTAAAAATGATAGATGCATCAATTTTTGCCTGATGGGAAAGGAGAATTCCCAGCAGTGGGAAAAGAGAGAGATGGGTGAAGGTTTTGGATTACAGGACAAACGTCACACTGAAGCCATAGAGAAGGATGTGCCCTCATCCCCCCAATGAATTAAATGAGATTGCTGGTGCAGCTAATGAGAGGGAGAGTTTACTTGCAGATGCTGTTGTTGAAATTCCTCAAGTGCAAACTGAAATTCCATCTCCAGTATTTGATGTTCAGATAGTGCTAGATGTTCAGCCAAAAGCATAAGTTATTTAAGGATCGACACATGATGTAGTGTCTGTGGAATCTGAGGGGGAGTCCTTAGCTAAAGACTCATTCAAAGAGGACCTCCATGCTGAAAGAGTTTCTATTGAGGGGGAGGACTTGGTAGTGCTCTCTAAAGAAGTCAGAGAGGTTGTGGTAAAGTCTCCTACCCAAGAACCAATCTTGCTCAAAGATCACTCAAGGGGAGAAAATTCCAATAGTGTTAGGACTAATGTTGATAATCTTACAACTTCCAGGTCTCAGGGTGACAATGCCCCTCCTACAGAAGGTTCTTTGTTAAAGTATATAGAAGAATTGCTGGTGAAGCAAAAAGACCATTTTGATTTCTACCTGCAACAAGTTTTTAGCAAAGTAGCGGAAGTTGAAAAAGGTCTGAATGATGGTCTGGCTCAGGTCAATCACAATATGGATAAGTTGAAGACTTCTCTGACTAAATGGTTAGCTCTAGGTGGTAAGGCCATGGACCATTCAATCAAAAGCATTGGTCAGGTCTTTTATAAGATAGTTAACTTATCTCAATCTCATGATGTTATGATATATTCTCATGATGCGAGCATGCATCACATTGACAGGCAGATGAGAATTTACTAGGAAGAGATCAACCAAACCTTTATTTTAGAAGTCAAAAAGAGGGAGAGTAGATTACAGAGAAGGATGAGTGAGCTGAATCAGGATTTGCGCAATAGAATGCACAGTGCCAATGTCTACAGTTATCAGAATATCAAGTGGCAGCATGAAGAGCTGATATGGAGTGTTCCAGTTCACGCTCCACCATTTGAGAGAGGACCACCTGTTGAAGGTTGAGAGATTCAGACTGAGGGTACAGAGTTTTTCGAGCAACATCCCGAAGGAGTAGAGTATATAGCTCCTGATGAATACAATAAAGTATGGTCTGATATTGTTGAGGTAGAGGTAGAGATTCTTTAATACCCTTCTAGACCTCCTCAAAAGAGAAGAAGATATGGGGAAGGCCCATCAACAAGAAAATCTGATCCTAACAGAGACAACAGAGGATATGCTGAAGGGTGGAGTCCTATTTCGAAAGGCATTATCTTGGACACTTTCAGCATAGTTAACCTGACAAATGAAGAGCCAAGGATATACTACAACAAAAAGGAATGGGATAAGCACGAAGTATCAGGAGGCTTCATTTCAGAAAGCATGGAAGAGGCAATCCTGATGCTCCTCCTCCACCAAAATATTATCCCAAGCCCTATGCTTATTTTGACAGGAAACATGAGATGAACAAGGGAAAGGAGAATTCTTGAGATTATTATATTCTACTATATTGTGAATTGTTAGATCATGTGACCAACCTTAGAGGGGGATTAATAAGGTTTCAGATTAATTAAGAATTAAAAGTAGTTTTACCAAGAAAAACTAGTTCTGGAAGCTACTGCGGGGCAGTAGCTTGCTAGCGCCTGAAGGTAGGTCATAAAAATTATTTTTCTTCATAAAAATTTCCCCTTATAAAGGCTTACACAACCTTCAAAGATCTACCAGCACACAACCACGATATTGTGAGAAGAATAAATGAACTATAATTTTATTCATGAATAATGAAGGTGGTTTACAATCAAGAACAACTAGATCTCTATGACGCTAGAGATCGGAGGCGATGAAATACAAACTTCTCTTTTTATTTCTATACCAACCCTCTACCCGGATAGGTTAGCTCTTTCCCTTCCCCCCGAAAAGGTCTTCGAGCCGGCTCTTCACCTTCCTTCCTAGAAGGGTCATAGAGCCCATTTAGATCCCCCGATCTAGACAACTCTCACCGGGACGATTTCTCGTGAAACCCCTCATGGATTCCGACGACCCCCAATTGATTTTACTCACACACAGTCACCTAGAAGAAATAAAATCCAGAGTAAACTATAAAGAGTTTAGAAGTTATTTCTCCCTCAAATGTAGAACTCCTCCGAGGAACGGTGCGCGATCGATGCCCTTGAATATCGTTCTCTTTGTAATCAATCAACGTGTGAAGGTGACAACAATCCAGTAGTTTTGGAAAAATATCAAAGTAAAATATTTTTCCGCTTTTACGCTACCGCGACATGGTACAAAGCTATCGCCTAGCAGTAGATGTATCCTCTCGATGAATATGACTCGATGCTCGTTGAGACAGCGAGATCCTGACTGTATGGCAAACGCCACATGGCAGGTCACCGAGAACTCGTGCACATTTAATTCCAAGATAGCGCGAGGCGGTAGCGCTGGCGCTCAACGGAAGTTCGTAGAGATTAATATTATTGTTCTTCTGTACCCAACACACGTATGATCAAATACAACACTGGATTTGATATTATCATACTAAAGAGATGTGAAACATAAGTTCCAACAAAATCCCCTTTTGATAAAATCAAATTTTGTTCATGAGATATAAAATAGTAATATGGTATAGTGTAATCCAATCAATAAGCGTGAAACATAGAAGGTTGAAATAATCAATATGGCCCCCCCTATAGATGTGCTCCTTCTACAAGTTTGCTCCACCTATGTATGTGCTCCCCCTAAACAAGATCTTCCCCTGGGTGACTAAGTATAGGATACACTCATGATAATGAACTCTCCCCCTTTTGATATTATTGAAAGGGTCGGGGATTAACAAACATGTCTCATGAAAATAAAGAGATGAGAAAACATGCACACTTGTATCAAAAATCATAAGCAGTAGGGGCAGAAATTGGTGCAGAACACCATGAATATACACCTACCCAATGCAAGAAAAACCAATTGATTTGAAAAACTTTTTCAAAATAAAAAAATTTGGAGAACACATGTGAAACTAAATACACACGATTTAGAGTACATTGATAGGAGATTTATAGAGTTAATACAGTGTAATATTGTAAGAGTCCAGAATAGAAATCATGTACTAGCACATATGTGCTATAAATATATAATGCAGTGTATGTCCAATTCTTATGCATGGAAATGTTAGATAGAATAATGACATGTATACATGTAGCATCAAAAAACATCAAGTAGAAATAATCTTTAGGACATGTTTTATCTCAATAATTTAATATGCTAGCATAAGAGAAATAAAGAGAAAAATCATGTGACATTGCTATCTACTTCATACCAAGGTTCGAACACGGGGCACTAACTTAAATTATAGTCTTTGCACAAGATCGAACGATTATTTTGACCAAGATGCTCATCATCATAATGCTCATGAAGACTTATTAGGAGGAGTGAGTAGTGCTTGGGGGTATCCTTGACACATAATTCGATAGCATATGATTTACCCTTTTTTCATTCATTTTTTTCACTATCAATTTTATATCATTTTTGAGTTCAAGGACCCTGAATCAATCGAAATCTACCCACATAGATAGATACACTTTAACTTGTATACAAATGACTTTTTCAATAGAATATTGGCCTAATGTTCTAAACTTTATATACAAAGTGAACCCCGTGACATTGATTATTCAAGTTATTTCTAGCATGTTAGACACAATATCATGATTTATAACAAGTAAGCATGTAATTCTACAGAAGTGTGTTTTATTTGGATGTGTGAACTATGTAATGTCATTACGTTACCTAAATCCTCACACATACCTAGAGGCATATTCAACATACACTATCCTGTCCAGTCGCACTTATTAGCTAAGTGCCTATAGATTAGACATATCATGATATAATCAGATAATGTTAACAGGATAAACACTCATAAATCAAACATTACACGTAATTGTTAGGCTTTAGGTTCTAGTCATGCATGTCCAAAGAATGAATGCCCCCCTTTTTTAGGCTTTTATATATTTTTCTTATTTTAAAGATTAAACAAAGTAAACAATTCCAATTTAAAAGAAAATAGTGTGTTTGGATTTTTCAAATTTTTATTTGATTTTTGTTTATAAGACAACCCAAAAAAAACAGAGGGACAAAAAAACACAAATACAGAAAACAAAAAAAGGAAGCCAACTTACCGCCAGCGCTAGGGCTACCATGCGGCAGTAACTCACAGAGATCAAAAAATGGGAAAAAAATGCCCTGATGTCAGTAGATATCACAGCACGATTAAGCAGTGAGATCCAAAACGCCCACTTCCAGTCGAAGTAAAGAAAAACAAGCGTCGGGGAGGGGTTTTGTAAAGATATCAACAAGTTGATTGTCAGTCCTAATCAAGCTCACTTTCACGTTCTCTTTCTTAATGTAGTCTCGAATAAAGTGATGATGAACGTCAATATGTTTGGAGGAAGAGTGGTGCACCAAATTATTCGTCAAGTCTATGACCCTCTTGTTGTCGCACCTAAGGTCAACATTCTTAAAATTTAGGCTGAAGTCCTCCAACATCTGTGACATCCAAAGTGCTTATGCACAACAACTTCTTATAGCTATATACTTGGCCTCAGCAGTGGAGAGGGCAACTGAGGTCTATTTCCTACTTGACCATGAAACTAGTGTCAAACCTAGGAAGTGATAGGTACCACATGTGCTCTTGCGATCAAGTGAACATACAACATAGTCTGAGTCGGAATATTCGTGGAGCATGAAGTCAGTGATGTGTGGATACCAAATACTAAGATTTTGGGTGCCTATGAGATACCTAAAGATGTGCTTAACATCTTTTAGATGAGATTCTGTAGGATTAGCTTGATATCTAGCATAAAGGCAAAATACATACATAATATTGGGTCTAGAAGCACTTAGATATAGTAGCAATCTGATCATACCTCTAAATAATATTTGATCCACTGAAATGCGACTTTCATCCTTTCCTAATTTGAGTGATGCGCCTATTGGAGTTTTCGCTTGTTTTAGATTTTCAAAGTCGAATCGCTTAAGCATATCTTTTATATATTTCGATTGAATTATGAAAATTCCATCCTTTCGTTGAGAAATCTAAAAGGATCAGAAATAGGTTGATTCTCCAACAAAACTCATTTAAAATTCGGATTGCATTTGTGTAATATTTTCTTTACATAAACTCTCATTTGTGGCACCAAAAATTATATCGTTTACATAGATTTGTAATACAATCAAATCGGAACCATTGTGCTTTACAAAAAGTGTAGTATCTGCACTACCCATCCTAAAGTCATGTTCTAAAAGAAATGTCGTAAGTATATTATACCAAGAATGAGGTGCTTGCTTTAATCCATACAAGGCTTTCACTAGTTTGTATATATGATCTAGATGGTTACCATTCTTGAAGCCTTGTGGTTGCTCAACATACACTTCTTATTTAATATACCTATTTAGGAATGCACTCTTAACATCCATTTGATACCACTTTATTTTCTTAAAACTTGCAAATGCCAAAAACATACGAATGGACTCAAGACGTGCAACTGGTGCAAAAGACTCCCCAAAATCCACACCTTCGATTTGAGAGTATCCTTGAGCGACCAACCGTGACTTATTTCTAGTTATCCTAGAATCCCCATCAAGCTTAATTTTATACACCAATTTCAAGCCTATAACTGGATGGTTATTAGGACGCTCCACCAATATCCAAACTTTGCTTTGCTCAAATTGATTCAATTCCTCGATCATAGCCAATAACCAATACTCATCATTCAATGCTTCAAATATATTCTTGGGTTCTATTTCATATATAAAACATAAATTTGAGAAAGATTCATGCAAGGCTGAGCGAGTTCTAACCCCATGTGAAGTCTCTTGTATTACCAGTTCTCATGGATGTTGTTTTGAAAAATTTAGTGTGCTTGGAGGCTTATATCCTTCAACACGAGTTAGGATCATCTACTACTTCATCTCTCTCCATACTCTTATCTTCCAATGGCACATCATCCTTGACGTCCTCTTTATTTGATCTAGATTCTGTATTTGGTGTATTCTCATCAAAGTGAACATGAATGGATTTTTCTACAACCAAGGTCCGTTTATTATAGACCATATATGCATGACTTGTGGAGGAGTATCCTAAAAAAATGCCTAGGTCAGATTTATCATAAAATTTTCCTAAGTTATCCTTGGTGTTAAGAATGTAACACGGGCAGCCAAATACTCAAAAATTAAGCACATATGACTTTTTATCATAATATAGATCTCATAAGGGGTGAACTTAAGAATAGGCCGAAGCATGATCCGAATCATCATATAACATGCTGCGTTGACTGCTTCAACCCAAAAATATCGAGGAATGCCAAACTCGGTAAGCATCATGCATGCTAATTCTGGAAGCATTCGGTTCTTCCTTTCTACCACACTATTTTGTTGAGGAGTTTGTGGGGCAGAAAATTTGTGTCGAATTCCTAGGTTGTTATAGAAATTGGTAAAATTTTCGTTCCCAAATTTGCCCCTGTGAATAGACCTAATGCATTTTATTTTTAGTTACATTTCATTTGGTAATGTAGCGCTCAGATTAGAAAATTCAAGAAATGCATCAGATTTTTTAGGAATAAAAATAGTCCAACAAAAACGTGAGTAGTCGTCGATAAACAAAAAAGAATATTGTTTTCCTCCTACACTATAAGTGCTCAAAGGACCAAATAGATTTATGTGAATTAATTCTTGTGGTCTAGATGAGGAAATATCATATTTTTCTTTTAAACAAAGATTTTACAAATTTTCCCTTTTGGTAAGGAGCACATAATGAAGTTAAACTACCGCTTAACTCTGGAAGTCCATAGATTTGTTTTTGTTTCAATAGTTTGACTATTTGTTTACTCCCGGAATGATCGAGTCTCCTATGCCAAAGCTCTAATTCTTCATTTTTAGAAACTAACCTTTCTAAATTAGAAGAGGATATGTCCTCAAACCTAACAGTATAGACATTATTATTTCTATGCACAGTAAGCAATACAGTGTTCATTTTTGCGTCTGAAATATTGCAAGTATTTGTGGATGTTTCAAACAACACATTCAAGCTCTTATCGCAAAGTTGCCTAACAGAGATTAGATTTTGCTTTATGACATCAACAAACAATACATTTAAAATAGAAAATTCTTTGTTACCTATGGTGCTGACATCAAGAATGCATCCTTTGTTTTTGTTACCAAATATCACTGAGCCCCCTTTCTTCATCTCCAGACTAAGGAACTTGTATTTATATCCTGTCATGTGCTTGGAATACCAAGAGTCCAAGTACCACACGTTCTCCCTGTCCTTAGCCTGCCAACATATCTAGAAAGAGGAAGAGGGTAAAGATCTGGTTACCCAAGTTGTTCCACCCATAGTGTAGGTAGTGGACTTTGGCATCCAGACTTGAGTAATTTTATTTACTCCTCTCTTCAAGCAAGAGCCGGAAGTGTGACCAAACTTATTACATTTGGCACACTTCACATAGGCGGTGGATATAGCCTTTTGCGTTGTACTGGGGCTCCTGCAAAAAGATGGGTATAGGTTTCCAGTTTTATTATGATTATCTTTATGATTTATAAGCTTCTTAACCGGCTTCGCCGAAGACGAGCTATCGCCGTCGGTAGGGATACCGCTTGGCAGTATCTCACAGTATTGATATCCCAGCATGAATTTACCAAATCCCCGACACTGAAAACCCAACAACATATTCAAAGATTTTTTGCCTATTACAAATTTTTTGATGGCAAGGTTCAGGTCATGGATCCTTTCTTTGAAGGCGGTGTTTTTGGTGACGAGCATCACGCACTGATTTGCGATCTATTTTGTACCCACTTCTACTTGTGCAAGAGACATTTGAACCTTTTTATCCAAGACTTATTTCTCATTAGTGAGATTTTTATTTTTGAGGAAGTCTTGGAGAGGCTTTCTTTTAGCTCATTGATCGTCATCACCGAGTGAGAGCACTCTTGGCACTCGATCTTCTCTTTTCCACATTTGATCACTTCATTAGTTAATTTTTCCAAGTCTTTCTTCATTTTCATGTTTTCAGATTTAAAAAACTTTTTCTCAAGAAGCACATCATCTAGCTTATTACATAATTACTCATAGATTTCATATACTTCATCATAGGAAGGAGGGATTACCTCAGTGTCGCTCTGGACACTAGATTTGTTTTCGGATTCACTGTGATGTTTCCCTATGAGGCACATATTTGCCTCGTCTTTATTACTTGAGCTGGATGTACTTGACTCGTCAGAACCAGCATCGTCCCAAGTTGACACCTTCAGCACTTTCTTCTTTCTCTTGTCCTGGCTTTTTCTCTCTTTTTCCTCCTTTTGGATTTTTGGACACTCTCTCTTTATATGCCTGATTTGTGATTGTGGTAGCACTTAGGTACAAACTTTTCTTCGTCACTCTCTGTCCCCTTTGACGGTTTGATCCATCTCCTCTTCTCTTCTACACCTTTCTTCAAAAAATTTCTTAATTTCCCTTTCCACTTGGGATTCTTCATGAATCTTATAAATTCTCGAACATAGAGTCTCTCTTCTTCATCATCATCAGACTCTTCCGCAACCTTCTTTTCCTTTGCTGTTTTTAGTGCTAGTGCCTTGTTCTTCAATTCCCTGTGATACTCCTCGGCTTATATTTTCAGTTCAAGCTCATTGGTCTTCAGGTTCCCAATGAGGATCTTTATCTCCAGGGTACTGATGTCAAGTGATTCGGCAATATCAGTCACTTTTCGGTTGAAGCGTGGAGGTAGAGATTACATGATCTTCCTCACCAAGTCGCTATTTGAAAAAGTCTTTCTAAGAGATCTAGAGGCGTTGACGATCTTCGTGAAGCGTGTGTACATGCTATCCACCTCCTCGTCGATCTCCATCCGGAAATTTTCATATTCAGACTCCAGTCAAAAGAGCTTAGATTCCATCACATGTGAGGTACCTTCATGCGTTAGCTAAAGTAATCGCCATATGTAATAAGTAGTTTTATAGTTACAAATTCTATTAAATTCAGTTTTGTCTAATACACAGAAAAGAGGGTTCATAGCTTTCACATTATCAGTGCATTTAGTTTATCATTATGATCCCATTTATCACGCAGTTTCTGAAAAAAAAATTTGTGATAGTGGAAAACTAAACACCAAGCGCAGGAAAACTCAACCACACTAGCAAGCCAAAAACCACTAGAAGAGCTAGAGTCTTGTACTAATCAAAAATATCTTTACACAATGAGGCATACAAGGAGAGACATGATTGCCAATATATCCGATGGAGAAAGAAAATTACAAGCTGAAAACAAACCGTGTGGCCTCAAGAAGTAACCGCCGACTCTGCTGTTAATCGCTAAGGAGTCCACTGAAGCCGTCTGGTAGCAATACTGTAAAAAGTCATGCGGACTACTCATTATTCCAATGCTGCTGAAGAACTCTAGCCGCTGAACTGCAAGTTGCCTGCCCGCAAGGTCGCCTAACCGCCATAATACGCAGACTGCTTCCACCGAACTGAACAAGCCGCTCAGAGGCGGATAGCTTATTTAAACAGGGAAGAAGTTTTAGAAGAGAAACCGCTTAGTCGCAAGATGCGAACTGCTAAATACAACTGGTTGTTACCCGCAGTGCCCGCACTCAGTCAGAACCAAATTCTTGGCTCTTTAATGCTATCCGCACAACCTCTACAACACAAACCGTTCAAACCTCTTCAAACCGCGCGGATAGAAAACCCTAACAGTATCAACTTTCCGCGAGTTGACTAACTATTCACTCGGTGTCATCTGATGTAATAGGGCGGGTCCTATTTATAGGCGCGGAGAGGAGTGTGATTACCACCCTAGATGATAGGATAACTGCCATATCAAGTGCGTACAACAAGTGTATCTACAACGGTTGCGAATACACACCATACCACTGTGACTTTGCTAAGAGAGACCGCCAAGCCACGCCAGACTAGAACACCAAACATGCGGACTCAGTGAGTACCACCCCAGTCCGACCACTTGCGTACAAAGCTCTATACCGCAAAAAGCGAGCTCTCAGTTAAGTCGCAGAAGACAGACTGTTGCCGAGCTAGGCGGATGAAGAAACCAACCCTCGTAGGCCGCGTGACCTCCTGGACTAAACCGACCTGGACTTGGTCAAAATCCAGACCAAGTCCACACAACCAAACATCCCTAGTTCGAACACAGTACCTGCGAATACAAAACCAGTCCACACAAGACAGGCGAACTTCATAGCCAGCTGCACAAAACCGACAACTAAGCGGATAACCATCCTATCCGCCTGAAATAACCTAGGAAACAAGCCGCAAAACACTAGCCAACCTAGCAAGTCACCAGCTTTGTCCACTCAGACCACCCAGTCAGATTACCAAAACAACCGAGACTGTCCGTACAGTCCGCCCGAATAGCTCGCCCAGGCTGCAACTTCCACTTCAACAATTTCAACACTCCCACTTGAAGTGAGAAGTAGAGACCAGCCCTAGCAATCCCTGTAACCGAGTAAATGGCCCCTTCGACAGCAGCTTTGTGAAGATGTTTGCGATGTTGTCCTCGCTCCACACATGTCCAACCACAAGAGACCCCTCCAACACCTTCTCCCAAATGAAATCGTGCTCAATCTCAATGTGCTTGGTCCGCATGTGATAAACTGGATTATTAACCAGTTTAAGGGCACTCTCATTGTAACCGCGTAGTAGTGTAGGACCATGCACTTCTTCATGGATGTTCTCTACTAGCCTCCTAAGACAGATGACTTCTTGAGCTGCCAAGGTCGAAGCCTTATAATCTGCTTTTATAGTAGAGACGGACACCGAATCTTTCTTCTTACTGCACTAAGAAATCCCTGTTGATCCACATGTGAATACATAACCGGATGTTGACTTCCAGTCGTCTAAATCTCCCCCAAAATCAGCATCCGTATAGCCGTGTAGGTTGAATCCTGTATCTCTCCTATAAAAGAGACCCATGTCAGAAGTGGACTTTATATACTTCAGAATGATCCTCGCCGACATCAGATGAGGCTTCTGAGGTTCCGTCATATACTAACTTACTCGGCCTACAACATATGCAATGTCCGACCTTGTAATCGTCAAATAGATAAGGCTCCCCACCAGAGCACGAAACACAAGAGGATCTGGAAGTATCCTCCCCTCATCTCGTCGAATTTTGATTCCAAACTCAAGAGGAGTAGAGCAACTCTTCCCTTCCCATATGCTGAATAGCTGAAGGATCTGATCCGCATTGCCCTTTTTAGAAACAAGTATGCCTCTCTATTTCCTCTCCACCTCGAGTCCAAGAAAATGGTGGAGCTCACCCAAGTCCTTCATCTCAAACCGAATGACTAGCTCTGCCCTGAGCCTAGCCACCTCCTCCTCGAAGTTTCCCATGATGATCATGTCATCCACGTACAGCAGAACCAAGACATGAAGCTCCCCCTTTTCTTGATGAATAGGCTCGAGTTTGAATCTGAGGCAGAATATCCACATAACTAGATGTACTATGCAATCTTCCCATACCATGCCCTCGGAGCCTGCTTTAAACCATAAAGGGCCTTCTGGAGTTTGCAGACGTGTCCTAGATGATCTTCAGACACATATCCACGCGGCTGAACCATGAAGATTTCTTTATCGATTTCCCCGTAAAGAAAGGCATTCTTTACGTCTAGCTTCCACATCTTCCAGTCCTTGCAAGCCACCGAAACCATCACCACCCGAACTGAAGTCATCTTCGCCACATGATTGAACGTCTCTTCATAGTCTTCTCCATACTACAGAGAAAAACCTCGAGCTACAAGGCGAGCCTTGAACCGCTCGATGCTCCCATCCACCTTCTTCTTCATCTTGTAGATCCACTTGCATGTTACAGGAGTAATGCCATCGACCTTGGGCACAAGGTCCCAAGTCCCATTCTTCCTTAGGGTAGCCATCTCCTTATCCATGACATCTTCCCACTCCTTGACCCCAGTAGCCTCTTCAAATATAAAAGGCTCTCGCTCATCCAGAGGGCCTGCGAAGAAACAAGAGACCAAGCTCGCCGAATTTCCTTCGCTATAATGAGCCGGTGGTTTGATGGTCCTCTTTGATCTCCGAAGGGTCTGACACTTGCTAACTACATCAGCTGACTCTTCTGAATTAGGTCCGTTCCCAGGCATACTTGGAGCAATGCTCCCCTTGCTTCCTGAACCAGAAGCCTCCGCCCCGGAGCTAGAAACACTTGGAGCTCCTAGTGACACAGGCAGCTCCACCAGAAGATCCTTAGCAGCCTCTCCCTATTCGCCATCAGACCTTCTCTCCTATAGCTCCACAGAGGAGCCACCTCCATATGCTGTCAGCTCGTCGAAGACCACGTATCTCAAAACCACGAATTTTTTCGTCACTGGATCCATACATTTCAAACACTTCTTCCGCTTGTCATAGCCCACAAAGATAAGCTTCCTTGCCTTTGCATCCAACATAGTCCTGAGAGCATCTAGGATGTGAACATAGCAGGTAGATCCACACACCCGAAGGTGTCCAACACTGGGCTTCTCCTTGAACATCATCTCAAAGGGAGACTCCATGTTGATCGGACTCAGAGGCATCTGATTGATGACATAAGATGCACAAGCCATTCCTTCCGCAAAGAAAGACCTTGGAATGCCTTTAGCATGAAGTCAGCACTTGCAGGTTTCCGTCAGATGTCTGATCTTCAGCTCTGCTACTCCATTTTGTTGTGGAGTATGGGCACAAGTGGGTTCCCTTTAAATGTCATGCTTCCTGCAGAAGTTTGAGAACTCAGTTAAAACAAACTCACCTCCGTTGTCTGTTCTCAACTTCTTGATCCGCAGGCCAAGCCGGCCCTTCACCAGCTCCTTGAACTCCATAAACAACCATAAAGCATCTGACTTCTCCTTCATAAAATACACCCATGTGTACCTTGAGTAGTCATCAATCAGGACCAACATATACTTGCTGCCTCCAAGGCTGGCTGTGACGGTCGGCCCCATTAGATCACCATGGATACACTCCAATGGTGCTTTACATATGGTCAACGACTTGTCAAATGGAAGGCGATGAGCCTTTCCATATTGACATCCCGTGCAAACATGATTGTTGCCGAAGGATGACAACATAGGCAAGCCTTTTACAAGGCTCTTCACCGCCATGGATTTCATCTTGTCCATCCCAACATGCCAAAGCCGCTCATGCCAGATAGCAGCACTATCATTGCCTCTCATCCAATCAACATAAGAGTTTGTTGATAACACATACAAGTCCCTCACCCTTCTCCCTATATGAGCAACGTTAGCCTTAACTGCTAACACGTTGCGGAGAAACTTCACTTCTATTGGACCAAACAGAACGTGATAGCCCGCATCCACCGCATTGGTCACGGAGAAGAGGTTATCTTCATGCCCGGTACGAGATAGAAACTCCTCAACATGAGTGGACCATTATCACTACCCAAAGAAACTACACCCTCCTTCTCCACTACATGAACAGTACCATTAGTAGTTATGATAGCTTCGTTACCTGAGAATGTCCGCAGAGAGGAGAATTTTGAATCATCCCTGGTAAGGTAGTGACCACACCCTGAGTCCACAATCCAGTCATCTTGGTAGTCGACGGTGGACAAAGTACGGACACATGTTCCCGTCATGAATGCACTTCCCCATCCAGCTTCCTCAGCACTAAACTCTTCCTTGTCTGCAACATGCCCAGGCTGCAGCTTGACCTTGAAGTCTCTCCTGAAGTGTCCTGGCTAGTTACATCTATAACACTTAAGCCACTCCTTCTTCTTCTTCCAATCTCTCTTAGGAGCAATTCTCTCCTCTTGTTGATATGAAGTAGAAGGTCCCATACCAGCATCATACTTCTTCTTCTTCTCCCACCTCTTTTTCTTCATTGAAAAGAGCGCCTCACTGCCTCCTTCAGAGAGAGTGACTCTAGCCATCTACCTTGCCAAGCTCTCATGCGAAGCCAACAGGTTCTCCAGCTCCAGCAAAGATGGCTGAGTGGCCCAACCTTGAACTGAAGTGACGAAGGCCACATATTCCTTCCGCAAGCCGTGGATTATGTGTCTCTTCAGCTTTGGCTCAAAAATAGGCTCATTGGAGTCCAGTGCGGAAATCTCAGTGCACAGGTTGTTCATTTTCAAGAAGAACATTGAGATGAGTAGATCACCTTGAGTGGCCCTTGCCAACACCTTCTCAAGAAACTGTAGTCGAGCTACATTCTTTCTATTGAACAACTCATCAAGGAAAGTCCAAAATTCTTGCAGCAGACCCACATCCAATGATGTGGTAAAAGAGCTCCGATGAATTAGCCTGCTAGAGAGCAAACTAATCTTTGGCATTAGTCTTCCTCCAAGCTTTCACCGCATCAGCACCAGCACCAGTAGTAGTAGTAACCTCCTACTTTTCGTCTCCTCCGATGACTTCCCAAAGGTCCTTGCCCAAGAGATAACTCTACATACATGACTTCCACTTCTTGTAGTTAGTCAATGTAAGGAGCTCAATTCTAAGACCTCTTGCATAACCTCCTTCCATTGCAGACACCTTGGTTACTAAGACTCTCAGAAGCAGACAAGCAATTGATGGTTGATCACTACTCAGCCTCTGATTCCTCTAATACCATGAAAAAATTTTATGATAATGGAAAACGGGACACCAGGCGCAGGAACACTCAACCACATTGAGCCCAAGCAAGCCAAAAACAACTAGAAGAGCAAGAGTCTTGTATTAATCAAAAATATCTTTACACAACGAGGCATACATGGCGAGACACGATTTCCAATATATTCGATGGAGCAAGAAAATTACAAGCTGAAAACAAACTGCACGGCCTAAAGAAGTAACTGCCGACTCTGTTGCTAATCGCTATGGAGTCCGCTGAAGCCGCTTGATCACAACACCGCAATAAGTCACGCGGACTACCTGTTATTCCAGTGATGCTGAAGAACTATATCCGCTGAACTACAAGCCACCTGACCGCGAGGTCGCCTAGCCATAAGAACATGCGGACTACTACCACCGAACTAAACAAGTCGCCCAGAGGCAGACATCTTTTTTGAACAGGGAAGAAGTTGTAGAAGAGAAACCGCTTAGTCGCAAGCCGAGACCTGCTGAAAACTGCTAGTTGTTACCCGCAGAGTCTGCACTCAGTCAGAACAAAATTCCTGGCTCTTCAGCGCTATCCGCATAACTTACACAACACAAACTGGTCAAACCTCTTCAAACCGCGCTGATAGAAAACCCTAACCGCAACAAATTTCCGCGAGTTGACTTACTGTTCACTCTGTGTCATCTTATGTGATAGGGGGGTCCTATTTAGGTGTGCAGAGGAGTGTGATCACTGCTCTAAACGTTAGGATTACTTCCCTATCTAGTGCGAACAACAAGCGTATCCGCAAAGTCTGCAAATACACACCAGACCGCTACAAATTAGCCAAGAGAGAGACTCTCAAGCCCAACTAGACTAGAACACAAAACAGGGGGACTCAGCGAGTACCACCCTAGTACGCCCACTTGCGAACAAAGCTCCAAACCACAGAAAGTATAGCTCGCAGTCAAGTCGCACAAGACAGACTGCTGCCGAGCTAGGTGGATTAAGAAACCAACCCGCGCAGGTTGCACGGCCTCCTAGACTAAGTCGACCTAGAATTGTCCAAATCCAGACCAAGTACACACCACTAGACATCCCTAGTGTGAACACAGCACCAACGAATTCAAAATTAGTCTGCACAAGACCGGCGAACTCCAAAGCCAGCTGCACAAAACCGACAATTGAGCGGATAACAATCCTATTCGCCTGAAAAAAACCTGGGAAACAATCCATAGAACACTGGCCAACCTAGCAAGTCACCAACTCTGTCCGCTCAGACCGCCCGGTCTAATTACCGAAATTGCCGAGACTGTCTGCACAGTCCGCCCGAACAGCCCGCCCAGGCTGCCACTTCCACTTCAACAATTTCAATAGTTTCACCAAGTCTTGTTCTCCAATAATGGTAGTGTGTATAGTGTATTTTATTTCAATCATGACCTATACGTCCATATTTTGTGTCATTAGAAATATCTTCATGCGTGTTCTCCAGTGGCAGTAGTCACTTTCCATAAACAGGGGAGTTCGACTCAGACCTTATCCCTTAGGGAAAGCGTGATTCGTGTTGGCAATCTTACTTCAGGATTTTAATCCTTTTTGAAGTAACCTCCCTCTAATACCACTGGTTTGATTGGGTGGCCAACCTTAGAGGGGGTGAATAAGTTCATCAAATTAATTCAGAATTTAAAGTAGTTTTACTAAGGAAAATCAGTTCTGGAGGCTATCGCGGGGCGGTAGCATGCTAGTGCCCAGCGGTAGATCACAGAAATTGTTTTTTTCGTAAAAAATTCGTCTTACAAATTCTCACACAACCTTTAAATATTTACCAGCACACAACTACAATATTGCGAGAAAAATAAACGAACAATAATTTTATTCAAGAATAATGAAGGTGGTTTACAATTAAGAACAAATAGATCTCGGGAACGCTGGAGATCGGAGGCGATGAAATATAAACTTCTCATTTTGTTTCCATACCGACCCTATACCGGGATCGATCGGCTCTCCCCTTTCCCGCCCAAAAAGGTCTTTTAGCCGGCTCTTCACTTTCCTTCCTGGAAGGGTCTTAGAGCCCCATTAGATCCCATGATCTAGACGTCCCCCACCGGGACAATTTCTCACGAAACCCTTCACGGATTCTGACGACCACTAGTCGATTTTCCTCACACACAAGCACCTAGGCAAGAATGAAAATCCAAAGTAAAATATAAAGAGTTTAGAAGTTATTTCTCTCTCAAACGTAGAACTCCTTCGAGGAATGGTGCGCAATCGATGCTCTTGAATATAATTCTCTTTGCAATCGATCAACCACAAAAGATCATTGAAGATTTTGTTTGCCGGAGTTCTTCGATCATGAGCGGGAGGACGAAATAATACTTTCCTTCAACGGAAATGAAAGTTTGTCCTCCTCTAGATGGTGGCTGAACCAAGAATGAATTATTCTCCATAATGTTCTCTCCAGGAAAAGAAACGAGTGCTTTTATACGTATTGAAAAAATGAGCTACCACTGGCGGCAGAGCTAGTGCCCGACAGTAGGTCGATGTGTATGAAGGTGACAGCTGTCTAGCAGATTTGGAAAAATATCAAAGTAAAATATTTTTCCGCTCTTGCGGTCTTGCGGCATGGAACAAAGCTATCGCCTAGCTGTAGCAGTATCTTCTCAACGAAGACAACTTGATGTTCGTCGAGACAGCTAGTGCCCGACGGTATGGCTAAGTACATGTGGTTGGTCACCGCGAACTCATGCAGATTTAATTCCAATCTAGCGCAGGCGGTAGCGCTAGCGCTCTACGGTAGGTCACAGAGATTGATTTCTTGTTCTTTTATACCTGTAAACCTGCACACTATACCCAACACATGTATGATCAACTACAACATGAGATTTGATATTGTCAAACTAAAGAGATGTGAACCATATGTTCTAATATGAATGACTTAGAATGCACACAAGAACTTTTATATAAATATTGATATTTTGTTCATCTCTTGTTACTTTAAATTCATACATCTTTTATGTGCCTTTTGTTTCTTTACTTTATTGTCTGTGCAATTCAGCTTAGTATATAGAGTTCTGCCTTTTTCAAATATGGGAAGATTGTTGGGTATTGTATCCATAATAAACCTGATTTGAAGATGCGTCCCCTGAACTAAGTTGAATTGAGGGCGTATTTGATGTTAGTTTCAGTTATGTGTGGTACGAGTTTTTATTGTAAGGTTATAATGGGTCTTTAAATATAGTTCTGTGCAATGCAATCTTTCATTGTATAGAACATTGTGTTGACCCATGTGTAATATCTTTAATTGGGTGTACTTCATCTTGCATCACCAAGGAAGTTGTTTAGAAGTTGCAGATTTTGGCTAAAGAAAATTCGTCGAGTGATCACATGAGGTCTCGTTAAATTCGTCGAGTACTCACATTAGCACTCATTGAATTCGTCGAACGATCTCAGGAGTACTTGAGAGATTACTCATAACTGTTTATCAAAATGACTAAGTAAAATTCGTCGAGTACTCAAGTGAATTCACTGAGTACTTACGTGAGTACTCGTGAAATCCGTTCAGTCCTCTAAAGAAGTCAAGTGAACTACCTTGTACTCTAGAGAAAGTTGGGGTTAGCCGGTTCAAAGTAAAATTTGTCAAGATGACAAGTAAATTCGTCAAGTATTCTCGAGAGCTTTCAGCTAATTCGTCAAAAGGTCTCGTGTAGTCTAAACATCTCACGCAAGCTCTCTCCCAAGTTGTTTTGACTGGATCGTCGAGTAGTCTGGAGAGTACACGTGATGTATCGACGAATTGGACTTAGGTGAATTTTTATTCAGTGTTGTTCTCGTTTTCGCAGCTTTCCAAAATTAGGGATTCCGCCATGTACAATACACGCGGACGGTAGACCTAAGTTTGAAATCGAGCCGTTAGTGTGGAATTGTGTATAAATACTCTTGGATTATTTCAGAGAACCCTAATCGCAAATCGTATCGTATTCTAATTTCATATTACCAAGAATGATCGGGAATTCAAATTGATTTCACGAATAACTTTGTCGCCAACAACTCTCTCGATCTGCAATTACTCTTGGAAAGAAAAGACTCGATCGATCTCAAAATTCTAAATTTA
This sequence comes from Platanthera zijinensis, assembly GCA_039513925.1. Lineage (NCBI taxonomy): Eukaryota > Viridiplantae > Streptophyta > Magnoliopsida > Asparagales > Orchidaceae > Platanthera > Platanthera zijinensis. Next base: position 74,123,714 of record CM077097.1, read on the forward strand.
CATTCATTCAGAGATTAGTCGTTTCTCAGATCGGATATGTGCACTAAATTCATATTCTTCCTCTTCTTCTTCAAGAATCCAGTCAGAGCTTTCAAGTAATGAAGAAAGACTATTTTTTCATATCTGAGAAAAAGAGTTTTCTTTCAAACAATAATTTTCTTATTGCTTTGTAGAAAGTTTGTTTTTCTGAGTTTTTATAGATCCTTATTGAAGGCTCGTGTGTAGGCGAAGATGTTCTCTGATTTTGTAGGAGTGGAAGACTCTGAGTTGAAAGATTATTATTAATATTAGTTTTGGTGAAATAACCAAGTCTAGCCCGAAGTGATAGATAGGTGAGGCGGGATAGTGGATGTACCTAGTTTGGGGAACTACTATAAATCCTTGTATCTGTGATGTGCTTATTCTCTTGTTTTGTGCGCTTTATTTTTACAATATTTTTATTCCAATATAAGCCGCAAGATTCACTTATTCTCCCCCTCTAGGTGATTTAGGTTGACAATTAGATACTTTCACAAATCAACCACCTGAGAGGACAACCTGTCCCGCTAGCTAGTGAGAGCTCAGTTGTCAGAACCATCTCAGGGCTTTCAATTAACACAATCCATATTTAAACCAGCTACCTGAGAGGTCAACCTATCCTGCTGGATAGTGAGAGCATGTTCGACGGATCCATCTCGAGTCTTTCACTCAATGCAATCCACATTCAAACCAACCACTTGAGAGGTTAACTTGTCCCACTGGCTAGTGAGAGACTGGTCGACGGAACCATCTCGGGGCTTTCAAGAAATATATATGAAAGAAAAGATTAAGAAAAATTCACATATATGTGAGGAAAAAAGACCACAAGGGCCCATTCTCATTAATTGCTTAAGGAAAAAAGCATTTTTGGTCATCACCACTCCAAGTGTTGCCGAGGGGAGATCCCTCAGCATTCTGGAGTCAATACCCTCCTGACTTTAATGCTTCTATAATTATAAATGGTCCTTCCCAATTGGGGTGGAGCTTTCCAACTGTTCCCTCTCTACCAACAATGTCAACCTTGAGGATAATTCTCCCTTTTGTGAATTACTTGACCCAAATATGCTCAAAATGCCTGGCTATTCTTTATTTCACCTCCTCCTAGCGAAGGGCTGCCAGGTCATGTAGCTCCTCTATAAGGTCAAGTGAGAACCGCTGTGTTGGGTATTATATTCATAATAGCCCTGATTTGAAGAAGTACCCCTTGAACTAATATGAATTAAGATTGTATTCGATGATGTATTCTAGTTATGGACTTGCAGAACTCTAATTACTAAGTACAAACCAATGTCAGAAAACAATGGGTCATAAAACACATGACTATGAAGTGTAATTCCTCATTGTGTAGGACATAGTGTTGACTCATGCGTAATCTTTCTATTGGAGTGTACTTCATCTCCAAGTGCAAAAGAAGAATCAAGAAAGGATTGCTTGCTGAGTTCAGGATAGTCAAAATTTTCCCAAGTAAAATTTGTCGAGTACTCATGTGAAGACTCGTGTCATTTGTCAAGACCTCATGTGAGCACTCGGGTAATTGGTCGAGTTTACTCGGTAAGTTTCTAAAAGCCTCAGAAATCGTTCTATTTTGGCTAAGTTAAATTCATTGAGTGATTTGTTGATCTCTCGTGAATACTCGACGAATTCGTCGAGTACTCTCAAGAGGTTAGGTGAACACTTAATAGAAGTTTTACTCTGATTCAATTTTCAGCCAAATATTTTCCGTCGAATGGATTTGAGCAACTCGTCGATTGATTAAGTAATTCAGAAGAGGATAACTGCGACACCCCATATGATGGGAAGGTAAACTCAAGCACTCCTCTCTCAGTCTGATATAGCTTCTGATGGTCATGAAGACTATTCTTCTAAGGAGTATTTAGATCTATTGGTTCAGTCTAAGACTGTGCTAACAGGATTTGATAAATGTCGTAAGGTCATCAAATCTCAAGCCAAAGAAATTTCCTCTTTCAAGGCATTGAACTCTAAATTGAAGGAGGAAATCGAGAGGTTGACTCCTCTCAAAGTTGAGGTTCAATCTATGAAAGAGGAACTGAAAACTTCTACTGAACTGGTAAGTCTGAAAGAGAAAGTTATTAATGAACTGGAAGAAAAGTTGTTGGCTGAAAGGAGGCTTGTAGAAAGCATCTAGAAGCCAAAGACTGTCCTCCCTCTCATCGATGGATTTTTTGCTTCTAAGAAGGGTAGTTTTGTTGGACACAAAATCTTTAAGGGTAAAGGGAAGGCTCCTCAAAGTCAAACTACTTTCAATAAAGTACTTTTTTCGATAAATAATTTTTACTTTGAAACATCCTACGGTCAGTTTGCTAGACCAACGTATGTTGACTCTACCAAGAAAACCCAAGGATGGAACCGTCCCAGAAATTTATGAACGAGTGATCTAAAGGAATGTCATGAAAAGATCATCCTTAAGCATCATGGTCCAATTTGTTCATGGATCGAATGCTAAGAAAGCACCAAAGGTAAAACCCATTGTTGTAAAGCCACATGAGAAGAAGAAGTCATGTGTTTGCTGCTCTCATGAGGCTTCCACTTCAAAGTCAGTAGCTCCTACAAGACCTCCCGTTCAAAAGGTGAAGTAGGAGAATAATAGAAGGTACAATATATTTGATTGTTGGTGTTGTGGCAAAATTTGTCATTTTGTCATAGATTGTTGGTTCAATTCTATGAATTATAAGACTCCATGAGTTCACAATGCTAGAATGATCCATAGCAATGTAAATGATTCTAGTAGTATTCGGCTAACAAGGAACCAAAGACCCAATTCTGTTTGGGTTCCTTAGGGTATTTAGTTTATAAAAGCCCTATCTAGTATCTAGACAATGGATGTTCCAAGCATATGACTGGAACAAGAAGCCTACTACAAAATTCTACCTCAGTCAAGGACGGTCCAAAAGTTATTTTTGGCGAATCTAATAGAGGAATCTCAAAAGGCTACGACATGATTACCAATAGTATAGTCTCTTTCACAGATGTGTTTTATGTTAAAGGATTGTAACACAATCTCATAAGCATTAGTCAATTATGTGACAAAGGATATATGGTTGAGTTCTATAAGGACAAGTGTTTGATAAAGTCGTATGAAAAATCAGAAATAATTTTAACAGACACTTGGAGTAGAAATATTTTCTGTCTAAATTTTCTTTGTTTAGAATCTTCTACGCTAGTGTGCTTTTTGGCAAAAGATATTGCATCTCTTTGTGATCAATGGCACAAGAGATTAACACATAAATTTCAAAAATATAAGTATATTATTTTCTCACAACCTAGTGTGTTATGCACCTGATATTAAGCGCATTAAAAAGAGTCCATGTCATGCATGCTAGATGGGCAAGTAGACAAGGGCTACCTTTAAAAGCATTATTGCCAAAGATTTTGACAAATGTTTATATCTGCTTCATATGGACTTATTCGGTCCCATGCCAGTTCATATTTTAGGAGGTAAAGCTTACACCTTGGTTATTGTTGATGACTACTCACATTTTGCAAAGGTGTTCTTTCTGAAACGCAAGTAAGATACTTTTGACTCTTTCCGTAACTTTGTCAGGCAGATACAAAATGAATCGAAATGCTCTGTGATCAAAATCAGAAGTGACCATAGAATAGAATTTGAGTCAGGTGCCATGACAAAGTTTTGTGCAAGCCAATATATCTTTCATGAGTTTTCCTCCCCGTGTACTCCACAGCAGAAAACCAACTGTGTCCTACTTTAGAATTTTTGAAAGCAAATGTTTTGTACTAAATAATGGGAAACATTATCGAACTAAGTTTAGTGAAAATGTATTGAAGTTACTTTCGTAGGATATAGTAGCCATGGTAAGGCGTATATGATTTTTAATAAGAAAACTCTGGTTGCACAAGAACCTATCAATATTGTATTTGATGAGACGAGTATGCTTCATAACAGCTCTTCTAGTGTTTTTATTGAAGATGCAGGTGTTAAACTTAAATAGATAAGCTTGGAAGAAGTAACAAAAGTAGATGTTCCTAGTTTAATCAAGATCAGTTCTCCAGATTTGATTTAAGAGAAAGAACATCAAGATGAAGGACGTGGACCAGAAGTAGCAAAACCACCTGGTGACATAGAGAATGCAAGCAATCTAGTGATCAGACATTCAAGAGATCACCCAGTTGATCAGATCATTAGAGACACAAGTGAAGGAGTTAGAATAATAAGAGGTACAACTAACAAAGTCTTGCACTTGAGTTTTCTTTCTCAAATTGAGCTAAAGAAGTTTGAAGAAGCAAATAAGGATGCATTATGGATCATTGGGATGCAAGAAGAGCTCAATCAGTTTGAAAGGTACAAAGTTTGGGAGCTAATACCAAGTCCAAAGGTCAAAGTTTGATAGGGACGAAATGGATCTTTAGAAACAAGCTGGATGAAAATGGAGTTTTTGTTAAGAATAAGCCAGACTTGTAGCTTAAGGTTTCCGACAAGAAGTGGGAATCGACTTCGATCAGACATTTTCTCCAGTGGCCAGACTCGAAGCGATCAGGTTGTTCTTGCGTATGCTGCTCACAAAGGCTTCAAAGTCTATCAATTGGATGTGAAGTCAGACTTCCTCAATGAAAATTTAAAGGTGGAAGAATACATAAAATAACCCCCAAGTTTTGTCGATCCATCCTTTCTTGATTATGTTTATTACTTGCATAAATCTTTAGATGGTTTGAAACAAGCTCCTAGAGCTTGGTGTGAGATGTTATCTATCTTTATTCTTGAAAACAAGTTCTCAAGAGGAAAGAAAGATAAGACATTATTTCTTAGGGAAGTAAATGACAAGATTCTCTTAGTACAAATATATGTCGATGATATTATATTTAGATCTACAGATGACAACCTTTGCAAAAAGTTCTCTAACTTGATGCAAGGAAAGTTTGAAATGAGCAGTATGAGCGAGCTGAAGTATTTCTTAGGACTTCAGGTAAAGGAATCTGAAGATGGAATTTTCATCTCCCAGACGAAGTTCACCAATGAGTTACTTAAGAAATTCAGAATGGAAAACACAACCTCTATGAGGACTACAATAGGTTCAACTATGTATCTAGACAAAGATGAGAAAGGGAAACCTTTTTATGAAACCAAGTACATAAGCAAAATTGCATCCTTGCTCTACCTTAATGCGAGTAGACCAGATATAATGTTTTCAACATGTTTTTGTGCTAGATTCCAGGTGAACTCTAAGGAATCTCATTATACCGTTGCAAAGAGGATTTTGAGATATCTTAAAGGCACCCTAATCTTGGCTTATGGTACCCAAGAAGTAATGACTGAGAGCTAATTGGTTTTCAGATGCTGATTTTGCAGGAACCAGAGATGATAGAAAAATCACTTTCGAGACTTGCCAATTCCTTGGAAGGAGGCTTATATCATGGATTAGTAAGAAATAGAATTATGTAGCAATCTCAACTGCTGAATCAGAGTATATCTCTACAAGCAGTTATTATGCAAAACTTCTGTGGATCAGAAATCAACTTGAAGTTTATAATCTGAAGCTGAAGAAGATTCTGATTTTCTACGACTCATCCAGTGCAATAACTATTACAAACAATCCAGTCTCTCACAACAGTACAAAGCACATCAAAATATGATATCATTTCAACTGAGAGCATGTGGAGAACAAGGACGTTAATCTCAGCGATGTCTTGATGGATAAGTAGGTTGCATACATTTTCACGAATCTACTCGATGAGGCCAAGTTCACTTTCTTCAAAATGGAACTTGGTATGCTCAACAAGGAATCATGAAAAGTTCAAGAAATTTGCCAAAGTACAAAAATTCGATTTATCAAAACTTCAAGGAAGCACTTGTTGAATCAGTCGAAACATCTCGAGTCATTTCGACGAATCCGTTGAGTATTCTTGAGTCATGTCAATGAATCTTTTGAGTTTCATATATCATTTCAATGAATCTTTTGAGTTTTACGTATCATTTCAACGAATCTTTCGAGTTCTCCCATATCATTTCAATGAATTTTTGTCAATCAGGAATTTTTGCTAACTTTTATTCATTGGATCTGAAGAGTCAAATTTTCCAATGGTACGTGTCTCTATTTCTTAGGAACTTTAATACTATATAAATAGTCTTATGGGCTTCACGAATTTCACACATCTCGTTGAGACTTTACAGAACCTCCCGCAAGTTTATCTCCCGTCAGCAAACTGAATTAAAACAGAAGATTCATCTTCCGTTCCTGTCAATGGCGCCCAGAGGCTCTGGAAATCTACAGGTCAGTGGCGAACTAATACGAACTGGATTTTCGAATACTTCTGATGAGTTTCGAAACGTAAACCTCATGCTAGAATTGGCCGGTCTATCATTCCTTTTCGAGCATGCATACAGGGTCCTCGACAAATAAATCTTTGATTTCTTCAAGAATGCAAAGATAAGGCGTGAAGGTACCATGATTAAAAGCAAGGTCAGAAATACAGTGGTTCGACTAAAGGCCAGTTTACTTAATCAATTTATGTGGCTGCTAGTGATTGAGGAAGAAGATTTGCATGAAGAAAGAGATTTTTACAGAGCTCTTTCTTTCTACGGTTTATCTAGCAGGACAACTTCAATCCAAAGAAAATCAATAAATGACAAGGGAAAGCTATTGTCTGACATAATTAGAAAAGTTCTATTATGCAAAGTTAGGTCGCACAACTATGTGTCCAGTGACATGTTCAAGCTTCTAGCAGTTTTTATTTGCAGGAAACGGCTGGATTGGGGAGTGGTTCTATTTGATAAAATCAAGAAAAGTCTCAATACACCAAACTTTGGAAGGATTCTTAAGTTATATTTAAATCAAGTTGATAGGAATGAGTTTTGAAATGTAATCCTCATGCTAGAAATGGTTGGCCTATCATTCCTTTTCGAGCATACATGCAGGGTCCTCGACAGAGAAGTCTTGGATTTATTCAAAAATGCAAAGATAATGTAACGGCCCCCCCAACACCACGCTCTCATGGACAGCCGCCGGCACCCCCAGCACCACGCTCGAAAGGGTTCAGCCTAACCAGGTCTGCAGACCAACCCCCTCAACCACTCTCCATCCACAGACGGGTTGTTGAGGTCGGGGATGGAAACCGAGACCTCCTTGATAAGGAGTTTTCAAACCACTCCTCATCACCAATTGAGCTGCACGAGTTCACTGTGATGACTTTTGAGCTCACAAATGCCCCTTCAGCTTTCATGAGCTTGATGAACAAGGTGTTCGAGCCTTATCTGTACATCTTCGTCATCATTTTCATCGACGACATCTTGGTCTACTCTAAGACAGAGGAAAAACATGCCGAACATCTGACCTTGGTACTGAAGAAGCTAAAAGAGCACCCCTTGTTTACCAAGTTCAGCAAGTGTGAATTTTAGATCCAAGAGGTTGCCTTCTTGGGCTATGTGATCAATGGTGCTGGGTTAGCTGTAGATCCAGCCAAGGTGCGTGCCGTGAAGGAGTGGTCTCCCTTGAAGTTAGCGTCCGATGTGAGGAGCTTCCTTGGACTTGCCAGTTACTATCGCAAGTTTGTAAAAGGGTTCTCAAAGATTGCCCTTCCTCTTACTACGCTGACAAAGAAAGGTGTGTCGTATGAGTGGACACCTCAGTATGAAGCTGCATTTCAGGAACTTAAGGACCAACTTACATCCACACCCATCCTAGCCCTTCCATCCGGGAGGGAGGGATTTCAAGTTTACAATGATACGTCATATCAAGGGATGGGAACGGTATTGATGCAGCACAAGCATGTGATTGCATATGCTTCAAGACAGCTGAAGAAGCATGAGATCAACTACCCTGTACATGATCTAGAATTGGGAGCGATGGAGTTCGCCCTAAAGATTTTGAGACACTATCTATACAGCATCCACTGCGAAATCTTTTCAGACCACAAGAATCTTAAGTACGTCCATACCCAGAAGGAATTGAATTTGAGACAGCTGTGGTGGTTAGAGTTTTTATTCGATTATGAATTCACCTTGAACTACCACCCCGGAAAGGCAAATTCCGTAGTTGACGCTTTGAGCAGAAAGGTACCGGAATCGAACACTGAGTTCTGATTGATGAGTATGGAGTTAGATCGGATGCTCGAAGAGATGAAGATTACCCTGGTATGTAAAGACCAACTGGAAGGGTATACGGAGTACTTAACCGCGATGAGCATAGTCTATGATATTCGAGACTGAATCCGGGTGGAGCAAGGAAAGGATGTGGCTTTGGCCCCGACAATCAAGTCAATTGAAGATGGGACAACTGACGAGTACTCCTTAAAAGACAGCCTCGTCCATCTCCGCGACCGGCTTTACATTCCCAAGGGCGGTAAAATTCGGGATGATATCCTAAGAGAGGCACATTGCACTCAGTATTTTGTGCATCCTGGTATTGCCAAGATGTACGCCAACTTGCGGAAGACCATGTGTTGGCCGGGAATGAAGATGGACGTCCGATATTTTGTTATGTACTACGAGGCCTATCAAAGGGTGAAGGCAGAATGCAGGAGCCCCAGTGGATTATTACAGTCATTGCCCATCCCCGAGTGGAAGTTCGAGGATGTTTCCATGGACTTTGTCCACGGTTTGCCTCTCTCACGCTCAGGGAATAATTCAGTATGGGTAATCGTTGACCGCCTAACGAAGGTAGCCCGGTTTATTCCTATGAGGAAAGAAGCTTATGTGGATGTTTTGGTACGCCTCTTGGTGGAGCAGTTCGTACGGTATCATGGTGTGCCAAAGACAATTGTTTCTGACTGGGATGGTCGGTTTACCTCTAAGGAATGGAGGGTCGTACAGGCATACCTGGGTTACGTCTTACCTTTAGCACATAATTCCATCCTCAGACGGAAGGTCAGTCTGAGAGGACAATCACAACATTGGAGGACCTATTGAGACTGTGTGTGTTGGATAGAGGAGAGCTGTGGGAAAGGCTCTTACCCCTCGTAGAATTCTACTATAACAACAGTCACCATGCCAGCATCGGGATGGAACCCCATGAACCCCTTTACGGAAGAAAGGTGCAGAACCCCCTTGCCATGTATACAAGATGAAGACCCGAAGGTTTTAGGTATTGAATACATCGATGACACTGATGTGGTGGTTAGACTAATACGGGACCGCATGCTTGAGGCTCAAAGTCGGCAGGCTAAATATTATAATGCGAAGCACCGGGTGGTGGAATTTCAGGTGGGTAACAAAGCATTTCTAAAAATTCGGCCGATGCATGGAGTGTCATGGGTACGTGGTATGATGAAGCTCAGCCCAAGATATGTTGGACCTTACACCGTATTGGAGAGGATTGGGCCTTTGGCCTACCGGTTGGAGTTACCAGCAGAGTTGGAGAACCTTCATGACGTATTCCATGTGTCATCTCTCCAGAAGGCACTGTTGCGGCCTGATCAATATATCCCCACCATTGATAGAGCAGTAGCCACCGATAGATCTGTGCGACTGAAGCCGGTGCGGATAGTAGACAATGAGACAAGAATTTTACACCGCAAGAGTGTTCCTTTGGTAAAGGTGATGTGGTCTAACCATGGGAAAGATGAGTATACATGGGAGCCGGCAGACTTGATGCAAAAGTATTACTCGGAGTTATTTCATCAAGGTAATATTTAAAAAGTATGTCTATTTTATTTCATGTTTTTCTCTCCCTATAGCCTTAGCCTGATTTCGGGGACGAAAATAATTTATTTTGTTTATAGGATTTGTAACGTCCTAATTCGTGCTAGGCCCCTCGTGCGCATTTTTTAGTCAGGGGAGCTGGCTTGGGCTCAGGGAGTGCTGACAACTAGGCTTACACTTGTGTAAGGGAGGTGAAATGACGTCCAGAGTGGGACACAGGTAGTCACACGGGCGTGTCCATACCCGTATGGTACTCTGGTGTAAGGATTGGAAATTCGTGGAAATTCCAGAGAAGGACACTGGTAGTGACACGAGCGTGTCCCTACCCGTGTGTTTGTGGACACAAGTAGGGGTATGGGCGTGTCCTACCCGTATGTGTAATTGACATCGTCGATCGTGTTTCCCGAGCAGGACACGGGTAGAGACACGGGCGTGTCCCTTCCCGTGTACATGTGTCCAAGTGTTTCCCGAGGAGGACACGGGTAGAGACACGGGCGTGTCCCTACCTGTGTGAATGTCTCCAGGAAGCCGACCGTGTTTCCCAAGCAGGGCACGGGTAGGATACAGGCATGAACACTATCGTTTCATATGGACATGGGTAGAGACACGGGCATGTCCCTACCCGTGTTTGTGTGTCCAAACGGCAGACGAACCGTCGACGACGCTTTGCCCGAGCAGGACACGGGTAGGGATACGGGAGTTTCCCTACCCGTGTTGGTTCTATATATATAGGATTTCTGAAATCCTATCAATTTTTCATCCTCTTTCTAAGCCATTTCTATGGAGAGACTGGTGCTGGAGCCAACCTTCATCTGTGAAGAACCACCGCCGCCGAGGAGATGAAGATGCCGTCGAGAAGGGTGAAGAGATCCTTTACCGGAAATGGTGGAAATGTCGGAAATGAGGTGAGCTTCCTCCCCTCTCCCTTGGTGCTAGATCTGTAGATATATCTAGGTGAGATGTCGACTCAAAAGAGTCTAGACTTGCAAGATGATGATTTCCCTAGGAAGAGGCCATTCTAGAGCTTGTGCTCTATGGATAGTGGTGTCTTCAACCTCTCCTTCCTTCTATGTGAAGATGAGGGACGATTTCATGAAGAGAAATGGCCTTATGAGGGTGAATAAGGGAGGAGAAATTTTTGATGTGAATTGGGAAGATCGGCTAGAGGAGGAAGACGGACCGATACCGTTTATTCTGCCTTAAGGAGCGTGCAGAAATCTGTGTTATGCACGCAGCGATCTTCGTGTCCATTTTCAGATATGATATGGCCAGATCTGGACTTTCGAATAAACACAAAAGTCGTATCCCTTGGAAATAACTTTCCAACGAGTGGTTACACGTCTTCAGTAAAGTCTATAGCCACGGGAAAGTCTTATCGAAATTGGTGGCTGTCAAGCTAAGTGTGCAGAAACTGTATTCTGTACGCAACAGATTTTGAAGTCGATTTCAAGTGTGTTACGGTGTGATCTGGGAAAGGGACCGAATACAAAAGTCGTAGCCCTTGAAAAAACCATTCCAACGAGGGGTTAAACGTTTTCACCGGATTCCTATAGCATCAGAAATCCCCGTTTGAAGTTCTGTACTTTACTCATTTCTTGCACGTTTTGTTCTCAGGTTTAAATAAATCCATGATAGGAGGTGGTAGATGGATTATTGTGAGTTATTGGATAGATCCTTTGTAATCAAATGACGAAGTGAAACGTACTTGAACGAAATGATTTGGTTTATAGATCCTTATGTGAACTTGTGGTTTGATGAGTTGGATTGTATAAACAAACAAGTTATGCGAGAGGACCTAGCGCTACCAACTCGACCAAAAGATCGGTTTGATAGAAGACGGCGCAACTATTCTTTATATCAACGGTCCTCGGGCGGATCCACGGGGCAGCCAGTTAGGCCCGTATGGAACACGTCCTTCTGCTTCGAATAATACCGCAGCACCGGGGCGATTCCTAACCGCAGTTCCAACAATCCCCCCCCCCCGGAAATGACCCCGGGGTTTCGAACCCGCAACCACCCTCTGATACCAATTGAGAGGACCTAGCGCTACCAACTCGACCAAAAGACCGGTCTGATAAAAGACGGCCGCAACTATTCTTTATATCAACGGTCCTCGGGCGGATCCACAGGGCAACCAGTTAGGCCCGCAGGGAACACGTCCTTCTGCTTCGATTAGTACCGCAGCACCGGGGCGATTCCGAACCGCAATTCCAACATTATGTGAACCGGTAAGGATGAGCTTGACACTAGCAAAGCAATGAATAGTATGTGGAAGAGGATTGAATAAGGTTAGTGCATACTCGCAGGATACATATGGTCAATGGAACGTGTATTGTAGTCCACTACGTAGGGTCGTGTATCTCTACGGGTAGCAGTGAGTGATGTTATGTTGTACTAGGTGGCTTGCCACCTAAGGTTTACAAGCAACCCTTAAATGCTTGGACGCAAGAAAATGTGGAAGGGTTGATAGTGCGTGAGTGTTTACTGCACTTGATTGATTGTGTTGATAAGGGACTCGGTGAGGATCCCTTGTGTGTTGTTGAGCTCGAGATGTGAAATTGCATGTGGTGTGAGTCGACACGTGGTGTCGTAATCCTAGGTTAAGGATAGTATGGAAGGTCTATGGGCTCGCCAGTCATCACATCGACGGGAGTTGACGGTTAGACCTTGGGCGGTTGGGCTTGGTCATCGGTGCTCATTCTCGGGGCTCCTTCTGTGCCAAGTGAACGGTTGGGTTTTGTCCTCGTGCTTCTTCTGAGGCTCCTTCCGGGTCACAACATAGGCCAGTTCGGGGCTTGGTTCTTGGTGCACATCTACCCAAGACTCCTGCTGAGCCGTAGTACGCATGGGAGCTCCGCTTGCTGTGTTCTTAGCGTTGAGGCATACAGAGGCCTAGGCTAGGTAGTGTAGATGCTAGCCTAGTAGTGGAGATGCTCGCTCTACTTATCACCGTCTGGCCATGTCGAATGACGCCTGAGAGGTTAGCTACCTACTTGAAAAGTGAGGAACTATAAGTCTGTGTCAACATAGAAATTTCTTGTGCGTGATCATGGGTGAATCATAGCATAGCATTCATGGCCATTGCATTATGTTGCATACACAAGATCCTTATCGTATAAGTTTGTATGGGCACTCTTATACGATGAGTTACTTTACTGTTGAGCCGATCCTCAACTTATATGTCTGTATGGGCATTCATATAAGTTGAGTTACTTTCTGTTGTAGCTTTACACTTTCATAATATGTTATAGATGATAAAACTGCTAGGGCAAATGGTTTGCTCATTTATTGTGCTGCTATATACATTGATTACTGATCACTCTATACAACTTGTTTGTACTTTTGCTTTATATAAATATATTGTACCCTGTTCCTTTCTCTGCCCGGTGCCGAGGAGTCGCTGGGGGAGTGGATATGATAGCCGCTTAGTCTTTTATGACTAACAGTTGCTACGTGTTCCTTTTTAGGAGGAAATCCCCGCAGGTGGAGAAGTAGCAGGTTTTGCAACAGGACAGCCAGGCTAGGACGACAGGGCCTTAAGGGATGGTACTGTCGCTTCCGTCAGTGACTGATGTGAGTCTTTGAGAGACTTTTGATGTAGACCCTTTTGGGCAAGATTTACTCGTACTCTGATAGTAAAGAAGCTTGTTGTAGCTTCTTTTATATATTGTACTTTTGTATTATATGATTATGTGTGGATTTGGCTTCTTTTTATATATTTGGTTGGGTTGGCAATGTTTGATATTGGTTATAGCCTGGCAGGATAGGCGTCTTGTGGTACAGGTTAGCCCGAGTGCTTGAGCTACTGCAAGGCGGCTGTTCTGGGCATAAGACTCCCCTCGTGTCATGTCTTGTGTTCCGGGGGGGTCTTACAGATAAGGCGTGAAGGTACCATGATTAAAAATAAGGTCAGAAATACAGTGGTTCGACTAAAGGCCAGTTTACTTAATACATTTATGTGGCTGCCAGTGATTGAGGAAGAAGATTTGCATGAAGAAATAGATTTCTACAGAGCTCTTTCTTTCTGTGGTTTATCTAGAAGGACAACTTCAATCCAAAGAAAATCAATTAATGATGAGGGAAAGCTATTGTCTGACATAATTGGAAAATTTCTATTATGCAAAGTTGGGTCACATGACTATGTGTCCAGTGACATGTTCATGCTTCTAGCAGTTGTTATTTATAGGAAAAGGCTGGATTTGGGAGTGGTTCTATTTGATAAGATCAAGGAAAGTATCAATGCACCAAACTTTGGAAGGATTCTTAAGTTATATCTGAATCAAGTTAATAGGAATGAGTTTGATATATCCTATGGAATGCCCATACATCATTTGAAGAAGATAGATTCCTCCATATTCAGTAGATGGGAGAGAAGAATTCCCAAGTAGGGTGGGATGAGAGAAGTTATATAGGAGGAAAAGTTTATTGATGATGAGAGATTTCCATCTCAAGACCCTAATGAAGCACCAGAGAACTTTGGTGCAGCTGCTGAGGGGGAGAACTTCATTTTAGTGAATGTTGAAAGTCTGCTAGACCTTTCTAATCTAGTTCCTATCAGTGCAGATGTTGTAGAGACAATGGTTCAAGAAAATATTCAGGCTGATGATGTTCTAGATGATGATGTTGTTGTTCAAGATGATGGTGCTGTTGTTGATGATAATGATGTTTTTGCTGTATTTGCTGATGAAAGTGTTCCTTGTGAGAAGGAGTATGTTGCTGAGTCTAAGGGGTAGTCACTGGATAAAGACTCACTCCAAGAGGACCTCCATGGTCAGAGGATTTATGTTGAGGGGGAGGACTTAATAGTGCTCTCTAAGGTTGTCAGAGTGACTGTGGCAAAGTCTCCTACCCAAGAAATAGTCTTTCCCTAAGGATCTTCATGGGGGAGCTCAGTCTAGCAGTTTCAAGACAAATGTTGACAATGTCGATGTTTCCAAGGATGAGGTTATAAGTGCCCTCCTTTTGAAAGTTCACTATTAAAGTCTATTGAAGAAATGCAAGCCAAGTAAAAAGACCACTTTGGCTATTCTCTGAAGTAAGTTTATGGCAAGGTGGCAGAAGTGGAAAAATATTTAACTTATGACCTAGCTCAGGTAAACCACAACATGGATAAGTTTCAAACTTCTCTGATTGAATGGCTAACAAAAGGTGGTAAGTGATGAGTCCTCTTTATATACCTATTTTCGGACTCATCTAGGCTTATTTTCTTGTCTTTGCACACCGTTTAGCGTCATTTGCACTCCTTTTGGTTCGCTACGGTTTTCCACGTCTCGTGCACTCTTTTAGCCTATTTCTGTGAGTGTGTGTATTTCCCTTTTTGCTTGCATATTATTTATGTCTGTGACTGCCATGATCGACATCCCGTCCAGTTTTCCTGCAGGTTCTGGGATCGTGTGGGCGTCCGGGATAGGACATTCACCATTTTTGGCAAAGGAGTCAATGGTCGTGCGTTTTTACCCACGCACGATCATCGACCTCTTTGGCGCACGATCACTGGTCGTGCGCAGTCTTGACCTCTTCTGTGAAAGTTCTGTCCCGGCATATCGCACGATCATCAGCCATACCGCGCACGATCACTGCTCGTGCGCTGCCGGTCGTGCGCAGTCACACCTTCTTTTTCCACTTTTCTGCCTCCATATCGCACGAGCACAGGCCATACCGCGCACGACCACTGGTCGTGCGCCTGTGATCGTGCGCGCTGTTTAAATCTGTTTTCTATAAATAGCGCAGGTCCGCCCTAATTTTGGGATCGATCAAATCACGCGATTTTTCCGCCGTTTCTCGTCCCGAACGAGGGTTTCCGCCGTCTTCCTCCATCTCCCACCTTAGGGAGGGGCTCCGGGCAAGCTTTCAACGCCAAATCAACGCCGGAGCATCCTCTCGGCCTCCTCCTTCATCCTCAAGCTTCAAGCGGAGTTTTGACCGAGCTTTCTCCATCAAGCAAGGAAGGGCCGGAGCCGCAATCTACGGATCATTTCAACGAAGAAGACGGGTCCATTGGGAGTGAGTGACAGCCTCCTCTACCCCGGACGCAGTTGAGGACCGAGCTTGGACTCGGATTGACAACCCGGGATTCCAACCGTGAACCCTCAACAAGGCTTCGGATTCGGTCGATTCGCACACCTCTTCCTCTTGTTGTTGTTAGCTTAGTTATTCTCTTTGTATTGATGAAGAATGTTTATTTGTAGTTAACTTTTACTCTAAATCATGTCTATGTGATTTGTGTTTTCGTTATTTATTTACTTGAGGTGCGCCTTATTATTCCGCCATCCCTCCACCCTTGCCGCACTAGCAATTGCTAGTGGCGTGCGTTGTGAAGAGGTGCTTACGACCCTCATTCCGCCGTTCTCTCCACCTCATCCGCTAGCCTACTCTTCCATCCGCCAAGCGATTCGGTGCATAGCGGCCCGTGTAGTTTCCATCCCGCCTGGCGAAGCATCGCATAGCGGCGTTGCATAGGAGTAGTTGTTAGATTTTTACTTTATTTTCCACAACCACCAAAACCCCCATCGTTACCTTCGCCCCGAGGACTTCAATCTCAAGTCCTCCTCGACATTAACTCATCCCTTACTGTGTTCCTCAAGAGACCGACACTCGGGGATTTATTCCCAAACTTTATTACTTGTGCGACCGGTGCGCTTGCCGTTTTCCACGCATCAAGTTTTTGGCGCCGTTGCCGGGGAACACAGTCGTTTGAGTTTTTGAAGAGGTAGATGCGAGATAGTCGCCCTTGTCCATTTGTTCATACCCTGTTTTGTCTTTATTTTAGTTTTTGAAATTGTTTACTTTATTATTCTTGTCCCTTCCTTGTTTTCCTTTTTTTTAATATTGCAGATCCTAGTTATTTTATTCTTGTGTGTAGTAATTTCCGGTAAATATTTTTGTTCGCGATGGATTCTGCTGCCGAGAGTCGTATTATTGACGCTTTGCGGAGATGCATCGATGCCATAGCTGTTTCTAATGCCGAGCACTGTTTTCGGTGTATTCTATGTCAAGGTGTGGGCCATATGTTGAAGGATTGCCCTCGCTTGTGCAAGCCTTCTACCTCTGTGGACGCATCCGTAGCAGTCCCCTGTTCGCGGGAGACTACTATGGATAGGCCTACTAGGGTGTTGCCTGGCCCATACACTGACATGGCGCACCTTGCTCGTTCTTTGCCCGTTGAGATTACGGAAGAATCTCTCGCCGCATATAGTTCCTTCATGGGTTCCTCAACCCCTTTTTACGAGCTTCCTCTGAGTGATCATTCTCACTCGGATGTTAGCCCGCAAGGAGTGGATCGGGAACTCATGGACGATCCTGTATGGGACGATGAGAGTGTTCCGATCGTCGACGGGGTGGCATCTGCGGATGATGTTGCGATGGGGCCTGCGCATTCTATGCCTGATTTTGAGAGCAGCCTTGCCCCTCCGCAATTTTTGCCGGAGTTTTCTACTCCTTTTTCTTGTGAGTCGGCTGATGAGGCCGTTATTGTGGATGATTCGGTGCCCGAGGTTGCGCCGAAGTGGGATGACGATTCTGCTATCTCCGATGGAGAGTGTGGATCTTCGGACCACTATGACGCACCCCGGTGGGACGAGGAGTATTACCTTTCGGATGCGGAGGTTTTCACCTCCCTATCTGACGAGGCGGTCCCCCTTTCCACCGCGGACCTCGAGTTGTCGGATTCCCCCCGATACGACTCGTATGATACCGACGATGATCTTTGTTTGGATCCTGCTGAGAGTGAAGCCGGAGTCACTCTCCCATTTTCTGATTATTTTAGTTCTTCATCTTTTTTATTCCTTGATCCCCCTTCCATATCTGAGCCTATGCGGGTTGATTCTCCGCTGGTGTGCTGGGATGACGATGAGCCTTGTGCTCAAGCCGTTGACTCCTACGCACCTGTGTGGGATGACCCCTTGCTAGGCAAGGATATTTTTTGTGGTGGGATGAGTGAGGACCAGGCCTCCTCATCTTACTTCCTATTCCCTCTGCCTGCGAGGAGCAGGTATGATTATTTAGGCAGAGGAGTAACTGTGCTATCGCCGTATCGGTACCCGTTACCGACACGGATATTAGAACAGTTACCTGTGCACTTTTCTTTTCATAGGCCCATTAGCTAGAACTTTCCTTTTGCTGAATAAGTCGTGCTGGGATGACAATAACCCCAGTGCTTATCTTTCATTTTCTGCATTTTTCTTTTTTTATGTCTAGCTTAGTTTAGTATTTCTTTTTGTATATTTTTCTTTTGTTTTTGCGGAGCTCACCCCTGCAGGTATTCATGGATACTACGCATTGGCGGGGTTGTGATTCTTCGTATGGCGGGCTTGCTCCTAGTTTTCACGCGTCTTCTGGTATGCTCACTAGCTGAGCATTGGGTAACCTCTTCCCTTAGCTCTTTTTGATTTAAATTTCTCTATCATTTGATGTGTTGTTTAGTTTAAGTCTGGGGGAGAGCATGTTTACCTTTTGCACGTGCACATTTCTTTTGCATACTAGAAGGTTTTCGTATTTTATTTTGTTTATGTTCATTGCATCGCACACCACTGCACCCATATGAGCGCGAGCTTAGCGGTTTGCGTGTCATGAGTTGAACCTGTATCTTTGTTAGATTTGGAAAATTTATGTGCTAGTTCAGGATTGCGCGACGGAGTAAAATGTTGGCCTTGCTGTGTTTCTAGTCAACTGCTCTCGTTTTGTATAGAAATTTGAGTAGATTTAATTTTTCTGTATGCTTATAGCTTTATATTTTTCTATCTGCGTAAATTCTTTTTTATTCTACTCAAAAGTTGGTGAATCCGGTGTGAATCAAACGGTAGCGTAGGAATGTGTGTAGCCGCCACTAGACTCGTATTGCTTGAGTCGGGAGGAAGGATTACCTTTCTCGGTTGCTAAGAACTTGCCCCAAGCTATTCTTGAAGCATTGGTACACGGTTAGTCTAGCGTGAGAGTGATGTAGGCCATCTTTTGGCCCGGTTGAGCTTTGTACCGTTCCTAACGTCATATCCTCGCTAAGCCCCGTTGTGCCTACCCTTCTTTTGATTCAGCTCCACCTATATTTCACCAAAGCCTTATAGCCTATCCTAGTTGCACACCCAAGTCGAGCTTAGTGTTTTATATTTTCATGTTGGGTTGTGATGTGGTGTTATTATTTGTGAAAATGTGGAAGTGCTTCCAAGTTATATCTGCTGAAATTGTGAAAATAAAAAGATGAAAAAAAGAAAAGATAAATATTTGAAAAAGAGAAAAAGAGAAAAGAAAAAGAGAAAGAAAAAGTTTGATTGAAAATCTTTATTTGAGATGATTTGAATTTGGAGTAGGCGGTGCACACACCCATTTAGTAAAAGTTAAGTCTGGGGGTGTGGTGCACCCGTATTTATTTTGTGGGCAGCGGGTACTAGTTTTGTACGTTAGCTCTTTTGGGTTAGGTGCATAGCCGTCATGTTTATCTTTGCTTTCCTCACCTAATCCCAAGCCCCGTTATTATCCTAAAGTCCTACGGACTTGCGCTTGAGTTGACTAGTGCCGTGGAGAGAGTGCGAACGGGCAAGCTTATGGTTTCCGACATTGGTGGATTCCTTTGGGGGTAATCTTGAGCCCCGGTCTTCGGCAATGCTCACCTTAGTGGCCTGTCTACTTTCTTCCAGCGTAGGACCGGATGATTCACCGTGATTCTACTTTTGAGTAGTAATAACTTTTTGATACGCATTGTGAAAAATATAAAATATTTTGTATACTTAAAAATTTCCTCTACTTTATTTTTTATGCACGCGAGCATGCGACTTCGCATGGTACTCCGTTTTGCAATTTCTTTGTTAGCTAGTTCATTTTCCCTGTCTGCTTAGGTTTTGTTTGCTCGGGACGCGCAAACGGTTAAGTCTGGGGGTGTGATGAGTCCTCTTTATATACCTATTTTCGGACTCATCTAGGCTTATTTTCTTGTCTTTGCACACCGTTTAGCGTCATTTGCACTCCTTTTGGTTCGCTACGGTTTTCCACGTCTCGTGCACTCTTTTAGCCTATTTCTGTGAGTGTGTGTATTTCCCTTTTTGCTTGCATATTATTTATGTCTGTGACTGCCATGATCGACATCCCGTCCAGTTTTCCTGCAGGTTCTGGGATCGTGTGGGCGTCCGGGATAGGACATTCACCATTTTTGGCAAAGGAGTCAATGGTCGTGCGTTTTTACCCACGCACGATCATCGACCTCTTTGGCGCACGATCACTGGTCGTGCGCAGTCTTGACCTCTTCTGTGAAAGTTCTGTCCCGGCATATCGCACGATCATCAGCCATACCGCGCACGATCACTGCTCGTGCGCTGCCGGTCGTGCGCAGTCACACCTTCTTTTTCCACTTTTCTGCCTCCATATCGCACGAGCACAGGCCATACCGCGCACGACCACTGGTCGTGCGCCTGTGATCGTGCGCGCTGTTTAAATCTGTTTTCTATAAATAGCGCAGGTCCGCCCTAATTTTGGGATCGATCAAATCACGCGATTTTTCCGCCGTTTCTCGTCCCGAACGAGGGTTTCCGCCGTCTTCCTCCATCTCCCACCTTAGGGAGGGGCTCCGGGCAAGCTTTCAACGCCAAATCAACGCCGGAGCATCCTCTCGGCCTCCTCCTTCATCCTCAAGCTTCAAGCGGAGTTTTGACCGAGCTTTCTCCATCAAGCAAGGAAGGGCCGGAGCCGCAATCTACGGATCATTTCAACGAAGAAGACGGGTCCATTGGGAGTGAGTGACAGCCTCCTCTACCCCGGACGCAGTTGAGGACTGAGCTTGGACTCGGATTGACAACCCGGGATTCCAACCGTGAACCCTCAACAAGGCTTCGGATTCGGTCGATTCGCACACCTCTTCCTCTTGTTGTTGTTAGCTTAGTTATTCTCTTTGTATTGATGAAGAATGTTTATTTGTAGTTAACTTTTACTCTAAATCATGTCTATGTGATTTGTGTTTTCGTTATTTATTTACTTGAGGTGCGCCTTATTATTCCGCCATCCCTCCACCCTTGCCGCACTAGCAATTGCTAGTGGCGTGCGTTGTGAAGAGGTGCTTACGACCCTCATTCCGCCGTTCTCTCCACCTCATCCGCTAGCCTACTCTTCCATCCGCCAAGCGATTCGGTGCATAGCGGCCCGTGTAGTTTCCATCCCGCCTGGCGAAGCATCGCATAGCGGCGTTGCATAGGAGTAGTTGTTAGATTTTTACTTTATTTTCCACAACCACCAAAACCCCCATCGTTACCTTCGCCCCGAGGACTTCAATCTCAAGTCCTCCTCGACATTAACTCATCCCTTACTGTGTTCCTCAAGAGACCGACACTCGGGGATTTATTCCCAAACTTTATTACTTGTGCGACCGGTGCGCTTGCCGTTTTCCACGCATCAGTAAGACCATCGACCATTCAATCAGGAGCATTGGTCGAGTATACAATGATACAACTTATCTATCTAAATCTCATGATGCCATGATACATTCCCATGATGTGAGCATGCATCATGTTGATTGGAAGATGGGAATTTGCAATGCAGACATAATCCAAACCCTAATTTCAGAAGTCATATAGGGGGATGGAAGATTACAGAGAAGGATGAGCGAGCTAACTTGAGAGGTGCGTAACAAAATGCACATGGCCAATGTCTACTCATATCAGAATATAAAGTGGTTACATGAAGAATTGACAGGGAAAGCTCCAGATCAAGCTCCACCTGTTGAGGTTGAACAACCTGCTGTAGGTGAAGAGTTCCAAGCTGAAGGGGCAGAGTATTTTGAGAAGCATTCTGAAGGTGGAGTGTATGTCCCTCCCGAGGAATACACTCTACTATGGTCTGATGCTACTGAGGAAGAGGTAGAGATCCATGGAGAATCTTCTCAACCTCCTCAAAAGAGAAGAAGGTATGGGGAAGGTCCTTCTGCTAAGAGATCTGAACATAATAGAGAGAACAAAGAATTTACTGAAGTTTGGAGTCCCATTTCCAAAGGGATCATTTTAGATACTTTTAGTTTAGTGGATGTGGCTAATAAAGATAGAAAGCTATACTACAGAAGAGAAGAATGGGACAAGTATGAAATTTTAAATATGAAGAGGAGGCTACACTTCAAAAAGAATGGAAGAGAAAATCCTGATGCTCCTCCTCCACTGCAGAAGCCATATGGTTATTTTGACAGGAAGAATGAAAAGAGCAAGGGGCAGCAATAGTGGAATTTTATTTCTAACTCTGTGAAATATAGTGAGAATAGTGAATGCTCATAAGACATTTTTTTATAAATATTAATGTTTTGAAGATTTATTTTTACTTGCAATTCACTGTGCAATTTTCTATGTTTCATATTTATGATTATTCTCTGTGTAATTTAGCTTAGTATATAAGGTTCTAACTTCTTCAAATATTCGGAGATTGTTGGGTATTATATCTGTAATAGCCCTGATTTGAAGAAGTCCCCCTTGACCTAAGATGAATTGAGATTGAATTTAATGTTGTATTCTAGTTATGTACTTGCAGGATTCTTATTTCTTAGTACAAACTAATGTCGGATTACAATGGGTCATAAAACACAGGACTATGCAATGTAATTACTCGTTATGTAGGACATAGTGTTAACTCATGTGTAATATCTCTATTGGGGTGTACTTCATCTCCAAATGCAAGAGAAGAATTAAGGAAGGGATGCTTGCTGAGTTCAGGACAGTAAGAGTTTTCCTAAGTAAAATTCATCGAGTACTCATATGAAGACTCATGTCATTCATCGAGACCTCACGTGAGCACTCGTGTAATTCATCGAGTTTACTCAGGAAGTTTCTGAAAGACTCAGAAATCGTTCTGTTTTGGCTAAGTTATATTTGTTGAGTGATCTATTGATCTCTCGTGAATACTTGACGAATTCGTCGAGTATTCTCGAGATGTCATGTGAACACTGAATAGAAGTTTTATTCTGATTCAATTTTCAACCAAGTCTTTTTTGTCGAATGGATTTGAGTAATTCGTCAAACAATTAAGTAGTTCGTCGAGTGTTCTGGAGATGTCACGTGAAGGCTCAATGAATGGACTTAATAGGTTTTAAATTTGAATTCTATGATGGCTTTCCTTTAGAGCACCGGTCATGTAAAATACACATGGAGATCCGTCCTGAGTTTTGTTCTAGCCGTTAGGAGAGGAATCTCTATATATAGTTAAGTGTTAAAATCAATGAACCCTAATCATGAACGAGCTAGTAAATTCACAGGTTTTCTTCTGCCGGCTAATACAATAAAGCACCCGAAAGTTATTGTCACCGACCTCTAGAAATCACGATTCCTCTTGAAGAAAGTTTCAACCAGATCTCTGCTCCCAAATTCTTCAAGAATATCTCCAAGATCAAGTCGATTCTCAGATCAGATCAAGCTTTCAAGTCTTCACTCAAGTCTTCTCCTTCTACATTTATTTCAAGATTTACATTCCAGCAAGGAAGAAGATTGAGTCTCTAAGATCCGAAGAAGATTGTTATTGCAATCTACTTTGTTTTGTAAAAATCACTTTTTACAACTCTTGCAGGAAGTTTCACTTCTAAATCTTGTAGATCCTAATTTAGAGATCGAGCGTATAAGAGTTTATTCTCTGAGTTTTTGTAGGAGATGTTGTCTCCAAGCTTGTAGGAGTTGAAGAATCCAAGGTGAAAGATTTGTTATAATCTGAGATTGGTGAAGTAGCCGAGTCTAGTCTAGAGTGCTAGATAGGTGAGACGGGAGAGTGGATGTACCTATTTTGGGGAACCAATATAAATCCTTGTGTTTGTGCTGTGTTTATTCTCTGATTCTGTGCGCTTATTTTTAAAGTATTCTAATTCCGCTAAAAGCCACAAGATTCACCTATTCACCCCCTCTAAGTGATTTAGGTAGACAAATAGATACTTTCACGTTGCTCCTCTTTGTTCTCCACTCTCTACTATTTATCACCTTCCCCAGCGGCTACAACCCGCTAGGAACTCACCTCAAATTCTATAGGAAATAAAACTTTAGATCCATGAGAAAGTTTGAAAGGGTTCTCTCCCATTATCATATTGGGTGTGGTCCTCAGAGTCCAAAGGACTGAGGGAAGTTGCTCCACCCAATTACCCTTCAGGTTCTTCACTTTATTTTATAGTAAATTCATGATCACCTTGTTTTTTACATCCACCTGCCCATTGCTCCTCAGGTAATGAATCGATGTGAAGCAGAGGTCAATGCCCATGAGTCCGCAGAAGCTGACGAACTTGTCGCTTGCAAACTGTGGCCTATTGTTCGTGATTATTGCTAAAGGAAGTCTGGGTCTGCATATCAGCTCCCCACATATGAAATTCTTTACTTCCTGTAAAGTCATTTTGTTCAGTGCCTTTACCTCCAACTTTTTGGTAAAGTAGTCAATCATGACCAGGAGGAACCTCCTTTGCCAGTAGCCTGAGGAAAACGACCTACCAGATCTAACCCACAAATTTCAAAGGGATACTATGCCATAATTATTTTAAGTCTTTGGGTTAGCAGGAGCTGGAACGGGTCAAAGTGTTGGCATTTCTGGCATTTTTTCACATACTCTGTCGTATCCCGGCTGATAGTCATCCAGAAGTAACCTTTCCATAATATCCTTTTCTAGAAGATCTGGCTCCTAGAGTGACTCCCGCACTCCACTAAGTAGATCTCCTCAAAGACCCTCGGGACCTCCTCCTCTACAATACACCTTGCTAGGAGCTTCGATAGAGTATCATGATATAAATCCCCTTTGTGAAGCGAGTAGTAAGTAGACATGCACTTGAACCTCCTTTTATCTAAGACCCCTTCCGAGAACCTTCTGGAGGTTAGGAAAATGATGAAGGGGTCCATCCACGAGGGCCTCCGGTCTATCTCAATCAGCTCCCCTCCTTGATGTATGGCCGAAATAACTCGGTCATCATTCTCCTTATTTTAGGACAAAACATGGCTAGATGATCTTCCTAGCCGCTTTATCCTTGAGGAACATGTTGTATAAAGAAGGCGTGGAATAACCCAATAAGGCTCTTGAACTTCAACATGTGTGGTTGGAGGGCCAGCTCCCTTGTCTCGAACTCCCCCTTGATCTGGGATGCTATTACAATTGAATCCGTGGAAAACTTTGCATCATGAACTCCCAACTCCTGAGCTAGACAAAACCCTGTTATCATAGTCTTGTACTCTGCCTTGTTATTCGTAAGGAGGAAATGAATGTTAATCGCCTGACCAATAACGGTTCCTTAGGGATTTTCTAGGACCACTCCCACTCCAAATGAGTTCCTTCCTGATGCTCCATCTACGTGAATCTCCCAATCTACCAGATCAGGTAGCCCAGACTCTTCTACTTCGACCACATACTCTTCTAGGAAGTATACTACTATCTGTGCTTTTATTGCCAACCAAAGGATAAAAGAGATCTTGAATTCACTTGGCTCCACTAACCATTTAGCCAGCCTCCCTGAGTATCTCAATTTCTCCATGATCTTGTGCTCGTGGGGGTGAGGGGGGTGGTCAATTACTAACCTGATTGAGTGTGCCAGGAAGTATGACTTGAGTTTTTATGCCGAGTTGATCTGGGCAAAAGCTAACTTTTCGAGGATGGGGTATCTGAGCTTGAATTTGCTCAGGACCCTGCTGATGTATTTGAAAGTCTTTACTAAGGGTAGTTAACACCTAGGGGGTTAATATATTTGTTTTGAGTCTTTAAAATCTTTTCTAGTTAGAGCTTGATTTGTTTTTAGGTTATATATTTGCTTTCAAGATCACAGAAAACACACAAAATTTATAGTGGTTCTCCTATCTAGGGTACATCCACTTCCCCCTCACCTATCTAGCAGTGTGCAAGATTTAGCTAACTCCTTTTTTATACTCAGCTCCTTGATCTTACACTTTATATCCCTCAGGATCTTACAACTCAGAGTGAGCCCCACTCCTATAACTCAGACAGCTTCTAGTCCTACCTAAGTTCCACTCCTGGACCCTACAACTCAGAGTTCACAAACTCCTAACACTCAGAGATCTAGCTGATAGCCTACCTAAGATCTTTACCAAGATCCTACCTCAGATCCACTCCAGGAACTTCAACTCAAAGTTCACAAACTCCTATAACTCAACCTTTATAAATTAGGCTTACAACTCTATCTCAGAGAGATCCTACTGATTTGATTAAAGGTTTGAATGAAATGACTCTAGAGGTAAATATCTGAGTCCTCTTCCTTGACTGTGTTGTAAATAGTCCCTCTTCTTCACAATAATAAGAATATATTTCTTCAGATGTGGATTAGCTTGTGCAATATAGAACTTCTATAGAGCTCTGCTTCTTCTTCAAGCTTGAGAAGATTTTCTGTTCTGTGTTGCAGGCTTAAAGATGAATAGAAAATGCTTTAGCTATGCTAGCCGACTTTTGCGATAGTTAGGGTTTTTTATATTTGCAAAAATTTCTTCATGAAATTCTTGAGACAAAAGTCTTGGTGAAAGAATCACCATCTTCCCTTTTATATCTCAGCAACTATAATGACTATATCCTTCTTTGGTAAGTGGCATGGTCCGCTTTAATGGCAGATTCATTTCAGGATATCACTACCCAGACAACCTGGCAAACTTTGTCTGTTAGCGCAAGATTTGTGTCGATTTTAATTTAAGGATGACGATAACAACTTTGACTCGGCGCCAAAAACACTTAGAACAATTTCAGATTTAGTACAAGCGTTGAGTGATGCCTTGTGACGCAATGACTTGATGCATTAAGTGTAACCTTATATCTCAATGTACTAGAACTTTAACTGATATCTGCAGAAGTTTTGAGTGACAAGCCTTCCCTCAATGTTAAAACACTTAGTAAAATTCAGACTATCTTCAGAGCCATTGAGTGAGCCTTCTTCACTCAATGCTTTTGTACTTTGACAACTAATCAGAGAAGGCGTTGAGTGAGAGTCCATCACTCAACGCTTTTATTCTTGGCAGTTTTTTTCAGATGAAGGTATTGAGTGAACATCCATCATTCAACCCTTCCTGACTGGGCATCATTTCTGATGAAGGCGTTGAGTGAACGTTCATCACTCAACGCTTCTAGACTTAGAAATATTTAACTGTACAGGCTTTGAGTGAATTTCTATCACTCAATGCTTTTGTACTTAACCAAATTTTACTTCATCTTCACTGTGGCTTTGAGTGACTGGTTATATGTCGATGCTTTTTTGCCTACAGCGTTGAGTGATGTGTACTCTATCAACGTTTTTATACTTAGGCAATATTCAGCCTCTCCTAAGTATACTAACTTATTTCCCGCCAATCCTCTGACATATTGAACTTGTCTAATCACTGAATAATAGACATCTTGCATATATGAACTTAGATAAATATCAAATACATGATTGTGTATATTATTGACTTGTGTGCCTTCTTTAAATCTGGGACATTGTGATCAATGGACCCAATAAACTCCCGCTATTTGAAGAAGTCAGAACCCTAGTCAATGATATACACTAACTCACAAAAACAAGAATAATTGCACAGATAAAGAGCTAAAAATGGCACACACAGACAAATTGAAATATCACAAACATGATAAATAAAAATCGTAGTGTGCCTACAATAATTGTTCATTTTCCACTAACCCTAAAGAACATATTGCATATTTCATAGTTAGGTTTCAGGTTCCTTAATGACAATGCCCTTGCTAGATCTCTTCCCCAATTTATCTCCAGTCTCATTCTTCTTTTGCCTCTGTCTCTCAAAGTAGATATAGGGCTTGGGAAAGTATCTGCTTGACTCTAGAGCATCCATCTGAACGGTATCAACTTTCTTATCTTTTCTGAATTTTCTTCTCACTTCTTGCTTCTCAAACTTGGCTCATTCAATTGAACTGATAAGTTTGGCCCTGTCAGTCTCGTTATCTTTAATTTGATCCTTGGGAGATAAAATGATAGTACTAGATTGACTACTCCATAGTTCAAAATCTGGTCTAGTCTCCATCTCTTCTCAGTGTCTTTTCTTGCTCTGTCTGGCTTCCTCTTCCTCATTTGCAATAGACTTGCCTTTGGCCTTAGACAACTGTTGAGTAGTGGGACTGAATCCAGGCACAGTAACAGCTATATCACCAACTGATTCTCCCCATCTTCATGAATTACAGGCTCATTGTATATGATATGATCAAGGCCCAATGCCTCTATAATAACATTTGAAGTCATTATAACATGATCTACACTAGCCTTTATCATTGAACTCTGCCCTTTATGCCTTCTTCAGAGTCTACATTGCCCAGAGAAGTGGTCTTGTGAGCAAAATGACGGACACATGCAGTAACAACATTCTTTACCTATAGCATGTGATCATCTAAGAATTAGGTGCAAGCATCCATTCTTCTTTCTAAAATAATCTTGTTGTTTTCAGTTATGCCTTTGGTTACCTCACGAACTATCTTCATATTTTATATTGTGATGCATTGGTTCTCAATAGTATCCTTCTGCTTCTTTTCTAAGGTATCTAGCTTGTTGATAGTATAATCCACAGTTGGAGCAGCCCTCTTGAAGAATGCCACTTTGTTTTCCCTCAGCAGATTCACTTCAAATTATATGGATTTAATATCAATAGATAGATTTTGACTCTGTTCTTTGATTGAATCAACCATATATAGCTCAATTTGCCTCCTCTGCTCATCTAACAATCCTTTTAATTGAGCTAGAAATGAGGCAGGCATGTCCACATTCAGGAGAGTAGCCCTTGTGATATTAGCTTCAGCACTATCCTTCCTTATCTCTTATCTCAAGTCAGAGATGGCTACTTCATATTCAGAAGAGTACTATGGAATGTCAACAACATGAGTAGAATCTTCTTTTTCATGCACTTCAGCTTCAGACATTACTTGATCTTCTTGAGAGTCTTGATCATAAAGGTCAATAACAGTATCACCAACTAGAGCAGGGAGCTCAAAGTGAGTCTCCCCCTCAACTATATCATCAGTTACTGGAACTTGAAGTCGATCATCTGCTATTCTATTGTCATCCTCTGACACAATCTCCCCCTATATAGGAGCACCGTCATAAAGTATTGGTGAGTCATATGGAATTTGCTCTATTCTCCCTTGTAGATTTTTCAGAAAGGAGTCAATCTTTTCCAATTGACCTCAGTTTGTAAGCTATGCTCCCCTCTGTAGGAGCAACATATATTTGGGTCTCCCCCTGTGCAGCATCATAGATTCTTTCCAATATCCTATTGCAACATCTTCAACAATTTCCATGGTTGCATCTCCTTCAACATCAATAGGAATCATAGATGCAGGAACAGCCTTTGCAGCATGCTATGAGGAGATAAAAACTTGTGCACTTACCTCCCTTCTTTTATCTTTAGTTGATTCAGTTAGATTTTGATCATGTGGCTCAATATCCCTGCTATCATAGGAATTGCTTCATGAGCTTTAATCAGATTTTAGAACTACCTTCTTCTTCTTTTTCAATATGGCTAAGGGTGATGAATCAATAACCTATCTCATCTATCAAACATCCTTATATCCATCTTCCTCATGTGATGGATTTTTGCTCCTAGCCTCAAGTTCAGCATCCCTGGAGCAGAGTTTAGAAGAAAAAAAGATAGTATCCTACCCAGATTGGGTTCAGAAATACACTCAACAACCCTCTCCAATATCACAGTACCCCAGTTAGTTTTCATTGTAAGAATAACTCTAGTCATCAACTCAAACATCTTCTTTGAAATTTTATCATGAGACCCTATCTTACAGATTAGTGCCTTGGATATTATATCTGCTAAGAATTTTCCTTTTAGATTCATTTCCTTTCTTATGATAGATCCAGTGGCGTGCTTAGATAAGGCATACCATTTCAGAGCCTACTTTACATCCTCAAGAAACAACTCATCGACCTTATCAGAATGACCAAACTTGGTCAGTTTCAATGCCTTACTTAATTTTCTAGAAGTAAGTTTAATCTTGTTTCCACTAATTGAGGTTGTTATCTTGGAGGAAGAAGAATCTACTTTGGCATTGGAGTAAAGCTCTAGCACTTCTCTTTTCCAAATGGACCATGGCTCTGACAGTATATATTCTAAGTCTGCGACACTCAGGAGATGAAGAAGTAACTGAAATTCCTCAGGTGCATCCTTGAATCCATTCCGGACAAGTTACGAACCCTCGAACAGGAAGTCAACTCCTTTTGGAGCCATTGAATCAGTGAATCAATGGAGAGAAGGAGAATACAACTCGAGAATACGAGGGCAGGAACACAGAGAGACGAAAACAACTAAGGAAATATGTGTATTATCCTAGGCACACATTTCTTTTTATATTTACCCTATTTGAGAATGTGGAAAGGCACGTACCTATCTTGATTTTCACAATATGATGAATGGCTGTGATTAATCTCGTAAATTTGACTTAGACTGACACATCAGATTATATGCATTGAGTGCACTCGATGCACTTGATGCACTCTATGCACTCGACGAACTCGATGCACCCATCGTCTTGAGCTAACTCAGCGCTCTCAACGCCTGGTTAGTTAACTCAACGCTCTTTCTTGGTATCTTGAAAAACGTTAACCTCCAAATACACATATACATATACATATAATGGAAATGCATTACCATAATAATGCTACTTCAAGTTCAACATGCCCAATTCAAACTTGAAGGTGTTGAACCTGTCTTCATCAAGAGGCTTAGTAAAGATGTCAATCACTTGTTTGTCAGTGGAAACAAACTCAAGGCTGATATCTTCATTCTCAACATGCTCTCTTATGAAATGATACCTAATTTCAATATGCTTGGTCCTACTATGTGAAATAAGATTCTTAGCTATTGAAATTACACTATAAGAATCACAAAACAAAGGGGTTTTACTTATCTTGATATTGTAGTCTTGGAGTTGGTGTTGATTCCTTAGTAGTTGTGCACAGCAACTCCCAGTTGATATGTACTCTGATTCTGCTATGGCGATGGCTACACTGGTCTGCTTCTTGCTGATCCAAGATACTAGCCTTCTTCCTAGAAATTGATAAGTACCTGATGTACTTTTTTTGTCTTCTTTGCAACCTGCAAAATCTGCGTATGAATACCCTATTAGTTCAAAATCATTATTCTTAGGGTACCATACACCAAGATCAGATGTTCCCTTGAGATATCTCAGAATTCTTTTGGCATCAGAGTAATGAGACTCTTTAGGGCAAGCCTGGTACCTAGCACAAACACATGTAACAAACATAATGTCTGGCCTACTTGTAGTCAAATAAATAAGGGAGCCAATTATGCCTCTATATAAGGTTTCATCAACTGGTTTCCCAGTCTCATCCTTGTCTTTTGACATATTTAATCCCATAGAAGTTTTCATTAATGAGGCACTTTCCATACCAAACTTTTTGATTAACTTCTTGGTAAACTTGAACTGTGAAATGAATAGTCCATCCTTTGGATGTCTAACTTAGAGGCCCAAGAAATACTTGAGTTCACCCATACTGCTCATTTCAAATTACCATTGTATACATTTAAGAAACTTTTTGCATAGGCCATCATCAGTAGACTAAAAAATTATGTCATCTACATAAATTTGGACTAGGATTATCTTACCCTTGACTTCCCTTAGTAATACTGTCTTGTCTATCTTTCCCCTTGAGAATTTGTTCTCAACAAGAAAGCTAGACATGATTTTATACCAAGCTCTAGGTGTCTGTTTCAACCCATATAAAGCATTTCATAAATGAAATACATAATCAGGAAAGGTATGGTTGACAAAACCTGATGGTTTCTCAATGTAGACCTCCTCTTTTAGGTTACCATTCAGGATAGCTGACTTAACATCCATCTGGTAGACCTTAAATCCCTTGTATATAGTATATTCAAGGAATAACCACATGGCCTCAAGTCTAGCAACTAGTGCAAAGATTTGATCAAAATCAATACCTTCCTCTTGCTTGTATCCTTTTTCAACCCGCCTAGCTTTGTTTTTGATCATAACACCATTTTCGTCAAGCTTGTTTCTACATATCCATTTTGTTCCTATGACGTTATGTCCATGAGGCTTGGGAACCAACTTACATACATTGCATCTTTTGAACTGGTTCAATTCTTCTTGCATAGCCACAATCCAGAATGGGTCTATGTTGGATTCTTCAAACTTCTTGGGTTCAATCTGAGACATAATGCTTGAATATATTGCAATATTGTGGCGTTTGCTTCTTATTGTTATACCCTGGCTTGCTTGCCCAATGATAAGATTTTTGGGATGATCTCTCAAGTGTATGATAGCTGCTGGCATCCTTTCTTCAGCATCTTGAACTTCAACTTCAGGGTCCTGAAGATCCTTTTCTATTTTTAATCCACCAGGACCTTCTTCTGGAATGATGACACCCTCATCTTTTTCTTATTCAATAGGAGGTGTGTCATTAATGCTTAGCTTGTCCATTTTCAAATCAGCACCTGCAGTTCTAGAATAGCTAGAAAGCTCACTGTGAATCATAAAAGGTTCATCAAACACTACATTAATAGACTCTTCTATAATCCGATTGTTCAAGTTATAGACCATATAGGATTTGTTGTGGTTGCTATACCCAACAAAAATTCTCTCATAGGATTTTGCAGCAAATTTTGTCAGGTAGGACTTCCCATTATTTAGCACAAAGCTTTTGCTTCCAAAGATTCTGAAATAGGCCAGATTTGGTTTTCTGTCTTTCATAATCTCATATGGAGTGTTCTTGTGGTACTTGTTATAGAGGCCCTATTCTAGACATGACAAGCAGTGTTCACAACCTCTTCCCAGAAATATTCTGGGATAATATTATCACAAAGCAAAGTCCTCTCATCCTCTACATGAATTCTATTTTTCCTCTCAGTGATGCCATTTTGTTGGGGTGTTCTTGGAGAAGAAAACTCATAAAAGATCCTTTGCTCTTTGCAGAACTCTATCATGCCTTCAGAAAGAAACTATTTCCCATGGTCACTTCGGATTTTGACTATAGTCCAACCCTTTTCATTCTGAATCTGCTTGACAAAAGTCACAAAGCTACCAAAGGTTTCAGACTTTTTCTTAATAAAGAACACCCATGCAAATCTGGAAAGTCATCAACTATCATAAAAGTGTAGACTTTTCTACCTAGACTATGAATTGGTATAGGGCCAAAGAAGTCCATATGCGGAAGGTAGAAATACCTCTCAGAATCTTTGGACCCAATGCTTTTAAAGGAAGCCTTTGTATGTTTTCCCTTATGGCATGTAGAGCAAATGCCATATTTAGTGCATTTCAAATTGGGTCCATTTATGACCAACTCTTCACAAAAGAGCTTGTTGATTTCCTTGTAGTTCATATGAGTAAGCATCTTGTACCATTGCATAAAAAAAAATCTTTCTCATTTGCTACTAGGAACACAAGAGAATCTGAATCTATATGAAGGAAATTTAAACAATAAATATTTCCACTCCTACTGCCTGATAGAATGATCTCTTGTTCACTTGCTCTTTTGATTAGACAATTATCCTTGTGGAAGACAATGACATAGACAATGACATAGAGTTGGCTTATGCTAATCAGATTGTGTTGCAATCCTTCCATATAAGCCACTTTTGTGATAGAGACTATGCCATTGGTGATCATACAATAGCCTTTAATAAATCCTCTGCCTGAACCACCAAAAATTAATTTGGATCCATTCCTCACTATAGTGTAGTCTTTCAGATGGCCCCTTGTTCCAGTCAAGTGCATGAAATATGTTGGAAATGATGGCCAACCTTAGAGAGTGGGGTGAATAATGTTTTACGATTTAATTACAAATTCGAATAGTGTTATCCAGGAAAACTAGTTCTGGATGCTACCATGGGGTACTAGCTTGATAGCGCGCGGCAGTAGGTCACATACCTCAGTTTTTTTGGAAAAATTTCTCCTTGGAGATGCACACACCCTTAAGAGATCTACTTGAAAATAAGCATGACGTCACATGTAGAATGAAGAGCAAATAATAATTTTATTCAATAAGAAATGAAAGTGGTTTACAATTATAAGAAACTAGATCTCCATGACGCCGGAGATCGGAGGAGGTGAAATTCAAATTTCTTTTTGGTTTCTATATTGACCCACTACTTGGACCAGTTGGATCTCTCCCTTTCCCTCCAAGAAAATTCTTCGAGCTGGCTCTTCGCCTTCACACAGGGAAGTTTCTTAGAGCCCCACTAGATCACCCAATCTAGATGTCCCTTCCCAGGGATGATTTCTCATGAAATCCTTCGTTGAGTAGTGCATGACCGGTGCTAACGATTTTCGTTTTGTTGCAACTGATCAACTTCTCTTGGTCGTTGTTGTCCTTTGTTTGTCGGAGATCTTCGTGACTAAACGGGAGGGAGACGGCTTTATCTTCTTTCAATGGAGATGGTGGAATGCTTCTCAGAGGTGTCAAACAAACCCTAAAATAAAATTCTGTCTCTCTTCATTGAAGGAACAAAATCCTTTTATACGTCTTTGAAAAATAGGCTACCATCGGCAGTAAGACTAGCGTCTGGCGGTAGGTCGTTGTGCGTTGATGTGACTGCTATCTCGCGGATTTTGAAAAATATTCTAAAAAGATATTTTCCTACTTTTTTGTGCTAGCGCGGTGCGGTACCCAGCTAATGTCTGGCGGTAGCGCAATCTTCTCGATGAATCCATCTCGACGAACGTTGAGAGAACTAGCGCTGCGAGGTAGGAAGCTAGCGCCATACGGTAGGTCACCTAACGCATGTCCTGGTTTAATCCCTAAGCTAGTGCGGGCGGTAGAGCTGGCGCCACACAGTAGGTTCTTGAGCGCCCATTCAGATTAATTCAAGGCTAGCATTCGGCCGTAGCGCTAGCGCACGGCGGTAGGTCGCAGAGATGAGTTATTTTATTATTTTGAACCTGTAAACCTGCACACAACACCAAACACAGGTGTGATCAAATACAATATGAGATTTGTTATTGTAAAACTAAAAAGATGTGAGCTATAGACTCCAACAAACTCTCCCTTTTGATAATATCAAATCCCGTTCATGAGATATAATAGTTGAAATACATGATAAAGTGCACATAAGAAATAGTTGTGAAATAGTCAGGTTTCAGGGTACTTATGACTCTCCCTACAAACGTGCTCCCCCTATATATGTGCTCTATATGCTCTCCCCAAATCTACATGCACACAGTTCAACATGCTCCCCCTACATGTGGTCTTCCGTAACATGATCTTCCCTAACTCATGACTCATGAACATTCTATTCTCTCCCTTTTGATATTACTGAAAGGGGTGGAAAAGATCGAAAAAAAGACTATACGCATGTACTGGAAAAGGATACAGTCAAAATAAGCGTGATAAATAGCTAACAATGCACGTTATAAATTGAATCAAAAGCAAACACAATAGGGGTGACCAAACATAAATCAGAGAATATCATGGGTACAGGTCAAACATATGAGCAGAGTACATAGAATCAAATCATATGAGTTTTCAGAGTAAAAACAATTGGACATCAAAGGTGAAACTAAATAAACAACGATTTGGAGTACAATGCTAGGAGATTTAGAGAGTTAACATAGTGTAACATTGTAAGAGTCAATAATAGAAATCAAGTACTAGTACTTATGTGCTATAGACATGTAATGCAATTTCAGTCCAATTCTTATGCATGGAAGCATTAGATAGAACAATGACATGTGTACAAGTAGCATCAAAAGAAAAACATCTAGTATAAATAGCCTTTAGTATATGTTTTATCTCAATAATTCAATATGCTATCACACGAGAAATAGAGTGAAAAATCACGTCACGTTTCTATCTACTTCATACCAAGACTAGAACAAGGGGCACTAAACTTAAGTTTTAGTCTTTGCACAAGATCGAAACAATTCTTTTGACCAAGGTGTTCATCCTCACAAAGCTCATGAAGAATTATCAGGAGGAGTGTGTAGTGTTTGGGGGTATCCTTGAAACAAGATTTGATAGCATGCATAGCTTATTTTTTTCTCATTTATTTTCGTACTATCATTATTATAGCATTTATTTCAAGGTCCCCGAATCAATCAAAATCTACCCACATAGATAGATACACTTTAACTTGTATACAAAAGACTTGATCACTAGGAATTTGGCCCAAGTTCTAACCATTATATTAGAACATGAACATCATGACAATGCTTATTTAAGTTATTTCTAGTACGGTAGACACAATATCACGGGTTATAATATATAAGCTTAGAATTTTTACACAAGTTCTTTGTCTAGAAATGTGTGAACAATGTAAAGTCATTACGCTACCTAAATCCTCACACATACCTAGAGGCATATTCAACATACATTATCATGTCTAGTAGCACTCAGTAGCTAAGCACCTTTAGATTTGACACATCATGACAAAATTAGACAATGTTTACAGAGATTTACAATCCTAAATCAAACATTGCACGTAATTGTTATGCTCTAGGTTCTAGTCATACGTGTCCTAAGAAAGAGCGATCCACAATTTTTTTATATTTTGGGGTTTTATAATTTTTTTAGTTTTGTTTTTTAAACAATTAAACAAATCAAGCAAAGCAAATGGAAAAATAAGACATGTTTTTGGAGTTTTGAGATTTTTCTTTTTTTATTATTTTTTTATTGTAAGATAAACAAAAGTGAAAAACACAAGCAGAAACACATAAAACAGAACAAATCGAATGAAGTAGAAGATGCAGAACGATCAAGCAGTGAGATCCAAAATGCCCAGTTCTAGTCAAAGTAAAGAAAAGCGAGCCATGGGGAGGGGTTTGTTGTAGATATTAGCTAGTTGATTGTTAGTTCTAATGAAGCTCACTCTCACGTTCCATTTCTTAATGTGGTCCCGGATGAAATGATGATGAATGTCAATATGTTTGGAATGAGAGTGGTGTACTGGATTATTGGTCAAGTCTATGTCACTCTTATTGTCATACCTAAGTTTAACGTTCTTAAATTTTAGGATGAAGTCCTCTAACGTTTGTGACATCCAAAGTTCTTATACGGAACAACTTCCGAAGGCAATATAATCGGCTTCAGTAGTGGAAAGTGTAACTGAGTTTTGTTTCCTACTTGACCATGCAACTAGTGTAGGACCTAGGAAGTCAGGGGTACCACTTATGCTCTTGTGATTGAGTGAACATCGAGCATAATAAGAATCGGAATACCCGTGGAGTGTGAATTAGTGGTGTGAGGGTACCAAAGACCAAGATTTTGGGTGCCTATAAGATACCTAAAGATGTGTTTAACAGCTTTGAAATGATATTCAGGAAAGCAGGTCGGACGACGTGCAGGAGGAAGCTGCTAAGGACCTTCTGGTGGAGCTACCTGTGTCACTAGAAGCTCCAAGTCTTTCTAGCACCGGGGCGGAGGCTTCCGGTTCCGGAAGCAAGTGGAGCATTGCTC
Organism: Platanthera zijinensis; assembly: GCA_039513925.1. NCBI lineage: Eukaryota > Viridiplantae > Streptophyta > Magnoliopsida > Asparagales > Orchidaceae > Platanthera > Platanthera zijinensis. The sequence continues at coordinate 74,160,685 of CM077097.1, forward strand.
CAAGTATGCTCGAGAACAGAGCTGATTTAGAAGAAGCAATGGAGGTGGTGAGCCGTTGTCAAGTTATTCGGAGATCGAAGAAGGCCATCAAGCCACTGGCTCGGTTCAGAGATGGGAACATGGTGATCTTTGTCTCTTATTTCTTTGCAGGCCCTCTGGATGAGCGAGAGCCATCTAACTTTCAAGATGTCACTGGAGTCAATGAGTGGGATGTTGCCATTGATAAGGAGATGGCTGTCCACAGAAGGAATGAGACTTGGGACCTTGAGCCCAAGGTTGATGACATTACTCCTATGACATGCAAGTGGGTGTATAAGCTGAAGAAGAAGGCTGATCAAAGCATTGAGAGATACAAAGATCGGCGTATAGCTTGAGGGTTCTCCTAGTAGTATGGAGAAGACTATGAGGAGACGTTTAGTCCCGTTGCAAAAATGACTTCTGTGCGGGTGGTGATTTCCTTGGTAGCTTGCCGAGGGTTGAGGATGTGTCCGCTTGACGTAAAGAATGCTTTTCTTTATAGTGAAATTGATAAAGACATCTTCATGATTTAACATTCAAGATACGTATCTGCAGATCATCCATGACACGTCTGCAAGCTTAGGAAGGCCCTTTATGGTTTGAAGTAGGCGCCTCGAGCATGGAATTGGAAGATTGCAGAATACCTCTAGTTTTGTTGGTATTTTGCTTTTGATTCTTACTCGAGCGTGTTCGTTAAGAAGAAGGGGGAGCTTTATGTCTTGGTGCTATTATACGTTGATGATATGATCATTACGGGGAACTCTGAGGTGGAGGTAGCTAGGCTCAGGGCAGAGCTAGCTGTTCATTTTGAGATGAAGGATTTGGGTGAGCTCCATCATTTCCTTGGACTCGAGGTGGAGAGGAGAAATATCGGATACTCATTTTCAAAAAAGGCTATGCATAAAGGATCATGCAGCGATTCGGCATGCGGGAGGGGAAGAGTTGCTCTACTCAACTAGATGTTGGCCTAAAGCTTTGACGTGATGAGGGGAGGGTTCTTCCAGATCCCTTGGTGTTTCGGGCTCTGGTTTGAAGTCTTTTCTACTTGACGATTACGAGGCCGGACATTGCTTATACTGTAGGCCGCCTAATTGGTTATATGGTGGAGCCTTGAATGCCTCATCTGTTGGCGGCGAAGAATATTCTGAAGTACGTGAAGTCTACTTCTGATATGGGGATCCTTTATGGGAGTAACGCGAGCTTCAACCTGCATGGTTACACTAATGCTAATTATTGGGGAGACTCAAACGATCAGAAGTCGATGTCTGGTTATGTTTTCATATGTCGATAACCAGACATATCATGGTGCAGCAAAAAATAAGACTCGGTGTCCGTCTCTACTATCGAAGAGGAGTACAAGGTTTCGGCCATGGGAAGCAATCTGTCTTAGGAGGCTAGTAGATGATGTCCATGAAGAAGTGTGGGATCCCACTCTGCTATGCGGTGAAACCGAGAGTGTCGTTAAACAAGTTAACAATCCAGTTTATCATGCGAAGACCAATCATATTCAGATGAAGCATCATTGCCTTCTCCAGATTTCAAGAACAAGGATCAACACACCAGTATTTATAGTGGTTTCCCAATTTATGAGAACATCCACTTTCTCTCCCACCTTTCTAATAGCGTGTTAGTTAAGGCAATCTTCTCCAAAACTTGTTTCAAAGAGCTTACAACTTAGATCCCTCAGGATCTCTCAGGATTCCTCTAAGCCCTGCCTCAGGCCAAAGCCCTACACACTCAGAGTAAACTTTGCTCCTACAACTCAGTGACCCACAAGATTACCTACCTAATGCTTAACAAGAAGCCCTACAGCTCAGGCTAGGAGGTTAGCCCTACACTCAGAGAAACTAAGTCTCATATCTCAGATCTTGACCAAGATCCTACCTCAGGCATATAGGCCCTACCTCAGATCCTCAATAGAATCCTATAACTCGCCTTTATATTATAGGCTTACAACTCAGATCAAAGCTGATCCTAAGAAACAGTAGATATGTGTTGATTAATGACTCCAGAGAAATGATTCTCCGGGTCTTCTTCCTAAACTGAGTAGACTCATCCCTAACTTATTCATAGCACCAAGAGAGTAGATCTTCAAGTAGTTCCTGCTTGTGCTGAGAAGGCAACTGTAGAGCACTGCTTCTTCAAGCCTTTGATATAGTAGTGATGAGAGTTATTGCACTGAAGGTGATCAACAACTTAAGTTTGCTCTACTTCTTCTTCTTACTCAGAAAGTGAGATTTTTGATCTTGTTGTTGAAGAAAGAATGATTCTTCAGTTCTTTATTTCTTCAACCAACCTACTTCTGTCTGTGGTTCACAGACTTGTTGTAAGAATGAGTTCCAGGAAATCTTATGCTTGATTGAGAGGAAGAAGATGACCAAAAAGATTGTTCTGATTTCTCGGTAAATGTCCTTTTATTACTCGTCGTCCAACGACTCTATATGCAGTATGGACTAGCCGGAATTGGTAAATGCAACATATCTTTTGCATTTACTGATGTACTAAAGGCATACATTGCCATTTGTCATCTAACGTGCAATTCCCGCAATATTTGAATTATTGATGACGTCAGCATGACTCAGCGCTTATGGACTTGGCAATTTCCAGACAATCTGCATATGTGTTGAGTGAGTCCTTGTCACTCAACACAGAAATACTCAGCAGAAATTCTGCATCTTGAGGCATTGAGTGAACCTTCATCTCTCAACGCATTTTGACATATTCATCCTAACTGACAAGGCCTTAAGTGAGCCTTCATCACTCAACGCATTTTGACTTGGCAGAAAGCTGTTAGTTGAAGGCGTTGAGTGAAGCGTCTAAACAAAGATCTATAGACAACCTGCATGTAATGAACTTAGAGCATGCATCCGATATAATCATGTGTATACCATTGACCTGTGGGCCTTCTACAAATCTAGGATATTATGATCAGTGGACCCAACACCATATATACTTCTTCTTTTAAATTACAATTAAGTATGGCTGACTTCACTTCTATCTGATAAACCTTGAACCCTTTGTGTGCAGTGTATGCGAGGAACAACCTGATCGCTATGAGCCTGGCCACTGGAGAAAATGTTTGATCGGATTCGATTCATTCTTCTTGTTTGTACCCATAGGCTACAAGTCTGGCTTTGTTCTTTATAATGACACCATCTTTGTCTAACTTGTTTCTGAAGACCCATTTTGTCCCGATCACATTGTGTCCTCTGGATTTTGGTACTAGCTCCCAAACTTTGCACCTTTTGAATTGATTGAGTGCCTCTCCAATAGCAATGATCCATGAAGCGTCTCTATTTGCTTCTTCAAATTTCTTTGGCTCAACCTGCGAAAGAAAGCTCAAGTGCAAAATTTTATTAGTTGTACCTCTTCTTGTTCTTACTCCATCTCGAGGGTCTCAGATGATCTGATCAATTGGATGATCTCTTAATTGTATGATCACTAGATTCCATGCATCTTCTATGCCACCAGGAGGTTCTACTACTACTGGTGCATCTTTTTCAATTTGTTGGAGCTCTTTATCTTCAAGTTCTTCTTCCACAAGGCTTGGAGTGTTGACTTTGAATGAGCTTGGAGCATCTTCCTTTCCCTTTTCTTCCAAGCTTAGCTCTTTTAACTTTGTACCTACATCTTCAACAAGTACACTATAGGAGCTGCTATGAAGCATGCTCGTCTCATCAAATACAAAATTAAAAGTTTCTTATACGTACTACCAGGGTTTTCTTATTGAAAATCCTATATGCATTACTATGCCTACTATAGCCTACAAAAATATCTTCAAAACATTTTTCACTAAACTTTGTTTTGTAATACTTCCCATTATTAAGTACAAAGCATTCGCTACCAAAAATTCTAAAATAAGACACAGTGGGTTTCTTGTGCTTTAGTAGTTCATAAGGTGTCTTACAGTGGTTCTTGTTTATGAGTGCACTGTTTTGCACGGACAAGCCGTGTTGACGGCCTCCGCCCAGGAATACTCTGGTAAAGAAGAATCATTTAACATAGTTCTGCATGCCTTTATGAGAGCTCGGTTCTTTCTCTTAGCGACTCCATTTTGATGTGGAGTGCGAGCAGAGGAAAACTCATAAAAGATACCTAGACTTTAAAAAAAAATTATCATTGCACCAAATTCAAATTCTGTTCCAAAGCAACTTCTGATTTTAACCATAGAGCAGTCCAATTCTTTTTGAATTTACCTAACAAAATTAGGGAAGGAATTATATGTATCTTACTTATGTTTTAGAAAGAACACTCATGCAAACCGTGAGTAATCATCAACGATGACAAATGTGTAAGCCTTGCCTCCTAAACTACAAATTTGCAAGGGAACAAATAAGTCTATATGGAGCAGATATAAGCATCTGGTAGAATCTTTGCCAACGATGCTCTTAAAGGTAGCCCTTGTCTGTTTGCCCATTTGGTATGAGTGTCAAAGTCTCTCTTTAATGCACTTAACAGTGGGGGATTCACACACTAAGTTGTGAGAAAATAATATATTAATAGTTTTGAAATTAATATGTGTTAATCTCTTGTGTCATTGGTCATAGAGAGACGCACTATCTTTTGCTAAAAAGCACACAGGTGTAGAAGAGTCTAAATAAAGAAAATTTAAACAGAAAAAATTTCTACTCCGAGTGCCTGTTAAAATAGTTTCTGAGCTATCAGATGACTTTATCAACAACTTATCCTTGTATAACTCTACCATATAGCCTTTGTCACATAATTGACTTATGCAAATGAGAATATGTTGTAATCCCTCAACATACGCCATGTCTGTGAAAGAGACTATACCATTAAAAATAATATTGTAGCCTTTAGTGATTTCCCCGTCTGAACCATCAAAAATGACTTTTGGGTCATCCTCAACTGGGGTATACTTTTGAAGTAGGCTTCTTGTCCCGGTCATATGCCAAGAGCATCCGTTATCCAAATACAAAATTGGCATTTTGTTGGCCTTTGGACATACCTGCATTTATAAACCAATTTCCCTTAGGAACCCAAACAAGTTTGGGTCCTTGGTTATTGGTTAGCTGAACACCACTGGGAGTGTAAACATTATGAGTGGTTGTCCTAGCAGTGTTAACCTGTGGAGTTCTAAAATTCTTGGGATTAAACCAACAGTCGGTGGCAAAGTGACCAACCTTGCCACAACACCAACAGTCAAACTTATTGTATCTTCTTTTATTCTCCTGCTTTATCTTTTGAACGGGAGTTCTAGTAATAGATACTAACTTCAAAGTTGAAGCCTCATGAGAACAGAAAACACATGGCTTCTTCTTCTCAAGTTGCTTTTCAATATCGGGTTTTGCCTTTGGTGCTTTCTTAGCACTCGATCCATGAACATAAGGACCATTATCCTTAAGGATGATTCCTTCGTGAGGAGTTTTTAGAGCACTCATTCCAAAATCTCTAGGGTGGCTCCATCCTTAGTTGTTTTTGTTAGGTTCAACATATGTCGGCCTAGCAAAGTTACTATAGGATGCCTCAATGTTTTACTTGTTTGTAGGGAAGATGACTTTCTTGAATGTAGTGTGACTTTAAGCTGCCTTCCCTTTACCTTTAGTGGATTTGTGTCCAACACCACTACCCTTCTTGGGAGCAGAAATACCATCGATAAGAGGAAGGATAGTGTTCGGCTTTGAGAAGCTTGCTACAAGCTTCTTCTCAGATAACAACTTTTCTTCTAATTCATCGATGACTTTCTCTTTTACCCTTATTAGTTCAGTAGAGGTCAAGAGTTCCTCTTTCAATTATTGGACTTCATCTCTAAGAGGTGTCAATTTTTTAATTTCTTCTCTCAGATCAGATTCCACTGCCTTGAGAGAGTTAATCTCTTTAGCCTGTGTTTTGACTAACTTACGACATTTTTCAAAATTTGCCAACAGTACATTATACTGAGCCAATAAATTTGACTCCTCAGAAGAATAGTATTCATGGACTTTCGAGGCTGTTTTATACTCAGAGAGATTTGTGCAAGAATTTACATTCCCATTGTACTAGGAGTTGCCTTCATCCTCATCATATTGAGCCTTTAGCCCGAAATAGGCTTCTTCATTTGAGCTTGACTTATTTATGTCACTAACGCTCAGAGTTTTCAGCTTCTTTGCGATGAAGCTTTTCTCCTCCTTCTTACCTTTGAAAGGTATCCTCTCTTACTTCTTAGATCCATCATTCTTTTTGTAAGGACAATCAACGATCATATGCCCTGACTTATTACAACAGTAGCACATGACGTCAGTTGAAATATGTTTGCTCGATTTCGAGTTATACATGTTGTTGCTGTTGTAGCTTTTCTAATAGTGATCACCATCACCACGTGATCTCCTATAATTAGATGAGGAGCACTGATTTCTCATTTTCCTCCTCTTGCTGAGCATCCTCTTGAAATGTTTTGAGAGTAAAGAGAACTTTCCATCTAACATTTCAAAGCATGAGGTGCTTTGCTCTGAGTCTTCCTGATCACATGAGGTTTGTGTTCTGGCAGGAGGCACGGCTCTAGTATTACTTGACCCTCCATCCTTCAGGTCCACTTTACTTTCTCTGATTGAGGATTTGCTTCCTTCTTCTTCAGCTTTCCTCGTGTTTATTTGAAGCTCATAGGAAAGCAGCTTCGCGAACAAATTTTGAGGGTCAGTGTCGGCAAGTCTACCAAACTCCCTTCTTGCGCAAACCTTGTTATCCTATTCTTTCATCAGGGATCTCAAGAATTTGTCATTAAGTTCACCATTTATAAACTTGTGACCGTAATTCCTTAGTCCATTAACAATACTAAAGAACTTCTCATAGTAGTCGGCTATAGAGACTCTTCTATCTTGTTTGAAAGCTTCGTACTCATGATTGAGAAGGGATTTTCGGTCATCCCTAACCTCCACGATACCTTACATGAGGATAATTAGAGAAGTCCACATTTCATTGTCCTACTTGCTGTGGATTAGATTTTGCAATATTGAGTCATCCACAACACTTGCAATAATGTTTTTTGCTTTCTTGTCCAGAGAGATAAGAGCAATCTCATCTTTGGTTAAATCCAACATCTTTTTCGGAACCATTAGAATAGGATTTATGGTTGATGCAGTTATATGCATATAGGGGCCTTCTTCCAAAATTTGAAATATTCTTGGATCAGCGGCTTCCATGAAGAACCTAACTCTTTTCTTCCACATGAGGAAGTTTTCTTTAGAACACACAGGCAACTTTATGAGGGAATATATCCTTGCTTCTGTCCATATCAAAAAATCTTAGGCTTTATCTCTTTGACAACTAGATTGAGATCTTGTCCAAGGTATTAACCTTTTAACGAACAACCTGCCTCTAATACCAATTGAAAGTATCTAATTGTCTACCTAAATCACCTAGAAGGGGTGAATGGGTGAGTTCTACATCTTTTTGTGGAATAAAGATTAATAATAAATAAGCACACAAAAGCACACAAGGATTTATAGTGGTTCCCTAGAATGGCTACGCCCACTATCCCGCCTCGCCTATCTAGCACTTCGGGCTAGACTTGACTACTTCACCAAAACTCAGATTATACAAATCTTACACCTCGAAGCCTCAACTCCTACAACTCGGAGACAACTATCCTATAACTCGGAGAATAACCTCTCCTACAACTCGGAGAATAACACTCTCCTACAACTCGATCCAAACATGGATCTACAAACACAAAAGTAGAAACTTCCTACAATAGGAAAAATAGTTTTGTACAACTTTCTTGATTGAGAACAATCTTCTTCTTCAGATCTGAATGGATTCAATCTTCTTCCTTCCTACATATTAAATGTTGAAATGAAGTTGATGGAGAATACTTGAAATCTTGAAAACCTTGATCTGAAAACATTAGAATCCGACTAGATCAAGAACAACATTGAAGAATATGAAAGCAATGATCTTGTCGAATCTATTTTTGAGAAGAATCGTCGATCGTGAACTTCAAAGTTGTTGGGTTGCGTTTGCAAGAATAGTAGATCAGAAAAGAAGTTTTCTCGTTCGTTCACGATTTCGAAATTAGGTCTGAAGGAGTTTTGTGTTTCTTGTAATTAATTAGCGTTGTATTCTTCTGAAATGAATCCTTGGTATTTATATAGAATCCATCTAAAAAAGCTAGAATTTTCCTTTCAAAAATAAGTTTCATGTGCACTGTACATGGTCGTCGTTTGAAATAGAACCCGTTGGAAAAAATTGAACCAGAAAAATGTTAAGTCCATTCGTCGAGATGACTCATGTGTTGAAGCCAGGAAAATTCCTAACCTCGAAATAGGATCAAGGCAGCCTAAGGTTACTGATTCTACGGTCCGACGTCACGATTTGAATGGCTAGCGAGAGAGAGAAAGGAAACTATCTATAAGCACACCCCAAGTGCTCCAGCGGGGAGGTCCCACCACATACCCGGAAGCTTTGAAGAAGCTTCCCCTCCGCAACCAAAAGCCTGGGCGAGGTACTAGGCTGGCTTGGACTTGGCGAGTATCTACTTGGGGGGACCTCGCCTCTTCCAAAAGGTGCCATTTCCAGTACCCCTGGGGGGCTATTTATAGAGAAATCCTGGGGGGGTAGGCGAGTATCCAGCATCTGTGAGCGAGTATCTAGGGTTACTCGCCCATACTCGCGAGATACTCGCCAAAACTCGCCTCAGCTTGCCACAAGCTCGCCTCTGCTCGCCACAGCTCGCCCAAGCTCGCCCAAGCTCGCCCAAGCTCGCCCAAGCTCGCCCAAGCTCGCCCAAGCTCGCCCAAGCTCGCCCAAGCTCGCCCAAGCTCGCCCAATGGTCTCCCAAGCTCGCCTCTGCTCGCCACAGCTCGCCCAAGCTCGCCCAAGCTCTCCCAAGCTCGCCTCTGCTCTCCACAGCTCGCCCAAGCTCGCCCAAGCTCGCCCAAGCTCGCCCAATGGTCTGTGAATAGTCATCTGCTTGAGTACTTCTAATCTCGACGAATTACGGGTTATACATCATGTAATACCTAGACAATTGATGAATTACTTAGATTACATGGGACCATTCGACGAATTACATTGTTGGAGCTTGAGGAGACCGGGCGGTCTTATATCTAACTGCAGCAGTCTGTCTCTCTCAGCAGCCTGGAAGTTTAGCTCAGCAGTCTATTGGTGAACCTCAACTGGCGGTCTGAGGGATAGCCGCAGTAGTGGTCTTGCAGGAAGTCACAACAGTGGTCTGATAGGAAGCCGCAGCAGCGGTCTGGAAGGAAGCGGCAACAACGGTCTGAAGTTAAGATGCAATGGTCTGGAGTTAAGCCGCAACAGTAGAGTTGATGCAAGCCACAGTGGTCTTGATGAAGCCGCAATGGTTTGGAATAAGCCGTAGCAGTAGACAGATTGTTAAGCCGTTATTGCAGTCTGATAGCTTACAGCATCTCCGATCTGATGGTTAGCCGCAACTACGGTCTTGTGGCAACCTGTAGTTGCGGTCTGGTGGCCTAAACTAGCGGTCTTCCCTGGCTTTGTGGCAGTTTTCCTTAGTAATCGCTGGGTGTTCTATTATTAATTGTATAGTGTGCGGTTTGACCATGTCAAACCGCACAAGCCGCCCGACTTGTATTTAGTCCCACATCGATTGTTGTATTCTCTCATCTCCCCGTTTTCTATAAATAAGGGGCATGCCTATGTAATAATTATCTTTTTGAAGCAATACAATTTGCGGTTTATTTACCTTTTGAATGTTTCCTCGCTCATTTTTAACATGATATCAAAGCCAATCGATCTTTTGCTCCAATCAAATTACGGTTTGTTTGTCTAACCGCGCCAGCCTCTTCCAGTTTACTTCCTGCGCAGATTCTTCCAATTTGCTTCCCGCGCGGTTTCTTCCGATTTGCATCCCGAGCCAGCTTCTTCCTATTCGCTTCCCGCCCTTCCCACCCTCCCTTGCTTGTCGCTCTCCTGCGATTTCTTCTTTATGCACGTTCTGTTCGCACGGCCTTTATTTCTACCCTCTCTGCCTTGCGCTTTCCTCCTTACGACTGCTTGTTTGTGTGGCCTTTGTGGGTTTCTTGCCGCGTCTTTTCTTTGCCAGTCGCTGGTTTTTGCCGCTTGGTTTGCTGTGCGGCTTGTTTTCTTCTAGCCGCCTAATTTGTTAGTCGCCTCTTCTTTGCAACTTGTTCAGTTCGCGCTTTCTTCTCTCCTTTCTTCCCGCGGGTTGTTTCTTCCTGTGGGCTCCGTATTTTGGTTGCAGCATCTTCCATGCCACTGGTTTGTTATCACTATGACCGTGTGGTCTCTCTTTTCCTCTTCTCGCGCGGGTTGTTGCCTCTACCCACGCGGTCTCTTCTTGCTTTGCTCCTGCTTGGTGGCAGATTCTCTCTGTGTTGTCTTTTTCCGGCTTGTCTCTCAAACCGTGCGGTTTGTAGTTGTTTTCTATGGCCATCCCATCTTACTCTTCTTCTCTCGCTACTTCTGCTTACTGCTCAGTTGGCCACTATCAGAAGGTGGCTCATTGATTCTGGTGCCACTAATCATATGACGGGGAATTCCAGTCCTTTTCTCTTTTTTTGACAAGAGTAATCGTTTTCCTCTAGTTCTTATAGTGGATGGTTCCCCATCTCTGGTTAGTGGGTCTTGCATGGTGCATATTACTCCCTCTCTTGAGCTTCAGTACACTCTTTATGTCCCGAGTTTTTCATGCAATCTTCTTTCTGTCACTGTTCTCTGCAAACAGATGAACTGTGAAAATATTTTTACTGCTTCTACCTGTATGTTTCGGGTCCCTCACTCCCAGGAGATGATTGTTACTGGGACCACAAGAGGTGGGTTGTTCTACCGTGATATCGCTTCGGCTTTTTCATCTTCCTCTTTACTTCAGTGGCATCTTCACCTTGGGCATCCTCCTCTTGGATTTTTTATTAGCTTCTACCTGATTTACCTCGAGAGGATTCCTCCCTTAATTGTGAGGCGTGTAAATTTCGCAAACATCACCGTTCTACTTTTCTCGCTAAAAATGGACGCAGTTCTTCTTGTCCTTTTTATCTTATTCATTCGGATGTTTGGAGTCCTACTCCCCTTCAGATTGTTGGGAGAGGTAATATGTATTTTTTACCTTTATTGATGATTTCTCTTGGTGTACGTGGTTATACTTGTTACATGACCGCTCTGAAATATTTTCTATTTTCTCTGTGTTCTATAATGAGATTCATACACAGTTTGATACTCCCATTAAAAATATTAACATTGATAATGCTAAGGAGTATATTAGTCATCAGTTCTCGTCATTCTGTTTGAATCAAGGCATTGTCCATAAAACAACTTGTCCTTACACTTCTCAATAGAATGACATTGTTGAACGTAAAAACCACCATCTTTTAGATGTGGCTCGTAGCCTTCTAACTCATATGCAAGTTCCTCGGTCTCATTGGAGTCATGCTCTTCTCTCTTGTTTTCTCATTAATCGAGTTCCGTCTTTGGTTCACGGTGGCAAGTCTCCATTTTCAATCTTGTATCCTGATAGGACCCCGTTTCCTTTATATCCCTGTGTCTTTGGATGCACATCGTTTGTTCACTCACCCTCTTCTGGTCGTGACAAACTTTCTCCTCGTTCTGTTAAGTGCATCTTTCTGGGTTATTGCCCGACATAAAAAGGATACCGATGTTTTGATCCTGTTCTCAGGAAATAATATATTTCAGCAGATGTTACTTTCTTGAAGATGTTCCGTTATTTTCTTCTCCCTCTATTCTCCCTTCTTCTACTAATTCTGCTTCTTCTTCTCTTATGTCAGCACCTCTTCTAGAGCCCGCACCTATTCCTTCTCCTTCTATTTCTGATTCTCCTACTGTCTCTGATTCTTCTCCTAAGCTGTTACCACCAGCTCCTAGGCCAGTAATCCCTTCTTCAGATGGTACTAATACAATAGACCAAATAGACCTTGATCTTCTGATTGCTCTTCGGAAAGGTGTTCGATCATGCCCTCAACATCATGTTCATGATGTGGTTTCTTATGCGCGGTTATCTCCTTCGTCTCAAATCATTGCTCTAGCTCTATCGGCAAATTTTGTACCCGCTTCCTATAATGATGCTCTTGTTATTCCTCATTGTAAAGTTGTTATGGATGAAGAGATGAACGCTCTCACTGAACAGGGTACTTGGACTCTTATTCCAACCCCTCCAGGAGCTGATGTGGTTGGCTATCGCTGGGTCTTTGTCATCAAATTTCTTCCTGATGGTACTATTGATCGTTACAAAGATCCGGCTTATTGCCAAAGTGTTTACGCAAACCTACGGTGTGGATTTCTTTAATACTTTCTCTCTGGTTGCTCAGATTACTACAATCCGTGTGCTCTTTTTAGTGGCTGTGAACAGAGACTGGGAGATGTCTCAGTTGGATATGAAGAATGCCTTTCTTTATGGTGATTTACAGGAAACTGTCTATATGGAGCAACCTCCGGTGTATGTTGCTCAGGGGAGTCTCAGGTCAGTAAACTGTGAAAGGCGATCTACGGTCTTAAGAAAAGTCCCAGGGCCTAGTTTGACAAGTTTAATGAAATTATTTCTGTGATTGGGTTTTCTCGAAGTGTTGCAGATCATTCTTTGTTCTTCCGTAAAACCTCGGTTGTCTTCTTATTCTTGCGGTTTATGTGAATGACATTCTTCTTACAGGGGATGATAGAAATGGTAGTGATATGATAAATAAGCATCTACTTAAGCATTTTGTTACCAAGGATATTTGGTCTCCTAAGTACTTTCTAGGGATTGAGATATATCGAAAATCTGCTTCTATTGTTCTTTCATAGTGGAAGTATGCGTTAGATCTCTTGAAAAAGATAGGCCTTCTTGGGGCTAAAGCCGCTCAGACTCCTATGTCTATTAGAGATGACAAATGTTGGAATGAAAATTCTCCTATTCTTGAAGTTGTTACCAGATACATGCGTCTTTTGGGTAAACTCATTTATCTAATAGTCACAAGACCAGATATTTATTATGTAGTTGGGAAAGTGAGCCAGTTTATGCAAGCCCCCAGAGAATGTCATCTGCAGTCAAGTCTAAAGATTTTAGAGTATGTAAAAGGTGCATAAGGAAAATGGCTCTTATTTCAGAAAAGAGGACATTTGAAGGTTGAGGTTTATTCTGATGCTAGCTACGCAGATGATAAGGAAGATAGGAGTTCTACATTTTGTTTTTGCACTTTCATTGGAGGTAATCTAGTAAGCTGGAAGAGCAAGAAATGGGCTGTAGTTTCCAGGTCAAGTGCAGAAGCTGAATATAGAAGCATGACTCAGACTTCTTGCGAGTTGAAGTGGCTACGGACACTCATACTTGATATGAGAGAGTTTTATGATCATCCCCTACCAATGTTCTGTGACAATAAGGCAGCTATATATATTTCGAGAAATCCAGTCTTTCATGAGAGAATAAAGCATATCAAGGTGGATTGTCATTTCATCTGAGATAAGATTTTGAATAATCAGATCTACACACTGTTTGTTACCTCAGAGAGAGAACTAGCTAATTTCTTCACCAAACCAGTTACTTCTTTTGAGGAGGTTTATTACAAGCTGGGCATGGTGGATATATATGCTCCAGCTTGAGGGGGAGTGTTGGAGCTTGAGGAGACCGGGCGGTCTTATGTCTAATCACAGTGGTTTGCCTCTCTTAGCAGCCTGGCGGTTTAGCTCAGCAGTCTATTGGTGAACCTCAACTGGCGGTCTGACGGATAGCCACAACAGCGGTCTGGAAGGAAGCCACAGCAGTGGTCTGGCAGGAAGCCGCAACAGCGGTCTGGCAGGAAGCCCCAACTGTGGTTTGGCAGGAAGCCGCAACAGCGGTCTGGAGTTGAGCCACGGTGGTCTAGAGTTAGGCCGCAATAGTAGAGTTGATGCTAGTTGCAACTTTCTGGAAGAATCCACAGTGGTGGACAGATGGTTAAGCCGCAATTGCAGTCTAATTGCTTACAACAGCTGCGGTCTGATGGTTAGCCGCAACCGCTGTCTGGTGGCAACTCGCAGTTGCTGTCTGGCAGCCTGAACCAACGGTATTCCCTTGCTTTATGGAGGTTTTCCTTAGTAGTCGATGGGTGTTCTGTTATTTATTGTATAGTGTGCGGTTTGACCATGTCAAACTGCACAAGCCACCCGACTTGTATTTAGTCCAACATCGATTGTTGTATTCTCTCATCTCTCCCATTTTCTATAAATAAGGGGGCATACCTATATAATAATTATCATTTTGGAGCAATAAAATTTGCGGTTTATTTACCTTTTGACTGTTTCCTCGCTCATTTTTCACATACACGAAAAAACTCGATGAATTATTCTAGAACATTCGACGAATTTTACCTGGTCAAAAATGGGACCAGAAGAAAATTTCTTATTAACAGTTACTGGACCACTCGAGTATATTCGATGAATTCCACGAGTATTCACGTCACATCTCGATGAATGACACAGGACTTCACGTGTATACTCGACAAATTTAACTTAACTATTCCAAAACAAGATTTGAGAAACTATTAGAAATTTTCTGAGTAAACTCGATGAATTCCACGAGTATTCACATGATTTCTCGACGAATGACACGAGACTTCACTTATATACTCGACGAATTTTACTTAGAAAAATTTTTGATTCTTCCTGAACTGAACAACCTTCCTTTTTCATGATTCTTGCACTTGAAAATCAAGTACACCCCAATAAAGAGATTACATATGAGTCAACACTATGCCCTACACAATGAGAGATTACATTGCATAATCTTGTTTAACATGACTCATTGTAATCTAACATTGGTGTGTACTTGGCAATTAAATCTTGTAAGTACATAACTCAAAAGTAATGTTAAATACAAACTCAATCCATCTTAGTTCAAGAGGACTTCTTCAAATCAGAGTTATTGTGGAAGCAATACCCAACAAGTTCCATCAATTCATCTCCAATTCTCCAGAAGTTTCTTTCATTTCTCTTTTAATCACATCACAAATGGCTCACAAAGGCGCAAACAATCTTTAGGTAGGAGGAGAACTCGTATGCTCTGGATTTTCTACGGCTTCTGACGAATTCCGAAATGTCATTCTTATGTTGGAAACTGCCGGACTAAAATTCTTTCTAGAGAAAGACTACAGAGTCCTTGACAAAGAAGTCCTATAATTCTTCAAGAATGTAGAGCTCAAGCGGGAAGGATCTCTCATCAAAAGTAGTGTTAGAAATTTTGAAGTGAGAATGAAGCCTAGATTCTTAAACCAATTTTTGAGAATACTCGAAGTTGAGGAAGAAGATGAAATTACTGACACTGATTATGACAGTGCCCTCTAATTTTATGATTTGGAAAAGAAATCTACAACCATCAAATGTAAGGAAATGAATGATAAAGGCAAGCTCCTAACTGATATTATTGGGAAAATGTTCTTGTGCAAGACATGGTTGCATGACTATGTCTCAGGAGACATGGTCAAACTACTGACAGTTGTGATCTAGAGAAAGAGAATGAACTGTGGAATAGTTCTTTTTGACAGGATTAAGGCATGTTTCTTAGCCAAAAATTTTGGAAGAATCATCACTCTCTACCTCAACTAGTTAGACAAGAATCAGTTTGATATGTCCACTGGTATTCAAATTTATCACCTAAAAATGATAGATGCATCAATTTTGTCTCGATGGGAAAGGAGAATTCCCAGTAGTGGGTAGAGAGAGAGATGGGTGAAGGTTTTGGATTACAGGACAGACGTCACACTGAATCCATAGAGAAGGATGTTCCCTCATCCCCCCAATGAAGCAAATGAGATTGTTGGTGCAGCTAATGAGAGGGAGAGTTTACTTGCAGATGCTGTTGTTAAAATTCCTCAAGTGCAAACTGAAATTCCATCTCCAGTACCTGATTTTCAGATAGTGCTAGATGTTCAGCCAGAAGCATAAGCTATTTTGGGATCGACACATGATGTAGTGTCTGTGAGTTTGAGGTGGAGTCCTTAGCTAAAGACTCGTTCAAAGAGGACCTCCATGCTAAAAGAGTTTCTATTGAGGGGGAGGAATTGGCAGTGCTCTCTGAAGAAGTCAGAGAGGCTGTGGTAAATTCTCCTGCCCAAGAACCAATCTTGCTCAAAGATCACTCAGGGGGAGCAAATTCCAATAGTATTAAGACTAATGCTGACAATCCTACAACTTCCAGGTCTCAGGGTGAGTGTGCCCTTCCTACAGAAAGTTCTTTGTTAAAATCTATAGAAGAATTGCTAGTGAAGAAAAAAGACCATTTTGATTTCTACCTACAACAAGTTTTTAGCAAAGTGGCGGAAGTTGAAAAAGATATGAATGATTGTCTGGCTTAGGTCAATCACAATATGGATAAGATGAAGACTTCTCTGACTAAATCATAAGCTCTAGGTGGTACGGCCATGGACCATTCAATCAAAAGCATTGGTTAGGTATTTTATAAGACAGTTCACTTATCTCAATCTCATGATGCTATGATATATTCATATGATGCGAGCATGCACCACATTGACAGGCAGATGGGAATTTACTTGGAATAGATCAACCAAACCCTTATTTCAGATGTCAAAAAGGGGGAGAGTAGATTACAGAGAAGGATGAGTGAGCTGAATTAGGATGTGCGCAATAGAATGCACAGAGCCAATGCCTACAGTTATCAAAATATCAAGTGGCAACATGAAGAGCTGATAAGGAGAGTTCCAGTTCAATCTCCACCTTTTGAGGAGGACCACCTGTTGAAGGTGGAGAGATTCAGGCTGAGGGTGTCGAGTTTTTCGAGCAACATCCTGAAGGTGGAGAGTATGTACCTCCTGAAGAATACACTAAAGTATGGTCAGATATTTTTGAGGAAGAGGTAGAGATTCTTGAAGACCCTTCTAGACCTCCTCAAAAGAGAAGAAGATTTGGGGAAGGCCCATCATCAAGAAAATCTAATCCTAATAGAGACAACAGATAATTTGTTGAAGGGTGGAGTCCTATTTCCAAAGGCATTATCTTGGACACTTCCAGCATAGTTAACCTGACAAATGAAAAGCCAAGGATATACTATAGCAAAAAGGAATGGACTAAGCATGAAGTATCAGGAGGCTTCATTTCAGAAAGCATGGAAGAGACAATCCAGATGCTCCTCCTCCACCAAAATATTATCCCAAGCCCTATGCTTATTTTGATAGGCAGCATGAGAAGAACAAGGGAAAGGAGCATTCTTGAGATCATTATATTCTATTATATTGTGAATTGTTAGACCAGGTGGCCAACCTTAGAGTGGGGTGAATAAGGTTTTCAAATTAATTTAGAATTAAAAGCAGTTTTACCAAGGAAAACCAGTTCTGGAAGCTACCACGGGACAGTAGCTTGCTAGCGCCCGACGGTAGGTCATAAAAATTATTTTTCTTCGTAAAAAATTCGCATTATAAAGGCTCACACAACCTTCAAAGAACTACCAGCACACAACCACGATATTGCGAGAAGAATAAACGAACAATAATTTTATTCAAGAATAAAGAAGGTGGTTTACAATCAAGAACAACTACATCTCTGTGACGCTAGAGATTGGAGGCGATGAAATACAAAATTCTCTTTTTATTTCTATACCAACCCTCTACTCGGACCGGTTGACTCTCTCCCTCCCCCCCCACCCCCCCCCCCCCCGGAAAGGTCTTCGAGCCGGCTCTTCACCTTCCTTCCTGGAAGGTTCATAGAGCCTCGCTAGATCCCTTGATCTAGACAACTCTCACCGGGACGATTTCTCACAAAACCCCTCACGGATTCTGATGAGCCCCCGATCGATTTTCCTTACACACAAGCACTTAGACAAGAAAGAAAATCCAGAGTAAATTATAAAGAGTTTAGAAGTTATTTATCCCTTAAATGTAGAACTCCTCCGAGTAACGGTGCGCGATTGATGATCTTGAATATCGTTCTCTTTGTAATCAATCAGCGCGTGAAGGTGACAACTATCTAGTAGTTTTGGAAAAATATCAAAGTAAAATATTTTTCTTATTTTGCGCTATCGCGGCATGGTATGAAGTTATTGCCTAGCGATAGAAGTATCCTCTTGATGAAGATGACTCGATGCTCGTCGATACAGCGAGATCCCGGCAATATGGCTAACGCCATGCGATAGGTCACCGAGAACTCGTATAGATTTAATTCCAAGCTAGCGTGGGTGATGAGTATAAAAATATACAATTTTGTATAGTATTAATTTTGAATATTTATAAATAAAACCTTAGTTTTTATATATAAAACTAATTATTTTTGATATATTTTAATTTTTTATGTTTTATATTTATTTTCTAAGTTTTTCTGAATTTTTGTATTTTTTTACTTAGGTCACGCTCCTAGGTCACGCCCGTGACCTAGGGCGTGACAGCCCTGTTTAATCCCTTTTTATTTTCTATTTTTGTTATTTAGGAAAATCAGAAAAGCTGATGACACGTCCCCGACACGCCCATGACCCAATCCGATACGCCCGTGCCCGCACCGATGTTAGCATATTTCCAGCAAGATGTCGCGTTGTCGCCACGCCCCGTGCCGCCTGATGAACTGACTGCCAGACACGCCCGTGACAAAATTCGACACGCCTGTGACCTGATGAAGTTCTATCCAAAGTTCAGCCCAGCTCGACACATGTCCCGACACGTCGCCCGACATGCCCGTGACCTTGTCACGCCCACCCGACACGCCCGTGTCCAGGGGCGTATCGTTTCAAATTTTTTCTATAAATAGAGGGGCAGAGCTTTGTAAAATTATTCGAACACCAGCAGCTTCCTTAAGAACTATTAGGACTCCCCAGCTCTCTGACAAAGAACTGGTAGTAGCTTTCAAGTATTCCAAGTTCTGTAAGTTGTAATATTTTTAGCTT
The DNA here is from genome assembly GCA_039513925.1 of Platanthera zijinensis. Lineage (NCBI taxonomy): Eukaryota > Viridiplantae > Streptophyta > Magnoliopsida > Asparagales > Orchidaceae > Platanthera > Platanthera zijinensis. The sequence goes on from CM077097.1 coordinate 74,179,487, forward strand.
TCTTTTCAGCTTTGTAGAAAATTGTAATAACTTTTTGAATTTATAAAATAGAATATTTCAATTTCAATTCTGAGTACTTTACAATTTTATTTTCTGTTTTACTTTACTTTATTTTCTCATACTATCCCGAATGAAAGGCGAAGCTCTGCTTATGTCCTGGATTAAGATAGCGCGAAACTGCTTTCAAAACTATTATCCAAAACCTTATCATTTCATACTATCATGAATGAAAGGTGAGGCAAAAGCCTATGACCTGGATTAAGATAGTGTGAAAGCTTTTCAATAGTTTAGATTTTACTACCCTATCCCGAATGAAAGGCGAAGCGAAAGCTTAAGTCCTGAATTAAGATAGATAGGTAGATATTTTTTCTGCACTTTATACCGCCCCCATCCTCATAAGAGGCTAAGAACCCTTAGCACTTGGTCAAGATGAGCTCTGAGCTGGATATTATTTTCAACTTTTTCAACTCTACGTTCTAGTTTTTCTAACTAGGGTTTACTATTAATTGATCATATTCCAGGTGAAGAGACACTACATTTTACGTTAACCCGTTTTAAATGCAAGCCTCCCCGGTCGTACTTTCGAGTCAGTGATGCTACCAAAGGGACCCTCTCGTTAAGTTAGGTAATCAAGAAATAAAGTTGTTCTTTAATAGGTGAATTAATATTCTCTCATAGTAATTCTGAAATCAAGGACTACCTTCTGAGTCCTTATCTTAATAAAACCACGTATTTATATTTTTCTGTCTTTTATTTTTAATATAAACTCTACTCTATTCTTTCGATAAGATGATAGTCCATTCTAAAAAGTAGAATAATTAACACCGATCCTAGGAAAAATACGACCTTGATATTTTCTATAAAATACTATACTCCTATGCGATTGGTACTCTTACCTTAATCCACAGGATATAAGTAAGTAAAAAAGAGATAGACTTATATACATAAAAGATTATATAACACCAAATCTATCCTCTTTAAATCAAAATTTACTTATCAAGCTTTTTGGCGCTGTTGCCGGGGGTTTCGTTTATATGTGTTAATATTTGAAAATAAAAGAACGCTATTAATTTGATCTTTTCTTTTTCTTGTTATTTAAAAACCTTAGTTTTTATAAAAATAAAACAAACATAAAATTCACTGAATTTAAAACTTTGTTTTAATAAAACCTAACTTTTTATTTACAATTTTATTAACCACTAATGAATTCTAACAAAAACCTAACATACTATTTTAAGGTATTTTATATAACATCAAATCTATCCTCTTTAAATAAAAATTTACTTATCAAGCTTTTTGGCGCCGTTGCCGGGGACCGAACCCGGGTTTATATAAAACTTTTCTTATTATAAAACTAGTTTATAATAAAACTGCTTTTTATTATATAACCTATTTTATATAAAACGTTATTTTTAGTTATTTTCCTGTTTTAAGTCTTTTCGTGTGTTTGTATTTGTGTGTTTATATATATTTGTTTTTAACTTAGTTTTTTTTAAATTGTAACTTATTTTTGTTTTACTTAGTTTTTATATATTTGATTATTTTTTTTATCAAAAGTCTTTTTTAGTGTATGACCCGCAGAACTCCATCTGATTTAAATCTTGAATTTGATCCTGAAATCGATCGCACCTTTCACAAGCGCCTCCAATCACTGAATCAAGAGCTAGTATTAAACCTGGAAGAGTCCGTAGGCACATCACACGTACAAGAAATGGCAGCAGAGCCACAACAAATGCCATAGGTGGTCCCCCAAAGGACCATGTCTTATTATGCACGACCCAATTTAGATGACATAAGGTCTAGTATCGTTCGGCCAATAATTGCTAATAATAACTTCGAGATTAAATCGAGTATAATCCAAATGATTCAAAATTCCGTTCAATTTGATGGATTGCCCAACGAAGATCAAAGCACGCACTTGTCCAACTTTTTAGAAATATGCGACACATTTAAGATAAATATCATCATTGATGATGCCATCCGTCTTCGCTTATTTCCTTTTTCGCTACGAACAAAAGCCAAACGGTTGCTAGCTTCTCTCCCCAGAGGATCTATCACCACTTGGGCTCACATGATCGAGAAATTCCTCAAAGAGCACTTTCCACCTGCAAAAACTGCACGTCTGCGTGCGGATATTTCTTCCTTTGTGCAAGGCTAGTCCGAGTCTTTCTATGAGACTTGGGAACATTTTAAGGATTACCTACATCGGTGTCCACATCATGCACTGCCAGCTTGGCTCCAGGTACAGACATTCTATAACGGTTTGAACACTCAGACCCGACAAGCCATTGATGCTGTCGTTGGGGGCATGCTCAATAACAAAACCCCCGAGGCCGCTCAAACCCTGTTTGAGGAGATGGCCATGAATGCGTACCAGTGGAATGTGTCGAGTTCATTCCCTAAATAAGATGGGATCTATGAGCTCGACTCCTCTACAAACTTAGCTCTTAAAGTAGAGTATCTGACTAGGCAAGTGGCGGGGATAAGTGCTTCCTCCGCCTCTACATCTTGGAATCCGCCTAATTCAACTAATAATAATAATGAAGAAGTCGACTATATGGGGAACTCATATAGACCTTCCTATAATCCGAATAATAATAATTTTTACAATCCAGGATATAGGAATCATCCTAATTTTTCGTGGAGCAACCCCAATAATGCTCAACGCCCTCTGATTGCAAATCCAATTGGTTTTACACCGTAACCCCCGCAACCACAGACACCACCACCACAACCGCACCAATTTAGGCCAACCCCAATAGATGACATATTCACGAAATATGTCAGTATCAATGAGTCCAATATCCGGAACCTGACCGGATCAATTAAAAACTTAGAAACACAAATTGGACAACAATCAAAAATGATATCGGAATGCCAACCTGGTAATTTACCAGGAAATACGGAACCATATCTGCGGGAAACTGTCCATTCCAATAACCCACCAAGTTGATAAGCCGTCAAACTAAGAAGTGGCAGGGAGCTACCACCACCCGTTAGGGTAGAAAAAGAAACTACGGTTAGCCCTCCTACACCACCTCCTGTTACGTCTATGCCTCCTAAACCCCCACGAATTGTTCCACCTCATGTTGTTGTACCTTATCCTTCAAAATTATAAGATGAGCGAGAAGATGAACAGTATAAAAAAATTTTAAAAATGCTAAAACAAATTCAAATCAATATACCTTTCTGCAAGGCAATTGCACAGATGCCTAAATACGCAAAATATTTAAAAGCGTTATTTTCAAATAAAAAGAAACTCGAAGATATTTCGAGAGTTTTCCTTAACGCCGAATGTTCAGCCGTTTTATTACATAAATTACCCCCAAAATTAAATGATCCGGGACGATTTTCCATCCCGTGTCTCTTTTGTAATCTATTAATAAAAGATGTGTTAGCAGACTTAGGTGCTAGCATAAATTTAATGCCCTACTCTCTCTTTCAGAAACAAGGATTAGGTAACCCCAGCCCAACTAAAATGAACATCCAGTTAGCAGATCATTCTATTAAACATCCAATAAGGATAGTAGAGGATGTTCTGGTCAAAATAGACAAGTTTATTTTCCCTGTAGACTTTGTTATACTTGACATAGAGGATGATGCCGATGTTCCCATAATTCTCAGTCGTCCTTTTCTCGCAACCTATCGTGCGATAATAGACATAAGTAATGGTAGACTTCTCTTACGAGTAGGATATGACGAGGTTACTATCGATATAGATCCCTCTATGAAAAATTCTTTAATAAATGACGATTCCTGTTATCTTGCGGAAGCCTCTTTTGAGGAAAATGGTTTTCCATATTCTGATTTACTTTTAATAACTGTAGAAGAATCGAACTTGGTAGACTTACCCCTTTCACAAGAAATGCCTACCGATGACCCTTTAGAACCTTTTATATCCTTAACTTCTACAACTCTAAAAACCCCAACTTCATATGAAAAACCACCAACCCTCGAGCTGAAAACACTTCCCGCACATTTAAAATACGTTTTCCTTGAAGCCGAATCTAAACTCCCTATTATCATTTTTGCCGAATTAAATGATAAGAAAACATTTGAATTAATAGAAGTGTTAAAACAACATCGTCATGCATTAGCATGATAAATTTCTGATATACAAGGACTCAACCCATCTTTTTGTATTCCTCCAAGTGAAGCAGACTCCTGATGGCATTTTCTTATCTCAATCCAAATATGCTAAAGAGCTGATTAAAAGGTTTGGGATGGCTGATTCCTCAGCTAAGAAAACACCTATGGCTACAAATATTATGGCTGATTCTGATGAACAAGGGAAACTTGTTGATCAGAAATTATATAGGGCCATTGTTGGGTCCCTTCTATATCTCACAGTAAGTAGGCCTGATATAATGTTTGTTACATGTCTTTGTGCTACATTCCAGGTGAACCCTAAAGAATCTCACCTAGTTTTATTAAAAAGGATTTTAAGATATATAAAGAGTTTCCCAAATCTAGGACTCTAGTATCCAACTGAATAAGAATTTGAGTTAACTGGATACTCAGATGCTGATTTTGCTGGATGTAGGGTGGACAGGAAAAGCACATAAGGCACATGCCAATTTCTTGGTGCTAGACTTGTCTCCTAGTTTTATAAAGTCACACATATATGTCTACATCAACAGCAAAAGCTGAATATAGAGCAGCTGGCAGTTGCTCCTCATAGATGCTATGGATACAAAATCAACTCCTGGATTATGGTTACAACTTAAATAATTCAACTCTATTTTGTGACAGTATCAGTGTTATATCTATAGCATAGAATCCAGTGCATCATTCAAGGACCAAGCATATAGATGTTAGACATCATTTCATTAGAGAATGTGTGGACAAGAAGAAAATTAATATTACCTTCATTCCCACTAATTTGTAAAGGGCAGACATCTTCACCAAACCCTTGGATGAGAAGAAACATCTATCCTTTATGAATCAGCTAGGCATGATGAATGGTGATTCATTAATTTAATTCTCTGTCTTTGGTCGAAGAATTTGCCAATTTTCGCCGACCGGAGCTCGACGAACTAAGGGAAGTTCTTGAGATATTTCGTCGACCTAAGATCGACGAACTCTCTGTGGAAGTCATTTTTCGTCGACCTGAGTTCGATGATCTGGCTTCAGAAAAGTTTTCGTCGACCTGAGTACGACGAAAAGTTTTGCCCTCTTTTGACTGAGATCGACGAATTCTTTTGACAATAAAACATTTCGTTGACCTCAGATTGAAGATTTCTCTTGTTTCGCAAGACGGAGTTTGTCGGTTCATATTCTGTAAAACCTTATAACTAGGTTTTCTTCAACCTCCATCCCACGCTTTTTGTTCCCTTGCACTTGATCTTTTTGCTTTCTTGTTGCAGACAACTAATGGCGATTCCAGCAGGCGCTCTTTTTGGCATGAAATTCGACATGGGATTTGACATCGATTTCGATTCATTTCAACAATCAGACCAGATCTTCAAAGATATTATGCAGTTATTCGAGGAACTCAACTTGAAGACCCTAATGACTACCAGAATGAAGATTGATGCTTCTGAAATAAGAGAATGGGTTTATAATTCATCTACTCCAGATGCAGACACGATGGTTGGAACTATATCGGGTAACACTGTTCCCTTAACCCCAGATACTCTTTTTGAAATTTTGGACTAGTAAACGGTGAAGAAGATATTGAACTTGAATCTTATGAATATGAGGAAATGTTGACGTTGATGAGTTATTGTGGAGACAACCCAAATAAATTGTTGAAGAATCACTTATCTGCTGGGTATAAATTTCTTGCAGATGTAGTCGGTAAGGTGTTGCTGGGCAAGCATACAGCCCATGATCACATTACCAGACAGCAGTTTTTAATGGTGTGTGCTGTGGTGAATAAGAAGGCTGTTAATTGGGCCAAAATTTTGTTCAATCTTATTAGGAAGAAGAAAAACAAGAAAGAAGTTTGCTTTGGAAGGATTCTTGGAATCTTCCTTCATGCCAAGGCCGTTGAATCCCTGGTCGCCCCGACCATATTCATTAACGCCTCTAATAGGCTGGCATGCGCCTTATTTAGCAGGTTGGAGAGGAATATCCCAAAGCCTTCCAAGGCTTCCTCCTCTAAAACTTCTGAGAGTACTAGGGCAGTACCAGCCACTCCCCAACCTGAAGAAGAAAGTTCCATTCCCCCTCCTCCTCCTCCTCTTGACCAAACTCCTTCATCATCCCTCCAACAAATATCCTCAACTCCAGCATCTCAACCTATACCTCATGCTTCCCCCATCCACCCTGCTTCTCAAGTTCATCAACCTACACCTCCTCAGTCCCCCATCATTTCATCCCCAGTACAACAACTTCTAGAACAACCTCTATCTCCAGATTCTACAACTCCACCTCTATCACCCCTTCCATCTCATCTTGCAGATATACCCCCTCTTCAAAATCTAGCTTCTCAGCCCTCTTTCAACCTTCTTTCATCTCCAAGTAATTCCTTATCTCCTTCAGATTAACCAATGATAGATTATCATCCCTCATCCTCTTCCATCATAAATCCATCTATCTCTACCCAACCCCCCCCCCCCCAGAATTCTAAGAATTATCTTCTACCTCCATCTCTCTCATCTTAGAATCCATCACACCCCTTCTCAAACAACTGATAGCAGAGGCTATTTCACCTCTTGCTACTTCTATCTCAACCCTTGCTACTCAGCTCTCTGCTTTCCCTGTCCCATCTTCTTCTGTCAGGTGCCTAACTCGAGTAGTCACTGAAACCAGGCAGGGGGTGATACTCAGTAACAGTAGCAGAAGATCCAGCAGTAGCAGCAGATATAGATTTTGTAGCTCCAGTAACTGAAATTGTAGCAGAAGCTGAAATTATTGATACTGAAATTATTGATGCAGATCTTGTTGAGTTTTTGGATACTGATATTGAGACTCCTCCTTTGGAAGTTCTTTATGGAGATTGCTTCATTACTCCAGCTTTTGACCTAGATTTAGTTCTAAGATCTTTTGATCTCTTGTACAGAAATTGTCTTCTTTTTGTATCTTTTCAATGGTGTACAGATATTATTTGCTCCTCAGCTCCCATCAGTTCAGAGACCTTACAGCAGATTCAGAAATGTTTTGAAGCTCCTGAGCCTGAACTCATCTTAGTTCCAGAGGCTGAGCTTATCAAGGATATGGATCTGGAAATTGAAGAAGTTTCTACTGAAGTCATTCCACCTCCAGCAGTTCCTCCTCCAGTTGTCCCTCCTCCAGCTGTAAAGAAGTTCCAAAAGAAGTTATTGCTGAGATTGATGTTATGTATGATAATCCTCAAGGATCTTCTGATGATGATCAAACTGATGATCTAGATTTTAATGACAGTAAAAAAGAAAGTGTCTAAGAAAAGGAAATCCCCTCCTAAGGCAGTTCCAAAGCCAAATCCAAGCAATGACACTCCATACTATATATTGCAAAAGATTACTTCCTACCCTGGTATGCCAAGTTGGATGTGGTTGTCAAAGAATGAGCAGAAAGAAAGAAAGAAGAAGAGAAGGTTTGGTTCTCCTCCAAGACAAGTCAGGAAAGACCCTCCTCCTCCTCCTCCCTCTTCAAGTTCCTCAGGCAACTTATCTCAGAAATCCATTTCAATGACAAGAACTTATCAGAGACAACCCAGGCAAAGCTATCAACAGTCTTCTTTAAGAAATCCACCTTCAGATTCTTCAAAGAAAGTCCCTATTGAAGAACCAATGCAGGATTCTAGTTCAAACAGGCCATAGTCTCCTCCAATTCCTTTTGTTGATCCAGAATAGGAGACTTCTGTCAAGATTGCTAGATTCCATGATCTTAAAGGACTTTCTCAGATTAGCAAAGCAAAAGCTGAAGGCAAATACATATCTTAATACTCAACTATGTCAACCTATATAAAAGAAGAATTGATCAGGTATGCTAAGGCTAACAAGTTTTTCAATGTTGATGATTATAAGAAACTGCACCCAGAGGCTGTTGTACCATGAACTTCATCTCAAACTATGATTGGAGCATCTAACATGTACATGTCAAAGAAAGAAGCTGCCAATCCTAACAGGGTAATCAAATTCAGACAACCTTCTTAAGGATCAGACAAAGACAAAGCCAAGAAAAAGAAATGAGTTTCTTTTTTGTAATTTTTCTAATTGTCTTTTGAACTTTACTCTTTAAGTTTATCATGAAGCACAACTTGGTAAATATCTGCTGAATATTTTTTTCTGTTAGATATATTTTCTTTTGCTTTATGATTGTTTTGTTATTTTGTTTGTGACCTCACCCAAATAGGGGGAGATTGTTGGATCCCTAGTTAGATTTGGGCTAGGATCACTAACTTAGGCTGAGTCTGACCCAACATTGTATAGCCAGGGTCATGTTTAGTTGTCCTAGAGTTAAGGCTATCCTGATTAGTGCAACCTCCTTGGACAAGCCAGCAGTGGACTTTAGAGACTCAGATTTAGCAGTTTTCAGAAGATAGTGATCAGTTCGAAATTCTTCGAACTAAGCTCAACGATCATCGATCTCAGATCGATGAACTAAGACTTAATTCTCTGAGCTGAGCTCGACGTTCTTGGAGCTCAAGTCAACGCCTAGTTTTCTTCTGTCAGATTCTCAGCTCGACGAACTTGAATTCTCTGGTCGACAATCTTTGATCTCAGTGTTGGAGTTACCATGGTGATCTAGAAGTGGTCAAACATGTAATCTCACTGCCAACGCGATATGAGCCTGCAGGGTCGCACATAAGAGCATGTGGAGAAGTTGGAAGATTGACTGTGTTGGTAAAGGTTACCAATCAGCATACAGAATGGGGTTAGGCAAATGTTGCCAAAGAGGTTCGTCGAGAATCGTCGACTATGGTTCGTCGAGAATCGTCGACTGTGGTTCGTCAAGAATCGTCGAGAATCGTCGACTGTGGTTCGTCTAGAATCGTCGACTATGGTTCGTCGAGAATCGTCGGCTATGGTTCGTCGAGAATCGTCGACTATGGTTCGTCGAGAATCGTTGACTATGGTTCGTCGAGAATCGTCGAGAATCGAACTGTTCGATAATCGGTGAATGCTGATACTCGACGAATTTTTCCAGAAACCCTAATTCCATGTGGTCTGCGGATAGCAATTTTTCTAGGTCTGTTTATGCTTCGGGTATAAATTAGGACTTAGGTTTTTGTGCGAAATAGAGGTAAGATCCCCCCGACCTGACGGAAGTGTTCGGCCTATTCGCGTGTTCCGCCGATCCGCTCGCTCCGCTAACCTCCTCTCCGACGATAGTCGTCGGTGCTTGTCTTCCTGGAGCGGACCTAGCAGTCTGTGGAAGCGCAAGGTGTAGTCGATCTCCCTCCCTGTTCTTCGTGCGACGAAGATCGGCGATCTCCCGCTCATGTGGATTTCTGCAGAGACGTAGACGCTATTCTACGTAGGACTCGCCGCCGACAAGAACTCATACATTGGAGCATCTTTGTTGAGTTGTGAATCAACACCGCCAAGGTAATTTTACCTAGTTTTTCTTAACTTCTTGATTCAATTTTCATGGCCCGATCCCAAATCTCTTTTGGGTTGTTCTTGATTTTATTATTTCCGCTGCATGCACAACTGTTGTGCCACCTTGTAGAAAACCTAATAGTGGTATCAGAGGGAGGTTCCGACCATGATTGTTGTATTGGAAGTTAGGTTATTCCAGTACGTGTAAATCTAGGGATTTAGAAGTGTTCTAAATGTCTAGATTTAATCCTGAAGCATCAATTGTTGATTATTTTTTTCAAAGGACCCCGCCAGGGGCGCGGCCCCTTGGAACCCCTCCAGGAATGTCTGGGATTTCGTGGTAATTTCTAATTGTTAGAAATTGTTGTCTCCTTAGCAATAACCATCCCTTGAGTGGTTAATGAACCCGTGTATTGTGTTGGATTTTGAATCCAACAAGGAGAGATGAGCTTGTCTATGTCTTTAAGTCGAGTTGCCTTTGCCTTTGTCCAATGCATGTAAATCTGAAGATTTGGAAGAGTTCGGATGTTCAGATTTATCCCTTTCATCCATCAAATGTTGATAGTACCATGTTGTGCATATAAGGGATGCATGTGGATTTTAGAAAAGTGTTTTTCTATGGATGTGCACATTGATCAAATGTTGATCATGGTTAATTGTTAACCTATTATCAAAAATCCCTTCATCAAATATTAAGTGTTCGGATGCCTTCCGATGGATGACACTCTTCCTGCCTCGATCGATGAAGTGTGGGCTTGCCAAAGCTAGGTGTATTAATCTATCTTTGTAAGGGTGTGAGCGGATAATTGTGATATCCCACTGTCGACATCGGGTCTAACTTAACTAGGTGACCTCAAAGGTTGAGTGCCTAGAGGCATAGTGTTGGCATGCACCATATGATGGATGCGAATAAGGAGTTATTCACCAACCATATAAGAATTGCATGAGAATGCAATTGGCAAGCGTTGCCTACCTAAATAACCACATCGTGAGAGAAAAGCCAAAGCTGACTCATTGTGTTGGTGAAATATGGATCTTGTCCACTAAGAGAGTAGCTCGCATGAACTCTCTGAATTGATAGTGAGGGCTATCATTTCGAATAAAATTAGTGGGAGTTTTAATTGAAGTCCAAATTAAAAATAAATTGCATTTTGAAATTTTGGTACTGATATTATTTTGCATGAATTCTTGTAGAATTCCATGGCAAGTGGTTCACACTCCACTTTGTCTCTGAGAGCCATCCTTGAGAAGGATAAGCTCAGTGGGACTAACTACATGGACTGGTACAGGAACCTGAGAATTGTTCTCAGGCAAGAGCGAAAGCTCTATGTCTTGGAAGAAGAATCCCCCGAGGTGCCGACCGGGAACTCTTCCCGTGCTGATAAGGATACTTATAAGAAGTATACTGATGAAGCCTTAGACGTCGAATTCCTTATGCTTGCCACCATGAACTCTGAGCTTCAGAAGCAACATGAGAACATGGGGTGCAAGGAGATTGACGAGCATCTCAAGAAAATGTTTCAAGGGCAGGCTCGTCAAGAGAGGTTCGACGTCACAAAAGCGTTATTTCAGTGCAAGATGGGAGTTCGAGACTCAGTAGGGACTCACGTACTCAAGATGATTGGGTATATAGAGAACCTTGAAAGGCTGGGTTTTCCTCTAGGTCAAGAGTTGGCCACAGATCTGATCCTGCAATAGTTGCCGGACAGTTATGAGCAGTTTGTCTTGAACTACAACATGAATGAAATAGACAAGACACTGCCCGAGCTCCTAGGCATGTTAAGAACTTTCGAGATAAACATGAAGAAGACCAAGCCTGCCAGCCCCATATTTATGGTGCATAAGGGCAAGGGCAAGGGATCTAAGAAGGCGAAGGTGGGACCTAAGTCACATCTTGAGCCCAAGTCTTCTGCACTGAAGAAAAAGAAGAGCACGGTGAAGGAAGGGAAATGCCACCACTGTGGCAATGTTGGTCATTGTAGGAGGAACTGTCCTTCTTACATTGAGGGTCTGTAGAAAATGAAGGGAGGTATGACTTCCGCTTCAAATATTTACGTTATAGAGATAAACCTTTCTGCTCCTTCATCTTGGGTATTGGATACCGGATGTGGTTCTCATATTTGTACAAATGTGCAGGAACTGGGAAGGACAAGATTGCTTAGTAAAGGGGAGGTGGACCTGCACGTCGGCAATGGAGCAAGAGTTGCTGCTGTAGCCGTAGGGGTTTACCGTCTTTCTTTGCCCAGTGGGCTTGTAATAGAACTAGATAATTGCTATTTCATTCCGGCCATAACTAGAAACATTATATCCATTTCATGCTTGGACATGATTGGATTTTGTTGGTACCTTAGTTTGATTTGAGTTTAGTCTTGTCTTTTTAGTCACCTGACCCAAGAAATATCAATGGTCAATGGTTAGTAGTCTAGCTGTAGAGTCCTCACTTTTCCAGATGAAGAATTTGGTTAAGTAGTTTGTTCGTTCGACTATCGTCGAACGCCGCTCGACTATCGTCGACTAACTGTTCGACGATCGTCTATCAGTTGTTCGACTTTCAGTCTGCGAGGATAGTTCGACTATCGGCTGATAGTTCGACTATCTGTGTGCTTTGATAGTTCGACTATCTGCTTGGATAGGTCGACTATCTGATAGCTCGACTATCTGTTGATAGTTCGACTATCTGTTCTGCGTTGATAGTTCGACTATCTGTTGATAGGTCGACTATCTGTTCTCGCTTGGTAGTTCGACTATCTGCTTTGATAGTTCGACTATCTGATAGTTCGACTATCTGTTGATAGGTCGACTATCTGTTTGTTTTTGATAGTTCGACTATCTGTTGATAGTTCGACTATCTGTTTCGCTTTGATAGTTCGACTATCTGTTGATAGGTCGACTATCTGATAGCTCGACTATCTATTGATAGTTTGACTATCTGTTTTGCCTTGATAGTTCGACTATCTGTTGATAGGTCGACTATCTGATAGTTCGACTATCTTCTGATAGTTCGACTATCTACTGTGATAGTTCGACTATCCTCTTTGATAGTTCGACTATCTGGATCGTTCGACTATCTGTCCGATAGTTCGACGATCTCCGTGCGTCGGTCGACGATCTCCAAGGGTCGTTCGACGTTTTCTGTCTGCCTTTATATTTTGTATTTATTTATTATATTTAATTAATTAATACATTATCTGGCATATCTTTTTAGTTGTTTTATGATAATATTTCCAGGCAATATTTGCTCCATCCCTTATGCCTGAGTAAAATCTTTTCAGATAAAGTTGTTTGTCTTATTAGCTGACTTTGTATTTTACTTTATCTGCTGTCAGTCTTTTATAGCCGTTAGACTGAAAAGTCTTTCTCCTGCTATAAAGAGTTTGTTTCTGATATGACTTTATTTAGTACTTTATTATCAGATTGCTTCCTGCAGCTTCCTAGAAAGAGGTTTATTCCTTTTATAGAATGTTTCTGCTGCAGAGATTGTTTTGTCTTCTTGATATTTACAGCCTAGGTCTCAAGTTTCAGAAGAAGACAAGTAATTCAAATTGAAGAGAACCGTTGCTTGTTGCTGTTATAAAAAGGACCCTTTGAAGAAGGATTCAAGCTAGCTAATAGCTAACTAGTTAACCAGTTCACTTAAGCATTCAAGCCTTCATCAAGATCAAAGTTCTTCTGCTCTCAGCAATACTCATCCAACTGAGAAGTGTTAAGATCTTCTACTCTTCTTCAACCTGAGTTCTCCTGCTTTCAGGAAGTTCAACTTAGAGTTCTTTTGAAGAAGAAGAAGAAGAAGATAGCTGCTTGAAGATCTTTAATTTTATTATTTATTATCTTCTTGTAGTTTTTCCTTCAGAGCTTTCTGAAGAGTTTTCTGCACTGAAGCAAGACTTCACCTGGACATCTTTGAGCCAGGGGAAGCCTTGATTCTTTAGAGCTTTCTAGCTCAGTGCAAGTTCTTGTGCTTCTCTAATCTTTTGTAAAATAGAGAAGACATCTTAACCTTCTTCCCCCTCCTGTACAGGGTTATTACTCCCTTCAAAAGTATCCCTTGGTGGCAGGGCACCTGATCAAAAACCTGTGCTTGGTTTTTAGACACCTGATCAAAAGTCTAAAGGGTTTCTGGATCTACCTGAAGCAGATCCTGTTGGTGGCAGGGCACCTGATCAAAAACCTCAGTGGATTCCTACCTTGTTGGTAGAAGAGTGGACGTACCCAAGTTGTTTGGGGAACCACTATAAATTCCTTGTGTCGTCTGGATTGCCTTGTTTAATTCCTGCATTGTGGCTGTGAATAGATATAACTAGGTTGCTAGTTGCTGATTAGGATTTCCAAGCCTTAACTGTAATTACAGTTAGCTTGAGTTTGTGCACAACACTTGTGTTAGGCTATAGGGTTAATTCTATATCTATAATCTTTTAATTCCGCAATTCACTCTAAGGGAGTTGGGTAGACCATTAAGTTTTGTCTAGTGCAAAATTTGACAACTCTATTCACCCCCCCTCTAGAGTAGTATCTATCCCTTCACTTTCAATTGGTATCAGAGGGAGGTCTACTGACTGAATAGGCTAACACCTAAGTCACAAGATCCTGATAGATACCAAAGCTTATAGATATTCACTATCATGGCCCAGTCCAAGGATTATTCTAGCACCAGACCTCCAGCATGCAACTTAGCTAAGTTTGGCATCTGGAAGGCAAGGATAAAATTATATATGAATTCTATTGATGAAAGCATCTTTGCTTCTATTTTGTCAGGACCCCCAAGAGCACCTGCTGCTTCCACTGCCTCATCATCAACTGATATGAGTGCAGTGCCTCCTCCAGATTACAATGATGAGTACAAGAAGGCCAAGATAGCAGATGCCAAGGCAATGAATATACTGGCTCAGACAATGTCTGATGAGGTATTCTAGAAGGTTGCTGACTGCTCTTCAGCAAAAGCCATGTGGGATACACTGAACCAGATTGTAGCTGGTTCAGCTGATGAAAGGAAGGACAGAAGGTCCAACCTTATCTCACAATATGAGAACTTCAAGAAAACTGATGCTGAATCAGTTGAAGCCATGTACACCAGGCTCAGCTCAATCATCAATGAGCTGAGGACCCTTGACAAGGACATATCATTGACAGAGGTCAATGATAAGATTCTAATGTGCTTCCCTAGCACATGGGATCTAAGGATCTGGCCCATCAAGGAAGCCAGAAGCACCACTGAGATCTCCACTGAAGCCCTTCTCGGCAAGCTCAAGTCTTTTGAGCAAGTGCTGAAGACAAGGGAAGCAGAAGCAGAAGCAAAGACCCCTACTCCAACAAGGAAAGAGCAATCTCTAGCTCTTAAGGCTGCTGATGCTTCTGAAGGCAGCCAATCAAATGAGGAACTAATGGCATTGTTTGCTAAGAGGTTTCTCAAGATGGGGAGAAAGGAATTCAGAAAGAAGTCTTCACGCTATGAAGACAAACCAAGGTATGATCGTTCACCTGCTAAAGAAATTATTTGTTATGGTTGCAGGAAGCCTGGACACATCTTACCAGAGTGTCCAGAGGAGAAGAACAAAGACAAGAGGAAAGAAAAGGAACAGCACAGGAAGCACTCCAAGCCATCCTTCTACAAAAACAAGAAGAAGGAGAGAGGTTTCATTGCTGAAACCTGGAGTGATTCTGATGAAGAATCTTCCTCCTCAAGCTCCAGTGAGGATGAGGAAGAAAAGAAGGCAAAAGAAGTTTGCCTCATGGCAATAGATGCCTGCAGCAACCACTCAGTTGCAGAGAGTTCAGATTCAGATGAAGAGATGCCTACAGAAGATGAGGTACTATCTTCTTATGACTTCACCTCTGAAGAATTTAAATTAGATTTTAAATCTTTATGCTTAGATTTGATTAGTTCAGAAAAGGAGATAAAAGAACTTAGAAATAAGTTAGCTGACTCAGAATTAATTGCTACAGAAAATATTAGGTTAAAGGAAGATCTCACTACTTGTAGTGAAGAAATTAAATTTCTTAAAATGGAGTTAGCTAAGTCTAAGAGGTTAGAAGAATCACTTAATGGTAGAAGCCTTAAGCTGTTAGAGATTACCAGCATGACTAACACTAGGTCAGGTAATGACAAACTAGGCTTAGGAGCTTCTCCAAGTGAACCCCCAGTTATTCTTAAAAATAATCTTTCAACTCCAGTGAACTTCATTTCAGCTAGTGGAATGAAGAACACTGAGCAAGTAAACCTAGTTAATAAAACTTTAAATAAAGCTAAGAGAGAAAAGAGAAAGAAATTTTTTAAAGAAATGCAAAGAGCGTCGAACGCCGCTCGACGATCGGAAGCTCAATGGTCGAACGAAGCTCGACGATCTGAGCGCCCATCGTCGAACGTCGATCGACATTTTCAATATGATTTTCAAAATCATCATCAGTACCATAGAAACCTAAATGAAAATAGAAACCCTAGGTTTGTTGACCCATCATCTGCATGGAGAATCCCACCTAGGAGATCTCACCCATTAGGTTATCACCCTCAGCGTGCATTTTCATATATTTCCAGTTTTTCTTATGTGAAAAACAAGGGACCCAAGGTTACCTGGGTCCACTCTGTCTAAATAAATGTCTTGCAGGTGAAGGCCTATCCAATCACTCAAAATAAGTGGTATTTGGATAGTGGATGTTCTAAGCATATGACAGGAAATAAAGATCATCTGTCAAAGTTTAAAGCTAAGCTCGGCCCAAAGGTTATCTTTGGAGATTCCAGCTATGGTCAGACAGAAGGCTATGGTAGGATTACAATTGGAGATGTTACTTTCAAGAGAGTTGCATATGTAATTGGACTGAAGCACAATTTGATCTCAGTCAGCCAGCTATGTGATGCTGGCTACCAGGTTTCATTTTCTAACTCTTCTTGCAATATTACTTTAAATAATAATGTTGTTGATAGTTTAACTTTCAAGGCAGCCTAAACACCTAGAGGGGGGGGTGAATAGGTTCTGCTTCTCTTTCTAAAACTTCTAGACAGAATTCAATTTATTAACTAATATAAAAACACAGCAATCACAGAAAACAAAACATCACAGATTGCACTATGTTTTATAGTGGTTCCCCAAGGTCTGGGTACATCCACTTTCCCCCTTCACCTATCTAGCTGTATGCTAGATTCGGCCAAACTTCCACTTATCTCAGATCAATAGATCTTACAACTCAGAACCCAACTGGTTCCTACAACTCAGGCACAACTGCCCTACCTCAGCCTTGCCCCAAGGCCTACAACTCAGAGAATATCCTTCTCCTACACTCAGGCAATCAGCCCTACCACTCAGAGTTCAACACTCCTACACTCAGCCTTTATAACATAGGCTTACAACTCAGATCTGTATCAACAGATCCTACAGAAATATAGAAAAGATTGTTTAAATTGTCTTGCCAAGTTGAGAGAGAAAAGGCAATGACAATTCTTAATCAGCTGATGCAATCAACTATTTCTTAGCCTTCTTCAAAGCTTCTTGAAAATGTACTTAGCTGAGTTGATTCCAAACAGCTTCTTGAGAATCCACTGGTGGATTCTTTCTTCTTCTTCAAATTCTGACTTGATCTCTCTCTATCCAGAACTTTGAATGATTCTTCTGAATTCTGATTAGAACTCTTCTTAGATCTACCCTTAGATAGTCTTCTTAGATCTCCCGGAGAAGATCTTCTTAAGTGCCTAGCACTTTCTTGAAATGAGTAGAATGTAATCCTTCTCCACTTTCTGATCCAATGTATTTCAAAGGGTCAGTTCTATATGTTGTTCATTCTTTTTTTTTCCTTCTGAATCTGTCTATTTATAGACATTCTTCATGGTAACCGGCTGATCCGGTTTCTAACCGTTTTCTGACAAGTCTGACAACTTCAGTTAACTGGTGATAACCCACAGCTGTCAAGTCTTCAAACAAGTCCTGTGCCTTAGTGTTGAAACAGTCTGTCAGAAAGTGTCGAGACCATCTGTCTATTTGTGTCGACACAATTGACTTTGGTGTCGACACTGCCTTCAGTGATGTCGACTAAATTGCCTTTGTGTCGACACATCTTCTTCTGAAAATAACTTGGTCTTTGACTCTGCAGTGTGTCGACACAAGTCCTGTGTGTCGACACAGTTGTTGTAGAATCATAACTTTAGTAAGTGTTGACTTAGCCTTCAGGTGTCGACACATTCATTTTTTAGCTTTGCTATAATGTGTCGACTTACTCACTATGTGTCGACACATTCTGCTGGTGACGACAAACTTGTGGTCGACTATTTTCTTCTGTGTCGACATATTCAGATGATGTCGACAAACTTGAGATCGACTATACTCTTCAGTGTCGACGCATTCTCCCAATGTTGAGGTCGACGTTTTTCTTCTGTGTCGACACAATTTCCCAGTGTTGTGTCGACTTACTTCTTCTGTGTCGACACAATTTCCCAGTGTTATGTCGACTTACTTCTTCTGTGTCGACACTTTTTTCCAGTGTTGTTGTAGACTATGTTATGTGTCGACACTTTTTCCCAGAGTAGTGTCGACTTACACCTTCTGTGTCGACACACTTTCCCAGTGTTGTGTCGACAACTTTCTTCTATGTGACGACACATGTTCCTTTGTGTCGACACTTGGACTTAGAATTTTTTTCTGTAAACTTTAACAATTCTTTACCTGCACATGTCAACTCAAAACAACATCAAATACAACATGATGTATATCATTGAGCTAGGTTGGGCTTCTTCAAATCAGGTACACATTTTCCAATGTACCCAACAATCTCCCCCTATTTGGAGAAGTCATAACCCTTATAGCCAATGATATACACCATTTATAAATAGTATAAAATGATGATATATGACAATACACAGGGATACTTAATTATAAACAAAATAATAAGAACATCATGGATAAAACAATCTATCACAGATTTAACAATATTTTGTTTATTACTGGGTAATGTTTGATTACATGGTTTTTCTTTGACTGATCACATTACATCATTACAAAACATTATGAAAGAACTAAAACATTATCAGGATTGATCAGGCTCTCTAATAACAATCCCTTGGCCAGATTTAATTTTAGCTGTCACAGGAGCTTCTGATTCTTCAGCCATCTTTTTTCCTTTAAGATCAGCTTTCTTCTTAGCTTCTTCCTTGAGCCTTTGCCTTTCAAAATAGTGAAAAGGCTTTGGGAAGTATTTGCTTGGCTCCATAGCATCAGTTGGAAGTCTTCCCAGCTTAGCTTTCCTTCTGAATTGTACAATGGCTTCTTGTCTTGCCTCATACTTCTGCCATTCCTGCTCATTGTACCACTTGCCCCTTTCATGAACTTGATCTTTGACAGCTTTCCATGCAGTGAGTATTATATTTCTGGAAGTAGGACTCCACTGCTCAAAATCTGGCTTCAGCTCAGCCTGCTCTCTAAATCTTTTCTTTGACAGTAGAGCATCTTGCTGTTCTTGCAAATTTACCTCAGGCTTATCAACCTTTCCAAAGATAACATTTACAACCTCCTTTGAAGGACTATACATATATTGCACTTGCTGATCCAATATATCAAAATCTGGAGGGGGGTATATGACTTGGGCAACCTCAGGTTGGTCACCTTCAAGTAGTCCTGTTTGTAGACCTGACTCAGCCACCATGTTATCATCACACAATGGTGGATATCCCAATGTGGCTCTTATACTATTGGTCACCCATTTGGCATGCTCAGAGCCTGCATGAATTAGCATCCTCTCCCCCTTTATGGCTTCTCTTGATACATGATCTCTAAGATCTTCTTTCTGAAATCGAATTTGGCCATCCAAATAATTCACTCCCTCCTTGAAAAATGGTCTTAACTTTTGAAGCTTTTCAGATATTTCCTGTTGAGAGGTTGTGATGGCAGTCTTAACAGATGCAATAGCAGCCTGAAAATTCTTATCAAATTCTTCCATTTCTTTGGCTCTATCTGTAGGTATCCCTGGAACAATCTTCTTCACCTCTTGAATGATCGCATTATGAGATTCAGTTAAATTGTCATTCATTCTTATTTGATTTTCCAGAACATAACCTTGCTTCAAAGCAATATCATCCACCTTTGTAGAGATAGCCTGCTGTTGTTTAGCCAGATAAACTACAGCATTGCCACCCTTGTGGAAGCAATCTGTCATTTCAGTTTTATGCAAGTTGACTTGAAATTGGATGGACTTGATGTCCTGAGCTAAGTCAAACTGAACTGACTTGCTATTTTCATCAACATACTTCTCCAGAGCCATCCTTTGGTCATCCAATTTTACTTGAAGATCTACCATAAATTTATTGTAATCAAAGGCTGGAGAAACTTGTGGAGTTGTTGTCTGCAATGCCTGCTTGTAGTTCTTGCTTCTTCTTTTAAAGACAACAAGTTTTCTTTTCTTAGCCACCCTGGCTTCTTCAGTTTCTGTGTTAGAGGAAGTATCTACATGAATTCTTTCTGTGCCAGGGAGTTGTTGCTCAGCTTCAACATCCACTGGCTCATCCTCAACCTGTGTTTCCACAGCAGCTTCCTGATTAATGTCCATTCCTATGAACTTCTCAATATCTGGTCCACCTCCTTCTTTATCAGCAGCAGTATCAACATCTGGGAATAACTCCTCCATAGTAAATTCCAGTTGAGTGGTCACATCTGCAGCAGTTAAATCTTGAGATATGTTTAACTGTGCTTCCTCTTGGACTTGCACCTCAATATTTGTAGTGGCAGGAGTAGGTGTGGACACTAGCTCCCCCTGAACCTGTGCAGTAATAATAATTTGAGCAATGTCTTTTATAGTAAAATACATTAGCTCCCCCTAAACCTAAGCAGGAGTAGATACCTTTGGAGCAGAAGTGGAAACTGGCTCCCCCTGCATCTGGGCAGGTGTTGATACTTCCTGGACCACAGTTGAGGCAAGCTGTGTCCCTTCTTGTACTTGTTCAGATTCTTGATTTGGTGTAGAGGATTGCACAGGGGTGTCTGGCCTGCTCTCTTCAGGCACATCCTTTGACAGCACCCTATCCCACCTGGTGAATAGTCTCATATCCATTCTTCTCATATGGTTAATCTTACTCCCTTGCAGCTGCTGCATCACATCTGGAATCACCCCAGTGAAGTACAGACTCATGATCCTAGCCATGTTAGGCTTCTTAATTCCCTCTTTGATCTTGTCAAAGAGTACTCTTGACCAATCAGTAGGAATAGTAAAAACTATCCTGGTCATCAGGCTGAACATATAGGCAGAAATCCTATCATGTCCACCTGTCTTGCAGAGGATTACCTTTCCAACAACTTCCGACAAGAACTTCCCTTGCTGATTCATTCCCTTTCTGTTGAATGCAGCTCCTATCTTCAATCCTGAATCCAGGCCACACCATTGAAGGGCTTCCCTTGTCTTAGATATAGGAACTGCCTCTTCATTCTCAACCACTTGCAGTTGGAAGAGCTTTCGTAAACTTCTTTGAGTAATCTTTACCTTCGTCCCTTGAATAGTGGACTTAATCTTGAGGCCAGTAGAATGGACTGATGCAGAGGTAAAGAACTCGTGCACCTCCTTCTTCCAGATCTTAGTTGGTTCTGAAATGAGAAATTCTAACCCTGATGCAGAGAGAAGGGTGATAACACCTTGAACATCAGGCGGCGCCTCTGCAAAGGCCTGGCGCACTAACTCATATCCTTCATTGATGTTATCTTCAATCCTTGGCGCCATAGTTGTGTCGAGAAAGCTTGAGAGAAGAGAGAAAGAAAGACTGTCGACACAGGGTTTGAGTCTCGAAAACCTTGAAAGCGTGTCGACACAAAGAGCTTTTTGACCTATTTATAGCTTCTGTTGAAAGAAGTTCAAAAGGCGCCAAAAACAGTCTAAATGTGTCGACACAGACGGAATGTGTCGACACAAGCTTCTATTAACTCGACATTTCTTCAGCCTACTATGTGTCGACACCAATTTGTGGTTATGTCGACACCTTGGATACATAGTAGAAAGACAGAAATTCTGTGTCGACACTAAGGACAAGTGTCGACACATATTTTGTAAGTGTCGACACCATTATTCTGGTTGAGTCGACATTACATTTCTGGTTAAGTCGACAATAGAACTCTTAAGTGTCGACACATATTCTCTGTGTCGACACAATATTTCTGACTTGTCGACATAATTTCTCTGAGTCGACACATTATTACTGAATGTGTCGACACATTCTTACTTAGCCAATTTCTGTAACTTCAATGTGTCCTTTTTAACACTTGATTATGTTGTTACTACTTTTACTTACTTATAAACCATTTCAATAGCATTGTTAATGATTTTGTTTAATACATTAATCAATGGTTAACATACCTAATTCAATTTTGAATTTATTGAATTTGGTTTCATCTAAAGGCTTAGTAAATACATCTGCTATTTGATAATCTGTTTTTACAAATTCCAATGAGATGTCACCTTTTTCTACATGTTCTCTAAGAAAATGATATTTGATTTCTATATGCTTAGTTCTACTATGAGAAACTGGATTATTAGCAATAGAAATAGCACTCTTAGAATCACATAAAAGGGGTGTTCTACTTACCTGAATACCATAATCTTTAAGCTGATGCTGCATCCATAATAGCTGTGCACAGCAGCTTCCTGCAGCAATATACTCTGACTCAGCTGTGGAAATTGCCACACTAGTCTGTTTTTTACTACTCCAAGATATTAGTCTTCCTCCCAGGAATTGACAAGTACCTGTAGTACTCTTTCTATCCTCTCTACATCCTGCAAAATCTGCATCTGAATAGCCTGTTAGTTGAAAATCTCTATTCCTAGGGTACCAAAGACCTAGAGTAGGAGTGCCCTTTAGATATCTCAGAATCCTTTTTACTGCAGTATAATGAGATTCTTTAGGGCAGGCTTGGTACCTAGCACAGACACATGTTGCATACATAATGTCAGGTCTACTAGTAGTGAGATATAGTAGTGACCCAACTATTCCTCTATACAATGATTCATCAACAGGTTTACCTGCCTCATCTTTGCATATTGGCATACTTGTGCCCATAGGAGTTCTCATGGAGGAGGATGACTCCATACCATATTTTTTAATTAATTCCTTGGTGAACTTAGACTGGGATATGGACAATCCATCATCAGTCTGTCTTACTTGGAGTCCCAAGAAGAACTTAAGTTCTCCCATACTGCTCATCTCAAACTTCCCTTGCATAAGTTTGGCAAACTTTTTACAAAGGTTGTTTTCAGTAGATCCAAAGATTATGTCATCAACATAGATCTGGACTAAGATGATCTTTCCTTTGGATTCCCTAAGGAATAGAGTTTTGTCTATCTTTCCTCTTGAGAATTTATTCTCAATGAGGAAGGTAGACAGGGTTTCATACCAAGCCCTTGGAGCTTGTTTTAACCCATACAAAGCTTTCCTAAGCTTGTACACAGAATCAGGTTTAAGAGGGTCTACAAAACCTGATGGCTGCTCTACATATACTTCTTCATTAGGATCACCATTCAGAAATGCTGACTTTACATCCATCTGGTATACTTTGAAGTCTTGGTAGGCTGCATAGGCAAGGAACATTCTGATTGCCTCCAGCCTTGCTACTGGAGCAAAGGTTTGATCAAAGTCAATCCCTTCTTCCTGCCTGTATCCTTTTGCAACCAATCTTGCTTTATTCTTTATTATTATTCCACTTTCATCTAGCTTGTTCCTATAGATCCACTTAGTCCCAATTATGTTGTGGCCTCTTGGTTTAGGAACAAGCTCCCAGACCTTGCACCTTCTGAACTGATTCAGCTCCTCTTGCATAGCATCAATCCAGTGCTGGTCTTGGATAGCTTCTTCAAACTTCTTAGGTTCCATTTGAGACAAGAAACTAGAATGCAAAACTGTGCTTTGATTTCTGCTTCTAGTTTGCACTCCTTGTCTTGGATCACCAATTATCTGATCAGTAGGATGATCTCTTAGATATCTTATAGCTGGAGGTAGATTCCCTTCAGGTTGAGCATCTCCAGCTTCTTCATTCTGCTGTTCCTCTTGGTTTTCATCAGCTTCCATTATCTCTTGTACTCCCCCTGGACAGCAGCCTTCATTTTCCAATGCTCCCTCTTCCTTTGAAGCTTCAGCAATGGAGAGCTTGTCCATCTTCTTGCTTATACCTGTTGAGTCATTTGATCTACAAGACAATTCACAATTGATTAATCTTGTTTCATCAAATACAATATGCATAGATTCTTCAACAACTTGAGTAGTTAAGTTGAAGACTCTATAGGCCTTACTATTTGTGCTGTACCCAACAAATATCCCATCCTGGGATTTGGCAGCAAACTTAGTCAAATAAGACTTACCATTGTTAAGTATATAGCACTTGCAGCCAAAGATCCTAAAATAGGATAGATTTGGTTTTCTGCCTTTCACAATCTCATAGGGAGTCTTCCTGTGGCTTTTGGTGATAGAAGCCCTATTGATGACATGACAAGCAGTGTTAACTGCCTCAGCCCAAAAATATTCTGGGAGAGAGGTGTCACTCAATAGAGTTCTACCAGCTTCAATTAATGATCTATTCTTTCTTTCAGCAATTCCATTTTGCTGAGGTGTTCTAGGTGAGGAGAACTCTTGGAAAATCCCAAAGTCTATACACAAGTTTGTTATGCTTTCAGATTGAAACTCAGTACCATGGTCACTTCTGATTTTGACCACTGTACTGTTCAGTTCATTCTGAATTTGCTTTACAAACTTAAATAATACACTTGGGGTTTCAGATTTTTGTCTCAGAAAGAACACCCATGTAAATCTAGAATAGTCATCTACAACCACTAGTGTGTAGACCTTCCTACCTAGACTGTGAACTGGCATAGGACCAAAAAGATCCATATGCAAGAGGTATAAGCACCTCACAGAATCCTTGTTTTCAAGGCTTTGAAATGAGGTTTTTGTCTGCTTGCCCTTTTGACAAGCTGAGCATACCCCTTCCTTTATACACTTAACTTGAGGCCCATTCCTCACTAGTTCTTTACTAAAGAGTTGGCCAATTGTCTTGTAGTTTAGATGAGCCAATCTCTTGTGCCACTTAACACAATGAGAAGCATTGTCATCAGCTACAAGACAAATGGGGGATGCCTTATTCTCACATTCAAAATTAAGGCAATACACATTTCTCTTCCTATACCCAGTCAATATGATCTCTTGATCACTTGACCTTTTGATATGACATCCATCCTTACCAAATGAAATGTCATATCCTAGATCACTCAGCTGGCTTATGCTTATTAGATTATGTTTCAAACCTTTTACATAGGCCACTTGGGTGATAGTAATTAGGTTTGAAGAGATGTTACCAAATCCTTTGATGACTCCTTTTTCAGATCCACCAAAGATCACTTTATGTCCATCTTTGACAAATGAATACTCCTTCAGCAGCCCCTTTGTTCCAGTCATGTGCCTGGAACAACCACTATCCAAGTACCATATAGGGGCATGGTAACTTGGATTCACCTGCAATACAGAATTACTTACCCTTAGAACCCAAGTAAGTCTTGGGTCCTTGGTTCAAGTTAGCCTTAATAAAGTTATCATAACCTCTTCTAACAGGTAGACTCTTATTCTTTATAACACTTGTGTTATACCAGCAGTCCAATGCAAAATGACCCCTCTTGCCACAGCACCAACATTCAAACTTATTGTATCTAGATCTAGATACATCCTTGTCAGAAGCATTTCTGTTCATTGCTGGTGCTGTTGCAACTTCTCCTACTGGTTTCTTAAAACCATAGGGCTTATGACCATAGGTAGGCCTGCTTGCCTTAACACCCTTGTTCTTCAGAACATTTGTCTTGATATGATCCTGAATGTCTTCATGATCATATATGTTAGAAGGCACTTTCTCCTTACCAAACCTTATGGGGACTGAAAGGTTTAGTGGCTGAATAGGGGCTTTGCCTTTCTTCTTGAATCTGCCAGCCCTGGAGTTACCCTTAAATCCTAATCCAGCCTTACCCTTCTGAGTGACAAATTCATCTATCAAGGGTAAGACAGATTTTGGCTTAGAGTAACTAGCCACTAAATCCCTTTCAATTCTAAGTCTGTCCTCCAGACTCTTTACTTGATCATTAGTATAATTAATTGTGCCCATCTAAATAATAGTTATATTCTTCAGCTTGGCAATTTCAGCTAACTTTTGATCAAGGACTTTTTCTAACTCAGTTGTTGTAACCCTTAGATCAGCAATTTCCTGAGCCTGTGATTTAACCAGGTTCTTGCTTTTCTTAAGGGCCTGCAACAAGTCCCCATACTTGTCTATCAATTGATAGACATCTCCTTCAGATCCAGATGCATCTTCATCACTTGATGCAGATGTAGCTGATTCTTCACTTGTACTACAAACATATGTACTGGAAGGACAGTTTACCTCATTAGGACCAGACTGATTCTGGCATAGGTCCTCTTCTGATCTAGTCATCAAACCCATGCATTGATGTTCATTGATGGAGTCTAGCAACTGCATAAACTCCTCTTCCTCAGATGCAGCATATAATCCAATATATGCTTCAGCTTCAGATCCTGATTCTGAAGTTGACTGGTCTGACAGACTTTTATCTTTCTTTGCTACAAAGGATTTCTCCTTCTTGCCTTTCTGATAAGTCTTCTTCTTTTCTGAAGATTCCTTCCTTTTGTCAGGACAATCAGCCACTACATGTCCAGGCCTATTGCAACAATAGCAGACAATCTTTGAAGTAGTGGCTTTGCTGGGCTTTGACCTGCTTTTCTCTTTCCTAGATGACCTTCTTTTCTGATAATAGTCATCTACTTGCTGTGATGAGGAAGGCCTAGACTTCCATTGCTTCTTTTTCAAGAACCTTTGAAATTGCCTAGTGAATGCAGCAAAGTCTGCATCTGAATCACTGCTGACTGAACCCCTATCTGAATTTTCAGAACTACCTTCTTCAACTTCCTTAGGAGGAGATGGTGATTTCCTCCTATTCTTTCTGGTGGCTTCAGCATTAAATGCCACAGTCTTTTCTCTATGCTCTCCTCTTGAGTTTCTTTCCTCCTCCTTCATTACCATAAGTTGCATTTCATAGGATAGCAACTTTCCAAACAGAGTTGGAGGAGATATCTCTGCCAATTTTGCCACTTCTCTTATGGCACAGATCTTTGTATCCCAATCCTTTGATAAGGATCTTAAGAATTTGTCATTCAGTTCATAGGTACTGAAGACTCTTCCATAGGAAATTAGCTCATTCACAATTCTATAGAATTTCTTATAGCACTCAGTTATGCTATCAGATTTTCCTTGTCTAAAACTTTCATACTCCTGATTTAGCATAGATTTTATGTCCAGCCTTACTTCTTCTGATCCCTCCATGTAGACAATCAATGTGTCCCACATCTCCTTGGAGGTCTTGCAGTGAATCAGATTCTGAAATGTTGAATCATCTATGGCACTGACAATGATGTTCTGTGCCCTTTTGTCCATGGTTGCCAAGATGATTTCATCCTTGGTCATTTCAGAATAAGTCTTTGGTGTTTGGATATTTGCATCAAGAACAGATATCTTCATTGGTATGAAGGGGCCTTCCTGTACTGTGATGTAAATCCTTGGGTCAGATGCTTCCATAAACAATCTGACTCTTTCTTTCCAGATCCCAAAGATTTCCTTCTTGCATATGGGTAATTTCATTGACCCTAGCTCCTTATGATTCTCTCCAGAACCCATCTTCTTGATTCTTGAATCTGCCTATCAGATCTACCTCAGACTGTTAAGTCCTTTTTGAGGAACCTCCCTCTGATACCACTTGATAGTTTAACTTTCAAGGCAGCCTAAACACCTAGAGGGGGGGGTGAATAGGTTCTGCTTCTCTTTCTAAAACTTCTAGACAGAATTCAATTTATTAACTAATATAAAAACACAGCAATCACAGAAAACAAAACATCACAGATTGCACTATGTTTTATAGTGGTTCCCCAAGGTCTGGGTACATCCACTTTCCCCCTTCACCTATCTAGCTGTATGCTAGATTCGGCCAAACTTCCACTTATCTCAGATCAATAGATCTTACAACTCAGAACCCAACTGGTTCCTACAACTCAGGCACAACTGCCCTACCTCAGCCTTGCCCCAAGGCCTACAACTCAGAGAATATCCTTCTCCTACACTCAGGCAATCAGCCCTACCACTCAGAGTTCAACACTCCTACACTCAGCCTTTATAACATAGGCTTACAACTCAGATCTGTATCAACAGATCCTACAGAAATATAGAAAAGATTGTTTAAATTGTCTTGCCAAGTTGAGAGAGAAAAGGCAATGACAATTCTTAATCAGCTGATGCAATCAACTATTTCTTAGCCTTCTTCAAAGCTTCTTGAAAATGTACTTAGCTGAGTTGATTCCAAACAGCTTCTTGAGAATCCACTGGTGGATTCTTTCTTCTTCTTCAAATTCTGACTTGATCTCTCTCTATCCAGAACTTTGAATGATTCTTCTGAATTCTGATTAGAACTCTTCTTAGATCTACCCTTAGATAGTCTTCTTAGATCTCCCGGAGAAGATCTTCTTAAGTGCCTAGCACTTTCTTGAAATGAGTAGAATGTAATCCTTCTCCACTTTCTGATCCAATGTATTTCAAAGGGTCAGTTCTATATGTTGTTCATTCTTTTTTTTTCCTTCTGAATCTGTCTATTTATAGACATTCATCATGGTAACCGGCTGATCCGGTTTCTAACCGTTTTCTGACAAGTCTGACAACTTCAGTTAACTGGTGATAACCCACAGCTGTCAAGTCTTCAAACAAGTCCTGTGCCTTAGTGTTGAAACAGTCTGTCAGAAAGTGTCGAGACCATCTGTCTATTTGTGTCGACACAATTGACTTTGGTGTCGACACTGCCTTCAGTGATGTCGACTAAATTGCCTTTGTGTCGACACATCTTCTTCTGAAAATAACTTGGTCTTTGACTCTGCAGTGTGTCGACACAAGTCCTGTGTGTCGACACAGTTGTTGTAGAATCATAACTTTAGTAAGTGTTGACTTAGCCTTCAGGTGTCGACACATTCATTTTTTAGCTTTGCTATAATGTGTCGACTTACTCACTATGTGTCGACACATTCTGCTGGTGACGACAAACTTGTGGTCGACTATTTTCTTCTGTGTCGACATATTCAGATGATGTCGACAAACTTGAGATCGACTATACTCTTCAGTTTCGACGCATTCTCCCAATGTTGAGGTCGACGTTTTTCTTCTGTGTCGACACAATTTCCCAGTGTTGTGTCGACTTACTTCTTCTGTGTCGACACAATTTCCCAGTGTTGTGTCGACTTACTTCTTCTGTGTCGACACTTTTTTCCAGTGTTGTTGTAGACTATGTTATGTGTCGACACTTTTTCCCAAAGTAGTGTCGACTTACACCTTCTGTGTCGACACACTTTCCCAGTGTTGTGTCGACAACTTTCTTCTATGTGACGACACATGTTCCTTTGTGTCGACACTTGGACTTAGAATTTTTTTCTGTAAACTTTAACAATTCTTTACCTGCACATGTCAACTCAAAACAACATCAAATACAACATGATGTATATCATTGAGCTAGGTTGGGCTTCTTCAAATCAGGTACACATTTTCCAATGTACCCAACAGTTGTTTTAGTAGGCATTAGAATAGGTAATATTTATTTAGTAGATTTCAATTCATCTCGCTCTGAAATCTGTTTATTTAATGAAGTAATAATTAACAATAATTCTTTGTGGCATAAGAGGCTTAGTCATGTTAACCTTAAAAATATATCTAGGTTATCTAAACACAACCTTGTTAGAGGTTTACCTTCTTGCCCCTACAAGAAGGAGAGCCTATGCAAGGCTTGTCAGCTAGGCAAGCAAACCAAAAACTCTTTTAAATCAGTAAATAAGAGTGATTCTCCTAGAATCCTGTATCTATTACATTTGGACCTTTTTGGCCCAATAAATGTACAGAGTTTAGGAGGGAAGTATTACACCTTAGTAATTGTAGATGACTTCTCTAGGTTCAGTTGGGTTTTCTTCTTGAGAACTAAGGCTGATAACTTCAAAGCCCTTACAGACTTTCTACTATGTGTGCAGACTGAGTACTCTACTCATATGGCCTTGATCAGAAGTGATCATGGTACCGAGTTTGACTCTCTTCTCATGCAAGAATTCTGTGAGAGAGAAGGTATCAAACATAGTTTCTCAGCTCCTAGAACTCCCCAACAAAATGGGGTAGTTGAAAGGAAGAACAGAACACTCATTGAAGCTGCTAGTATATTATTGGCAGATGCTAACATGCCTCTCTCCTATTGGGCAGAAGCTGTTAGTACAGCCAATTATGTCTTGAATAGAAGTTTGATACACAAGCTTAAGTGTAAAACTCCTTATGAGTTGCTTAAAGGAAAGAAACCTAAAATTAATTATTTTAGAGTATTTGGTTGTATTGTTTATATTCATAATAACAATAAAGAATACCTTAGAAAATTTGAAGCAAAAGCTTCAATGGGAATCATGCTTGGATATTCCCAAGTAAGCAAAGCTTATAGGGTTTATAACAAATCAACCTGTAAAATTGAAGAATCTGTGCATGTATCTTTTGATGAGTCTCATATGTTTTACAAGGAGAAGGAAAATTCTCCTTCCTCTAGTTCATTGCAGGTACCTGATGCCCCTCAAGAGATTCTTCAACTATCAACTCTTCAGATCACTGAATCAGACAGTGATGAAGACATTGTAGAAGCTGTTGTTGTACCACCAACAGTAGATCAAATTCCTCCTGAGGAATTAATCCCAACTGTTGCTGAAGATCACATCCCACCTGCTGATATTGTCACACTTAGAGATCACCCCACATCTCAAGTGATTGGTGACATATCAGCTGGTGTGCAAACAAGACACCAATTAAGACAGGATGTGATGCATGCTTGTTTCCTCTCACAGGTTGAGCCCCTCACCTTTAAAGATGTAGAGCTAGATCCCCACTGGATCATTGTCATGCAAGAGGAACTCAATCAGTTTAAGAGATGTAAAGTTTGGACTTTGGTTCCAAGACCTAAAGGCCAACTGATCATAGGCACCAAGTGGGTGTACAGAAACAAGTTGGATGCAAATGGAATTATTGTAAGGAATAAAGCAAGGCTTGTAGCTCAGGGCTACAGACAGGAGGAAGGTATAGATTATGACCAAACCTTTGCTCCTGTTGCAAGGCTAGAAGCAATAAGGATCTTCTTGGCCTATGCAGCCTATATGAAGTTTAAGGTGTTCCAAATGGATGTCAAAAGTGCATTCCTGAATGGTGAGCTTAAGGAAGAGGTGTTTGTTGAACAACCACCAGGGTTTGTTTCTTCAACTCATCCCTCACATGTGTTTAAGTTGCAGAAAGCTCTTTATGGACTAAAGCAAGCTCCCAGAGCCTGGTATGAGACTCTAGCTAGTTTCCTTTTAGAGCACAACTTTACTAGGGGAGTAGTTGATAGAACCCTCTTCGTCAAGCATCACAAGGACACAATCCTGTTAGTTCAGGTGTATGTAGATGATATTATATTTGGCTCCACTGATCCCAAACTTTGCAAAAGGTTCTCTGACCTGATGCACTCTAAGTTTGAGATGAGTAGTATGGGTGTGCTGTCTTACTTTCTTGGTCTCCAAGTTAAGCAAGATGCTGATGGTATCTTCATCTCCCAATCCAAATATGCCAAGGAATTGGTAAAGAAATTTGGGATGGCTGATGCTTCAGCAATGCCTACACCTATGGCTACTAATGTAGTTATTGATTCTGATGATCACGGCAAGCCAGTTGATCAAAAGAATTATAGGGACATTGTTAGTTCCCTATTATATCTAACTGCAAGTAGGCCTAATATAATGTTTGCTACATGCCTTTGTGCTATATTCCAGGTCAACCCCAAGGAATCTCATCTGATTCTTCTAAAGAGAATCCTGAGATACCTGAAGGGATGTCCAGATCTAGGACTTTGGTACCCAGCTGAGTCTGAATTTGAATTAATTGGATATTCTGATTCTGATTATGCTGGTTGCAAAGTTGACAGGAAGAGCACCTCAGGAACTTGTCAGTTCCTGGGAGAGAGATTGGTCTCTTGGTTCTGTAAGAAGCAGGCATCTGTCTCAACTTCAACTGCAGAGGCTGAATATATAGCAGTTGCTAGTTGTTGTTCACAGATCCTGTGGATTCAAAACTAGCTTGTGGATTATGGTTACTCACACAAGAATACCAAAATCATGTGTGACAGTACCAGTGCTATCTCAATTGCACAAAATCCAGTGCACCACTCTAGAACGAAGCACATTGAGATTCGGCACCATTTCCTGAGAGATTGTGTGGAAAAGAACAAGATTTGTCTTGAGTTCATATCCACTGAGTTTCAGAGAGGTGATATATTCACCAAGCCCTTAGATGAACAGAAGCATCTGTTCTTTTTAGTTCAACTAGGCATGATCAATGGACGAGACTAAGTGTGACTATATCTGCCTATGTTGAAACCTGCTTGAAGATCGTCGAACGATGATCGAAGATCGTCGAACGGATTAAGCCTATCGTCGACCTCTGGTTAATGATAGCTTATCTGTTTGAAGATCGTCGACCGGCATTCGAAGATCGTCGAACAGGTCGAGCTTATCGTCGATCTCTGGATGACGACAGCTTATTGTTTGAGAAGCCAGAAATAGTCGAACGATGGCTCAACTACTCTGCTTTTGGGCCGATCGTCGAACGGCCGTTTGACTATCGGGTCTAATATCTTTTAGATAGATCGACTACCTCCGGTCTAATATAAAGCCGATAGTCGACCTAGGTTAAAAGATCTTTTGTTTTATCGTCGACGGAGTGTGACTTTTCGCATTCTGTCTTCCCGCTTGCGATTTTCTGCTGCTTCGTCCCCTTCGTCTTCGCCGTCCTTCTCGCGTATTCTCCAGCAATTCAATGGCGATTTCTCCCGCAGTGTTAGCCGTTGTTAAGTTCGATGCAGGCTTCAGCGTCGACTTTGACGCGTTCAGTTGCTGTGAAGCAGGAATTGTAGAAGTTCTTCAGTTGTGTCGGGACCAAGGTCTAGAAAGACTAATGTCGACAAGGATAAAGTTAAATATTCCCGAGATCAAGGAATGGGCTTTCACTTCGTCATCCACCGACGATTCGATGACTGGCACCATCGGCGGAGAAGAGGTAATTTTAACTCCGGCCGTCTTGACTGATGTTTTTGGTTTGATAAATGGTGAAGAAGATTATGAGCAAGATGCTCAAGAGTTTGGAAGGATGCTGACTGAGCTGGGACATGCGGAGGGCATTCCCACGAAGCTGCTCAAGGTCAATTTTCCCTTTAAGATTAAATTTCTCGCTGAGTTAGTTGGAAAAGTGCTCCTTGGAAAGCACTCTGCTCATGACAATATAACAAGGCAACAATTTGCACTG
Source organism: Platanthera zijinensis (assembly GCA_039513925.1). NCBI lineage: Eukaryota > Viridiplantae > Streptophyta > Magnoliopsida > Asparagales > Orchidaceae > Platanthera > Platanthera zijinensis. The sequence goes on from CM077097.1 coordinate 74,212,341, forward strand.
ATGTGTGCAATTGTTAATCAGAAAAAGATTGATTGGGCAGGAGTAATGTTTGATTTGATAAGGAAAAAGAACAATAAGAAAGAGGTTACCCTAGGTAGGGTTATTGGAATTTTCCTGAAGGAAAAGTATCCTCAGCTGCTGGTCTCCGTTGCAACAAACATAAATGCAAGCAAGAAGATGGACCCAAATCTGTTCTCCAAGTGGAAGAGGACTTTTGTGAAACCCGCTCTCACAGGGGTTGCTCCAGCGACATCAGAGAGCACCAGGACTGATTCGGTCGCTCCTCACCCGGTTGAAGCTGGCTCAGCTCTTTCCCTTCCCTCATCTTCTTCTGCTATGCAGTCTGCTTCAGTTGAAGTTCCATCAACTTCAGCTGAAGTACGACTTTCCCTCTCTCCTGTTCGAGAAACAACCACGGTTGTTCTTCCTTACCCTCCAGCATCTCCTCTTCCTTCTCATCTGGCTAGGATATCTGCTCCTAGTTTTGATCTGTTAGGATCTGAGAGGATTCCAACACCTCCTCAGTCTCCTATTCATTCTCCAGTTAACACTCTTGTTAACTCTCCAGCTCCATCTCCAATTCGATCTCCAGTCCACACCTCTTCTCATCCTAACACTACAACCATCTCTGCTGCATCTCCATCCACTACAATTCCATCATCTTTTGAGATCACCCCTCAATTCATTTCTAGCATTTTGGAGTTGATTACCCCTTCAATCAAAATTATGATTGAAGAGGCAATTGCTCCACTTGCCTCCTCCATTGCCACCTTGACTGCTTCCATCCAATCACTTTCCAAATCTGCTGAGCCCTCTTCTTCAAGGGGCCTGGTTTCAGTTTCCACTGAAATCAGGCAGGGGGAGATGTTCTGTGAAGATGCCTCAGAGCCTCCAGCCTCCCTTCCAACAGTTCTTCCAGCAATTCAAGAAGAGACTGATGTAGTTCAAGTTCAAGATAAATCAGTTTCTGTGTTATCGGAAAAAGAAATATCTGATGCTATTATGTTATCTGAATTTGCGGTGAAAGTTTGCTTAGAAGATCTCACCACTCCCGTGGTTGCCCATTTCCTAGAAGGGATTATTACATCCTACCTAGATGAGTCTTGGGAGTTGGTAAAATATGAAGGTAATTCACTCATTCGCTTTATTGACGAGTCAATTAATTTGATAGCTTGTGAATACCTAGAAGGAATGATTTTAGCTTATTTAGCAGATTTGTATTCATAAATCTACAGATTAAATTAAAGAAGATTTAGCTGCTCAGGTTATAGCAGTTGTTTCAGAAGCTGATCCAGTTGTTCCTGATGCTCTAGTAGATCCAGAATTGGATTCTTTTTTAGATGACATGGAAGATGTATCTGAAAATCAAGAAGAGAAAGCAAGAGTTGCTTGAAATCAAAGAGTTCAATCTTTGTTAGAGGAAAAAGAAAAAGATTTGCAAGTTGAAAAGTCAACTATTTGGGATGATTCACCAGGGTTGGATTTGGATGTCCTTCTGGCTCAGGATGCCAGTGAAGAGGAAAAAGAGAAAGCTGCTTTAAAGGAAAAGGCTGTTTCTGAAGCCTATGATCCATATGACAATCCTCCTTCATCTCACTCTGAAGATGAAGAGGATTCTGATTTATCTGAAAATTCAAAGAAAAAGAAAGCTGCTCAGAAGAAAAGGAAAGCCGTTGCTCCTCCTCCTCCCAATCGAGAAAATGATACTCCATATTATATTCTTAAAGGAATTGACCCCAAATCAAAAGAATTTCAACATTGTATGTGGTTCTCCAAGAACCAGCAGAAAGAGAGAAAAAGATCTAAGAGGTATGATAGTCCTGTTTCAAGATGGACTCCCAGAGGTCCTCCTCCTCCACCTCCCAGTGCAGGAGCCTCTGGGAACCTTTCTGCTAATCCATCTGCCTCTTCTGGAAAATCTGCACCTTCTCAGCCTCAGTAAAGGAAAAGCTCTCAAAGTTCCCAAGGCAGATCTTATTCTGGTTCTCAAAGACATGTTACTGAAGTAAGAGAACAAGTGAAGGAGGTTGTGTATCAAAGACCAACCTTTTCCCCTCCTCCTTCTCCAAAGAAAAGAGTTTCTTCTCCAATACCAATGCAGTTTGAAAAAATTGTTTCAAAAGGTAAGTAGTTTATTTTGTTTAAATATTCTAGCAAGAACTTTGCTAAGTCTGCTCCCATGTCTTATCTAGTTAATCAAGATAAAGAGGTTGCTCCTTCTGAAACTGCTTATGAAAGTCCTGAGCTTGATCCTAACTTTAGGATGGCTCGTTTTCACGAATTGGTTGGAGCAGCTCAAATCAGAAAAGCAAAAGCTAAAGGAAAAGATACTACTTGTTTAACCACCATGTCAGCATTCAGAAAGAAGGAGTTTGAAAAGTTCCAGGTTAATCCTGAGGTCTTTGACCCTTCAAAGTATATGGAAAAGCATCCAGAGGCAGTTGTTCCAAGGGCTGCAGAATTAAAGATTATTGGTGTGCAGGACTTGAAGATGTCAAAGAAAGAGGCTATTGATCCCCTGAGGAAAATTTCTTTTGTTCCAAGTTCTTCTGACTCTTTGCCAGATTCTGTAGACTCTTAATTTTTTGATTGACTGCTGTTTTATATCTATCTGTTTAATAATTGCTAGTTAATTGCTATCTATTTTCTGTATTGATTATAGTGTTCTATAGCTAGCTCTGTGTTTTAGTTTTTAAGAGACTTAACTCAAATAGGGGGAGATTGTTGGTACCCTAGTTTGATTTGAGTTTAGTCTTGTCTTTTTAGTCCCCTGACCCAAGAAATATCTATGGTCAATGGTTAATAGTCTAGCTGTAGAGTCCTCACTTTTCCAGATGAAGAATTTGGTTAAGTAGTTTGTTCGTTCGACTATCGTCGAACGCCGCTCGACTATCGTCGATTAACTGTTCGACGATCGTCTATCAGTTGTTCGACTTTCAGTCTGCGAGGATAGTTTGACTATCGACTGATAGTTCGACTATCTGTGTGCTTTGATAGTTCGACTATCTGCTTGGATAGGTCGACTATCTGATAGCTCGACTATCTGTTGATAGTTCGACTATCTGTTCTGCGTTGATAGTTCGACTATCTGTTGATAGGTCGACTATCTGTTCTCGCTTGGTAGTTCGACTATCTGCTTTGATAGTTCGACTATCTCATAGTTCGACTATCTGTTTGTTTTTGATAGTTCGACTATCTGTTGATAGTTCGACTATCTGTTTCGCTTTGATAGTTCGACTATCTGTTGATAGGTCGACTATCTGATAGCTCGACTATCTGTTGATAGTTCGACTATCTGTTTTGCCTTGATAGTTCGACTATCTGTTGATAGGTCGACTATCTGATAGTTCGACTATCTTCTGATAGTTCGACTATCTGCTGTGATAGTTCGACTATCCTCTTTGATAGTTCGACTATCTGGATCGTTCGACTATCTGTCCGACAGTTCGACGATCTCCGTGCGTCGGTCGACGATCTCCAAGGGTCGTTCGACGTTTTCTGTCTGCCTTTATATTTTGTATTTATTTATTATATTTAATTAATTAATACATTATCTGGCATATCTTTTCAGTTGTTTTATGATAATATTTCCAGGCAATATTTGCTCCATCCCTTATGCCTGAGTAAAATCTTTTCAGATAAAGTTGTTTGTCTTATTAGCTGACTTTGTATTTTACTTTATCTGCTGTCAGTCCTTTATAGCCGTTAGACTGAAAAGTCTTTCTCCTGCTATAAAGAGTTTGTTTCTGATATGACTTTATTTAGTACTTTATTATCAGATTGCTTCCTGCAGCTTCCTAGAAAGAGGTTTATTCCTTTTATAGAATGTTTCTGCTGTAGAGATTGTTTTGTCTTCTTGATATTTACAACCCAGGTCTCAAGTTTCAGAAGAAGACAAGTAATTCAAATTGAAGAGAGCCGTTGCTTATTGCTGTTATAAAAAGGACCCTTTGAAGAAGGATTCAAGCTAGCTAATAGCTAACTAGTTAACCAGTTCACTTAAGCATTCAAGCCTTCATCAAGATCAAAGTTCTTCTACTCTCAGCAATACTCATCCAACTGAGAAGTGTTAAGATCTTCTACTCTTCTTCAACCTGAGTTCTCCTGCTTTCAGGAAGTTCAACTCAGAGTTCTTTTGAAGAAGAAGAAGAAGAAGATAGCTGCTTGAAGATCTTTAATTTTATTATTTATTATCTTCTTGTAGTTTTTCCTTCAGAGCTTTCTGAAGAGTTTTCTACACTGAAGCAAGACTTCACCTGGACATCTTTGAGCCAGGGGGAGCCTTGATTCTTTAGAGCTTTCTAGCTCAGTGCAAGTTCTTGTGCTTCTCTAATCTTTTGTAAAATAGAGAAGACATCTTAACCTTCTTCCCCCTCCTGTACAGGGTTATTACTCCCTTCAAAAGTATCCCTTGGTGGCAGGGCACCTGATCAAAAACCTGTGCTTGGTTTTTAGACACCTGATCAAAAGTCTAAAGGGTTTCTGGATCTACCTGAAGCAGATCCTGTTGGTGGCTGGGCACCTGATCAAAAACCTGAGTGGATTCCTACCTTGTTGGTAGAAGAGTGGATGTACCCAAGTTGTTTGGGGAACCACTATAAATTCCTTGTGTCGTCTGGATTGCCTTATTTAATTCCTGCATTATGGCTGTGAATAGATATAACTAGGTTGCTAGTTGCTGATTAGGATTTCCAAGCCTTAACTGTAATTACAGTTAGCTTGAGTTTATGCACAACACTTGTGTTAGGCTATAGGGTTAATTCTATATCTATAATCTTTTAATTCCGCAATTCACTCCAAGGGAGTTGGGTAGACCATTAAGTTTTGTCTAGTGCAAAATTTGACAACTCTATTCACCCCCCCTCTAGAGTAGTATCTATCCCTTCACTTTCAGATTTTCTTTTATAATTAAGAACAACTGTTGTTCTATATTTAAGAATGATGTTTGTTATGTTGTAGCCCAATTGTTTAATGGTCTTTATGTTTTGAACTTGGACCATCTGATCTTTAATGTAGAAAATACTAAAAGACTAAGAACAAATGACTTAAACCATACATATCTCTGGAATTGTCGTTTAGGCCATATAAACGAGAAGCGCATATCCATGCTCCATAAAGATGGACTTTTAGACTCATTTTATTATGAATCATTTGAGCGATGCGAATCTTGTTTGTTAGGCAAGATGACTAAAGCCCCTTTCACTGGTTATAGGATCTCTTGGGTGTTATACATAGTGATGTATGCGGACCCATGAGCTCCATGGCTAGAGGTGGGTTTTTCTACTTCGTTATATTTACTGATGATTTCAGTAGATACGGATATGTGTATCTTATGAAGTGCAAATCCGAGACCTTTGAAAAGTTCAAAGAGTTCAAGAATGAAGTAGAAAACCAGTTGGGTAAAAGGGTTAAAGCACTCCGATCTGATCGAGGTGGCGCATACCTGAGTCATGAGTTCAGTGCAACCCCATATTCGCTGGGGAGGACCAAGAAGACTAAGACTTCAGTGGTCAGGGTTGGACTAGTCCCAGGTTAGCCCTAGGGCGGACCGGCAGAGTTCTCGCCCTTAAGGTGCTCCCGCCAACTGATAGGAGAGGTTGTTCACGCCAGGACTCAGGTCTGCAGGTCAGCTTTAGGCTTCGGGACAGGAGAGCTCCCGCCCAGAAGGAACTCTCCCTAGAGGCAGGCGAGAAGGCATTGAGTGAGCTCTATTCGCTCAACGCCGTGATTAGCAGTGAAGGCGTAGAGTGAGCTTCACCCACTCAGTGCCGCGTCCAACGGCAATGACGTCAAGACCACCGAGAGCGAGAACCTTCTGGGCGGGAGATCTCGCCAAGGTGAGCCCAACTAAGGCTCAGCGAGAGCCTTCTCGCCCGGGGTTCTCGCCAAGCAGGTCCATGTGGTGGGGCCTGGCGCCCAGGGAAAAGGATTATTTTATTATTATTTCATTATCCTCGGGTTCAATTACCTATATGCCCCTGGGATGACAGCGGGATTTGGCTATTGGCAGACCCATCAGGGGCATTTCAGTATTTTCAGGTCAGGAGAAGACTATAAAAAGACCCATAGGGACTCTTTGGAAAGCAGACTTTCATTATTCTCTAACTCCAATACTTTCTGAAGAGCTCCCAGTGCAGCTATTGGTTTCGAAGGGGAAGCTCTCAGAGATCTTTCGGGTGTGAGGTGGGACCTCCCAGCTGAGGCTTTGGGTCAGTCTTAGGACCTTAGCAGCTAGTCAGGGGTCGAGATTTGAGAGAAGTAGGCGTCGGCTGCACTTTGGTTTGTGAACATTCGTTGAGGTCAATTTTGGCTTCAACAGTTCTGGTGCGGTGAGCGTGGAAGCAGACGGTGCAAGAAAATCTTGAGTTGAGTCCCATGGCAGGAGGTGAAGGTGAAGGATCTGGCGCAGGAGGATCCCCCACCCGGGGAGAAGAGGCGACAAGGAAGATGTTAGAGGATTTCAGGCGAGAGGTCATGCAGACGATCAGCTTGGCCTTCTCGGCAAGGAATGAGTGGGAGACGACGCAGGTTCCTGTGGAGGGGGTTCTGCTGTTAGGCGAGAACACTCCAGGGCAGTGCCCTGGGAAGGAAATCCCGGTGGATGCAGGCAAGAGGGATGTGGCTGCGCGGGAGCTTTTCCCAGGCCAGCGTCCCGGAAAGGAGGTTCTGGTGGATCTGGGCGAGAGGGAGGCGACAGTGCGGGAGCTCTTCCCCGGGCACGGTCTCGCGGATCGGTCCAGCCAGCCAAGGTCGCGAGACGCGCCCTCTCGCCCGGCAGGGGGCGAGACCCCTTTTAGTGAGCTCATCGTCTCGGCTCCAGTGCCGGAGGGGTTCAGAGAGCCGGATATGACCTACTACACCGGGAAGGATGACCCGGTCCAGCACGTGCAATGGTTTGAGGATGTGGTGTCGATAAGGCAGATGTCGGATGCCTTCAAGTGTAGGCTTTTTGCCATCACTATAAAAGAGAAGGCCAGGGACTAGTTCCACCAGTTGCCGGCGAGCTCGATCTACAGTTTTGAGGATCTGCGCAGGGGTTTTTTGTTGAGGTTCTCGACTTCGAAGAAGCGAAAGAAGGAGGCTGAGTGCCTGTTTGCAGTGAGGCAGAAGCCGGAGGATACGTTGGGTCATTATGTTGACCGGTTCCAAGAGGAGATTCTCCTGGTCCAGGAGGTCCCGGGGTATGCACTGATGTTTTCCTTCACCCTGGGGCTGAGGCCGGGGTTTGTTAGCATGGAGTTGAAGAGAGTGCCCCCTCTCTCTTTTGAGGAGCTCATCGAGAGGGCGGCAAAGGAGATAGACTTCGAGAGGGCAAACCCTGCGTTTGCGAGGAAGCTGGCCAGTTTGGCGGAGGATGATGTGAAGGAGCCGGCAGCAGGGAGGCAGAGGGAAGTGAGAGAGCAGAGGGAGCAGAGGGAACCAAGGGAAGATAGAAGGAGAGAAGAACCCCGAGGGCAGGGGCAGCAGCATGGGGTATCCAGGGAGCTGAACAACTGATTGGGTTGGAGGCCTCAGGAAGGTCTCCCCCAGGGCCAAGGGGGTCTCCAAGGAAGAGACAACTTCCGGGAGCCGAGAAGACTCGAGCAGGGAGGATGGAGGTAGGGACTGAGGGGTCACTTCCCACCACCGCAGGAGGCCATGGAGGTGGGAAGAGGAAGAGGAAGAAGAATTAGAGGAGTAGGGAGAAGGGGAGGAGGAGAAGGAAGAGGCGGTAGGGTGGCGTTGCCCTATTGTGACTTCCACCAGGAGGAAGGTCACGCAATGGCCACCTGCCCAGAGTTTTTGGAGATGAGGGAGGCCAGAGGAGCCGGAAGGCAAGATCCGCCAGCAAGGATCGTTGAGGTGTAGCACGGAGAGGCTGAGGATAGATGTGAAGATAGGGTCGATGTGGGGACCCGAGGGGGGATCGGAGTGATCCATAGGGGAGTAGGGATCGAGGCAACCCGCAAGGGGAGCCTTCAAACCATGTTCCGCAGAGGGGTCGCCTCGACCACCTTAGCTCCCCCCCCCCCCAGAAGAAAAAATCACCTTCTCATCCGCAGATATGCCAGACTACGAAGACCCGTTCTGCGACGCACTAGTAATCCAGACAGAGGTGGAGAACTTCACAGTCTCCCGGATACTGGTGGATAACGGGAGCTCCGTGAATGTGATCTTCAAGAAGGCCTTCGATGAGATGAGGGTGGAAGGAAAAAGGGTCCTGGCTTCTTGAAAGTGAGATAAAGATCTATCTAAACTCTAGAGGGGGGTGAATAGAGTATTTTTAAAATAGCTTTACAATTTAAACAAATAAAGCAATTAAGATTTAATTTTTGTATAGGTGTAAGGTGTCTTACTAGATAAATCAGAACTAAGACAGCAAAAAGAAGAATCACAGCACACAATAAAGAAAATACTCAAGCAACCAGAAGACACAAGGAACTATAGTGGTTCCCCAAAAACCTGGGTACATCCACTCTTCTACCACCCTTGGTAGGAATCCACTCAGGATGAGTTGATCAGGTGTCCTGACACCAATGAGCTTTTGATAAGGTGCTCAAAAACCAAACTAGATTTTTTGATAAGGTGTCTTGCCACCACTGAGTTTTGACAAGGCTCTCAGAACCAATCTCAGAACTTTTGAAGGGAGTTTTGATAACCCTTTTACAACAGGAAAAGAAAAAGTAAAGAGGTGAAGTTGTCTTCTCTATTCTCAAATCAAATGAGAGAAGACTAGTGGATTGTTGATGATGTCAAAGCTCCCCATGAGATGTAGAATGGTTCAGGAGTGAGAGCTTTACTTCAAGGTGATAGGTCTTCAGAAGCTTCAGATCTCCAGCAGAAGATGATTCCAGCAGATGCTGAAAAATTTGGTGTCTGGAGTTCTTGATGTTGAAGCTATGATCACTTTTCAGTAAGTCAAAAGGATTGTTCTACTAGTTCTTCAGAAAAAATGATCACTTGTGTCTGTCATTGTTAATCTTTTGTTATTGTACTATCTGTTCTATATTGTTGACTGAAGACAAAAAGGAGGATCTTATTCTCTGAAAAATTCCTTGTCAAAGATAGCCGTTGGCAGTCATAAATGTCTTCTATAAAAGTCTTGTCTTTTAGAGGAAAGTCTCATGTTCCAAAAAGAATTCCTTGAAACTTGCTCCAGAATAAAGAAAAATGGCTGGCAGATCTCTTGAGATAAATGCTGAGAGAATTCAAAAACATTCCAAAGACTGACAAAATTTGAATCCGTAAAAACGTCGATCTCTCAGAAGATCGTCGATCTGAGCTCTACGATCGTCGATCTGAGCTCAGAGATGGAATAAGATCAACAGACAGAAAATGTCGAACTGAGCACGAAGATCGTCGAACTGAGCTCAGCGACCTGGAGAATAAACTGAGGAGAGATCGTCGACCTGAGCTCGAAGACCGTCGACCGAAGCTCGACGACTTTAGCAAAGGTTTAGCTCAGAGAGCGTCAAACGGAGTTCGACGTTCCGTCGACCTAAGCTCGACGATAATTGTCTTTGCCTCAGCTTGAAGTCTGATTCCTTGAATGGTCCTGGGGGCAGCTCAAACCTAAATTCTAAGCCCTAGACAAATTCTAATGTTGACCTTTAAAACTATACAACTAGGTCAAACTGGTTTCCTAAGACAAACATAGTGATCCTTACCCAAATTAGTAATAGGGTGTTCCAACAATCTCCCCTATTTGGGTTAGGATTACTATTTACAGGCAAAAATAGGAAATAAATAAGCATACAGACAAAACAAGAACTAAACTAATCAAAGCAAGAAAATGTCATAGCAGCATTGCAGATCACAGATAAAATATCAGCAAATGTTCAGAGGTGGATGTTTGTTCAGCTTACACAAATCACTTCTTCTCAGTTCCCTTTTTAAACAAAATTTCCCTGTTAGGATTGAGGGCTTCTTTCTTTGATCTTCTGTCATCTTCTGCACCTAAGGAAGTTTGAGATCTAGGCCTTGGTACTATAGCCTCAGGGTGCAGCTTCATATAATCTTTTGGATTAAAGAATTTCCTTGAAGCATATCTCTCTAGTTCTTTCTTTCTTTGATCTGATAGGGTTGTAATGTTGGAAATGTCTTTGCCTTGCTCTCTGGCCTTTTTTATTTGATCTAGAGCAGCAAGCTCTTTCATTCTGGCAGTCCATGACAAAGGGTTATTCTCAGGATCCTCAAATGGAACAGGAGGTTCATATCTGTTGACAGACTCAGAATCAGTATTAGGAGTCCTGGAGACAACTGTATCTTTTAGCCTATAAGGGAAAGGACCTGAAGTAGATTCAATATGACCTTATCCTTCCCTTTGTTGTCTAGAATATGTTCTGTAATCTCTTTGCCTTCCTCTAGACTGATATCTCTTAGATTGATATCCTCTTTGAAATTGTTCTCTTGGTTGATGTTCCTGAGAAGGTTGGGAAGAGCTTTGCTTTGAAGCAGAGGATGGAAGAGCTGAGCCTCCACCAGATCCTGAATCTGGAGGAGGAGGAAATTTAGAAGATCCTTTTTCATATCTAGCCAATTTTCTTCTTTTCTTCATAGCTTTCAATTAATTTTTAGAGAATTGCATCCATGGCTCAGAGATTGGGCAATCATGCAAAATATAATATGGAATATCATTTGCATCCTTGGCTTGAGCAGGAGGAACTTTCATCATGGCATTGCTTCTGGCCTTCCTTTTCTTGGTAATGGTACCAGAAGAGTCATCAGAATCAGTGTGAAACTGATCACTTTCTGAGCTTTGGGGTCTATCATATAAATCATCAATGCTCTTAATATATTTCTCTTGTAATTTCAACTGATCTGGAGTCAGGGTAGGAGCAGCAATATCAGAAATTTGAGCAGAAGCAGCATCAGGAGTTGGAGCAGAAACAGCAGCAGGTTCTTTCAAATAAGTGGCAAGTTCTTGAGCAGCAGTAACCTCAATAACAGAAACCATGTCAATATCTTCTGATACACTTGTAGAAATATCAGTAGCAGCAGGGATGGAAACAGCAACATCCACAGACTTGAAAGAATTTATATATAAGGCAATTAGGCTGGGATCACAAACAGAGATAGGCACAATGGCCTTAGTCAAATCTTCAACTTGTTCAACTGGCAGAGAACTGAAGAAAGAAAGATCAAAAACTGAAAGCAATTTCTGGAGATCCACTGCAAATGTTGGAGCAGGAACTGCTTCATAAGGCATCTCCCCCTGCTTGGATTCAGTGGCAGCTGGATCAAGGCACCCAGAAGAAGTAATTGCCTGAGAGGAGATGAAGGAGGAGAGCTTGGTAGATAGCTCCTGAACATGTGTTAGGAGTGGAGCCAGGGTGGTCTCCAGTAATGAGGTTAGCTTGGGAGCTAGCAGCTCATATAACCTGTCTGCCAGGGCTGAGAGATCTACATGCTCAAGAGGGGCTTGAGTAGAGGTAGGAGAGAAGGGTGCTGGAATGACGTTGACTGGAGCTGATGGAATGGAGAATGTGGAGGTAGGAGGTGAAGAAATGGATGGTCTAGGGTTAGGAAGTGTTGAGATTGATGTAATTTGGTTGGGGAAGGATGAGATGGTAGGGGAAAAAGATGGTTGAGAGAGGATGTCTTGAAGAATTTGTTGGAATGAGGAAGTAGAGGGAAGCTTAGGAGGAGTTGAAGGAGAATCATCCATGAAGGAGTCATCTAAGAGAGAATATGATGAAGTGGTGGTAGGAGGATAGTAGTATAAGGGATGGAATTGCTCTGAGGTAGATGCTGGAGAAGGTGAGATTGGGGATGAGATTGTAATGGGTAATGAGATGGCTATGGTGGTAATTGGTGGTGAGGATGAGATGGCTGGGATAGAGACAGCTGGAGGAGGAGAAGAAGCATGCAAAACTTCTGCAGGGGCAGAGACCTGAGGAGGAGTGACTAAGGCAGTCCTTGTGCCTGAAGCAGGAGTTGATGCAGTAGCCCTGTTGGGGTTAATAATTTGTCTATCCCACCTGCTGAAGAGGGCACAGGTAAGTCTCTTGGATGCATTGATGTGCATCCCACTTGAGGTCAGCAGCTCAGGGCACTTGGAGTTCATGTAAACCCCCAAGATCCTCCCAAAGCTTACACAGCTTTTGCTCAGCTTCTTTTTGATCAAATTGAAGAAGATGGACCCCCAGTCCAGATGTTTCTTGTCAACCACAGCTCCCATTAGACAGAACTGATGTCTGGAAATGGTGTCATGGGCTGAGTGCTTTGCTAGAAGCACCTTTCCCACAACATCAGCCAGAAATTGATATTCAATCGACAAATTCTTTTTCAGCAATTTTTTAGGGTTCTCAGCAGAGTGACCCATTCTATCTAGCATTGCATAAGACTCTTCTTCAGATAATTCAATAGAGTCATTTCCAGTGCTTAGGTTGAACACTTCTGTTAGAAGAGCGGGGGACAATGGTACCTGAGTCCCTTTGATAGAGCCGACTACAAAATTCTCATTCTCAGTTGAGGCAGAAAAACACCATTCCTTTATCTCGTCTGCGGCGATCTTCATCCTGATGGACATTATCTGAACTAACTGTTGTTCTCGAAGTAGATTTAAAATGTCCTTGAATCTCTGGTCGCTTCCATCGAAAGAGTTCATGTTGATGTCGAATCCTGTGTCAAATTTCATTTTTGAAAGGACAGCAACAGTCAGAGCCATCTGTACCTGCAAAAATTGAACAAACACGACCAAGTGTAGAAGATTTGGAGGGAAAAAAATTACAGAGAGTATAAAGGCATAAACGACGAGCAGCGGCCGAATAATGATTTTATATTAGGGTTCGACGCGAAAAAGGAAGGATCGTCGACCTCAGATCGACGATCAGGAATCCTGAGGGAAGCTGAAAGGTCTTCAACATCGTAGATCTCAGTTCGACGATCAAGAGAGCGTCGAGCTCAGGTCGACGATCAAAGACCTGAAAGAGATAGTATACAACTATCTGGCAAGCTCTGAACTTAGGTCGACGTTCAGTGAAAACGTCGAACTCCGTTCGACGATTTCTGGGATAAACGTCGAGCTCAGTTCAGAGATAGAAGCTATTCTACAGACACAAAAGGAGATGATTTTTTTGCCTAATCTTGGTCTGTTTTTAGCTTTTCAAAATCTTGTAATTTAGTTTAGGCTTCCTCCATCTAACATGCCTAACTAATTTAGGAAGAAATTGTGTTTCTTTTCATCCAGAGGCTTGGTGAAAATATCTCCCCTTTGCAAATCAGTAGGGATCTATTGAAGTTCAATTTTGTTCTTCTCTACATTATCCCTTAGAAAATGATGCCTAATCTCTATGTGTTTTGACCTACTATGGAGGACTGGATTTTGTGCATTGTAAATAGCACTGGTGTTGTCACAAAATATTTTTGACTTCTCTAAGTTGTAACCATAGTCTAGGAGTTGGTTTTGTATCCACAATATTTGTGAACAACAACTGCCTACAGCCATATATTCAGCTTCAGTAATTGAGGTTGACACAGATGTTTGTTTCTTACAATACCAAGAGACTAGTCTATCACCAAGGAACTGACAAATTCCACTGGTGCTTTTCCTGTCTATTCTGCATCCAGCATAATCAGCATCTGAGAATCCAGTTAAGTCAAATGCTGAGTCTTTTGGATACCAGAGTCCTAGATTTGGACAGCTTTTAACATACCTAAGAATCCTCTTAACTAAGGTTAAGTGTGACTCTCTAGGGCTAACTTGAAATCTAGCGCATATACATGTAGCAAACATTATGTCAGGCCTACTGGCTGTAAGGTACAATAGAGAGCCAATCATTGCTCTATATATCGTCTGATCAACTGGTTTCCCATGTTCATCAGCATCCAGTACAGCATTGGTAGGCATGAGTGTTTTCATACATGATGCATCAGACATACCAAATTTCTTAACCAGCTCTTTTGCATACTTGGTTTGAGAAATAAATATGCCTTCAGCATGTTGTTTGACTTGCAATCCTAAGAAGAAGGATAGCTCACACATGCTACTCATTTCAAATTTAGAGTGCATAAGCTTGGAAAACTTTTTGCACAAGTTTCAATCAGTAGAGCCAAATATAATATCATCTACATAGATTTGTACTAGTAGGGTATGGGACTTATGGGTTCTAATAAAAAGAGTTTGGTCTACTCTCCCCCTAACAAAATCATTTTTCAGCAGAAAACATGCTAGGGTCTCATACTATGCTCTAGGAGCTTGCTTGAGGCCATATAATGCTTTGTGTAGTTTAAAAACATAATCAGGATGGGTTAGAGAGATAAAACCTGGAGGTTGTCTGACATAGACTTCTTCTTTGATCTCCCCATTGAGAAAAGCACTCTTGACATCCATTTGATAGACTTTGAATCCCTTGTGAGCAGCATAAGCCAGAAAGATTCTTATGGTTTCTAATCTTACAACAGGTGCAAAGGTCTGATCATAGTCTATCCCTTCTTCCTGAGAGTACCCTTGAGCAACTAGCCTTGCCTTATTCCTTACAATTATTCCTTGATCATCCAGCTTATTTCTGAACACCCATTTGGTTCCAACAATGGGATGATCTTTTGGCTTAGGCACTAGTTCCCAAACTTTATTTCTTTCAAAATGATGCAACTCCTCTTGCATTGCAATAATCTAGTGTGGATCTTGTTCTACATCTTGAATGGTTTGAGGTTCAATTTGAGAGAGGAAGCAAGTGTGCATCAGGTTCTGGTTGACCTGATTTCTAGTTTGCACACCAGTTGAGATGTCTCCAATTACTTGAGAAATTGGATGATCTCTTGTTGTTACTAGATCAACAGGGGGTGTTGATGGTTCACCAACCTGTGTTGTTATGTCCTCTTGTGGAACAACAACTGGTTCTTCAAGAAGATTTTCTTCCTGATGGTGAGCAGCTTCTTCATCTTCACTACTGTCATCCTTTTGTGTAACTTGTAATCTGTTCATGTCTTCAGCTAGAGAGTGCACCTGCAAATGTTCTATGGTAGAAGCATTCTTCTCCTTGAAAAACATGTTAGCTTCATCAAAAGTAATATGGACAGATTCTTCTATTTTTTGAGTAGTTTTATTATACACCCTATAAGCTTTACTGATCATGGAGTATCCCAGAAACACTCCTTCATCAGCTTTAGCTTGGAATTTTGCTAGATATTTCTTGTCATTATTATGGATAAAACAAGTGCAACCAAAAACTTTAAAATAACCTATTTTAGGTTTCTTCCCTTTGAGCAATTCATAGGGAGTCTTACCCTTTAGTTTATGTATCAGGCTTCTATTCAACACATAGTTGGAGCTGTTCACTGCCTCAGCCCAAAAGGATAGAGGTAAGTGAGCATCTGCCAATAATGTAGTTGCAGATTCAATGAGTGTTCTATTTTTCCTTTCAGCTACCCCATTTTGTTGAGGAGTTCTAGGAGCTGAGAAAGTATGCCTGATCCCTTCACTTTGATAGAACTCTTGCATGAGAAGAGAATCAAACTCTGTCCCATGATCACTTCTGATCAGGGCAATGTGAGTGTTGAACTTAATCTGAATGCATTTGAGAAAATCTGTCAAACACTTAAAGTTATCAGACTTCTTACTCAGAAAGAATACCCATGTGAATCTTGAGAAGTCATCTACAACTACTAAAGTATAGGACTTCCCTCCTAAGCTTTGTACTGTAATGGGTCCAAAAAGATCCATGTGTAACAGATACAAGATCCTACGTAAATCACTCTTATTAATTTATTTAAAACTACTTTTAGTTTGCTTGCCTAATTGACAAGCCTTGCAGAGTCCTTCCTTCTTGTAGGGGCCAGAAGGCAGTCCTCTGACAAGGTTGTCCTTGGATAGCCTAGCAATGGTTCTAAGGTTAACATGTCCTAGTCTCTTATGCCATAGAATATTAGGTCTAGATATGGAATTAAACAGGCAAATATCTACCTTAGATGAATGAAAGTCTACTAAGTAAATATTACCTTTCCTGTTACCTGTCAACACAGTTGTGTTGTTTTCTGACTTGACCTTGCATATTTCTTTGTTGAAAGTCACTTGATATCCTTCATCACACAGCTGACTAATGCTTATCAGGTTGTGCTTGAGTCCTTCAACATAAGCTACCTTCTTGAAGGTGACTGTCCCAATTTGGACTGCACCATATCCTTTTGTAGTTCCAAAGTTTGAATCACCAAAAATTACTTTGGGTCCAAGCTTGGCTTTAAAGGATGTGAAGTTGTCCTTAAACCCTGTCATGTGCTTTGAGCACCCACTATCCAGATACCATAACTGGTTTGATGTTGGATAGGTCTTCACCTGCACAAAATCAGCTTATATATTTTTGACCCAGTTAACCTTGGGCCTAGGTTGATATCCCTTAAATTCAGAAATAGAAGACATCCCAGGTTGATCCTTATAACCTTCAGGATGGTATCTCCTAGGAGATACTATCCATTCAGTATAGGGATTAAAGCATTGGGATGAAGCACTTCTAGGATTGAATTGAGATTTGCCTCTGAAAGAAGGTTCAAAGCTCTGAACTTCGTTCGACGATCGTCGAGCTGGGTTCGACGATATTGGGTAAAATCGTCGAGCTCCGTTCGAAGATCGACTGTGAGGGAGTTCAGAGTTCAGGAAACGTTGAGCTGAGTTCGACGTTTCATCCTGAGATCGTCGACCTCTGTTCGACGATCGTCGACCTCTGCTCGACGTTTTCTGTTGAGCTTTCTTTTTATTAGGTAGATCTGAATTTTTCCTATCTACCTCTACAACACTATTTCCTTTGTCAGAAATAAATTTGATTGTGGTTGTTAATACTATGGGTTGGCTAGATGAGGCACCCAAGCCCAGTGTACTATTTAATCTTGAGTTCACTGTGCTTGTGATGTCCATTAATTTGATACTTCTCCCATTAAGGGATTCTTCAAATTGCTTGGCCTTGGATAGTTCACTTTTTAGTGAAGCTATCTCCTCTTTATAGCATTCCAACTCTTCAGAGAGTTTGAGGTTCTCTGATTTTATAGTGTTATACTCAGATAGTTGTTTTCAAAGGGAAGTGATTTCCTTCTCAGACTCCAACAGATCTAGTCATAGTACCTTAAACTCATGTTTAAAATCCTCAGAACTGAAATCAAATGAATTGATTACCTGATCTTCTTCTAGTTGAGCTTCTGAATCTGATTCTGACTCTTCTGCTTCTGACTCTATTTGAGAGGCATTGATAGCCATCATGCAGAATTCCTTTTCATCAGCATCATCCTCATCATCACTGGAGCTGGATGAGGCTTCAGATTCCTCTTCAGTTTCACTTCATGTCTCAGCAACAAATCCCTTCCTTGTATGTTTGTTCTTGCTGAAGGAGGGTTTGTTTGAGCTGTTCTTTCTGAAGTCTTTTTTCTTTCTTCTTTCTCTTCTATCTTTCTTGTCCTTGTTCTTATTTTCTGGACAGTCAGGCACAATATGGCCTGGTTTCCTGCAACCAAAACATATGATTTCTTTATTGTTATTTGATTTATCATACCTTGGTTTATCATGACCCTTGTATGATCTCTTTCTGAAGTCTTTTCTGGCCATCTTGTAGAATCTTTTGGCCACTAGACTTAGGAGCTCATCATTTCCTGTAGCTTTATCTTCAGGCTCCTCTTCTACAGCTTTGAAGGCTATGGTCTTTTCTTTCCTTGTGACTGGAGAAATAGCTTTTTGTTCTTCTTCTCTATTTTTAATGAGCAGCTCATAGGATTTGAGTTTGCCCAGGAGAGCTTCAGTGGAATTCTCATTTAGACTTCTGGCATCTTTGATTGGCCAGATTCTTGAATCCCAAGTGCTGGGGAAGCACATTAAGATTTTGTCATTCAGCTCAGTCAATGAGATTTCTTTATCCAAAGTCTTTAACTCATTGACAATCAGACATAGTCTATTGTACATGTCAGCCACTGATTCAGCTTCTCCCTTTTGGAAGTTCTCATATTGGCTTATCAGATGGGATCTCCTGTCTTTCCTTTCATCAGCAGACCCTGAGACAATTTCAGAGAGCTTGTCCCAAATTCCTTTGGCTGAGTTGCAGTCCGCTACCTTCTGAAATATCTCATCAGACATTGTTTGAGCTAAGATGTTCATGGCCTTTGCATCTGCAGTTTTCCATTTCTTTTTGTCTGCATCTGTTCCTGAGGGAGGTGGAATAGTACTTGTACTTGTGGTCTCTGGAGGTGTTGGGCACACTGTCAAAATAGAATTAAATATATCCTCATCAATAGAATTCATATAAAGTTTAATCCTTGCCTTCCAGAGTGCAAACTTGGAAAGGTTGCACACTGGAGGTCTGGTGCTTGCATAATCTTTATTCTGTGCCATATCTATATAAATAGATAGATATAGTGAAAATAACCCTCTTAAGAGATTGATCTTATCAAGGATCTTTTGGTTCAGGTGTTAGCCTGTATGAGCAACCAACCTCCCTCTGATACCAATTGAAAGTGAGATAAAGATCTATCTAAACTCTAGAGGGGGTGAATAGAGTATTTTTAAAATAGCTTTACAATTTAAACAAATAAAGCAATTAAGATTTAATTTATGTATAGGTGTAAGGTGTCTTACTAGATAAATCAGAACTAAGACAGCAAAAAGAAGAATCACAGCACATAATAAAGAAAATACTCAAGCAACTAGAAGACACAAAGAACTATAGTGGTTCCACAAAAACCTGGGTACATCCACTCTTCTACCACCCTTGGTAGGAATCCACTCAGGATGAGTTGATCAGGTGTCCTGACACCAATGAGCTTTTGATAAGGTGCTCAAAAACCAAACTAGATTTTTTGATCAGGTGTCTTGCCACCACTGAGTTTTGACAAGGCTCTCAGAACCAATCTCAGAACTTTTGAAGGGAGTTTTGATAACCCTTTTACAGTAGGAAAAGAAAAAGTAAAGAGGTGAAGTTGTCTTCTCTGTTCTCAAATCAAATGAGAGAAGACTAGTGGATTGTTGATGATGTCAAAGCTCCCCCTGAGATGTAGAATGGTTCAGGAGTGAGAGCTTTGCTTCAGGGTGATAGGTCTTCAGAAGCTTCAGATCTCCAGCAGAAGATGATTCCAGCAGATGCTGAAAAATTTTGTGTCTGGAGTTCTTGATGTTGAAGCTATGATCACTTTTCAGTAAGTCAAAAGGATTGTTCTACTAGTTCTTCAGAAAAAATGATCACTTGTGTCTGTCACTGTTAATCTATTGTTGTTGTACTATCTGTTCTATATTGTTGACTGAAGACAAAAAGGAGGATCTTATTCTCTGAAAAATTCCTTGTCAAAGATAGCCGTTGGCAATCATAAATGTCTTCTATAAAAGTCTTGTCTTCTAGAGGAAAGTCTCATGTTCCAAAAAGAATTCCTTGAAACTTGCTCCAGAATAAAGAAAAACGGCTGGCAGATCTCTTGAGATAAATGCTGAGAGAATTCAAAAACATTCCAAAGACTGACAAAATTTGAATCCGTAAAAACGTCGATCTCTCAGAAGATCGTCGATCTGAGCTCTACGATCGTCGATTTGAGCTCAGAGATGGAATAAGATCAACAGACAGAAAACGTCGAACTGAGCTCGAAGATCGTCGAACTGAGCTCAGTGACCTAGAGAATAAACTGAGGAGAGATCGTCGACCTGAGCACGAAGACCGTCGACCGAAGCTCGATGACTTTAGCAAAGGTTGAGCTCAGAGAGCGTCGAACGGAGCTCGACGTTCCATCGACCTAAGCTCGACGATAATTGTCTTTGCCTCAGCTTGAAGTCTGATTCCTTGAATGGTCCTGGGGGCAGCTCAAACCTAAATTCTAAGCCCTAGACACATTCTAATGTTGACCTTTAAAACTATACAACTAGGTAAAACTGGTTTCCTAAGACAAACATAGTGATCCTTACCCAAATTAGTAATAGGGTGTTCCAACACTTATGATGGACCGCTTTTTGGTTTTTCTGGAGAGAGGAAGGAGGTAGAAGGGGGAGTGGGCCTGCATGTGAAGCTTGGGGGCGTCTCACGGAACTGTAGGTTTGTTATTGTAGACGCCCCAAGTAGCTACAACGCCATCTTTGGGCGTCCTCTCATCAGCGCCTTTCACTGTGTCCCCTCCTCATTTCATCAATGCCTCAAGTTCAACAACGGAGGGGTGCAGGTTAGGATCAGTGGGGATCCGAAGGTGGCAAGGCAGTGCTATGTGACGGCGGTAAACACCGTGTCGTGGATGGCTGAGGCGGAGGAGCGGGAGAAAGAGATGGCAGGGCAGGAAGGAAGTATAGAAGTGGAGGAGGCGAGCCCGCAGGAGGCGGAGGACTTGATGATGGAGGAGGTAGTAGAGATAGAAGAGATGAGCCTGGGAGAGGCAAGGGAAGGAGAGCAGAGGCAAGGAGAAGGCCTGGTGGAAGCGATGGGGGTTGATGAGGTCGGAGGAGAAGAAGTTGAGCAGGAGGAAGCAAGGGCAGGATGGGAGCGGTCGAGGCTGGAGCCGGCCGAGGAAGTGGTGGAGATGGAGGTACTCACCAGAGCGGGGCAAGTACAGAAGGTGCGGGTCAGCGAAGGCTTAAGCCTCGAGGACCAGGGGCGGATGCTAGCCTGCATCCAGAGCAACATCGACATCTTCGCTTGGAGCGCGGCAGACATGCCGGGCATCAATGCGGACGTAGCTTGTCATCGCCTGAACCTGGACCCGAGGACTCGCCCCATGCGCCAGAAGATGAGGGCCATCGCCACCAAGCTGGAGGAGCCCATCCGAGAGGAGGTCAGGAAGCTTCTGGAGGCATGCTTCATCTCGGAGATCCAGTATCCAGGCTGGATCTCCAATGTGGTAATGGTAAAGAAAGGGGGAGGAAAGTGGCGTATGTGTATCGATTTTTCCCTGTTAAATAAATCATGCCCTAAGGATTGCTACCCCCTGCCTCGAATCGACGCGCTGGTTGATTCAGCCGTTGGTTTTTCTGTTATGAGTTTTTTGGATGCTTTTTCAGGTTACCACCAGATTCGGAAGCACCCTCCTGATGTCAAGGATGTCTCCTTCATCACGAGAGAGGGATGTTTCAGCTATAATATGATGCCCTTTGGGTTGAAAAATGCAGGGGCAACATACCAAAGCATGATGGATCGAGTCTTTCGAGACCAAAGGGGGAAGAATCTAGAGGTTTACGTCGATGACCTGCTGGTCAAAAGCAAATGCGTGGATTCTCATTTGCGGGACTTGGAAGAGATGTTTGCTACCCTGCGGAGGTTCAAGATGAGGTTGAACCCCTTGAAGTGTGTCTTCGGGGCCAGTCGCGGGAAGTTTCTCGGACACCTCTTGACTCCGGCAGGGGTAGAACCTAATCCGGACAAGGTGAAGGCTACATTGGACTTAGAGTCACCTCGCAACGCCAAGGAGGTCCAGCGCTTGACGGGAAAGTTGGCTGGGCTAAGAAGGTTCCTCTCTCGGTCCGAGGATAGGTGCTCTTCTTTCTTCAAAGTGCTCCGCGGTAATCAGGTGTTCGAATGGACGGTCGAATGCGAAGAGGCCTTCCAGGGGCTGAAGAAGAAACTCTCCCAGGCCCCGCTGCTCCAAAGCCCGAAGGAATGGGAAGACCTGGCCTTGTATCTCGGGGTAGGGGTGGAAGCTGTGAGCTCCGTCTTGGTTAGGGAAGAAGGGAAGAAGCAGCTACCCGTCTATTATGTAAGCCGAATCCTGAAAAAGGCGGAGCTCCGTTACCCCATCCTGGAGAAGCTGGCTTATGCCTTGGTCGTTTCGGCAAGGAAGCTTCGTCCATACTTTCAAGCGCACTCGATTGGGGTGGTCACCGACCATCCTCTTCACAAGATCTTCGAGGGGGTAGAGCATTCGGGAAGGCTGGCAAAGTGGTCTATCGAACTAAGTGAGTTCGACATCTCGTTCGTCCCGAGACTCTCCATCAAAGCTCAGGCCGTGGCGGACTTCCTGGCAAACTATGTCACTGAAGCTGAGAATGAGGAGCCGAAGCCCCACGAAGCATGGAAGATGATGGTCGATGGGGCCTCAGGAAGGCACTCCCTGGGAGGGGTGTAGTGTTAGTAAGTCTTTAAGGGGTTACCATAGAACAGGCGGTAGCTTTCCACTTCCCTGTTACCAATAATCAGGCGGAGTATGAGGCTGTGATAGCCGGCCTTCGATTGGCAAGGGAGTTGGAGATCCAGGAAGTGGAGACCTTCACTGACTCGATGGTGGTAGCATCGTAGATCAGAGGGGAGTTTGAGGCTCGGGAGCCTACCCTCGTGAAGTATCTATCCAAGGTAAGGGCAATCATCAGAGGGTTCTGTTCCTTCTCTATTCAACACGTTCCCAGGGAGGAAAGCACAGCAGCTGATCGGTTGGCGAAGTTTGGGCCTCGGGGAGGAGGAACCTTAACTGAACTTTTCCAACCAGCGATTGAAGAGGGGGAGTTGATGGAGGTGGGTCGGCGATCCTCATGGGTGGACCCATTGGTGACCTTCCTTACCACAGGCGAGCTGTCAGAGGTGGTTAAGGATGCGAAAAGTTTTAGGCGAAAGGCAGCCCACTACCTGATGTTTGAAGGGGGCTTGCACCAGAAGATGTTATCGGGGCTCCTCGCGAGATGTGTGACCGAGGAGGAGGTCCCGAGAATCCTGGAAAAGGTGCATTCGGGAGAGTGCGGCAGTCACTCGGGAGGAAGAACATTGGAGGCAAGTTTGATAAGACAAGGATACTTCTGGCAGACCTTGAGGAAGGATACAGTCGAGTTTGCAAAGAGGTGTCTGAAATGTCAAGTACACGCCCCCCTCCAGCTCTTACCCGCACAAAGGCTTCGAAGTATCATGGCCCCATGGCCCTTCGCCATTTGGGGAATGGATCTAGTTGGACCCTTTCCTCCAACCAGCGGGCAGAGGAGGTTCCTCCTAGTCATGATCGACTACTTCTCAAAGTGGCTGGAAATCAAAGCTCTAGCCAAGGTTACCTCCCAGGTCATTAGGAACTTCGTTTGGGGGGAAATCATATGCAGGCATGGGCTACCCCAAGCGATAGTGACGGATAACGGTCCTCAGTTTGCCAGTAAAGAGTTCATCAGCTTCTGCGCCCAACTGGGGATTGACCTCAGGTTTGCCTTTGTCCATCACCCCCGGAGAAACGGCCAGGTGGAAGCGGCGAACAAGATCATCGTGAACTTGCTCAAGAAGAAGGTGGAGAACCTGAAGGGCAACTGGGTGGAGCAACTCCCTTCCGTCTTGTGGGCCTTGCGAACAACTCCGAACACGGCCACAGGGGAGACCCCCTTCAAGCTCTCTCATGGGTGTGAGGCGGTCCTCCCGGTGGAATTCGAGGTTCGGTCTCCGCGGGTCGCAACCGCGGGTGAAGGAAGCGAAGCTTGGAGGTTGGAGAACGAGGAGGGATTGCGCCTCTCGTTGGATATGGTGGAAGAGCTGCGGGATGTTGCTGCCATCAGACAAGAAGAGATAAAAAGGCGAATGGCCAGGTACTTCGATAAACACATTAGGGTTAAGCAATTCGCCAAGGGGGTCCTAGTGCTAAAAAAGGTCGACGCAGCAGGAAGGTCGGCCCCTGTGGGCAAGCTTAACCCCAGCTGGGAAGGGCCTTACATAGTAGAGAAGGCTCTAGCTAATGGGGGTTACTACCTCCAGGATGTGGAGGGAAGGACCTTGAGCCACACCTAGAACGGTGATGACTTAAAACGTTTCTACCCTTAAAGGGAGAGAAGGATTGTAATATGGTGAATAAATATTATCATTTCAAAGTAGTATTTTCAGAATGTTGACTCTCTAAAAAATGCTATCATAAGAATAGGTCTTTTCTACCCTAAAATGCTTTTGCTTTAACCGACTATGTCTCCTCATCTTGATGATAGAATAGGCCGGGTTGAAGGAATCTTCATCAACACCCCGAGCTCGGCTCGGCCCCAGGTAGACCCGCTGCGCAGCCTCTCATCTAGCTGGAAGGTCTGAAGGCTCGCCTGTGGGGGAGAGGTTTGGCTTGATCGTCATCAACACCTCGAGCTCGGCTCGGCCCCAGTTAGACCCGCTGCGCAGGCTCTCATCTAGCTGGCAGGTCCGAAGGCTCGCCTGTGGGGGAGAGGTTTGGCTTGATCTTCATCAACACCCCGAGCTCGGCTCGGCCCCAGGTAGACCCGCTGTGCAGGCTCTCATCTAGCTGGAGGTCCAAAGGCTCGCCTGTGGGGAGAGGTTTGGCTTGATCTTCATCAACACCCCGAGCTCGGCTCGGCCCCAGGTAGACCCGCTGCGCAGGCTCTTATCTAGCTGGCAGGTCTGAAGGCTCGCTGTGGGGGAGAGGTTTGGCTTGATCTTCATCAACACCTCCGAGCTCGGCTCGGCCCCAGGTAGACCCGCTGCGCAGGATCTCATCTAGCTGGCAGGTCCGAAGGCTCGCCTGTGGGGGAGAGGTTTGGCTTGATCTTCATCAACACCCCGAGCTCGGCTCGGCCCCAGGTAGACCCACTGCGCAGGCTCTCATCTAGCTGGCAGGTCCGAAGGCTCGCCTGTGGGGGAGAGGTTTGGCTTGATCTTCATCAACACCCCGAGCTCGGCTCGGCCCCAGGTAGACCCGCTGTGCAGGCTCTCATCTAGCTGGCAGGTCCGAAGGCTCGCCTGTGGGGGAGAGGTTTGGCTTGATCTTCATTAACACCCCGAGCTTGGCTCGGCCCCAAGTAGACCCGCTGCGCAGGCTCTCATCTAGCTGGCAGGTCCGAAGGCTCGCTTGTGGGGGAGAGGTTTGGTTTGATCTTCATCGACACCCCGAGCTCGGCTCAGCCCCAGGCAGACCCGCTGCGCAGGCTCTCATCCAGTTGGCAGGTCCGAAGGCTCGCCAGTGAGGGATAGGTTGAGTCTTTGGCTTGTGGTCCTTGGTTCTTGATTTATGGTTACTCAGTGTTACAACAAGCTCGGCCCAGCCCCAGGCAGACCCACTGCGCAGGCTCTCATCCAGCTGGCAGGTCCGAAGGCTCGCCTGTGGGGGATAGGTTGAGTCTTTGGCTTGTGGTCCTTGGTTCTTGATTTATGGTTACTCAGTGTTACAACAAGCCCGGCTCAGCCCCAGGCAGACCCGCTGCGCAAGCTCTCATCCAGCTGGCAGGTCCAAAGGCTCGCCTGTGGGGGATAGGTTAAGTCTTTGGCTTGTGGTCCTTTGTTCTTGATTTATGGTTACTCAGTGTTACAACAAGCCTAGCTCAGCCTCCGGTAGACCCGCTGCGCAGGCTCCCATCAAGCCGGCAGGCCCGAAGGCTCGCTGGTGGAGCATAGATCCAGTTTGTGGAAAGGTATCTTGTCATGACCCTGGCCTAGATCAGAGACAAAGCCCTAAAGGTCTCGGCCAGTAGAGGTCTCGGCCAATTAGGGTCTCGGCCAATAGGGGTCTCGGCCAAAAGGTCTCGGCTGGGGGGATCTCGTTAAAGAAGGCCCCCGACAGACCTGGGCAGGACGACCTAATCGATGGCGCGAGGCTCCCGCCTAATCAATCTCTAAGGAAGGTGACCCTAAGGAGACTAAGGGTCTCGGCGGAAGCTCGCGCGGAAGCCACTTGGCCGACTAACCTATTCGTTCAAGCAAACACCGGCAGTGAAAAATGAAACATTGCATTATATTTAATAGTTACAGGGGTTTGGAGCTTCTCGCTCATTACAAAAGAGTATCAAAAAAAAGAAAAGGCACGTCAAGGGGACGCGCTGTAATCCCCGCTGGTGCTCTCGCCCGAGCTCGCCCCAGACGTGTAACACCCCTATCTGTCACATAGCATATAGCAGTAGGTCCGGCCGAGGCCCGACGCCATATAATACGGACAGACCAGTTGGTTACGTGTTGAAACCATTCAACCAATCATGTCGTCCTACACAACACCTAGCGGAAGCAATTTATTAGGTTGCGAAAGGAATAAGAACCCAGCCACAACAGCATGAATGTCCACTACAAACTCAGGAATGTATACATACACCAAAAGAGAAATGGCCTTAAGGCCTTACATTGTTCACTTAACAAAAGAAGTGTTTTCATACTTCGGCTCGCAGGCCGGCCATACATGAAAAACGGGAAAGAAACATAAGCAATTAGGCCTTCGAGGGCCGGCACAGCAACAAGGGCTTTAGCCCGCTATTTCCTGCTCTGCTCCGCAGCACCTGCAAGCCACAAACCACCGCCCGGTGGCAAACAATAGCAACGGTCAGCAATGCTGACCAAATTATAAGGATCCCGCCCCCACATTCGGGGCGGCAATGCTCTTTCCCTGCACTTTATTAGCATAGGCAATTATATAAAGTATTTGCACTTCACCACAGGCGTAGGCTCGCACGGCCACACACCCCGTGCACTCAGGGCACATTCTCGGCGAACCGGCCAACGTCACGTCAATTCAAGCCATAGACGTTCCCAATCCACCACCGCCTCTTAAATGGTCATCCATATGAGCATTTTGCCTTCCTGGCCTTGGTCACGGCAATTTAAGCCATAGACCACCGAAGACCCTCATCCATGCCAACAGTCCTACCGAACGACATAGACCGGGTATGGTTCCGCCTGACCCGTGCTCATACCGCAACAACAATTTAAGCCATATGCGCAGGCCAAGACTCACCGAGTCCCGTTTCCACCACAATAATCACATAACCCGGTTATGTTCACGTTGGCTCCCCGGCCATCGCGTTGGCAAAACCCGCTTTTGCCCAGTTTTTCGGGTGCACCTTGGAGTTAATCTCCAAGGCTCCCTGATGCAATCTACCACGTAGAAAACCCGAAAACACCCAAACATCCGGATTCTTGCCCGGTTCAAATGCAATGCAACATCACCGATCCGGCTCTACTTGTCCGGATAGGCTTCACACACAATGCCTATATCCGTTTTCACATACGGACTCTACACAAGGGGGACTTCACATATCTACCCCAAGGAACGCTCCAACTCTTCGCTCACTCGCGAGAGAGGGCTTCCTATGCAAAGGGGAAAAGGGCTTCACATGCCCAAGGATGAGAAATCGTTACCCTTGCGTTCTTCCGCGGCACCATGAAAATCTATGCGGATGAAAAGCACCGCAATCTCCTTGCCTCCGCGGATCCGAAGACGGCTCGGGATTTGGAGCTCCGAATCTCCACCGGCCGCCGGAGTTGACCTCCTTCTTCCTCCTCCAAGCTCTCCCTTCTCTCTAGATTTTAGAGAGAGAGTACCCAAGTGAAATAAGGGTTTCAAAACCCTAAACCCGGCTAAAACCACCCAGGAGCAGCCCCCCACCGTCGGATCCAAAGCCAAGGAAACAAACGGCCAGGATTAGATCTGAAATCACAAAAACTGGGCCGAACACGGGTTCACACACGGCCGTGTAGCTCATTCGCCGTCTCGACCAAAATTGAAAACCAGCAACACGACATGTGACACGGCCTCCGACACGCCCGTGTCACCTGCGACACGCCCGTGTCGGGACCCGTGTCACGCCCCCCATGTGCAATCGATCAACACTTCGCAGTCAGAGAGGTACACGGCTTGGTGACACGGCATCAGACACGCCCGTGTCAAACTAGACACGCCCGTGTTCGTGCCCGTGTCACTGCCCGTGTACCCCGCCGCACAGCCCAGGTGTGACACGGCCTGGGACACGCACGTGTCCTAGGCCGTGTTCCTCCATACGACCATCGTCAACCTGAACTGGTCGACTACACGGCCAGCTCGACGGCCCGAGCTCGACACGCCCGACACGGCCTCCGACACGCCCGTGTCGGGGCCCGTGTCACCTGCACCAAAACCTTGTCTTGGCCAAAAGTGATCCCCGTCGCTCCTACAACATTTTGGGGTGTTACAATTCTCCCCCCCCCCCCCTTAAAGAATTTCGCCCACGAAATTAATAAAGGACAAACAGGACTTAACGTAAATCAGTACCTGAGCGGAACAATTCCGGGTACTCCTCCAACATAGTCTGCTCCCGTTCCTAAGAGAGCTCCTCTCGCCCGCAATTATCCCACTGGACCTTAACCATCCGGATCTCCTTGTTACGGAGTCTCTTGACCTCAACATCTTCAATACGAATGGGCCTGACCCTAGTCGTCAACCCTTCGTCCACCAGCACTTTGTCAACCACGATCACCTGCGAAGGCTCTTGCACCGCCTTCCGCAACACAGAAATGTGGAACACATCATGTAATCCACTTAATTCCTCCGATAGCCTCAAACGGTATGTCACTTCACCGACTCGCTCCAGAACCTCAAAAGGTCCAAGGTATCTTGGGCTCAGCTTCTTCAAGCGTCTCACCCGCGAAACCCCCTTGAACGGCTTCACTTTAAGATATACCCAATCACCTACCGTGAACTCCACGTTCCGGTGCTTGGCATTGTAATACTTCGCCTGCCGGTCCTGAGCGATCAACAAGCGCTCCCAAATGATCCGCACTAACGAGGTAGCACTCTCCACCTCCTGCTTCTTGTACAACCTTGCCTCACCCGTTTCAAGCCACGATAACAGTGTGTGACACTTCCTACCATACAGGGCCTCGAAGGGCGCCATTTGTATACTTGCTTGGTAGCTGTTGTTGTACGCGAACTCCACCAAATACAGGTGGTCTTCCCAATGCTTACCGAAATCCAGAACACACATGCGTAGCATGTCCTCCATCGTTCTATTGACCCTCTCGGTCTGCCCATCCGTCTGCGGATGGAAAGCTGTGCTGAACTTTAACTTTGTTCCCAGCATCTACTGCACTAACCTCCAATCATTTGACGTGAACCGCCCATCGCGATCACTCACAATGCTACGGGGCACACCATGCAGCCTAACAATATTGTCAACATACAACTTTGCCAATTTCTCCACCGAGTCATCCTTCCTATGCGGAATGAAATGCGACACCTTAGTTAGCCGATCTACGATCACCCAGATGGTGTCGTTCCACTTCTGCGACCTGGGCAACCCGTGCACAAAATCCATAGATATATCGTCAAATTTCCACTCCAGTATAGGCAAGGACTTCAGAAATCCTCCCGGCTTTTGGCATTCCGCCTTCACCAAGGTGCACGTTTGGCATTTAGCCACGTACAACGCCACATCTTTCTTGAGCCCCGGCCACCAAAACAACTTTTTGAGATCACGATACATTTTTGTGCTCCCTGGGTGGATTGAGTACTTGGTATGATGAGCCTCGTACATCAACTCCGCCCGGAGGTTACCCCCACTCGGGACGCACAACCGATGATCCTTCCTTAATAAACCATCTTCCACCGAGAACTGGGAATTTGACCCATCCAGAGCGGCCTCCATAAGCTCCTTCATGGAGTCATCTAACTCCAATGCCTGCCGAACCCGGTCAGCCAGGTCATACTGAACTTCTGTCCAGTTTAACATTGCCTTGGCGCTCGTCTGCTTGTCAACGCAACAGATCTCAAGCTCCTCCAACTCCCGTACTAGCCGCTCATCATGCACCGACAACTAGTTGGCTTGGGCGGGAGCCCTGCGGCTCAGCGCATCCGCAACTGCGTTGCCCTTCCCGGGTACATAATGTATTTTGAATGTGTAGTACCCCAGGAACTCCATCCACCTCCTCTGCCTCATATTAAGGTCCTTTTGATCCAACAAGTATTTTAGGCTCTTGTTATCGGTGTATATATCGACCCTTACGCCATAAAGGTAGTGCCTCCACAACTTGAGTGCAAATATCACGGCCGCCAACTCCAAGTCGTGCACCGGATAATTTCTTTCATGCACCTTCAACTGACGTGATCCATATGCTATCACGCTCCCATGTTGCAACAACACGCAGCCCAAACCACTACCGGAAGCGTCGCTATACACCTCAAAGCCCTCGGTCCCACTCGGCGAACTAAGCACTGCGCCGTGGTCAACCGCCTCTTCAGCTCCTCAAAAGATTGCACGCACTCTTGCGTCCACAAGAATTTTTGATCCTTCCTTGTCAACTTCGTGAGAGGTAGCACTATCCGCGAGAAGTTCTCTACGAAGCGCCTGTAATATTCGGCAAGCCCGAGAAAACTACGGACTTCCGCGACAGAAGACAATGCAGGCCACTCCCGTATCGCAACAATCTTCGTCGGATCCACCGCTATACCTTCCCCACTCACTATATGACCAAGGAACGCTACCGAGGGTAGCCAGAACTCGCACTTGGAGAATTTCGCATAAAGCTCATTCCTCCTCAAAGTCTCCAACACCAAATGCAAGTGCTTGAAGTGATCTTCTTCGCACTGCGAGTACACCAATATATCGTCAATAAAGACGATCACAAAGCGATCCAGGAAATCTCGGAACGTCCTGTTCATCAAGTCCATAAATACCGATGGCGCATTCGTCAGTCCAAACGGCATGACCGTGAACTCGAAATGCCCATACCTCGTACTGAACGCCGTCTTCGGGATATCACACTCCCTGATCCTCAGCTGATAGTACCCCGACTTCAAGTCCAACTTGGAGTATACCGACGATCCGACTAACTGATCAAAGAGATCATCAATCCTCGGGATCGGGTACTTATTCTTCTCCGTCAGCTTGTTCAACTCTCTGTAGTCGATACACAGCCGCATACTCCCGTCCTTCTTCTTAACGAAGAGGACCGGTGCGCTCCAAGGCGACGAGCTTGGACGCACATACCCTTGCTCCATCAGCTCCTCTAGCTGAACTTTCAACTCTGCCATCTCCTTAGGCACCAACCTATACGGAGCACGTGACACCGGTTTGGCCCCCGGCACGAGCTCGATGGTGAAATCAATCTCCCGCTGCGGTGGGGCTCCGGGGAGACTATCCGGGAACACATCGGGATATTTGCAAACCACGGGAATGCTATCCAACGTGGACTTTGGCTCCACAGCCCCCACTATTGCGAAGAACAGCTCTGCACCAGCACGAACTGCCTTTACCACTTGAAGAGCAGACATCAGCGTCTTGCTCAACCCCTTGAGTCCCTCGAATGTTGTCCCCCGCCCAACACCCAGCTTGACCTCCTTCCGGTCACAGTCAATCCAAGCTTTCTGCTCCGAAAGCCAATCCATCCCAAAGATCACGTCGAACTCTACTAGCGGCAGCAATGACGCTAGCAAGTCGAACTCTTGGCTCCCAAAGTGAACCTTTACGGCGCACACCCTGTCCGCACGCATCGAGCACCCATTCGGTAGCAGCACATCCAACTTGTCCTTCGCCATCGAAGAAGGGACTCCAATGCGCGATATGAAACTTTCGGACAAGAAGGAATGTGAAGCTCCCGTGTCGAACAGTGCCTGTGCCGGACTATCACTAATCACAACAAAGCCTATACAAACAATATTAGGCTAACAAGCAATAGATAACGGTATTAAAGCTAACTTGCTATAAATTAACTCATACCTGTCACCACATCCGCTTGCTTGATGGCCTCCTACTGGCCCAAGTTATAGACTCTAGGCTGAGTCGGAGCATAATGGGACACGGTTGACTCCACCGCCTTGCCCTTCTCTTCGTAAATAGCTCCTTGCTTTCTCTCGGACTTTGGGCGTCCGCTCCAGCAATGGCGGGCAAAGTGCCCAGTCTTTCCACACGTGAAACAAGCGCCCGGGGTTCGATTAGTAGTTGCCCCTGAGGCACCTGAAGAATCTGGACCCGATGTCTTAGATTTCTTAAAGAATCTGCGGTAGCCCGACTTCGACGTAGTCGGTGCCTTGAACTCCGCTTTCTTACTACTGGATTCCTTCTTCGCTTAGACATTCTTCATGTCCTTCTCCAAGGACCGGGCCGAACTGACCAGGGTCATGAAACCCTGCGCCTTGGGCCCCGACAGTAGCAACCTTAAATCGTCTCTTAGCCCTTCATAGAAGCAGCTCGTCTTGCGCTCCTCATTTGCGAAGGTAGCGCCGGCATATCTCCCCAACCGAGTAAACTCGTGGAGGTACTCATCAACGGTGCAATCCCCTTCCACCAACTTCTGAAATTCGCTTTCTAGCGCAATTCTCTGCGCCGAGGGGAGGTATCGAGCCATGAATAGTCTCGCAAACTCCTCCATAGGAACTTCGGCCAATGGCCTTCCCCTCAACTGGTGTAGCTCTAGGCCTTCCCACCATAGTCTTGCGTCCCCATCCAAAAGGAACGTCGCTATAGTGGTCTTCTGCCACTCTTCTGTTTCCGTCGCAGTCATCACCCTGTTGACCCTTGAGAGCCAATCCTCTGCTTGGGTCGGGGTTTCTGCCCCCGTGAATACCGGTGGATGAAAGCCCATCACGTGCTTCAGCTGTCTTTCAGTTGCTCTCCTAGGCAACTCCGGCTCCACCGCCACCTACTCAACCCTCCTTTGCTCTGCCGTCTGAAGCGGTACTTGCTCCACAGCAGGAGCAGGCTGCTGCACCTGCCTTGCAGGCTGCGCATTAATCATAGCAAAGACAGCTTCTGCCACCAATCTAATGGTCTCGGCAGACGGAGGTGTTGCAGGCGCATCGCTTGGCGCACTGCTCGCCTCAGAACCTGGCCGTTCAGATGGCCCAGCACCACTTCTGGTCACCTATAATCGTGTAAAAACACCGATAAGCGACCAAACACTATTACAAACAGCAATTATAGGAACACGCAGGTTCCTCAAACATGTGTATTTTCATTCCTAAGTGGACATTCATGGGTTTTTTTCATGTTATAACGATGACGCACACATGTGCTCACCACCCCTTAAAGTGAATTCGTCCACGAATTCATTTAAGTTTGACCGAAACCAGAAGTCTGATACCAATTTGTAACACCCCTATCCGTCACATAGCATATAGCAGTAGGTCCGGCCGGGGCCCGACGCCATATACTACGGACAGACCGGTTGGTTACGCGTTGAAACCATTCAACCAATCATGTCGTCCTACACAACACCTAGCGGAAGCAATTTATTAGGTTGCAAAAGGAATAAGAACCCAGCCACAACAGCATGAATGTCCACTACAAACTCAGGAATGTATACATACACCAAAAGAGAAATGGCCTTAAGGCCTTACATTGTTCACTTAACAAAAGAAGTGTTTTCATACTTCGGCTCGCAGGCCGGCCATACATGAAAAACGGGCAAGAAACATAAGCAATTAGGCCTTCGAGGGCCGGCACAGCAACAAGGGCTTTAGCCCGCTATTTCCCGCTCTGCTCCGCAGCACCTGCAAGCCACAAACCACCGCCCGGTGGCAAACAATAGCAACGGTCAGCAATGCTGACCAAATTATAACGATCCCGCCCCCACATTCGGGGTGGCAATGTTCTTTCCCTGCACTTTATTAGCATAGGTAATTATATAAAGTATTTGCACTTCACCACAGGCGTAGGCTCGCACGGCCACACACCCCGTGCACTCAGGGCACATTCTCGGCGAACCGGCCAACGTCACGTCAATTCAAGCCATAGACGTTCCCAATCCACCACCGCCTCTTGGACGGTCATCCATATGAGCATTTTGCCTTCCTGGCCTTGGTCACGGCAATTTAAGCCATAGACCGCCGAAGACCCTCATCGAGAACGACATAGACCGGGTACGGTTCCGCCTGACCCGTGCTCATACCGCAACGACAATTTAAGCCATATGCGCAGGCCAAGACTCACCGAGTCCCGTTTCCACCACAATAATCACATAACCCGGTTATGTTCACGTTGGCTCCCCGGCCATCGCGTTGGCAAAACCCGCTTTTGCCCAGTTTTCCGGGTGCACCTTGGAGTTAATCTCCAAGGCTCCCTGATGTAATCTACCACGTAGAAAACCCGAAAACACCCAAACATCCGGATTCTTGCCCGGTTCAAATGCAATGCAACATCACCGATCCGGCTCTACTTATCCGGATAGGCTTCACACACAATGCCTATGTCCGTTTTCGCATACGGACTCTACACAAGCGGGACTTCACATATCTACCCCAAGGAACGCTCCAACTCTTCGCTCACTCACGAGAGAGGGCTTCCTATGCAAAGGGAAAAAGGGCTTCACATGCCCAAGGATGAGAAATCGTTACCCTTGCGTTCTTCCACAGCGCCATGAAAATCTATGCGGATGAAAAGCACCGCAATCTCCTTGCCTCCGCGGATCTGAAGATGGCTCGCGATTTGGAGCTCTGAATCTCCACCGGCCGCTGGAGTTGACCTCCTTCTTCCTCCTCCAAGCTCTCCCTTCTCTCTAGATTTTAGAGAGAGAGTACCCAAGTGAAATAAGGGTTTCAAAACCCTAAACCCGGCTAAAACCACCTAGGAGCAGCCCCCCACCGTCGGATCCAAAGCCAAGGAAACGAACGGCCAGGATTAGATCTGAAATCACAAAAACTGGGCCGAACACGGGTTCACACACAGCCGTGTGCCTGGCCGTGTAGCTCATTCGCCGTCTCGACCAAAATTGAAAACCAGCAACACGGCATGTGACACGGCCTCCGACACGCCCGTGTCACCTGCGACACGCCCGTGTCGGGACCCGTGTCACCCCCCCCCCCCCCCCCCCCGTGTACAATCGATCAACACTTCGCAGTCAGAGAGGTACACGGCTTGGTGACACGGCATCAGACACGCCCGTGTCAAACTAGACACGCCCGTGTTCGTGCCCGTGTCACTGCCTGTGTACCCCGCCGCACAGCCCAGGTGTGACACGGCCTGGGACACGCCCGTGTCCTAGGCCGTGTTCCTCCACACGACCATCGTCGACCTGAACTGGTCGACTACACGGCCAGCTCGACGGCCCGAGCTCGACACACCCGACACGGCCTCTGACACGCCGGTGTCGGGGCCCGTGTCACCTGCACCAAAACCTTGTCTTGGCCAAAAGTGATCCCCGTCGCTCCTACAACATTTTGGGGTGTTACAAGACGTCTCGCCGGCAGCGGTAGAAGACTTCGGGATATCCGAAGGAGGCGAGTCGGGCGCGCCTGGAGGCTTCGGGACTGGATCGAATATCCAGGGGAGGAGTTGACGAGCGTCGATGGTTACGCCGTCCTCCCGAAGCAGCTTCGCGTCTCGCAGCGTCTCAACCGTCAGCCTGACGATAGCCTGAGCGTTCGCCTGCAGCAGCTTGTCGATGTCGTACACCGAGAAGTGATGACTCTTTAGTCTTTCATCAAGCGTCGGAGGCGGGACTTCCGCCGCTTCCGCACGCCGGAGTTGGTCCCTCAGCAGGACGTTCTCGCAGCGCACGTCAGCCAACTCTATGCGGAGCGCCATGGCTTGGCGAAATCCTGTAGAGAAAAGATCAGCTCAGCAAATACTGCGCAAATGTGACTTCGAGAAGCGAGAGCAAGGGTCCAGGAAGATCTCGCTTACCTCGGCTGCGGGGCGTAGGGACAGCGCCTGTTGAGCATTCGCGAACTCCTACCGAGCACTCGCGAGCTCTGTCTCCGAAGAGCGTGCTCTAGCCACCACCTCTTCCCTCGCCTTGTACATATCGGCGAAGTTCTTATCGATGCTGATGCTTCGACGCGCGCACATGGACGCAAGCTTGAACCCGCGCAGCAGGGCCCGGGTAGAGTCGAAAGCCAGGAGCCGGGTGGGCATCTGGTCGAAGACACTGGCGCCCTCTCGGCTATAGAGGCCATAGCCTAGCGAGAAGGCCTCGCCAGTAACCTTATCTCGCTCCGTCCAGCTAGGGAGGAGCGTTGAAACTGCAATCCTGTTGGATTCGGGATCCCATTGGAGCAGAGGCTTCCCCTCTGCGTTGACGTGCTTCACTCTGAGGCCGTAATTTCTGTGCCCTTTCGGCACTTCCTTGGGCGAGGTCCGGGCAAAGGTCTCGGCAACGACTCCCTCTCCTCCAGCCATGTCTGCAGCCGGAGGGTTCTCGGCAGTAGCCTCGGAACGTCTCCTGGCGGCAGCACCCATCTCGCTGGCCATCTGGAGCAGCCCTTCGAAGGACTTGCCCGAGGCGGGATGTCGGGCAGGCGAGACGGCCAAGCTCTTTCCCTTATCCGCAGCGGATGGCTTTTGCCTCTTCAACGGTCGCGGGGCGGGAGCGGTGCCTTTTCGCTTCTTAGCTTCGGGCGGCAAAGGCTGAGCGGGCTCTTCCAGGCAGGCGCGAGCGCTGGCCTCCGCGAGAGCGAGAGAGCCTCTCGCAGCCCGATCCTCGACACCCGGGGCCGCAGCGAAAGGTTGGCGTAGAGGGACCTCCCTCTCTCCTGCAAAGTTAGCGCTTTTCAGCACAGGAAGATCTTAACAAGAGATCAAATCTAGGGCGAGACCGTACCTTCACCCGGTTGGACGGGAGGAAGGGAGTCGACGTCTCGCCGAAGGAAGAGAACGTCAAACTCCTTTCTTCCGAAGAACTCCAGGAGT
Organism: Platanthera zijinensis; assembly: GCA_039513925.1. NCBI lineage: Eukaryota > Viridiplantae > Streptophyta > Magnoliopsida > Asparagales > Orchidaceae > Platanthera > Platanthera zijinensis. Next base: position 74,248,513 of record CM077097.1, read on the forward strand.
GCGCTCTCGCGCGACCCCAGAGTGGGCGGTTTGTAAGCATCATTCTCGTATTGAACAGGTCGGAGTGGGACGTTGCCGAAGTCCCCGGTGACGTAGACGAACTTCTCGCCCCAATGGTGATGTTTGTTGGCGAGACCGGTTGTCTTGAGCAGCTGCCCGGAGAAGAAGACCACCCCTCCTTTAGCGCGGAAGTTGAACATCTTGCGGAAGATCGGCAGACTAAACTCGATCGTCTCGGATCGCATGTAGCATATGAATGCCACAAGGATCGCGACGGAGTTCGGGTTCAGCTGGGCGGGAACCACCCCGTAGTAGCGGAGAGCTTGCCGAATCTCCGGCCAGAGGGGAAGGCGGAAGCCCACCTCGAAATGTTCGAGGGGGATGGCGAGCTCTCCCGCCTCCGGGGTATTCACCTTGTCGTGATTACCCAGGTTCCGCGCCGAGAAGCCTGCGGGAATGAAGCTGTCGACTATTAGGTTGTACTCGTCCAAGGTGAGCGTGCAGGAGGGGAAGAGATGCTTACGGAACGCTTCCGCGCAATGAGCGCTACCCTCATTCTCGCCCGGCATTTTGGGTTTAGGGGTAATAGCGAGAACTATAGAGAGGTAGAAGCAGAAGAAAGAGGGCGAGAGCAATGAAAGGGAGTTTAGGTCCTGGATCAGAGAAGTAAATGCGGTTGGTAGATCTCTCTATTTATAGGGAACCGTGATCGTTACGGCTCCGTCCGATAGAGAGAGAAAATGACGGCGGAGTACAGCTGTCACGATCTGGGCCGGCGACGCCTCGGTTTTCCCCCTCGGGATGACAGCAGTCGACGATCGTCTCTAGTTTCGGCGCAAGCCTCTTAGTTTTAGCGCAAGCATCCTAATGCCAACACATTCTTAAAATTCGCAGCACAATGAAAGAAGAGACGGATAGTAACTTGCTCTCACTTCCGAGAGCTGAATAAAATTAACAATAACAGTTATTACAGAGGCATAAAGGTACATGGCGGAAGGGAAGGCTAAAAAGGGAGAAGGGGCGAGACCTAGATGAACTAATACGGTTCCCAGCACCATCGCCCTCTTTCCCGCCGCCTAGTTCTTGGAGGCACCAGTGGGTTGAAGTAAGATGACAGGGTGGTACACCCTAGGTTGATCCGCCTAGCATGATCTCGGATCTGCGCGATGCATCTCCCTGGCGAAGACTCGGCAGTAGGCCCTCCCGGTCGATCGGTCTCGCCCAAGAAGAAATCCCGCTCCAGGGCCTCCAACCTTTGTTCAACGGATTCGCAGAACGCTTTCGCTGCGGCAGCATGGGCGCGGTCTCGCCGGATGAGCTTGGCCAAAATGGCCGAGATCTTCCTCCTCCGCTCCTTCGCGTTCCCGGCGCTGTTCAAGGTTTCTTCTATCTCGCCAGGCGAAGTAGGAAGGGAATCGTCTTCTTATTCTTCTTCTTCTTCTCCCTCCTCGTTGGCTCCCGACCGAGAGCTGGGATCCCCTGCGAAAAGTGCGCCCAAGGTTTTGATTAAGGCATAACGATCAGCCAACAAGAATGTCTCGCATACCTGCAGTCTGGCGAGAGCCATTGACTGGCATCGGGTGAGAAGGCCCGACCCCTCCGCCAGTTCCATAAAGGAGGTGGAGAGGCTTGCCTCGCCCTGGGCGGAAGGGTTTGCGCATAATGGTACCGGCCTGGCTGGAAGCATGGAGAGAGTTGTCCTCTCTCAAGGAATGATCGGCATCCTTAGTAGTGGAAGGTTCAAAGGCCACCCCTCCTGCCTGCAGGGCGAGATTTGCCGCAGAAGGAAGCAGCTCGCCGGTTCTCGCTTCATCTTCCCGGGTGACGAGACCCGGGACGGCGGAAGCTGGCTCTGCGAGAAGACAGTTCAGAAAAGGGAAGGCACGGTTGAAGTATTAAGAGGTGGCGGAAAGCGTACCTATCACCCGGGTCTCTGCTAGAGGAATTGTCTCTGAGACCCTCGTTCGATCCTCAGGAGGGGGAGCTGACAAATCTGGGGGAATCGGGGAAGACCCGGTGACGTCATTTGGAACGGATTCCTGCAAGAGGTCGCGTTAACTATCGGGCCTGTAACGTAATCAGCGCGGTAAGCATGGCCGGAAGGCATACCTTTTGCGGGGAGGGGTCCCCCGTAGGAATGGGAGTAGGAGAAGGTGAATCCCTGTTCTTGCGAGCAAAGTCTCGCCAGACCACCTTTGCTTTCCTCTTTCCCTTTTTCTTCTTCGGCTCAGAAGGGCCGGTGTCTGAATATTTCCTCGATAGCCAGGGAGCTACCGCAGCGCTATTTGCTAAGGCTCGCGCTTGAGCCGCGATTAACTGATCTTGAAGGTCCTGCGGAAGTGGCTTGCCAGCACGATTAGCATACATCTTGGTATCGCTCATAAAATCCCGGGCGAGAGCTCGGTGAAGAAACAGTAGTTCGGAGGCAAGACTTATGGTCACCCGTTGGCGTGTATTTATAGCCGCAGTAGGGCCCGCCAAAAGATTCTCTTGGCTGACAGGCACGTGTCCAGCGAATATTTTGGGGTTGGACTTGTCTTGTCGAGCGCAGGGCTAGCTCGAAAAGAGCGTGGATTGTGTACAACCCCATATTCGCTGGGGAGGACCAGGAAAACTAAGACTTCAGTGGTCAGGGTTAGACTAGTCCCGGGTTAGCCCTAGGGCGGACCGGCAGAGTTCTCACCCTTAAGGTGCTCCCGCCTACTGATAGGCGAGGTCATTCGCGCCAGGACTCGGGTCTGCAGGTTAGCTTTAGGCTTCGGGACAGGAGAGCTCCCGCCCAGAAGGAACTCTCCCTAGAGGCAGGCGAGAAGGCGTTGAGTGAGCTCCATTCGCTCAACGCTGTGATTAGCAGTGAAGGCTTAGAGTGAGCTTCACCCACTCAGCACCGCGTCCAATGGTAATGACGTCAAGACCACCAAGAGCGAGAACCTTCTGGGCAGGAGATCTCGCCAAGGTGAGCCCAGCTAAGGCTCATCGAGAGCCTTCTCGCCCGGGGTTCTCACCAAGCAGGTCCATGTGGTGGGGCCTGGCGCCCAGGGAAAAGGATTATTTTATTATTATTTCATTATCCTCGGGTTCAATTACCTATATGCCCCTGGGATGACAGCGGGATTTGGCTATTGGCAGACCCATCAGGGGCATTTCAGTATTTTCAGGTCAGGAGAAGACTATAAAAAGACCCATAGGGGCTCTTTGGAAAGCAGGCTTTCATTATTCTCTAACTCCAATGCTTTCTGAAGAGCTCCCAGTCCACCTATTGGTTTCGGAGGGGAAGCTCTCAGAGATCTTTCGGGTGTGAGGTGGGACCTCCCAGCTGAGGCTTTGGGTCAGTCTTAGGACCTTAGCAGCTAGTCAGGGGTCGAGATTTGAGAGAAGTAGGCGTCGGCTGCACTTTGGTTTGTGAACATTCATTGAGGTCAATTTTGGCTTCAACAAGTTCTGTGATCATCTGAAAGAGTGTGGTATTGTATCACAGCTCACTCCACCTAGAATACCACAACATAATGGTTTGTCTGAGAGGAGAAATCGTACTCTGTTAGACATGGTACGTTCGATGATGAGTCATGCAGACTTGCATGTTTCCTTTTGGGGTTTTGCTTTAAAGACTGCTGCAATAACACTGAATCGCGCTCCAATGAAAACAGTTCTGAAGACACTATATGAGATATGGACTGGGAAGCGTCCTAGTATGTCGTTCATTAAAATTTGGGGTTGTGAGGCATACGTGCGACGTAAAATGCCTTACAAGCTGGAACCCAAATCGGATAAATGTTATCTGGTGGGATATCCTAAGGAAACGAAAGGGTATTACTTTTACCTACCGTCCGAGGGCAAAGTGTTTGTTGCAAGGACTGGCATCTTCTTGGAGTGAGAATTCTTATCAAGAAAGACTGAAAAGGTAGAACTTGAAGAAGTTCAAGAACCACAAGTAGTGAATGAACCGGAATTGGATTCTGAGATAGGACTACAAGATGTTGTAGCTAGAGAACTTACTCAAGAAACACAAGTCCTACGTAGATCTGGTAGACCAAGATTTGAGCCTGAGAGATATGGATTTCTTGTGTCTCAAATAGGTAATATGTTGCTTATGGATCATGATGATGAACCAGCAACCTACCAAGAGGCAATGTATGGACCAGACTCCGACAAATGGCTTGAGGCTATGAAATCCGAAATGGACTCCATGTACACAAACCAAGTTTGGAACTTGGTGGAACCACCTGAAGGGGTACGACCCATAGGGTTTAAATGAGTCTTCAAGAAAAAACCGGCATAGATGGGAATGTATAGACATTCAAAGGGCGACTGGTGGCTAAGGGTTTTAAGCAAATTCATGGTATTGACTATGATGAGACCTTTTCCCCTGTTGTCATGGTAAAGTCCATAAGGATATTGCTTGCTATTGCTGCGTATTATGACTACGAGATCTGGCAAATGGATGTCAAAACGGCTTTCCTTAATGGAAACCTCCTAGAGGAAGTGTACATGACACAACCCGAGGGTTTTGTATCTCCAAGTGAAGCCACTAAAATATGCAAGCTGAATAGGTCTATCTATGGACTGAAAAAGGCCTCTCGAAGTTGGAATCTTCGTTTTGATGAGAAAATCAAAGAGTTTGGTTTAATCAAGAATGAAGATGAGCCTTGTGTTTACAAGCGAATCAGTGGGAGCATTGTTGTCTTCCTGATATTGCATGTAGATGACATACTGTTGATTGGGAATGACATTCCTACCCTGAAAGTTGTTAAGAACAACTTTGGGAACTGCTTTTCTATGAAAGACTTGGGTGAAGCAACTTATATACTCGGTATTAAGATCTATAGAGATAGATCGAAGAAGTTGTTGGGTTTGACCCAGAGTACATACATCGAGAAGGTGTTGAAGCGGTTCAACATGCTTGAGTCCAAGAAAGGAATTTTACCCATGTCTCATGGTGTGAATCTCTCTAAGGACCAGTGTCCAAAATCTTGTGAAGATAAGGACCGCATGAAGTTGATTCCATATGCTTCGTCAATTGGATCAATCATGTATGCAATGTTATGTACTCGACTCGATGTCTCCTTTGCTTTGAGCATGACTAGCAGGTATCAGTCAGACCCTAGTGAGTGTCACTAGATTACAGTCAAGAATATCCTGAAGTACTTGAGAAGGACAAAGGATGTGTTCTTGGTGTATGGTGGAGAAGAAGATCTCGTTGTAAGTGGTTACACGAATGCTAGCTTCCAGACTGATAGGGACGATTCAAAGTCTCAGTCAGGGTTTGTGTTTTGCCTTAATGGAGGAGCTGTGAGCTGGAAGAGTTCCAAGCAAGAGACAGTTGCTGATTCTACATCAGAAGCCAAGTATATCGCTGCAGCTAACGCAGCGAAAGAGGCTGTATGGATTAGGAATATCCTGAAATTCATCGGCGAGCTTGATGTAGTTCCTAGCATTGTTGGTCCCGTAGTTCTCTACTGTGATTATAATGGTGCAATTGCACAATCTAAGGAACCTAAATCCCATCAGCACTCCAAGCATATACTTTGGCGATTCCATCTTATTCATGAGATTGTCGAACGAGGAGATGTGAACATTTGCAGAGTGCCGACTGAGGAGAATATTGCGGATCCACTGACAAAGCCTCTCGTGCAGAGAAAGCATGATGGTCATACTAGATCAATGGGTATACGATACCTAAATGATCAACTCTAGTGAGAGTCTTGTGGGTTGCGTGTAAATATATAATCTGTTGGCTATTTGTTATTTATTCATATGATTAATTGTGTACCAAGATTTTTCTTTTATAATTAATGGCAAGTTCTTTTATTATGATTTCTCTATGCGATAGTTAAATGTTAACATAATAAATACCCTTAGAATGTTCGCTTCCATAGGACATCAAGTACGTGACTTGAATGTGAGAGCCTATGATTTATTTGAAGCTTCATTCTTGAAAGGTCCCTGGTCGTAGTATCTTCATAGAAACAAAGGGTGATGACGATACATTAAGACTAGCACGTGCATTGACTAATGACCAGTTCTCACAGGTCATGATATTGTGATATCAAGTCATCACGTGGGTACTTGTTAATGAACAAGTTGTACTGGACAGACCCAACCTGAGACTACTTTGTGAATTGTTATCTAAACGTGTCACGAGTAGGTCTCAATTGACAATGGTGTTGTCGTCCTTTGACCTGAAGTCACAGCATTCATCAAGTGAGGAAGAGCGTGATTTGATACCATCTAAAGTCTTCCTTGAGAAAGGTTGATGATAAGGGCGGTTGTTGGGCATGTTACGAATCCTTTGGGTGTTTGTGTGTGAGCAAATATGTGATTTGTCCTCCTATATGACAGGGGTTGCATCCATGGGCCCCTTGATGGAACTGTACTGAGAAATGCATGGCCATGATTGGTTGAGTCAATATGTGATATTGGACTCACCATTCTCTAGAAGTCCGTTCTAGATCAAGATACTTGGATTGAGCTATTATGAGGGTGACACGGTCCATGCCTCTAGTTCTTTCTGGATGTAAGGGACAAAGACAATGCTGGAACATTGTTCATAAAGGATTATGAGTTATGAAATCTTATTGCTTGGGTAGCAATGATGCATTGCTAGATGCCGCTCATTGCTTGTGAGGTTTTTTGTTTGATACTTTCAAGATCAAGTGGGAGACTATTGGAGTTACCATGGTGATCTATAAGTGGTCAAACATGTAATCTCACTGCCAACGTGATATGAGCCTGCAGGGTCGCACATAAGAGCATGTGGAGAAGTTGGAAGATAGACTGTGTTGGTAAAGGTTACCAATCACCATACAGAATGAGGTTAGGCAAATGTTGCCAAGGAGGTTCGTCGAGAATCGTCGACTATGGTTCGTCGAGAATCGTCGTGAATCGTCGACTGTGGTTCGTCGAGAATCGTCAAGAATCATCGACTGTGGTTCGTCGAGAATCGTCGAGAATCGTCGACTATGGTTCGTCGAGAATCGTCGGCTATGGTTCGTCGAGAATCGTCGACTATGGTTTGTCGAGAATCGTCGACTATGGTTTGTCGAGAATCGTCGAGAATCGTCGAGAATCGTCGAGAATCGAACTGTTCGATAATCGACAAATGCTGATACTCGACGAATTTTTCCAGAAACCCTAATTCTCTATGGTCTGCGAATAGCGATTTTTCTAGGTCTGTTTATGCTTCGGGTATAAATTAGGACTTAGGTTTTCGTGCGAAATAGAGATAAGATCCCCCCGACCCGACGGAAGTGTTCGGCCGATTCGCGTGTTCCGCCGATCCGCTCGTTCCGCCGATTCGCTCGCTCCACTGACCTCCTCTCCGACGATAATCGCCAATGCTTGTCTTCCTGGAGCGGACCTAGCAGTCCGTGGAAGTGCAAGGTGCAGTCGATCTCCCTCCCCATTCTTCGTGCAAAGAAGATTGGCAATCTCTCGCTCGTGTGGATTTCTGCAGAGACGTAGACGCTATTCTACGTGGGACTCGCCGCCGACAAGAACTCATACATTGGAGCATCTTTGTTGAGTTGTGACTAAACACCGCCAAGGTAATTTTACCTAGTTTTTCTTAACTTCTTGATTCAATTTTCATGGCCCGATCCCAAATCTCTTTTGGGTTGTTCTTGATTTTATTATTTCCGCTGCGTGCACAACTGTTGTGCCACCTTGTAGAAAACCTAACACTCAGGTCGACGAATTCTGTTTAGCGTTCGAAGTTTTCTGTGTAGTTCCAGAATGAGTCTTTTCTTCTTCCGTTCCTTATCTTATTTATTTATTGGCAGTATTATTCTGAGGATTTAATGCAAATATTCTTCTGAATATAGTCGTTATTGGTTGCATTAAATATGGTATTCATCATGAAAATATTTGCTTATTCTATCAAGGACAGTTGGGAAACTCATTAATGCTCTTATTCCAGCCGTTTTCTATTCTCCAGTCAGCCAGCATTTATGGAAAGAATTCAAAATTCAAAGGAGAATGTTTTAGTAGCAGAATAAAAAAGATTCTCTCTTTTTCGAGACATACAGACAGAGATATAGAGAGAAGAAATCAAGAAGCACTGCACAGAGAATATTCAACCAGTAGTCAACGCTCTCAATGCTTTTCTCATTCTCTGCCAACACTCTAGTTTGAAGAAGAACAAATCATCTAGATCAAGAGTCTTCTTCAACTTCTATTCCAGAAATCCTCAGAGACATTCTATTCAACATCAGTCACTGGATTTCCTGGACCTTGGCAGATCAAGCTGAAGGCCTACTCACCCTTAAGCAAAGCTCTTTCTTTCTGAAGCATTCAACTTCTCAGGGGGAGCTTTGACAACACAAGAATCCACATAGTCTTCTCAAGTTGTATTGAGAAAAGAGAAGACTTCCATCAAACTCTTTCCACCCCATTGTACAAGGTTATAGCTCCCTTCAAAAGTTAGTTTGGTTGACAAGTCTCCCTCCAAAAGACTTGAAGTTGGTTTTTGGGCACCTGATCAAAAGCCTGAAGGTTTTCCTGATCTACCTGAATTAGATCTTGTGGTGGCAGTCACCTGATCAAAACCTGTTAGTGGATTCCTACCTAGGATGGTAGAAGAGTGGATGTACCTAAGTTTAGGGGAACCGCTATAAACTTCTTGTGTCGCCTGGTTGCTCCTTTTCATTTGGTTTATTTTTGCTGTGCTTGTGATTGCTGGAATAGTTAGCCTAGTTTTCTTTTTCTTAACTAATATATGGTATCATTATATTTACTCTGATATAAACTTAAAACAAAAACCAAAGTTTTAATACTCTATTCACCCCAACCCCACCTCTAGAGTAATCAGATCGAACCCATCCTTTCACGCCAGAAAAAAAAACTTAAGTCAAAAGCCTTGAGTGGTGTCGACACCACTCAACGCTGCGTTGAGTGGTGTTGACACCACTCAATGCGCTAGCAATCCTAAGTCAAGGCATTGAGTGGTGTCAACAACACTCAACTCCGCCATCAATCCTAAGTCAAGGCATTAAGTTATGTGACACCACTAAACGCCGCATTGAGTGGCGTTGACACCACTCAATGCCGCCAGCAATCCTAAGTCAAGGCATTGAGTGGTGTCGACACCACTCAACGCCGCGTTGAGTGGTGTCGACACCACTCAACGCCGCGTTGAGTGGTGTTGAAACCACTCAACGTCGTCAGCATTCCAGACTTTTCCAAGTTAAGGCATTGAGTGGCATTGAGACCACTCAACACCGCGTTGAGTGGCGTTGATTCACGTTGAGTGGCGTTGAGACCACTCAACGCCAACATAATCCCGCAGCGTCCAAGTAAAAAGGCGTCGAGACAACTCAACGCTGTACTGAGTGGTGTCGAGTTCACTCGATACCTCGTCGAATGGCGTCGAGATCACTCGACGCCCAAAGTTTCCCGAGTATTTCTATGTTAATGTCGTTGAGATCACTCGACGCCTCTTCAAATTACTACAATATCACTCGACGCCTAAAGTATCCCGAGTATTTTCTAAGTTAAATTCGTCGAGTGGCGTCGTATTCACCCGACTCACTCGACGCTTCCCGAGTCTGAGTAAATTCCCTTGACTCAAAACGCGTGCAAGGGGCCTAGCACGAAATGGGATGTTACAAGGATGGCCCTCTAGAAACTCCTCGTAGTAACTCCTCAATCCTATCTAGCCAAGCCTCTATCTGGATGGCCGACTCTGTCCCTCTGAAGTCCAGGGAACGAAAACTCTTGAACATCACTAGTCTCTCAGCATTTGTAGGGCCCTGTGCCCTCTGTGATTGGTGCTGCTGCAGCGAAGCTCGAAAGGTATCCAATAATGCGGTGAGCATCTGCACCAACTCTGTTTGGTGGAACGGGGTCGGCTGAGCTGGCACCATAGGGGTAAGGGGTACAACTGGTGGTGGAGGGGTCCAATGCTCACCCGGGGTGTCTTGATTGTACATGTCCTCATTGGTATCCTCAAAGTAGTCCCCATCTTGCACCCTGAAGCTGGGTTCACAAAATTCCTGCCCAAATTTATTTAACTGACGTATTTGAACTTCAAACCATTCTCAAGACTAGGTATTAATTTAAGGGCTTGACTCATTTGGGTTTTTATTTGCAGAGATTTGCATTAAATTTCATCAAGATTATGTTGCGGTCCACCACGCTTTCATTGCATAGTTCATCTGCGAACTACCTATCGTGCCACGGTAGACCTCCTATGATGATTTTTACAATCTGGATTATTTTTATAGCTTATACCATTTGTAAGGACCCCCCCCTTCAAATAACAGGAGATACTTATGCCTAGGGCGAGCATCCCACTAAAAGGTTCATGTGTCTTAAGAGGTGTCACCCTCTTACCCGGCTCATGACACAATTGGCGGAACGTTCGCCTAGGAAGGCTACGCATCATAACCAAAACATTCACAGATAATAAAAAATAATTTATGTGGAAGCAATTTATCATAGGGTATCTCATCATGAAAGGAAACATAAATCATAAAGGAAAACCCATGAAGGGGTATACAGATTCCAATAGAAATAAACACCCTAATCATTAATTGTCCAAAGCAAATAGTCTAAGATAGAAAGATAAAAGCTCCCATCCTCTTCTTACCCCAGAGTAGTACCCTCATGTCCTCATAAATATCTCGAGCGAACTCAGGGAACTCCTCTCCAACAGGTGCACGTCTACGCTCCTCCATCCGCTCCAGCTTCATCGGTAGGTGCATCAGGTCTTAAAATGATATATATAAAGTATGTTAGCCATATCATGACCAAGTAAATCTCACGCTCCTCCCTATCCACCTAATGGGTACCAGGAAGGAAACCTGTACGAAGAATTAGAACAATAGCCGAAATAGTATATATATGCTAGTAACCAGTAAGAGGAGCAGTAATATCAACCATTAATTAAGCTAGTTTCTAACAATATAAGTGTACGAACATCAACGAGAGAAGCGGTAGCATCAATAATTGAATAAGCATGACTTTCTAAATTTATAGAATTTCCCGTCGTCACATAACTTGTCCTGACGATAGTTATACGATGTCGGACCAATATGAGAGTATAGGTAACACACATGAGTATAAGTATATATATATGGTATGTTGTGTATGCACGCTTTAACTCCCTATCACTCATATGATATGTCACAATCACTCTCCCTTATGTCGATATAGTAACCTATTAAGTGAAGGATCTCACTTCTCAGGCCTCACCGCTGTGGCCAGACGGTGACAGTGGGTCGGTCTCTCCCACTTCTAGGTTATGGTTACACTCCAACACCCAAGGCCTTCGTACCTCTATGTAGGATAGGTACTCTCGGTGGGAACACTTCCTCACCCATGCAGAGATCAACCCTCTCAGCACATAACCAAAAAGGTCTGAGACGGACCTATGTGGAAGGTGTAGTTAGCCCCCGGTCCTCTTCACCACCACAAACAAAAGAGTTCGTCATCACAACCTCTCCCGTAGTCTTTAATAGGGGAAGTCGACAAACCCGCCACATCGGTATCCATGCACCCTCCCACAATCCCATGCATTGAGTAATGAATGGAATGACTAAGCAAGGAAAAAGAAAACCTCATGTAGGAACAAAACATGGAACTGAGTTCAATCTATCGATTTGTGTGCTATTTTTAAATTACTTAGAGCCGCCTGATCAGTAAATATAAAACAAGAACTTGCAGGCCATATGTCCTACTCCAATACCTTGTCTCATATGCCTTCCCTAAATCAGACCCCAAGGTCTCAAAAATAAGGGTTGAAGTTTGCTAAAAAAAAAATTGTTTACAAGCCAACAACATTTATAATTTATTTTGCTATGTTTGGGGTGAATTTAAATCAATCTAGGTTCACTGTTTCAGAAAACTTAAAACATAAAAATTGTATAGAAAACATTATTCTAGAAAATATCTCTAATATGCATTTTCTAATTTGGCCTCTAAGGGCTCCAAAAACGGGGCCAAAGTTCACAAAAAATATTTGTTTTACAAGTAAACAATCACAATTTATTTGGCTGTGTTTGGGGTTAATTTAAATAAATCTAGGTTCATTGTTTCAGAAAACTTAAAACATAAAAATTGCATAGAAAACATTATTCTAAAAAAGTGTCTCTGATATGCATTTTCTTATTTGGCCTCTAAGGACTCCAAAACATGGTCCAAAGTTTAGCATACGTAACAGTTTTTACAATGATCAGAAATCTAAAATTTATTTTGCAATGTTCAAGGCTAATTTAAATTAATTTAGAGACTCCTGATTATCAAAGTCAAAACATGAACGTTGTAGGAAAAACATTTGTCTACAAAAATGCCGCTATTATGCATTTTATGATTTGGCCTCTAAGGATTCCAAAACAGGGTCCAAAGTTTAGCATACTTAACAGTTTTTACAATGATCAGAAATCTAAAATTTATTTTGCAATGTCTGAGGCTAATTTAAATTAATTTAGATGCTCCTGATTATCAAAGCTAAAATATGAAAGTTGTAGGAAAAACATTATTCTACAAAAGTATCTCTAATATGCATTTTCTGATTTTGCATCTAACGCCTCCAAAACAGGGGCCAAAGTTCACCAAAAATATTTATTTTACAAGCAGTAATTACAATTTATTCTGCTATGTTTGGGTTTATTTAAATTAATCTAGTATCACTATTTCAAAAAACTTAAAACATAAAAATTATTTAGGAATCATTATTCTACAAAAGTGTCTCTAACATGCCCTTTCCAATTCGGCCTTTAAGGCCACTAAAAAGGGCTCAGAAGTTTGCCAAAAATATTTATTTCCGGATTAATCTGCATTCTGGGTTTTCAAAATGATTATACTTTTTGGGCTCAAAATTAAATAGGTTAGAGAATCCAAATCAGAAAACTTTTAACATTAAAATTGTAGACGATAAAATTATCTAAAATATCGTGTCTCATAAATTTTTTCCAAATCTTGTTCTAAGTTATTTAAAAATTCATTTGAAGAATGATAAAAATTTCCAAAAACGGTCAGATTTTAGCCGAAGGAAAGATGAACTCTGTGCACGATTCTTGGCGCAGATCCGACGACTGTAACCTGGAAGGATGGGCGAGCTAGCTCTGGCCACCACATCGACTGGGAAAAAAGGGTATTGCATTTTTTTTCTATTTTTTTGGATGAAGGAGGCCACCGAAGCGGATTCCAATGGCTTCCTCCGCCTCAAGGGCCATGAGAGAGAGTCGTGGAGACCCTCTCTCCCCTTCACACACCCCATGCAAGGTCGAAACCCACGATGGTGGCGGAGGTTGGTGTGGGTGGTCCGAAGCTATTCAGGATCGCCCTCTCTAGTGATTGGAGATGGTGGGGATCGACAAGAAATAGATTTAGGGCAGAGAGGAGTCGTAGGAACTTACATGCGTGTCGTTTAGGCAAGAGGATCAACGGGTGGCCATGAGTTGTGGAAATCACTGGAGTTTGGGAAGAAGGCTTGTCGGGTGGTCGTCGGAGCTCCGATTCTTGCTGTTTAGGAGTGTAAGGTGGTAGGGAAACGGAATACAACCTCACTTGCGGTTCATATATGGGCGGGGATTGATTTTTCATTTTAGGAAGGAAATGAATCCTCCTTCCTTGGGTAGAAATGCCTCCCCCATGATTTCTGCCCCCATATTCCTCCCCTAGGCTTCTAAAGGTAAGAAATTTAATTCCCCCAAAATCCTCCTTCCTTGGTGATGAAGAGAATTAATTTAGGTTAGAGTTTATTACTAATTTAGGCACCAAAAACATAATAACTAATTAATTATAAATAAATTTGAATTCAAATTTTAAACACATGCTTTTGGTACCCTTAGGAAGCTTCAGAAATTTTCTTATAATTTTTGGATGAAATTTTAGATTTTCCTTAATTTTATTAGTGTGTCTAGCATGATTAAAATAAAGTGAAATAAATTTAAGTTAAGTAACATATTTTAATTCATAAAATCAATCTTACTATTTTAGGGTCTCTTGGTAAAACTTTGAGATTTTTCAGAGAACATTTGATATTTTTATTAATTTCCCTTCTTATTTATTTAATTATCAATTTTTTTAATTAATTAAATTATCTAAATAATTTTTTTAGAGGTCCTTTTCCTATTCATGTGGCATTATACAGCTACTCAAATGTGTTTGCGGCTCAAGGGCATCTTGCGTCGATGAGCTAATTGAGTCAGGTAGCTTGGTGTGTGTTTAGCCTAATTAGGGCAATCTCAAGTTTTACACAACTCAAATGGGTCGACTCGATGAACTGTATCATAGTCGGTCAATATGATTTATTATTGGTGTTAATGTATTATCTGTGTGTCGTAATAGGTCAATTTGAATCGTTTAGAGTATTAGTGCACTTTTCATATTTAATTGGACTTACTAGGACCTAATGAGTCACTCGCACACATATAAGAGTCTAGTATTCGTTCAAGTCCAAAATTGCTCAAAAGACACGGTGGGTGAATTGAGTGAGTTATTATGTCAACCACACGCAATAAGGAATTAACCTATTATCTGGCTTCCGAACAAGCCCACGGAACCCTAGTGGGTCAAATAACACCAAGGGGGTCTAGAAGCCGAATTGGGATGTTACAAGATGCTTAAGACTGCATTGTATATTCTTAATAGAGTCTCATCTAAGTCATAACCCAAAACTTCTGAAAGTTATAGACAGGTAGACGGCCCAGCCTTAATCACTTTTGCATCTGGGGTTATCATATAGAAGTGTGTTTGTACAATCCATTGGAAAGTAAGATAGCTCATAGGGCTTGTAATTGTTATTTTAAAGATTACTCAGATCACTCCAAAGGATTTATGTTTTATTCCCATTCAAAAGGACACAGAATTATGGAGTCTCAAACAACTAAATTTTTAGAATTAGATGTCATTGACAAACCGAGTTATTCTCGCACTATAAGTGAAGTAGAGAAAGCCATGCCTATTACTTTATTTGTGCCCTCGGTAAAAAATCTTGTGGTGCCAAAACTTGTGTCAGAACAAGTAGAGGATGTGAATTTGGTCTTACCACCGATCTTAGTTCAGGAGGTTCATCCACCCATTAAGATATATATTAGATATAGAAGACCTGCACTTTTCCCAAACTATGAAGTCTATTTAAGCAAAAGTGATTTTGATATTTGTCAAGTAGTTGACTCAGTGATATTTGAGGAAGCTATGTTTGAACCTCAAATAGAGTTGTGGTGGGATGCAATGAAAGACGAGATATATTCTATATAGCTGAATAATATTTGGGAATTGGTTGAGTTACCAAAAAGTTATAGGCTCATTGGTTCTAAATGGGTATTTAAGGTCAAGAAAGATTCCAAAAGAAAGGTCAAGTAGTTCAAGACAAGATTGGTAGTAAAGGATTTTACACAGAGAAAAATAGATTATAATAAGATCTTTATTTCTCCCGTTTTCTCTAAAAACACTTTCAGAGTGATAATGCAACTAGTTGCTCATTATAATTTTGAGCTACATTAGATGAATGTAAAGATCACATTCCTGAATGACGATTTTAAAGTCTATATGATATAGCATGAGGGATTCAAGTCTAGTCATTCCAACAAACTTGTGTGTAAATTAAACAAATCCATATATGGTTTTAAGCAAACTACTAGATAGTGAGTTCTCAAAATCAGTGGGAGTAAATACAACTTCTTAATTCTTTATATAAATGATATTTTGCTTGCGAGATGTGATTTAACATTATTGTATGAATCTAAGCAATTTTTATCAAACTACTTCAATATTAAAGATCTTGGAGATCATTAGAGACCGATATCACTATACTTTAGCACACTCTTAGAAAGCCTATATCGAGTGTGTATTTAAGATATTTAGCATGTTTAATTATAAGACTAATAACGTACTTGTGTTTAAGGGTGATAAACTTAGTTTAAAACAATGCCCCATGAACGATATGGAAAAAGAGTGCATGAAATGTTTGGTCCATTGCCCATAATGTCCTAGATTTGAGGAAGTCAATCTTGTCAATGATATAAATATAGTTGTCAATGATATACATATAGTTATAATTGATAGTGATGTGACAGGTGGTCACAATGTGGAGATGGTGGAAAGGAAGGAATTTTCCTAAGTCCACAGGCATTGAGTGGAGTTAACACACTCAACGCCATTCAGTAAGAATCTGAGTTAGTCGAACTGGGTTCAGAGTTCGTCGAGCTGAGATCAATGTTCGTCGAACTGAGCTCAGAGTTTGAGACTCAGAGTTAGTCGAACTGAGTTGAGAGTTTGTCGAGATGAGCTCATCGTTCGTCGAACTAAGCTCAGAGTTTGAGAATCTGAGTTAGTCGAACTAAGTTCAGAGTTTATCAAACTCAGTTCAGAATTCGTCAAACTGAGTTCAGAGTTGAGTGAGGTAGGCTGAGACAGTCAAAGCCTAAAGAATAAGAGGTAGAAAAGTGGCTAAGTCCACAGGTATTAAGTGAAGGTCATTCACTCAACGCCACAGCCCCTTTAGTGTTGAGTAACACTCAGTCAGTCAAAGCCAGAGTTTCTAAACACAAAAAATTGTCTATGTACAAAAGCGTTGAGTGAGGTATACTCACTCAATGCTCTCAGCGCTTGAGAAGCTGTAGAGGCAGAAAATTGGCGAAGGCAAAAAACGTTGAGTAATGCATGCTCACTCAACTCTCTCAACGCCTAAGATGCAGAAAGTTTTTCTAAAGTAAAAGGCATTGAGTGATGAAGACACACTCAACGCTCTCAACGCTAATGAAGCAGGAAGATTTTGGCTAATTAAAATAGCATTGAGTGAGGCTTATTCACTCAACGCTCTCAACGCCTAGTTAGACAGAATTCTGTCTAAGTGTGTTAGTGATGAGTGAGGCTCACTCACTCAACACATATACTAATGTTAGTTGATTTTTGGCTAAGTCCACAGGTGCTGACATCAGCAAAATTAACAAAGTCAACTAAGTTCAAATCAAGTACGGAGAAGCTACAGAACACGACAAACTATGCCAAAAAGCTACTGTACGTCTTCTACAGTTAAAGCAATGTGTAGCTGGAAGCTGCAAGCGGGGCCCACTGATCTCTAAGAGCCATTGATCGGCAAACTACAAAAGGAAGAGATGGGCCAAGGTAGAAAGAACTTTAGGGCATTATTAACTTCAAAAGTTAGCAGCCATCTTCATCTTCCCCGCCATTGCTGCAAGTAAAAAACTTGAAGTCTCCCTGCAAAAAGTTCAGTTAGTTATGAGTCTTCTTCATCGACACCAGCAGGATAATAAGGCTTTCCTTCTGAGAGAGAAGCAAAAACAAGGAAGAAGTCTCTAAAGATCAAGTTGTTTATCAGTTCAGCAAGCCCTAACCTGAAGATCTACTTCTAAAGCTAAGAAGAAGGAAAAATAAAGTAGCTGACTCTGTCCTAAGAAGGAAGAGAAAGCAAAGCAATTTACTGCTAGTTACTTCCAGATCAAGATCCCTCTATCTGTGAAGAAAGTTTGAGCTGAGGTAACTTAGCTCAAGGTGTTGTCACAAAGAAATTTCTCTGTGATAGATATAAAATCTATTCCATCTTGTAGGATCCAACTGGATCTGAGAGTGTAGGGCCATTGGCCTGAGGTAAAGCAAGTTGCTTGAGCTGTAGGAGAGTGTATCTCTCTGAGTGTAAGATTCCTCATGGATCTGAAGTAAGGCTGTCCTCCTAGCCTGAGTGTAGGGTTTAACATCCTGAGGTAGGTGGTCTGCTGATCAATGAGTTGTAGGCCTTTGTGGCTGACCTGTAGGTCTTGGAGGATACTGAGAGATCCTGAGGGATCTGAGGTGTAAGCTCTGTGGAGCATTGTTTTGGAGAAGTTCCTTGACTAATAGGAAGTTAGCAAGGTGGGAGGAGTGTGGATGTACCCAAAAGTTGGAGAACCACTATAAATCATTGTGTGCTTTTCTGTGGTGTTCTTTTTGTGCAGGTACTTGAAAGAAAATCTCAGCCCACTCACTAAGCACTAAGGAAAGAAATCAAAAGATATCAAAAGAAAAAGAAAACCTATTCACCAACCCCCCCCCCCCCCTCTAGGTTGCAAGCTGTCTTAAACTTAAGAACTTTCAAGTGGTATCAGAGGGAGTTTGCTCAAAAGGGATTTTACAATCTGAGTGATCTCCAAAGGTTAGCTACAGTAAAGTGATTATGGGTTCTGGAGAGAATCATAAGGAGCTAGGTTCTATGAAACTCCCCATCTGTATAAAGGAGAACTTTGGAATCTGGAAGGTGACGTTCAGGCTATTCATGGAATCCTCTGACCCTAGAATCTTTGTGACTGTCAAAGAAGGACCCTTCATTCCCATGAAGGTCTTTGTTCTGGATGCCAATGTCCAAACTCCTAAGACTTATTCAGAAATGACACGGGATGAGTTCATATTGGCAGCATTGGACAAAAGAGCCCAGAACATCATTGTAAGTGCAATTGATATTCAACTTTTCAAAATTTGGTTCACTGCCAGACCTCCAAAGAGATGTGGGACACACTTGTGGTCTATATGGAGGGGACTGAAGAGGTAAGGGATGATTGGAAGTCTCTGCTCAACTAAAAGTTATGAGGCTTTCAAGCAAAACCTGAAGGAGAACATAAATGCTTGCTTTGAAAGATTCTTTAGGATCATAAATGAGTTGAAGAACTATGGGAGGGTCTTCAATAATTATGAAATAAATGGCAAGTTTCTCAGATCTCACACTAGAGACTGGGATACTAAGATCTGTTCCGTAAGAGAGGTGTCTAAGCTTGCTGAAACTCCTCCCAAGATATTGTTTGGAAAGCTGCTTTCCTATAAGATGCAGCTCGCTACCAGAAGAGAGGATGGGGCCACCAGCAAATCCCTAGCCAAAGAAAAGTCCTTGGCTTTCAGAGTAGAAATCACCAGAAAGGGCAAGGAGAGGATTCCCTCTCCTCCAAGAAGACCAACTGAGTCAGGCAGCTCAGAATCAGAAGCATCAGATAGCAGCAAGTCTGATGAGGATTTTGCAGCTTTCTCCAGAAAACTCTAGAGGCTGATGAAGAAGAAGCATTGGAAGAAGATGCCTTCCAATTCCACTCATCATAGGAACAATCAGTCCAAGATTGACAGGTATGATTCCAAACCTAATAAATATAACTCTTTTAAAGTAGTTTTTTACTATTGCAGCAATCCTAGGCATATGATAGCTGACTGCCCAGAGAAGAGGAAAGAGGCTGAGGAAAAGAAGCAGCATTAATACAAAAGGAAGAAGGAGAAGTCCTTCATTGCTAAGAAGGAAAAGAGTTGGACAGACTCATCATCATCTGAGTTTGAGGAAGAGGAAGCCTACATTGGGCTAGTTGCTGCTGCTGCTAAAGATAAAGCTATTGTAGCAGGAGAAGTCAATCCTCTAATGAGGATAGGAATCAGGGCCCCTCAAATACTATCATACAGTGACTCAGAGGAGGATGAAGATGTCCACAGCTACAGAGGGCTGATGGAAATGATAGATTAAGAGGACAGTCAGGATCAGGCTGGTCAAAGCAATTTAGATTTTTTGCCTAATTCTTCTTCTATGTATGGGTATGAGACCAGTCCTTGCTCATAAACCTCTTCACCCAGTGGTGAAGAAGATTCTGGATCTGAAGGAGATGTCAATCAACTGATTGACAAGTATGGAGAACTTTTGAATGCCTTTAAGAAGGTCAAGAAGTTATCTAAGAAGCAAGCTAAAGAGATTTCATCTCTTAAGCTTGTAGTTGCCCAGTAGACTATAACAGCTAATCTGTTGGATCAGAAAGCTAGGGAAATAAGTCAACTGAATTCCCTCTTGGACATCCAGATAGCCTCCATCAAGTATAAGAACTGTCTCATCAGGGAGCTTTAATATAGGCTTGAGAAGGAGAAAAGAATAGTGGCTAGCTATTCTAAGCCAAGTATAGTACTACCCTTGATAGACACCTTCTCCTCTCAAAAGGGTAAGAAAGGTTTGTGATTCAAGGGAAGTACAAGAGTTGCTCCTTCCAAAAGGAAGGGCAAAGCTCCAGCTCAGCCTATTGCTTCCAAGCCTCCCATTCTTTTTAGAAAAGTTTTGTTACCTTCTAACAGGTATGACCAGGAAAGCTCCTGTGGTCATTGGGAGAATGGTTGTTCCTCAGGGGTGAACAAAGATGTTCACTGCTATGGTGAAAGCTCTAGCCGAGTGAGTACCTTTATGGCTGCCCATGAGAAAACTCAAATGGCCCAAACTAGACCATTTGTTTTTGGTGCTTCAGCTCTAACACTCAAGAATGTTGTTGCAGTCAAGGCTCTGAATCTGTCAGCTAAGGCTCAGACTAAGGGAAAGTCTAACAGCCAGGCTGATTTAGGCATATCTAATGCCATCAAAAGCATGCTCTCTGAAAAGAAGCTTGTTGTTGATAGCTGATGACTAGTAATTTATTCATCGTTTTAGGCTAATATCATATTAGATATTTTAATAAATTATTGCATTCGCTCGTTGTTTTTATAAATTTTCGTATAAATAATATTTTATTTCCTAAACTTATATATATTTGTATTTTGCAGGATTATGGCAAGCATGGGGAGGGTTTCTAAGACATGCCTCGCTGTCACGGGTACAAGCCAAGTTTGTCAGATTGGAGCCCCGTTGATCACCATCACATGATGATTTCGCCACCCTCCATGCATGCAACCCGAGACCATTCGGCCACCCAAGCAACTCATCATGCATTATATATATGCATATATGTGTGTATATATATATATGCATATATATATGTGTGTGTATATATATATATATAACAGGAATCTCGCCACCACCGTGCTCCCTCCACTTCCAAGCTCGGCCACCACCAAGCAGCCTGAGCTCCACCTCCTCCATGTTCATGGCCACCTCCAAGCTACCCTAACATCTCCTCCTCCACTGCAGCTAATCCATCTCCACCACAAAGCTCAACCTCCCTCCTCTGTCCAACGTCAACTCAACTCCACCACCGTGTTCGGTTAATTCCCTCGGCGCCACCACCTAGTTTGGCTGCCACCTCACTCCGAACAAAACCAGAACTGCCATCAATAGCTCCGGCCACCAACTCCTCCATGCTCGGGCAACAGCTCCACCTCCTCCATGCTTGGCCATTGGCCAAGCTGCAGCTCTTCCACCTCAACAGCTCCGGCCAAACTCCAGCACTACAACAGCACGTCATCCCGAGCTCTTCCATGCAGAACTCGGCCTCCTCCATTCAGCCACATCATCGATCTAGCCTGCCTCCTCCACGTCAGCGATCCAGTCCGCCTAAAGAGAAATGCCGGATTTAATTCATTTCGGCCGTACTAGAGCATGAACAGTAACGACGAATGAATTAAATCCAGCGGTTTCAAGTTTTTGGCATTTTAAATAGCCATCTTTTAGGCCTTTGTGGAGCATCCCGATGATATTTTAAAAAGGAGAAATTCATTCTTTCGTTTCACACCAAGTTGCTAGATTGTTCGGTTGAAGAAATTCATCCCGGGATCGCTCATAAGTTGTCATTGTCTGTCTTTGTTTTATTATTGCTTTATAATCTTGTACGTCCCTTTTCTTATAAAATTTAGGATTTAAAAAACTTGTAGACTCGCTAATTTTATTACTTGTAATCTCGTTCGTTTACTAGCAATAGAATTTCATTTCTCTTTAACGTAAAATAATAATCATACTTTAATTTTGTCTCGTGTCACCTCCGTACTTTTTCGTGACGTTGCATTTTCATAATAATGATTTCCCCCATCTTCATGAGTAACTAATCTCTATAGTGCTCGATCGAGATGATCCGAGGATGAGATATTTTTCGTGATGATTTTAATTTTGTTTTTCTCAATTTGTTGAATGCTTACAATTTACCGTTGATCAATTCATTGAGGCTATATATTTTATATAGTTTTCTCTCTTTCGTTCGCCCAGAGGCTCGTAAGGCGAATCGATCACTCATTGGTAAAAAGAGTAGAACGCAACCCTCGAGAGAGGACGATGTAACTCTTCCGGATTGGAGTAAAATCAAATAGCGAGGTTCACTACCTAAAGCAAGTCTTAGGCGATGCGATTTGAGAACGAAAGTTCGATCGATACACTTAATAAGCTTAGTTGAACCTAATCATCGAGAGAGGAGTATTCATGCTTCGGGAACCTTCACGGTCAAAGCCTCTATTACAAGAGAATTGTACTCAATTTTCATTTTGATATCTTTAATTTCCGAGGTGATTCAAAGATCGGGTACTAGCTTTTAAACTATCAAATTAAGTCTGTTAATATTTCTACCTTTTTACTATTCGCAAACCCCAACCCAAATTTTTATTGATAAAATAATAACGATTTACAAAGTAGAATTACTCAACCATCCCGAGTCTAATACGACCTTGTTTTCTTTAAACATATTCTACTCTCGATACGGTACACTTGTCGTTGTCGTTTGCAGACATAGTTTTGCACGATCAAGTTTTTGGCGCCGTTGCCAGGGATATTGGTCGATAATTTGAAAAAGAAATAGTTGTTAATTTTATCGTTCACTTTTTTTTCACCTATTTTTCAAAAAAAATAAAAAATAAAAAGCGCAATCTAATTTCTCGGAAAGGACGGTTTGGCCTTATCATCCCATCACACCCTCTAGTACCGCTGCGAGCCCTTCATAGGGAAGACCTCGGGAACTCCGGGACTAACTTAACACGCTGTTTATATATATATATATATATATATATATATATATATATATATATATATATATATATATATATATATATATATATATATATATATTATAATTATAATATTAAAATAATCCTATAATAATTTTATCATTCTCTTCATCTACCCCCAATTCACTTCTTCATCTTTCATTCAAATTTCATTCAGTTAAGTAACGGTTGTTTTTTTTAAAATGCTATCCCAATTTGCGTCTACTCTTGACGAACTTCAAAATAAAAGCAAAATATTATTTGTTATTTTTGTGGTGAAAATCATTATAGTGAGGAATGTTTTTATTCGCATTATTATATTCAAAATAATATGTCCAATGAATATGATTATAATAATTATTCTCAAAATCTATATAATCAAAAATTTTGTCATAATGATTATTATGTGCAAACTCCTATTTCTCAAACTTATAAAAGTGAAAATAATTTGTGTAATAATTATGAAAATAATTGTTCTGATGAAAACTATTTATTTAAACCTTATGAAAATGATTTGTCTATTTTTTAAGAGAAAAATTTTGATTATGAAAATATTTCATGTTCTTCCGATTTTCAAAATCTTAATAATGAAAATAATTTTCAAAATTTTTATGTATATTATAAAAACTTTTGCAAAAGTAATTTTTCCAATTTCAATAAAAATGATTTTTCTAATAATAATAATAACTCTATTGAATTTTTTTCATCCACCGAGGTAAACTATTTATGGTGGTGTGATCACCCAGACAGTGTTCAGTGCGATGAAGAAAATTCATTAATTCAAGATTTACATTCCTCCACCTTTGCGTTGCAAAAATTTTATTCTTCTACCACTAGAAATTGGAATGATTTCTTTGCTCCAGATTTTGATAACTATTTATATGAGCAAGAAGTCTTTTCGAACAAAGAATCGATAAGTATGGAGCGCCTGACAAAATTTAAAAGGAACATGTTTCCACTCCATCTTCGCCCGATTCCACTCAATTTATTCATGAATTTCATTACGCATCAACCACTATTTTTGAAAATTTAATTCATGAAAATATTTTGCCCCATGAATTTATTCCCAGTAGTGTTCCGTTTGGTTTTCCGGGTACCAACTTAATTTTAGAAGATAAACAACCAAAACTTAATCTCTTTTTTCACAAGAGACTCCTTGTGAAATTATTTTGGATACGTTTATTTTTGATCCTTCTTATTCTAACGATTCTCATGCAGTAGATAAGCCATTGCAATTAAACAACTTCGATGATCCATTTTTCGCTTATCTCCAAATTTCCAAATTATCTCAGGTATGTATAGGTAATTTGGAATTACAATTTCAAGCTAACAAAAAACAAAGGAAGAATCAAGAATATTACGGAGGATTCACCGGACAACGGATTTTGGCATGTGTCCCGCAGCGAGAATTAAGGGAGTTGGTCGTACACTTTAAATTTAAATATCCATTTAGCTAACATGTAATCGTCTAACTCAAAGATAGTGAAAACAAAGCGCTTTTGGGAGGCACCCCTTGCTTACCTCTTTCTTTATGATATTTTTAAAATAAATTCACAAAAAAACATTATTATCATTTGTTTTATCATTTTTTTCTCTTGCATACTAAGTTTTAAACATTGAGGACAATGTTTGATTTTAAGTATGGAGGTGAGCCATTTAATTTCAAAGATTTAATAAAAAAAATTGTTTAATAAACTCATTCTTAGCTTTTTGTTATTTCCAAAAATCTAGTTTGATTTTATTAATAAACATTTTTACTATTTTTAATTTGCTAATCTTTTATTTTATCATAGGTTTGTTAGATTTAATTTTTTATGTGATTTAGCTTTAAGGAATATTTTATGATTTTAATTTATTTAGAGTAGTTTTTTTTAGTACTTTTTCTCTTTAATTCTAATTAGTTCCAATTTTGTGGTTTTTTGTTTAACAGCTTTAGATTTTAATTATTCTCACTCTATGTTCCAAATGCTTAGGAAATCTCAACTTACTATATTTTCTCTCTAAGTTTTAACTTAAAACTAAAATTTGTTTAGCCCTTTCTTTTTTTTAGTTTTTTTGTTAGATCATATGTCATGGGGATAAGAGGATAAAATTCATTATCCCTTGATAAACATTTGCATTATTCTTTTTATTATTAGATCATATGTTATGTGAATCAAGCATTCTTTGTACATATATGTAACCCCTAAATATAAAAGATGGAGTAAGAGGATAAAATTCATTACTCCCAATCATTTTTGTTTATTTATAAAGAGAAAAAAAATATTTGCTCATATGTCATGGAAAATGAGAGGATAAAATTCATCATTTTCTTGGTAAACATATGCAAATTTCAAAAAAAATGTGAGGGGTGAGAGAATAAAATTCATCACCTCCAATCAAAGACCTCTTCATATCTTTTGTTTTTCCAAACCCATCAGCCAATGAAATTGCCTTAGATTTAAATTAGAATTTTGTGAGAGCATAAATAGTAGTTTGAATTTTTCTATTAAGCCTCTTTTAAGTAAAGAGTTGATTTGATTCTAATCTAATTATGTTTACAAAATTAACCGATCTTGTTAGCTAGTTATTTTACTTGAGAAATCTTGGCTAAATCTCTTGCTCTTTTTCAATTAAGACTCATAATTTAGGACTTAATTTGTAAATCCATAAATTGTATTGTTAACTTTCTTTTGATTGAATAAGTTTTAGTTTAATTGAAAACTTTATTAATGTGTTATAAATACTCTCATTCTTTTGCTCTGGAATAGCAAAAGCTTAAGTATGGAGGTGTTTGATAACTAGTAATTTATTCATCATTTTAGGCTAATATCACATTAGATATTTTAATAAATTATTGTATTCACTCGTTGTTTTTATAAATTTTCGTATAAATAATATTTTATTTCCTAAACTTATATATATTTATATTTTGCAGGATTATGGCAAGCCTGGGGAGGGTTTCTAAGACATGCCTCGCTGTCACGGGTACAAGTCAAGTTCATCAGATTGGAGCCCCATCGATCACCATCACAAGAAGATTTTGCCACCCTCCATGCATGCAACCCGAGCCCCTGCGGCCACCCAAGCAAGTCATCATGCATTATATATATGCATATATGTGTGTATATATATATGCATATATGTGTGTATATATATATATATAACAGGAATCCGGCCACCACCATGCTCCCGCCACTTCCAAGCTCGGCCACCACCAAGCAGCCCGAGCTCCACCTCCTCCATGCTAACAGCCACCTCCAAGCTACCTGAACATCTCCTCCTCCGCTGCAGCTAATCCAGCTCCACCACGAAGCTCAACCTCCCTCCTCCGGCCAACGTCAACTCAACGCCACCGTCGTGTTCAGTTAATTCCCTCGGCACCACCACCTAGTTCGGCCGCCACCTCACTCCGGACAAAACCAGCACCGCCATCCAGTGGCGGAATTAGGATTTTGAAGTTGCATGGCACAATTTAAGTACTGTCAATTCGAGGGGTTCGGGGGGCAGCGCCACCTGAGGGGGGGTTCGGGGGCAGCGGCCCCGAATTTTTTGTTTTGCCATAGAAGGAAGGAGAATCACCTATCCTTGACACTGGAGCATGACTCCATCATCTCTAATTTAGCAGCAATCCGAGCATGACAGCCGCTAGTAATATTTTTCAAATACACCAGAGGATTATTCCCAATCAACTACAAAAAAAATATAATGTGAAATGCTCATTTCGATTTATCTGAAGAGGAAAACAAGATCAAGGAGCCCTAATAATCCCAAAAACCTACTTCGGTGAAATCCTTTGCGATCTTTAGACCTACATCACCCATAACTCACCCTTTTTGCAGAGAACAATAGCTGCCTGAAAAAGAATTCAATTGCTTCAAACCCTAATACTCTCAAAAACCTAAAACATATCTTCATCAACAAACGAACACCGGCGAAATGGTAAAACTTGAGTAGAACCGAAAATCTTCATCGCTTTCTGATCGGATTGAACTCGAGCAGCCGGAGCAGCCGGAGCAGCCGGGCAGCCGGGGCAGCCAGAGCAGCCGGGCAGCTAGGGCACGGGAGCAGCGGGCAGCGACGGCTAGGGGGATTTCTTCTACCCCGTTGAAGATCGCAGAAAAAGCGGTCGGGCATGTGCCTTACCGTGCCCAGGGCTAGTTTCGCCCATGCCGCCATCAACAGATCCGGCCACCAACTCCTCCTCCGTTCTCAGGCAGCAGCTCCACCTCCTCCATGCTTGGCCATTGTCCATGCTGCAGCTCTTCCACCTCAACAACTCCGGCCAAACTCCAGCACTACAGCAGCACGTCATCCCAAGCTCTTCCATGCAGAACTCGGCCTCCTCCATGCTGCCACATCATCGATCCAGCCCGCCTCCTCCACGTCAGCGATCCAGCCCGCCTAAAGAGAAACGCCAGATTTAATTCATTTCGGTCGTTACTGTAGTATGAACAGTAACGACGAATGATTTAAATCCAGCGGTTTCAAGTTTTTGGCATTTTAAATAGCCATCTTTTGGGCCTTTGGGGAGCATCCCGGCGATATTTTAAAAAGGAGAAATTCATTCTTTCGTTTCGCACCAAGTTGATAGATTGTTCGGTTGAAGAAATTCATCCCGGGATCGCTCATAAGTTAACATTGTCTGTCTTTGTTTTATTATTGTTTTATAATCTTGTACGTCCCTTTCTTATAAAATTAAGGATTTAAAAAACTTGTAGCCTCGCTAATTTTATTACTTGTAATCTCGTTCGTTTACTAGCAATAGAATTTCATTTCTCTTTCACGTAAAACAATAGTCATACTTTAATTTTGTCTCGTGTCACCTCCATACTTTTTCGTGACATTGCATTTTCATAATAATGATTTCCCTCATCTCCATGAGTAACTAATCTCTAAAGTGCTCCATCGAGATGATCCGAGGATGAGATATTTTTCGCGATGATTTTAATTTTGTTTTTCTAAATTTGTTGAACGCTTACAATTTACCGTTGATCAATTCATTTAGGCTATATATTTTATATAGTTTTCAAAATAGTTTTCTCTCTTTCGTTGGCCGAGAGGCTCGTAAGGCGAATCGATCACTCATTAGTAAAAAGAGTAGAACGCAACCCTCGAGAGAGGACGATATAACTCTTCCGGATTGGAGCAAAATCAAATAGCGAGGTTCACTACCTAAAGCAAGTCTTAGGCGATGCGATTTGAGAACGAAAGTTCGATCGATACACTTAAGCTTAGTTGAACCTAATCATCGAGAGAGGAGCGTTCATGCTTCGGGAACCTTCACGGTCAAAGCCTCTTCTACAAGAGAATTGTACTCTATTTTCATTTTGATATCTTCAATTTTTGAGGTGATTCAAAGATCGGGTACTAGCTTTTAAACTATCAAATTAAGTCTGTTAATATTTCTACCTTTTTACTATTCGCAAACCCCAACCCAAATTTTTATTGATAAAATAATAACGATTTTCAAAGTTGAATTACTCAACCATCCCGAGTCTAATACGACCTTGTTTTCTTTAAACCTATTCTACTCTCGATACCATACACTTGTCGTTATCATTTGTGGACATAGTTTTGCGTGATCAATAGCACTCAGAGCAGACCAAACAAGCCAGCTAGAAGACTTGTCTTCTATCAAATTCTAGCTGAAAGAAATCAGAAAAGGACTACAGCACATCTTCCTCCTATTAAGTATGCTGCTAACTAAGATGCAGGGCCTACACAAAAAAGAAGATATAACATACATGAATGTTGGTGTTGTGGTAAGATAGGGCATTTTGCCATTGACTGCTGGCACAATCCCAATGTGGTCAGAGTTAGGGTCAGTCCACCAGTCAAAAATTCTACTAGTAGACATGTTCAGTTTTATACTAATATGCACCTAGGACCCAATAGATATTGGGGTCCTAAGGTTAAGTAAACAGTATATTACAGGTTAGTCTAAGAGGTCATACCTCTATATGGTACTTAGATAATGGTTGTTCCAGGCATATGACTGGGACAAGGAGCAACTTGAAGGAGTATACTGCAGTAAAAGATGGACCCAAAGTAATATTTTGTGGTTCAGATAGAGGGGTGACAAAAGGCTATGGTAAGATCACTAATGACATAGTCACCATCACTAAGGTGACATATGTTGAAGGGTTGCAACACAACCTTATAAGCATAAGCCAGCTCTCTGATCTTGGCTATGTTATTGTATTCCATAAGGATGAGTGCCTAATTAGGAGGTTAAGTGACCACGAGGTCATCTTGACAGGCACTAGGAGTGGAAATGTTTATTGCTTAAACTATCTATGTTTAGACACAGATTCTCCTATCTATCTAGTATCAAATGAGAAATCCTCTTATTGTGTCCTATGAGACAAAAGGCTAGCCCATGTAAATTACAAGACTATTGATAAGCTCTTCAGTCAAGAGCTAGTTAGGAATGGTCCCAATGTGATGTGCTCTAAGGAGGGCATTTGCTCTGCTTGTCAAAAGGGCAGGCTGACAAAAGCTTCCATCAAGGGTATTGGGACCAAAGATTCTGTGAGGTGCCTATACCTCCAGCATATGGACTTGTTTGGTCCTATGCTTGTTCATAGTCTTGGTAGGAAGGTCTACACCCTTGTGGTGGTTGATGACTTTTCCAGGTTTTCTTGAGTATTCTTCCTCAAGAGAAAGAATAAAACCCTTGAAATCTTCACCAAGTTTGTCAAGCAAATTCAGAATGAGTTCAACAGCTCTGTGGTCAAAATTAGAAGTGACCATTGCACTTAATTTGAGTCTGATAGCATAACAAAGTTCTGTAAAGAGCATGAGATTCATCAAGAATTCTCTTCACCTAGAACACCCCAGCAAAATGGGATTGTTGAGAGGAAAAATAGAACTCTCATAGAGGCTGGAAGGATTCCACTGAATGACACATCTCTCCCAGAATATTTCTAGGCTGAGGCAGTCAACACTGTATGTCATTTCCTCAACAGAGCCTCTATCACCAAGTGCCACAAGAAAACTCCCTATGAGATCTTGAAAGGCAGAAAACCAAACCTGAGCTATCTCAGGATCGTTTGGTAGCAAGTGTTATGTATTTCATAATGGAAAGTCCTATGTGACTAAGTTTGCTGCCAAATCCTTTCATGGAATTTTTGTTGGGTACAGCAATCATAGCAAAGCCTATAGGATGTACAAATTGAAAAGCCAAGCTATAGAAGAATCTATTCTTGTAGTCTTTGATGTGTCTACTATGATTAACCATGAGCTGCCAAGCTCCCCTTGTAGTATTGTATGTACAAATAAGATGATGGATAAACTAACCATCAAGGAAGCATCATCAGTTATCCAAGATGAAGTGGATACTCTAGAAGATCTACCTAGGACACTAGGAGTGGATGATGATCAACAAGAGGTTGGACCTGAAGCTGCACCTATTGCTAATATTGAAAGAAGACTGCCATTTGCAGTCAGATATATGAGAGATCATCCAGCTCACCAGATCATTTGTGAGGCAAGCCATGAAGTAATAACAAGGAGCAGAAGTCTGAATACAGGCTTGTACTCAAGCTTTCTGTCACGAGTGGAGCCCAAGAAATTTGAAGAGTCCAACATAGATCAGCATTGGATTGGAGCTTTGTAGGAGGAACTGAACCAGTTTAAGAGGTGCAAGGTCTGGAAGCTGGTTCCTAGACCACAAGGACATAATGTCATTGGAGTCAAGTGGATCTACAGAAACAAGCTTGATGAAAGTGGCATAATAATCAAGAACAAAGCCAGACAAGTTGTTAAGGGGTACAAGCAATAAGAAGACATTAACTTTGATCAAACCTTTTCCCCTGTAGTAAGATTAGAAGACATCAAATTGTTCCTTGCATATGTGGCACACAAAGGATTCAAGGTCTATCAGAAGGATGTGAAGTCAGCCTTCTTGAATGGTGACTTAAAAGAGGACGTCTATGTTGAGCAGCCTCCAGGTTTTGCAGTTCCTTACTCACCTGATTCTTTTTATAGACTTAGGAAAGCTCTATATGGGATAAAGCAAGCTCCTAGAGCATGGTATGAGACTTTGTTTAGCTTCCTCATTGAGAACAAATTCTCAAGGGGGAAGATAGATAAGACCCTATTCCTAAGAGAATCTAAGGGTAAGATCATCATAGTTCAGATCTATGTATATGACATCATCTTTGAATCTACTAATGGAAACCTCTGCAAGAAGTTTGCCAAACTTATGCAGGGAAAGTTTGAGATGAGCAGTATGGGTGAACTTAAGTTCTACTTGGGTCTCCAAGTAAGACAGACTGATGATGGTTTGTCCATATCCCAGTTTAAGTTCACTATGGAGTTAATAAAGAAATTTGGTATGGAGAATTCCTCCACCATGAGAACTCCCATGGGATTAAGTATGCACATATGCAAGGATGAGGCAGGGAAACCTGTTGATGAGACTGTGTATAAGGGATAATTGGTGTTGGGTACATTGGAAAATGTGTACCTGATTTGAAGAAGCCTAACTTAGCATAATGATATACATCAAGGTGTATTTGATGTTGTTTAAGTTGAATATGTGCAGGTTAAAAGTATGAAAAATTTCTAAGTCCATGTGTCGACACCAGAAGAAGATGTGTCGACACTTCAGGAAGATTGTGTCGACACTTGAAGAAGGCTGTGTCGACACAGAGAAAATGAGTCGACATCAAATATGTCGACATCGGGAGGCAGTGTCGACACACACAAGATTATAGTCGACATCAACAGTGTCGACACCAGGAGGCTGTGTCGACACACAGAGGCAGAAGTCAACAACAGCTAAGTCGACACTTAGAGACTGAGTCGACACCTAGCAGAATCAACAATAAGTCTGTGGCTGAAGTAATTGTGTCGACATACAACTATCTGTGTCGACACATTCTCAAAAAAGTTGTGTCAAGAAGCTGTGTCGACATCAAGACATATGTGTCGACATCACAAAGGATTGTGTCGACACTTAATCAAATTGTGTCGACACATTTTAACAATTGTCTCGACACATATTGACAGTTTGTCTCGACACTTTCTGGCAGAAATAAAGACTCCTTGGCAGTTTGAAGAATTGACAGATGTGGGTCTCTATAGGTTAACTGACATGATTGACACAGTCAGAAGTTTGTTAGGAACCGGACCAGCCGGTTACCAGGAATGAAGGCTATAAATAGACGGATAGTGTCTGAAAGAAAAACACTGAAAACTGAACACTGAATAACAAGTAACAATAAGAAGAAGATCTTTGCAGATCTAAGAAGATATTCTGATTGAACTATCAGAATCTGTCTAAGTAGAATTCAGTCAAGAATTCTGAAGTATCTTCAAGGGACTTGGATAGAGAGAGATCCAGTCAAAAGAAGGCAAGAAGAAAGCTGTCTCAGATTTCAAAAGAAACAGATTCTGAACTTATCTGTCAAGAATATTCAGATTCAAATTCTGAAATCTAAGGAGAAAGCTGCTGATCAGTTTATTTCAAAGAAGATCAACTCAACAAAGTTCAGATTCAAGAAGCTTTGAAGAAAGCTAAGTTCCAGTTGATTTTATCCATCTGGTTTATCAAGAATCTGATCAAGAACACTGTCTTGTTCCACCTCTCTCACTAGGAGCAAGATAAAAATATATTTTACTCAAATCTTGTAGGATCTTTTAATAGATCTGAGTTGTAAGCCTAATTTATAAAGGCTGAGTGTAGGAGAGATAATCTCTGAGTTGTAGGTCTTGAATAAAGACTGAGGTAGGGTTGAATTGCCTGAGCTGTAGGAGTGTGGTATCACTCTGAGTTGTAGGAATCCATTTTGGATTCTGAGCTGTAGGATCTGAGGATCTGAGATAAAGAAAGGAGTTTGGCTGAATCTAGCACACTGCTAGATAGGCGAAGGGGGAAAGTGGATGTACCCAGATCTTGGGGAACCACTATAAATACTTGTTGCAATCTGTGATGTGTAGTTCTAGATTGTGTGATTGTGATTGCTAAAGTAGCTTCAGAACTCATAGAAAATAGTCTTTAATTACTTAATCATTCTGCCTTAAGTTTGAAAAGAAAATAAGAACCTATTCACCCCCCCCCCCTCTAGGTGTCTAGGTAATCTTGAAAGTAAAACTATTAATTAGTTCCCTTCTTTATCTGACTGCTAGTAGGCCAGACATCATGTATGCTACATGTGTTTGTGCTAGGTATCAGGCTTGCCCCAAAGAATCTCATTACTCTGCTGCAAAGAGAATTCTAAGGTATCTTAAGGGCACACCTGATCTTGTCCTATGGTACCCTAGGAATGGGGAATTTGAACTAACTGACTATTCTGATACAGACTTTGCAGGCTGTAAGGAGGACAGGAAGAGCACTTCTAGCACCTGTCAATTCCTAGGTGGAAGGCTAGTTTCATGGAGCAGCAAGAAGCAAACTAGTATTGCAATTTCAACAGCAAAGTCAGAGTACATCTCAGCAGGTAGCTGATGTGCTCAGGTTTTGTGGATCCAGCATCAGCTCCAAGACTACAACCTTCAGATAAGTAGAAGTCCTCTATTCTTTTATTCTACTAGTGCAATCTCAATTGCTTTGAATCCTATCTCCCATAGCAGGACTAAGCATATAGAGATTACGTATCATTTCATTAGGGAGTATGTGGAATATGAAGACATCACCCTTGAGTTTGTTCCAACAGACAAGCAAGTGGCTGACATCTTCACTAAGCTACTAGATGAAGCAAAGTTTAACACCTTCAAATTTGAGCTGGGTATGTTAAACCTGATATAGCTTCTATTGCTCCTCATCTTGTGGCAAGCTATTTTGCATTTTGCAGGTGGAAGTATTCTTTAAAGAAATGAAGATTCTCCAAT
Organism: Platanthera zijinensis; assembly: GCA_039513925.1. Lineage (NCBI taxonomy): Eukaryota > Viridiplantae > Streptophyta > Magnoliopsida > Asparagales > Orchidaceae > Platanthera > Platanthera zijinensis. The sequence continues at coordinate 74,281,957 of CM077097.1, forward strand.
TGAGGGCGAGCATGTCCAGCATAATTCCAACATTCAATGCTGCATATTTGAGGGGGAGAAGATGATAAGAATCCTACCAGCTATTTGCTGAAGTAAAAAAGGTGGAGGAAAAGATGATCATCAGATGATCAGATTAATGCTCAAGTATGGTAGCAGTAATTCAGGGAAGCAGGTGCAGTGATGTTCCACTCTGCAGGCAAGGAAGTGTGGTAACTATAGATCACTTCTCAATTATATAGTTTGTATTCTTATTGTTGCATAGTTCTGTGTATTTCATTGACTCACTTAAGAGTTTTGACTTCCTCAAATAGGGGGAGATTGTTGGGTCCATTCCCATATTGTCCTAGATTTGAGGAAGTCAATCTTGTCAATGAAATACATATAGTTATAATTGATAGTGATGTGATAGGTGGTCACAAAGTGGAGATGCTGGAAAGGAAGGAATTTTCCTAAGTCCATGGGCATTGAGTGGATTTGACACACTCAACGCCATTCAGTAAGAATCTGAGTTAGTCGAACTGAGTTCAGAGTTCGTCGAGCAGAGCTCATCGTTCGTCGAATTGAGCTCAGAGTTTGAGACTCTGTGTTAGTCGAACTGAGTTAAGAGTTCGTCGAGCTGAGCTCATCTTTCGTCGAACTGTGTACAGAGTTTGAGAATCTGAGTTAGTCGAACAAAGTTCAGAGTTTGTCTAACTCAGTTCAGAATTCGTCAAACTGAGTTCAGAGTTGAGTGAGGTAGGCTGAGATAGTCAAAGCCTAAGGAATAATAGGCAGAAAAGTGGCTAAGTCCACGGGCGTTAAGTAAAGATCATTCGCTCAACTCCACGGCCCCTTTAGTGTTGAGTAACACTCAGTCAGTCAAAGCCAGTGTTTCTAAACACAGAAATTTGGCTAAGTCCAAAAGCGTTGAGTGAGGTATGCTCACGCAATTCTCTCAGCGCTTGGGAAGCTAGAGAGGCAGAAAATTATTGAAGGCAAAAAGCGTTAAGTAAGGCATGCTCACTTAACGCTCTCAACGCCTAAGATGTAGAAAGCTTTTCTAAGGCAAAAATTATTAAGTGATGAAGACACACTCAACGCTCTCAACGTCAGTGAAGTAGGAAGATTTTGTCTAAGGCAAATAGCGTTGAGTGAGGCTTGTTCAATCAACGCTCTCAACGCCTAGTTAGACAGAATTTTTCTAAGTGTTTTGGCATTGAGTGAGGCTCACTCACTAAATGCCTATACTAATGTTGGTTGATTTTTGGCTAAGTCCACAGGTGCTGACATCAGCAAAATTGACAAAGTCAACTAGGTTCAAATCAAGTACAGAGAAGCTACAGAACACGACAAACTATGCAAAAAAGCTATTATACGTCTTCTTTTGTTAAAGCAAGGTGCAGCTTGAATCTGCAAGCGTGGCCCACTGATCTCTAAGAGCCATTGATTGGCGAACTACAAAAGGAAGAGATGGGCCAAGATAGAAAGAACTTTTAGGGCATTATTAACTTCAAAAGTTAGTAGCTGTCTTCATCTTCCACGCCATTACTATAAGTAAAAGCTTGAAGTCTCCCTGCAAAAAGTGTAGTTAGTTGTGTGTCTTTTTCATTGACACCAGTAAGATCAGAAGGCTTTCCTTCTAAGGGAGAAGCAAAAAATAAGGAAGAAGTCTCTACAGATCAAGTTGCTTCTCAGTTCAGCCGTAACCTGAAGATCTACTTCTTGAAGCTGAGAAGAAGGAAAAATAAAGTAGCTGACTCTGTCCTAAGAAGGAAGAGAAAGCAAAGAAGTTTACTGCTAGTTACTTCCAGCTTAAGATCCTTGTAGCTGTGAAGAAAGTTTGAGCTGAGATAACTTAGCTCAAGGTGCTGTCACAGAGAAATTTCTCGGTGATAGATATAAAATCTATTCCATCTTGTAGGAGAGTGTATATCTCTTAGTGTAGGATCCCTTGTGGAGCTGAGGTGGGGTTGTCCTCCCAGCCTGAGTGTAGGGCTTAATAGCCTGAGGTAGGTGGTCTGCTGATCACTGAGTTGTAGGCCTTTGTGTATGAGATGTAGGTCTTGGAGAAGACTGATAGATCCTGAGGGATCTGAGGTGTAAGCTCTATGGAGCATTGTTTTGGAGAAGTGTCTTGACTAATAGGAAGTTAGCAAGGTGGGAGGAGAGTGGATGTACCCAAAATTTGGGAAACCACTATAAATTATTGTGTGTTTTTCTGTGGTGTTCTTTTTGTGCAGGTACTTGAATGCAAATCACAGCCAACTCACTAAGCACTAAGGAAAGGAACCAAAAGATATCAAAAGAAAAAGAAAACCTATTCACCCCCCTTCCTCTAGGTTGCAAGCTGTCTTAAACTTAAGAACATTCATGAAAGATATACCTTACACTAGTGCGGTAGGTAGCTTAAGGTATACCTAAGTCTGTACTAGACTAAACATTGTCTTTGTAATAGGATTTCTAAGCAAATATTAGTTGAACCCAAGATCTACTCATTGGGTGACTGTCAAGAAAGTCTTAAGATATTTGATGGGAACTCATAATATTAAGTTGGTCTATTATAGATTTTAAAGCTTGATTTAGTGGGGTATATAGATGCTGATTTTTCTTGGTGTGAGGATGATGGAAATTCTATCTCAGGATACAATTTTAAGTTTGCTGGAAGGACCATTTCATGAAAGAGTGTCAAATTAAAACTCATCACTTCATCCACAATACACACAGAGTTCGTCACTCTTTTTAGAGCTTCAATTCATGCAGTGCAGCTTATGAATTTAATTACGGAGTTAAAGGTTGTCAATTCAATAGTTGGACTCATTCAGTTGTACTGTGATAATATTTCTGTACTTATATTCTCGATGAACAACAAAAGTATCACATGATCTAAATATAAGAAAATTAAATTCTTGATCATTAAAAATTTGTCAAGAAGGGTGATATTTTGATAGAGCATTTAGGGAGAATTGTCATGTTAGCTGATCCACTTACTAAAGAACTTTGCCTAAATGTACTTCAAAAGCAAGTCTTTAATATATGGCTTAAAATTCAATTAGTGTACTGGATTAGTGGGAGGCTACGTGAATCTCCAAATCATTTATCTGTCATTTATATTGCACGCTGTTAAATTCATCAAGACTAAAGAATATTCATTTAGGAATTCATCAATAAATTTTGATATTCGTAGAACACTACATTTGAAAGTCTCATGACTTGTGTCAATCAAAGCATAAGCCATATGACACTATATTTTGAATTATGGTCAGTTGTATGTCTTTTGACTAGTGAATTTAAAAATCTTAAGATTATATATATTTGTTCTTTTGAACACTTAAGAACTTCTAGTATCATGATTAGTGCATTCATTTGAGAAGTTTAATTGACCGCCAAATAGAAAAACATTCATATGCACATTTTCATTGTATTGCTCTATGTTTTGTATAACCACACTTTGTCCTTGTCGATTGGATCCATAAGTTGTTATGACCATAGAAGGTCTCATGTCGCTCAATGATGCAGTTGCCACCATATATTAATTAAGAGTGAAAGATTTGATTGAACCAAATTGAAAAGGGAATAGACTCAATATTATGTTCTTTAATTGGTACTCTTTAAGTTTAGTAAAGATTTTACGGAATATCATGAATAATGATGAATACAAGTCAAAAAAGGAGAATGTCAAAAACATTTCGTAAGGTGGACTCGATTTATCGAGACGACCCATTAAAGTCATGCACGAATATTTGAGTCATTCGGGCTCTTACAAGCATAGGTTATTTCAGTCATATGAATAAATGAAGCCTGTGACAGGTAGATCAGATCACCTCGTAATTTCATGACTCAAACTCGTTCGACCATTGGCATAATAACGGACATGACAATTTAATCATAATTAATTTATAGGATCAAAATTTATTTTGATATTTTATTTAGAGTTAATGAGCAATTATTGGCCCCATTATTTGACAACACCTAATAGGTTCACGTATTAAGACCTATGTCAAAATATTTCCATGCTAAACGTGTGAACAATGGTGACTCCTAGGTCTTCCCCTATCCCTATTTTCCTTTTGTGAAATTGTCGCTCCTTCTAGAACACCTCCTTCGATATTTTGGAGATTGGATCTAATAGAGATCGACTCACATATATTCGACTCCATAAGACATCACCATTCAATACTTTTGAGAAAGCATTGAGATCTTAACCTACATCTGCTCATCGCCTAGACCAAACTCAGTATCAATCCTCTTATTTTGGAGGAGAATAGCAATCAGCCTTAAGGTTCCTATTCTACTTCATCACCAGCGATCTCGAGAGAAAAAAAGTGGATCGTCGAGGAAGAGTCCCAATTTTTCCATTTCAGATAATCGAAAGCCTTCATTTTATCCAGTGGTCTTGGAGAATATTTTCTCCTCGCAGGTCTTCTATTTTTGTGGGCTCTTCATTTTTCAAGCACGGGGCTCAACCTCCTTCAAGGTGAGCAGATCTGTAGATCGATAGTTTTTCTCGCCAACAACAATCACCAACATCAAGGAAAATGAAGACATCTATTTACATGATCACCATTAAACTGAATTGTTGCTCAGAAGTGCAGGCACTCACTTTATTATTTAAATTCTGAGTGGTCTAATTCATATAGAGTGCAATTTTTTGGTTTTATGGTTGAATCACACACACATATAGGGGCAGATCCAGGAAGTTTGACTAAGGGGCCCAACTAAAAGGCAAAGAAAATTTTTTATGATAAGTGTCTGCACCAAAATTTGCACATATAAAGGTATCACAATTGGTCATAAAAAAGAATTGTTTCTTATTACAGCTTATCTATTTAAAGATATCTCAGCTTAATCTTAAATTAGTTTTCAGAACAAATAGAATATTGCGTGATGCTGACCTGATTTTTGTTGCAGTATAGATAATTTTAACTTAACAATAATTTGAAATGTGGAAACATAAAGAGTAACAACAATTCCAATTTGATTTGTTTGATCAATAACCGTGTAAAGCGTTATCATCAGTATTTAAACAATCGACTGAGCTCATTGTCGTCATCATTAGTCAACTCCCATAATAGCATATGAATGTTCATCCTCGAAGTAAGAGAATTTCGTATTAAAATGAACTCAAAAATGTGTGGATGCATGCTCCTACTATAGAGAATGAGAATTTTAACATGAGGACTCAAACCGTTCAATAAGTTTGAGAAACACATAGTTAAAATACATTGGCTTTGATCTCATGTACTCTTAGAGTGTAATAAAAGATACACTAGTAAAATAAGCAAGATTACAAGAGTTAAGTAAAGAAGATGTTGCGTTATATCGTGCTGAAGATGATGATTGTGTTTCATTTAGAGATTCTGAAGAAGCTATGAGTAAAAAAGAAGGTGAACTTGACGGAGTCAAAATTGGTTGCACATATTTTAACTAGATTTACGTATGTCATTTGCACAAAAATTAATAAAACAAGTTAGCATTCATGTCAACTCTCGCCTCTTCTAATCAAAATAAAAAATTAACGTCTCCACGTTTTCAGGACCTTTTCACCCTTATTCGGACACCGTTTTTGACGTATAAGTAGTCAAACTTCATTGGCTCGACGAGAGGAACTCAAATTCACCATCAATTTTGCCAAAATTCTTAGGGGGGCAAGCCGCACCGGCCCCCTTAGATCCGCCCTTGCACACACACACACACACACACACACACACACACACACACACACACACACACATACGAGCAGTTTCACATAGGCTTTGTCTATGCTCGCTGACTCTTAATGGGCGAACTCGAGAGGGCTACGCCCGCACCCTAAACCCTTTACTTTTATTCAAAACATATACATATGAGTACTTAAAATGATCATAAAAAATGAAGTAATATTTCTATTTTTATTTAATAAAACATTGCATACTTTTCCCCCAAAAATAAATTTATCTCTCCCTCCCTCCCTCTCTCTCTCTAACTCCCACCCCCCCCCCCCCCCGCTCTCACTCTTTCTTCATAAATCTGTCCCTCTGTCTCCTTATCCCGCCCTCTCTCTCCCTCTCGCTCCCTCTCGCTCCCGCTCTCTCTCCCGCTACTCTTTCTCCCCTAAGCTCTCTCTCATGTAGGTACGTATATGAGGCATATTAATATTCCCTCTATTTCTCTACCCCTCTCTCCCCAATCTTTCTTTCTCTCTCTGCATCTAAAGGATGGGATTAAATCCGCATTTTGATCAAATGGTTGAGATCAAAAGATGTGTGTGCTTGAACATATCTATATTGCTATATATACATTTATTTGTGAACATCTACTCAAATCTACTTGCATAACTTAAAGATCCACGATAGAAATATGAGTATGCATTCAAATTTCATAATTTATTCACATACACATTTCGTGCTAACTCTCTTTTGTTGTATTGACCCAACATATAAATAATCTTGTATGTTAACGGGATCCGCTAACACCGTCGATTTCACAAGAAAGAATATATTATGACTCTTGAAAATCGCGACCATGATGAAACACAAACAAGAATCTAAAATAGAAACACATTAAGTTTTCGCATTTCAGTTGTATTTCATTGATTCTAGTTTTATTGCGTGTTTTTATTTTTAGTAAATTGATTAGTTAGGAAAAGTACATTTTAATATAAATTCTAATTAGAGACTGATAGTGGTGTACAAAAAAACCGATCCTAACCGGTCAAGTTGGGATCAGACCGATTAGGACCGGCTAGAGATCGGTCCCAGTTAGGATTGGTTAGGTCCCGGACCTGTCCCAGGGGTCCCCCTTTTTCCCACAAAGATTGATCCCTGACCGGGACCGGTAAAAGACCGGTCCCAGATCGGGACCGATAAAAGACCGGTCCCAGATCGGGATCGGTAAAAGACCGGTCCCATATAAGGACCGGTAAAAGACCGGTCCCAGATCGGGACTGGTAAAAGACCGGTCCAAGATCAGGACCGATCAAAGATGTAACGCCCCCGATTTTTCTGCGTTTATTTTTAATCTCGTTGGCATTACGATGACGCGTTTCTGTGGCTTGTGCCATGTGTGGAGTATGGTTTAGCTCCTTAGAACTCAGTGCCCCGTTTTGTAGCCTGTTGGCAAGATCTCCCTAGCAAGCCGAGTCGTTTTGGGTGACCTGGTGTGGCCTCTCGGGGGGATGTTTGTGTTTGGCTTTGTTTGGGTATAACTCGAGTTCTGTTCGTCGAAAGTTAATTTCGACTTCGTCATTGAGTTCGTAGCGTGGATATTTAGCTACAGTGCGAATTTCGTCGAATTCCGAGGTGATTCGGTTTTCGTGTCGTTTGGTGTGTTAATAGTATTGTGATCAATTAATTAGATTGATTTGACTTGTTCTGTAGCCCTTAGGTTTTGACCGATCAATAAATTCTGCGGGAGAATTTATTTGGGCAGTTATTGCCTTGCCTTGGTGGCAGCCATATTTTGGCTATTCCTTTATGGAATTTTCTTAATTGTAATTAAGGGTTTAGGCGTTTTAGGGTTCGGTTATTGCTGAACCGGCGGGTTAGCTTTAGTATAAAAGCTCTGTTTAAGAAGTGACGGCCCACTTCTTCTTGTTCTGAGAGAGAAGCCGTCGCTGCCTTTTTCGCGGAAAACAGAGGAGAAAACCGCCCGTCCTGTACCTCCTTTGGTCGGCGATTCCGGGCTTGTTCGTGGACGGAATTCGATTCCGAAAGCGGCATTGGCTTTCTCTCTCCGAGATCTTCGTTTTGTCGGTAAGATATTTGATTCTCGTGGAGTTTTGATGAGATTTGGGATTTCGGTTTTGGAGTTTTCCGCCATTAATGGCCGTGAGATTAATTCTAGGTGCTGCGGCTGTTTGTTCCGTGTGAAGAGGAGGAGAGCCGTCCGTGCTTCGCCAAAAGTTGAGGCAAGTGGTATTCTTGCCCTTGCCAAGTTTCTTTTTGATTATTTTTTTTGCTGAAATTGAAATCCCTGTTATCCCAGGTTAGAGGCCTTGTTGTTCTCTTCTTCTTGCTAACTGTAGGATTTAGTTCTTCCTATTGACCCCCCCTACTTGTGCTGATGGAACCCAACTTTGCCGGCGTAATGCCGTTTATCTTTGTTCAGATTTGCTCTGGTTTGGGTGTAGCCGAGAGGGAGTGTTAGGAGGGGAGGGGGGTGATTTTCCAGAAGTTAGTAAGTGTATTACTCGAGTATTGGAGTATGTTACTCGTGAGGTAGAAGTGGACTACTCAGGTATTAGTTCTGGAGTACTCGAGTAGTGGTTTCGAGATACTCGAGTAGTAGCTTTGAGATACTCGAGTAGAAGACATTAACTCGAGTATTAGCCTTGGAGTTACTCGAGTAGTAGGTAACTACTCGAGTAGGGGTTTTTGAGTTACTCGAGTAGTAGGTAACTACTCGAGTAGGGGTTTTGGGTTACTCGAGTAGTGGACTCGAGATACTCGAGTAGGTGGTTTGGTTTACTCGAGTAGTAGGCATCTACTCGAGTGTAGGGTTGTAGATACTCGAGTAGGTGGTTTGGTTTACTCGAGTAGTAGGCATCTACTCGAGTGCAGGGTTGTAGATACTCGAGTAGGTGGTTTGGTTTACTCGAGTTGTGGGCATCTACTCGAGTGCAGGTTTATAGATACTCGAGTAGGTGGTTTGGTTTACTCGAGTAGTAGGCATCTACTCGAGTGCAGGCTTGTAGATACTCGAGTAGTAGTCAACTACTCGAGTAGCGGGTTGGGGTACTCGAGTAGTTGGTAACTACTTGAGTGCTGGTTGTGTTCGTATACTCGAGTAGTAGGCGACTACTCGAGTAGAGGGATGAGGTACACGAGTAGTTGGTAACTACTCGAGTACTGGAAATTCTCTGCCTTCTTTTTGTCTTAGAATCGTTCGTCTATCGTCGATCTCTGAATGGAGATCGTCGATCTCGATTTCTGCGTTAGGCCGTTCGACTATCGTCGACCTCCGGTCGACAATCGTCGAGCTCCGTATTACCATAGTGGGATTGAGGTTAGAGTTTGGTTTTGGCCATAAGTGAGGCTAGCTCACTCAATGCCAAGGTTTAGGTAGGCACTGAGTAGGTCTCACTCAGCGCCTTGTCGTGTTGATTCTTTTCAACACTCTTCCTTTACCTTGTTTTTCGTTCCCGAGTGGTTTTCTTGTTTTATTTCTGGTATTTCCTTGTCGGTCGTTTTCTTTACCTTCTTAAAGGCCGAATCGTGGGTCGTGGTTAGTAGTGGTGGTTTATAGCTCTTCAGGGGGGTGGAGTTGTATGACATAGCCAAGGCCACTCTTGTTTTCGTGCTCCAAGTACGGGCTGGGCATGTGTGGGTGGAAGGTCCCTTGTGCTTTCACGTGTAGACCCTCGAGCTTGCTGACTTGGACATGATGGATTGGGGGACTGCGTTTGCCTTCGATCCGGTTCCTCGTTGTTTGTTTTTGCTACTACCACCTCCCACAGTTTAGGGTGTTAGAAGTTTCTTCCTTGGTAGTTTGCAGCACTTTTGGCTCTGGGTAGCCTAGTAGGCCCGGCAGGATGTTGTTCCTGAGTTGGGTTGTTGCTGTTTCCTTTGCTCGTTGTGCTTTTCTTGTTGTCCTGTTTTGGACAGTTGTGACTCTTCCTACTGCATGTTTTTCAGTTACTTCTTCCTTTTTGGTTGACTCTTGCATGCAGTTGTTTTTGCCTTGTTGCTTGCTGAGGTATTCTGTTTTCTTTTGAATGCCTCAGGTTCTGAGTTATAGCCGGTCTGGTGGCTAGCTGAGGTAGTGGTGTTGCTAGTGGACTCCCAGACTCTGGAGTTCCGTTTACCTTGTTAGTGAGATAGTTTCTCTGTACCTTCTTGCAGACTTACATATGTGCTAGTGGGTTCGTGTCAGGTTATTGGCGCCCACTGGTAGTTTTTCTTACCCTTGTGCTAGATATATTACTTATGTTGCTACCATTTTCTGGAGATAGTCTACTTGCTTTGAGAAGGATTTATGCTAGGTTGCTAGTTACTTTTAAAACTATAAATATTATTATAAATGAAGCTCCTGATCAGCATGTTTTATAAGCTTAATCACTATTTTCCAAATCATGTATGAAAACCGTTTTCTTTTATGAAAGTGAGGCTAAGATCTATCTCAACTTTAGAGGGGGGGTGAATAGAGTATTTTAAAATAATTTTTCACAGTTGAAATAAACAGCACATATAAAATTCAATTTATTATATAGTGTAGAGTGCTAGTAAGAAGTTAAAAGCTAAGAAGTAAAAAAAAGCACAGCACACAGCAAACAAATCACACAAACAAACCAGAAGACACAAGGAATTATAGTGGTTCCCCAAAAACCTGGGTACATCCACTCTTCTACCACCCTTGGTAGGAATCCACTCAGGATGAGTTGATCAGGTGTCCTGACACCAATGAGCTTTTGATAAGGTGCCCAAAAACCAAAACTAGATTTTTTGATAAGGTGTCTTGCCACCACTGAGTTTTGACAAGGCTCTCAGAACCAGACTAAAATTTTGAAGGGAGTTCAAGAACCCTTTTACAGCAGAAAAAGAAAAATAAAGGTGAAGGGTGTCTTCTCTGTTCTCAATCAAATGAGAGAAGCACAAGTGGATTGATAATGTCGAAGCTCCCCCTGAGATGTAGAAAGGTTCAGGAAAAGAAGCTTTGCTCTAGGGTGATAGGTCTTCAGAACTTTGATCTCCAGCACAGGATGGTTTCAGCAAGAAGGCTGAAGGTAAGGTGTCTGGAGTGATGAGATTGTGAACACTTTTCAGTCAGCAAGAAGATTTTTGGAGTCACAGTTCTTCTGTTGTTCTTCTGCTATCAGTATACTCTATTCTGTGTGTTCACTTCTGTATCTCTTCTTGTGTATTTTCTAAATCTTAATAACACAGAAGAAAGGAATAATAGATTTCTGACGTTTCCTTGTCCAAAATTAGCCGTTGGGAGTCATAAATGTCTTCCAAAAATAGTCTTGTCTTCTAGAGGAAAGTCCAGCAAACATTCTCTGAATAATTCCTTGAAACTTGCTCCAGAAATAAAGACAAACGGCTGGGAGATCTTCTGACATAAATGCTGATAATATTCAAAAACATTCCAAAGAACAGCAGCATTTGAATTCCTGAAAGCGTCGATCTCTCCAAAGAAAACGTCGATCTGAGCTCTACGATCGTCGAACTGAGCTCAGAGATAAAATGGACAAGCAGACAGAAAACGTCGATCTGAGTTCGAAGATCGTCGAACCGAGCTCAGAGACCTGAGAAATAACTTTAGGGAGTGATCGTCGAACTGAGCTAGAAGATAGACGAGGGGAGTTCGACGACTCAGCAGAAGCTAGACAAAAGCAGATAGTCGATCTGAGCTCGATGATCGTCGACCGGAGTTCGACGATTTATTGAAGATAAGCTCAGAGAGCGTCGAACGGAGTTCGACGATAATTGCCTTAGACTAAGCTCTTCAACCTTGATCTTAGAATGATCCTGGGGGCAGCTCCAACCTAAGTTCTAAGACCTAGACTCATTCTAATGTTGACCTTTTCAACTATACAACTAGGTCAACTGGGATTCCTAAGACAAGCATAGTGATCCTTACCCAAATTAGTAATAGGGTGTTCCAACAATCTCCCCCTATTTGGGTTAGGATTACTATTTACAGACAATCATAAAAAGCATACAACAATACATAAGCTAATACAAAATGCAGAGAAGATATATAGCAGTAAAGCAGATCACAGATAAATGTCAGCAGATATCCAAAGGTGGATGAAATGTTTAGCTTACACAGTTCACTTCCTTTCAGATCCCTTTTTAAATAAAATTTCTCTATTTGGATTCTGGCTTTCTTTCTTTGACCTTCTGTCATCCTCTGCACCTAGAGAAGTTTGAGATTTGGGCCTTGGAACAACAGCCTCAGGGTGCAGCTTCATATAGTCTTCTGGATTGAAGAATTTCCTTGATGTATATCTTTCCAGTTCTTTCTTTCTCTGCTCTGATAAGGTAGTTATGTTTGAAGTATCCTTGCCTTGTTCTCTGGCCTTTTTTATTTGATCAAGGGCAGCCAACTCTTTCATTCTGGCTGTCCAGGATACAGGGTTATTCTCAGGATCTTCAAAAGGAATAGGAGATTCATATCTGTTGATGATTTCAGAAACAGTAGAAGGAGTCCTGGAAATAATTGTGTCTTTCAGCTTGTAAGGAAAAGGACCTGAAGAAGGGTCAGGGTGACCTTGTCCTTACCTTTGATAGGATCCTTGTCCTCTTTGATTTCCTCTGTAATTACCCCTTCTGGGTTGATATCCTTTTTGATGCTGTCCCCTTTGATATGATCTTTGATAATGCTGGGAAGAACTGTGTCTGGAGACTGGAGCTTGAGGGGCTGAACCTGAGCCAGAATCTGGAGGAGGAGGAGGAGGAGGAGGCTGATATTGAGAAGATCCTTTTTCATATTTGTCAAGCTTCCTCTTCTTCTTCATAGCTTTCAGTTGATTTTTGGAATATTGCATCCAAGGCTCAGAGATGGGGCAGTCATGCAGGATGTAGTATGGAATATCATTTGAGTCTTTGGCTTTGGCAGGAGGGACTGACATCATTGCTTTACTTCTGGCTTTTCTCTTCTTGGCAATAGTTCTAGCAGAATCATCAGAATCAGTCCTGTATTGGTCACTCTCAGAACTTTGATGTTGATCATACAGATCATCAATTCTTCTGATAAGCTCTTCTTGAGCTTTAAGTTTTGCAGAAACATCAGGGGCAGGAGGAGAGAGAGCAACAGCAGAGTAGGCAGAAGCAGGAGCAGACTTTGGAGCAGGAGCAGCAATTTCATCAGCATCAGTTACTGGAGTCATTTCTATGTCAGCAGTAGCAGCAGCAGCAATTTCAACAGAAGGAGGCACAGTGGCCTTAGTAACAATTGAAAGAGGCACAGTGGCCTTAGTATCAGCATCAGAGATATCCACAGCCTTCCAGGATTTGATGTATGAATCAATATGGCTTGGATCACAGGTAGCTATAGGCACAATGGCCTTAGACAAATCTTCAGCAGGAGTTGCAGGCAGATAGCTGAAATGGACTGTATCAAATATAGATAGCAGCCTCTGCAGATTCAGTGCAAAAGCACATCCAAGAGCTGGAGCTGGAGCAGACATAATATCAGCAGCTGGCACATCCACTTCTTCATAAGGCATCTCCCCCTGCCTTGGTTCAGAGAAAGATGAATCAAGGCACATAGAAGATGGGATAGCCAGGGAGGAGGAAAGGAAGGCAATCTTGGTAGACAGCTCCTGTACTTGCTTTAGGAGTGGAGCCAGGGAAGACTCCAGTAGAGATGTCAGCTTGGGAGCTAGCAACTCATACAGCCTGTCTGCCAAAATAGGAAGATCCACATGCTCAAGTGGGGCTTGAGCAGAGGTAGAGGCAAAGGTAGATGGAGGGATGGTGGCTGAAACTGAAATTGAGGAGAAAGGTGGAGAGGGAATAGTTGGTTCAGAAGATGGAATAATGGAGATAGAGGAGGTTGAGGTGGAGATAGGGGAAGTAAGAGATGGTGTGAAGGAGGGTTGAGAGAGAATGTCATGGAGCAGTTGTTGAAAGGAGGAAGTTGAGGGTGGCTCAGGAGGAGTAGAGGGTGAATCATCCATGAAGGAATCATCTGTAAGTGAGAAGGATGGAATGGTGAAGGTTGAATAGGAGAAGAGAGGATGGAATTCCTCTGAGGTGGATAAAGGAGGGGAAGGCATAGGTGAGGAAATGGTAATTGGGGATGAGATGATTATGGTGGAGACTGGTGGTGAGGAGGTGACAACTTGGGTGGATATGGCTGGAGGAGGGGAGGAAGCAGGCAGCTCTTCTGCTGAAGGAGTGACTGAAATAGTCCTTGTGCCTGAATAAAGTGTTGCAGCAGCCCTGGAGGGGTTTATAATCTGCCTGTCCCATTTACTGAAGAGGGCACAGGAAAGCCTCTTGGATACATTGATAAACATGCCAGAGGAGGTTAATAGGTCAGGGCACCTGTTGTGCAGAAAGACCCCTAAGATTCTTCCATAACTAACTGCATTCTTGTTGATCTTCTTCTTAATCAGAGTGAAGAAGATGGAGCCCCAGTCCAGATGTTTCTTATCTAATAAGGCTCCCATCAGGCAGAACTGATATCTGGAAATGGTGTCATGGGCTGAATGCTTGGCCAACAGCACCTTCCCAACTACATCAGCCAGGAATTGAAATTCTATAGCCAGATTTTTCTTCAGCAGCTTATTAGGGTTTACTGCATTGTGACCCATCCTATCCAGCATGGTGTCAAACTCCTCTTCAGACAGTTCAATGGAGTCTTCTCCAGTACTGAGTTGAAAGACTTCTGTTAAAAGAGCCGGGGATAGAGATACCTGAGTCCCCTTAATGGTGCCGACAACAGAATTCTCAGTCTCGTCTGTTGCGGTAAAACACCACTCTTTAATTTCTTCTGAGGCGATCTTCATCCTTGTAGTCATTATTGGAGTCAGCTGTTGTTCTCGGAATAAGTTTAGGATGTCCTTGAAGCGCTGGTCGCTTCCGTCGAAGGAGTTTATGTCGATGTCAAAACCCGTGTCGAACTTCATCTTAGCAATGGCAGCACTTGATTCAGCCATATTCACCTGCAACAGAAAACCAAAAACGACCAAGCGTAGAGAATTTGGAGGGAAAAGAAAGAGAGTTGCAGAGTATGAAAGCGCAAAGGGAGAACGACGGCTGAAAGAAAGATTTTATATTAGGGTTCGACGCGAAAAAGGAAAATCGTTATGCTCAGCTCGACGAAACGTCGAGCTTAGCTCGACGATTTGGGCTACAGAGGGAATCTGAAGAGTCTTCAAAATCGGCGATCTTCGTTCGACGATGTTGAAAAACGTCGAGCTCAGCTCGACGGCCTCTGATCAGAAGGAGAGAAAGCCTAGCTCTAGCGAGGGCTCTGAACTCAGATCGACGACTGCAAAAGCGTCGATCTCTGGTCGACGATTTTTGGAAAATCGTCGATCTCTGTTAGACGATTTTGGGGAAAACGTCGAGCGCAGTTCAGAGTCTAAACTCATTCTACAGACACAAAAAGAAGGATTTTTGGCCTAGTCTTGGTCTGTTTTAGCTTTTCAAAATCTTGTAATTTAATTAAGGCTTCCTCCATCTAACATACCTAACTGATTTAGGAAGAAACTGTGTTTCTTTTCATCCAAAGGTTTGGTGAAAATATCTCCCCTTTGCAAATCAGTAGGAATATATTGAATTTCAATTTTATTTTTCTCTACATTATCTCTTAGAAAATGATGCCTAATTTCTATGTGTTTTGTCCTACTATGGAGGACTGGATTTTGTGCTATAGAGATAGCACTAGTATTGTCACAGAAAATTTTAGACTTCTCTAAGTTGTAGCCATAGTCTAAGAGCTGATTCTGTATCCACAATATTTGTGAACAGCAACTGCCTGCAGCCATATACTTAGCTTCAGCAGTTGAAGTTGACACAGATGTTTGTTTCTTACAGAACCAAGAGACAAGTCTATCACCAAGGAACTAACAAGTTCCACTGGTGCTTTTCCTGTCTATTCTGCATCCAGCATAATCAGCATCTGAAAATCCAGTTAAATCAAATGCTGAATCTTTTGGATACCAGAGACCTAGATTTGGACAACTTTTAACATACCTAAGAATTCTCTTAACTAAGATTAAGTGTGACTCTCTAGGGCTAACTTGGAATCTAGCACAAATACATGTGGCAAACATTATATCAGGCCTACTAGCTGTAAGGTACAATAAAGAGCCAATTATTGCTCTATATGTTGTCTGATCAACAGGTTTCCCATGTTCATCAGCATCTACTACAGCATTTGAGGGCATGGGTGTTTTCATGCATGATGCATCAGACATACCAAATTTCTTAACCAGCTCTTTTGCATACTTGGTTTGAGAAATAAATATGCCTTCAGCATGTTGCTTGACTTGTAGTCCTAAGAAGAAGGATAGCTCACCCATGCTACTCATTTCAAATTTAGAGTGCATAAGCTTGGAAAACTTTTTGCACAATTTTGAATCAGTAGAACCAAAAATAATGTCATCTACATAAATTTGCACTAGCAGGGTATGGGACTTATGGGTTCTAATAAAAAGAGTTTGGTCTACTCTCCCCCTAACAAAACCATTTTCCAGAAGAAAGCATACTAGGGTCTCATACCATGCTCTAGGGGCTTGCTTGAGACCATATAATGCTTTATGCAATTTGTAAACATAATTAGGGTGAGTTAGAGAGATAAAACCTGGAGGTTGTCTAACATAGACTTCCTCTTTGATGTCCCCATTGAGAAATGCACTTTTTACATCCATTTGATACACTTTGAAACCTTTGTGGGCAGCATAGGCTAGGAATATCCTGATGGCTTCCAGCCTTGCAACTGGTGCAAATGTCTGATCATAGTCTATTCCTTCTTGTTGAGAGTACCCTTGAGCAACTAGCCTTGCCTTGTTTCTGACTATAATTCCTTGATCATCCAGCTTGTTCCTGAATACCCACTTTGTTCCAATAATGGGATGATCCTTTGGCTTAGGCACTAGTTCCCAAACCTTGTTCCTTTCAAATTGATGCAACTCCTCTTGCATTGCAATGATCCAGTGTGGATCTTGCTCTGCATCTTGAATGGATTGAGGCTCAATTTGAGATAGGAAGCAAGTGTGCATCAGGTTTTGGTTGACCTGACTTCTAGTTTGCACACCAGCTGAGATCTCTCCAATTACTTGGGTGATTGGATGATCTCTTGTTGTTACTAAGTCAACAGGGAGTGTTGATTGTTCACCAGCCTGTGTTGTTGTCTCCTCTAGTGGAGCAGCAACTGGCTCTTCAGAATGATTTTCTTCAAGATGTTGAACTTCTTCTTCATCATCACTGCTCTCATTCTTTTCAGCAACTTGCAGTTTGTTCAAGTCTTCAGCTAGAGAATGTACCTGCAGAGGTTCTATGGTAGAAGCATTCTTCTCCTTGAAAGACATGTTAGCTTCATCAAAAATAATATGAACAGATTCTTCAATTTTACAGGAAGATTTATTATAAACCCTATAGGCCTTGCTGATCATGGAGTATCCCAGAAACACTCCTTCATCAGCTTTAGCTTGGAATTTTGCTAGGTATTTCTTGTCATTATTATGAATAAAACAAGTGCAACCAAAAACTTTGAAATAGCCTATTTTAGGTTTCTTCCCTTTGAGCAATTCATAAGGAGTCTTGCCCTTCAGCTTGTGTATCAGGCTTCTGTTCAATACATAGTTGAGGTGTTCACTGCCTCAGCCCAAAAGGACAGAGGTAAGTGAGCATCTGCCAATAATGTAGTTGCAGATTCAATGAGTGTTCTATTTTTCCTTTCAGCTACCCCATTTTGTTGAGGAGTTCTAGGAGCTGAGAAAGTGTGCCTGATCCCTTCGCTCTGACAGAACTCTTGCATGAGAAGAGAATCAAACTCTGTCCCATGATCACTTCTGATCAGGGCAATGTGAGTGTTGAACTCAATCTGAATGCATTTGAGAAAATCTGTCAAACACTTGAAGTTATCAGACTTCTTCCTCAGAAAGAATACCCAAGTGAATCTTGAGAAGTCATCTACAACCACTAAAGTATAGGACTTCCCTCCTAGGCTTTGCACAGATATGGGTCCAAAAAGATCCATGTGCAACAGGTACAAAATCCTAGGTGAATCACTCTTATTAATTGATTTAAAACTACTTTTAGTTTGCTTGCCTAATTGACAAGCCTTGCAAAGTCCTTCCTTCTTGTAGGGACCAGAAGGTAGTCCTTTAACAAGGTTGTCTTTAGATAGCTTAGCAATGGTTCTAAGGTTAATATGCCCTAGTCTCTTATGCCATAAAACATTAGATTTTGAAATGGAATTAAACAGGCAAATATCTACCACTGGTGAATGAAAATCCACTAAGTAAATGTTACCTCTTCTGTTACCTGTCAACACAGTTGTGTTGTCCACAGACTTGACTCTGCATATGGATTTGTTGAAGGTTACTTGATATCCTTCATCACACAGTTGACTGATACTTATCAAGTTGTGCTTGAGTCCTTCAACATATGCCACCTTCTTGAATGTGACTGGGCCAATTTTGAGTGCACCATATCCTTTTGTAGTTCCAAAGCTTGAGTCTCCAAAAATTACTTTGGGTCCAAGCTTGGCTTTGAAGGAAGTGAAGTTGTCCTTGTCCCCTGTCATGTGCTTTGAGCACCCACTATCCAGATACCATTGATGGTTTGATGCTGGATAGGCCTTCACCTACACAAAAACAACTTATTTGTTTTTGACCCAGTTGACCTTGGGCCTAGGTTGATATCCCTTGAATTCTGAAATAAAGGACATCCCAGGTTGATCCTTATAACCTTCAGGATGGTATCTCCTGGGAGGTACCATCCATTCAGTATAGGGATTAAAGCCTTGGGATGTGGAGCTTCTAGGATTGAATCTGAATGTGCCATTGAAGGTGTGTTCACAAGCCTGAACTCTGTTCGACGATCGTCGAACTGAGGTCGACGATCTTGGGTCAGATCATCGATCTCTGTTCGAAGATCGATTATGTTGAGGTTCAGAGTTTGGATATCGTCGATCTGAAGTCGACGATCTGTAGTTAGATCGTCGAGCTCTGTTCGACGATCGTCGAGCTCTGCTCGACGCCATCTGTTGAACTGAGTTCTTCTCTGACAGATCTGCATTCTTCCTGGGTACCTCTATTACTCCCTTTCCTTTGTCAGAGACAAACTTGATTGGAGTTGTTAGAATTATAGGTTGGCTGGATGAAGCACCCAAGCCCAGTGTGCTATTAAATCTAGAGTTCACTGTGCTTGTGATGTCCATCAGTCTGATACTTCTCCCATTTAGGGATTCTTCAAACTTTTTGGCCTTTGATAGTTCATTCTTCAATGAAGCTATCTCCTCCCTACAGCATTCTAACTCCTCAGAGAGTTTGAGGTTCTTTGAGTTTAGGACACTATGCTCAGATAATTGATTCCTGAGAGAGATTATCTCCTTCTCAGATTTTAATAGATCTAGACATAGTGTCTTAAATTCATCTTTGAAGTCTTCAGAATTAAAATCAAAAGAGTTGATTACCTGATCCTCATCTGGTTGACTTTCTGAATCTGAATCTGATTCTTCATCAGAGTTTTGTTGTGATGCATTGATAGCCATCATGCAAAATTCTTTTTCATCTGCATCATCCTCATCATCACTGGAGCTGGATAAGGCTTCAGATTCCTCTTCAGTCTCACTCCATGTCTCAGCAACAAAGCCCTTCCTTGTATATTTGTTCTTGCTGGAGGAGGCTTTGTCTGAGCTATTCTTCTTGTAATCCTTTTCTTTTCTTCTTTCTCTTCTTTCCCTTTTGTCCTTATTCTTGTTCTCTGGACAGTCAGGCACAATGTGGCCTGGTTTCCTGCAACCAAAGCATATGATTTCTTTAGTGTTATTTGATTTATCATACCTTGGTTTATCATGACCCTTGTATGGTTTCTTTCTGAAGTCTTTTCTGGCCATCTTGTAGAATCTTTTGGCCAGTAGACTTATGAGCTCATCATTTCCTGTAGCTTTATCTTCAGGCTCCTCTTCTACAGCTTTGAAGGCTATGGTCTTTTCTTTCCTTGTGGCTGGAGAGATAGCCTTTTGTTCTTCTTCTCTATTTTTAATGAGCAGCTCATAGGATTTGAGCTTGCCCAGGAGAGCTTCAGTAGTAATCTCATTTAAACTTCTGGCATCCTTAATTGGCCAGATTCTTGAATCCCAAGTGCTGGGGAAGCACATCAGGATTTTGTCATTCAGCTCAGTCAGTGAGATTTCTTTGTCTAGGGTTTTTAGCTCATTGACAATTAGACTTAGTCTATTGTACATGTCAGCCACTGATTCAGCTTCTCCCTTTTTGAAGTTCTCATATTGGCTTATCAGATGAGATCTTCTATCTTTCCTTTCATCGGCAGATCCTGAGACAATTTCAGAGAGTTTGTCCCAGATTTCTTTGGTTGAGTGGCATTCAGCTACCTTCTGAAAGATTTCATCAGACATTGTTTGGGCTAAGATGTTCATAGCCTTAGCATCTGCAGTCTTCCACTTCTTTATATCTGCATCTGTTCCAGAAGGAGGTGGGACAGCATTTGTACTTGAGCTTGCTGGTGGAGTTGGACAAACTGTCAAGACAGAATTGAAAATGTCTTCATCAATAGAATTCATGTATAATCTAATCCTTGCCTTCCAGAGTGCAAACTTAGAAAGGTTGTACACTGGTGGTCTGGTGCTTGCATAATCTTTGTTCTGTGCCATGTCTTTAAATAAAAAGGAAGATGTAGAGAAAATAATCCCCTTAAGAGATTGATCTTATCAAGGATCTTTTGGTTCAGGTGTTAGCCTGTATGAGCAACCAACCTGCCTCTGATACCAATTGAAAGTGAGGCTAAGATCTATCTCAACTCTAGAGGGGGGGTGAATAGAGTATTTTAAAATAATTTTTCACAGTTGAAATAAACAGCACATATAAAATTCAATTTATTATATAGTGTAGAGTGCTAGTAAGAAGTTAAAAGCTAAGAAGTAAAAAAAAGCACAGCACACAGCAAACAAATCACACAAACAAACCAGAAGACACAAGGAATTATAGTGGTTCCCCAAAAACCTGGGTACATCCACTCTTCTACCACCCTTGGTAGGAATCCACTCAGGATGAGTTGATCAGGTGTCCTGACACCAATGAGCTTTTGATAAGGTGCCCAAAAACCAAAACTAGATTTTTTGATAAGGTGTCTTGCCACCACTGAGTTTTGACAAGGCTCTCAGAACCAGACTAAACTTTTGAAGGGAGTTCAAGAACCCTTTTACAGCAGAAAAAGAAAAATAAAGGTGAAGGGTGTCTTCTCTGTTCTCAATCAAATGAGAGAAGCACAAGTGGATTGATGATGTCGAAGCTCCCCCTGAGATGTAGAAAGGTTCAGGAAAAGAAGCCTTGCTCTAGGGTGATAGGTCTTCAGAACTTTGATCTCCAGCACAGGATGGTTTCAGCAAGAAGGCTGAAGGTAAGGTGTCTGGAGTGATGAGATTGTGAACACTTTTCAGTCAGCAAGAAGATTTTTGGAGTCACAGTTCTTCTGTTGTTCTTCTGCTATCAGTATACTCTATTCTGTGTGTTCACTTCTGTATCTCTTCTTGTGTATTCTCTAAATCTTAATAACACAGAAGAAAGGAATAATAGATTTCTGACGTTTCCTTGTCCAAAATTAGCCGTTGGGAGTCATAAATGTCTTCCAAAAATAGTCTTGTCTTCTAGAGGAAAGTCCAGCAAACATTCTCTGAATAATTCCTTGAAACTTGCTCCAGAAATAAAGACAAACGGCTGGGAGATCTTCTGACATAAATGCTGATAATATTCAAAAACATTCCAAAGAACAGCAGCATTTGAATTCCTGAAAGCGTCGATCTCTCCAAAGAAAACGTCGATCTGAGCTCTACGATCGTCGAACTGAGCTCAGAGATAAAATGGACAAGCAGACAGAAAACGTCGATCTGAGTTCGAAGATCGTCGAACCGAGCTCAGAGACCTGAGAAATAACTTTAGGGAGTGATCGTCGAACTGAGCTAGAAGATAGTCGAGGGGAGTTCGACGACTCAGCAGAAGCTAGACAAAAGCAGATAGTCGATCTGAGCTCGACGATCGTCGACCGGAGTTCGACGATTTATTGAAGATAAGCTCAGAGAGCGTCGAACGGAGTTCGACGATAATTGCCTTAGACTAAGCTCTTCAACCTTGATCTTAGAATGATCCTGGGGGCAGCTCCAACCTAAGTTCTAAGACCTAGACTCATTCTAATGTTGACCTTTTCAACTATACAACTAGGTCAACTGGGATTCCTAAGACAAGCATAGTGATCCTTACCCAAATTAGTAATAGGGTGTTCCAACATTTTATATTATATAAATTAAATGTAGTGTCTTGCATAGCATGAGTGGTTCTCTTGGGACCCTTATGCGCTCTTTAGGGTGTAAAACCTAATTAAAGTATTTTTCTTTTCGCAGCGTATAAATATAGTTTTTCTTTTGTGGACTAGGTGATCCACTGAGCCGAGGGATACGGTCTCTAAAATATAACTGATTTTCTATTCATAAAACACAGGATTTTCTTGCATAAAGTTTGTAGTGGGTTTTGCCTGAGCGTCAGCGGTTATCCCCTGCTTGACGTGGCATCATGACGCGTGTTTTCTATTACTCTGATAATTCTTATAATTGGAGAAAATGCGGGTTGTGACAGTTGGTATCAGAGGGAGGTTGCTTGACAAGTTAGTTGAGCAACCTTCCTTTGTTTGCTTTAGTAGTTCAGCATCATGTCATTCACACATCGATATGTCATCAGCACATCTTGGCAAAAGCACGAACACTACACTCATGGCATAACATGAAGTATACGAGGCATATTATGTAGTATGGGATGCATAATATGTGTTTGTATATGGATCCACCATAGGTGCTACATGTGAGGGTTATGTAGTATGGGATGCATAACCTCACCACATGACTGTGTCTAGCACATTTCTTTTTCATTGCATGGGAATGTTATGTAGTATGGGATGCATAACATTTTCATGTGTACGCCGCTCATAACATGCATTAGGGCCTTTTTAGAATGCATAGCACAAACATGCATAGCATATCATTACATAAGCACAACGTGCCAAGCTAAAGATTTGCAGGATAACATATGTACACACATAAGTTTTCAAAACAAAATAAAGTCATGCATTCCCGATCTAGGCACGAGAGTTAGCAAGGTGATGGTTAACTATCCTAGGTTAGGGCATGTCATCAAATTTTTGTTAAAAAGATAAACTCTCAGAGCAAGTTTAGCAGCTTTAAGCTTGTATCTATATATGTATGGTCTGTACTTGTGTTTGGGATCTAGTCGTTGATTGGGGATTTGATTTGGGGTGGTTATGATTTTAGGATGGCTAGGCGACCTGCGACGCGTTCGACTCCCCTGTCTGAAGGTGAGTCATCTGGGGCTCAGCGTGATGCGGTAATCGAGAGTCTGCGTCAGAGTAGCGAAGCTATGGGTAGACAGTTGGGGGAGGTGCAAGCCCAGATTCAATCTTTGGTGGAAGTTGTGGCAGGACAGGCTCAGGGTGCGCAAGTTCCTGCTGGGGGGTTAGCTGTTCCTCCTCCCCCTGCGCTCGTGAGACCTCCAGTGGTGGTGCCAGCGGAGATGGCCTTCATCTCGCAATTTCAGAGACTGAGCCCTCCCACTTATGACGGGAAGGCAGATTTCATGGTTATAGATGATTGGTTGATCTCCATGGAGGAGATGTTTTCGTATTCAGGGATTGCTGGTGACCAGAGGGTGATGCTAGCCACCTATCAGCTTAAAGGATTGGCTAAGAGTTGGTGGCTGAGAGAGAAGGAGAGCTTAGTAGCTGGATGCTCTTGGGAAATGTTTAAGGAGATGTTGTTAAGGAAGTTCTTGCCTTCGGTCGAGCGTGACCGCCTCATGAATGACTTTCTTTATCTGAAGCAAAGGCAACTCACGGTGGGTGATTATGAAATAGAATTTAGTAAGTTGAGCCGTTTTGCCCCTGCTCTGGTCAGCGTTGAGGCTGATCGAGTTAAGAGATTTCTTGGTGGTTTGAGGAGCGAAGTGCAGCAGTTGACCAGTGCTTATGGGTCAGTGACTTATGCTGGAGTTGTAGAGGCTGCTCTTAAGGTTGAGGCTATTGAAACGGCAAAGAGCAAAGGCCAGCAGATGAGAAAGGACAAGAGAGTCTGTGGAGGGGAAGAAGCCCCTGGTACCCGATGCTGTCCCGGGAAAGAGGAGCCGAGTAGTGTGCAGTTTCTATGGCCGGGCAGGCCATCCTGTCGAGAAATGTTTTAAGAGGTCAGCAGCTCAGAAGAAGGAGCAGGTTCATGCGATCCAGGGTGCTCCTAGGAGAGATGTCTCCTGTTCAGTTTGCAAGCGATCCGGGCATGAGGCGGCCCAGTGTTGGACCAAGGACAGAGTCTGCTTTCTGTGTGGGCAGAAGGGTCACATCAAGTCGCGGTGTCCTCAGGTTCAGTCAGTTCTTCCTGCAGTTCCGTTACAGGCTTTACCTCCACCTCCGCGTGTGGACAAGGGAAAAGGGAAGCTGAACGTGATTTCTTCTGAGGAGGCTCAGACTTCGACCCAGGTTATTTCAGGTTAGTTGATTGCTGTTTTTCTAGCCTGGTAGTTTTATTTGCTAGAGTGTTGCGGTATTGCTTTGGTAGTTCCTTAGTTTGTGTGTTCCTATAGGGAAGTTTAAGGTGAAGAACCGCTGGGCGCGTGTTCTGTTTGACTCCGGCGCTACCCACTCGTTCGTGGCTAGAGCCTTTGTAGAGCGTCATCGATTGACTCTAGATCGTGTTCGGTATTCCTTCTGTGTCAAGTTTCCTTCTGGTGAATCTGTGTTGTCAGATTTGGGCATTTTGGATTGCCCGGTTTTGTTGGGGGACTTTCTTACGAAGACGGACCTGAAAATGATTGATCTGGAGGACTTCGATGTCATTTTGGGCATGGACTGGCTCTCTCGGTATGATGCGGTCATTCAGTGCAAAGGAAAGCGCTTGGACTTCATCAGGGACGACGGTCAGCCCGGCAGCGTGTATGCTGCTCTGTGTCAGGATTTTCCTATCATCTCTGCGGTATGTGCTCAGAGGTTGTTTCATTCTAATTGTTGTGTTTGTTTAGTCTCAGCGGTTGGAGCCGCTGTTGGCGTGCCACGCTTGGAAGAGATTCCTATTGTTCGTGGTTTCGCCGATGTTTTTCCTGATGATCTTCCTGGTCTTCCTCCTGATCGGGATGTTGAGTTTGTGATCGATTTATAGCCGGGTACGTGTCTTATTGCTAAGGCGCCGTACCGGATGGCCCCTCGTGAGTTAGAGGAGTTGCGAGTTCAGTTGGATGAGCTGTTAGCTAAGGGGTTTATTAGGCAGAGTTCGTCGCCTTGGGGTGCTCCTGTTTTGTTTGTGAAGAAGAAAGATGGGTCGATGCGGCTATGCATCGACTATAGAGAGTTGAACAAGGTCACTATCAAGAATAGGTACCCTCTGCCGAGGATCGATGATTTATTTGACCAGTTGCGTGGTAGCACGGTGTTCTCCAAGATCGATCTTCGTTCTGGTTATCATCAGCTTAGGATCCGTGAGGCGGATATTCCGCGGACTGCGTTTAGGTCGAGACATGGACACTTTGAGTTTTTGGTGATGTCGTTTGGTCTGACCAACGCACCTTCAGCCTTCATGGATATGATGAACCGGGTGTTCAAGGATTTTCTCGATAAGTTCGTTGTGGTCTTCATTGATGACGTGTTAGTTTATTCACGCAGTGCTGAAGAGCATGAGCAGCATTTGCGTTTGGTCCTATCGGAGTTGAGGAATCACAAGTTATTCGCCAAGTTGAGCAAGTGCGAATTTTGGTTGCCTCAAGTTTCTTTTCTAGGCCACGTGGTGACTAAGGATGGGATTTCGGTCGATCCAGAAAAGATTGCAGCAGTGATGGATTGGAGTAGACCGAGTTAGCCTAAAGAGATCAGGAGTTTCTTAGGGTTGGCTGGTTATTACAGAAGATTTGTGAAGGGTTTCTCTTCCCAAGCCTCACCTTTGACCAAGTTCACTCAGAAGAATGTGGCATTTGTTTGGAGCGAAAAGTGCGAGGAGGCTTTTCTGGAGCTAAAGGAAAGATTGTGCACTGCTCCCGTTCTGACCCTGCCTACCGAGGGAGTAGATTATGATGTTTATGTGGATGCTTCGCTGGTAGGTCTGGGATGCGTATTAATGCAAGATGGAAAGGTAATTGCCTATGGGTCAAGACAACTGAAGACTCATGAGAAGAATTATCCCACGCATGACCTCGAGTTTGCAGCAGTTATTTATGCTTTGAAGTTGTGGAGACACCTACTTTATGGGGCTCAATGCAAGATCTTCACTGACCATAAGAGCCTAAAGTACGTGTTCACGCAGAAGGAGTTGAATCTGCGTCAGCGGCGGTGGCTGGAGTATGTGGCTGATTATGATGTAGAAATCCAGTATCATCCGGGCAAGGCCAACGTGGTGGCCGACGCCCTGAGCCGAAAGACGGGAAAGATCTTTAACCTCTCCGCCGATCGTTTAGTGGAGGAGTTCCTCCTTATGGATATATCAGTGGGATGCTGTAGTTTGCAGAGTAGTTTGTCAGTGGCAGAGCCGTCCTGGATTTCTTTGACTAGGCTGCACCAGAAGGACGATCCTAATCTTATGCACCTTTTCACCAGGACGGAGAAGGGAGAGTTGCCCGATTTTGCCATCGATGGTGCGGGTACTTTGAAGTACCGCGGCAGGTTTTGCGTTCCCGCGGTTGGGGATATTAGGAGGATGATTTGCAGTGAGGCTCATGGTTCCAGCATTTCCTACCATCCAGGATCTACGAAGATGTACCGTGACTTAAGACAAACTGCCTAGTGGTATGGCATGAAAGGAGATATAGCCCGATTTGTTGCTGAGTGTCACACTTGCAAGCATGTGAAGGCCGATCATGGAAGGCCTGGTGGTAAGTTGACTCCGCTAGAGATCCCGACTTGGAAGTGGGAAAGTATATCTATGGATTTCATTACGGGATTACCGAAATCCCCGAGGGGATTTGATTCTGTTTGGGTTATAGTAGATAGATTGACGAAGTGCGCTCACTTCATACCTTATAAGATTGATTACCCGATGAAGAAGATAGCGGAGTTATACATGAATGAAGTCATCCGACTCCACGGTGTGCCGGTTAGCATCATTTCTGATCGAGACTCCCGGTTCACTTCTCGTTTTTGGCAGAGTCTGCAGGAGGGTTTGGGTACGGATCTGAGGTATTCTACTGCCTACCACCCGCAGACCAATGGGCAGACGGAGAGGGTGAACCAAATTGTTGAGGATATGATCCGGTGCTATATTTTAGACTACGGTGGAGCGTGGGATGAGCGGCTGCGAATCATGGAATTTGCCTACAACAACAGTTATCAGGAAAGTTTGGAGATGGCTCCGTTCGAAGCCTTGTATGGGAGGCGCTGTAGGACTCCGTTGTTTTGGGCTCAGGCTGGTGAGAGGCCTTTGTTGGGTCCCGATGCGCTTGAGGAAATGGAAGTTGCTGTGAAGCTTATTCGGGAGAAGCTTCGCATAGCCCAGGAGAGATATGAAAAGAACGCCAATCGGTGTAGATCTGCTTTGGAGTTTTCCGTCGGGGACCTTGTATTCCTCAAAGTTTCCCCGATGGTAGGTGTTAAGAGATTTGGTAAGAGTCGGAAGTTGGACCCAAGGTATGTGGGCCCGTTTGAGATTTTGGAACGGATTGGTGTGTCAGCTTATATATTGGATTTACCAGCGAACTTCCCAGGTGTGCATAATGTTTTTCATGTTAGCCAATTGCGGAAGTGTGTGCGCAGCAGTGGGCAGCTCTTGGATGTTGTGCCCCAGTTGGATCCCAACCTCTCTTTTGTTGAGGTGTCAGTTCGTATTTTGGATACTCAGGAGCATGTGCTGCGAAAGAAGTCCATACCGATGGTTAAGGTTCTATGGAAGAATCAGGATTTGGAAAGCGCGACTTGGGAGTTAGAGTCGGCTATGAGGAGGGCTTACCCTCACCTGTTTCGTTGATTTAATCGGTATGTTATCCTTCTTGTAACTCCTATTAGTTGTTTCTCCTTCTTTAGTAGGAGTGTTGTGCGTAAAGTTTCGGGACGAAACTTTTTTTTAGGGGGAGTGACTGTAACGCCCCCGATTTTCCTGCGTTTATTTTTAATCTCATTGGCGTTACGATGACGCGTTTCTATGGCTAGTGCCATGTGTGGAGTATGGTTTAGCTCCTTAGAACTCAGTGCCCCGTTTTGTAGCCTGTTGGCAAGATCTCCCTAGCAAGCCGAGTCGTTTTGGGTGACCCGGTGTGGCCTCTCGGGGGGATGTTTGTGTTTGGCTTTGTTTGGGTATAACTCGAGTTCTGTTCGTCGAAAGTTAATTTCGACTTCGTCGTTGAGTTCGTAGCGTGGATATTTAGCTACGGTGCGAATTTCGTCGGATTCCGAGGTGATTCGATTTTCGTGTCGTTTGGTGTGTTAATAGTATTATGATCAATTAATTAGATTGATTTGACTTGTTCTATAGCCCTTCGGTTTTGACCGATTAATAAATTCTGCGGGAGAATTTATTTGGGCAGTTATTGCCTTGCCTTGGTGGCAGCCATATTTTGGCTATTCCTTTATGGAATTTTCTTAATTGTAATTAAGGGTTTAGGCGTTTTAGGGTTCGGTTATTGCTGAACCGGCGGGTTAGCTTTAGTATAAAAGCTCTGTTTAAGAAGTGACGGTCCACTTCTTCTTCTTCTGAGAGAGAAGCCGTCGCTGCCTTTTTCGCGGAAAACAGAGGAGAAAACCGCCCGTCCTGTACCTCCTTTGGTCGGCGATTCCGGGCTTGTTCGTGGACAGAATTCGATTCCGAAAGCGGCGTTGGCTTGCTCTCTCCGAGATCTTCGTTTCGTCAGTAAGATATTTGATTCTCGTGGAGTTTTGATGAGATTTGGGTTTTCGGTTTTGGAGTTTTCCACCATTAATGGCCGTGAGATTAATTCTAGGTGATGCGGCTGTTTGTTCCGTGTGAAGAGGAGGAGAGTCGTCCGTGCTTCGCCAAAAGTTGAGGCAAGTGGTATTCTTGCCCTTGCCAAGTTTCTTTTTGATTATTTTTTTTGCTGAAATTGAAATCCCTGTTATCCCAGGTTAGAGGCCTTGTTGTTCTCTTCTTCTTGC
Organism: Platanthera zijinensis; assembly: GCA_039513925.1. Taxonomy (NCBI): domain Eukaryota; kingdom Viridiplantae; phylum Streptophyta; class Magnoliopsida; order Asparagales; family Orchidaceae; genus Platanthera; species Platanthera zijinensis. The sequence continues at coordinate 74,310,693 of CM077097.1, forward strand.
TAACTGTAGGATTTAGTTCTTCCTATTGACCCCCCCCTACTTGTGCTGATGGAACCCAACTTTGCCGGCGTAATGCCGTTTATCTTTGTTCAGATTTGCTCTGGTTTGGGTGTAGCCGAGAGGGAGTGTTAGGAGGGGAGGGGGGGGTGATTTTCCAGAAGTTAGTAAGTGTATTACTCGAGTATTGGAGTATGTTACTCGTGAGGTAGAAGTGGACTACTCAGGTATTAGTTCTGGAGTACTCAAGTAGTGGTTTCGAGATACTCGAGTAGTAGCTTTGAGATACTCGAGTAGAAGGCATTAACTCGAGTATTAGCCTTGGAGTTACTCGAGTAGTAGGTAACTACTCGAGTAGGGGTTTTTGAGTTACTCGAGTAGTAGGTAACTACTCGAGTAGGGGTTTTGGGTTACTCGAGTAGTGGACTCGAGATACTCGAGTAGGTGGTTTGGTTTACTCGAGTAGTAGGCATCTACTCGAGTGCAGGGTTGTAGATACTCAAGTAGGTGGTTTGGTTTACTCGAGTAGTAGGCATCTACTCGAGTGCAGGGTTGTAGATACTCGAGTAGGTGGTTTGGTTTACTCGAGTAGTGGGCATCTACTCGAGTGCAGGTTTGTAGATACTCGAGTAGGTGATTTGGTTTACTCGAGTAGTAGGCATCTACTCGAGTGCAGGCTTGTAGATACTCGAGTAGTAGGAAACTACTCGAGTAGCGGGTTGGGGTACTCGAGTAGTTGGTAACTACTCGAGTGTTGGTTGTGTTCGTATACTCGAGTAGTAGGCGACTACTCGAGTAGAGGGATGAGGTACACGAGTAGTTGGTAACTACTCGAGTACTGGAAATTCCCTGCCTTCTTTTTGTCTTAGAATCGTTCGTCTATCGTCGATCTCTGAATGGAGATCGTCGATCTCAATTTCTGCGTTAGGCCGTTCGACAATTGTCTACCTACGGTCGACAATCGTCGAGCTCCGTATTACCTTAGTGGGATTGAGGTTAGAGTTTGGTTTTGGCCTTAAGTGAGGCTAGCTCACTCAACGCCAAGGTCTAGGTAGGCACTGAGTAGGTCTCACTCAGCGCCTTGTCGTGTTGATTCTTTTCAACACTCTTCCTTTACCTTGTTTTTCGTTCCCGAGTGGTTTTCTTGTTTTATTTCTGGTATTTCCTTGTCGGCCGTTTTCTTTACCTTCTTAAAGGCCGAATCGTGGGTCGTGGTTAGTATTGGTGGTTTATAGCTCTTCAGGGGGTGGAGTTGTGTGACATAGCCAAGGCCACTCTTGTTTTCGTGCTCCAGGTACGGGCTGGGCATGTGTGGGTGGAAGGTCCCTTGTGCTTTCACGTGTAGACCCTCGAGCTTGCTGACTTGGACATGGTGGATTGGGAGACTGTGTTTGCCTTCGATCCGGTTCCTCGTTGTTTGTTTTTGCTACTACCACCTCCCACAGTTTAGGGTGTTAGAAGTTTCTTCCTTGGTAGTTTGCAGCACTTTTGGCTCTAGGTAGCCTAGTAGGCCCGGCAGGATATTGTTCCTGAGTTGGGTTGTTGCTGTTTCCTTTGCTCGTTGTGCTTTTCTTGTTGTCCTGTTTTGGACAGTTGTGACTCTTCCTACTGCATGTTTTTCAGTTACTTCTTCCTTTTTGGTTGACTCTTGCATGCAGTTGTTTTTGCCTTGTTGCTTGCTGAGGTATTCTGTTTTCTTTTGAATGCCTCAGGTTCTGAGTTATAGCCGGTCTGGTGGTTAGCTGAGGCAGTGGTGTTGCTAGTGGACTCCCGGACTTTGGAGTTCCGTTTACCTTGTTAGTGAGATAGTTTCTCTGTACCTTCTTGCAGACTTACATATGTGCCAGTGGGTTCGTGTCAGGTTGTTGGCGCCCACTGGTAGTTTTCTTACCCTTGTGCTAGATATATTACTTATGCTACTACCATTTTCTGGAGATAGTCTACTTGCTTTGAGAAGGATTTATGATAGGTTGCTAGTTACTTTTAAAACTATAAATATTATTATAAATGAAGCTCCTGATCAGCATGTTTTATAAGTTTAATCACTATTTTCCAAATCACGTATGAAAACTGTTTTCTTTTATATTATATAAATTAAATGTAGTGTCTTGCATAACATGAGTGGTTCTCTTGGGACCCTTATGCGCTCTTTAGGGTGTAAAACCTAATTAAAGTATTTTTCTTTCCGCAGCGTATAAATATAGTTTTTCTTTTGTGGACTAGGTGATCCACTGAGCCGAGGGATACGGTCTCTAAAATATAACTGATTTTCTATTCATAAAACACAGGATTTTCTTGCATAAAGTTTGTAGTGGGTTTTGCCTGAGCGTCAGCGGTTATCCCCTGCTTGACGTGGCATCATGACGCGTGTTTTCTCATACTCTGATAATTCTTATAATTGGAGAAAATGCGGGTTGTGACAAAAGACCGGTCCCAGATCGGGACCGATCAAAGACCGGTCTTTTACCATCCCGGTCTGGGACTAGAACCGGGACCGATCAAAAGACCGGTACCCTAAACAGTTAGCAGCTCTAAAAAGAGCCGTTAAAAACAGCTCTTTTTAGAGCAGTTGTTAACGACTCTTTAAAGAGCTATTACCAACCAATTAGTGGCAGCCATGTGCCGGCCGGCCATGGCTGCCACTAATTGTATTATTATTTTTAATTTTTTTGTATTTAATAAAATTTGATTTTTTTATAAATTAGAAATTAAAAAATTTAAAGTTTATAAATACTCCCCCTCTCCCTTATTCACAATTTTCAATCTCTCTCTATTATTTTCACTCTCACCCACTCTCAAATGGCTTCTTCTTCATCCATGCTGGCATCCTCCTCGGCGTACGTTTCGCATGTGATAGTAGAACGCCACCACAAAGCGGCGGTATAGGAGAAATTCGATAAAGTGTGGATTGATGGCGAAATGAAGGCGAAGTGCAAACTTTGCGGGAAGTTAATGGTCGTTGGCAGCAATACAACGCTCGTCCGATATATGAAACCTTGTATTTCTAAACAAGCCCTGGAGTCTACCTAAGCTCAAATTTTGGCGACAGGACACATTGTGACATAAGACCAAGCTCAGTGTTGGGTCCATTAAACCCAATGTCCCAGATTTGTAAGAAGTCAAATAAGTCAATGGTATACACATAGTTGTATTGGATGTATGTTTAAGTTCATGCATGCAGGTTGGTCTATGTTATATTGATTTGACAGGTAGTTCAGGTGATATTGACAGGTGAACTCAATGAAGCTGACTGGAAAGGCAGGAATTTGTCTAAGTCCATAGGTGTTGAGTGAAGCAAGCTCACTCAACGCCAGATATCAAGGAAGTTGCTGGAAAGACAGAAAAATATCTAAGTCCAAAGGTGCTGAGTGAAGCCAGCTCACTCAACTCCATACAGATAACAGCGTTGAGAGAAGGCAGGCAGTCAAAGCTTTATGTGTTGGCATAGCAGAAAAGTGGCCAAGGCCACAGGCGCTGAGTGAAGTGAACTCACTCAATGCCATATAGCCAAAAGCGTTGAATCAAGCTCCCACAGTCAAAGCCCCAGAGTTTCTTGCAAAGAAAAACATACTAAGTCCAAAAGAGTTGAGTGAAGCTTGATCACTCAACGTCATGCAGTGTCTGTCAAAGCCACAGCAAATCTGTCAAAGAAATTCGACTAAGTTCAAAAGCGTTGAGTGAAGCCAGTTCAATCAATGTCAGGCTGATTCAGTCAAAGCCTTGGAAGAAATACAAAAAATTCTGTCTAAGTACAATAGCATTGAGTGAAGTCAGCTCACTCAACGCCAAAGGAAGAAAGCGTTGAGTCATGTTGTTTTTGTCAATGCCAAAGGAAGAAAGCGTTGAGTCATGTTGTTGCTATCAATGCCAAAGAAGAAAACGGAATTTGGCTAAGGCAAAAATCATTGAGTGAAGCCAGTTCACTCAACGCCTAGTCATCTTTTGAGGCGGAAGGAGAAAGCATTGAGTGTAGTCAACACACTCAACGCTTTCATACAGAGCAGAATGATTCTAAGTAAAGAATCATTGAGTGAAGCTAGTTCACTCAACGCTCTCAACGACATAGTTACAGAAAGTGCTGAATATCGAGCTAAGGAAAAAAACATTGAGTGAAGCTTATACACTCAACTCTCTCAACGCCAAGGATGTAGAAAGGGCTGATGATCAAGCTAAGGCAAAAAACGTTGAGTGAAGCTTATACACTCAACGCCTGGATAAGCTAAAGAATTGACTAAGTCCAGAATTTTTGAGTGAAGCCAGTTCACTCAACGATCTCAACGCCAAGAAGCAGATTGTTGGGCCAAGTCATATAGCGTTGAGTGATGAAGGCTCACTCAACGCGCATAATGCCTAGAGTTGTAGAATGATGCAGAATATTGACTAAGTCCAAAAGCGCTAAGTGAGGTTTATTCACTCAACTCTCTCAATGCCAGCAGTACAGATTCGTTGAGTATTGATTATTCACTCAACGCACTCAAAGCCAGGGCTATTGTCTGAAATTTTCTAAATCCAGAATGGCCGACGTCAGCAAAGTCAACAAAAGTCAACGAATTTCAAAATCGTCATGGAATAGCTGCAACTCATCACTAACGTCGCCGTCAGTCTCATTTTGTAAAACTAATGATATAATCAGTCGTTAAAGCAGCGACACGTGTCAATCAACTCGCTAGATGATAGGATTATAAATAGAAGATGAGATCTGGATCAAAACAGGTTTCTTAGGGATCAATTCATTACGAAAAATTTGTGTGGGACTTCGTCTTCTTCCCCTGCCATTGTTGCAGAGATAAGAACATCAATTCCACGAATTTGATGGATCTTTGAATTAGCTGCTGCAATCAACATCTGCAATAGCAGGATCAGAGGATTTCTCTTAGGAAGAAGAATTAGTCTAGGTTAGCCCTAGCTTAAATTATTTCAAGATCCAAGCTGAGCTGAATTTGAAGATCAATCTCTAGATTTATGAAGAAGAGGTAGAGTCATCTGTGTTCTGCAAAATAGGTTAGCTGATTGAAGATCTTTCTTCTCCCCCCTTCATCAGCAGAATTAGAATCAAGATTCTAAGATTACTTACAGCACAAGCAGCAGACTCTTGAAGAACATCAACCTTGTTGCTTTGAAGAAGATAGGGTTGAGATTCACATAGCTCAGGAAGCAATTGACTCAGAGATTAATTTCTTTTGAGTCCAATCAACATAAATATTCAATTTATGTAGGATCTATTTAATATCTGTGTTGTAAGCCCTAAATTATAAAGGCTAAGTGGTTGGATCCAATCTTGGATCAGTGTGATAAGGCTATTTTCTCAGCCAGTGTTGTAGGGCATTTGTGCATGTGGTAGGTGATCAGGTGATTACTGAGTTGTTGGGTTGTGCGCCTGTGTTGTAAGTCTTAGTTGAGACTGAGTGATCCTGTGGGATCATGTTGTAATCTCTGAGGAACTAAGTTATTGGATAAGTGGCTTGTCTAACATTCTGTTGGAAAGGAGGGAGGGACAGTAGATGCACCCATACACTGGGGAACCACTATAAAAAACTGGTGTGTTGTGTGTGAATTTCTTGAAAGCTAAATTAATCACTCAAAACAAAGCCTAACTCAGTTAAAGGCTTAAAGAACTTAAAGAGAATTAAAAAGACCCTAATAACCAATTCACCCTCCTCCCTCTAGGTGAGTAGCTACCCTTGTATTCAAAGACTTTCAAGTGGTATTAGAGGGAGGTTGCTCAAGAAAGGCTTAACAGTCTGAATAGATCTCCAAGGGTAGCTGAAAGAAGACACTGATGGGTTCAGGAGAGAACCACAAGGAACTAGGTTCTATGAAGTTTCCTCTCTACAGGAAGGAGAATTTTGAAATATGGAAAGAAATGGTCAGATTTTTCATGGAGGCATCTGATCCTAGAATTTATGTTACAGTACAAGAAGGGCCATTCATTCCCTTAAAGGTGTCTGTTCTTGATGTAAATGCCAAGACTCTTAAGAGTTATGAAGAAATGACTAAAGATGAAATCATCTTGGCTGCAATAGATAAGAGGGTACAGAATATTATAGTTAGTGTCATAGATGACTCTACTTTTCCAAACATGATGCACTGCAAAACCTCAAAGGAAATGTGGGAAACTTTAGTGATATATATGGAGAGTACTGAGGAAGTAAGAGATGATATGAAATATATGCTCAATCAAGAGTATGAGGCTTTCAAGCAGATCAAGGAGGTGACCATAGCTCGCTGTTATGAAAGGTTTTTCAGAATTATAAATGAGTTAAGGACCTATGGCCGGGTCTTTAGTAACTATGAGCTAAATGATAAGTTTCTTAGGTCTCTTACTAAAGACTGGGACACTAAGATATGTGTCATTAGAGAAGTGGCAAAGCTGGCAAATTCTCCACCATCCACACTTTTTGGTAAGTTGTGTCATATGAAATGCAGCTGACTGCAAGGAAGGAGGAAGAGAAGACTAGCAAAGCTCAGGCCAAAAATTAACCTATGGCCTTCAAGTCAGATAGTTCCAAGAGGAGCAAAAAGAAGAATCCTTCTCTCCTAAGAAGGCCAGTTGAGCCTGATTATTCAGATCAAGATACATAATAATGCAATATGTCTAATGAGGAATTTGTTGTTTTCTCTTGGCAGTTCATGAAGCTGATGAAGAGGAAAGGGTGGGGGAGGAGACTTTCCTCCTCCTTACAACACAAGGAGGACTATTACAAAACTAGGAAGAAACCTTCCAAGGAAGGCAGTTATGACTCAAAACCTAGTAAACATGTTTCTAATAAGATTATCTGTTTTTGCTACAGCAAGCCAGGGCATGTTGTGGCTGAATGTCCTGTGAAGAAGAAGGAGGCTGATGAGAAAAATCACCACCATAAGAAGGGCAAGAAGGAGAAAACCTTCATTGCTAAAAAGGAGAAAAATTGGACTGACTCATCCTCCTCAGAGTCAGATGATTAAGATGGAGCCTACATTGGGCGGATGATTAGATTAGATGAGGAATCTTGCTAGGATTAGCTATGACCATCTAAGGTACACTCTCCATTCAGCTCTTCATCTAAGTCAAGCTATAAGACTGGTCCCATTTCAGAAGCATCTTCAACTGACTAAGTATGGTGAACTTCTAGAAGCATTCAAAAGAAGTAAGCAACTGACTAAACATCAGACTTTAGAGATTGCATCTCTAAAGCTTGTTGTATCCCAGCACTCTAAGACAGGAATCATTCTGTAATAGAAAATTAAGGAAGTCTGTCAGTTGAAGAATATTCCTATTATACAAATAGGCACCATAAAATACAAGAATGCCCTTATAAGGGATCTAGAAGAAAAGCTCCAAAGGGAGAAGAGGATTGTGGCAAGTTTTGCTAAGCCCAATTCTGTGTTGCTTATTATTGACTCCTTATCCTATCAAAGAAACAAGAAAGGAGTAGGATTCAAGGAAAACACTAGAGCTGCCCCTTTCAAAGGAAAGGGAAAATCTCCAGCTCAACCACCCATTTCTTTTAAAAGGGCAATACTCCCTATTAACAGGTATGATCAGAACTCCATGTATGGTCACTGGAAGAATGAGAATTCTTCCTGGAAGGATGCTAGTGTATCTTCCAATGTAAGGAGAAGAGGAATGGGAATAAGTGTCTTCAAGGCTGCTCATGAAGAAATACAAATGGCCCATCCTGGACCATTTGTCTTTGGGGTTCCAGCCCCCACTCTTAAGAATGGGGTAGTGAGTAAACATCAGACTCAATCAGCAATGATTCAGACTAAAGATCAGTCTTATAGCAAGCCTGGTCTGGGTGTTTCTGATGCTATCAGGAGCATGATTTCTGCAAAGAAAATTAATGTTGATGGCACTCTGAAAAAGCTAAATAAAGTTGTTGAAAGACTTTCCTTCAGTAAGATAATTGCTGAAAGAAATCTGAAGAAGATCACTAATGTTCCTTCTAGAAAGGTTATGTTGTTAACACAGTCACTAGACCAGCTCAGAAAAGAAGTTATAACCTTCATGAGTGCTAGTGTTGTGGTAAGATAGGGCATTTTGCCATTGACTGTTGGCTTAATTCTAGTGTGCCCAGAGCTAAAGTAAGTCTACCTATCAGAAAAATTGATGCTAGACATGTTCATTTTGAGACTAATAAGCACTAAGGACCCAATAAATATTGTGGTCCTAAGGTAAAGTAATTATGTTTTGCAGGTTTGTCAAAGTGTCCATATCCCTATATGGTACTTGGACAGTGGTTGTTCCAGGCACATGACTGGAACAAAGAGCAATTTGACGGAGTTCATTCCAGTGAAGGATGGACCGAAGGTGATCTTTGGTGGATCAGGCAAAGGGATTGCCAGAGGTTATGGTAAGATCTCAAATGGCTTAGTCACTTTCACAAAAGTGTCTTATATGGAAGTGTTACAACACAACCTTATAAGCATAAGCCAACAATGTGATCTTGGCTATGACATTTCATTCCACAAGGATGAGTGCCTCATTAAGAAGTCATGTGACCAAGAGGTCATCTTGACAGGCACTATGAGTGGGAATGTGTACTGTTTAAATTTTCTTTGTCTAAATTCAGACTCTCCCATATGCTTAGTTGCAAATAAGAAAGCCTCACACTCTGTCAAATGGCACAAGAGGCTAGCTCATTTAAACTATAAGACCATAGACAAGCTCTTTAGTAAAGAGCTAGTTAAAAATGATCCTAAACTGATATGCACTAAGGAAGGCATTTGCTCTACATGCTAAAAGGGCAAGCATACCAAAGCTTATTTTAAAAGCATTGGGACTAAAGACTCTGTGAGGTGTTTATACCTTCTATATATGAACTTGTTTGGTCCTATGGCAGTTCATAGTCTAGGTAGGAAAGTTTACACATTTGTAGTTGTTGATGACTTTTCTAGATTTACTTGGGTTTTCTTTTTAAGGAAAAAGTATGAAACTCTGATGTCTTCAAGACATTTGTCAAATAAATATAAAATGAATTGAACAGTTCTGTGGTCAGAATCAGAAGTGATCTTGCAAATAATTTTCAATCTGAATGTATAACAAAGTTTTGTGGAGAATTTGGGATTCTTCAAGAGTTTTCCTTTCCAAAAACACCCCAGTAAAATGGGATTACTGAGAGGAAGAATAGGACTCACATAGAAGCAGCAAGGACATTACTGAATGACACTACTCTCCCAGAATATTTCTGGGTTGAGGCAGTGAACACTGATTGTCATGTCCTCAATAGGATTCTATAACCAAGAGCCATAAGAAGACTCCATATGAGATCATGAAGGGCAGAAAACCAAACCTTGCATATTTTAGAATCTATGGGAGCAAGTGTTATGTGCTCAACAATAGGAAATCCAATATAACTAAGTTTGCTGGCAAGTCCTATGAAGGGATCATTGTTGGGTACAACAATCATAGTAAGGCTTATAGGATCTACAACTTTACAAGTCAAGTTGTAGAGGAGTCAGTTAATGTAGCATTTGATGAGTCAAATATGATTAACAGTGAGTTGTCAAGCTCCTTTTCTAGTCCTGCAGGCACAAAAGTGATAATGTGCAGGCTGACTATCAAGGAAGCTGAACCTATAGTCCAATATAAAGATGAAAGTGTGTAGATTTCCAGAGGAAGCAAAAGGCACACAGGAAGTGGATGATTTTTAATATGATTGAGACTTTGGAGTACAGAATGCTGAAGAAAGACTGCCTCTAGTAGTCAGGCTTTTTAAGGATCATCTAGGCCACCAGATCATTGGTGATGTAAGTCAAGGTGTAGTGACAAGGAGCAGATGTCTCAACATAGCATTGTACTCTGGTTTCTTATCACAAATAGAAGCCCAAAAAGTTTGAAGAGGCAAACATAGATTTGTTTTGGATTGTAGCTATACAAGAAGAACTGAACCAATTTAAGAGGTGTAAGGTCTGGAAGATGGTTCCCAGACCACAAGGATATAATGTCTTTGGAACCAAGTGGATCTACAGGAACAAACTTGATGAAAAGTACATTATTACCAAAAACAAAGCTAGTCTGGTAGCTCAGGGGTACAAACTGTTGGTGCATGCGTTCCGCACTTCTTAGGTTTGAAAATAACAAATCCCGGATGTATTTGATCTTGGTATGTGTGGTATAATGTGTAGGGATAATAGGTTTACAAGTACTAAGGATGGGTTGAGCAGAACATTGAAGAAAAGGAGAATCTCGCTATCACTGGCGATAACGCTATCGTGGGCGATAGCGTAGACAGTTACTACTGACGTCAGATATTATCTGCATGTTGTCGTGCATGAAGTCACATCTCAGTGCTATCGCGGAGCGATATCGCTGTCACCGCGCGATAGCCCATAATCGTCACGTTCTCCACTCAGATCTTAAAAAATGCGCGACGTGTGCCACGTGTCAAGCCACGGAGTTTTTCGCTTATCGCGGGGCGTTAACTCTACCGCAGGCGAATAGCATGAAATGATATATACGGCCAAGAATTTCAGGGAAGAGGGTGATCTTGGATAGCTTTGTTTCCCAGAGAATTTTGTGAGCCTTCCATCTCCGTTTCCAGACGAACTCCCTTGGTCCGTTGCAATCTCAAGAGCGAAGGAGATACGACCGTGCGTTCGAGATTGGAGATCTTCTCATCGGTCCACCATCATCTTCAGAGCTCGTGTTTTTGAGGGAGTTTTTAAGTTTTACTATTGTACTTTCATTTTTAAGTTTTTAAGTTTTATATTTTTGGAGAAATAAAATCTTGATTTTCATTTCATTGATTTGTCTCAAACTTTGCTTCTAATTTCATATTTTATAAAAAGTTTGTAAAATTTTAAAGTGCCCTTATTCACCCCCCTCCCCCTCTAAGGGTGCCACAAGATCCTACAAGTTATATCAGAGGTGGGTTATTCCAATACGGTTTCACCACCGAGAATTATGGCACAGCATGACCATGCTTTCTCTGAGGGGCAAGGGAATAGTGGACCTCCATTATTCACTGGATCTGATTATAATTACTAGAAAACTAGGATGAGGTGTTTTCTTATTTCTCTTGTTATTGAAGTTTGGAATATGGTAGAGACTAATTATGCTCATCCCACTTATACAGTAGGAGATGTAGTAATGGAAAAACCAAAAGATAAATGGGATGATCAGGATAAGCTAAGGTGCAAAAATAATGCAAAAGCTATGAATGCATTATTTTGTGCATTAGATAGGACTGAATTTAATAGAACCTGTGCTTGCAATAATGCTTATGAGATTTGGAATTTACTTGAAGTAACTCATGAAGGTACCTAACAGGTGAAGGACTTGAAGCTGTTTCAACTGGAGTCGGAATTTGAAAAGTTTAGGATGAAAGTGGATGAGGACGTAGACTCAATGTACACCAGATTCACCAAGATAGTGAATGACTCAAAAGTGCTAGGTAAAATTTTTTCAAATGATGATTTGGTGAGAAAACTTCTTAGATCTCTCCCCCCTAAATTCAATCCCAAAGTGACGGCTATTTCTGAATCTCATGATCTTAAATCTCTTAATATTGAAAGCCTGATTGGGAACTTGAAATCTCATGAAGTTGAATTGAAAATTCAACAACAAGAGTATATGGAGCCAAAGAAGAAGGGGTTGGCTCTAAGATCTAAGAAAGTGGAAGGTAGTGATTCTGAGGAGGAAGAAGAAGATGAGGAAAGTCTTTTTGTTAGAAAATTTAAAAAATTTATGAGAAATCCGGAGAGAAGAAATACTTTTTAAAAATATTTTAAGAAGGAGACGTTTAGAAAGAAAAAAGGAAAGGATGACGATGAGGAGGAAGAGAGACCCCCACCGGAGTGCTATCACTGCAAGAAGTTAGGACACATCCGAAGCAAGTGTCCAAAGTACTTGAAAGAACTTAAAGAAAAGAAGCACAAAGGGAAGAAGAAGGTCCTGAAAGCTGAAACATGGGATGATACTACTTCTGAGGATGCAAGCAGTTCAAGCTCAAGTGAGGAGGAGGAGGCCAATATGTGCCTAATGGGAAAGAGTGTCATATCTGATGACGAGTGCAGTGACCAAAGCGACACTGAGGTAACTCCTCCAACTTATGATGAATTATTTTCTGAATTTTTAAAGACTTGCAAATATTTTGAAAAAAGTTTAAAAGATAATGATCTTCTTAAATCTGAAAATAAAGTTTTAATTAAAGAAAATAAAAAGTTGTCATGCTATAGATATCTACCTATTCTATGGTACTAGTGGAATTATTTCTGCATGCCTCTAAGTATGAGTAACATTTTCTATTTGATAATGTACTAACACTTACACAGGTTGATAATTAACATATACTTAAGTGTAATATTACATGGTATTGGTTTGTTTTAAAGCTTGGAATGCATAGCTAAAGTTTTCATTTATGCTTCATTCACATTGATTTTAAAAATTGATGGCCATTTAAAATCAAAACAAAAAAATAATTATTATGTTTGCATTACAAGTGAATTCAGAGTCCTATGTCAAAGTTTATGAAAAAAAATGAATTGAAAAAAAAATTTAAATAAATATGGCTAGCTCCATCAAGCTCTACTCACCCTCCTGATAAGTCTTAATGAGCATTGTGAGGTCTAGCACCTTGAAAAGAATTGTAAAGTGACTTGTGTAAACAGTCTTGGCCATTTTTTTTAAATCATTATGACATGAAATTATTTATGGAAATATATTAGTTATGAATGTTTCTTGTATTAATATATTACAAACCTTCATGTAAAATTATTTTTTAAGAAATATGTATACTTTATCACTCTTCACATGTACACATCATTATCTTTTATAAAATTTCTTCTCATGAGAATTGGACCGGAAATAGTTCTTCTCTTCTATTTCATCAATTCTACTACTTTAGATATTTTGACATGACTTTTTTCAATGTTTAAATTCCACTTTTAAATTAATTTTTTTTGCATGATACATTTTTCTTAATTACATTCCAAATTTTATTGTAATACTATTCCATGGGTATTAATGTTGATATCTCACTCCTCTTGGTTCAAATTTCTGCTACTAATCTCTAAATTCTTTAAGCTTCCGCCTCTGCAACTCACTTCAAATTCTTTCTTATATTTTCCCTTCCATACCCCCACCTTATTTTGATAATACCAAAAGGGGGAGAATTAAGTAAGAAATCAAGAATCAAGTACTCAATTTATTAGTACACTTAGGGGGAGTAATCGTTCTTAGTAATCTTTGGAAGGAAAGACTTTATATAGGGGGAGTCTAGTATCTATCTATACTTATGCACTTTTTGATTCATCATGTTTATCTGAATTGTTTCACATTTTATTGATCTCACATAATTTCTTTCTTAGTGGATTTGTTATTATCAAAAGGGGGAGATTGTTGGAGCATGCGTTCCGCACTTCTTGGTTTGAAAATAACAAATCCAGGATGTATTTGATCTTGGTATGTGTGGTATAATGTGCAGGGATAACAGGTTTACAAGTACTAAGGATGGGTTGAGGAGAATATTGAAGAAAAGGAAAATCTCGCTATCACTGGCGATAACGCTATCGCGGGCGATAGCGTAGACAGTTACTACTGCCGTCGGCCATGATTCGCATGTTGCCGCGCATGAAGTCACGTCTCAGCGCTATCGTGGAGCGATATCGCTTTCGCCACGCGATAGCCCACGATCATCACGTTCTCCACTCAGATCTTAAAAAATGCACGACGTGTGCCACGTGTCAAGCCACGGAGTTTTTCGCTATCGCAGGGCATTAACTCTACCGCAGGCGATAGCATGAAATGATATATACGGCCAAGAATTTTAGGGAAGAGGGTGATCTTGGATAGCTTTGTTTCCAAGAGAATTTTGTGAGCCTTCCATCTCTTTTTTCAGACGAACTCCCTTAGTCCATTGCAATCTCAAGAGCGAAGGAGATACGACCGTGCGTTCGAGATTAGAGATCTTCTCATCGGTCCACCATCATCTTCAGAGCTCGTGTTTTTGAGGGATTTTTTAAGTTTTACTATTGTACTTTCATTTCTAAGTTTTTAAGTTTTAAATTTTTGGAGAAATAAAATCTTGATTTTCATTTCATTGATTTGTCTCAAACTTTGCTTCTAATTTCATATTTTATAAAAAGTTTATAAAATTTTAAAGAGCCCTTATTCACCCCCCCCCCCTCTAAGGGCGCCACAAGATCCTACACAAACAAGAAGAAGGAATTGACTTAGATCAAACCTTTGCCCTTGTAGCAAGACTAGAAGCCATCAGATTATTCCTTGCATATGCTGCATACCAAAGATTCAGAGTCTATCAGACGGATGTGAAGTCGGTCTTCCTGAATGGAGACTTGAAGGAAGAGGTCTATGTTGAACCACCTCCGGGTTTTGTTATTCCTAACCATTCTATTTTTTTATAGACTTAGGAAAGCTCTATATTGGTTGAAGCAAGCACCTAGAGCATGGAATGAGACCATGTCTAGCTTCCTAATTGAGAACAAATTCTTAAGAGGGAAGATAAACGAACCCTATTTCTAAGGGAATCTATTGGGTACATTGGAAAATGTGTACTAGATTTGGAGAAGCCTCACCTAACTCAATGGTATACATCAAGGTTTATTTGATGGAATGTTAAGTTTTAGTGTGCAGGTTTAAGAAATGCAAGAAAAATTTCTAAGTACAAGTGTCGACACCCAGTACTTGTGTCGACACCTGAAGCAGGAGCTATGTCGACACCCAGGAGTTATGTCGACACTAGAAGCAAGACTTTGTCAAAACACACGGGACTTGTGTCGACACACACTCAACGCCATCTATCAACAACAGCTATACTTAGTCTGGAAAGCTTGTGTTGACACACGGGACTTGTGTCGACACACACTCAACACTATCTATAAACAACAACTATACTGAAGTCTGAAAGTCTTGTGTCGACAAACGGGACTTGTGTCGACACACACTCAACGATATCTGGATACACACTCAATTACATCTAGACATACACTCAATGCCATCTATCAGCTTCAGCTGTGTCGAGACCAGGAGAAGTTGTGTCGACACACAGGACTTGTGTCGACACATACAACAGAAGTTGTGTCGAGAAGATAAAGAATGACTGTGTCGACACATTGGAAGTTGTGTCGACATCATCAAGTATTATGTCGACACTTGGTCTATTTGTGTCGTCACATTTGAAGTATTTTGCTGACTGTTCCCTGCTGTGATAGAATTTCAATAAAGCGTCAGTTGTCACGCCAGAAGACTTGATAGCTGTCATAAGTAACAAGACTGACATATCTGTCAGTACTGTCAGAAGGCCGTTATAAACCGGATCAGCCGGTAATCGTGGATGAACTCTATATAAAGGGTTGATCCATAGCAACCAGAAAATAAGATAATACAGAACAGAATCAAGAGGAGAAATAACTGACTCAACAGAGATTGAGAACCAGTGAGGGGAAGCAAGAGGCAAACCCACAAGAAGGCAGATCCTGAAAAGTCTGCAAGTAAAATTTAGATTTGATTCTGAATTCAAGAAGGAAGCTGATTGAAGATCAACTCCAACTCCAATTGAAGATCAACCTTATTTTGTTCAAATTCAAGAAGCTTTGAAGAATCTAAGTAAGGTTGGATCTAGAGTATTCAGTTCAATCAAGAACTGATCAAGAAGTACTCACCCTTTTATCTGTTGAACTGGGTGAAGTTTTTATTTTCTTAAACAAACTTTTATTTGTAAGATCTGTTATAGATTTGAGTTGTAACCCTAAATTTATAAAGGCTGAGGTAGGGCTTAGTGTCTGTGGTGTAGGACTTGAAGAAGTCTGAGTTGTAGGCCTGGAGATAAAGGTTGAGGTAGGGTTGTTTCTTGAGGTAGGATTCTTGGGAAGAATCTGAGGTAGGACTTGAAGAAGTCTGAGTTGTAGGAAACCTATCAGGTTCTGAGTTGTAAGATCTGTGGATTTGAGCTAGTGGAAGGAAGTTTGGTCGAATCCAGTTCTCTACTGGATAGGCGAAGAGGGGAAAGTGGACGTACCCATAACTTGGGGAACCACTATAAATCTTGGTGTGCTGTGCTGTGTATTTTCTGTGATTGTTTTTGTGATATTTGTGCTGTGTTAATTGCCTTAATTATTAAAAAGGATTAGAACCTATTCACCCCCCCCCCTCTAGGTGTTTAGGCTCTTGAAATCAAATCTTTCAGAATCCAAAGGCAAGATCATCTTTGTCCTGATATATGTTGATGATATAATTTTTGGATCTACTGATGACAACCTTTGTAGACAGTTTGCCAAATTTATGCAAAGGAAGTTTGAAATGAGCAGTGTGGGTGAACATAAGTTCTTCTTGGGTTTATAAGTAAGACAGATTGATAATGAATTATCCATATATCAGTCTAAGTTTACCAGGGAATTGATTAAGAAATTTGGGATAGAGAATGCCTCCACCATGAAAACTCTCATGGGGTCAAATATGTCTTTAGACAAGGATGAGGCAGGGAAACCTGTTGATCAAACATTATATAGAGGGATAATTGGCTCTCTTATATACCTGACTACTAGTAGGCCAGACATTATGTATACTATATATATCTATGCTAGATAGTAGACAAGCCCTAAAGGATCCCATTACTCTGCTGCTAAGAGAATTTTTAGATATCTAAAGGGCACACAAGATCTTGGCCTTTGGTACCCTAAGAATAGGGATTTTGAACTAATAGTCTTTTCAGATGCAGACTTTGCATGCTACAAAAAAGACAGGAAAAGCACATCAGGCACCTGTCAGTTTCTGGGAAAAAGGCTAGTGTCATGGAGCAGTAAGAAGCAAACAAGTGTTTCTATTTCTACTATAAAGACAAAATATATAGCTGTAGGGAGATGCTGTGCACAATTGCTGTGGATTCAGCATTAACTTCAGGATTATACCATTCAGCTAAGTAAAAGCTCTTTATTTTGTGATTCTACTAGTGCAATGTCTATAGCTAGGAATACTGTCTCACATAGCGGGACTAAGAACATAGAGATTAGATATCACTTTATAAGAGAGCATGTGGAATGTGAGGATATTAGTCTTCATTTTGTTTTAACAGACAAGCAAGTGGCTAACATTTTCACCAAGCCACTAGATGAAGCAATGTTCAACACCTTTAAGTTTGAGTTGGGAATGTTGAACTTGGTATAGCTTCAGTTGCTCTTCATATTGTTTTCTTGCAGGAAATACTTCATCTTGCAGGATGGAGTAGAATGAATATCACAAAGATTGATAGAAGTTGCTCTTGGTGAAGGGGAGCAAGTCCAACATTAGTTGGTTATCTGTAATCAAAAAGGGGGAGAAAATAATCAGAGATGGCCAGCTTCTCCCTAACTATTTTACAAAAGTCAAAAAGGGGGAGAAGAAGCAGCAAAGCAGGGGGAGCGGCAGGGGGAGCTTCCAAATGGTATGCAGGTGGTCTTCCCATATAAAGGGAAAAGGTAGACCATGAAGTAAAGCAGGGGGAGTAAATGATGTTCACTATACAAGCAGAAAATGGGAGAGTGGTAACTCTTAACAATCTTGTGTTATAAGCTGGTGTATATTGTTGCTGCATATGTTAGTATATCATTGACAAAGGTTTTTCAAGTGGTGTTTTGACTTCTTCAAATAGGGGGAGATGGTTGGGTCCATTGATCCCAATGTCCCAGATTTGTAAGAAGTCAAACAAGTCAATGGTATACGTATAGTTGTATTTGATGTATGTTTAAGTTCATACATGCAGTTTGGTCTATGTCATATTGATTAGACAGGTGGTTCAAGTGGCATTGACAGGTGGACTCAAAGAAACTGACTGGAAAGGTAGGAATTTGCCTAAGTCCACAGGCGTTAAGTGAAGCAAGCTCACTCAACGCCAGATATCAAGAAAGTTGCTGGAAATATAGAAAAATGACTAAGTCCATAAGCGTTGAGTGAAGCCAATTCACTCAATGCCATATAGCTAACAGCGCTGAGAGAAGGCAAATAGTCAAAAATTTAAGTGTTGGCATAGCAGAAAAGTGGTTATAACGCCCCGAAACTCAAAAGAGCAACGGGCAGCATTTTTAGGCGTGTTTGGGCCTTGGTAAAGGTCACACGGCCTGGGACACGGGCGAGTCCCAGGGCCGTGTCAGGCGTGTGTTCGACATCTCGCCGAGCACTCAACGATTATCACTCAACAAGCATTGAGTGAGGGTACACAGCCTAGCACACGGGCTTGTCAGTGGCCGTGTCCTTCTCGGGCAGTTTGTTGGATTGTGCTGAGGGAGTTACATGGCCTGGGACATAGGCGTGTCCCAGGGCATGTCTAGCACACGGCATGTGACACGGGCGTGTCACATGGCCGTGTCGTGCTCGGGACATGTTTAGTCTTGTATCGACTGAGGCACACAGCCCGTGACACGGGCATGTCACTTGGAACACGGGCATGTTCCAATCTGTGTCACTGGCCATGTCGTGGTCGGGATTTTCCCGAATGACGGCGAATGAGTTACACGGCCTTTGACACGGGCGTGTCGCAAGTCATGTTCAGCCCAGGAAGTTTATTTTGAATACGAATCTTGGCCGTCCGTTTCCTTATTTTGGGATCCAATGGCTCAGGGTTGTCCTGGCTGGGATATACCCGAGATTAGGGTTTAGAAACCATCATTCTCTTGAGTTCTATCTCTTTCTAACTTCTAGAGTGAGGGGAGAGCAAGGAGGAAGATGGAGGGGAGATCCGGTCGCCGGAGGAGATTCGGAGCGCCAAATCGCAAACCGAGTCCAGATCTACGGAGGAGAAATCATCGCGGTGCTTTTCATCCATGTAGATTTCCATGGCGCCGAAGAGGAATGCTAGGGGAACGATTCTCTACTTGAGAATGTGAAGCTCTTCTTCTTTTTCATAGGGAAAACCCGCTCCCGCGAGTGTGCGGCGAGTTTGCGGTGTTCCTTGGGGTAGATATATAAAGTCCCCCTTGTTTGCATTTAGAGTCCGAAATCGAGAAACGGGCATAGGCATGGTGTGTGAAGCCGACCCAGATATGTTGGTCTGGATCGGTGATGTTTTACTATGCATGTTTAGCCAGAGAAGACTCCGTGCCTTTGGTTGTTTTCGGGTTTCTATGTGGTAGATTGCAGCAGGAATCCTTGGGGATTAACCCCAAGGCGCACCCGGAAAACTGGGCAGAAACGCATTTCTGCCATCTTGGCGGCCTGGGAGTCGGCTTTGAACATAACTGGGTTATGTGATTGTATGAACAAATTTGGGATCCGGCGAAGTTTGAACCGCGCACTTGTCTTAAGTTTGATAGTGCGGCGTAAGCAACGGGCTTGTGGAACCGGACCAGGGCTATGTGGTTTGGTGACAGATATCTGAAAAAGGGACTGGCCACTGGCATAGTCGTGCAAGTCTTAGGCTTAGGTCGAGAAAGACTAAATGCTCACGAGATTTGCCATCCAAGGGATGGGGATGAAACCGCAGTTTTGACCGGGTTCACCGAGTTAGTGCCCTGAGAGCACGGGGTGTGTGGTCGTGTGAGCCTGCACCTGTGATGGTGTGTTTATTCACTATATTTCTTGTTACGCTAACAAGTTCAGGGAAGGAGCTTTGCCGCCCCTAGTTTGGGGCGGAATCGTTATAATTTGGTCGGCTTTAGTTGACCGTTATTCTTATTTGCCACCATTGCGGTGAATTGTGCTTGCAGGTGTTGCGGAGCTAAGCGGCAAATAGTAAGCCAAAGCCCAAGTTGCTGAGCCGGCCCTCAAAGGCCTTGTTTGTTTCCTTGTTTAAATCATGTGTGGCCGGCATACGAGCCGAAGTTTGTAAGACACTATTTAAATTTGGTGAACTATTGTAAGGCCATAAGGCCAGTACTTTTGTGTATTTTGTAGTTCATTCATACTGGGTTGTTAGTGGACATTCATGCTTGTGGCTAGGTTCTTGCTTTCACAACTTAATAATTTCTTCTGTTAGATGCTCTGTGTAGGACGTGTGTATTGGTTGAATTGTTTTATCTAGTAACTCACCGGTCTGTCTGTGGTATATGGCGTCGGGCCCTGGACAGACCTACAGCTATATGTTATATGACAGATAGGGGTGTTACAGTGGCCAAGTCCACAGGCATTGAGTGAAGTCAACTCACTCAATGCCATATAGCCAAAAGAATTGAATCAAGCTCCCACAGTCAAAGTCCCATAGTTTCTGGCAAAGAAAAATATGCTAAGTCCAAAAGCGTTGAGTGAAGCTTGGTAACTCAACGATATGTAGTTTCTGTCAAAGCCACAGCAAATCTGTCAAAGAAATTTGACTGGGTTCAAAAGCATTGAGTGAAGCCAGTTCACTCAACGCCATACTGATTCAGTCAAAGCATTAAAATAAAGACAGAAAATTCTGTCTAAGTACAATAGCGTTAAGTGAAGTCAGCTCACTCAACGCCAAAGGAAGAAAGCGTTGAGTCATGATGCTGCTGTCAACGCCAAAGGAAGAAAGCGTTGGGTCATGTTGTTGTTGTCAATGCCAAAGAAGAAAACAGAATTTGGCTAAGGAAAAAAGCGTTGAGTGAAGCTAGTTCACTCAATGCCTAGTCAACTATTGAGGCTGAAGAAGAAAGCGTTGAGTGTAGTCAACACACTCAACACCTTCATGCAGAGCAGAATTATTCTAAGTCTAGTATCGTTGAGTGAAGCCAGTTCACTCAACGCTCTCAACGCCATAGTTGTATAAAGGGCTGAAGATAAAGCTAAGGCAAAAGCGTTGAGTGAAGCTTATACACTCAATTCTCTCAATGTCAAGGATGAAGAAAGGGTTGAAGATCAAGCTAAGGTAAAAATCATTAAGTGAAGCTTATACACTCAACGCTCTCAACGCCTAAACAAGCTGAAGAATTGACTAAGTCTAGAATCGTTGAGTGAAGCCAGTTCACTCAACGCTCTCAATGCCAAGAAGCAGATAGTTGGGCCAAGTCATATAGCGTTGAGTGATTAAGGCTCACTCAACGCTCTCAATGCCTAGAGTTGCAGAATGTGCAGAATGTTGATTAAGTCCAAAAGCGTTGAGTGAGGCTTATTCACTCAACACTCTCAATGCTAGTAGTACAGATTCGTTAAGTATTGATTATTCACTCAACGCACTCAACGCCTAGGCTATTGTCTAAAATTTTCTAAGTCTAGAATGGCTGATGTTAGCAAAGTCAACAAAAGTCAACGAATTTCAAAATCATGGAAGAGCTGCAACTCATCACTAAAGTCAATTGTCAGTCTCATTCTATAAAACTAAGGATATAATCAGCCTTTAAAGCAACGACACGTGTTAATCAACTCGCTAGATGATGGGATTATAAATAGAATATGAGATCTGGATCAAAACAAGTTTCTGAGGGATCAATTCATTACGAAAACGTTGTGTGGGACTTCATCTTCTTCCCCCGCTATTGTTGTAGAGATAAGAACATCAATTCGACGAATCTAAAGGGTCTCTGAGTTAGTTGCTTCAATCAACATCTGCAACAACAAGATCAGAGGATTTTATTAGGAAGAAGAATCAGTCTAGGTTAGCCCTAGCAGAAATTGTTTCAAGATTCAAGCCGAGCTGAATTTGAAGATCAATCTCTAGATCTGTGAAAAAGAGGTAGAGTAATCTGTGTTCAGCAAAACAGGTTAGCTGATTGAATATCTTTCTTCTCTCCCCTTCATCAGCAGAATAAGAATCATGATTCTGAGATTACTTCAAACACAAGCAGCAGATTTTTGAAGAACATCAACCTTGTTGCTTTGAAGAAGTAGGGTTGAGATTCACTCAGCTCAGGAAGCAATTGACTCAGTGATTAATTTCTTTTGAGTCAAATCAACATAATTATTCAATTTCTGTAAGATTTGTTTAAGATCTGTGTGGTAAACCTAAATTATAAAGGCTGAGTGGTTGGATCCAGTCTTGGATCAGTGTGATAAGGCTATTTTCTCAGCAAGTGTTGTAGGGCATTTATGTCTGTGGTAGATGATCAGGTGATTACTGAGTGGTTGGGTTGTGTGACTGTGTTGTAAGTCTTAGTGGAGACTGAGTGATCCTGTGGGATCGCATTGTAATCTATGAGGAGCCAAGTTATTGGAGAAGTGCCTTGTCTAACATTCTGTTAGAAAGGCGGGAGGGATAGTGGATGTACCCATACACTGGGCAACCACTATAAAATCTGGTGTGTTGTGTGTGAATTTCTTGAAAGCAAAATCAATCACACACAAAAAATCCTAACTCAGTTAAAGGCTTAAAGAACTTAAAGAGAATTAAAAAGACCATAATAACCTATTCACCCCCCCCCCCCTCTAGGAGAGTAGCTACCCTTGTATTCAAAGACTTTCAAGTGATATCAGAGGGAGGTTGCTCAAGAAAGGTTTAATAGTCTAAGTAGATCTTCAAGGGTAGCCGAAAGAATACATTGATGGGTTCTAGTGAGAACCACAAGGAACTAGGTTCTATGAAGCTTCCTCTCTACAGGAAGGAGAATTTTGGAATATAGAAAGAAAGAGTCAGATTATTCATTGAGGCATCTAATCCTAGAATTTATGTTACAAGGAGATATGCATTTGCTACAATGAATCATTTGGATGCTATAAGGAGAATGCAACATATCTCGTCTAAAAGATTTGGTTTATATAGCCTAAACACCTAGAGGGGGGTGAATAGGTTCAAATCTTTTTTTAACAACTTAAGCAATTAAAAGTGTTAAACACAGCACAACTATCACAACTCAAAGAATAACAATCACAGAAAATTCAAAGCACAGCACACAATGGTTTATAGTGGTTCCCCAATTTATGGGTACGTCCGCTCACCCCCTTCACCGATCCAGTAGAGTACTAGATTCGGCCAAACTTCCTTCCACTATCTCAGATCCTCAGATCTTACAACTTAGAACCCAACTGGTTCCTACAGCTCAGACTTCTTCAAGTCCTACAACTCAGAATCTTCCCAAGACTCCTACCTCAGGCAACAGCCCTACCTCAGCCTTAACCACCAGGCATACAACTCAGATCAACAAGATCCTAACTCAGGCACTCAGCCCTACCTCAGCCTTAACCACAAGTCCTACAACTCAGACTTCTTCAAGTCCTACCTCAGGCACTCATCCCTACCTCAACCTTTATAAATTTAGGCTACAACTCAGATCTATAAAAGATCTTATAAGAAAATTAATTTTTTAAAACAATAAAATCTTCACCCAGATAAACAGAGAATGGGGTGAAAACTTCTTGATCAGTTCTTGATTGAACTGATTACTCAAGATCCAACCTGTCTTAGCTTCTTCAAAGCTTCTTTAATCTGAACAAAGTAAGGTTGATCTTCAATTGGAGTTGGAGATGATCTTTAATCCAGCTTCCTACTTAAATTCAGAATCAGATCTGAATTCCTCTTGCAGACTGTTCAGGATCTACCTTCTTCTGTGTTTGTCTCTTGTTCCCCTTCTCTTAATGTTGTTTTTGCTTTGTGATAGCACAGATCTTTATATAGATCCAATCCAAGGTTACCGGTTGATCCGGTTCATAACGGCCTTCTGACAGCTCTGACAGATGTGACAGCTCTGTTACTTATGACAGCTGTCGGGTCTTTAGTCTTGACACCTGTCATCTCCTTGAACTTTATCACAGCAGAAAGTTGTCGAGACAATACTCCAAATGTGTCGACATAAATAGACCATGTGTCGACATAAGTCTTGATGGTGTCGACATAGATCCCATAATGTCGAAAAAGTCATTTTTCATCTTCTTGACACAGCTTCTGTTGTATGTGTCGACACAAGTCCTGTGTGTCGACACAACTGCTTCTGGTCTCAATATTGCTGGTATTCACAGATTTCTTGAGTGTGTGTCGACACAAGTCCTGTGTGTCGACAAAACTGCTTCTGGTCTCGACATAACTGTTATTGACAGATTTCTTGAGTGTGTGTCGACACAAGTCCTAGGTGTCGACACAACTGTTGCTGACAGAATTTCTTTGTGTCGACACAAGTCTTGTGTGTCGACATAATTTTGCTTCTGGTGTCGACACATTTCCCTCACAAGTGTCGACACTTGTACTTAGAACATTTTTCTGCATTTCTTTAACCTGCACATTGAAACTCAACATCCCATCAAATACACATTGATGTACATCATTGAGTTAAGTGAGGCTTCTCCAAATCTGATACACCGTTTCTAGTGTACCCAACAATCTCCCCCTATTTGGAGAAGTCATAACCCTTAGTCAATGATATACACTGTTGGGATTTGTCTCCACAATACCTAGATTTGTAGGTGGTCAGACCTTGAACTAAGATAATTAGGTGTATTATGCTGTGTTTAGTTGTATGTGTGCATCCTTAATGCCAATGTAGACATTCAGTCATAATGGGTCACTAAACACAGGCATACAATGTAATCCCTCATTGGTATCCAAAGTGTTGGCCCATTATAGCCTCTCTATTGGGATACACTTCCTAAGCATTGGAATGGTGGACTCAAGTATTGAAGGATGTTTTTCAAAGAAATTTTTCTAAGTCATCTCGAGTAGTACCCTTCATATACTCGAGTAAGTATTAATACTCGATAGATCCTTAACATACTCGTGTAGACTTAATCTTGTGTAGATAAGTTTAATAGTATATAGTCAATCACTCGAGTAGGTCATATCTTATTCGAGTAATTCCTTCTGTTCTTAAATCCAGATTTTCTCTAAGTCCACATTCGAGACTTCTCTACTCGAGTAAGTGGGTCTGTATCGAGTTTGGTTTACATACTCGTTAGGCTGTATTCACTCGAGTAAGTGATAACTTGTACTCGAGTGGTTGGTCAGTTACTCGATAAGTGCTTTGTTTATCCGAGTAGTTCTGTTCCTCCCATCTCAGAAATACTCAAGTCCACATCTCGAGTAGTTCCCTATATACCGAGTAAGTGATCTGTACTCGATTAGTTGTTTTTTAATATACTCGATAGTCATTTTCGCCTCACTCGAGTGTTCCCTAAATACTGAGTATCTTTTTCTCTCACTCGAGTATCTGCAACTCTTATACTCGAGTATTTATTCCTACTTTATCTGAAATTTTTCTAAGGTTTTCACTCGAGTTCTGTCTCATACTCGAGTAGTTCATTAATCACTCGAGTGTTGATCTCTAAATCACTCGGTAGTTTTCCCTTCTTTACCGAGTATGCCAATTTCACTCGATATATACCATTGATACTTGAGTTTATCTTCTATGACTCGAGTATGTCGGTCAAATTTTCCTGAAATTCTCTAAGTCAATATTGCTGGTCATCTCGAATTGATCTGATAGGTCCACGTTCATCAAACTCTTATGACCGTTGGAGTCTACCTATAAATAAGTCATTTCAATTTGACTAATAATTACTTCTTTCAGAGATTATTATTTTAAGAAAGAGAAAGAGAACAATCCCGTGAACCCTAATTCTTCAAGTCGCCGCCGCCGCCATTAGTTCACGGAAGAAGCTTGGATCGACGATCTCCGATCTCTATTTGCAACCCTAATTCTTCAGCGATCCAGACGCAAGTAATCACTCGATCTCGCCGCGCTTAAAGATTCAATCTACTCTCTCGTCGAACAGTTTTTCAGATTTGTGGATCTCTCTCAGCTTTCAACTTCTCTGATAAGCCAAAGTCTTAAGGAAGAAGACCTCAAGATCCAGATCTGAACTTATTGTTTGCATTTTTTTTAAACAAATTATTGTGTAGGAGCTTTTTCTCCGGCTTGTAGGAAGTTTTATCTTCCGAGTGTAGATCCTTTTCGAGTTTTTATAGATTGTTCCGAGGTTAGGATACCGAGATAGTGGAGTAGCCAAGTCTAGTGGTTTACTAGATGTGAGGAAAGTGGACGTACCCAAGGTTGGGGAACCACTATAAATCTTTTGTCGTCTGTGATTTGGTATTGTGCTGTGCTGGTTCCTTATTTTTTATTCCGCAAATGCGCACATCTCACCTTTCACCCCCCTCTAGGTGATTTAGGTAGACACTTCCTCTCTCATACACCACTTATAATAAAACAAAGATTAAGATGTATAAAATCTTTCCAGGCAGGGTAACTTATAAACACAAATAACATGTAATATCATCACAGAATATGATACAATTCATTAATCAGGAATGGTGTTTAATTTACAAGATTGTTTAGAACAAAATTTACATAGTTCTAAGTCTAGCCATTTCCCTAAGTTGATCAGGCTCCTTGAAACTATTCCTTTGCCAAATTGAATCTTAGCTTGCACCTTGAGTTCTGTGTCATCAGCTGGCTTCTTCCCTTTCAGATCTTTCTGAGCTCTTTTGCTTAATCTTCTGCCTTTCAAAGTAATGATAAGGCTTTGGGAAGTCTTGCTAGGCTCCAAAGTAGCAGGTAATCTCAGCTTTCTTCTGAACTGATGTATGGCATCTTGCCTTTTCTGATATTTACCCCACTCTTGTTCAGAATCCATTTGCCTCTATCATACATATTATCTTTCACAGCTTCCAAGCAGTAAGAATGATATTTCTGGAGGTTGGACTCCATTTGTTCAAAATCTGCCTTTAATTCAGCCTGCTCTCTGAATCTTTTCTTAGAAAGTATAATCTCTTTCTGAGCATCCCTAGCTCTTTGTGCTTCTTGCTCTTTTTGTGAAGCAGCTTCAGACATTTCAACCTTTTCAATAATAACATCATGTGCCTCTTATGGAGGGCTATACATTTGATGTACAGCCTATTGTACTGCTTCAAAATCAGATAGAGGATAGATGACTTGAGCAACTTCTTGCTGAACCCCTTCAATGTAAGCAGGTTGAATACCAGATTCAGCAGTATTATCATCATCACAAAGGGGTGGATATCCAAGAGTAGCTCTAATGGTAATGGATACCCATTTGGCATGATCTGAGCTTGCTTTGACTAACATTCTCTCCCCCTTTATGACTTCTCTGTCCACATGATCTCTTAGATCATCCTTATGAAACCTTACTTGATCAGCCAGATGATATATTCCCTCTGTGTAGTAGAGTCTGAACTTTTACAATTGATTAGAAATAGCCTTTTGAGATGCCAGAATTGCTATTTGTACAGCAGCTAGATCTTCTTTGATCTGGTTAGATACTGCAGTTTTCACATCAGTAGCAATATCTCCCATTTTTATAAGAATAGCATTATGTGAGTTTGTGAGATTTTCATTCATTCTGAATTGATTTTCTAGAATATATCCTTATTTATCTGCAATGTCAGCTATTTGAGTTTTCATGTCCTATTGTTGTGTGGCCAAGTATACTACAGCATTACCTCCCTTATGAAAGCAATCTGTCATCTCCTTCTTATGCAAATTTACTTCAAATCTGATAGACTTGATATCTTGGGCCAGCTGGAACTGCATTTCTTTGTGTGACTCATCCACATATTTCTCCAGAGCAAGTCTTTGCTCATCCATTTTCACTTGCAGTTTCACCAAAAGTGGACTGAAGTCTATTCCTGGAGCAGATGTTTGTGGGACAGTCTGCAAGGTTTCTTATAGCATGTGCTCCTCTTCTTGAGTGCCACCAGCTTCCTTTTCTTGGCCTTGGTGGCTTCTTCATCTTCAGAAGAATTTGACGAACTTTCTATAGCCACAGTTTCCTTAGGACTTAAGGCATTTAGTGGCATTTCCCCCTCAGTCCTTGGCAGCTCCCCCTCAAGTTGAGCTCCTTGTAAATCAGGAAATAACTCCTCTAGAGTTACCTCCTGCTTCATCTGAACAGGAGGGATAATGTTCTCTTTTTTAACAAATGGTTCTCCCTGGACATCAAGATCCTTTTCTAGGGTTTTCTCTAAATTGGAGGAGTGGAGTTGCTCAGCTTGATCTTGGTCTAACACATGCACATCCTGTGCTCCATTCTCAGTAATAACAGTTACAGCATAGTTGATTTCTGATACTATTTCCATTACAATATCAGTTGCATTCTCACTCTCCAGTGTAACTTCTGTTATACCTCACCCTTGGGCAGGCAGTTGTGATTGTTCAGGTTCTTGAACAATTGTAATCTCTGTGTTGTCTCCCCTAGAGTGGAGACCATCTGGTTCTTTGGTATTTTAATGCTCTCCCCTTGGGTTTGAGCTTCTTTATCTAGTTGTGGTGTAGGTGATTTTCTTGGTTGTTCTTCATTTTAGCTGAAGACAACCTGCTCTTTAGAATCACTGGAAGATTCTTCTTCCTGGGTGGTAGGTTTCTTTTTCTTATCCTTCTTCATATGTTTCTGTGGGGTAGAAATATCTTTTGTCAAAACTCTATCCCATCTGGATAGTATTCTCAAATCCATTCTCCTCATTTAATTAATCTTGGTTCCTGGAATTTGATTCATCACTTCTGGGATGGTGGAAGCCAGATACAAGCTTAGTATCTTATATACCCAGATTTGGCTTCTTGGAACTTTCTGTGATCTTGTCAAATATTACAGCTGACCAGTTTGTTTTCACCTTGAATATACCTCTGGTTATGAGGTTGAACATGTAGGCAGAGATCCTATCATTTCCTCTTATTTTGTAGAGAATAACCATGCCTATTATCTTGGATAGGAACTTACCCTGGGAATTCATCCACTTCCTGGTCATTGAAGATCCAATATTGATATTGGGATCCAATCCACACCATTGGAGTGCATCCTTTGTCATGAATGATGGGATATCATCATCTTCTTTAATTTTGGGAAGTTGAAGTGACTTTCTTATAGTCTTCGGTGAGAGTTTCACTGTGGTACCATTAACAGAGGACTTTGTCTTCTTTCCTTGAGAATCCATTGTTGCGGAAGAGTAAAATTCAAGAACCTCCTTCTTCTAGATCCTTGTAGGTTCTGAGACCAAGTATTCCAATCCATTTTCAATGATTAGGGTAATCATGCCCTTAATTTCTGGCGAGGCAGTCTCGAATGCCTTGCGTACCAGTTCATATCCCTTATTGGTCATGTCTTCCTATTGTGGCGCCATTGGTGAAAGAGAGAGAAGAGAGTCGACGGGAGATTTTCTTATCGACACAAAGTCTAGAGTCGAGAGTTCTGAAAGCACAGTCGGCCAGATTTTGTCTTCTCCTATTTATAGTATACTTGTAAAAGGAAGGTCAAAAGATGCGCCTAACTAGGGATTTTACTTAGTCGACAAAATTTTACATATGTCAACATAGACGACCTAGGTCTCGGCAGTACTTTGTAGGTGTCGACATGTTTATGTGTAGACATACTTTTGCCTGTGTCGACATAGACTACTTAAGTCTTGACAGAGTATTGAGGGTGTTGATATGTCTATGTGTTGATAATGATTTTTTTGGGTCGACACAAAAATCTACTAGTACATGGTCGCGACAGAGTGATGTCGACACAATTTGCTGATAGTGTCGATACAATTGGCGTGTGTCGAAACAAACTTTCTAACTTAGCCAAATTTCTTGAAAAATTTTGTGTTGACCTACCATCTCATTCTAGGTTCAACATACCTAATTCAATTTTAAAATAATTGAATTTACTTTCATCTAGAGGTTTTGTAAATATATCAGCAATTTGATTGTTAGTGTTGACAAATTCTAGACATATGTCTTCCTTTTCAATATGTTCTCTGATGAAGTGAAACTTGATTTCTATATGCTTAGTTCTGCTATGTGAAACAGGATTTCTAGCAATAGATATAGCACTAGTAGAATCACAATATAATGGAATTCTACTTACCTTGATGTCATAGTCTTCAAGTTGATGTTGTATCAACAACAACTGAGCACAACAACTGCCTGCAGCTATATACTCTAATTCAGCAGTGGAAATAGCTACACTTGTTTGCTTTTTGTTGCTCCATGACACCAACCTTCCACCAAGGAACTGACATGTTCATGTGGTGCTTTTCCTATCTTCTTTACAGCCTACAAAGTCTGCATCTGAGAAACCTGTCAGCAAGAAATCTCTATTCTTAGGGTACCAAAGACCTAAATTAGGTGTGCCCTTAAGATATCTTAAGATTCTCTGTTAACAGCAGAATAATGAGATTCCTTTAGGCAAGCTTGGTACCTAGCACAGACACATTTGGCATACATGATGTCAGGTCTACTAGCAGTCAAGTAAAGTAGGGAGCCAATTATCCCTCTATACAAAGACTCATCAACAGGTTTTCCTGCCTCATCTTTGTCTATAGGCATACTTGTCCCTATTGGAGTTTTCATGGTGGAGGCTGACTCCATGCCATATTTCTTAATTAACTCCTTGGTGAACTTAGACTGAGAAATGGGCAATCCATCATCAGTCTGTCTAACTTGGAGTCCCAAGAAGAATTTCAGCTCACCCATGCTGCTCATCTAAAACCTCCCTTGCATAAGTTTGGCAAACTTACTACAAAGGTTGTTTTTAGTAGAACCAAAGATAATGTCATCAACATATATCTGGACTAGGATGATCTTACCTTTTGATTCCCTAAAGAATAGAGTCTTGTCAATTTTCCCTCTTGAGAATTTATTCTCAATAAGGAAAGCAGACAGTGTTTCATACCAAGCCCTAGGGGCTTGTTTCAATCCATATAGAGCTTTCTTAAGCCTATATACATAGTTGGGATAAAGAGAATCTACAAAACCTGAAGGTTGTTCAACATAAACTTCCTCTTTTAAGTCACCATTCAAAAATGCTGACTTTACATCCATTTGAAATACTTTGAACCCTTGATAAGCTGCATAAGCTAGGAACAGTCTTATTGCTTCCAACCTTGCCACTGGGGCAAATGTCTGATCAAAGTATATCCCTTCCTCCTTTCTGTAGCCCTTTGCTACCAGTCTGGCTTTGTTCTTGAATATAGTGTCATTTTCATCTAACTTGTTCATGTAGATCCACTTAGTTCCTATGACATTGTGGTTCTTTGGTTTAGGATCCAACTCCCATACTTTACATCTTCTGAATTGATTCAACTCTTCCTGCATGACATCAATCTGATTTGTGTGTTGTATAGCCTCTTCAAACTTCTTAGGTTCCATCTGGGACAGGAAGCTTGAATATAGAACTGTGTTCATGCTCTTGCTTCTGGTCAAAACTCCATGTCTTGCATCACCAATGATTTGGTGTGCTGGATGATCCTTCAAATGTCTTCTTGCTGGAGGAAATCTATCCACCTTTTGGTCTTCTTCATTGTCTTCTTCTAGATGTACTCCATTGTCTTCATCTCCATCCAGTGAGACTTGTACTTCCCCTGGACAACATCCATCATTTTCTTCATCCTGTCTTGCAGGTTGGTATTCACTAATTGTTAGCTTATCCATCTTTTCCTTCAAACCTGTAGGACTAACAGAAGTTCTAGATAGCTCACAGTTAATTAGCTTAGACTCATCAAAGACTACATGGACAAATTCTTCTACAACTTGTGTAGTCAAGTTGTAGATCCTGTAAGCTCTACTGTTATTATTGTTGTATCCAACAAATATCTCTTTTAGGGATTTGGAAGCAAACTTAGTTTGATAGTGCTTGCCATTATTTAGAACATAACAGTTGCTACCAAAGATTCTAAGGTAGGATATGTTTGGTTTTCTGCCTTTCATAATCTCATAGGGTGTCTTCTTGTGTCTTTTATTGATGGATGCTCTATTGAGAACATGACATGCAGTATTTACTGCCTCAGCCCAGAAATATTCTGGGAGAGAAGTGTCACTTAGTAGTGTTCTACTTGCCTCAATAAGAGTCTTATTATTTCTTTCAGCAATCTCATTTTGCTGGGGAGTTCTAGGTGAGGAGAACTCCTAATGAATCCCAAGTTCTTTACAGAACTTTGTCATGGATTCAGACTGAAATTCAGTCCCATGGTCACTTCTGATTTTGACCACTGAATTGTCAAGCTCATTCTGAATTTTCCTAACAAAACTCTGGAAGACAGTTGGGGTTTCATATTTCTGCCTCAAGAAAAAAACCCATGTAAATCTAGAATAGTCATCAATAATTACAAATGTGTAAGCTTTCCTACCTAGACTATGAACTGGCATAGGACCAAATAAATCCATATGCAGGAGGTAAAGACATCCCACAGAGTCTTTGGTATCATGTCCATGGAAAGAGGTCCTGGTCGATTTGCCCTTTTGGCAAGCTGAACATACACCCTCTTTAATGCACTTGACCTGAGGACCATTCCTCACTAACTCCATACTAAATAGTTGGTCTATTGACTTGTAGTTCAGGTGAGCTAGCCTCTTGTGTCATTGGACACAATGAAATGCTTTCTCATCTACAACTAGACAAATAGGAGAGATCTTATTCTCACAGTCAAAGTTAAGACAGTAGACATTTCCTTTCCTAGTGTCTGTTAGAATGATCTTTTGATCACTTGACCTTCTTATTTGACACACACTCTTGAGGAAAGAAGTGTCATAACCAAGATCACTTAGTTGGTTTATGCTAATTAGGTTGTGTTTTAGACCTTTCACATAAGCCACTTGGGTGATAGTAATAGAGTTATTGGAAATGTTATCAAACCCTTTGATGACTCCCTTTTCAGATCCACCAAAGATCACTTTGGGTCCATTTTCTATGGGAGAGTAATCCTTCAGCATCCTTCTTGTTCTAGTCATGTTCCTGGAACATCCACTGTCTAAGTACCATATAGGGGTATGGCCACTAGGACTCACCTGCATCAAATAAAATTACATATCCTTAGAACCCCAATTGTTATTGGGTCCTAGGTCCAGGTCAGCTTGATATTTGACATGCTTACCTGCAACCTTTCTGACAGGTAAGCTGGCCTTTTTCAGAATACTAGCATTATACTAACAATCAATGGCATAGTGGCCCACCTTGCCATAACACCAGCACTCAAATCTGTTGTACCTTCTCTTAAGTCCAGGCTTAACAATATTTCTGTCAGCAGCCCTTTTAAGTGCAGGTGCTGGTGCAGCAAACACTAAGGATTTTTTAATAACCTGATGTGTTTGCTCATGGGCAGCACTGTTAGCATTTGCTCCCTTGCCATTCAGATTATCATACTTACAGTGACCATGAGTGATGTCATGATCATACATGTTAGTAGGTTGCATCACTTTTCTGAAAGAAATAGGGGGTTTGAAGGCTAGTGGCTGAACTGGGGCTTTGCCTTTTCTTTTGGAATTAGCTTCCCTAGTTCTTTTCTTGAATCCTAATCCTGTCTTACTTTCCTGGGAGATAAAGTTGTCTATTAAGGATAAGACTAACTTTGGCTTTGAGAATTTAGCCACAAGATCCTTCTCTCTTTGAAGTCTGACTTCCGGACTCTTGATGTGATCATTTTTGAAGGTAATTGTACCCATCTGAATAGCAGTTATGTTTTTCAGTTTGGCAACTTCATTCAGCTTCAAATCCAACACTTTTGTTGAATCTGATGCAGCCAATTTAAGAGATGCAATTTCCTCAGCCTGCTTTTTGACAAGGATTCTGCTTCTCTTAAGAGCTTGAAACAGACCACCATACTTATCAATTAGTTGATGGACATCCCCTTCAGATTCAGAACCATCCTCATCTCTTGATGCTGATGCTTCTGGTTCTGATCTAGTATAATAATCAGAGACTGATGGTGGATTGTATACCTTACTGGGACTAGGCTGATCCTGGCACTGATCTTCCTCAATCAAATCCATCAGCCCTCTACAATAATAATCTTCACTCCCATTTATAGAATCCAGCATTTGCAGGAATTCAGTTTCAACAAAATCCTCTTCTGTAGTGAACAATCCAATATAGGCTTCTGCTTCATCCTCTTCTCCAGATTCTGATGATGAAGAGTCAGTCCAACTCTTCTGCTTCTGAGCAATAATGGATCTCTCCTTGTTGCCCTTATTTTGATGCTTATTCTTGTCCTTAGATTCCTTTCTTTTATCAGGACAATCAGCTATGACATGTCTTGGCCTATTGCAACAATAGCAAACAATTTAAGAAGAAGTTTGTTTACTAGGATTAGAATCATACATGTCATCCTTAGAATTTTTCTTCTTCTTGTAATAGTCATCCTTGGAGAGAGATGAAGATGGCTTTGTTCTCTATTCCTTCTTCTTCATGAACCTTTGAAACTGCCTTGTAAAGGCAGCAAAGTCTTCATCAGAGTTGTGGCTGTCTAAAGTGTTGATGTCAGGATTTTCTGATTCAACCTCAGCAATTCTCCTGGGTGGAGAAGGAGACTTTATCCTACCCTTTCTTGTGAATTCAGCCTTGAAGGCTACCGACTTTTCTTTGTATTCAGACCTATTGCTTCTCCTCGTCCTTTTTGGCAGTGAGCTATATCTCATAAGATAACAATTTTCCAAACAAGGTTGGTGGAGGTGTATCAGCAAGCTTGGCCACTTCTCTGATGGCACATATTTTTGTATCCCAGTTCTTGGTTAGTGACCTGAGAAACTTGGCATTCAGTTCATATGTGCTAAAGACTCTTCCATAGGTCATTAGCTCATTAACAATTCTAAAGAATTTCTTATAGCATTCAGCTATGCTATCTATCTTGGCTTGTCTAAAGCTCTCATATTCATGATTTAGCATGGACTTTCTATCCTCTCTTACTTCTTCAGTTCTCTCCATGTAGACAATTAAAGTGTCTCATATCTCCTTGGAGGTTTTGTAATGTACTAGATTCTGGAATGTAGAATCATCTATGGCACTCACAATTATGTTTTGTGATCTCTTGTCTAAGGTTGCTAGGATGATCTCTTCCTTAATCATTTCAGTATAGCTCTTTGGAGTTTTGAGATTTGCATCAAGAACTAATATGTTCATAGGAATGAAAGGTCATTCTAGAACTGTGACGTAGATTCTTGGATCAAATGCTTCCATGAACAATCTGACCCTCTCTTTCCATATGCCAAAGTTTTCTTTCCTACAGATAGGAAGTTTCATGGATCTAAGTTCCTTTTGATTTTCACTTGAATCCATTCTGGCTAACAGTTAATTGTCTTGGAGATCTACACAGACTGTTAGGTCTATATTTGAGTGAATCTCCCTCTGATACCACTTGAAAGATTTGGTTTATAGAGACTAAACACCTAGAGGGAGGTGAATAGGTTCAAATCCTTTTTTATTACCTAAGCAATTAAAAGTGTTAAACACAGCACAACTATCACAGCACAAAGAATAACAATCACAGAAAATTCACAGCACAACACATAATGGTTTATAGTGGTTCCTCAATTTATGGGTAAGTCCACTCTCCCCCTTCACCTATCCAACATAGTACTGGATTCAGCCAAACTTCCTTCCACTATCTCAGATCCTTAGATCTTATAACTCAGAACCCAACTGGTTCCTACAGCTCAGACTTCTTCAAGTCTTATAACTCAAAATCTTCCCAAGACTCCTACCTCAGGCAACAGCCCTACCTCAGCCTTAACCACCAGGCATATAACTCAGATCAACAAGATCCTACCTCAGGCACTCAGCCCTACCTCATCCTTAACCACCAGTCCTACAACACAGACTTCTTCAAGTCCTACCTCAGGCACTAAGCCCTACCTCAGGCTTTATAAATTTAGGCTTACAACTCAGATCTATAAAAGATCTTACAAGGAAATTAATTGTTTAAAATAATAAAATTTTCACCCAGATAAACAGAGAATGGGGTGAAAGCTTCTTGATCAGTTCTTGATTGAACTGATTACTCAAGATCCAACCTGTCTTAGCTTCTTCAAAGCTTCTTTAATCTGAACAAAGTAAGGTTGATCTTCAATTGGAGTTGGAGATGATCTTTAATCCAGCTTCCTACTTGAATTAAGAATCAGATCTGAATTCCTCTTGCAGACTGTTCAGGATCTTCCTTCTTCTGTGTTTGTCTCTTGTTCTCCTTCTCTTAATATTGTTTTTTCTTTGTGATAACACAAGTCTTTATATAAATCCAATCCAAGGTTACCGGTTGATCCGGTTCATAACGGCCTTTTGACAGCTCTGACAGATGTGACAGTTCTGTTACTTATGACAGCTATCGGGTCTTTAGTCTTGACCCCTGTCATCTTCTTGAACTTTATAACAGCAGAAATTTGTCGAGACAATACTCCAAATGTGTCGACACAAATAGACCATGTGTCGACACAAGTCTTGATGGTGTCGACACAACTCCCATAATTTCGACAGTCATTTTTCATCTTCTTGACACAGCTTCTGTTGGATGTGTCGACATAAGTCCTGTGTGTCGACACAACTGCTTCTAGTCTCGATATTACTGGTATTGACAGATTTCTTGAGTGTGTGTCGACACAAGTCATGTGTGTCGACACAACTACTTCTGGTCTCGACATAGTTATTATTGACAGATTTCTTGAGTGTGTGTCGACACAAGTCCTAGGTGTCGACACAACTGTTACTGACAGAATTTCTGTGTGTCGACACAAGTCCTGTGTGTCGACACAATTTTGCTTCTGGTGTTGACACATTTCCCTCACAAGTGTTGACACTTGTACTTAGAAAATTTTCCTGCATTTCTTTAACCTGCACATTGAAACTCAACATCCAATCAAATACACATTGTTGTATATCATTGAGTTAAGTGAGGCTTCTCCAAATCTTGCACACAGTTTCCAGTGCACATCGTCAATTGAAGATAGTGAGTCTGAAGTGGAAGACGAGATGAATAACTTAAGTTTGGGCAGCGCGAGCGAAGAATAAAGAAGCAAAATGTATTTTATTTATCACTTTATTTCATTTTGAAATTTGAATATAATTTTATTTTAATTTAAATGTAATTTTCATTTTATTTCATTTTAAATGTAATATTATTTAATTTTTGTAAAAATGTAAAATGTAATATTATTTAATTTTTTAAAAAAAACAAATTTTATTTCATTTTGAATTTTATTTTCCATTTTGTAATTGCAAGTTTTAAATTTATTAACCATAAAATTAAAAACTATAAAAAATTAACTATATTTAATATTTAAATTAAATATAATTAAAAAAATCATTTTAAAATAAAAAAAATTCAGTCCGGGACCGGTTGGGACTGGTTTGAGCGGGACCGGTCGGCCAAAAGACCTGTCTTTTAAAAGATCGGTCCGGAACCGGACCGACGGTCTGTTTGCGCAGGACTGGAGACTGATATGATTTGAGTTAAACGATCCTACAACTTAATTCGTCAATGCACTCTGTAGAATTTTTCGATAATATAAATTTGTGGATGCTTATTCCAAAATTAATTTACAATTATTTCTCGTCATTTCCATCACCTAATTAAATTTAAAATTTCAATTTCTACTACTAAATTTTAATATGCAGTTGACAAAGAAAATTACTAATTGAAATCTGCTTGCATAATATTTTGTCATAAAATTTAGGGCATGTATATTGGCAATCCGGCTTTGGATATTTGCAGTTCATTGGCTATTGGCAACCTATGAAATCGATAATGGCAATCAATTAGCTATTGACAACCCAATATGTATATTTATATAATCAGAAAAGTGTAAAAATGCGGAACCCAGAATTAGCTAAATACGGATTCCACGCGTCTTTTGAAAATATGTCTACTATATGATATTTTTTGGAAAAGTGTTCAACATGAAAGTTGTAGATCTCTACAAGAACTACAACTTTCATGTTGAACACTTTTTCTAAAAAATGTCATATAATAGACCTATTTTCAAAAGGCGTTGCACCGGGAGGAACTATTGCGAATCACATAGTTCCGCCTCGGCTCCGTGCCTTTTGAAAATAAGCCAACTATATGATATTTTTAGAAAAAGTGTTCATCATTAAAGTTGTAGATCTCGATAAGAAATACAATTTTCATGTTGAACATTTTTTCAAAAAATATCATATAGTAAACCTATTTTTCTAAAAAATATCATATTATGTGTGTTTTTTATTGTTTTGTCGGGCTGTCAATATCCAAAATTGGACTGTCAGCATAAAGTAGGCATGCAAATTAGGCCTGCAGGGCCCAGGTCGGGCACAGACCCACTAGGCCCGGGCTTTTTTATGGCGGGCCCAGGTCGGGCCCTATGCTAACCGGGCTCAGGCCAGGCTCGGGCATCCACTAAAACTAGAGGTCTCTTAAGGCCCGAAAACTGGGCTTTGACCGGGCTCGGACTGGGCTCATAATTAAGATTAGGATTAATAAATTTAGAAAAATTGGATCTTTGCCTGAGAATTTTTTAAGTAGAAGTTGTGTAACTAAGATTAGGATTACTCAGGTGTAGTAATTTTTGAAGTAGAAGAGCTGTTGTTGTTTTTTAAGTAGGATTGTAACTAAGATTGGATTTTATTAAGTTGTGTAACTAAGATTAGAATTTTGTAAGTAGAAGTTGTGTAACTAAGATTAGGATTTTTTACAACTTCTAGGCTGGTTGCGAAAAAATAAGATTGGATTTTATTAATTCAAAATGAATTTACAAAAACTATATAAAATTGTAAAACGAAAATTTCAATATACGAAGATAATCGTCCCAAATATTCTAAATTACATGAAATTCAAAAAAAAATTACAAATTGAAGCGTGTCCAAATGAAATCTAATCTTCGTCGACGATATTCAACGCGCTCATGTCTTCTTCGAACTCTGAGGCGCTCGTCTCAACTTGTGAAATATGTTGCGTTCGTTTCATAGCATCCGGATAGTCCTTGTAGCAAATGCAAATTTGTAGCGATTCGTCGGTTAAACGAGATCTTTGCTCGATCAATATCCTGTCACTCAAAAAAAATGCAGATTCCGAAACTACAGTGCTCGCTTGGATTGTTAGTATATCACGAGCCATAATCGACATAATATGATAACTTTGAGTTTTAGATTTCCACCATTGTAAAATATTAAAATTATATTTTTCAGTTGTGCTCATAAAATCACGAAATGTTGTTGATATATATAATCCTAATTCATTTAAGGAACTGGTCGCTCGAGCTTTCTTTCGTGATATAATATTATTAAGCATATTTTTATAATTATCGGATGAAGGAGCTTGAGTAACTTCTTGGCGAGGTCTTGAGCCATATAATTCATCGTAATAATTATAACATTACGTAAAAATATTATTAAAATGTGTTAGAGATAAATGTGTATTTGTATCGTCAGTTGAATCTACATATAAATAACAGTTAATACATTCAATTAAATTATCTACTCCTCCTACATTAATTGTTGGATTTAATGCGGCTGCAACTGTAAACATTGAAGGCATTTCATGATAATATTTTAGAAATTTTGTTTCCATTACTTCAATTATCGGACGCCAAGCAAAAAAATTTTTGTACATATGAAAAGTTTGTGTAATCATTACAAAATGTTCGATAACAGCACAACTAGTAGGGTAATAAATGCAAGATAATGCTACAGTTGCTCTATAAAAACATTCCAGTAAATTTAAATACAACTCAATAATTTCCCAATCTTTGTCACCCAAGTCATGAATTGTAATACTCGAATAAAATTCCATAACCAATGTTTTTTATCGAACGGCTCTTTTTAACATTTTATACGTTTAATTCCAACGGACGGGCATATCAAATTCGGGTTTTAAATATTTTTGACCTTGTGAATGAACAAATTTTTTAAAATCTTGTTTTATTTTATTAGAACTATAAATAAATTTATTCATCACTCTAATTTTATCAACATATTGCTTCATAAAAGTTAACTATCTTGCACAACTAAATTAAATATGTGACAAACACAGCAGGTATGAAAAAAAGCGTCATTTAGAAAAGGTTTTAAATCTCTTTTTAATAATTCGACCGTCGCGGTATTATTTGACGCATTATCAAAAGAAATACTAATTATTTTATCTTTTATTTTAAATTCGCGAACGCATTTCATTATAATTTGATAAATTGCATTTCCAGTATGTTGTGATTCAATTTTTTCAAAAAATATTATACGCTTTGATAACTCCCACGAAGTAAGATCAATCCAATGACAAGTTATGTAAATATACGCTAGTCCTACATGTTGTCCGGACGACCAAATATCGCTCGTTAAGCTAACTCTTCCTTCAAAATTATTAAAATATTTTATTAAATCTTTGTTCATTTTAATATAAGCCTTGTATGCATCGGCTCTAAGAGTCGTTCTACTTACTTGATGATATTTTGGTTGAAGCTCGCTACGCATGTACAATGTTTCATCCTCGTTGTCGTAATGGTTGAAGGGTAATCCGCGTATAATTACATTCTTCATTTGTGCCTCTCGTTGTCTCGTTTGATCGTAGGTCCAAATTTGCCCAGCCGAAGATAATTGCGTCTGACTTGATTCTGACACTTTTTTGTCCAAACAAGATTTCAAATGACGCATCAGTGTTGTATTACTTTTTGTTGTGAGTAATTTTGCGCAATGCCGACATTTGGCTTTCAACTCTTCATTAACACGAACTTTGTTGAAGTGCTCCCATACTTGTGCATGATGCTTGTGCTCCACAATTTCGATCTCTGTATTTATGTCATGAGAAGCGATTGTCTCATTGTGAGAGTCCATCGACACGAGCAGATATAAGACTAGAGAGCAAATACTTTAGAAATAGGAGAGAGTATAAAACAAAGGAGAAAAACCCTCTCACTCTTATAGTCTTATATAGAGTATAAGAGTGAAGATAAAATAAAAGTGTCATAATGTTTAAACGGTCATAATGTTTAATGTTTAAAAACGGTCATAATGTTTAAAAAAATAAAAGTTTTTTATCGTTTTAAACTTTTAATTTAACACATGGTGTCAGACTGTCAGCTAGGCAGAGAAAAAATACTACATATTCCATCACATCACCCCCAAAGCCATGGCAACTAGGCAGTGGGCACCATGTGATTGTGAGAAAAAAAGTTGTGTCAGCTAGGCAGCTAGGCTGCACCGCAGTCCTTGAGGACCTTGAGACTTGAGTCCTTGATAATTTACCCGATTAATATAATAATATATATGGTGGCATGCCAGACATGGTGCATTTGTGCGGCACCAGCATGATTTATAAATTATATTATTATAATATATAATGGGATCCCGAGAAACACATCATCGAGCGCCTCAAGAAAGCGTTCCCAGCAGGCTTGCAGCACATGGCTTTGGGTCGGGCCTTGCCCATGCCAGGCTTCAGGCTTCCCAGTGCCTGACCCAGTGTCTGGGCCTTGCCCGGGCCAGGAATGGGCGGATCTAGAGGGGGCCCGAGGGACACTAGCCCCCCCCCCATTATTTTTTGCAATTCTCTAGAAGGACCGTTAGCCCCGTCGATTTCCTCCCGATCGACTACTCGACAACTCCCTATCGCGGATGGCCCGCTGCACTTCGCGCTCTGATTTTGCCCTAGCCTGATCGCTACTGCTCGCCTGCTCTGCACTCCGCTTCTCCCGATCGCTGCTGCTCGGCCGTTCCCGATCACGGCTGCTCCCGATTCCACCTCCTCAGGTTCGATTTCTTCTTCTTCTTCAAAATCCCTGTCAAAATCTCGATCG
Organism: Platanthera zijinensis; assembly: GCA_039513925.1. Lineage (NCBI taxonomy): Eukaryota > Viridiplantae > Streptophyta > Magnoliopsida > Asparagales > Orchidaceae > Platanthera > Platanthera zijinensis. The sequence continues at coordinate 74,351,940 of CM077097.1, forward strand.
ATGCTGCTCCCGAGTCTTCTTCTTCTTCCCGAGTCTTCTTCTTCGTCTTCCCGAGTCTTCTTCTTCTTCGTCTTCCCAAGTCTTCTATTTCTTCGTCTTCCCGAGTCTTCTTCTTCCCGAGTCTTCATATTCCCGAGTCTTCTTCTTCCCGAGTCTTCTTCTTCTCGGGTCTTCTTCTTCTTCCAGGGTCTTCTTCTTCTTCCTAAGTCTTCTTCTTCATCCTGAGTCTTCTTCTTCTTCCCGAGTCTTCTTCTTCTTCCCGAGACTCTTCTTCTTCTTCCCGAGTCTTCTTCTTCTTCCCGGGTCTTCTTCTTCTTCCCGAGTCTTCTTCTTCTTCCCGAGTCTTCTTCTTCTTCCCGAGTCTTCTTCTTCTTCTTCCCGGGTCTTCTTCTTCCCGAGTCTTCTTCTTCCCGAGTCTTCTTCTTCCCGAGTCTTCTTCTTCCCGAGTCTTCTTCTTCTTCCCGAGTCTTCTTCCTCCCGAGTCTTCTTCTTCTTCCCGAGTCTTCTTCTTCTTCCTGAGTCTTCTTCTTCCCGAGACTTCTTTTTCCCAAGTCTTCTTCTTCCCGAGTCTTCTTCTTCTTCCCGAGTCTTCTTCTTCTTCTCGAGTCTTCTTCTTCTTCCCGAGTCTTCTTCTTCTTCCCGAGTCTTCTTCTTATTCTTCCTGAGTCTTCTTCTTCTTCTTCCCGAGTCTTCTTCTTCTTCCCGAGCTTCCTTCTTCTTCTTCCCACGTCTTCTTCTTCTTCCCGAGTCTTCTTCTTCTTACCGAGTTTTCTTCTTCTTCTTCCCGATTCTTCTTCTTCTTCCCGAGTCTTCTTCTTCTTCCCGAGTATTCTTCTTCTTCCCGAGTCCTCTTATTCATCCTGAGTCTTCTTCTTCTTCTTCTCGAGACTTCTTCTTCTTCCCGAGTCTTCTTTTGCTTCTTCTTCTGAGTCTTCTTCTTCTTCCCAAGTCTTCTTCATCTTCCCGAGTCTTCTTCTTCTTCTTCCCGAGTCTTCTTCTTCTTCCCGAGTCTTCTTCTTCTTCCCGAGTCTTCTTCTTCCCGAGTCTTCTTCTTCTTCTTCTCGAGTCTTCTTCTTCTTCTTCCCGAGTCTTCTTCTTCTTCTTCCCGAGACTTCTTCTTCTTCCCGAGTCTTCTTCTTCGAGTTCTTCTTCTTCCCGAGTCTTCTTCTTCTTCGAGTCTTCTTCTTCTTCCCGAGTCTTCTTCCTTCTTCTTCCGAGTCTTCTTCTTCTTCTTCTTCCCGAGTCTTCTTCTTCTTCCCGAGTCTTCTTCTTCTTCCCCGAGTCTTCTTCTTCTTCCCGAGTCTTCTTCTTCTTCTTCCCGAGTCTTCTTCTTCTTCCCGAGTCTTCTTCTTCTTCTTCCCGAGTCTTCTTCTTCTTCTTCTGAGTCTTCTTCTTCTTCTTCCGAGTCTTCTTCTTCTTCCGAGTCTTCTTCTTCTTCGAGTCTTCTTCTTCTTCCCGAGTCTTCTTCTTCTTCGAGTCTTCTTCTTCTTCGAGTCTTCTTCTTCTTCTTCCCGAGTCTTCTTCTTCTTCCCGAGTCTTCTTCTTCTTCCGAGTCTTCTTCTTCTTCTTCTTCGAGTCTTCTTCTTCTTCTTCGAGTCTTCTTCTTCTTCTTCTTCTTCGAGTCTTCTTCTTCTTCCCGAGTCTTCTTCTTCTTCCGAGTCTTCTTCTTCTTCAGAGTCTTCTTCTTCTTCCCGAGTCTTCTTCTTCTTCCCGAGTCTTCTTCTTCGAGTCTTCTTCTTCTTCCCGAGTCTTCTTCTTCGAGTCTTCTTCTTCTTCTCTTCTTCTTCTTCCCGAGTCTTCTTCTTCTTCTTCCCGAGTCTTCTTCTTCTTCCGAGTCTTCTTCTTCTTCCCGAGTCTTCTTCTTCTTCTTCTTCTCGAGTCTTCTTCTTCTTCCTGAGTCTTCTTCTTCTTCTTCCGAGTCTTCTTCTTCTTCGAGTCTTCTTCTTCTTCCTTCGAGTCTTCTTCTTCTTCCCGAGTCTTCTTCTTCTTCGAGTCTTCTTCTTCTTCCCGAGTCTTCTTCTTCTTCGAGTCTTCTTCTTCTTCCCGAGTCTTCTTCTTCTTCCGAGTCTTCTTCTTCTTCTTCGAGTCTTCTTCTTCTTCCCGAGTCTTCTTCTTCTTCCGAGTCTTCTTCTTCTTCTTCCGAGTCTTCTTCTTCTTCCCGAGTCTTCTTCTTCTTCCCGAGTCTTCTTCTTCTTCCCGAGTCTTCTTCTTCTTCTTCTTCTCGAGTCTTCTTCTTCTTCCCGAGTCTTCTTCTTCTTCCCGAGTCTTCTTCTTCTTCCCGAGTCTTCTTCTTCTTCTTCCCGAGTCTTCTTCTTCTTCTTCGAGTCTTCTTCTTCTTCTTCCGAGTCTTCTTCTTCTTCTTCGAGTCTTCTTCTTCTTCTTCGAGTCTTCTTCTTCTTCCCGAGTCTTCTTCTTCTTCCCGAGTCTTCTTCTTCTTCCCGAGTCTTCTTCTTCTTCTTCCCGAGTCTTCTTCTTCTTCCCGAGTCTTCTTCTTCTTCCTGAGTCTTCTTCTTCTTCCGAGTCTTCTTCTTCTTCTTCCCGAGTCTTCTTCTTCTTCTTCGAGTCTTCTTCTTCTTCCCGAGTCTTCTTCTTCTTCTTCCGAGTCTTCTTCTTCTTCCCGAGTCTTCTTCTTCTTCTTCCCGAGTCTTCTTCTTCTTCCCGAGTCTTCTTCTTCTTCCTGAGTCTTCTTCTTCTTCCGAGTCTTCTTCTTCTTCCCGAGTCTTCTTCTTCTTCTTCCGAGTCTTCTTCTTCTTCTTCTTCTTCGAGTCTTCTTCTTCTTCCCGAGTCTTCTTCTTCTTCCCGAGTCTTCTTCTTCTTCCCGAGTCTTCTTCTTCTTCTTCTTCTTCCCGAGTCTTCTTCTTCTTCTTCTTCTTCTTCGAGTCTTCTTCTTCTTCTTCCGAGTCTTCTTCTTCTTCCCGAGTCTTCTTCTTCTTCCCGAGTCTTCTTCTTCTTCGAGTCTTCTTCTTCTTCCCGAGTCTTCTTCTTCTTCCCGAGTCTTCTTCTTCTTCCCGAGTCTTCTTCTTCTTCTTCCGAGTCTTCTTCTTCTTCTTCCGAGTCTTCTTCTTCTTCCCGAGTCTTCTTCTTCTTCTTCCGAGTCTTCTTCTTCTTCTTCTTCTTCGAGTCTTCTTCTTCTTCCCGAGTCTTCTTCTTCTTCTTCGAGTCTTCTTCTTCTTCTTCTTCTTCTTCCCGAGTCTTCTTCTTCTTCCCGAGTCTTCTTCTTCTTCCCGAGTCTTCTTCTTCTTCTTCTTCTTCTTCCCGAGTCTTCTTCTTCTTCTTCCCGAGTCTTCTTCTTCTTCTTCTTCTTCTTCCCGAGTCTTCTTCTTCTTCCCGAGTCTTCTTCTTCTTCCCGAGTCTTCTTCTTCTTCTTCCGAGTCTTCTTCTTCTTCCCGAGTCTTCTTCTTCTTCTTCTTCGAGTCTTCTTCTTCTTCTTCTTCTTCTTCCCGAGTCTTCTTCTTCTTCTTCCCGAGTCTTCTTCTTCTTCCGAGTCTTCTTCTTCTTCTTCTTCTTCTTCCCGAGTCTTCTTCTTCTTCTTCTTCTTCTTCCCGAGTCTTCTTCTTCTTCCCGAGTCTTCTTCTTCTTCTGAGTCTTCTTCTTCTTCCCGAGTCTTCTTCTTCTTCTTCTTCTGAGTCTTCTTCTTCTTCTTCTTCTTCTTCCCGAGTCTTCTTCTTCTTCCCGAGTCTTCTTCTTCCTGAGTCTTCTTCTTCTTCTTCTTCCCGAGTCTTCTTCTTCTTCCCGAGTCTTCTTCTTCTTCTTCTTCTTCGAGTCTTCTTCTTCTTCTTCTTCTTCTTCCCGAGTCTTCTTCTTCTTCTTCCCGAGTCTTCTTCTTCTTCTTTCCGAGTCTTCTTCTTCTTCTCGAGTCTTCTTCTTCTTCTTCCCGAGTCTTCTTCTTCTTTCGAGTCTTCTTCTTCTTCCCGAGTCTTCTTCTTCTTCTTCCCGAGTCTTCTTCTTCTTCCCGAGTCTTCTTCTTCTTCCCGAGTCTTCTTCTTCTTCTCGAGTCTTCTTCTTCCCGAGTCTTCTTCTTCCCGAGTCTTCTTCTTCTTCCCGAGTCTTCTTCTTCTTCTTCGAGTCTTCTTCTTCTTCTTCGAGTCTTCTTCTTCTTCCCGAGTCTTCTTCTTCTTCTTCCCGAGTCTTCTTCTTCTTCTTCCCGAGTCTTCTTCTTCTTCTTCCGAGTCTTCTTCTTCTTCTTCCCGAGTCTTCTTCTTCTTCCCGAGTCTTCTTCTTCTTCCCGAGTCTTCTTCTTCTTCCGAGTCTTCTTCTTCTTCCCGAGTCTTCTTCTTCTTCCCGAGTCTTCTTCTTCTTCTTCCCGAGTCTTCTTCTTCTTCTTCTTCCCGAGTCTTCTTCTTCTTCCCGAGTCTTCTTCTTCTTCTTCGAGTCTTCTTCTTCTTCGAGTCTTCTTCTTCTTCTTCCGAGTCTTCTTCTTCTTCTTCCGAGTCTTCTTCTTCTTCTTCCGAGTCTTCTTCTTCTTCCTGAGTCTTCTTCTTCTTCCCGAGTCTTCTTCTTCTTCCCGAGTCTTCTTCTTCTTCTTCCGAGTCTTCTTCTTCTTCCCGAGTCTTCTTCTTCTTCTTCCGAGTCTTCTTCTTCTTCCCGAGTCTTCTTCTTCTTCCCGAGTCTTCTTCTTCTTCCCGAGTCTTCTTCTTCTTCCTGAGTCTTCTTCTTCTTCTTCCCGAGTCTTCTTCTTCTTCTTCTTCTTCCGAGTCTTCTTCTTCTTCCCGAGTCTTCTTCTTCTTCTTCTTCCCGAGTCTTCTTCTTCTTCCTGAGTCTTCTTCTTCTTCTTCCCGAGTCTTCTTCTTCTTCTTCCGAGTCTTCTTCTTCTTCGAGTCTTCTTCTTCTTCCCGAGTCTTCTTCTTCTTCCCGAGTCTTCTTCTTCTTCTTCGAGTCTTCTTCTTCTTCCCGAGTCTTCTTCTTCTTTCCGAGTCTTCTTCTTCTTCTTCTTCTTCTTCTTCCGAGTCTTCTTCTTCTTTCCGAGTCTTCTTCTTCCGAGTCTTCTTCTTCTTCTTCCGAGTCTTCTTCTTCCCGAGTCTTCTTCTTCTGAGTCTTCTTCTTCTTCCCGAGTCTTCTTCTTCTTCTTCTTCTTCTTCCCGAGTCTTCTTCTTCTTCCCGAGTCTTCTTCTTCTTCTTCTGAGTCTTCTTCTTCTTCCCGAGTCTTCTTCTTCTTCTTCTTCGAGTCTTCTTCTTCTTCCCGAGTCTTCTTCTTCTTCTTCTTCTTCTTCTTCCCGAGTCTTCTTCTTCTTCTTCGAGTCTTCTTCTTCTTCCCGAGTCTTCTTCTTCTTCTTCTTCTTCTTCGAGTCTTCTTCTTCTTCCGAGTCTTCTTCTTCTTCCGAGTCTTCTTCTTCTTCTTCCGAGTCTTCTTCTTCGAGTCTTCTTCTTCCCGAGTCTTCTTCTTTTCCCGAGTCTTCTTCTTCTTCCGAGTCTTTTTCTTCTTCTTCCCGAGTCTTCTTCTTCTTCCCGAGTCTTCTTCTTCTTCTTCCGAGTCTTCTTCTTCTTCCCGAGTCTTCTTCTTCTTCCGAGTCTTCTTCTTCTTCCGGAGTCTTCTTCTTCTTCCCGAGTCTTCTTCTTCTTCCCGAGTCTTCTTCTTCTTCTCGAGTCTTCTTCTTCTTCTTCCCGAGTCTTCTTCTTCTTCTTCCCGAGTCTTCTTCTTCTTCCCGAGTCTTCTTCTTCTTCCCGAGTCTTCTTCTTCTTCGAGTCTTCTTCTTCTTCGAGTCTTCTTCTTCTTCCCGAGTCTTCTTCTTCTTCCCGAGTCTTCTTCTTCTTCTTCTTCGAGTCTTCTTCTTCTTCCGAGTCTTCTTCTTCTTCTTCCGAGTCTTCTTCTTCTTCTTCCGAGTCTTCTTCTTCTTCTTCCCGAGTCTTCTTCTTCTTCCTTCGAGTCTTCTTCTTCTTCCCGAGTCTTCTTCTTCTTCTTCCCGAGTCTTCTTCTTCTTCCCGAGTCTTCTTCTTCTTCCCGAGTCTTCTTCTTCTTCCCGAGTCTTCTTCTTCTTCAGTCTTCTTCTTCTTCTTCCCGAGTCTTCTTCTTCTTCCCGAGTCTTCTTCTTCTTCCCGAGTCTTCTTCTTCTTCTTCTTCGAGTCTTCTTCTTCTTCTTCTTCGAGTCTTCTTCTTCTTCTTCCCGAGTCTTCTTCTTCTTCGAGTCTTCTTCTTCCCGAGTCTTCTTCTTCGAGTCTTCTTCTTCTTCCCGAGTCTTCTTCTTCTTCCCGAGTCTTCTTCTTCTTCTTCTTCCGAGTCTTCTTCTTCTTCTTCCCGAGTCTTCTTCTTCTTCCCGAGTCTTCTTCTTCTTCTTCTTTCCGAGTCTTCTTCTTCTTCCCGAGTCTTCTTCTTCTTCCCGAGTCTTCTTCTTCTTCTTCCGAGTCTTCTTCTTCTTCCGAGTCTTCTTCTTCTTCCCGAGTCTTCTTCTTCAGTCTTCTTCTTCGAGTCTTCTTCTTCTTCCCGAGTCTTCTTCTTCTTCGAGTCTTCTTCTTCTTCACGAGTCTTCTTCTTCTTCCCGAGTCTTCTTCTTCTTCTTCTTCTTCCCGAGTCTTCTTCTTCTTCTGAGTCTTCTTCTTCTTCCCGAGTCTTCTTCTTCTTCCCGAGTCTTCTTCTTCTTCTTCCGAGTCTTCTTCTTCTTCCCGAGTCTTCTTCTTCTTCCGAGTCTTCTTCTTCTTCCCGAGTCTTCTTCTTCCCGAGTCTTCTTCTTCGAGTCTTCTTCTTCTTCGAGTCTTCTTCTTCTTCTTCGAGTCTTCTTCTTCTTCCCGAGTCTTCTTCTTCTGAGTCTTCTTCTTCTTCCGAGTCTTCTTCTTCTTCTCTTCTTCTTCTTCCCGAGTCTTCTTCTTCTTCCCGAGTCTTCTTCTTCTTCCCGAGTCTTCTTCTTCCCCGAGTCTTCTTCTTCCCGAGTCTTCTTCTTCCCGAGTCTTCTTCTTCTTCCCGAGTCTTCTTCTTCTTCCCGAGTCTTCTTCTTCTTCGAGTCTTCTTCTTCTTCTTGAGTCTTCTTCTTCTTCCCGAGTCTTCTTCTTCTGAGTCTTCTTCTTCTTGAGTCTTCTTCTTCTTCCCGAGTCTTCTTCTTCTTCTCGAGTCTTCTTCTTCTTCGAGTCTTCTTCTTCTTCCCGAGTCTTCTTCTTCTTCCCGAGTCTTCTTCTTCTTCCCGAGTCTTCTTCTTCTTCCGAGTCTTCTTCTTCTTCGAGTCTTCTTCTTCTTCCCGAGTCTTCTTCTTCCCGAGTCTTCTTCTTCTTCTTCTTCCGAGTCTTCTTCTTCTTCTTCCGAGTCTTCTTCTTCTTCCCGAGTCTTCTTCTTCTTCTTCCCGAGTCTTCTTCTTCTTCTTCTTCCCGAGTCTTCTTCTTCTTCCCGAGTCTTCTTCTTCCCGAGTCTTCTTCTTCTTCCCGAGTCTTCTTCTTCCCGAGTCTACTTCTTCTTCTTCTTCCCGAGTCTTCTTCTTCTTCCGGAGTCTTCTTCTTCTTCCCGAGTCTTCTTCTTCTTCTTCCCGAGTCTTCTTCTTCTTCCCGAGTCTTCTTCTTCTTCCTGAGTCTTCTTCGTCTTCCCGAGTCTTCTTCTTCTTCCCGAGTCTTCTTCTTCTTCGCGAGGCTTCTTCTTCTTCTCGAGTCTTCATCTTCTTCCTGAGTCTTCTTCTTCTTCTTCCCGAGTCTTCTTCTTCTTCCCGAGTCTTCTTCTTCTTCCCGAGTCTTCTTCTTCTTCTTCCCGAGTCTTCTTCTTCCCGTGTCTTCTTCTTCTTCTTCCCGAGTCTTCTTCTTCTTTAAGAGTCTTCTTCTTCTTTTGTTTTAGGAATTAGGAGAACCGTTCAGTTTGGGCTATTCAATCTCGTGTTAATCTAAACTATATTTACTCTATTATATCTTAAATGAGATTTCATTGACAAAACATGTTAACTATAATTATTTTTTAAAAAAATATTATGAGATTTAAGCTTTACATACTTTGGTGATACACCTTGGCTCCAACAAGATTTAAAATTATACTCTTTAAGGCCATTATCCTTAAAAATATGTATAGACCTTGAGTCATTTCCTTCATGTTTCTTACTCTTGTGCAGGCTGTGTCATATGCCCTTTTGAGGAACCTTATACTTAATTGTTTTCTTTTATGGAATCTATAGGAGTTGTTACACACTCGTGCCTTCAAGAAGTGTACTCTTTAGTCGATCGCGGATCGCACATGAACTGCTTTTTCTTCTAGTGGGGGTGCTTATTTGAGCTTAGGACCAGAGGTATACTTTTTGTTTCTCTCTATTCATCTTATTTTTGTTTATATGAATGTTTGTAGGGATGCTTTGAGGTATTAGTCAAATAGTGACTAAGCAAAACATAATAGAATTTGTGATGAATGTTTGTAGGGGTGCTCTGTAGCATTGATCGGTAGAGGATCATGTGGAGCAAATAGTACTCTGCTATGAATTTTTTTCAATTGTTATTTTTCAATTAATGTAACATAAACTTAAATATGGACGGCCAGAAGAAAAAGTCTAGTTTTATTGCATCCATGTTTTAGAAAAAGTTAAAATCTCAAGAATCTTCTTCAACTTGTACAACTCCAATTCAAGGACGTGAGAATGAGCAAAATGATGAGTTTTCCCCATCCCCATCCACTGAGACTGAGAATATATTTCCTTCAATATCACCATAAATTCAAGATATTGTAATAGGGTCTGCACTTGATGTGGAGTTGCTTCCACTTGATCCGGGAAAGAGAAGAAGTATTTCCACATATCCCGTAAATGAATAAGAGGAAGTGAGGAAAGAATATATTCTAAGAGGTCCATGTCAGCCAAAATGTCATTCATTTTCGCCAAGAAAAATTGGAGAACGGTATCGTCGGTTTGTAGTCGCATGGTTTGGTATGTTTGAATGGCTTGAATACAGTGTTGAAAAAGATGGCGTATTTTGTTCCGTATGTTATTTATTTAAGAATGATGTCGCGACTACTACTGTAGGGGGAGATGCTTTTGTTACGGGCGGAGGATATAGGTCTTGGAATAAACATGAAGGGTTCACAAAACATGTCAAATGTAATAGTGCTCATCAACTAGCGCTGCAAAAATTTGAAGCCCTAAAACAGCCAAAAAAATTTATACAAGTTGCTCTTGAGAAATAGTCAGACAAGACTAAATTTGAAAATAAAGAACTCCTACAAGCATTTATGAAATGTTTGAGATATCTCTTGCGTCAAGGATTTACCTTATGTGGTCATGATGAGAGTCAAGACTCACTTAATAAGGGAAATTTTCTTGAACTTCTACACAGGCTCGCAGATATTGATGATAAGGTTGGTAGGTATGTTTTGAAAAACGCACCGGGAAATAATCAATTGACCGCTCCTTCAATTCAAAAAGATTTAATCAATGTCTGTGCTAAAGAAACCACCAAAATTATAATTCAAGAGCTTGGTGATGATTACTTTTCAGTTCTAGCTGATGAATCCAGTGACGTGTCACATAAAGAACAACTTGCTCTTTGTCTGCGTTACATTGATAGAAATGGAGCAATAATAGAGCGATTTTTGGTGTTGTGCATGTTTCTGAGACTACTGCAATATCAATCAAAGCTGGAATTGAATCTTTACTGATGGCTCATTCATTGAATTTATCTAAAATCCGTAGACAAGGATATGATGGTGCCAGTAACATGAGTGGTGAGATAAATTGGCTTAAAAGTATAATTTTGAGGGAAAATTCGAGTGCATATTACATTTATTGTTTTGCGCATCTACTTCAGTTAACACAAATTGCAGTCGCTAAGATAAATGTTGATTGCCAGTGGTTTTTTGAAGCAATTGCAGCTTTATTAAATGTGATTGATGTTTCCTGCAAACGAAATGAAATACTTAGCGAAAACCAAATTCAAAAGGTTGTTAAGGCACTAGAAGATGGTGAACTCAAAACTGGATCAGGTTTAAATCAGGAGCTTCGTTTGAGTCGACCTGGAGATACTCGTTGAGGATAACATCACAAAACACTAATGCATATCATTTCATTATATCCTGATATGGTTGCTAAACTTGTGAAGATTGAGAAGAGTAAATCAAATGATCAGATGAAGGCATAAGGTGTTTTGTTCGCATTAGAATCATTTGATTTTATTTCAATGGTTCATGTAATTACCACTATATTTGGGTATACACACGAATTAAATCTCGTTTTGCAAAAAAAGGATCAAGATATTGTAAATGCAATGTCTTTTGTTAGTTTGACTAAAAAATAGCTTCAAACTTTGAGGGATGATGGATGAGACACTGTATTTTAAAAAAATTTGCTTTTCTGTGGCAAACATGGTATTCATATTCCCAATATGGATGATCGGTATATTCTCCGTGGAAGACCAAGATGGTTTGTTGAAGACTGCACAAATTTGCATCATTATCGAGTTAACGTTTCTTAAAGGTTGTCGATCAACAGCTACAAGAGTTAAACAATCGGTTTGATGAAGTGAGTATAGATTTGCTTCAATGTATGGCTTGTTTGAATCCCGCTAACTAATTTGGTTGTTTTGAAAAAGAAAAAGTGATGCACCTAACAGAGTTTTATCCTAATGATTTTTCAAGTTTAGAGTTATTTAATTTGGAATTTCAACTCGAGAACTACATTGTTGATATGAGAAGTGATGAGAGATTTGCTAATTTGAAGGACTTTAGCCATTTATCCTTGAAGCTTGTTAAAACTGGTAAACATGTTGCTTATCAACAAATCTACAAGCTTTTGAAGTTTGTATTGATTCTTCCTGTGACTACTGTAAGTGTGAAAAGAGTATTCTCAGACATGAATTATGTGAAGAACAAGTTGCGCAATAGTCTGGACGATCAAATGTTGAATGATTGTCTTGTTACTTTTATTGAGCGAGAAGCATTTTTGAAAGTCATTGATGATGATGTTATCGACCGTTTTCAAAAAATGAGGGCTCGTCGTGGACAAATATAAAATTTTACTCATGTATTTTGTATTTTGCAGTGTTATGTAATTTTGTATGATTTTATATTATCATGAATTTAATATTGACTTATTATTTTATTTTTAAAAAAAATTTATGCCCCCCCCATTTCCAAATTCCTGGATCCGCCACAAGGGCCAGGCAACAGGCCGGGCATGCAATTAATATGGCGGCCTTATAAGGCCCCATAGGCCCGGCTTGGGCCCGGTCCGGACCTAATCGGGCCCAGACCTAATTGGGCCCAGATCCGGGCAGACCCGGGCCGGGCTAAATTTGCACCCCTAGCAAAAAGGCCAAAAATTTAAGAGCCATGTTTTTCATCCTACGTGAAATTCAGCGCATAAAATTTCTGTGAATTTTCAAAAAAATTCCCCATCCGAACCCAATCCAAGCACATGGCAGCCGCGGCGGCGGCGGCAGCGGCAGCCGTGGCGGCGTTTCTTCGGCCTTCAACAACCCATTTTTTCTACACGAACTACCGCCCTACTACTCCACGATGTTCTCGCGTCTGCCGTTTCTCGTTATCCTCATCATCCCACCAATCATTAGGAGTCCAACCCCAGCTCGCCATTCCTAACGCCGTCGACATCCTCCGGCAGCGCGGCCTCATAGATTCCATAACCAGCGAGAATCTCAGGTCAGTTTGCTCAGATCCCATTGCTATCCCTCTCAAAGTTTACTGCGGCTTTGATCCGACGGCGGAGAGTTTACATCTGGGAAACCTCATCGGAATAATCGTTCTGTCATGGTTCCGCCGGTGTGGCCATAGGACCGTTGCCCTCATTGGCGGAGCCACCGGACGGATTGGAGATCCCTCGGGGAAAACATTAGAGCGGCCAGAATTAGACGTGGAAACCATCGAGAAGAATAGCGCTGAAATTAGGGCCTCGGTCTATAAAATACTTCACAGAGCCGATACCTACATACATTCTCCAAACGACGAAATTCTGAACTCAGATTCAACAGATTCGTCTAATTCTTGTGAGATTTTGGATAATTTTGACTGGTGGAAGGACATCAAATTGCTGGATTTTCTCAGAGAGGTGGGTAGATACGCTAGGGTTGGAACCATGATGGCCAAGGAGAGCGTGAGGAAGCGGTTGATGTCAGAGGAGGGAACAAGCTATACTGAGTTCAGCTATCAGTTACTACAGGGCTACGATTTTCTGCACATGTTTAAGAACATGGGTGTAAATGTTCAGATAGGAGGAAGTGATCAGTGGGGAAATATTACTGCTGGAACTGATCTCATCCGGAAGATTTTGCAGGTGGAAGGCGCTTATGGGCTAACTTTCCCTCTTCTGCTAAAGAATGATGGCTCCAAGTTTGGGAAATCTGAAGGCGGCGCCATTTGGTTGTCTCCTTCCATGCTTTCGCCTTATAAATTCTACCAATACTTCTTCTCTGTGCCTGATGTGGATGTTGTGAGGTTTTTGAAGATTCTAACCTTCCTGAACTTGGAGGAGATTCACAAGTTGGAGGAAGGTATGAAGGAACCTGGCTATGCTCCAAATTCGGCCCAAAAGAGGCTCGCAGAAGAAGTCACACGCTTCGTCCATGGCGAAGAAGGACTTTCTGATGCACTTAGAGCGACATACGCATTAAAGCCGGGGTCAGAGACAGAGTTGGATCCTGATACGATTGAAGAAATAGCGAAGGATGTTCCATCATGCTCTCTTCCATATGATCTAGTGTTGAACTCGTTGTTGGTCGAGATTTCCGTTACTTCTGGTTTGTTTGGCAGTAAGTCCGCTGCACGTCGTTTTGTGAAGCAAGGGGGTTTCTATTTGAATAACAGAAGAGTTGACAATGAGGACAAGGTGATTGAGGAAGTTGACATTGTGAGTGGAAAGCTATTGTTGTTGTCTGCCGGGAAAAAGAACAAGATGGTAATAAGGATATCTTGATTCTTGTATATTGGATGGAAAACTTGATTCCAACTCCATGTAAGAGCATAATCTTCATTCCCTTTATTTATCCCTTATTTTGAGGAGGATTAAATCATAATTGTTAGCTCCATGTTGTATATGTTGATCAACTCCAATACAAATTTTGGAGCACTGCACTGAATTCTTTGTTTTTATTGCATTTCTCTTTGTAGCTTGTTATTCTATTTATCATGCAAGTAATTAAGGGGAATGAACACTATCAAGTGCTTTGTAAAAGATCGCATTATGTCGTACACATTTCCACATGTCATACAAAAAATATGTGTATAATGCTTCCATTACCTAAGTATTTTAAATCATATATCTTCTTCTTGCAAACCATCATTGTAGTAATAATTCTTGTGAAGGGCCCTCTCAATAATGTGTATGGTTGATCACTTATTTGAGGCAAGTATCTTCCTTGTACTACATGACTTCTTTGTCATAGTGACACACCGACAATCTATGAAACACGAATACTTAAAAATGTCCCACCTATTGACTCGAATGCATACCCGAAATGAGAAATGTTCAAAAACGTGCTTCCGAAATGCCGGAAACACTGCTAATAATAATAAAAACAAAGAGATCGTGTATCTCGCTTGCAGAGTACGCGAATCCCGATATTTCAAAGCTTTCTAAGTTTATGGTTTAGGTTATATTTCTCTTGCGCCATCGACCCCATCCTCTTGCGCCGACCCTTGTTATATTTCTTTTGGGCCATAGACCCTATCCTCCCGCGCTGACTCCTGTTATATTTCTTCTGGGCCATTGACTCCATCCTTATGCTCCTTTTCTGTCGTCAAAGTCCGCGCCATTGAAAGTCCCCTTCTCTGTCGTTGATGCCTGTGCCGTCGATGAGTTCTGTGATGGAATTCTGCACCGTCAACGAGTCTTTCAGCGGAAGCTTGCTTGTTGTCAAGTAAGCCTTTTGTGGGATCCTGTGCCGTCAACGAGTTTATCTGTCGTTGATGGTCACCTTCTCTTTGATGTTTATTCCTTTTTGTAAAAATAGAGAAGAACGACTAGAAAAACAGGCCGGAAGCTTGAATAACTGAAATTTTTATTATCCAAAAGAATATCATTTACAAAGGTATGGCCTCCCTTTTATAGAATGGAGGAGATAGAGGAGAGTACAAACTAACAATGTGGGACTAAATAAATGTACAAAGACTGGGCGGTTTGACATGTACAGACCGCACAGTCCGCGCGGTTAGATAACAGGCTAACCGCCCGGACAGACCAGAAGAAGATGCCGTAGGAGACCGCAAGACTGCCAGACCGCCAGACCGCCAGACCGCCAGATGTACAAGTCGCTGGCGACAACCCGCAAGACCGCCGAACCATAGCCGCCACCAACTGGATATTCAGCCTGTCAGCCCCAGACCGCTAGACCGCGCGGTCTCCAGACCGCCATATTCAGACCGCCAGACCGCCTACTTTAACACTTTTACATATATCAACTTCTTGGTATGTATTGTTTCAACTTCTTTGAGGTTTATTCCTTTCAAGCCTCTAAATATTATGATCAAGATAAGTTAAAATAAGAAAAAAATCCAGTAAACTCCATTATTTCAGATAAGTTCTGTAAAATATATTTTTGTATGAATGCATTTAGAAAAACCTCTTAATTTGATGTATTAGATTGATTAAGTGATTTAAGATATGCCTTTAGTCCATATAGAAAGACAAATTGTTTGTTTTTACTTCACAGGTAACTGACAAAAGATTAATAGAATGGATATAACAAGAGTTGAAAGATTATGCACTTCGAGAAATAATCGATGCACTCGATAAAGAACTATACTTATGTTGAGAAGTAATGACGTGCGTTGATAATGAATTCAGCTTACACCGACTTCTTCAAAGTCTAAGTATGCAAGAAGAATTCAGCTCACAGAGTATGAAGTATCAACATACGTCGAGAAGTAATTGATGTATAGGTTTACGTCGAGAAGTAATTGATGTATAGGTTTACGTCGAGAAGTAATTGATGTATAGGTTTACGTCGAGAAGTAATTGATGTATAGGTTTACGTCGAGAAGTAATTGATGTATAGGTTTACGTCGAGAAGTAATTGATGTATAGGTTTACGTCGAGAAGTAATTGATGTATATGTTTACGTCGAGAAATACTTGATATATAAGTAAGTTTGCATCGATTAGTTAACAAAATGACATTTTTTGAATTCAGAGTTAAATCAAGTTGTGGTTAAGATTATTATTCAAATCAAGCTATTGGAGATTTAATTAAGGAATTAAAATGGTAAATTCAGAATGGAAAATCAGATTTGGAATATTACAGTATTGCCTTATTCAAAGAAAAAGCTGTGGACTGAGGATCTATATAAAAGGCTCTACAGAAACTTCTTCTAAAAGGCTCTACAGAAACTTCTTCTCTCATTCTATTCTTCTTCCTCTCTCAGGAATTTTTTTGTCTCCTCTTCTCGACTATTTTCTCTCATCTCAATCTTAAGGGTTGCTGCTGCTTCCCCAGATCAAGAAGATATCTCATGTTGTTCTTTCTTCTCTCAAAGAATAATTAGATATGAGATCAAGACCATATCCATACAAAGCTTAATTCAAGATCTTCTCAGAACTTGTTGAAGATTTGATCATATTGTGGAAATCCAGACTTCTCATCTTCATCAACTACAATGAGTTTGTAGAATCCCTCTCTAGGGGATTTAGGCTCCGTTTGGCACGGTGGTGGCGGTCGCGAACATGAGGGTTAAATTGTCATTCGTTAACACCCACCTAAGGAACTTCATTCACTTTTATGTTCAAACGGATGATGTTTGTTAGATGATCCTTAACGAATGACGTTTTAATCTATGCGTTTACGACCGCCACCACCGTGCCAAACAGACCCTTCGTGGTTTGGTTCTAAGAGTCTCCTAAAAAAACTCGATAGTTCTAAGAATCTTTTTGTCAAATGACTAGGTAGTTCTTAGAATCTCTTTATCAAAAGATTTAGTGAACTATTTTTCAAGTCTCCTTATCAAAAGACTAGCCATTTGTGGATAGTTGATTCCTACCTTTAGTAGAAGAATGGATGTACCCAATTTTAAGATGAACCTCTATAAAACTTCGTGTCGTCTGGATGCTTTGTTATGTAGCTTATATTTGCTTTTTTGTTTTTATTTACTGCTATATATATATAATTTCTAAATCTATGAATGATTTGTGATTGATTGTATAAAAAAGTTTTAAATACTCTATTCATACCTCCTATAGCATAATTCCTAGTTTGTTTTCCATACTTTTAATTGGTATCAGATCAAGGTTAATCATAAAAAGGCTAACATCTCGATTATTAATGATTCCAAAACTAAAAATTGATTCTTGTTAATAAAAACACAATCATGAGTGTACAACCTATATTCGTCAAGGGTGGACCCATTCAAGGCAGGAGTAAGTCAAAGTCAACAGGTCAATGCATGCGTCAAAGTCAGTATTCAAGAAAGAAGAAGGTCTGGGCGAGTATGATGAGCATCCTTCGCATACTCGTCAGGTGGATGACTAAAGTAGATACTCACCCAAGTCAGGCGAGCTCCTCCAATAGTCGCGTGATCGTCAGGTAGGGGTTGGGCTATAAATAGGACCCCCACCCCTTAAATTTTCCTATAAATAGGACCCCAAGGATACAAGGATTGAGACATTGAGGCTAAGATTTTGGATCCTACTATCGAAGTTTGAGCTGTGAGACAGTGATAATCCCCTTGGTCGCCATCTTGAGATAGTCGTCAAGTTAGTTTCCCCTTTGTACCCTGCTCGACCATTCTTGGTTGTGAACGGGAAGCTTGTTTTAAGCATCTGAGTTCGTGGTGGGACCTTCCTGCCGCAGCACCTGGGGTCCTCTTAGGGTTTCCTTTGTTTTTGTGTCCTTGCCCGTCAAGCAGTCAAGCCGGCCGCTGGACCAGTAACCTTAGGCTGCATTGATTCGAATTTTGGAGTAGTGAATTTTCCCGGCTTCAACACTTTGGTGCGGTGAGCGTGAATCGTAGTCGAGGAGAAAAATCTTGCGAGTAGGCGAGATGGTGGAAGTAGGCGAGCATGGAGAGATAGTTAACAACTCGACAGGTGGAAGCGAGTACGTGACAGTGGCTGCTTTTGAAGACTTCGCGAGGAGGATCGAGGGGACCTTACAAGCAGCGCTGCCTCCTCACGCTGAGGTTACGGTGACCTCACTTCGTCGCGTGACTCCATCGGAGGATGGTGGTCCCTTCAGGCGACCAGGAAAGGAGCACGTGGTGGAAAAGCCGAAGCGACTAGTGCAGTCGCAGTTCTTCCGGGCGAGTTTGTAGGGCATCAGGTTTCGGGTGGCGGAGAATCAGGAGAGGTTCCGGGATACTCGCCCAGGTGGTGAGTATGGAGGGGTTCCTCGCCAGTTCAAGGACCATAGTGACCAAGGAGGAAGGAGTCCGTTTATCGAGGTGTTGTTGGCCCCAGTCCCAGAAGACTTTAGAGAGCCAGTCCTGAACTACTACTCCAGAAGAGATGACTCGGTCAGACATCTTCAGTGGTTCGAGGACACGGTGTCAATCCGAAATATGATGGATGAGTTCTAAGTGTAAATTTTTCTCCATCACCTTTGAAGGAAAAACCAGAAATTGGTTCCACCAGCTGCTAAAGAGCTCGATCTACTACTTCGAGCACCTGCGTCGATGGTTGATGTCGTGGTTTGCCATGTCCAAGAAGAGTAAGAATGAGGCAATTGCTCTCTTCCATCTGAAGTAGGGGGAGAGCGAGACTCTCAGTCGTTATATTGACCGGTTCCAGGAAGAAGTCCTTGGTATCCAGGAGATGGATGACTTTACCTTGCAGCTAGCCCTAACGTTCGACCTGAAGCAGGGTCTTTTTAAGCTGGAGATCGGTTCAAATCCTCCTTTATCTTACAAGGATCTTAGGGTGAATAAGTTTGTGCAAGGCGAATTGACGAATCCTAGCTTTCTGGCCAGGCTGGAGAGAGTGACTCGGGAGGAATATGATGGGAAGGAGGGATTATCCAGGAAGAGGCCCAGGGAGGGGTAGGCCAAAGGAGAAGGGAAGAGGCATGAGGAGAGGCAAAAGGAAGAGCATAGGGGACAGGAGGAGCCTCGAAGGAAGGAAGAGAGGAGGTACCAGGTGCCTGCTAATAGACCACCATGGAGGCGGGCGGGAAGGCCCCAGTTCCAAGGGCAGAGGATAAGGTTCTCTCCGGAGAGTAGGAATACCCGCCAACAGGAAAAGCATCAAGGAGGAGGGCGTGCAGAATCAATGACCATTGCTCGTCATGGGAATAGACTTTAGCGAAGGAACCGGCCAAGGAGGAACTAGGCGGAGGAGATCCCGCTCTACTGCGAGTTACACCAAGTGGAGGGGCATGAGATCATGTCTTGCCCAGACTTTTGGGAAGCGAGAAGGACGTTGGCCGCAAGAGGAGGAGAGCAGCAGGGGCAGGAAGCCCCAGTAGGGCCAGCAATGTTCCAAGCTCCCATGCAGAGGAGGAATGAAGATATGATCGACCAAGAAGGTCGTGGAGAAGTGGTCCAAGGAGGTCGTAGAGCAGTAAAGGTGATCCACGGGGGAGCCGGGCTGGGAGCTTCCCGCAAGGGGAGTCTCCATCAGATCTATCGAAAGTGTGTCGCTTCGACCTCTCAAGCACCCCCACCCGTTGGACGAGATCACCTTCTCAGAGGAGGACATTTTAGTGAATGAGAATCTCTTTCATGATGCCCTCGTAATCAAGGCAACAATGAAGGATTACACTGTTGACCGGATCCTGGTAGGCAATGAGAGCTCGATAAACGTCATCTTCAAAAAGACGTTCGACGGGTTGTAGGTTGAAGCAGGAAGGGTGACATCTTCTGATGGTCCCCCCTTTGGCTTCTCTGGAGAGGAGGTGGAGTGTTACGAGGTTGCATGTTATGAGGTTGCATGTTACGAGGTTGCATCCGCCTGAGCACACCACTTTGCAGGAGTCTGGGGAGCGCGTATGGAAGCCGTCGTGATATTTCTTCATGTCCTTTATTATTAATTAATATTAATTAATTTAATTAAAGTATTTTGTAATTGTGTTGCCCTCCCTCATCTATATAAGGTGGAGGGGTATGCGTGTTTAGGGATCTTTGGATCATTAAGATTTTTGACTCTCTTTGGAGAGAAGGATTATATGACCCAGGCTCCTTAATCTTGGTCGGAGCTTGCTCCAGATTTGTATTTGTGCTATTTCCCGTTAATGTAATGTTGTTCGTTTTCAGATCGTGCAACAATATTGTTCGTAACAATGGTTTGACCTGCCGCCCCAGTCCGGTTGTTTGTAGCCGTCGGGGATCAAGCCACGCTGAACGCCCGCCTCATTGCCATCGAACGCCGCCTTGACGACCAGGACAACCACCTTGTGTCCCTCCACACGAGTCTACAACGCCTCGCGACCTCTGACGTTGGGACTGTTGGAGAGGGCCTCCGTAGCAAAACGCCACGGGTCAAGTCCTCGATCACACGAGTCTTACACGTGGGACTGTCACCGCACTGACCCCCTCCCGTGTCTCGTCACTAGCAAAATGGAACATTGGTCCGCTGACTTGCCTACCATCCCCAATGACGACAACTCACGTTTCTTCGTCAATTAGCGACCACGCCCTGGTTCCAGCCAACTGTCAGGATCTGGACCGTCTGGAAACGTTCTTGCCACCCGACGATGCCTTCGACAACACCAGCAAACCGAGAACAATCCAGCTTCCAGAGTCTCTCGGCCAACTGTCGATGTCTTCGACGGGGCCAATCGATCAACACCGAGGCCTTCCGCCACCCCACCACAGCTGTGCGCCACCTCCAATATTGATGTTACTGCCGCCTCAATCAGCGCTGCCTCCCGACCTTCGCGTCTGCCATGAAGCTTCCTCACATCGACGATCGAAGCCCGCGCCTCCTCCCTCGCCTCCGTTTATCGTCGTCGATGCCCTAACGAATCCTCCCTTCAAGTCTTCTTCCTGACCAGCACCCCCTTCCATTCGCCTCGAGTCGCTAAACCCCATTTCCCACGTTTTTTCCATCCTGACGCTCTACCTCCACATCTCATCCAGCCTTTACTTTGTGTTGTATTCTCCCTCTCAGGACAACTTTTCGGCTCCCCACTCAACACGCCTTGCCAACCTGTCACTCCCTTTTTTTTTCATTATCCCGTTCACTCAACTGTCAGACTGTCCCTTGTCTTTTTTTTATCTTCCCGCGCACTCACCCTTACACCCCTCATGCCACCCAATCCCATTCCCACTTTTTTTAACCATCCTTATTCGTACTCCCCCCAACCAATTTTTTTCCGACTATACCCGCTGCCGACATCTTTAACAACCTCGACAAATCTTGTAATCTTGACCTCGGGGACAAGACCAATTTTCAAGGGAAGCATATTGTTACGAGGTTGCATGTTACGAGGTTGCATGTTACGAGGTTGCATGTTACGAGGTTGTATCCGCCTGAGCACACCACCTTATAGGAGTCGGGGGAGCGCGTATGGAAGCCGCCTTGATTTTTCTTCTTGCTCTTTATTATTAATTAATATTAATTAGTTTAATTAAAGTATTTTGTAATTGTGTTTCGCTCTCTCATCTATATAAGGGGGAGGGGTATGCGTGTTTAGGAATCTTTGGATCATTAGGGTTTTTGTCCCTCCTTGGAGAGGACTATAGGAGGACCCATCCTCCTTAATCTTGGTCGGAGCTTGCTCTGAATTTGTATCTGTGCTATTTCCCGTCAATGCAATCTTATTCGTTTTCGGATCGTGCAACAATATTGTTCATAACATGGAGGGAGGAGAGAGTTGTTGGTAACACTCGGTGGCTCCTTGATCAAGTGTCGCTTTATCACCGTAGGCGCGCCGAGCTGCTACCAGGCAATCTTCGGGAGGCCGCTCATGAACTTCTTCAAAGCAGTCTCATCCTCCTACCATCAGTGCTTGAAATATAGCAAAGGAGATGTACAAGTGAGGATTCAGAGTGATCTAAGAGCAGCTTGGGAGTGCTGCATCAACGCCGCCAACACTATCAGCTGGATGGAGGATGCAAAAAAGATGGAGAAGGTGATGGAGGGGAGACAGACTGGAGACCGCAGAGGAGCTGGAAGAAGTGGGTGGTCTCGGCAAGCAAAGAGCTTGGTTTGTTGAAAATCGGTGGGTCCTTGGATCTCAGCGGGAAGATGGAGATGGTGGCCTGCCAACAAGAAAACGTAGATATCTTCGCTTGGAGCGCAATGGAAATGCCATAGATCGACGCGGGCGTTGGCTTTCACCGCCTCAACCTGGATCCCAAGGCCATGCCCATCCGACAGAAGAGAAGGACGAGTGTCACTGCTTTGGCCGAGCCAATCTGAGAGAAAGTGAGGAAGCCGATTGAGGCAGACTTTGTATTCGAGATCCAGTATCCAAGTTGGGTCTCGAATGTTGTAATGGTGAAGAAGACCGGAGGGGGATGGAGAATGCGTATCGATTTTTCTTTAATAAATAAAGCTTGCCCGAATGATTGTCATCCCTTGCCTCGAATCGACACACTGGTTGATTCAGCCGTTGGTTTTTCTGTGATGAGCTTCCTTGATGCCTTTTCAGTATACCACCAAATCCGGATGCATCCCGCTGACTATCGCCGCGGCGTCTCCTTCATCACTACCGATGACTGCTACACCTACAAGATGATGCCCTTCAGGCTAAATAATGCAGGAGCTACCTACCAATGAATGATGAATCAAGTCTTCAAGGAGCAAATGGGCGGAACCTGGAAGTACATGTGGATGACCTCATGGTAAAAAGCAGGAGCGTCCGGGAGCACATCAACGATCTGGTGGAGACCTTCGCGACGCTTCGGAAGTTCAGGATGAGGCTCAATCCAGCAAAGTGTGTATTCGGGGCAGGAAGATGGAAGTTCTTAGGGCATCTTCTTACCCCGAGGGGAGTGGAGCCTAATCCCGACAAAGTGAAAGCTATCTTGGAGATGACGTCGCCAAAGGGTACCGAGGAAATCCAGAGGCTGACAGGAAGGCTGGCGGGCCTTAGCCGCTTCATATCCAAGGCTGGGGAGAAGTGCTCCCCATTCTTCAAGACCCTACAAAGCAGCCAGCGGTTTGAATGGACCGAGAAGTGCGAGGTGGCCTTTAAAAAACTCAAGCAGTAGCTAACTCAGACTCCTCTACTCCAAGGCCCGAAGGAAGGTGAAGACACACTCCTCTACCTAAGAGTGGGGGAAGAGACTGTAAGCTCAGTGCTCGTCAGAGAAGAAGGAAAGGGGCAACTACCTATCTACTGTGTGAGTCGGGTACTCAGGAAGGCAGAGATGAGGTATCCCAACCCGGAGAAGCTTCGCTTGGTAATATCGGCGCAAAAGCTTCGGCAGTATTTTCAAGCTCACTCCATCAAAGTCGTGACCGATCATCCCCTCCGAAGTATCGTGGATGGAGTGGAGCATTCGGGTAGGCTAGCAAAGTGTGTGGTAGAACTCAGTGAGTTCAATATCTCTCTTTAGGTGGGGATCAAGGCGCGGACAGTGACGGACTTCCTGGCCGACTTTTCAGTAGAGGAGAGTGGAGATGAAGGCTCATCCAACCCCGTTTCTTGGAAGATGTTCGTGGATGGAGCTTCGGACAAAAACTCTTTGGGTGTGAGCATCATGCTAGTGAGTCCGCATGGAACCAAGATCGAGCAGACAGTCGAGATCCTCTTCCCTGCCACGAACAATCAGACGGAGTATGAGGCCATAGTGGGAGACGTGCGTCTTGTTAGTGAGCTGGGGATCCAAGATGTCAAAGCCTTCACAGATTCGACGGTGGTTGCATCTCAGATCAGGGGAGAGTTCGAAGTGCGTGACCCCATCTTACAAAGATACTTAGTGAAAGTGAAGGGCTTGATTGGAAGCTTTCAGTCTTTTTTCGTCGAGCACGTGCCGCGGGAGGAGAACATGACAATGGATCGTCTAGCTAATTATGGCCCGAGGGCCGGTGGAACTCTTACGGAGTTGTTTAGGTCATTAATCAAAGAAGGGGAGATGATGAAGATCGAACAACGAGCTCGTGGATAGAACCATTCGTTACCTTTCTAACTACCGGTCAACTCCCAACAGACAGCGAAGATAAAATAAATTTTCGATACAAGACAACCTACTACCTGCTGCATAGAGGGGATCTATTCCGCAAGACAATCTCGGCCCCCCTGGCCAGGTGTGTATCAGAAATGGAGGTTCCTCAGTGTTGGAGGAGATCCATTCAGAAGAGTATGAAAGTCACTCTGGGACTCGCACTCTGGAGCAAAAAATCATAAGACGGGGCTATTTCTGGCCAACCATTAGGAAGGATGCTGAGGTCTTCACAAAAAAGTGCCAGAAGTATAAGCTCTTCGCTCCCCTCCAATTACAACCAGCCCAACAATTTTGTTCACGTCCTCTTGGCCGTTTTCCATCTGAGGAATAAACTTGATAGGCCTTTTCCCCAAAGCTAGTGGCTAGAGGAAGTTCGTTCTTGTCATGATTGATTATTTATCAAAATGGATCGAGGTCAAAGCTCTTGCCAAGACCACCTCCCAAGTCGTGAAGAACTTCATTTGGGGAGAGATCGCCTACAGATTCAAGATCTCTCTCGCCATCATCACCGACAACAGATCACAGTTTGCCAGCCTGGAGCTGGAAGATTTCTGCAGGCTTCGCCTCTGCCCACCACCGTAGGAGCAACGGGAATGTGGAAGCGACCAACAAACTAGTCATCAACCTCTTGAAGAAGGTCACAAACCTGAAGGGGAACTGGACGAAACAGCGTCCTTCGGTTCTCTGGGCTCTGAAAACTACTCCAAACTCAGCTCCCGGGGAAACACCTTTCAAGTTATCCCACGGGTCTGAGACTCTTATCTTAGTAGAATTCGAAGTCAGGAGCCCGATAGCGGTTACGACTGAGGAAGGAGACGAGGAATGTCGCTTAGAGAATGAAGAGGCCAGAAGGCTTTCCCTCGACTACATCGAGGAGCTTTAGGACTTAGCCTCGGTTTGCCAGAAGGAGATCAAAAGGAGAATAGCAAGGCACTTCGACCAACATGTCCGCCTCAAACAGTTCCAGGTAGGAGATCTCGTTCCGAAGAAGGTGGACGCAACAGGAAGAGTGTGTCATGCTGAATCCAAACTGGGAAGGGCCGTTCATCATCCACCAATCACTGGTAACCGGAAGATACCACTTATAGAACCACGTGGGAGAGCTACTCAGGAGCACCTGGAGTGGAGATGACCTGAAAAGGTTCTCTTAGTGGAAATGGGTATGACCACCTTGTATATGTATTCATTTATATTAATGATTTCCCCACCCCCCTGAAATATGGGGATGCGCGGGTCTTCTTTCTAGAGAGTGTTTCAAAGAGCTAAGTAAGGTGGAGTCAATCTCCACGACCCGGTTGGGAAATAAGCCTCCGACTTAACTCTCGTAAAAACCAAAGCAGATGATGGGACGGTGTATCAGGTTCTAATGCGTTCTCATAAGACCAAGCCCTTGCATTGACGGTCGAGATCAGCTCCCCCCTTGTACATGTTGAGTTACCTCTCGGTCACACTTCTCATTTGACTGGAGAGATTATCAGAAGAGAGTCTAGACGCTAACCTCCCAATTCGACGGAGAGATGATTGACTTAACTAACGACGAAACCTTGTACAATGGCGTCATCAGCCCCAAAGAGCTGAAAAGCCCGCTGCTAGCGTCATCTCTAATGCGAAGCTTTTTATCATTTTCTTCCAATCACAAGTCATGGCGGTTAACCCACTTTGATTATTGAGTAGCAGGAGAGGGACGAAGACGCTTCAAGAAAAGAGAACCCCAGAGGTAGGATGGAGGCCTCGTTTGTGTGTCTCATGAGACCTCCCGAGTGTCATGTCCCTACTCAGGTTCCTTCGTATTTTCAACAAAGGGTAGGATGGAGGCCCCGTGTGTGTGTCCCATGGGACCTCCCGAGTGTCATGTCCCTACTCAGGTTCCTTCATCTTCTCAGCAAGGGGTAGGATGGAGGCTTCGTGTGTGTGCCCCACGGGACCTCCCAAGTGTCATGTCCCTACTCAGCTTCCTTCGTCTCCTCTGCAAAGGATGTTTGAGATCTCGAGAGTGTGCGTCTCACGGGACCCCCCGAGTGCCACCACATGTCCAAGAACTTGCAACCTATGAAAAAGGAGTATGTACATGTGCAAGTATGCGTACATACGAGTTCTTCGTTATGCGAGTATACCAATGCAACTATGTTTTTTGTGAGCACGCAGGTACAAGTACTCTCTCAGCGAGTATGCGACAATGGCGAGCTTGATCGAAAGTCGCGTCATCTAGAGGTAGCGAGCACTCACCCTCGCTTCAAGCCTATGAGCCTAGCGAGCACTCAGCGCATTCGAGCCTATGAACCTAGCGAGTATCAAGATACAGACGAGCAAAAAATTATCCTTTTTTGGCATTCAGAATAATGTTGGCGACATTATATTCAAAAAGCAATAATGACACCTTGTATAAAGGTCTGTCCAAAAAAATATATTTTACAAGTCTGATAGGTCAGGCCGATTAGTCGTCATCATCGCCGCCGGCGCGATTGTCTTCATCGTCGGCCTCCTCGCCCCCATCTTCGTCGCCATCGACGTCAACTTCCTCGTCCTCGTACTCGCCCTCTTCTTCCTCGTCCTCTCCATCTTCATCCTTGGAAGTGGAAGACATGACACGATCAGGCGAGTTGGCCTCATCGGCGTGCAAGCCCAATATGAGATCCATCACTGTCAGGCTATTCGTTGCTGGCACGAGATAGCCTTTGACCTTCAGCTTGCTCAGGATGACATTCCTGGTTGCTCGCGCGATGCCGCGACAGATGGCCGACATCTCGTCGCCATGCAGGCGAATCTTCTTCCCCATTCCTAAGGTACTCGTTGTTGGAGGTTGTTGCACGACCAGACGGGTTTCTAGTTTGGCATTTCTTTTTTGAGCGGCCGTCAAAGCCGCCTGGGTGTCCGCCAACTCTTGCTCCCGCTGGGGCACCTTCTTCGTTGTCTCCACCTCGGCCTCCTGCAAGCAACAAACAAGTAGCCGTCACTTCAATGAGTCGGCGAGCAAATAGGAATCGACTATGCAAAAATCCTCGTTCAAACCGAGATTACCTCATAAACCTTGCACTTGGCGGCCTTGGGCCCAAGTGCGAGGATGGTCTTGCTCAGCTCCTTGATTTTGTTCTGGGTCGCGAGCAGGTTCCTCACTGTGTAATGGCCAAGCTTGGTGGCCTGCAGGAGCGAGCGCGCGGTCTGGTTCGCAAGATCCTCGACCGAGAGGTCCGATAACGTCTCTGCATCCGCGCGACCATAGAGCGCGATGCCAACGTCAAACGCTTCGTGTTTATCCTTCCAGTCTTCCGACCAGGCGGACATGTTGGTGCTAAGGGTAATATTGTGCTTGCCCTCTGCCCAGGTCACCAACGGGCGACCATAGGTGTCCTTGCTACTCGCTCCCTGCCTGTAATTGGGATGGAGCTAGGGCTCGCCTTCCTCAGATGGGCTCACCTTCTCATCAAATATAGTGCCCGCGACTTTGGACTTCTTCCTTGCGGTGCAGGCTGTTGAGGGTCGACCTTTCCCTTACCCTTGTCCGGCCTCTTCTGCGAAGGAGCATCCTTCTCACCTGAACTTGGCACCTCCTTGACGTCGCGAGGTGAATCTCGAACATCCTTTCGAGAAGTGGCGACTTCCTTCGCCAGAGGGAGAGGTTCGCACGGGAGGATGCGAGAGGCTGCAGAAGACAAAGACAGTTAGTTGTCGAATGCAGGGCGAGGTACAGCAGAAGATGGCAAGTATCAAGAATATCTCGCTCGATGGTTCACCTTCACCCGAAAAGATCTGGCCCAACTGTTGACGTGTTGTCGCCAGTAGACCACGTCAAACTTGCGACTTCAGAAGGCGTCAACAAGTTGCTCCCTTCGCCCTTCAAGCAAAGGCAGTAGGAAGGTCGCCTCCGACGGCTGCTGCGGTCGGCGAGGAACCCCTTCGAAGTCGTCGCCGACGATGGCCTACCACTCGCCCCAGCGATGGACCTTGTTCGCTGTGCAGACCAAGGTGCAAACATGACTTCTCAAGTAGACGACCCCTTCGTTAATCGTCGCGAAGGCGAAGATCTTCTGGAACACTGAGAGATCAAATGCGATCTTCTCTGATCGCAAGAGGCAGAGAAAGTCCATGATCATCGCCACTCCGTTGAGATTGATCTGGGCGGGAACTATGCCAAAATATCGGAGTATTTGGCAGTACTCCGACCACAGAGGAAGTCACAGGATGACTTCGAAGTGAGTGATGAGGATGATAAGATTGTCCTCCAGCACAGTGTTCAGTCGCTCCCCTCGGCGAGGAAGCCTCGCCCCTCGGCGAGGAAGTCTCGCCGAGTATCCTTTCGTCAGAAATCGCTTGGTGAAGTCGTCCAGATTCTTCTGATCGGTAACCGACTTCTTGAAGACGACATCAGCAAAGATCCTCGCGTGGCACATACGCCGAGCTACAGCGTTGTCACCCATCTCAGAAAGTGTGAACAGAGGAGGAGCGAGTGCAGGTGGCGAGAAAGGAGTTAGTTGAATGCGCTTGCGAGTAGCATAATGATATCGCTGATAACGTAATAAATACGCACCCACCTCCTATTTATAGGAAGAGGCCAGGGGTATTTGGGTAACTTGCCGTGAGCATCACACAACGTCGCCTACAACTCATCGCGCGTAGGAAATCGTCAACTCTATCTCGCGAAGACCTGCAGATAATCGTTCAAATACTCGCCAAATCTACGCGCCTAGCATATGTAATCGCAAAATCCAAAGAAAACAATCAGAAGCATCATCACAAGACACAAGCAAAGAATCAAATGCAAAATCGAAGCTCGCCAAATAAGAATTACAAATTCAGAGTTAAGTTTTTATTACAAGTCGCTGAGGGAGAACACTCAATGAAGAAGAGAAAACTTTGAAGAATCCTACAACCTAGGAGGTCACTGGTCCGGAAGCGGAGGATGTCGCCCGACCCATCTCATGTCGCGTTCGCGCCGGAAGTGCTCGGTTGCCGTGGTCATCGCCTCCTCGCCCTTCCAAAGCTGGTCCTCCATCCTCGCCAACCGGCCTGCCGAGAGGCCCGAGACCATAGTCGCCCGCATGCCGACGAGCTCGTCGTGATGAAGCTGCTGACGGTGCTCGATCATCGCAACTCGTCTCTCCAGCTCGTTGATCATGTAGAAGCCGGACTCCGCGCCGGCCGACCGCTCCCCAAGCTCCTCCATCTTGGCTACTCACGCCTCCAACGCGAAAATACAGTGATGAGGCTCGGAGATGGTCATCTGATCGAGCCTGGCCTCCAACTCCATGTAGGCACGACAACTCCTCTCCCGATACTCGAGGCGGGGGAGGTTGAGGGCGTCAATAAAGGCACCCCCCCGGAGTAGAAGCGTGACCTGCAAGGAAGAACAGATAGTCGCCCTGTCAGAAACGACTCCGACGGAAGAAAAGCGATCATGAATGAGCGAGGAGATTACCAGGTCGAGTAGAGTCAGCCCTTGTATTACGGTGGGGACTGCGGGATCTCCCGTGGAGAGTAGTACTGCAGCGAGCAGGATCTCGCCGCCTGGCCAAAGAACCCCCGTGCCGATCCCTGCCCTACTGAGCATAGCTTGGTGGCGACGTTCCTTGCGGCCTCGGGATATGGGGGACGTTCCCCATACCATAGCTGTCCAATTGTTGACCTCCTACTTGTGGCACAAAGAATCCTGACGAGGTCTCGACCCCCCGACCTTACGACTTAGAGTGGACATCAGGTAGAGCAGAAGAGACCGACAGCAAGGGAGGCGATGGAGGAAGATTACTCACCGGAGGCCGCGACTTCTCGGGAGGAATCCTCTTGTCGCCCGCGGCGGGAATTTGCTTCCCCTGCGGCGTCGACGGAGATCCAAAGTTGATACAGATTTGTGGGAGAGGTCGCTGATGTTATGGATCTTCAAGGGCGACTACGGGGACTGATCACAAGGGAGGCACCGATAAATGTTCTCCCAAGGAGGGGGATTTTCTGCGAGATTGAAGAAAACTATCAACGAGTGCAACAGAATAGCGACAATGAAGATTACGCGGCGACGAGGGTCCAACCTCGCGCGGAGGCGAGTTCGGATTAAATCTGGGCCTGAGACCCAGTGAGGTCTACTGTAGAGGCGACCTTCTTTGTCGTAGGGCATGGTGACTTGGGAGTGGGTTGCCCCACTTCGTCGCCCAGGCCCATTTGTTCGAGCACTCTCTGGGTACTCAGATGGATCTCAAACTCGGTAGTCGGTGCGGCGACATTCCCAGGAGCAGGCGGCGGGTTGTCATTCTTGGAGCGAGCGTCTTCTTTTTCTTCAGTCACTTCTTCTTTTGTGGAGGGAGCTCGGCAGCATCATCGCCCTCTTGGGGCTGCTTCAAAACCTTAGGCTTCAGGAATCCCTCCAACTCGACAATGTTCGCCTCAAGTTCTTCCTCGACAGTCTACGATATCTCGTGCGAGTTCAGAAAGGGTGCCTCAAGGAAGAGCCACCCCTTCTATTTATAGAGGTAAGGAGTCGGCGAGAAGCCCCGAGTAGCCCAGATACTCATCCAAGACAGCTCGCCGAATAAGGGTTGGATATTTCTTTCCGAGCTCCTAAAGTCGCTCGCAAAGAGCGAAGATTGTATACAACCCATATTCTTCGAGGGTGTGCCCATTCAAGGCAGGAGTCGAAGTCAACGGGTCAATGCATGAGTTAAAGTCAGCATTCATGACAGAAGAAGGCCTGAGCGAGTATGACAAGCTTCCCTCGCATACTCGCTAGGTGGGCGACTAAGACAGATACTCGCGCAAGCCAGGAGAGCTCCTCCAATAATCGCGTGTTCGCCAGGTGGGGGTTGAGCTATAAATTGGACCCCCACCCATCTTTGATTTCCCTATAAATAGGACCCCAGGGGTACAAGGATTGAGACTTCGAGGCTGAGCTTTTGGATTCCACTATCGAAGTTTTGAGCCGTGAGACAGTGATCATCCCCCTTGATCATCATCTTAAGTTAGTCGCCAAGTTAGTGTCCCCCTTGTATCCTGCTCGACCATTCTTGATTATGGAGTGAAAGTTTGTTCTAAGCATCTAGTACATGGTGGGACCTCCCTGCCGCAACACCTGGGGTCCTCTTAGGGTTCCCTCTGTTTCTGTTCCCTTGCCCGTCAAGTCGTCAAGCTCGACCGTTGGACCAGTAACCTTATGCTGCATTGATCTGAATTTTGAAATGAAGAATTTTCCCAACTTTAACAATTAGTTCTTTTAATTTATTCTGGGACATGACTTTGTGCTCGCTAACTTATGATACTAAATTTTAGTTTTAGAACATATAAATATATTTAGTGTACTTTAGAAATATTTTTTTATTTAGGAGATATAGAAATCTGATATTTTAAAATATCCTGACATATCTCATATTTGTGATATTCGACATTTAAAAACTTAATCCGATACACCGTCTGATGGGGTGCAGCCCGCTCGAACCGTAGTTGATGGGGATCAGACCGCCCGACCCATTTGGGTCTACTCCCGGCGACCTCAGACATAGTGATGATCGGGACCGCTCATTTTGAGCGGGTCGCTGGTCATAGTATTTTTGTCTCTTATCACATTTTATTTCGAATTATATTTTTGTATATTTTTAGTCGGGGCATGGAAAATACTTGCCCCATAAAAACTCCTATGACTATTAATGATGTAATAAAAAAGATGAGTTGGATAAATCTGTATAGCAAAAGATTTTTAGAGCAATAATTTACTCACTTTTATATTTCACAACAAAAAGATTAGACATTATGTTTGTCACACGTGCATGTGCTAAATATTAAGTGGCTCCAAAAGAATCTCATTTTGCTCATGTTAAGAGGATTATGAGGTATCTTAAAGGACATCTGAGATTGGTTTGTGGTATCTTATAGAATTTGAATTTGATTTAGGCTTCATTTAGGTTTAGCGGTTGCGGTTGTAAAAGGAGTTGTTTATGGAGGTTTGTAAATGAAGCTGTTGGAAACTGGTTGGTGAAAATGAAGATTTATTTGGATAGTCTGTGTTTGCAGAGCTGTTCGAAACAGAGAACCGTTTGACAATACAGCGGTGACGTTTTTTAAAAAAATTATACAATTTTTTTTTTGTTCTAATCTATATAAATTGCATAAAATATATGCACGTCGAGGTATGCAGCAGGACAACATACATACAAAATCCAAACATCCAAATACATGTAAATATCAAAATATCCAAAACATGAAATACATATTTTGAATACACAGATACCCCAACTACGTTCAAAGACCATGTAGTTGTTCGGCAATCGAGTCACGCAGCGCCGACATCTCCTCAACACCAACTCGAATTCCTCTAACATGATCTCCACCCGAGCTTTCATCATTTTGCCCTGATCTTCTTTGACGGCTCCGCTGGGTAAATGAAAAGCTCGTCAAGATCACAAGCCTGAAAATGGCTGTTGAGCGGAATGGGTGCCTGCGAATATAATTATGCAAAGTCATTGTTGCAATCACAATGTCTCTTTGCTTTGCCAAACTATAAGGCGGCATATCCCTAAGTATCTTCCATTTCTTTTTCCAAACTCCGAATGACCGTTCTATGACACTTCGTAAGGATGAGTGTGCCCGATTGAATATTTCTCGGCGTCCTTGTATAGGTCTGCTGTCCCTTCTGAAATCTAGTAAATGATACCGTGTGTCTGAATATGGTTTCAAGAAACCATGTTGGAGAGGGTATCCCGCATCAATGACATAATATTTGCCTGCAAGTTTTAAATTTAATTTATGTCAAATAAAGTAATTAAAAACTACTGAAATCTTAAGAAATACAAGTCTCACCGGGTGGAGGATACGAAAAATTGTAACTTGGATCCATAAGGGCACGTTGAAAAGTACGGCTATCATGAGTAGAACCTTCCCAACCCGCAAATGTGAAACACATATTGAAATCACAAACCGCCATAACATTCTGTGTTGTTGTCCCATGACGGCCAATGAACGAAACTTGTTGATCAGCAGGAACACGAGCATCCACATTGTCCCATCAACATGTATCGAGAATCATTCAGAATTTGAGGGGGGGGGGGAATATCCCTGAAAAGATGATCTACATGCATAATGACATCTGAAGATAACCTCTTAATAACAGTGATTCCCTTTGTAAAAAATCTACTTATAGTTTCTGTGGAGTGTTAGAATCATTTGCCCGCAATTTGCATGAGTACATTATGACCTAAAATATACAATGTAACTGCAAGTACTTCTCGCGGTAGAGTTCTCCTGGATTCTTGCAGCCCATATTGTTGTGTGAGGAGTGTTAACAAATCTACAAATATAAGCTTCGACATTCTAAATGAACTGAAAAACTTATGAGGGTGTCCATCGAGAAGTTCACCAAGCCATCTAGACCCTGTTTGGCTTGATGTCATGCAAGCTACATTTGATGAACAACCAGCCGCAGATAGGTTAATATCCATTGATGCTAAATATTGTTGTCCACTCACTGCTCTATTATGATAAATCCGATCAGCTACTTGTCGTTGAGTCCTCTCATTAAACTGGCAGTTTGATCAGAGGAAGACATAATAATCTGTATTAAATTTAAATTTAACAAAATATTAAGACATAAGATCATCATAAAGAGATTGCAAGTTGCAAGAAAAATCTAACATAAAGATACCATGAGTCCATCACAGAGCAAAAAAAAATTAACATAAAGATAACATAGTTCCAGCACACAACATCTAATAAGTCCATCACAGAGCAAAAAAAATCTAACATAAAGATAAAATAGTTCCAACACATAACATATAATCAAAAGTTTATCACAGTGCAACTAGCCCAATCTTTTCTCATAACGAGTCTGCAGCCATTTGAGTCGTCGATCCTTTCGAATGCTCATAAAGGTTTCTCGATAATGTTTTTCTGACAGGACCATGGTGCAGTGGTCGTAGAAGTCGTACTCTGATTCATCCATAACTTCGGGATAGTTTCGAGTTCAGCAATCGCCTCGGGAATGGTGTACACGGATGGCGATATCTGGATGCGAGGAGGCTCCATCATGCACTTCCCAATAATGTGCGATGTCTCAGCTATATCATTTAGTGTCGAGCTCCTTGTTTTTTTATTTGTCATCCTGCTTTTTCCCTTACTGATCGTCCGTTTGTTCCATGCTTCAACTGAAGTGTGTCATCACCAGCAGATATGTCATGTTCGTCAATCAACTCATGCTCAAATTGTCTTGAATTGGGTGCCCAAGCTAGATCCTCAGTTGCTACGACCTGGCTAAACATCATATTTAGCTTCTTCTCTAACTCAGGGGTATTCCAGAGAACTGAAATTTCCTTGCACTTGAAAGCACCTGCCATGGAAAGTAATAACTATCAGTTGAATAATCTATTGTACAGTAATTGCAACAAGAGGTTTAAAATTTAAGTGCGTACTTTGAGACGTTCAGTCCACCAATCTTCTGAAGCAGCAATTGTTTTGCGGATTAGATCCCAGCCCAGACCTATCTCACGACCCTTAAGTTCTCTCCATAACTTCCAATCTTTCTTTAGTTGATCCCACGTATTCTTCATTTGATTACGATCATAAGACTTTCCCATACGAGTGAAGAAACCTGTGGTTAGGTTGGACCAACCATCCCTGCTAAAGTGCGTTGTTAGGGCGATTACCCAACTCAATTTCTTTCAAGCAAAGGTCGCAGAAAACCAAAATATCAACGACCTCCCAATTGACATTAACACCGCCTTCTTTATGTTTACCCATAACGCGTAAACTGGATGAGCCAAAAAAATAACCAACCACACATTAACATAGACGAACACACACACTACACACAAAAAACACACATGGATACATGAACACACACTCACACAATCTCACACATGTACATCAAATCACACACACTCACACAAGAGAACATACATACATTCCACACATACACTCAACAGAACACGTGCATCACATCACATACACAACACAAACACACAATACACAACAGACAAACAGACAAACACATAACACAACACACGACACAACACACACACATGAACACAACACACATCCACGCATTCACTGAAAACACACACAAGACCCATCCACACATACACTCATACACTCAACACAAATGCACAAACAACACAACACACACACACATGAACACACACAACACACATCCACACATACACTCAACTCGGATGCACAAACAACACACATACACTCAACTCGGATGCACAAACAACACACATACACTCAACTCGGATGCACAAACAACACACATACACTCAACTCGGATGCACAAACAACACACAAACACACAACACAACACACACACAACACACACACACATGAACACATCACACATCCACACATTCACTCAAAACACACACAACACCCATCCACACATCCACACATACACTCAACACATATGCACAAACAACACACAAACAACACAAGTAAACATGTACAATTCACCCAAAAAATTTGGAAAGGGGATGCGCTGATATACCTGTTGCTGTTGATTGCTGCAGTAGTGGATAGCTTGTTGAACGGATCGGGCTGCACTGATGGATAGTTTTTGTATTGCTGCACTTTCCAATAAGCTGCACAAAACGGAGGGGAAGGGGGGATCAGAGGTGTGAAGATGCAGCAGATGTAAGAAGACGGGGATGCTACAGGTCGGGGAAGCTACAGTACCTACAGATCTGCAAGCACAGTCGCTACAGGTCGGGAAGATGTGCAGAGCACAGAACCTACAGATCTGGGAAGCTACAGGTCGGGGAAGATGGGGGATGCACCGGAGAAGCCTCCTGCACGGTCGTTGGATACGCCGGATGAGATGCGGGGGAGAATCATCCGCACCGTCGCTGGATACGAGCGTCCTGCACCATTGTGGAAGAGATGCGGATGCCAGCGGAGTAGGCAGCGGTTTTCAAACCTAAACGCCGCCGACTGGAGCTCGGGGAGGAAGATTCGGCCCGCAGGTTTTTGAGCAGCGATAAAACGCGGCGCTGAAGCAACCGGAAGCGGGTAAACAAATGAAAAAAATCGGGATTGTGGCGTTTTATGAAAACGGAACGCCCAAATAAGCTTAACCAAATGAGACCTTAATTGATACTAGTTTTGTAGGATGTAAATTGGATAAAAAAGTATTACAAGAACATTCCAATTTCTAGGAGTTACACTGATCTCATGATTTAGCTAGAAACAAACAACTGTTTCTATTTTTACTGCTGAAGCTGATTATATCTCAGTTGGAAATTGTTGTTTTCAATTTTTATGGATGCAAAATCAGTTGCTTTACTGTGACTGTAAGCATACCAAAACTCTTATCTCTGTGACCACACAAATGCAATTTCTATTGCACCAAATCCTATGTGCATAGCAGAACTAAGCAAATTAAATTTTAACATCATTTCTTTAGAGATAATATGGTGAAATTAAATATGTCCCTAGCAGAAGGTTAATCAAAAGGGTTGATCTCTTCACAAAACCTCTTGATGAAGTAAAGCATACTCATTTCATTCATGCCTTAGAGATGGTAGGATGGTGTCCGCTAAAATGAAAATAGAAACTGTTATTTGACAACTTTTGACGTATGCTTACAAGCTATGAGACGTATGTTGATATCACAGAAGTATGTGTAGATAAATCCCTGAACGTCGAATACTTATACAACACGCTGTATGCTTACAGGTCTTGATGGATATTTAAGGAACAAGAAATCAGCTTTTGTCCCTACACTCTTCTATTCAAATCCTTTTGTCTTCCCTCGCTTTTCTGTTTTCTTCTACTTTTACTTGGATGTGAGAAATGACAAAGATTAACATCGTCTTTGACATGGATTTAGAATCCTTCATGGATGTTATGATAAAGTTTCGAGATGTTCCGATGCTCTTTGAAGAATATGGGTTAAATAAGTTCCTTTCTCACAGAGAGAATTTTCGAACAAGAACTTGGAGAGCTTCACGGTTCAGCAAGAACCCAAGATACTGATCTGATTTTAGCAACAGTCAAGGGCACTACAATTAAAATTTTGATAGAAGAGATAGCAAAGAATTGAGT
Source organism: Platanthera zijinensis (assembly GCA_039513925.1). Lineage (NCBI taxonomy): Eukaryota > Viridiplantae > Streptophyta > Magnoliopsida > Asparagales > Orchidaceae > Platanthera > Platanthera zijinensis. The sequence goes on from CM077097.1 coordinate 74,387,871, forward strand.
TTGATAAAGAAGTCGAAGACTAGGATATCTCAAATAAAGATCTCATGAATGCACTGTCTATGATGAAGTTTACCGGCAAGAAAGCATCAAATATTAAACGGATGAAATCAAACGAAAATTTGAGGATTATAACCTGCGTAATCCTAAAGAACAAGGTGAATTGGGCAAAGTTTTTGTTGAGAATGATTAGAAAGAAACTAGTGCAATAATACCTTACGGTAGGGCTTAAAGGATAATTCTGTTTTCCTCCTATCTTTCCATTTGTGGCTCAATAAATACTCGCATACCTTATGGCAAGACGCTTTTAATTGCTCTTTTCATCAAATGGAAGAGGCACGTTCAAAAGATTAAACCTATTTCCATACCCGAGTCTTCCTCTCCTCATTGCACTTCCCAAGCTGACATTTCACCTCCTCCACCCTCTGCATTTCTTCCTACCTCTCAAGCAATATGTTCTCCTCCACCATTCTTTCCTTCTCCAACTCCTATGCAAACCTCTTCATCACCTTTTGTACCTTTACGTCCAAATACAATGTTATAGATGCGAAGGAGGGAGAAGGATGCCCATCCGTGTGGTGGGTTTACCAATGTCGCGAGGTACATGAGAGCGACCCGTCAATGGAAGGTTCTTCAGTGACGTGAAGGGTCCGGTAACGACTTGTATCTTTATTTTGCAATATTATATTTGGAATGACACTATATAAGCCGAAGAGGCTTGCATTATCTCCATCTTTGGAGTTGAATGAAAAAGTGGAACCCAGGGGTTAATATATCATCTTCTTTTTTCTCTTCTGCCCCTCTAATTTATCTCACTGGGATCCTTCTTTCCAGTCGGTAACATTTGGTCTCACGGACCGAATGGTGGTCTCGGCCAATGGACACTGCCGAGACATTCAGTTCACAGACGGAGATATGGTGTTTGTGCTCTGCCCACACCACCAGGTTTCAGTGACCACGAGGGCCCAGTCCAAGTTAGCGACCGAGTTCTACGAACCATTTGAGATTGTAGCCCATGTTGCGGTGTTGCCATGCATGCATAATGCCTCCGCTTTCACCCTCGCAGCCGTATCCACCCAGTGTTTCACATTTGCCAGCTGAAGCGGGTCATTGGCGACCATCCTGTTGTGACTGCGCTGCCTCCGCCCGCTCCCGGCATCACCCCATCAGTTTTTCTTTCCCATCGCATTTCACAGACATGCGTACGATCCGTCATGCAGAGATTCTGGTCCATCAGGTCATGGTGTTTTGGCATGATCGCCCACCTTCAGAGGCCACATGGGTGGACAGGACAAATATTAATACTCAGTTTTAGAGAGCTGCATTGTTACTTGGTGGACAGGCCATCGCATTCCTTGAGGACAAGGCGAATTTTCTAGAGAGTGGCATTGTTACGGAAGCGGAGGGAGAAAGAAGTCCACCGGTGTGGGGGGTTTACCGATGTTGTGAGGTTGCTGCGAGCGACACGTTGGTAGAAGGTTCTTAAATGATGCGAAGGGTCAAGCAACGACTCCCTAGTGACAGTCATGAAAGGGGGAGAAAGTCTGTTCTCAACTTCTGTCTGCAAGGTTTTTAAAACTAACCAAAGATTCAGGGGGAGAGTTAAAAAAGTCTACCCCATAGTCCCTCAGGTTAAAAAGGAAAATTTGTAAATAACAAACACTACTTTTCATTATTTTTCCCCAGAAATGGTGGGTAGTCCAAGTAAATTTTAAAGGGGTGAGTCACGCTCACTTATAAGGAAACTAGACAGTGTTGATTCTGACACTATTGTTTAAACCGGTTATATGAAGACCAAATTTGATATAACCAAGTCAAATTGTGATTTAACCGTCAAATTTGATAATAAATAATATCTCACGGAAATAATTCACAGCAAGACAAAATAATTTATTAGGGCAAAACGAGCTTAGGCTTTCCTCTGCGTGGAGGGCCAAAGCGAGACTGCGTGGCGAATGAACCATGCAAATCACAATAATTATCCAAACAAACAACCACATTACTAGAGGCTCAAACAAGTATAAGATCCAAATCAATAATAGTAGTGCTGAAAATAATAAGCCAATACAATAAAATCACACCAAATAGTGGACTGACCAAGGCGCTGAAGAATCCGGAGCCGGATGCATTTTGAAGACGATCTAATATGGGACCGGTGGCGTGAAAATAGCATAGGTGACTGTCCTCGGCGGTGGAAGGTGAAAACAGACCAAAAATGAGTAGTTCCGACGACGTATGGGTAGATCCATGCAAGGAAGGATGAATTTGATGTTTAGGAGCAGATCCGGGCTAGGGAGTGAGGAATGAGTGAGGGGAAAAGCGGATTGGGGCTGAAATTGTCCAGATCTAGACAAGTCCAATAGGGAGAAGGCTATGAGAGGTGGTTCCACGAGAGGGGGTGGGGTGGGGGTTGGGGCTGAGGTGGACAAAACTGGCGGCTGGAGGCTTGGCTGGTTGCTGGGAGGGATGTGGAGTGGTGAAGGGATGCTGTAGAGGAGTGGTGGAACGACGACAGTGAGAGAGAGGGTTGCGGGGTTGGTGGCGGCTGGCTGTGAGGGCTACAGGAAGGGTGGCAGTGGCTTGGGGGAGGGGAAATGGGTGGAGGCTGCCTCAAGATGAGGAGGCCAGGCGGTGGTGTGGCTTATGATGGTCGACGGTGGGCTGCTGGAAGGGGGTTTGGCGGTTGGTTTCCGGTAGGGGGAGATTTGGCCGCCTGCTCGAAGGAGGGGGAAAAACAGCCAACGCTGCTTTTGGGAGGGAGTTGGGCGACTATGGGAGGGGGTTTGGGAGGGGGAAAAGAGGCTTAGGGTTAGAGAAAACCTTGGGGAAGGAGATTTTACCTAGAAGTTGTCACCTAGGTTTCTACGGAGTCGGCACCGTGGTGGGATCGCGAGAATCCGGGAATACAATTCTCCAAACTTTGCAATCACTCTAATCAGCCCATACATGATCTATTTATAATAAAAAGGAGGCTAGGGAATCCCACCATCGACGATTATGATTGGTCAGTGGTGGGGCCACCCAAATACATCAAAATAAATGCAAACATAATGAAAGACCCAATCATTGATCCGGGTACGCCATAATGAAAGGTCCATTCGGCCCCGACCGGGCTCAAAATCATCCTCCACTGCAGGTCCTCATCTCTGTTCTGCATCAATCTTCCCGGCTTGAAAGAATTTATCTCCCGATGAATAAGGATCAAAATTCTCTCGATGTATCCCAGGTAAAACTCGAAGAGGTCCACTAGAGGTCGTCCGAGTGTCGTCACTGGGAAAATATCCTCACCAATCAGCTCCCCCCGACTAAAAAGCTGTCATCTTTGATGAGTGGAGACAGCCGTACTGAAGTCGAAGTCCAGGAATGAGTCGATCAAGCTCTGTTGCAAGTACCCATGTGTCATCAACGTCTGTAGTAGGAATATACTGGTGGAATCTGGTCTCTGTAATGCTCTCAATGCTCAACTCACGAGTGGTGGATCCCGGTGCGATCAGTGGTGTCGTAGGTGGAAACAAAGAAGACAAGTCCCCAGGTGGGTGAGTGTCAGAAAGGGGCGAGTTGTGGTAGCTATTAGACATGGGTGAACTATGAGGGTGGGACAACAGGAGTAGAGGTGTGGGCGGCTGGGGGTCCCCATTACTTGAGTCCACATAGTCACGAGGCTCGTTATACGACGTTTGATCTTCAACATTAAATGTTGGGTGGATACACATGCTTGCAGGGATATCAAGATCATAGATGTTTGCTTTGATTCGTCTCATGAAAATATAGGGATTCATTCACCTAACGCTCAAGCTTTTAGCAAACCTCACACGGAGCCTCACAACGAAAATTCTCGCCATCACCTGCTCGCCTTCATGAAGTACCTGCTCTTGCTAGTGAACATCCGCGTGCGATTTACAAAATTTATTACCGTTATGGATTCTCCGTCCCACCGACTCATGCCACATATTCCAACAACGGACAAAAAACTCAACAGACACATGAAAATGATGAAGAAACAATTCAACAGACTCATGCCAAAGATGCAAATGAGACACAACAAACACGACATGCTTTCTATGTGGCAGTTGGACTATGACCTGAAAACCTATCAAATGAGGTGGCCTATCAGGAGGCTCTCTCAGTGGGGTGTAGCAAAACGTATCCAGTGTGCGACGAGTGTTCAGATGACCGTGTGAGACATATATACTCAAATACGAGCTCGTAAAGAACCAAGTGTCTCAGAGAACATGACACATCAGGCTGCTCACCAGGAGGTGTGTATGAAAAGTTATCGTGAATGAGACAACCACCTGAATGAAAGTCGTGTACACCGACTAGAAGACATGACTATTGAGTGTGGTGCGTGTCTTTGAAAAGAAAGAGCTTGTCTGGGGGTTTGTAGGTGGTGTGTCCCAAACCTTGTCGAGGGTGTGATGTGTCAGCAGGTGGTGCCCTAAATATTAGATGCTCCGCACAATATCCATATTCCGGGGCAAGGTCAGGGAAGATAGTGGCAGGGCGTCAATAAATCAATATTCATGCATACGGGGCTCGCCTGAATCTCATCCTTACCAGATGTGGCAGATCATCATGAGGCTCAACTGGGGCTCGTCATAGAACTCGTCACTAAGGTCAAATTCCTCCAGATGAGTACCATCGTAAGGGGTAGTGTCCCCGTGAGTGGATTACATAGCAACTACAAGCTCAATCCCAGGCTCTGGGCTCTCGGTCGTGATGTGACTCAAAACAATGATAATGGAAGAGGGACATAGAACTACTCTCAAGAATGAGTCTATTGACGCAGTGTCAAGACATGAGTCTAGGGGAGGGGTGTTAATTAACTCAGGACATGACAGAAGTCGGGGGATAGGTGAGGGACACAATACTATAGACTCAATAGGTTACTTAGGCTCACTCTCGGTCAGGGTAACCAGAGGAGCGTCAAAAATAAAAGATAGGTCACTCACTGAGCTAAGCACCTCACTGGGGTGAGAGCAATTCACATCAGGTATCACTTCTGTCGTGGTTGACAGGACAGTGGTAGACATCGTGGTGACCTCAGTATGGGAGGGACTCGTACTGCGAAGGTCAAGGTAAGAATCCCATCAACCAGCTCTTACAGATCTCAAACACTGCTCATAACGAAGGGCGAGCTGATATGTCTGCTCGAGGGACTTCGAGCTATGATAAACCTCCTCAGTACATTTGTCAGACTGGAGTCCAGATCAAAATCAGGAAATGGTCATGGCTGGGTCATCTCGAATATCACTCTTCACCACTAACTCATCAAAACGGTCCATGTGCTCAGCGACAGACATGGATCCTTGGTAAATGAAAAATAATTGCTCGAGCAAGCGACTCTAATACGACGAAGACAGATACCTTTGACACAACATACACTTCATGTCCACCTAACTGGTGATGTGGTGAAAACGGTCTTGCTCGCGGGTCTTCTCAACGCTAGACCAATATGCCCTCGCATGATCTAAAAGTCTAAGTTTCACAAACTTGATGTGACGCTCACCTAATAACTCAAAATGATCGAAGTAATATACCATGTCCCCGACCCAATAACTGAAAGATTCGAAACTCGATGCGTAACGACCTTAGCCGATCCAACATGGCAATGCCACGGCTCCGCTCTAGGCAACGTTACCGGGCTACAACCCAAGCACCCCAACTCCTCTCCAGCCCACTGGCGGGTTGTTAATGGCCACAACCTCCCTTTGATGAGCAAAACTCTCCAGTGAAGCGCGCAACACGGGGATTTCCCAGGAGGTCACCCATCCTAGTACTACTCTAGCCCGCGCATGCTTAACTATGGAGTTTTCCAACAACTCATCACCAATTGAGCTGCAACTCAATTGGTGATGATGAGTGGAAAAACTCCATAGTTAAGCGTGCTCGGGCTGGAGTAAGTACTGGGATGGGTGACTGTTGGGTATTGTATCCACAATAACCCTGATTTGAAGAAGGGTCCAGTTAAATTAAGATGAATTGAGATTGTATTTGATGCTTTGTTTTAGGTATGTACTTGCATGTCTACATTGCTAAGTACACACCAATGTTAGGTTACAGTGGGTCAGTAAACACAGGACTATACAATGTAATATCTCATTGTATATGACAATGTGTTGACTCACGTGCAATCTCTGTAATGGGGTGTACTTCTATCCCAAGTGCATGAGGAGGATTCAGGAAGGACTTGGAATCAGAAGGACATAAATTTTACCCAAGTAAAATTCGTCGAGTATTGTAAGGGATATTCGTCGAATTCGTCGAGTATACTCGTTGATACTCGTCGAATTCGTCGTGTATACTTACTAACACTCGTCGAATTCAACATATTGTACTTGAGGTAAAATCTCTGAGAGTTGGAAAATCCGCTAAGTAAAAAGCGTCGAGTATTCTCGCGTATACTCATCGAATTCGTCGAATATATCTAACGATACTCGCCGAATTCGTCGAATATACTAGTCGATACCCGTCGAGTCAGTTCGATTTTACTTCTCTGGATTTTCTAAGTCTAATTCGTCGACTATCATTGGGTCAAGCGTCTACAGCGTCGAGTGAGATTGTCGATATTCGTTGACTGCGTCGAGTGCCTGTTGTAGCTTTGATATGCTTCTCGGGCCGAAGTAGTGCTCTCCGAAGTGAGGAGACGTGAAAGACGTCATGTAGGTTCCCTAACTCTGGCGGCAGCTCCAGCCGGTAAGCCAAAGGACTGATCCGCTCCAAGATCAAGTATGGTCCCATAAATCGAGGGTTGAGCTTATTGTGCCTCCGCACCCGCGAAAAACCATGCACCGGACGTATCTTCAAGAAAACTGTCTCCCACCTAGATCTCTACCTTTTTATGCCCTGCATCGTAATACTTGGCCTGTCGACTCTGAGTCTCCAGCATCCTGTCCCTGACCAGCCGTATGTGCATGTCTGTATCCTCAATATAATCTGATCTGAGTGCCCATGGATCCTCATCCTGGACCCAAGGTAGCGACGTCCGACACTTCCTATCATATAGGTCTCACGGTTATTGTTATAAGAAAACTCTATCAGAGGTAACATTCTCCTTCCAAATGTATTTTCATCATACTTCGGGATACTCACCATCAAAGTTATGTGGACATATTTCCAAGTCTTCTGACATATTATCATTATAATAAACTTTAATCACACATTGGATTTGGAGTCTCTTACGACCAATGATCACCAAGCACGTGAAAATTAATAATCTTATATGTAGAAATCTTTTATATTCTTGTCCACCTAGATTATTACCTATCAATCAACGTGAACTTACAATCACCCAAAAATTATCATACATATTAGACCAACACTATTATGTATAACAGTTAACCAACTTTTGAGATCATGATGTATTGAAAAGATCATCATTTTTTTTCTTTTACTCTCAAATTCATGACTTATTACATCTCTACTTTAACAATAACACCTATTTCGTAGAGTGTTCACCCTTCACGCGTACTTCAAGCGATCATAAAAAAATGACTCCCAATCACTTTTCACATAGAGTCTAGTTCATAAATTTATAAGCGTATCTTTTCAAAATGGCGAGATCTGTCACAAATCAATTTCATCATAAAGAGAATCTTATTAAACACTCATTACTTCTCGTGTAATTTCACCGTATACACCTTTGCAAACCAAAATTGATCTCTTCATAGTCATAAATTTTCCGAAGGTGATCATGATGTTATCAATGTATGTGTCCCGGTTCTTGATGCTATCATAATCAAGGGGTCTTACCTATGCGTACGCTTCAACTAATCATCCACTCCCATTTCAATTTGTTGAGTCGTTACATTTTCAATGTCATGCCTTGACAAATTAATCTTTTATTTACTCGAAGTTCAACTTAGGTATGCTCGTAGTAACCTTCATATACATGTTCATAAAGTTATCTTTAATAGGCAAGCATGGGTGATTACTCATCTAAAGCCATTATACTCACGAGGTTAGCTCAACTGTGTGTGAAATAAGTATAAGTAATCTTCAATCTAACCTCCAAAAATTATGGCATGCTAGAGACTATCATTTCTCTAAGTTCATGAATTATCACCACTTACATATACCAAAAATATATAATTCGCACTATCTAATATATGCAGGGTTGAATTTATTCATTCCTTTGTGCGTAGGATAGGCTTGCATTGTCTACTCATGATCAAATTTACTAAGTTCACTAAGCATGATAGTGCGTTTGTAACCCGCAAAGTGGGCATTTCAAATCCTCCGAATTATTATATGTTTGATTATAGGGATAATAACATGTTTATAATCATAAGTTGCTCTCAAAATCCTGAATCTTTCTGAAGGCGATTATTATATCATCAAACACTTTTGTTTTGATTCTTGAGATCATCTGAGCCACATCCAAAAGATCATACATAGAATATACATCTTTCAATTTTTAGTATGATTCTTCACTCAACTTTAAGTTTTCTGGGGTTGTTACACTCCCATTGTTATAGACGTAATCATTCAAATATTTTGAATTCTCACTTTATGGGCTCTAATCATATAACAGTTAAGTCCTGCCATCACTCCTTCATATTACCATGACGTTATCCTTTCCCAATCTGTATGTTTCCAACGTAATGAACTGGGTATGTCAGGTAGGCACAGATAGAAGTGATCAATCATCATTTTTACATCTCCCAATTCTACCCATTTAATATGTGATAGTCGTGGTCACTTTCCTATGAGCCCTAGTTATGCAAAATTTCCAACTATCCTTCTAACTTGTACTGAATTCTCAATTCACATTGGCTCTCTCTTGCGATATATCCGAGTTCATTAATCGAACCCTTAACCGATGATATAATCATTAATCATGTGTCACGTCAATTGGGTTAAGGTGTTAGGGCATCTAGGAACGTGCTTTGTTGAGGTAACACACTCCTTTAATTATACATAAAACCTTTGTGTCGTCGTTACTGTTTTGATTTTAGTTTATCGGAAAGTCATTTGTTCGAATTCTTGTGGATTGTACACAACTTGTTTCGTTCTTTGAATATGGTATGCAATAATGAATCGATGAAATTACGATCCCTCTTTAAGTTGTGTCAAGTAATCATCCGATTCACAAGTCCGAGAAAATTTCTAACGTCTCATGCCGACTTTTCTTGTTCTAAGATTGTAATGTATATAAGCAGGCAATCCTATATGTATATCCCAAACTTCTAGGAAGGGTTGATCATCTTGCTGATTATGCGTATAAAAAACCTCATTTTTACTTGAGCATCATTTGAATAAATCAAGTCTTCCATATCACTATGTTTGCGACACACGTTTTATAAACAGGGTCTGGGGAAATCTAAGTCATTACCAATTTAGCCCAATATACAAAAAGATAAGCCCCCATATATTTTTGGCTAAATTTCTTTAATATCTATATATGCATCAATCCTTAAGGCTAACAATCTTAGACTTGGAATTCCACCTTGAGACTTGTATACCTTAGGCCCTTAAGATTACTATTTACGATAATCTTCTCAAGGTCAACATGTGACCCAACCAAAACGGGTCTCTTCTGAAACTTGAATTCTTATTCGACCTTTGGTATTTATCACGGTGGTTGTCTCAACGTAATCAAGTCATCGGTACGAGGGCCCTATCAGCACCAATTCTCCTTGAGTTAGTCCTATCAGCATGAGTAAGATGTGATAATATCGCTCGATAGGTGGAGTAAGGATATCAGAGTTTAAGCCTTAAGCAGTGACTCTTGCGTTAAACTCTTCCCTTAGACAATTTGGGTATCCTCTTACCTTAACAAATCTATACCCGAGGTCGATTATAGACTAAGATACGCCACGAAATCCTCTTGGTAAGTCAAACTAAAGTGGTGTCCTAATTCTCGATAATCTATACACAGCCGCAAACTTTCATCCTTCTTCTTCACGAAAAGGACCGGTGCGCTCCAAGGTGATGAACTTAGACACACGTAACCTTGATCTAGCAGCTCTTGAAGCTACACTTTCAGTTCCGCCACCTCCCTTGGTGCTAGACGGCACGAAGAGCGTGACACAGACTTGACACCTAGTACTAGCTCAATGGTGAAATCAATCTCTCTCTGAGGTGGAGCTCCAGGGAGATCTTTGGGGAAGACGTCAGCAAACTATGATACCATAGGAATACTGATCAAACCAGGTTTGGGCATCTTAGCCTCTAATAGGGTAAAGAATAACTCTGCATGCTCACAAACTACTTTGACCACTTGGAGAGCATATATCAGCCTCTTGCTCGATCCCTTCATACCAGAGAAGGCAGTTTCACAACCCATATTCAGCCCCAGTTTGACCATCTTGACTGTAATCGTTGTATGCACGTTGCTCCGAAAGCCAATCCATACCAAATATTACATCAAACTCCACTATTGGCAGTAGTGACACTTCCAAGACAAACTATTGACTCCATATCTGCACCTTTACGCAACAAACTCTATCCGCACGCATCGAACATCCGTTAGGCAACAACACATCCAATCAATCTTTCACCACATAATCAGGTACTCCGATACGCGTCACGAAGTCCTCGAACAGAAAGGAGTGCGAAGCTCCTGTATCAAACAGTGCTCTTACTGGATAGTCCAAGATTAAGACAAATCCTAATACAAGAAAGTCATACAACTAATGCGCAGGGCGTAAGGTATGGAATGAAATAAAGCTAAAGTCTATATCATACCTGTAACCACATAGCCTTGCTTGATGGCCTCCTGATGGACAAGGTTGTAAACTTTGGGTTGGGCTGGAACATGATGTGACGCGGTTGACTCCACCATCTTCCCTTTCTCAGCATAAGATGCTCCTGCCTTTTTCTCCGTCTTGCCACTCCAACAATCGCGGGTTATGTGTCCCTGCTTGTCATAATTATAACAATGAATCAAGCCTCCTCGCCCAGGCGTTGCCCTAGAAGCACCAGATGAAGAAGTCAGTCAAGCAGATTTGGGCTTCTTGTTCCACCTTTGGTACCCAGTCTTTGATGAGCTTGGTACTTTAAATTTTGGCCTCTTTAACGCCGAGTCATTTTTGCGTTGTACGCGCTTCATGTCCTGCTCCAAGGATCGAGTTGTCTTGACCAAGGTCAGAAAATCCTGCGTCATTGTACCTGAGAGCAGCAACCTCAGATCGTTGCACATTCCTTCACAGAACTGGTTGGTCTTGCGCTCCTTATCAGTAAAGGCAGAACCCACATATTGCCCCAATCTCGTGAACTCATGAAAGTAGTCGTCAACACTACTCTCGCCCTGAGATAACCTATGGAATTGATTCTCCATAATAATTTTCTGCGCTGAATGAATATACCGAGCCAGAAAAAATCTCGTCCCACCATAACCTTGCCTCTCCGTCCAGTAGGACAGTGGCTACTGTGACTTTCTGCCACTCCTCCGTTTCTGTTGCCATCATGAGTCTCTTAATCTGAGAGATCCAGTCTTCGACTTACGTTGGGGTTCCAGTCCCCTTAAATACTAGAGGATTGAAGCTCATCACATGTTTGAGCTGCTTCTCAGTCGCTCTTCTTTGTACTACAGACTCTGTAGCTACTTGATCTGCTACTATAGGCTCAACCACGCCAAGCGGTACTTGGCCCAGTTCAGGGACAGGAGGCTGCACTTGCCTCCCTAACTGGTCATTTATCATGGAGAACACAGTTTTAACCACCAATCTTATAGTTTCAGCGGAAGGAGGGGTCACAGACACGCCATTCGGTGCACTACTCTCCATAGAGTGCTGATGTTGGGATTGCTCTACACCACTCCTAGTCACCTATAATCATGAAACACTCAATTAGTGACTAAACATATGTCCGAAAAACAATTATAGGAACACGCAAGTTCCTCAAACATGTGTATTTTCATTCATAAGTGGTCATTCATGGGTTCTTTCATGTTATAACGGTAGCGCACATACACATGTTAATTACCCTTTAAAAGAATTCGTTCACGAATTCAAATAAGAAAGACCGACACTAGAGTTTGATACCAAATTGTAACACCTCCATCCGTCACGTAGATTATAACAAAAGGTCTAGTCGGGGCCCCACGCCATATTCCATGGACAATTAGTGGAGTTACGTATTGAGACCATATCCATAAATGCATCCTAAATCAGAGTGCATTCTAGCAGAAGATAATTTAATAGTCTAGAACCTAACCAAACGAATGTTCACTAAACCCAAACAGGAATGATAACTTAAATACACAAAACATTATGACCTTAAGGCCTTAAAAAAGTTTCCTCAAATAGAAGTGTTTTACATACTTCGGCACGCAGACTGGTTACACATGAAATAGTAAATATTATACATAACTTATCTTGGCCTTTGAGGGCCGACATAGCAACCATGAGCTTCAACCCTCTCTTTCCCGCTTGGCTCGGTTGCACCTACACGAAATCATTCCACCCCAACAGTGTCAAACAAAGCAACGGTCAGCATTAGCTAACCAAATTATAACGACCTCACCCCACACCCGGGGCGGCGGTGCTCCTTTCCTACATGTAATTAACATAAATATATACTAGCGATAAAACGTGCAATTTAAGCACCATTCACCACAGACGTTGGCACTACTGGTCACACGCCCCGTGCACTCAGGGCACATTATCGGTGTACCAAACCTAATAAGGGTCACACCTCCACACTCAGCGACGGTCAACATATTTTGAGGATTAACTAGTCTTTCCTGGCCGAATCCAAAGACTCGCTCCTATGGCTACGACAAAGTCAAGGTGATATCCTCGATTCACTCAATGACTAACTCCAAGTCAAACGACATAGGGCTGGGTACGATTCAGCTCTTTCCTGATGCCCAAATCATCGGGCGCAACAAACCGCGATGCGGGTCAGCCTCTCCTTTCCCATTCGCACGATACATAACTCTGTTATGTTCTAAGGCTGGAACTCATAGCTGCCTAAGATGGGCCCACAGGCTCTCATCCCAATACAGTGGCCCACAGGTCACCATGAGACATGCCTCACAATCACATTGCTCACTGGGAGCTACCGTTGGTGGTAGTGCTACCGCCGCACGGTAGGGGACAAACTATCGATTCTTCCCCCAAAAATGGGTGTTTTCCTATAGGCACTTCCAGTACTCTCACTACAGCATCTACACACCCTGCAACTCCGTAAATCACACGTTTACCATGGAGTCTTCTCCGGCTTACAAACAATCATCACCAATCTAGACCAACCTGTCTGGATAGGTTTCACACATCATGCCTATTCCGCACTTCGATTCTGGATTCTAAATGCAAAGATAATGGGGATACAACTGATCTACCCGTTAGGAGAACTGTTTCCACATGCTCGTGGAGCGTCTACCCTGACATGACAAATAAAGGACTTCGCATGTCCAAGGAGGAAGATCGCTACCCTTGACGTTCGTTTTGACGCCATGGGAGAGAATCTAGCCGGATGAAGATGACCACTACAGACTTACCTCCACGGATCTGAACTCGGCTCACGACTTGGAGCTCCGAAACTCCAACGATGACGGGATCTCCTTCCTCTTCCTCTCCTTCACTCTCCTCTCTCTCTGCCACTCAGAAGAAGAAAGCCACGAAAGAAAAATGAAGTGGAACTCAACATTCCCGGCCTTAAACCGAGCTACCGCCGCGCGGTAACTATATACCTCCGCGCGGTACCTCAAGCGTTAGCTTGTTTCCCAAGCCCACCGCCTAAAACCTCCAATCATGTGCCAACACGTGACCACGTCGTAACTGTCCTGGTACCGTCGCGTGGTACCTCACTACCGCCGCACGCTAGATGATGTGTTGCATCAACGCGCCGTTTATGATGAACAGTCACTACCGCTACGCGGTATCACTACTGTACAATCTCGTGATCGTCGAGTGGGCAAGACATCAAAGCAGGTTTGCTCTCGCCTAAATTGACGAACCCAAGTAGCACTCGCTGAAGTAAGCGAGTGGAGGGCGAGTGCTAGTCCTATTAGGCACTCGCCAAAGAGGCGGGTGAGTACTATTTTCATCGGGCACTCGCCAAAAAAGCGGGTGAGTGCTAGTCTCATTAGGCACTCGCTAAGGTGGCAGGAGAGTGCTAGTCTCATCAGGCACTCGCCAAAGTGGCGAGCGAGTGCTAGTCTCACCAGGCACTCGCCAAAGTGGTGAGCGAGTGCTAATCTCATCAGGCACTCGCCAAGGTTGTGGGCGAGTGCTAGTCTCATCAGGCACTTGCCAAAGTGGCGAGCAAATGCTAGGCTCATCAAGCACTCGCCAAAGGAGGTGGGCAAGTGCTGGTTTCATCAGGCACTCGCCCCTCCAGGATTATTTTCCATGCAAGGTTTTATTTGTTTGTCTGTGGATAGCCGTTGGCAGAATAATTTGGGGTGCATTTAGTAATTCCAAAAGGCGGGATTGCGCTATTGGCAGTCCCTGTCAGAAAAACTATAAATAGACCCTGAATGACACCTTTGGAGGGGATAAAGTTTTTTTCGCTTCTTCCTCCTCAGGTCATTTTTTGGTTGGCTTTGAAGGCTCTCCAAGGTGCCCAATTTCAGCATTGGCTTGGGAGGGGAGCTTAGCTTAGTGTTCTTTCTCTGGAGAAGTAGGTGTGGGGTGCCCCCTTTTGGGTATGAACTCTTCGTTGGATCAAATTTTGGTTCCAATATTTTTGGTGTGGTGAGCGTGGATCGCAACTTACCCAGGAAAATCCAGGGAGTTCCGTTGGAGACGGGGAACAAGGTATTGACCACGACGTCTCGCCATAACCTTCGGCACCAGCTATGGTTGAGATGCTGGGGCAGTTCAAGAGGGAGGTCCTAGAGACTATCCACTTCACCTTCGCCGCTGCGCGTGGTGAGTGCTCGACCCACGCGGTCCAAGTGGTAACACCGCTAGGGAGGGGTGAGAACGCTCCGGGACGGAGGCTAGGAAAGGAGGCGGATGGTAGGAGCGAGATCTGGCAGACCTGCGAGTGCGGCCCCGGCCTGCGAGCTGGTCGCGCAGGTGGAACATGGGAGACCCCTGAGTGGTGGGAGCCCATTCTGCGAACTAGTGGTTTCCGCGCCCGATCTGGAAGGGTCCAGGGAGCCGGAGATGACCTATTACACTGGCAAGGATGATCCCGTCCAGCATCTATAGTGGTTCGAAAACATGGTCTCCATTAGGCTGATGTCAAACAAGTTCAAATATTCTCTTTTCCATCACCCAGAAGGAGAAGGCAAGGGACTGGTTTCACCAGCTCCCGATGGGGTCGATCTACGCGTTCAAAGACTTGCGTCGAAGTTTCCAATTGCGTTTCTCAACTTTGAAGAAGAGGAAGAAAAGTGTCGACGCACTCCTCAAGATCCAGCAGGGAATAGAGGAGTCAGCGTCCAGCTATGTAGATAGGTTCTAGGAGGAGATTTTGCTCATTCAGGAGGTGTCAGGATTCTCCCTACAGCTGGCATTCACCGTAGGAGTGCGTGAGGGGTTCTTCAAAATGAGCTTTAATCAGAAGCCACCCTTGTCTTTCGAGGAGCTGATGGAGAGAACAGCAAAGGAGATCGAGGGAGAGGCAGCGAATCCGACATTCACCCAGAAGCTGGAAAGGTTGAGCAACTCGGAGTTGAAAGAACAAGGAGGTTCTAGACAACAAGAAGGAAGGAGGAGGGAAGAGCCGAGACCTCAGGAGTTGGGGTTGAGGCATCCGCAGGGATAAGGCAGATGGTTCTCCCAGGGAGGGGGGAACACCCATGGAGGTCAGGGGAGGTTCAACCCTCCGGGATGGAGACAAGGCTAAAGGCCACTCCTACCCCATCTGCAACAGGCTATGGCGATCGGTCGGTGTAGGGGGAGAGGAAGAGGATCAAGAGGAGCATGAGTCAGGAGAGGAAACCAACCAGCAGAAGGATGGAGAGAGGAGGTGGCATTGCCATATTGTGACTTCCATTAGGAGGAGGGTAACACGATGACCACCTATCCCGAGTTCTTGGAGATCAGGAGGGAGAGAGGACCAAGGGAACAACAACCACCAGTGAGGATAGAGTAGGTAACCGGCGGGGCGGAGGAGTAAGAATGATGTGTGGATAGAGCAAACGTGGGTACTTAGGGAGGATTGGGGTGATCCATGGTGGGTTGGGGCTCGAGGCCACCCAGAGGGAGAGCTTGCACACCATGTTTCGCCATAGCGTGGCTTTGACATCCCAAGCCCCCCCCCCCCCCCCGAGAAAAATTCACCTTCTCGCGGAAGGACATGCCAGATCACGAGGATCCGTTCTACGATGCCCTAGTGATTCAAATCGCCATCGAGAACTTCACTGTCTCACGAATCCTCGTTGACAATGAGAGCTAAGTCAACGTCATCTTCGAAAAGGCATTCGATGAGATGAAGGTGTAGTCGAGGAGGGTGTTGGCCTAGGAAGGTCCGTTGTTCGGTTTCTCAGGGAAGAAAAATGAAGTAGAAGGAGGGGTCGGACTTCATGTGACCTTGGGGGGACAGTCCCGTAACTGCCAGTTTGTCATTGTTGATGCTCTGAGCAGTTACAACGCTATCTTTGGGTGGCCCCTCATCAGCGCGTTCAGATATATCCCATCCTCATTCCACCAATGATTGAAATTCAATGTTGGGGGAGTCCAGGTCAGTGTCAGGGGAGACCCGAAGGTAGCATGACAGTGCTACGTAACGACTATCAACACCATCTCTTAGAAGAAGAGAGACGAGGAAATGGGAAGGGAGTTGGAAGAGCGAGTAGGATGGGAAGGAGGGGTGGCAGAGGCATAAGTTGAGTTAATGGGCAGAGAAGTGGAGATAGAGAAGCTGGAAGAGGGTGAGAGGATGGCGGAGGCTGTGGAAGAAGAGAACTGCGCCCAAGTGGATGGGCTGGGGGGAGCTGCTGGGAGAACGAGACTGGGAGATGATCATTGGGGGAGTGGAGGAGGAAGAGGCTTTCGTCCGAGGAGAGAGGGCAGAAGGCGAGTGGGAGGATCATTCCAAGCTAGAGGTAGTGGAGGAGGTAGTGGAGGTAGAGGTTCTTTCCCAAGCAGGGAAAGTGGAGAGGGTGAGGATTGGTGGGGAGCTCAGCCTGGAGGACCGTGAAAAGGTCCTGGCCCGCATCCAGCAAAATATCGACATATTTGCTTGGAGCGTGGCAGACATGCCAAGGATTGATGCTGACATGGCTTGTCATCGCCTCAACCTCACCCACAACGCACGCCCCATCCGAGAGTAGAAGAGATTCATCACCAATAAGTTAGTTGGGCCCATTCGGGAGGAGGTGAGTAAACTTCTCAATGCCGGGTTTGTATCAGAGATCCAGTATTCAGGCTGGGTCTCCAATGTGATGATGGTTAAGAAGAGTGTTGGGCATTGGAGGATGTGTGTCGATTTCTCCTTATTAAATAAATCATGCCCCAAGGATTGTTATCCTCTGCCTCGAATCGACGCACTGGTTGACTCAGCCATCGATTTTTCTCTAATGAGTTTTCTAGATTCTTTTTCAGGATATCACCAGATCTGCATGCACCCGCCTGATATCAAGGATGTCTCCTTTATCATGGGAGATGGGTGTTACTGTTATAAGATGATGCCCTTTGAACTGAAGAATGCATGAGAAACTTACCAAAGAATGATGGACCGAGTCTTTCAGGAGCAAAAGGGCAGGAAGTTGGATGTCACAACCAGCATTTTCTACGCATTTAAACAATATATCAGAGTAAGAGAAAATACGTGTCATGATGCCACATCATGCAGGGGATAACTGCATGCGCTCAGGCAAGAACTCGAACCTGAAACTTTATACAAAATCCTCGAGTTATTATGAAGAAAGCTGTAATTTAAGTTAAGTTTTGACGGTCGTATCCCTCAGCTTAGTGGATCAACTAGTCCACAAGTGAAAAATATGAATATACGCTGCGGAAAATACTTTGTTTATATAGATTAACATCCTACATGAGCATAAACATCAAAATAGGACAACTCATGATATGCATACCTCTAGGTTTAATATAAGTATAGAAATAACTTTTATGTTCGTTAAAATATAGTGACTTTGGTTTAAAAACAATGTTTTAAATGAGATAGTCATAATGACACTTTTATACTTAAAATATCTAACATGCAATACTAACATAAAACCTTCCCAAAGAGAAAGTAAAACTAACAGGTCATCCAGAAGAGACTAAGCAGCTAGCAAGTAACATAACAGTATAAAAACTCCAGTGGATGTCAACAACCTAGCACAAACCCACCAAAAAAGCATGTATGACTGAACTAAACAACAATACTACCTCACAATGGTGAGGAAAGGATGACTGCAACAACTGCAGAATACTAGCAACCACCAACTCTAGCCGCTCAACCGGCTACTGCTCTAAACTTGAGGCATTATAAAGACAAGAATACCTCAGTAAGAATTTACAAGTGGTAACCAAAGATTATTAGTAGTAATAATTAAAGAGACAAAAGGGTTACCAACCCTTATAAAAAAACTGTCCAATTGTAGCAAAAAGTCATACTTTAATAGACAGAGAAGAATTCTCAAACAAAATAATACGAAAGGGTTCACCAAGTGCGAAATAAAGTCATGCTTCTATAAAATCTGCAAGTGCATGCATAAGAACATATGTGCATATATATATATATATATACATACAACAGAGACTGATCAGCTCAAAACACGTGAATCATTAACACTGGTAAAAACGGTACTAGGTTGGGGCCACATTGTCCAACACCAACCTTCAGACCAAACATCTCAAAAAGGCACTAGGGTGGTGGCCACATTGTCCAACACAACCCAACAGTCCATAAGAAGAGAAGAAAACCCACCAGGTGTAATGATTCACAAACCGGCATCATGTTGGCGGTCCTTTATCCACAGTCAACTTAGCCACAAACAACCATGCATTATATAAATAAACAAAAAGAAACCCAAGGCTTAACATCAAATTTTCATGGTGATGCAAAAAGGAAGAAAACCAAAAAGTTACTAAGGTATACTCGACGAATATGACTTGACGAACTCAAAATCACATGACGGATACATTAAAAAATTACTCAACACAAGCTCTGAAATCACTCGACGTCAAGACTACAACCACTCAACGCCTCTCTGCTTCACTCGACGCCAAGACAGAGGCTTTGGAATCACTCAACGCCAAAACTATTGCCACTCAATGCCTCTCTGCTTCACTCGACGCCAAGACAGATCCACTCAACGCACTTGACGCTTAGCTAAGTCATATCCCTGCCAGAAACTTTCTTACACAAACAGAGGTTAATTAGTCTCATAGATTTTTGCCAATAGCTAAACTTAGACCATGAATAATTTCCAGAAATTAAGAGAAAATGAGGGGTAGACAAGGCAAGAGCCCAAACACAGGTGAAAGACTCTACATCAACACGGTAAGGAGAAAGAATAGAAATCTTATTGTTATGTTATCCAAGATACAGCCAGGAGTAGACAAAAATTTAGAGGAAACATAAGAAATTTATAAGAGGCTAGGCAAGGGAGCAAACCATCACTTGCCTCAAGATCTACAGGAATCCGGCCTCACGAGCGCTCCGCTCCAAGGATCGGCCGCAAGAACTCTTAGACAATTATTCCTGAAACTTTACGGGGCAAACGATAGTCAATGTCAAAAACCCTAACGCCAAAAGTCCAAGAAAATAAAATTACCTACCACCAACGCGTAGAGCTCAGTGAGAGCTTTTCGAATCTACCCTCCGTCGACGATTTCGAGCATCGACACTCCTACAAGCGGCGACTGAAAGCCTTGCGAAACCCGTTGCCTCCTTTCTTTTGCGTTCTCGGTCCGATGGCTTGGGGAAGAAGATAATGAATAGGGTTTTCAATTATAAGTATTTATATATCTAATATAATAATAATATAATATTATTATTATTATTAATTAAACGTTCAAACGATCAAAAACTCGAATCAACTCGGATTTTCACGAAATTCGCACCGAAGCTAAATATCGTTGCTATGAAACCAATGGCTGAAATCAGAATCCGACAACCCAAACTCGAGTAAAAACTCCTCGAAGTCAAAACACCAAATATCCCTAAAAGGCTCCACCGAGTTCCAAAATAAACCTGGTTTGCATGAGAAAATTTCAAAAACACACTAGAAATTAACCATGCTATTATTCTAAGTCAAAATCTCGGATACCAACGAGCAAAAGTCACGCTCCAGCAATGATACCCGTCAACTACGCATCAACGTAACACCCTGCCGTCAAAAATACGCCACTAAAGGAATTAAAATAAATATCGGAAAATCAGAGGCATTACAACCACTCCCCCTAAAAAGAAGTTTCGTCCTGAAACTTGATATGAAAAAAAATTGAAACTACTACTTAAAAGGAAATAACCAAAGGTTATTGCGAAGAAATACTTACCAACAGAACTAGGAGAACAGATGAGGATGAGCCTCCCTCATAGCTGACTCTAACTCCCAAGTCGCGCTCTCCACGTCTTGGTTTCGCCAAAGAAACTTGACCATGAGTATTATCTTCCTTCGCAACACCCGATCTTGAGTATCCAGAATGCGAATAGGCACCTCAACATAAGAAAGATTAGACTGCAACTGGGGCACCCAATCGAGAACATGTCGGTCACTAAGCACACATTTCCGCAACTAGCTCACATGAAACACATAGTGCACACCAGGTAAATTTGTGGGCAAATCCAGCCTATAAACTGACACTCCGATGCGTTCAACAAGCAGGAAAGGTCTCACATACCTGAGATCCAACTTGTGGTTCTTTCCAAACCTCTTAGCGCCTGCCATCGGAGAAACCTTGAGAAAAATCATGTCTCCAACTTCGAATTTCAGATCAATCCTTCTCCGATTAGCGTTCTTCTCATAACGCTTTTGAGCTATATGAAGCTTCTCTCGAATATGCGTCACAGAAGTATACACTTCTTCTAAGGCTTACAAACCCAACAACGGTCCTTCACCAACTTCGGCCCAAAACAAGGGAGTTCTGCAACATTTCCCGTACAAAGCCTCAAACGGGGTCATCTACAAGCTCTCCTGATAACTGTTATTATAGGTGAATTCCATCAATCTCAACCGCTCGTCCCATGCTCCTTCGTGGTCCAAGATGTAACATCTGATCATATCCACCAAAATCTGATTAACTCTCTCCGTCTAACCATTAGTATGCGGATGATAAGCGGTTGAATATCTAAGGTCGGTACCCAACCCTTATTATAATCTTTTCCAAAAACGAGATGTAAACCTGGAATCTCGATCAGACATAATACTAACAAGTACTTCATGCAATCTAATGACCTTTTCTTAATACAATTCCGTTATCTTCTTCATGGAGTAATCAATCTTGAACGACACGAAGTGAGCACACTTCATCAATCTATCAACTATGACCCACACAGAATCATGCCCTCTGGGAGATCTTGGTAAACCAGTAATAAAGTCCATCGAAATACTCTCTCACTTCCAACTCAGAATATCCAAAGGCGTCAACTTTCCACCAAGCCTTCTATGATCTGCTTTAACTTGCTTGCAAGTAAAACACTCAAACACAAACTTGGCTATATCATTCTTCATTCCATACCACCAAACGATTTGCTTTAGATCTCTATACATCTTAGTAGAACTTGGGTGGTAGGCAACACTAGAACCATGCGCCTCACTGCACAACTTAACTCGAATATCCTCAACTGTGGGGATATAATATCTACTGCGGTACTTCAAAGTACCCACATCATCAATTGAAAAGTCTGGTAATTCTCCTTTCTCAGTTCTGCTACGAAGGTGCTGTAAATCAGGATCGTCCTTTTGATGTAGCCTTGAAAGCGTAATCCATGAAGGCTCTACTACTTCCAAGCTGCTTGGCGAGTCGCTACTTCCGACCGAGATACCCATTAATAGAAACTCTTCCACCAAGGATTCCACCGACAGCCCAAAGATCTACGCGGTCTTTTTACTCAAACCATCAGCTACCACATTAGCTTTGCCTGGATAATATTGGATCTCGACATCATAATACGCGGCATATTCTAACCATCTACGCTGGCGAAAATTTAATTCTTTCTGAGTGAAGGCGTACTTCAAACTCTTATGGTCTGTGTAAATCTTACACAATGCGCCATACAACAAATTCTCCACAACTTCAAGACATAAATCACTACCGCAAACTCCAAATCATGAGTAGGGTAGTTCCTTTCATGTATCTATAATTGCCTCAACCCATATGCAATTACCTTGCCTTCTTGCATCAAGACACATTCAAGCCCGACGTGTTATGCATCCATATAAACAGCATACTCCAATCCTTCGGTAGGCAAAGACAATACTGGAGCAATGCATAATCTCTTTTTCAGTTCCTGAAAAGCTTCTTCGCACTTATCGCTCCAAACAAATGTTGTGTTCTTCTGCGCAAGCTTAGCCAGTGGCGCAGGCACGTAGAGAATCCTTCCACAAACCTTCTATAATAGTCTGCCAACCCTAGGAAGCTTCTTATCTCTTTGGGTGTGGTAAGTCTTTTCCAATCCATAACAACGGCTATCTTCTTTGGGTCAACTAAAATTCCATCTTTGTTCACAACATGACCCAAAAAGGACACCTGAGGTAGCCAAAACTCGCACTAACTCAACTTTGCTTATAACTTATGTTCTCTTAGAGCAGATAGAACTAAATGCAAGTGATGGGCATGCTCCTCGGCACTCCGGGAATAAATCAGGACATCATCAAAAAAAACGACCACAAAATGATCCATAAAATCTGTAAATTCCTTGTTCATCATGTCCATGAAAGCAGATGGTGCATTTGTCAATCCAAAGGACATTACCAAGAACTCAAATTGTCCATGTCGAGAACGAAAAGCGGTCCGCGGAACATCTGACTCACGTATTCTCAATTTATGGTAGCCTGAACGAAGGACAATCTTCGAAAACACCGCACTACCACGCAACTGATCAAACAAATCATCTATCCACGACAAGGGATACCTGTTCTTGATCGTTACCTTGTTTAATTCCCTATAATCGATGCACAATTTCATAGATCCATCCTTATTCTTTACAAACAAAACGGGAGCAACCCAAGGAGAAGAACTTGGCATAATGAATCCACACTGCAATAACTCATCCAGCTGGGTACGCAACTCTTCCAGCTCACGCGGGGCCATACGTTATGGTGTCTTAGCAATAGGGCGAGTACCCGACTCTAGATCTATAACAAACTCCACATCTCTCTCAGGAAGAAGACCAGGAAGACTATCTGGAAATACATTAGGAAACTCTCGCACTACAGGAACATCCTCGACACGCGGAAAACTACTAACAGTTTCCAAAACATAAACCAAGTAAGCACAACAACCGGAATCTAAAAGCTTCCGAGCACATACTGCATAAATGATCGTAGAATCCTGGCGCGAAAAACTATACACACTCCTGGGGTGGTTTTTGTCCATGTTGAAGTCCAAACGCTTGACCTTGCATTAGATAATCACATCATATCTGAACAACCAGTCCATGCCCAGAATCACATCAAAGTCATCCAGGTCCAACACCTTTAGATCGACAAAAGCTAGAAAATCGCCTAAAAGAATAGGACAACTCTGGATGCCTTGGTCCGACACCACCGAGTCACCAAAAGGAAACTTGACGCGAAACGAGTCGCCAACTTGATCAAGAGTCAGACGATGACGTTCTACGAAAGTCCTAGCCATGAACGAGTGGGTTGCACCAGAATCAAACAGAACATGCGCCAAACGATTCTTTACCTTAAACCTCCCTATAAAAAAACATTAATAACTAGCCGAACAATGTCGAAACGATAGCTAAGAGCATAAAAAACTAGATTAAAATCTAACCTCAGATCACTTGGGTGGACGTCTGCACTTCTTCCAAAGTCATCACATTTAACTTGCCCTTCCCTTTTTTCCAAATGTTGTGGCGGCAGCAATGCTTGAAGTGGAACTGGATGCAGCGAGGGCTGAGACTGCGGTTAACTTGACTTAAAATGCCCTTTCTGTTTGCACTGGAAATAGACCTTATCCTTACTCCAACAATGGGCAGCATCATGCTCCTTTTTCTTACACGAAGCACAAACAAAATCTCCCTTGGGAGCACTCTGAATTGCATGCACTTATTGCTACTTTTGAGCTCCCAACCTCTTGAAACACTTCTCGAACGGATGGCCTGACCGGCATCAGAAACTGCACACCTCCTTGCTTCTTTTTATCGAAGCAGGACTAGATCCCTGAGAGCTCTTACCATCATCAGACTTTCTCTTTTCCTTTCTCATTTGCATGCCTCGATTCTTAGCATTATCTATCGCTTCGACTTTAAGAGCAGCTTCTACTGCCTCAACATAGTTTTCAGATCCATAAGCGCTAGCCAGCTGCTGGATGTCACTCATAAGACCACTCAGAAATCGCTTGACTCTACAAGCATCAGAGGCTACTAAATCTGGGGAAAATCAGCTCAACTTGCTGAACTCTACCTCATACTCACTGACCGTGAGTTGTCTTTTCTTCAGATGCAGAAAGTTGTTCATCAAACGGTCTTGCTCCACTGACGGCAGAAATTTCCTAAGCAACAACTCCTTGAATGATCCCCACGAGCACTCATCTATGAGGTTTTCTTTTTCTCTTAACCACCAGCTCTTAGCAAGACCCTTAAGCTGGTAAGCGGTGTCCATCACTCTTTGGTCAGCAGATATTCCTGAGTACGAGAACATTTCCTCTATAGAGATGATCCATTCATCCAAAGTCATGAAGTCAGCTCTATCATCGCAGGTAGGAGGTCCTATTCGCTAAAAGTGTGAAATGAAGTTCATATCTGGTGGCAGCAAAACTGGAGGAACCAATAGAGCAGGAGGAACAGGAACGGCTTGACCCACAGTAGGGTCCTGCACTCTAGGTTGCTGCCCTGAAACAACAGTCAACAGTGCCTGAATCTGCGATTGTATCTCAACCATCTGCCTTGACAGAGCCTCATTGCTCTGCCACAACCCTTCAATCACAGCCTCACTTTGCGCACCTGACGACTCGCCCTCAAACTGGGGGGTCGACATCGTCGCAACATGCTTAGGCGGCATCCTAATAACACAATGAACAACTAATCAAACCTAGCTCAACTATAGAACTACCCAACTTAGTTCAGACCATATACTTGCTCATGCTGCTAACTTGCTCTGGGATTTTCATAATGATGTCATGCTTAAACTGAGGATGATATACCATCATCATATTGACTCATGTGCATAACTTTTCACGGGATTTCTTCCTCAACATCTTCTTAGAGATTTTTAGTTTTCAAGATGGAAGAACCTTGAAGATTTCAGATCTGAAATACAAAATTATTATTGTTATTGTGAAAATTTGTTTTAACTCTTTAGGAGCTTTGTATCCGAGATTGTAGGAAGTTTGTTCTTCTGAGTGTAGATCTCATTTTATGGGATCGAGTTTGTAGGAGTGTATTATCTACCAGTTATAGGAGCGTTGCTCCGAGGTATAGGATTGTTGTAATCCGAGATATAGTGAAGTAGCCGAGGCTAGCCATGGTGCTAGATAGGTGAGGTGGAGAGTGGACATACCCAAGATTGGGGAACTACTATAAATTCCTTGTGTCGTCTGGGTTGTGCTTGATTATTTTCTGTGTTGTTTACTCTCAAGTTTTATTCTGCAAAAGATGCAGATCTCACCTATTCACCCCCCTCTAGGTGATTTAGGTAGACAACTAGAAACTTTCAATTGGTATCAGAGGGAAGGTTGTTCACAAAAAGGTTCACACCTTGAACAAATCTGTTTCTAGTTGTCGTAGAGATTATCTAGCATGGACAGATCCAAGGATTTTGCAAAGCTTCGGTGTGCACCAAGGCTAACTTTCCCATATGGAAAGAGAGAGTAAGATTCTTCATGGAAGCTGTTGATCCCCGTATCTTCATGATAGTGGAAAAAGGTCCCTATGTTCCCATGATTGCTTCCACTATCGATCCAACCAAGAAAGTGCCGAAGAAAATGATGGATCTTGACAAATATGAGATTGCTTTTGTCTCTCTAGACAAGAAAGCCCAGAACATCATCGCAAGCGCAGTCGATGATTCAATGTTGTAGAACCTAATACACTGCCAATCTGCCAAGGCAATGTGGCAGTCTCTGATTGTTTTGATGGAAAGCATCGAAGAAGTAAGGGATGACAGAAAATCCCTTCTGAACCAGAAGTATGAGGCCTTCAAGCAAGGCCCCAAGGACACAATAGCTGATACATTTGAGAACTTCAAGATCGTCAACGGCCTGAAGAACTACGGTCGGGCTTTCACTAATGAAGAGCTTAATGACAATTTCCTAAGATCTTTAACTAAGGAATGGGACAATAAGGTTTATGCTATCAGAGAGTTTGGGAGACTGGCTGAAACTGACCCCCGGAACCTCTTCGGGAAACTTATGTCCTGTGAGCTTCAAATCAACAACAGAAAAGCTGAAGAAGAGGGAAGCAGATCTTCATCAAAGGAGAAGTCTGTTGCACTGAAGGTAGATAGCTCAAGAAAGGCTAAAGCAGCATCTCCTGCTCCCACTCAGGAAGAAAGTGAAGAAGAAGACTTAGAGCTAAGCTCCTCGGGCTCAGAGTTATCTGATAAAGAGTTCTCTCTTCTCTCCAGACAGTTCAAGAAGTTTCTCAGTAAGAAGAAACAAATGAGAGGCAAAGACTTCTCTTACAGAAGATCACGTCACAATGATGATCATCAAAAGAAACGTCACACAAATGACAGGTACAAGTACAAACAGAACAAACATATTTCTACTGACATTGTGTGCTACTGCTATAATAAGTCAGGTCACGTGATCGCTGACTGCCCTCATAAGGAGGGTGGAAGAAGAGAAGAGAACAAGTCCTCCCACAGCAAAAAAGAAGGAGAAGAGCTTCATGGCAAAGAAGCAGAAGACCTTCAGTGACACTGACTCATCTGAGTCAAGTGAGAATGAAGAAGCCTACTACGGGCTCATGGCTCAATCCGACGAAGAAGAAGCTGATCCCCAATTTCATGGGGAGGTAAACTCTCACACCATTCTTTCAGAGTCTGATGCTCCAGACGATGTTCATGAGGACTGTTCCTCTGATGATGAATCAGAACTCATGGCTCAGTATAAAGAGCAAATCAAGGCCTATGACTAGTGTAGAAAAGTTGTTAGAACTCAGGCCAAGGAGATCAAATCCCTTAAGGCTGAGTAGATCACTCTGAGGGAGGAAGTTGCAAGAATGAACTCACTTAGAGAGGAACTCCACTCCCTGGTCGACGACAACAACAGTACACACGAGCTCCTTAACAAAAGAGACAAAATCATCGAGAAGTTGGAAGGACAGCTTGCCGCTGAAAAGAGACTTATTGAAAGTTTCTCCAAGCCCAAGACAATCCTTCAACTTATTGCTGAATTCTCTGCTCAGGCTAAAGGAGCTGGCTTAGGTCATGTGGCTACTCCTAGTAAATCTTCCAGGAGAGCCAAGGCTAAAAAGAAAAATAAGACTACTACAAAAGCAACCGCCGAAGAGAAAGGGAAGGGGCCTATCAGTCAGACTACGTTTAAGAAGGTTATTTTTCCTTCAAACGAATATGATTTTGATAGCTCATATGGTCACTTGAGAAGACCTATTCAGTTTGAACCTGTCAAGGACTATAAGGGTTGGACTCGTCCCTGAAACTTTGGTGCAAGTGTCTTCAAGGCACTTTATGATGAGATCACTCTACAAAGCTATGATCCCTATGTTCATGGTCCTAATGACAAGAAAGCTCCGAGAGTGAAACCTGTTATTCAAAAGCCACTTGAGAAGAAGAAGCCATGTGAGTGATATCATCATGAGGCTTCTACCTCCAAGTCAGCCACTCCTACTAGACCACACGTTCAAAGTATGAGACTTGGAAAAGATACAACAGGTTTGACTATTGGTGCTATGACAAAGTTGGTCACTTTGTTGTGGATTGCTGGTTTAGTCCCAGAAATATTGTAACTCCTCAAGTTAATCATACAAGACAGACCACTCATAGTGTTAACACTCGTAGGGGGAGTATGCTAACAAGGAACCAAGGACCCAAATCCTATTGGGTTCCTATTGTAAAATGATCTCTTATTGCAGGTATGTCCAAAGGCCAACAAAACTCCTATCTGGTATTTGGATAGTGGATGCTCTCAGCATATGATCGAGACAAGAAGCCTACTTCAAAATTATACTCCAATCAAAGACGGTCCAAAGGTTATCTTTGGAGTTCTGGCCGAGGAATTACAAAAGGCTATGGTATGATTTCTAATGGTGTAGTCTCATTCACTGATGTGGCGTATATGAAAGGATTAGAACATAATCTGATTAGCATAAGTCAGTTATGTGATAAAGGCTTTATTGTTCTTTCTCAAAGGATCAGTGCCTGATAAAATCGTCCTTTATTATGGAGACTGTATTAACAAGCACTAGAAGTAGAAATATCTTTTGTCTTAATTTTCTATGTTTAGACACTTCTACACCAGTGTGCTTTGTTGCAAAAGATAGTGCATCTCTTTGTGACCAATGACACAAGAGACTAGCACATATTAATTTCAAAACTATTAATATGTTATTTTCTCAAGACCTGGTACGTGATGCACCGATTATTAAGTGCATTAAAGAGAGTCCATGTCACGCATGCCAAATGGGCAAGCAGACAAAGGCTACCTTTAAGGGTATTGGTGATAAAGATTCCTCAAGGTGCTTGTATTTATTGCACATGGACTTATTCGGTTCAATGCAAGTTCGTAGCTTAGGAGGTAAGTCATATACACTAGTAATTGTTGATGATCACTCACATTTTACTTGAGTATTCTTTTTGAAACGAAAGTCAGATATCTTTGATGTGTTCACGAATTTTGTCAGGCAAATTCAGAACGAATTAAACAGTTCATTGGTCAGAATCAGAAGTGACCATGGAACAGAATTTGAATCTGGTTCCATGATAGAATTCTGTGGTAGCCTAGGTATCTTTCATGAGTTTTCCTCCCCGCAGACTCCACAATAAAATGGAGTTGAAGAGAGAAGGAATAGAACACTCATTGAAGCATGTACTACAATGCTTACTGACTCCTCTCTACCAGAGTACTTCTGGGCTGAGGCTGTTAATACAGCTTGTCATGTGCAAAACAGAGTGTTGATCAATATGAGTCATCGTAAGACTCCCTATGAGCTACTGAAAGGCAGGAGACTGACTGTGTCCTACTTCAGGATCTTTGGCAGCAAATGCTATGTACTTAATACTGGGAAATATCATCGTACAAAGATTGGAGAAAAATGTTTTGAAGGTATTTTGTAGGTTACAGTAGCCATAGTAAGGCTTATAGAATTTTTAATAAGAAAACTTTGGTGGTAGAAGAATCTATTAACGTTGTACTTGATGATACGAGCATGCTACAAAGCAGCTCTTTTAGTGTTTTCATTGAAGATGTAGGTTCAAGGCTGAAAGATTTAAGCTTGGATGAGACAGTTGAAGAAAATGCTCAAAAGTTCATCAAGATCACTTCTCCAACCTCAATTGGAGAAGAAGATCACCAAGATGAAGAAGTCATCCAAGTTGAGGAAGAAACTCCAAAAATAGAAGAAGCTCCCGATGCAAGGACCCTAGAGCTCAGACACTTGAGGGATCATCCGGTTGATCAAATCTTAGGAGATCCTCATGATGGTGTAAGAACTCGAAGAGGTACTATTAATGAAAATATGCATTTGAGTTTTCTCTCGCAGATTGAACCAAAGAAATTTGAAGAAGCAAATAAAGACGCATCTTGGATAGTTGCAATGGAAGAAGAACTCAATCAGTTCAAGCGCTGCCAAGTCTGGAAGCTTGTACCAAGACCCAAAGGAAAAAAAATGTAATTGGAACAAAGTGGGTCTACAGGAACAAGATGGATGAAGATGGAACCATCATCAAAAACAAAGCCAGACTTGTAGCTAAGGGATATAGAAAAGAAGAAGGCATCGATTTTGATCAGACCTATGCTCCAGTGGCAAGACTTGAAGCCATCAGGTTGTTCCTCACATATGCTGCTCTCATGGGCTTCGTTGTCTATCAAATGGACGTGTAATCGGCCTTCCTCAATGGTAAAATAAAGGAAGAAGTGTATGTGGAACAACCCCCAGGTTTTGTTGATCCTAACCATCTTGATTATGTTTATTTATTATTTAAAGCATTATATGGTTTAAAACAAGCTCCATGAGCTTGGTATGAAACGTTGTCTAACTTTCTTCTTGAGAACAAGTTCACAAGGGGAAAGATAGATAAGATATTATTTCTTATGGAAGTAAAAGACAAGATTTTGCTAGTACAAATCTATGTCGACGATATTATCTTTGACTCTACTGATGACAACCTTTGCAAGAAGTTTTCCAAACTTATGCAAGAGAAGTTTGAAATGAGCAGTATGGGTGAGCTGAAGTATTTCTTAGGACTTCAGGTGAAGCAATCTGAAGATGGAATTTTCATCTCTCATACGAAGTTCACCATGGAGTTGCTAAAGAAATTCGGAATGGAGAATGCAACCTCTATGAGAAATTCAATGGGTTCAGCTATGTCTCTAGACAAGGATGAGAAAGGGAAACCTTTTGATGAAACCAAGTACAGAAGCATAATTGGATCCTTTCTCTATCTTACTGCTAGCATGCCTGACATAATATTTTCAATATGTGTGTGTGCTAGATATTAGGTGAACTCTAAGGAATCTCACTACACTGTTGCAAAGCGGATTTTGAGATACCTTAAGGGAACACCAAATCTTGGCTTATGGTACCCAAGAAGTAATGATAGTGAACTAATTGGATTTTCAGATGAAGACTTTGCAAGTAGTAAAGACGACAGAAAGAGCACTTCCAGGACTTGCTAATTCCTAGGAAGAAGGCTCATATCTTAGAGTAGCAATAAACAAAATTGTGTTGCAATCTCAACCGCCGAGTTAGAATATATTTCTGCAAGCAGTTGTTGTGCACAACTTCTCTGGATAAAGAATCAATTAGAAGACTCTAACTTGAAGTTCAGAGACATTCATATGTTCTGTGACAATCTAGTTTCTCACAGTCGGACAAAACACATCGAATTGAGATATCATTTCATTCGAGAGCATGTGGAGAATGGGGACATCAACCTCCAGTATGTTCCAACAGATAGGCAAGTTACAGATATTTTCACGAAGCCGCTTGACGAGGCCAAATTCTCTTTCTTCAAGACAGAACTTGGTATGCTTAACATGGAGTCATGAAAAGTTCATATTTGAAGTCAAGAGAAGATTCAGCATCAGCCACTCAGAAAAAATCCAAGAGAATTCTTACTCAGCAACCTCCAGATAAATTCAAAGCTCAGAAATGGATTCCTCTGAAAGCTTACTGGATTTCTCGAAAACTTGAAGTGGATTTCTCTAGAACTACTATATTCTCAGAAAACTTACTTGATTTCTCGGGAAACAGTTTACACTTCCTAAGAAATACTCAAATATTTCTCGAGAAAAATATTCTTCTTGAGAAATCTGCTGAGTTAATCTTTTGAGAAGAATTCCAACCGTCTCTCCTCAGGTACGCTTTTCCTCACTCTTCAAGATTTTAAATTTTATATAAATAGATAAGTCCATAGAATATCCAAATCCACGTTTTCGAAAAAGCCCTTTCCCGAGAAAAACCCTTCAGTTCCACCGAAGACCTCCGCCATTCTTCTCGTAAAACTCCGTTGTTTCCTCTCGAAATAGTCTGAAATTTTTCATTCTTCTCAATCGATGGCTCCTACTGCAAAGATTGGCGTCGGGAGTAAGTTCGTTCGCTCTGGTATTGCAAAAATTTCCGATGATTTCCGCAATGTCATTCTACTACTTGAAACCGCCGGTCTTTCCTTCATTCTCGAGCATCCGTGCATAGTTCTGCTTACAGAAGTTGAAGAGTTCTTTAAAAATGCTAAGCTTAAGAGGAGTGTGAAACTGTTGAAAAGTTCTGTCAGAGATGTAATGATCAAGATTAAGCTGCCCTCTTTAACATAATTTTTGAGATTGCCCACCATTGATGAAGAAGACTACTTAAAAGAACCCGATTATTCCAGGGCTCTGTCATTATGTGGTCTCTCTCAATCCACTACCTCCATTCGCAGACAACATATGAACGATGAAAGCAAGCTCATGGCTGACATTCTTGGAAAAGTCCTCTACAAAATAGGTTCACTTGGATACATATCCTCTGATTTCTTCTGCATGATGACAACTGTGGTATGTCGCAAGAAATTCCAATGGGGACACATGCTATTTGACAAGATTAAGGAAAACATGAAAGCATCTAACTTTGCAAGAATCATTTCTCTTTATCTTAATCAAGTGCACCCTGAGATTTTTGACTTGTCTAAAGGTGTGTCCATTCACCACCTGAAGAAAGTCACCCTATCATGCATCAACAGATGGGAAATCAGAATTCCAAAGCCAGGCCAAGCTCCAGCAGTTCCAAGGATCATAGTTGATGAGGACAGGACCCCATCTCCCCTTCTTACTGATACAGTTGGCACATCTGATGCAAATGTTGAGGGGGAGCCTGCTCCTTCCGTTCATAAAGAAGATCAACAAACTGAGGTCCCAGAAATAGAGTTTCAGTCAGATGTTCCAACAGATCAGATTATAGAGGAAGTTCATGCTGATGATGTAGCAGTGGAAGAGGAAAACATAGCTCAGTCTGAAGATGAGAAGAGCACCTATGTGCATGATGGTGGCTCAGGTATGGATGTTGATTCTTCCTCTGAACAGGGAAATCTTGCTGAAGAGATTCCAGAAGATTCTCAGCCCCAGGAACAAGTTGTGGGGGAGAATGAAGTAATGCTCTCTGATGAGGAAGGAGTTATCCCAGAACTTGCAGAACCTCCTCTCAAGAATCTAGAATTCTCTCTACCTATTATTCTTGGTGAGGAAAGGGATGTGATGACATATACCCAAAAAGGCAAAAGCT
The DNA here is from genome assembly GCA_039513925.1 of Platanthera zijinensis. Taxonomy (NCBI): domain Eukaryota; kingdom Viridiplantae; phylum Streptophyta; class Magnoliopsida; order Asparagales; family Orchidaceae; genus Platanthera; species Platanthera zijinensis. Next base: position 74,420,769 of record CM077097.1, read on the forward strand.
CAGTTGCTATTGAAGAAATACTAATCTAGACAGCTCCAGCACTACCTCCTCCACCTCCTCCAGCTGAAATCAATCATGATGATACCCTGTTGGGTAAGATTGAGTCTATGTTGATAGAGCAAAGAGAGTACTTTGACAAGTTTCTCAAAGAAGTAACTGAAAGAGTAACTGCTCTTGAGAAAGAGATAAGCAGAGGATTTGCTGAAATTCAGAGTAACACAAATGAATTCAAAAGACTGCTAAATATTGGTGGCAAGGATTTAGACCACACTATCACTAGTGTTGGTGAAGTCATGGATCAAGCAGTCACTGTAGCCAACAATCAGATACAATTGCTAAAGAAAACTGAACAAAAAAACTTCAAAACTTGTGAAGAAGTTGGGAAATTCAAGGAAGATGCCATAAAGACTCTATCTGTAGAAGTCAGAAAGGGGGAGGATAAGGTGAAAGAAAATCTAGAAAGGAAAATTCAAGAGATGAAGAATCAGTGGGACAATCAACTAAAAGAGATCAATACAAGTGTAGAAAAGTAGATTAAGGGTGTAAACATTTATACTTATGAGACTGTTGTGTGGATGCACAATCAAATCTTTCCAGAATTTCAAGTTGATCCAAATGAGGCTCCACCTCTTCATCTTGATCCAAATGTCTGTAAGACTACATTTTATCCTAGACCTGAACAGTATGAAACTCCTCCTGAAAACTATTCTCAAGTCTGGACTTCTGATCAACTAGAGATTCCTCAAGAAGTACCTCCTGAAATGTCAGTCACAAAGAAAAGGAAATATGGTAATGGTGCTTCTGCCAGCCGATCTATTCCAATTCAAGGAGCTGCTAAAAGGAAAGAACAAGAATTTTCTGAAGTTTGGAGTCCAACCTCTAAATTCATAATTCTAGATACTCTGAAGCTGGTTGTGGAATTTAATGAAAATAAAGATGATCATTACATTCATAAGCAGTGGGAGCTATATGAGAAGTCAATGACAAAAAGAAGGATTTATGATCGTGAATATGGCTGTAATAATCCTAATGCTCCTCCTTGATCTCTAAAGTATATTCCCAAGCCCTTCAGCTATCAGAAAAAGACAACAAGAGAAGAAGGAACGACAACACCAACAATAATACAAATGATTTGAGATTATCAGTGTTATAGAATTTTGTGGACCAAGATATTTCTATAGACAAATTCTATATATATATAAAATTTTGAATTTTGATGATCTTATTATCTCTTATCTCTCATTGCATATATTGTTTTACTTGTTAGTTAATTCTTTGATTATCTTGATATACTTCACCTTAGTGTAGAGGGTTCTGACTTCTACAAATAGGGGGAGATTGTTGGGTATTGTATTCATAATAACCTAGATTTGTGTGAAGTCACCCTTGAATTAAGATGAATTAAGTATGTATTTGATGTTATTCTTTAGTTGAGTACTTGCAGGTCATTATTGCTTAGTGTAGACTAATGTCAGTTTACAATGAGTCACCACATACAGGACCATGCAATGTAATCCCTCATTGTGTGACACATGGTGTTGAATCATGAGTAACCTCTCTATTGGGTTGCACTTCATTTTCAAGTACTAAAGCTATGGAAGAAAGGAAGGGTTGCAGTTTTTCAACAAAGAAGAATCAAGCTTTCAGAAAAAAAATTACTAAGTCCATAGAAAAGAAGTCTATTTCTCGAGAAGTCTAAGTACATTTCTCGAGAAAGCAAAGCTGTTCTCGAGAAACCATAAGACTTCTCGGAAAATTGTCTGAAAATATTCTTTAAGTCTTTTTCTCGAGAAAGTCTTGAAGATTTCTCGAGAAGCCAAGTTAGTTCTCGAGAAAAACATAGCCGTTCTCGAGAAGTCGAAGTTATTTCTCGAGAAGCTAAGTATTTTTTTCGAGAAATCAGTATTTCAGCTCAAAGAATTTTGATTAAGTAAATTTCTCGAGAAAGACATGTCATTTCTCGAGAAAGCAAATCATTTCTCGAGAAATCAAGTTTCCTCTTGAGAAATCAGTATTTCACTTCAAAGAATTTTCGTTAAGTAATTTCTCGAGAAGACTATGTCATTCTCGAGAAAGCAAATTCTTCTCGAGAAATAATGATTCTTCTCGAGAAATAGAGTTGCAGAAATTTCTTTTTAAACAAGTCTGACGGGATTTCGATATAATCTAAGTACCTCATGATTAGTCCACGTGGATCATTCCTTAATGATTTTTGACCATTAGACGATATTCTATATAAAGTCTTTTCAGAGGAATCGCTAACCCTAATTACAGTATTAGAATTGCACCGCAATTTCAAAATCGGGAGAAGTCACGTCGTCTTCATTGTCGTTCTTCTTTATCGCTCCTCTCTTGATCCAGCGATTCCAAGAATAAAAGATTCGACAGATCCTAGATTCAAGATTCTTCAAACATCTACTTGATCGCATCGGATCCTAAGTTTTCAGATCAACTTTTCACGGGATTTCTTCCTCAACATCTTCTCAGAGATTTTCAGTTTTCAAGAAAGAAGAACCTTGAAGATTTCAGATCTGGAAGTACAAATTTTTTATTGTTATTGTGAAAAATTGTTTTAACTCTTGTTGGAGCTTTGTCTTCGAGATTGTAGGAAGTTTGTTCTTCCGAGCGTAGATCCCGTTTTGTGGGATCGAGTTTGTAGGAGTGTATTATCTCTTAGTTGTAGGAGCGTTGCTCCGAGGTGTAGGATTGTTACAATCCGAGATATAGTGAAGTAGCTGAGGCTAGCCGTGGTGCTAGATAGGTGAGATGGAGAGTGGACATACCCAAGATTGGGGAACCACTATAAATTCCTTGTGTCGTCTGGGTTGTGCTTGATTATTTTCTGTGTTGTTTACTCTCAAGTTTTTATTCCGCAAAAGACGCAGATCTCGCATATTCACCCCCTTCTAGGTGATTTAGGTAGACAACTAGATAATTTCAAAATCATACTTTAATAGGCAGAGAAGAATTCTCAAATAGAGTAATAAGAAAGAGTGCATTAAGTGCGAAATGAAGCCATGCTTTTATAAAATTTGTAAGTGCATGCATAAGAACATATATGCATATATATATATATATATATATATATATATATATATATATATATATATATATATATATATATATATATATATATATATATATACAGAGACTGATCAGCTCAAAACACGTGAATCATTAACACTGGTAAAAACAGTACTAGGTTAGGGCCACATTGTCCAACACCAACCTTCAAACCAAACATCTCAAAAAAGCACTAGGGTGGTGGCCACATTGTCCAACATAACCCAACAGTCCATAAAAAGAGAAGAAAACCCACCAAGTGTAATGATTCACAAACCGGCATCATGTTGGAGGTCATTTATCCACTGCCAACTTAGCCACAAACAACCATGCATTATATAAATAAACTAAAATAAACTCAAGGCTTAACACCAGATTTTCATGGTGATGCAAAAAGGAAGAAAACCAAAAGTTACTAAGGTATACTCGACGAATATGACTTGACGAACTCAAAGTCACATTACGGATACATTAAAAAATTACTCAACACAAGCTCTGAAATCACTCAACACCAAGACTACGGCCACTCAACACCTCTCTACTTCACTCGATGCCAAGACAGAGGCTCTGGAATCACTCAACGCCAAAACTACTGCCACTCAATGCCTCTCTGCTTCACTCGACGCCAGGACAGATCCACTCAACGCACTCGACGCCTAGCTGAGGCTTATCCTTGCCAGAAGCTTTCTTACCCAAACAAAGGTTAATTAGACTCATAGATTTTTGACAGCAGCTAAACTTAAACCATGAATAAGTTCTAGAAATTTAGAGAAAGGAAGGGGTAGACAAGGCAAGAGCCCAAACACTGGTGAAAGACTTTACAACAACACGACAAGGAGAAAGAAAATAAATCTTACTGTTATGCTATCCAAGACACAGCTAGGTCAGGTAAACACTAACCTAAGATGTGGATAGACAGAAATCTGTCTAAGTCCACAAGCGTTGAGTGAGAATTACTCACTCAACGCCAGATGACTTATAGCGCTGAGTGGAGCCTATACATCCAAAGCCAAAGTAGTGGCAAGCTGAGAAAGTGTCTAAGTACATAGGCGTTGAGTGAAGTGAACTCACTCAACGCTATACAACAAAAGGTTGTGAGACAGACTAATGCAGTGAAAGCCTAAGAAGAAATGAGCAGAAAAGTGGCTAAGTCCACAGGCATTGAGTAATATCACTCACTCAACGCCATACTCTATATTCGTTGAGTATTGCCTTGTAAGTCAAAGCCACAGAAAATCTATGCTGATATTTGACTATGTCCACAGGTGTTGAGTGATGCAAGCTCACTCAACATCATATGATAAAGCATTGACTGACCATCATTCAGTCAGAACCTGTGTTTTCAGACACAGAAATTTGGCTAAGTCCAAATACATTGAGTGGAGCTTACTCACTCAACGCCGAGGAGCAGAAAAATCTGGCTAAGGCAGAAAGCGTTGAGTGAGACATGCTCACTCAATGATTTTAACGCCATAATTCAGAAAATCGGCTAAAGCAAAAAGCGTTGAGTGAGGCGTGCTCACTCAACGCTCTCAACGCTTAAGATGTTGAAGTAGCAGGAATTGTTTAAGGCAGAAAGCGTTGAGTGAGGAGTGCTCACTCAACGCTCTCAATGCCTTGATAAGATAGAATTCTGTCTAAGTAGTTTGGCGTTGAGTGATGCTTACTCACTCAATGCTAAGTAGCAGAAAGCTGGTAAAGCAGTTTGGCGTTGAGTGAAGTTAGATCACTTGATGCCTATAAACAAATTTCTATCTAAGTGTTTTGGCGTTGAGTGATGCTTACTCACTCAACGCCTATTCTACTAATGCTCGATTTTGGCTAAGTCCACAGGTGCTGACGTCAACAAAGTCAGCAAAATTGACAGAGTCAACTAATTTCAAATCAAGTACGGAGAAGCTATAAAACACGACAAACTCTGTTGAGGAGCTACTATACGTCTTCTTCCGTTAAAGCAAGGTGCAGCTGGAAGCTGCAAGTGGGCCCCACTGATTCCTAGAGCCGTTGATCAGTGAATTACAAAAGAAAGAGATTGTACAAGATGCATACATTTTTTTTAGGGTTTTATTGATTTAAAAAGTTGGGGCTAGACTTCATCTTCCTCGCCATTGCTGTCGAGAAAAAGCTTGAAGTCTTCCTACAAGAACCAAAAGTTCAGTGAGCTGTTGCATCTTCATCTACTATAGCATAATCAGAAAGATTTCTGATAGAGAAAGAAAGTAGAGCCATCATTCTTCAGTGGGCTCAGTTGGTTGATTGAAGAACTCAAGATTGAGCGATTCATCTTCTTCTTCAGCAAGATCAGAATCTTCATTCTGAAACTCTTCTAGTAGAGGTAAAACTTCTTCCTGCTGCTGTGAAGTAAGATAGTGCTGAGACATCTCAACCCTAGTTGTTGACACAGAAAAACATTTCTATGTCAAATAAATTAAATCACCTTTCTCCTTGTAGGATCCAATTGGATCTGAGTGTAGGGCTTGTCAAGCTTGAGGTAGGGCAATCTTGTTTGAGCTGTAGGAGAGTTAAAATCTCTGAGTTGTAGGATCCTGCTGGATCTGAGCTGTAGGACTTGGGATCAAGTCTGAGGTAGGTGAGTCATTCTCACTGAGTTGTAGGGCACTTGTGCCTGAGCTGTAGGATCCCTAGTGGATCTGTGGTAGGGCTTAACAGCCTGAGCAGTAGGAGAGTCATTTTATCTGAGGTAAGATCCCTAGTGGATCTGAGGTAGGGCAGTCCTCCCAGTCTGAGTGTAGGGTCTTTGGTCTTAGGTAGGTGATCTGGTGATCACTGAGTTGTAGTCCCTTATGGCTGAGTTGTAAGTCTTGGAGGAGACTGAGAGATCCTGAGGGATCTGAGGTGTAAGCTCTTTGTAGCAGTGGTTTGGAGAAGTGCCTTGACTAACAGTAAGTTGGCAAGGTGGGATGAGAGTGGATGTACCCACATGTTGGGGAGCCACTATAAACCTATGTGTGCTTTTCTGTGTTATTTTCTTTGTGCAGGTACTTGAAAGCTAATTACTGCCAACACACAAAGTACTAAAGGAAATTAAAATAATAATAATAATAATAACAGTGAGACAACCTATTCACCCCCCCCCTTAGGTTGTAAGCTACCTTGAAATTAAAGGCTTTCAAGTGGTATCAGAGGGAGGTTGCTCAAAAAAGATCTAACCATCTGAGTGATCTTCCAAGGTAGCTACAGACTATCCTTATGAGTTCAGGAGTAAACTATAAGGAGTTGGGTGCCATGAAGCTTCCTATCTGCTAGAAGGAGGGATTTTGCATCTAGAAAGAGAGAGTCAGGCTGTTTATAGAAGCAGCTGACCCTAGAATCTTTATAACTGTTAAAGAAGGACCTTTCATCCCCATGAAAGTGTATGTCCTGGATGAAAACATCCAGACACCCAAGACTTATGATGAGATGACAAAAGATAAAGTCATTCTTGTCAGCATGGACAAGAGAGCTCAGAATGTCATTGTCAGTGCAATTGATGATTCTACCCTTCAAAATCTGATTCGCTGCACAACTGCAAAGGAGATGTGGGACACTCTGGTGATCTACATGGAAGACACGAAGGAGGTCAGGGATGATAGAAAGTCTATGCTCAACCAGGAGTATGAGGCGTTCAGACAGTCTAAGGGAGAGAACATAGCCACCTGCTATGAAAAATTCTTCAGGATAGTAAACGAGCGAAGGACCTATGGAAGGATTTTTAGTCATTATGAGCTAAATGATAAGCTCCTCAGGTCTTTCACTAGATACTGAGACACAAAGATATGTGTCATCATATAAATGGCTAAGCTGGGTGACACTCCACCTCACACCCTATTTGGAAAACTGCTCTCTTATGAGATACAGCTAACAGTCAGGAAAGAGGAAGAGACCAACTGTAAATATCAAGCCAAAGAGAAGTCAGTGGCTTTCAAAGTTGAAGCCATAAGGAAAAGCAGGAGAAAGACCCCTTCTCCTCCAAAAAGACAAGCAGATTCAGACTGCTCTAAATCAGATGCATCAGACAGCGGCATGTCTGATGAAGACTTTGCAGTTTTCTCCAGGCAGCTCCATAGGCTGATGAAGAAAAAGCACTTGAAGAGCAGGCCTTCCACCTCAGTTCATCACTGAAAGAAAACCTCCAAGGAGGACAGGTATGGCTCTAAACCCAGTAAACAAAATTCTTCTAATATTGTCTGTTACTACTGCAGCAAGCCAAGACATGTCATTGCTGATTTCCTGTGAGTAGAAGGGAGGATGGTGAGAAGAAATCTCACCAAAAGCACAAGGGCGAGAAATAAAAGTCCCTTGTGGATGGGAAAGAGAAGAGCTGGACAGACTCATCATCATTAGAGTCTGAAGAAGAGGAAGCCTACATTGGGCTAGTTGATGTTGCTGCTGAACAGGAAACTATTTCAGCAGATGAATACTATCCTGCTGCTAGGATAGGAGTCAAGGCCCCTCTGACATTGTTGGACAATGACTCAGAGGTGGGTGATGATGAAGAAGATGCATACAGCTATCATGGGCGGATGGCAATGACTGATGAAGAGGGCAGCCAGGATCAGCCTGGTCAAAGTAAGGTACATTCCCTATCCAGTTCTGTGTCTAGGTATGAGACAAGTCCCTATGCAGAAGCCTCTTCATCTAATTGTAAAGATGATTCCTGCTCAGAAGGTGATGTCAATCAACTGATTGACAGTTATAGTGAACTTCTGGATGCTTTTAAGAAATGCAAGAAGTTGACTAAGAAGCAGGCTAAGGAGATTTTGTATCTTTAGCCAGGTGCTTCTCAGCTTGTTGAAACAGCTTCTGTGCTGAATTAGACAATGAGGGAACTCAGTCAACTGAAAACCCTGTCAGGCATCCAGATGGAGACTATCAAGAGAAAAAATAGTCTCATTAGAGATCTTGAAGAAAACCTCTAGAGGGAGAAAGGTATTGCGGCTAGTTTCTCTCATCCCAATATAGTGTTGCCCTTGATAGACTCCTTCTTCTCATGGAAGGGTAAGAAGGGGTTGGGCTTCCAGGGTAATACAAGACCTGCCCATCCCAAAGGGAAAGGGAAAGTTTCAGTTGTGCCTATGGAATCTAGGCCACCTATCCCATTCAAGAAGGTGATATTCCCTTCAAATAGGTATGACCAGGAAAGTATATATGGTCAATATATGAATGGTGCTTTCACAAATGGAATAAAAGATGTTCTCAGCCATTGTGGAAGGTATAGCAGGGTAAGTGCCTTTAAGGCTACCCATGAAGAAATTCAAATGACTCTTCATGGACTATTTGTTTTTTGGTGTTACAACCCCCCTCCTCTCAAAAATGTGGTTGCAGCCAATTTTCAGAACCTGTCAGCACAGAATCTAACTAATGGTCAATCTGTTAGCTTGTCTGATATAGTTGTTTCTGATGCTGTCAAGAGCATGCTGTCTGAAAAGAAATGTGCTGCTGATGGGATTCAGAGCAGGCCACACAAGCCAGCAAGCAGACTAACCTTCAGTCAAATCCATGCTGAAAGGAATCAGAAAATGGAGATTGCACCTCTTCCTTCTGTCAAGACTGCAGTCAAACCAACTACAGGGCCTACACAGAAAAGAAGATACAACATACATGATTGTTGGTGTTGTGGCAAGGTAGGCCATTATGTCATTGACTACTGGCACAATCCTAATATGGTCAGAGCTAGAGTCAGTCCACCAGTCAGAAAACTTGTTGGTGGACATGTTCAGTTTCAAACAAATGTGCACCTAGGACCCAATAGAAATTGAGGCTCTAAGGTAAAGTAAACTTCTTAATGCAGGTTAGTTCAAGTGGTCATACCCCAATATGGTACTTGGACAGTGGTTGTTCCAGACACATGATTGGGATAAGGAGCAACTTGACGGAGTTCACCCCAGTGAAAAATGGACCCAAGGTTATCTTTGGTGGTTCTGATAGAGGGGTAACTAGAGACTATGGTAAGATTACCAATGACATAGTCACTATCACAAAAGTGGCTTATGTTGAAGGGTTGCAACACAACCTTATAAGCATAAGTCAACTCTCTGATCTTGGCTATGTTATTATCTTCCACAAGGATGAGTGTCTGATTAGGAGGTCAAGTGACCAAGAGGTCATATTGACAGGCACTAGGAGTGGAAATATTTACTGTTTAAACTTTCTATTTCTGGACTCAAATTCTCCTATTTGTCTTGTGGCAAATGAAAAAGTCTCATATTGTGTTCAGTGGCACAAGAGACTAGCTCACTTGAATTACAAGACTATTGACAAGCTCTTTAGTCAAGAGCTAGTTAGGAATGGTCCAAATGTGAAATGCACCAAGGACAACATTTGCTCAGCTTGCCAAAAGGGTAAGCAGATCAAAGCTTCCTTCAAGGGCATTAGTTCCAAAGACTCTGTGAGGTGTTTATACCTCTTGCATATGAACCTATTTGGTCCAATGTCTGTTCATAGTCTTGGTAGGAAAGTCTACACCCTTGTGGTGGTTGATGACTATTCCAAATTTACTTGGGTGTTCTTTCTCAAGAAAAGAATGAGACCCTTGATATCTTCATCAAGTTTGAGCAAGTTCAGAATAAGTTTAATAGTTCTGTTGTCAAAATCAGAAGTGACCATGGAACTGAATTCCAGTCTGAAGGCATGACAGAGTTCTGTGAAGAGCCAGGGATTCATCAAGAATTTTCTTCTCCTAGAAATCCCCATCAAAATGGGATTGTTGAGAGGAAAAACAGTACTCTCATGGAGGCTGGAAGAACCTTATTGTGTGACACATCTCTCCTAGAATATTTCTGGGCTGAGGCAGTAAATACTGCATGTCACGTCCTCAACAGGACCTCTATCACCAAAAGCCACAAGATGACTCTCTATGAGATCTTGAAGGGCAGAAAACTAAATCTGGGCTATCTCAGAATCTTTGGTAGTAAGTATTATGTGCTCCATAATGGAAAGTTCTATGTAACTAAGTTTGTTGTCAAGTCCTTTGATGGGATTTTTGTTGGGTACAATAATCATAGTAAAGTCTATAGGATATACAACTTGAAAAGCCAAGTTGTAGAAGAGTCTCTGGTAGTCTTTGATGAGTCTAACATGATTAACAGGGAGCTGCCAAGCTCCTCTTCCAGTACTGCAGGTAAAGAACAGATGATGGACATCTGATCATCAAGGAAGCTACACCAATTATCCAAGATGAAGTGGGTACTCCAGAAGGTCTACCGGACACACTTGGAGCAGAGGATGATCAACAAGTGGCTGTTCCTCAAGCTGTTGCTGAAAGAAGATTGCCTCCAGCAATTAGGCATTTAAGAGACCATCCTGTTCACTAAATCACTTGTGAACCAAGCCATGGAGTAGTGACAAGAAGCAGAAATCTGAATACAACTATGTATGCCAGCTTCCTATCACAAGTGGAGCTAAAGAAGTTGAAGAGGCCAACATAGATCAATTTTGGATAGTGGTTATGCAAGAGGAATTGAACCAGTTCAAAATATGCAAAGTCTATAAGCTGGTTTCCAAACCTTTCATGGAAATAATGTCATTAAAGTCAAGTGGATTTACAGAAACAAACTTGATGAAAATGATATTATAATCAAGAACAAAGCAAGATTTGTAGTTAAGGGGTACAGGAAGGAAGACAACATTGATTTTGATCAAACCTTTGCCCTTGTAGCAAGGTTGGAGGACATAAGATTATTCCTTGCATATGTTGCATACAAGGGATTCAAGGTCTACCAGATGGATGTGAAGTCAGCGTTCCTGAATGGTGACTTAAAAGAGGAAGTCCAGGTTTTATAGTTTCTAACTCACCTGATTATGTTTATAGACTTAGGAAAGCTCTATATGGGCTAAAACAAGCCCCTAGAGCATGGTATGAGACTTTGTCTAGCTTCTTCATTGAGAACAAATTCTCAAGGGGGAGATAGACAAGACCCTATTCCTTAGAGAATCTAAGGGTAAGATCATCCTAGTTCAAATCTATGTAGATGACATCATCTTTGGATATACTGATGATAACCTCTGTAGGAAGTTTGTCAAACTTATGCATGAGAAGTTTGAGATGAGCAGTATGAGTGAACATAAGTTATTCTTGGGTCTCCATGTGAGACAGACTGATGATGGCTTGTCCATATCCCAGTCTAAGTTTATTAGGAACTTAATAAAAAAATTTGCACTACTAGAAACAGACTTTTGGCCAGGGCAAATTGCCCTGGCAAAAAGTCCAAAACCGTGGCTAAAAAGTTTTAGCCACAGTCTAGCCACGGGAAAAATCTGTGGCTAAAGTCGGCGTGGCTAAAACTTTTAAGCCATGGATTGGCCGTAGAAAATAGTATTAGCCACGGGAAAAAACTGTCGCGGCTAATATCTTGACTTTTAGCCACAGTTTTAATCCCTGGCTAAAAGTGAACTCATCATTTTTTAAAAACTATTTGTCACAGTTACAAGCCGTGGCAAATACTAATTTATGTTTTTTTTAAAACACATTCAAAATACTATAATTAGAGCTATCACGGTTCCGGTTCTACTAAAATCGTGAACCGAACCACTAAGGTCGTTGTTCTTTATATTAGAACCAAATCTTATTTGGTTTGACCGGTTCCGGTTCTGGTTTCGGTTCCAGAATAGTTTTTAGAACCATCATGTCAACGGTTCCGGTTACGGTTCCACAAGAACCAAAACTAAACCGGCCACTAACGGTTCGGTCCGGTTCTATACGGTTCGGTCCGGTTCCAATCGGTTCTAAATAGAACCAAAACTAAATTTGGCGAAATGAATTGGGGATGTCAAAAATAAAAAATCGGAGGAGAAATGTAAATCCGTTCGGTTTTTTTGCAAGGACTTCGAAGTCCGGGACCCAGGCGTAAGAATTTTGTATTACTCCAAGTGAGATTACTCTTTTGTGTAATATAGTAAGTAGCACTGAAAGTGAAAAACTGAAATCACAAAATTGCACCATACCGCACTGATCTTAAACTGCGCCGATTTTAAACCGTACTAAATGATTTGGTTGTAGAGTGACTTCGTTGGTTGCAAAACAACATATTTGCAATGCATTTATTGGCGGCGTAAAATCGACAAAACCGTGCCGCATTATTTTCTTTGGGAGGTTATGATTTTCCAATCATCGCCAATAAGTACAAGTTACTTTAATTATTTCAGGAAAATGTATGAGTAAAATTGAAAATACATTATATAATAGTGTAAAAATCGAAATTGTTCTGCAAAAACTGACTCCAAAGCGCACCAATGTCAAACCACACTGCACAGTTTTATATGATGCGATTTTGTTCAGTCCAAAACCAACCTTTTTTTAGTATGATTGCGGTTTGGATCAAACTGCGTCAGTTTCACTCATACTCGTAAGTATAAATATTATAGATGGATTATAAAAAATAACAATATAATAAAATTATTATTAATAATAAACGGGTTGCGGTTCGATTCTGTTTCGGTCCGGTTCGGATCGGTTCTAAAAATCTTGGAACCGCTTGAGACTTGTATGTTGCGGTTCCGGTTCCGGTTCCGGCCCGGATAATAAAATGAAAGAACCACACCCGGACCAATGATGTTCACGGTTCCAAAATTCAAACCAGAACCTAAATAATTCCTGAACGGTTCGGTTTTGTTCTTTACGGTTCCAATTCGGTTCCAGTTCGGTTTTCGGTTTTCGGTTTTAAGTGACAGCTCTAACTATAATGCTAGACATGTGCTCCGCTCATTGTAATATAGTACTGCAACAAGATCTATTGACATATAAATTATGAAAAAAGAAGCATCACACAAATTAGTGAATCTCAAAAGATCATGAATCCCGTCACATTGCAAACAATTTAAACTATACATAAAAAATTGCTTAATAATCACAACCAAAGGAATAAAAAAAATTGCTTAATAATCACAAAAAAGAATACAAAATTTTTGGTCCTCACTAAACCCCAAAATCCATAATGAAAATACATAATGAACAAGTTGGTCTTCACTAAGCCCAGATAAACTAGCTATTATTGGGAACCGACCAACAAATTCTGGAATGAGGTTGTATGCTATAAGATCTCCACTTTCTACATGCAAAAAAAACCATAATGAAAATACAACAAAATTTGGGAAAAAAGAAGGGATAATTATCGACAAACTGATTCAGCCAACTCATATAATTTATACTTACTGATTCTAATAAGGATGAAGTCACTGCAGCGTTTGTTAGTCCACCGATCTTCATGTTTGCACGAACTGGCGCTCCAAAGCCAATTGACGAATCTTGACGTCTGACGTACATCAAAATGTTTACCCTTTCTCTTCAGCATAAGCTACATACTCAAGATGTCTTCTGCATGTATCCTTCATGAAAATGAGTTACCTTTCTGAAATTGTTTTTTCCAAATCAACAAAAGCACCACCGCATATAAAAAGAATATTCTTTGTATCTATCTGCAGGTCAAAACAGATTTCATTAAAAACACAAAACTAACAGCTCAAGCACATATCTTTTTGAGCATCCACATTAATCCAAATTTATATGGTATACCATTTTCATACACTTCCAACAAATAGAGAGGGAAATTTACAATAGGTAAGACAACTTATGCAGAAATTTGGAAACATTATGAACAATCTTTTTTTTGATTCAAAAAGTTCAGATGAAACCATTTTAAGCTTACTTATTCCTTAAGCTCCTCCTTCCATGCATCAAGCCACACCCCACAGAGTGTAACCTACTTGAAGGTGAATGGAAAGCTTTGTACTCTAATGTGTCTTTTCCAAGTACAGCGCAACCACATCATGTGCCTTTCAAATGCTATAAGAAAATAATTGGATCACAAGGACTTAATTCCATCTTTATAACAACAAACCTACAGCAAAAATACTCTTCTTTAATCCTGATGTCAATTGTGTTCTAAATTGTTCTCTAACTTCAACTTGAGCACAGTCTATGGATGGAGGCAATCCATTGAATCTCTAAATAGGTTGGAAAAAACATTCAAGCAGCATTCTTTTCCTTGCTAAGATTTGTGTAGCATAGAAAAGTGCCATCTGGTTAAACTATTGACCACAAATAATCATGAGGGCTGTATTGGGTAACATCAAACATAATAAATGGAGATATCTCTTCATGGATGGCACAGATGCAAGTAGGAGTGTGTTATGAGGCTACTTCGGGGCTTCGTCGGAGGTGGCGGTAGAGGCGGAGATACAAGGGGAGCCTATCCAGTCAAGTGATGCAGCCGATTTCGAACAGACACTGAACTGAGGCGTGCTTTTCCAGGTGGACGCTCGAATGGAAACTGAAGGGAGGTGCGCTTCTCCGGTTGTCGATCAGCTGTCTTTAGAAAAGAGGAGGAAGTCCTCGTATGCGGAAGATGAGAATTAAATGACGCTGATATCAAGCTGTTATCTTTGTGTGCTTCTATGAGTTTGAAAGACTCTCAAGATTGGGATCACTTTGATGATTCCTACCCAGACTGTACTGCAGATGCAATTAAATTGATGAAAAAGGAGGATAGCTTCAAAGTGCATGTCTTCCTCATGAGATTAAACATGGAATTTGAAAATTGTGGCTGTGCGAACAATGCAAGCAGAGTAAGAAAAGCGAAAAAGAACATTCAATTCTCAGGAAATATGACTAACAAAATCTAATTAAGTAATGAGTTACTTAAGCAATATAAAATGAATAACCATTATAAAGGAAAATTGTGAGTTTTACAAAGTATCAACATGTCAAAGAAGCGAATTTTAATTCCTATTTTCAGCTAAGACACAAAATCCTTGAAATGCAATCGGTGGCATATCCAAATTTAGCAGTATTGTTTAAAGATCAATCTTGAGCCAATATAACGAGGGCCTACAGGACCATCCTACAAACATCCAAACTTCGAGACATTCCTCATGCACCAGTTAAAAAGTGGTATCTAATGTCAAAAGATGTATCATAGCACGCTAGGCAAAACATCCAAACTTCGAGGTCAAAAGATGTATAATAATGATGCAAGTTTGTGGCCAATTTCTATTAATTGTATAGAAAAAGGAATTATAGTCTCCCATCATTTACTCTGCATGGCATCATTTATTTTGAATAATCATAATTAATCAAAACAAGAGATATTCCATCCCATCAAAGTGTTGCATTAAAACTCTTCCCAATCAGTGCCAGCCTCTCTCTCCATGGAGAAAATGAAGAAATCTTCTGAAGACTCACTAAGGCTCCATTTGAGAGGACTTATTTTCACCGGTCAAGCGGTTATGACCGCATGAATCCGAATTCATGCGGTCGTAACCGCTTGACCACAATTTCTGATTCATGCGGTCGTAACCTCTTGACCGATGAAAATAAATCCCCTCAAACGGAGCCTAAGGCTCTGTTTGAGACAACTTATGATGATGAGTAAGCTGCTAATTGAAAATTGATGATTGGATATAGATTTAATAAAAACAATGATGAATAAGTCGTAGGATGTTTGGATAGTTTGTACATAAGTGCTTATCTAAAGTTTTATTCATTCATAAAAGTCTGTTCATTTGGACATGTTTTTTTCCATCCAGACACGATTTTTTCACTCAGGCATGTTATTTTGCTTGAGTGCGAATTTTTCACACGGGCGCGATGTTTTCTTCTGGCAGCGATTTTTTCGCCCAAACGCAAATATTTTGCCCGGACGCGGTTTTTTCACCTGAATGTCAATTTTTCGTCCCGCCGTGGTTTTTTCGCCCGGACGCAAATTTGTTGCCCGGGATCGAATTTGTCGCCATGGTGCAAATTTTTCGCCCGGGCGCGGTTATTTTGCTCAGGTGTGATTTTTTTTTTCACGGAAGCGTTTTTTTCACCCGGGCACGATTTTTTCGCCCGGGCGCGAATGTTTCCCCCAACCACGAATTTTCCGCCCGGGAGGGAATCCTCCCCCCCCCCCCCGGCTCGAATTTTCCGCCCGGGCGCAAATTTTTCGCCCGATAGCGAAATTTTCGTCGCGGCACGAATTTTCCCTCGTGCTCGAATTTTTTAACCGGGCCCAAATTTTAAGCCCGGGCCTGAATTTTCTGCCCGGGCGTGAATTTTCCGCACGGGCGCGAATTTTTCGGCCGGACGCGAATTTTCCGCCCGGGACCGAATTTTTCGCTCCTGCCCGAATTTTCTGCCCGAGCACTATATGTTTGCCCGGACGCGATATTTTTGCTCACACGCGATAAGTTTGCACGGAAGAGAAAAAATGCATTCTGCCGAAAAAATCGTGTCCGACCAAAAAAATCGCTCGCGAGCGAAAAATTCGTGTCCGGGCAAAAAAATCGTTGTCAGGCGAAAAAATCACCTTCGGGCGAAAAAATCGCGCCAGGGAGAAAAAACAGCTGTCGTGCGAAAAACGCGCATGGACGGATAAATTGCCCCCGGGCAAAAAATAGCTTCCAGGTGGAAAAATTCTCGTCGCGATGTAAAATTCGCGTTTGGGCGTCAAATTCACTCCCAAGCGAAAAATTCACGCATGGGGGAAAAATCCGCTCCTGGGCGAAATAATCGCGCCCGGGCGGAATAATCGCGCCCGGGCGGAATAATCGCGCCCGGGCGGAAAATGCCCGCCCGGGCGGAAAATGCCCGCCCGGTCGGAAAAATTCGCGCCCGGGCGGAAAATTCGCGCCCGGGCGGAAAATTCGTGCCCGGGCGGAAAATTCGCGCCCGGGTGGAAAATTCTCGCCCGGGCGGAAAAATCGCGCCCGGGCGGAAAAATCGCGCCCGGGCGGAAAAATCGCGCCCGGGCCGAAAAATCGCGCCCGGGACGGAAAAATCGCGTTCGGACGAAAAAATCACGCCCGGGCGAAAAAATCACGTCCGGGCAAAAAAATAAACTTTGAGTTTTCTTAAGAGATAAGCGCTTATGAAAATCCATAAGCTGCACCTGGATAGCTTATGAAAAATCAGATTATCATCAATTTTAAAATAAGTGATTTTCCATAAGCTGCACAAACAAACACCTGAAAAACAGCTTTTACGTTTTGAATAGATATTATTCTTCATCAAAAGCTGTCCCAAACAGAGCCTAAGACTCACTTGGACGACGGAGAGAGAATCATCATCTAGTTGAAGTTGTAGAACTTCAATATTGGAAAATGGATCTGAGAAGAAATACGCCGGAGGGAGGTTGCTGCTCGAAGATTCCCATGTGATAACCCCCCCCCCCCCACACACACACAAAACAATGATTAAAAACTGTATTATATATACACAAACACACAAAAATGAAATTTTAAATGGGAACTTGAATAGCAGGGAGGGATGCACAAAAAAATTATAATCAATAACAGAAAATTGAAGCAGCTTCCTTTTATACCCAGTGCTTGCAGCATGCCCTATTGACAGCCTTAGGCTTGATGACTCGCAGTCATTTTTTTTTTAAAAAAATAACAATAATTAGATAAATTACATACATGTGATAGCAACAACAACAACATCCATATAATTCATCCCACCCGATGGATCCATCCCGGAATGAATGTAAAATTGGGGGAGGGTTTCTCAGTTGAAATCTGACCCGCCGACTCTTCTGCGCACTCTTCTTCCGCCGCCGACGGAGGACCTCCGCCTCTAGGGCTGCGGGATCGACGTTCGACGGAGCACCACATCTAGGGCTGCGGAATTCCTGTAGTCACTCCGCCTTTAGAGCTGCGGGATTTCTGTAGTCACTCCACTCAACTTTCACGCGTGCGTCTGCGGCGTGAAGAGAAGGCTAGGGTGTCGGGGAGGCGGGGAGAGGAAGGGCTTGCAGCGTGAAGGGTAGATGAGATCGGAGAAAGTAGGAAGCAGGCTGCGCTGAGCTTTTTCGGAGGCTGCGACGGTGTTATGCCCGGAGAAGAAGGAGATCGCGGGGGGAGAAGGCTGGGGGGAAGGAGAGAAACCTAGATATCGGGTTTTTGAGAACTTAAAAAGAATGTAATGCTGGATCGTTTTAAAAGAGGATATTTTTTAAAAGCGAGTATTTTTTGCCACGCTTTTTTATTTTTCATGGCTAATACAAACGTATTAGCAATGATTTTTTATAGTCGTGACTAAAACTTAAATATTAGCCACGGTTTTGTGATCATGGCTAATATTGGTGTATTAGCCACGCCTTTTGAACCCTGGCAAAAAAATGTGTAGTTAATACTCATTTTTCTTGTACTGTTGGTATGGAGAATTCCTCCATCATGAGAACTCTCATGGGGTCTAGTATGCTCATATGCAAAGATGAGGCAGGGAAACCTGTTGATGAAACTTTGTATATGGGGATAATTGGTTTCATTCTCAATCTAATTGCAAGTAGGCCAAACATCATGTATGCTACATGTGTTTGTGTTAGGTATTAGGCTTGCCCCAAAGAATCTCATTACTCTACTGTAAAGAGAATTCTGAAGTATCTTAAGGTCACACCAGATCTTGTCCTATGGTACCCTAGGAATGGGGAGTTTGAACTAACTTGTTATTCAGATGCAGACTTTGCAGGCTGCAAAGAGAAAAGGAAGAGCACTTCTGGCACCTGTCAATTCCTAGGTGGAAGACTAGTTTCATGGAGCAGCAAGAAGCAAATTAGCGTTGCAATTTCAACTGCATAGTCAGAGTACATCTCAGCAGGTAGCTGATGTGCTCAGTTGTTGTGGATCCAGCATCAGCTCCAGGACTACAACCTTCAAATAAGTAGAAGTCCTCTTTTTTGTGATTCTACTAGTACTATTTCAATTGATAGGAATCCTATCTCCCATAACAGGACTAAGCACATTGATATCAGATATCATTTCATTATGGAGCTTGTGGAATGTGAAGATATCAAACTTGAGTTTGTCCCAACAGACAAGCAAGTGGCTGACATCTTCACTAAGTCACTAGATAAAGCAAAGTTTAACACCTTCAAGTTTTAGTTGGGTATGTTAAACCTAGTATAGCTTCAGTTGCTCCTCATTTAGTTGCAGGTTATTTTGTCTCTTGTAGATGGAATTGTTCTTCAGTAAAATGAAGACTCTTCAAGTGATATACCTTCAGTGGCATCATGGTCAACTGCTATCCAGATTGGTATAGACTAGATTGTCTATCAAGAAATATAACAGATGATGCATCTGTTGAGGGGGAGCATGTCCAACACTGCTCCAACACTCTCATGAGGATCAACTGCAGCCTGTTTGTAATCAAAAAGGGGGAGCAGATGATCAGAACCTTGCTGGATATTTGCTGAAGTCAAAAAGGGGGAGGAAAAGATGATCAGGTGTATGATCAAGAATGGTAGCAGCAATTCAGGGGGAGCAGGTGTGGTAATGTTCACCCTGGAGTAAAAGAGGTGTGGTAACTATAGATCATTCTCCAGTTATATGCTTTTTAAATTCTTATTACTACATATTGAGATAGATCATTCTCTAGTTATATGTTTTTTAAATTCTTATTATTGCATATTTAGATAGATCATTCTCTAGTTATATGATTTTTAAATTCTTATTGCTGCATATTATTGTGTATGTCATTGACTCATTATTGACTCATTTACTTAAGGAATTTGACTTGCTCAAATAGGGTGAGATTGTTGGGTCCATTGCCCACAATGTCCTAGATTTGAGGAAGTCAATCTTGTCAATGATATGCATAAAGTTGTATTTGATGAGTGCATGAGTTCATGCATGCAGGGATGTCCTAGAAACAATGTTGGGACATGTAGCCTAAGTGGCTAGGTTAGGTAAACACTAACCTAAGATGTGGATAGACAAAAATTTGTCTAAGTCCATGAGCATTGAGTGAGAATTACTCACTCAACGCCAGATGACTTATAGCGCTGAGTGGAGCCTATACAGTCAAAGACAAAGTAGTGGCAAGCTGAGAAAGTGGCTAAGTCTACAGGCGTTGAGTGAAGTCAACTCACTCAATGCCATATAGCAAAAGGCTGTGAGACAGGCTAATGCAGTAAAAGCCTAAGAAGAAATGGGCAAAAAAGTGGCTAAGTCCACATGCATTGAGTAAGTATCATTTACTCAACGTCATACTCTATATTCGTTGAGTATTGCCTTGTAAGTCAAAGCCATAGAAAATATGTGTTGATATTTGACTAAGTTCACAGTACTTGAGTGAGGCAAGCTCACTCAACGCCATAGAATAAAGCGTTGAGTGACCATCATTCAATCAGAACCTGTGTTTTCAGAAACAGAAATTTAGTTAAGTCCAAATGCGTTGAGTGAAGCTTACTCACTCAACACCAAGGAGCAGAAAAATTTGGCTAAGGCAGAAAGC
The DNA here is from genome assembly GCA_039513925.1 of Platanthera zijinensis. NCBI lineage: Eukaryota > Viridiplantae > Streptophyta > Magnoliopsida > Asparagales > Orchidaceae > Platanthera > Platanthera zijinensis. Next base: position 74,441,041 of record CM077097.1, read on the forward strand.
ATTGAGTGGGACATGCTCACTCAACGCTCTCAACGCCATAATTCAGAAAATCAAGATAAAGCAAAAAGCGTTGAGTGAGGCGTCATCACTCAACGCTCTCAGCGCTTACGATGCTGAAGAAGCAGGAATTGTTTAAGGCAGAAAGCGTTGAGTGAGGAGTGCTCACTCAACGCTCTCAACGCCTTGATAAGATAGAATTCTGTCTAAGTAGTTTGGTATTGAGTAATGCTTACTCACTCAACGTCAAGCAGCAAAGCTGGTAAAGCAGTTTGGCGTTAAGTGAAGTTGGATCACTCGACGCCTAGAAACAGATTTCTATCTAAGTGTTTTGGCATTGAATGATGCTTACTGACTCAATGTCTATTCTACTGATGCTCGATTTTTGCTAAGTCCATAGGTGCTGATGTCAGCAAAGCCAGCAAAATCGACAGAGTCAACTAATTTCAAATCAAGTGCGGAGAAGCTATAGAATACGACAAACTCTGCCGAGGAGCTATTGTATGTCTTCTTCTATTAAAGCAAGGTGCATCTGGAAGTTGCAGGTAGGCCCCTCTGATTCCTAGAGTCGTTGATCGGCGAACTACAAAAGTAAGAGATTGGCCAAGACGCAGACAATGTTTTTAGGGCTTTATTGATTTCAAAAGTTGGGGTTGGACTTCATCTTCCTCATCATTGCTGTCGAGAAAAAGCTTGAAGTTTTCCTGCAAGAACCAAAAATTCAGTGAGCTGTTGCATCTTTATCTGCTATAGCATAATCAGAAAGATTTCTGATAGAGAAAGAGAGTAGAGCCATCATTCTCCAGTGGGCTTAGTTGACTGATTGAAGAACTCAAGCTCAAGTGGTTCATCTTCTTCTTCAGCAAGATCAGAATCTTCATTCTGAAACTCTTCCAACAGAGGCAGAACTTCTTCCTGCTGCTGTAAAGTAAGATAGTACTGAGATATCTTAGCCCTAGTTGTTGACACAAAAAAACATTTATGTGTCAAATAAATTAAATCACCTTTCTCCTTGTAGGATCCAATTGGATCTAGTTGTAGGGCTTGTCAAGCCCGAGGCAGGGCAATCTTGCTTGAGCTGTAGGAGAATTAAACTCTCTGAGTTGTAAGATCCTTCTGGATTTGAGTTGTAGGACTTGGGATCAAGTCTGAGGTAGGTAAGACATTCTCACTTAGTTATAGGGCACTTGTGCCTGAACTGTAGGATCCCTAGTGGGTCTGAGGTAGGGCTTAACAACCTGAGCAGTAGGAGAGTCATTCTCTCTGAGGTAAGATCCCTAGTGGATCTGAGGTAGGTTTGTCCTCCCAGCCTGAGTGTAGGGCCTTTGGCCTGAGGTAGGTGACCTATTGATCACTGAGTTGTAGGCTCTTGTGGCTGAGTTATAAGTCTTGGAGGAGACTAAGAGGTCCTAAGAGATCTGAGGCCTAAGTTCTTTAGAGCAGTGGTTTGGAGAAGTGCCTTGACTAACAGGAAGTTGGCAAGTTGGGAGGAGAGTGGATGTACCCACAAGTTGGGGAACTACTATAAATCTGTGTGTGCTTTTCTGTGTTGTTTTCTTTGTGTAGGTACTTGAAAGCTAATTACTACCAACACACTAAGTACTAAAGGGAATTAAAAATAATAATAATAACAATGAGACAACCTATTCACCCCCCTAGGTTGTAAGCTATCTTGAAATTAAAGAATTTCAAATACCCGACAACTACGTGCGCGTCAACGTAATGCCCTGACGTCAAAAATATTCCACTAAAGGAATTAAAATAAACATCGAAAAATCATGGGCGTTACACTGGAGGTCTATGTGGATACCTTTTGGTGAAGAACAAGGACATTGGGTCTCACCTTCAAGACCTGACAAAAACATTTGGTACTTTGAGGATGTTCCAAATGAGACTCAACCCTCGTAAGTGTGTCTTCAAGGCAAACAAGGGCAAGTTCTTGGGCCATCATCTCACCCCAGTGGGCATTGAGCCTAACCCTGACAAGGTGAAAGCCATATTAGAATTTGCATCGCCAAAAAGCATGAAGGAGATCCAGCTCCTCACATGGAAGCTGGCTGGGTTAAGCAGGTTTCTCTCACGGTTCGGGAAGAAGTGCTCACCATTCTTCAAGTTGTTGGGCAGAGGCAAGAAGTTTGAGTGGACCTCCGAGTGTGAGGAAGCTTTCTAGGCTTTGAAAAAATAGCTCACATAGGCCCCGTTACTCTAGGGTCCCAAGGAGGGGGAGGACCTAGCCTTATACTTGGGAGTGGGGGCTGAGGCAGTAAGCTCTGTACTAGTTCGGGAGGAAGCAACTACCATTTTACTAAGTCAGTAGGATCCCACGGAAGGCAGAACTTAGATACCCAATCCTGGAGAAGCTGGCATTCGCACTGGTTATCTCGACCAGAAAGCTCTGACCGTACTTCCAAGCGCACTCCATCAGGGTGGTGACCGACCACCCCCTTCGCAGTGTTTTGTAAGGGTCAAGCACTCAGGGAGATTAGCAAAATGGTCGGTTGAATTCAATGATTTTGATATCTCGTTTGTCCCCAGGCTATCGATAAAGGCGCAAGCGATGGCGGATTTCCCGACAAACTACGTGGCCGAAGGTAAGGAGCTAGAGCCTTTTTTCCTTGCATCTTGGGATATGTTGGTGGACGGAGCGTCGGGGAAGCATTCTTACGGGGGAGGTGTGATCTTGGTAAGCCCATAGGGGGCAAGGATCGAGCAGGAAATCGACATTCACTTTCCCCTCACCAACAACCAGGCCGAGTACGAGACTGTGATCACGAGGTTATGTTTAGCCAGAGAGTTGGGGGTGCATGACTTAGGGGTCTCAACGGACTCCATGGTGGTGGCGTATCATAATAGAGGAGAGTTTGAGGTTAGGGAGCCAGTTGTGACGACCCATTACCGACCCACTCTAGACCACACAAGGGTCACTGTGGCCTGACTTGCATTGTCCGGGATGCATCCCAAGCACCTTAACCCCTCTCCAGCCCACTGGCGGGTTGTTGGTGGCCACAACCTCCCTTTGATGAGGAAAACCCAATAGTCAAGCGCGCATCACGGGGACTTCCCAGGAGGTCACCACTCCCAGTACTACTCCAGCCTGAGCACTCTTAACTATGGATTTTTCCAACTTCTCATCACCAATTGATCTGCAAGGTCACCCATCCCAGTACTACTCCAGCCCGAGCACGCTTAACTATGGAGTTTTCCAACTTCTCATCACCAATTGATTTGCAGATCAATTGGTGATGAGAAGTTGGAAAACTCCATAGTTAAGCGTGCTCGGGCTGGAGTAGTACTGGGATAGGTGACCTCCTGGGAAGTCCCTGTGATGCGTGCTTGACTATCGAGTTTGCCTCATCAAAGGGAGGCTGTGGCCACCAACAATCCATCAGTGGGTTGGAGAGGGGTTGGGGTGCTTGGGCTGCAGCCCGACTGATGTCAGTCAGGCCACCGTGATCCTTGTGTGGTCCAGAGTGGGTCGGCACTGGGTCGTCACAAAAAGTGCACTTTTTATTTATCCAAATCTTTTTCTAACATGATTGTTGCATGTTAAATATTGAATGTGCGCATCCAATACATATTTATACTGTACAACATTTCATAGCATCGTGTTGTTCCTGCACTATAGCGGTTTCATAGCATCGTGCGTTTTACGGCACAATAGCGGTTTATCGTATAATAACGATTTCATAGCATCATGCGTTTTACGGCACAATAGCATATATTTCAGAGTTTTAAAATGTATGCATGAATGTTCTAACTTAGGATATAATTTGTAAGACCCCATTTTTTTTCCTTTTTAAAAACCACCGGGTTCTTAGGCCCAGAACCGCCGCTTTGCGGTGACGCCTTCACACCCGGGAAGGTCGTCACTATAAAACGCCGATCCTGCCGGCCGATCCGATCACAAGACAGTAGCAAAATAAAGAAGAAAGCAAGTACACAACAATCACATATAAAGAAAATAGTCTCCACGAAGGGAGTGTCCACAGATATAATAAAAGTACAGAAAACAGGGCTCATGCCCGGTACATCAATATCCTCACTACATATCACTCAGCGCAGAAGCAAAACTAATCATCTAATAATGATCGGGACTCAAAGTCCTAGTCGTTTGAACTCTGGTACTAGACTGCCCCATCTCCAAGCGGGCCGACCTCCGGGGCTGCTCCTCCATGCTGGGCTTCACGGTCCCCTAAAATGATGTGGTTCGAAAACCGTTAATCTAAAAGTCTAAGCCCTATCATCCCCCTCCCCTTCCCCCATGACTCCTAGGCACCGAGCGGGGAGGAAGAAAAGAGAGGACATGATAGTGGAGAATAACAAATGCAGGTGATGGCGAAACTAGACTAGCAGTTTGATGAGTATGTATAAATATAGCAATAATAAAGGTAAGAAAAGCTACTCAAGAAATAAGTAACCTTAGCTTATATGAAAGCATATAAGCCAAGGGATCTTTTGCAAGGCTCCTATCGTATAAAAAGTGTAACATCCCGAATTCGACTTCTAGACCCCCTTGGTGCTATTTGACCCACTAGGGTTCTGCGGGCTTGTTCGAAACCCAAATGATAGGTTAATTCTCTATCGGGTGCTAATGACCCAGTAGGTCGCTCAACCCACCCACTTGGCCATATGGTCCACTTCGACCTAAATGGGTAGTAAACCTTCATTCGTGTGTAAATTATCGCACTTAGTATTGATAACCTAGTTCGACACATGAATCATACATTAACAACCTAGGTAGATCATATTGACCGACTATGACACATTCAATCAAGTTGACCCGCCTGAATTGTGTAGAACTTGAAATTACTTAAATTGAGCTAAACACACACGCACACACACACACCAAATTACCTGACTCAACCAGCTCATCAACCAAGATGTTCTTGAGCTGGGAACATGTTAAAAGATTCATTAGGCCACATGACTAATAGGTTGACCAAAAATCGATTTGAACATTTAGATAAATTTTTTTTTACTTACTTAAATAATTATCTAATTAAATAATTAAAGAGAAATGGTAAAAATAGCAAAACACATCTGAAAAATCTCAAATTTTTACCAAGTGACCCTAAAAATAGTAAGATTGATTTTATGAATTAAAATATATTAATTGTTTTAAATATATTTTATTTTATTTTAAATAGGCTAGACACACAAATAAAAATAAATAAAATATAAAAATTCGTCCAAAAATTATGAAATAATTTGTGGAGATTCCTGAGGGTATTAAAAACCTTTGTTTAAATTTTGAATTCAAAATTATTCCTATTTAACTCGTTATTAAATTTTTAGCGCCCAAATAGGCAATAAAACCCTCCTATAATCAACTCCCTTCACCACCATGATGAGGGCCAGCTAAGGGGTGATTACTCCTTACCTTTTAAGCCTAATAGGAGGGCATGGTGGCAGCAATCAAAGGGGGGGGACTTTTCCTCCCAAGGAAGGAGAATTATCTCCTTCCTAAAAAGCCCAAACTCACCTCCTCTCATATATAAACCCATGGGATGTAGGATTTTCATGCTCCCTACACACATCACCCCTAACCAGCAAGAATCGGAGCCCCGGAGACTTCCCGACGAGCCTTCTTCCTCAACTTCGGCGATCTCCACCACCCATGGCCACCCGTCGATCCCCTCGCCTAAATGGCGCGCACGTAAGTTCCTACGACTTCTCTCTGCCCTAGATCTATTTCTCGTCGACCCCCGCCGTCTCCGACCGCCGGAGACGGCAATCCCGGCCATGGATAGCTTCGGACCACCCCCACGATCTCCGCCACCTTTGCGGGCTCCGGCCTCGCCAAGGGGCGTGTGAAGGGGAGAGAGGGACCCCAAGGCCCTCCCTCACGGCCCTTGAGGCGGAGGAACCCGTCGGATTCCGCTCCGGTGGCCTCCTCCATCCAGAACAAGCAAAAATAATTAAATACAAGATATATATATAAATAGAAAAGTTCCGGCCACCGCCGGCGGCGGCCGGCCGCCGGCATCTACCCCCACCGGAGCCCTACCCTCGGGTGTTTCCACTGGGAGTGGTGGCATGAGACAACTCCCCGCCGGAGGCGGTGGGGAGGCCCCGCAAGGAGGCTCTAGGTAAATTAAAAATTAACTCGAAATGTAGTAGTTAAATTTATAGTTGCTGTTTAACTGTGCAGAAAATATTTCCGGCAAACTTCAACCAAAGTTTTGGAGGCCTTAGAGGCCCAATCAGAAAACTCATGTTAGACACATTTTTGTAGAATATTGTTTTTACTACAACATTTATGTTTTGACCATGACAATCAGGAGGCTCTAGGTAAATTAAAAATTAACTCGAAACGTAGTATTTAAATTTATAATTACTGTTATCTGTGCGGTAAATATTTTCGGCAAACTTCAACCAAAGTTTTGGAGGCCTTAGAGGCCCAATCAGAAAACTCATGTTAGACACTTTTTTGTAGGATATTATTTTTACTACAACATTCATGTTTTGACAATAACAATCAGGAGGCTCTAGGTAAATTAAAAATTAACTCGAAATGTAGTAGTTAAATTTATAGTTGCTGTTTAACTGTGCAGAAAATATTTCCGACAAACTTCAACCAAAGTTTTGGAGGCCTTAGAGGCCCAATCAGAAAACTCATGTTAGACACATTTTTGTAGAATAATGCTTTTACTACAACATTCATGTTTTGACAATAACAATCAGGAGGCTCTAGGTAAATTAAAAATTAACTCGAAATGTAGTAGTTAAATTTATAGTTGCTGTTTAACTGTGCAGAAAATATTTCCGGCAAACTTCAACCAAAGTTTTGGAGGCCTTAGAGGCCCAATCAGATAACTCATGTTAGACACTTTTTTGTAGAATATTATTTTTACTACAACATTCATGTTTTGACAATAACAATCAGGAGGCTCTAGGTAAATTAAAAATTAACTCGAAATGTAGTAGTTAAATTTATAGTTGCTGTTTAACTGTGCAGAAAATATTTCCGGCAAACTTCAACCAACGTTTTGGAGGCCTTAGAGGCCCAATCAGAAAACTCATGTTAGACACTTTTTTGTGGGATATTATTTTTACTACAACATTCATGTTTTGACAATAACAATCAGGAGGCTCTAGGTAAATTAAAAATTAACTCGAAATGTAGTAGTTAAATTTATAGTTGCTGTTTAACTGTGCAGAAAATATTTCCGGCAAACTTCAACCAATGTTTTGGAGGTCTTAGAGGCCCAATCAGAAAACTCATGTTAGACACATTTTTGTAGAATATTGTTTTTACTACAACATTTATGTTTTGACCATGACAATCAGGAGGCTCTAGGTAAATTAAAAATTAACTCGAAACGTAGTAGTTAAATTTATAATTGCTGTTTATCTGTGCGGTAAATATTTTCGGCAAACTTCAACCAATGTTTTGGAGGCCCTAGAGGCCCAATCAGAAAACTCATGTTAGACACATTTTGTAGAATATTGTTTTTACTACATTATCGACATGTCATTCATTACTAGTGCATGAGGTTTATGGGAGGGTGCATGGATACCGATGTGGCGGGTTCGTCGGCTTCTCCTACTATACACTACGGGAGAAGTTGCGACGACGAACTCTACGTTTGTTAGGTGGTGAGGGGACCGGGGGCTAGCTACCCTTTACACATAGGTCTGTCTCATGCCTGTTTGGTTTTGTGCCGAGAGGGTTGATCTCCGCACAGGTGAGGATGTGTTCCCACCGAGAGTACCTAGATCTTTATAGCGGTACGAAGGCCTAGGGAGTTGGGGTGTATCCATAACCTAGAAGTGGGAGCGACCGACCCACTGTCACTGTCTTGCCACGGCGGTGAGGCCTGAGAAGTGAGCTCCTTCTCTTAACAGGTTACTATGTCGACATAGGGGATGGTTTTGTGTTACATCATATGAGTGATAGAGAGCTCAATCATGCATCCACATCATGCCATGTAAACCTATATCTATGTGCGTTACTTGTTACTCGTATCTTGGACTGATACCGTATATCTATAGATTGGAAACGAATCGTGCCATGAAGATGAACTTTATTAAGTTAGAATGTCATGTATACCAAAACTTGATGTTACTCTTTACTCATTGTTGTTCGCATACATACCTTGCTAGAAAATAACTAAATTAATTATTGATGCCTCTTCTCCTCTTTCTTATTACTGGTTATTGGTATATATATACTGCTTCGGCTATTGTGCTAACTCTTCTTGCAGGTTGCTTTCCTGGTACCCACTAGGGGGCTGGGGAGGAGCGTGGGATTTACTTGGTCATGATGTGGCTAACGTACTTTGTACGTATCATTTTAGGACCCGATGCACCTACCGCTGGAGCAGGAGCGGACTGTGGAGCCTAGACGTGCACCTGTTGGAGAGGAGTTCCCTGAGCCCGCTCGAGATATTTATGAGGACGTGAGGGTACTACTCGGAGGAGAGGAGAGGATGAGAGTTTTTTTTTGTTACCCTTCTATCTTGGATTAGTTGTTTTGTTCTTTCTCTTTCTTTGGTTTATTAGGAGGTTGGACTCTGTATACCCCTTCGTGGGTATTTTTCATTCATGAACTATGATTTTCACTTTATGCTGAGATACCTGTGATGAATTGCTTCCGCATAAATCTTTTAATTATTCTGTGAAAGTCTTATTATGATGCATAGCCTCACAGGGCGAACGTTCCTCCAATCGGGACATGGGTCAGGTAAGAGGGTGACACCTTTTCGGACACACGAACCATTTGGTGGGACGCTCGCCCTGGGCATAAGGACCCCCTATGTTTTTAAGGTGGGGTTCTTACAAGTGGTATCAGATATAAAACGATCCAGATTATAAAAGTCATCACGGACGGTCTACCATGCCACGATAAGTAGTTCGCGGACGAACTATGCAGCGGAAGCGTGGTGGACCGCAGCATAATCATGATGTAATTCCACCCAAATATTAGCAAACAAAAACCAAATGATTCAAGTCTTTAACTTAACACCTATTCTTGAGCATGGATGGAAGTTCTGACACGTCTATTTTAAAATTTTGAGCAGGAGGTCCGGGAACCCAGCCTCAGAGTGAGAGACGAGGACTTATTTGAGGACATGTACAATCCGGACTCCCCGGTTGAAGACTGGGCCCCTCCACCACAAGTTGTGCGCCCTGCCCCGGCAGTGCCTGCTCAGCCGACCCAATTCCACCAAACAGAGTTGGGCCAGACGCTTACCGCATTATTAGACACCTTTCGAGCCTCGCTTCTACAGCATCAACCACCGCAAGCACAGGGCCCTACAGATGCTGAGAGATTAGTGATGTTCAGGAGCTTCCGACCCCCGACCTTTAGTGGGACAGAGTCGGCCATACAGATAGAGGATTGGCTGGATAGGGTCGAGGAGTTACTACGGGGAATGCATTGCCCTCCTCACGATGCGGTTTCCCTAGCTACCACCCTTTTGGAGGGATATGCAAGGCAATGGTGGAGGTCCACCGTTCAGACGACCTATAGGCACCGCCGCCTGGCTGATATTTCCTGGAGGGACTTCTCCACCCTAGTGATGGAGCACTTCATTTCTGACGCCGACCGGGCAGAGCTTCAAGAGCGTTTTCTACACCTTAGGCAGGGAACTATGACGGTTACAGAGTATCAGCAGGAATTCTCCCACCTCGCCCGGTACGCGGGAATCATAGCCATTGAAGACAGAGATCAGGCTAAGAGGTTCTTTCATGGCCTTAATGATTCTATCCGACAACCATTAATGACTGCATCACATGCTCCTTTTGAGGTTATTGTCCACCTTGCCAAGACGATGGAAGCAGATATTAAAACCACCCGGGAGAGGAACAAGCTAAAGAGGCCAGCAGAGACACCCTCAGGACAGAATCAGAGGGATCAGGTGAGGCAGCAGCGTGGACGTGGAAATGACAGGGGAGACTATAGGAACTATGATCGAAGAGACCGCCACCAACCGCGACAGGACCAGCACCGGAGGAGGACACCTCCACCTCTTCCAGCTCAGCACCAAGCCATTCCTGCACCAGCATATACGGCTGTGCAACAGCCTTTCGAGAGACGTTGCTATCACTGCAATGAAGTGGGGCACTTACGACCTCAGTGCCCACTGCTAGCACCCAGAGAAGGTCACCGAGAGTTTCAGCGGGGTGGTGGTCGTGGTCGGGGTAATCCCGGGAGAGGACAGCAGCGACCTCCTCCGCAGGCCTATGCATTGGACTTGGAGAGGGAGCGCACCACCGCTGACGTGGTGAATGGTACGTGAACTTATTTTACGCACTTTATTTGTGATACCTACTTGTGTATACTTATTTACGTCATTGTTCAAAAACAAAATCAATTATAACCACAGGGATCCTATGGATCAATGACCGAGCAGCTCGAGCGCTTTTCGACACAGGTGCCACTCGCTCGTTCGTTTCCCATGACTTCATACACAAAGAGCCGGGAGTAATATACATCCCAGGAGACCCACTACGTGTGCGACTCCCCGATGGCTCTGAAATGACATCATCAGACCTTTGTAAATTTAAAGTCAAGATCGGCGATCAGGAGATGGAAGTAGAAGCGGCGGTGCTACGACTTTCGGGTTTTGACCTTATATTGGGAATGGATTGGCTCGCGGAGCATGCGGCCCAGATCGACTGCCAGAATAGGAAGGTGTCTCTCCAGGTCCCGACAGGAGGAACAATCACTTATCAAGGTATATCCTCTATTTCCCGCATAACGCTAAATTCCATACAAGCAACAAAGGCTGCTATAAGTGGTGAAGAGGTGTTCGTCGTTTACTTCGAGATGACGGGGCAACCATTAGAACTAAATGAGGTTAAAGTAGCGAAGGACTACCCAGATGTCTTTCCGGAGAAGCTTCCAGGTCTACCTCCGCGTCGAGAGGTGGATTTTCAGATTCAACTCGTACCTGGAGCTCGCCCCGTCTCGAGAGCTCCCTACCGGATGGCACCGAAGGAGTTAGCAGAATTCAGAGTGCAGCTACAGGAATTGGTGGACTCAGGATTCGTCCGCCCTAGCTCGTCTCCTTGGGGAGCACCTGTGCTCTTTGTGAAAAAGAAGGATGGATCCCTTCGCCTCTGCATCGACTACCGAGAGTTGAACCGACTGACTGTGAAGAACACTTATCCCCTTCCAAGAATAGAGGAACTGTTCGATCAGTTAAACGGGGCTCGGTGTTTCTCCAAACTTGATCTCCGATCAGGATACTATCAGCTCAGGATTGAGGAAAACGACATTGAGAAGACTGCATTCAGCTCTCGTTATGGACAATATGAATTCACAGTGATGCCATTCGGACTCACAAATGCCCCAGCCGCTTTCATGACAATGATGAATCAGGTGTTTGAGCCCTACCTCGACCATTTTGTGATCGTATTTATTGACGACATCCTAGTGTACTCGGCTTCAGAGGAATTGCACGCCACCCACCTAGAGAAGGTACTCCAAAAACTTCGAGAGCACCAACTGTACGCAAAGTTCTCGAAGTGTGAATTCTGGTTAAAGGAGGTTGGCTTCTTGGGCCATATTATCAGTGCCGACGGAATAGCAGTAGACCCAGTAAAGATACAAGCTGTCAGGGATTGGCCACAACTTCGTTCTGCGGCAGATGTGAGGAGCTTTCTCGGGCTTGCAGGATATTACCGTAAGTTCGTGGAGGGGTTCTCCAGAATAGCGCTACCATTGACATCACTGACCAAGAAGGACGCACCGTTCTTGTGGGCCCCGAAGTGTGAAGAGGCTTTCCAGGAGTTGAAAGGGAAGCTTACCTCAGCTCCCATACTGACCATCCCTTCAGGCCAGGAAGGCTTCCAGGTATATACAGATGCTTGCCAACAAGGTTTAGGAGCGGTCTTGATGCAAAATGGGAAGGTGGTTGCCTACGGCTCTAGGCAGTTAAAAGTGCACGAGAAAAATTATGCCACGCATGACTTGGAGTTGGGGGCAGTGGTCTTCGCATTGAAGATATGGCGGCACTATCTGTACGGCGTTCGATGCGAGGTGTTCTCAGACCACAAGAGCCTTAAGTACGTCTTCACGCAGAAGGAGCTGAACTTACGGCAGAGGCGGTGGTTGGAATTCTTATGCGACTATGATTTTGACCTCCAGTACCATCCTGGCAAGGCAAACACGGTTGCGGATGCTCTGAGTAGGAACCCCGTGGCCTCTGCTAGTTGGATGATTGGTACACCGAGAGATATTGTGCGAGGTCTCGAGGAGTTGGGAATTATGGCGATCGCACCAGGAGATGCCATTGCGGCCGCACACCAGCTATATTGGACAGAGATCAAGTGCGATTTTCGGGATAGGATCAGGGATGCTCAGTCTGATGACCCATTGTTCGAGGACGGGATTTCTCGCCTAAAGGCCGGAAAGGAGCACCCGGACTTTCAGATTAGGGACGGGATTCTTTATTTCCGTGATAGGATGTTCATTCCTTCTGGTGGACAGTTTCGTCATGAGATTTTGTATGAGAGCCATCATACACGCTACTCGATCCACCCAGGCATCACGAAGATGTATGCAGATCTGAAGAAGACATTTTGGTGGCCAGGAATGAAGCGAGACGTCATCTCTTTTGTGACACATTGCCCGACGTGCCAGCTTGTTAAGGCAGAATGCAAGAGCCCCGCCGGGTTATTACAGCCGCTCCCCGTTCCCGAGTGGAAATTTGAAGACATATCCATGGACTTCATCCATGGCCTGCCCCGCTCTCGGACCGGGAACGATTCTATTTGGGTAGTGGTCGACCGGTTGACGAAGGTTGCGCGATTCATTCCCAACCGCCAAGACGACGGTGTTGGGAAATTGGTGCGCCTTTTCATTGAAAATGTGGTTCGTTACCATGGCGTGCCAAGGACCATAGTCTCGGATCGGGATGGTCGATTCACCTCAAATGAGTGGAGGAGTGTCCAAGCATATTTGGGGACCAAACTAACATTCAGCACATCATTTCATCCTCAAACAGATGGGCAAACAGAACGTACAAACCGGACTTTGGAGGACCTCCTCCGGTTATGCCTGGTGGATAAGAGGGAACCATGGGAGAGGCTCCTGCCGTTAGTTGAATTCTCCTACAACAACACGTATCAGGCAAGCATTGGCATGGCTCCATACGAAGCTTTATACGGCCGGAAATGCCGAACACCACTTTCATGGGCTCAAGATGCGGACCCGAGGGCCTTGGGGCCCGTTTTTATGGAAAATGTGACGGAGATTGTCCAGATGATACAAGACCGGATGCGTGAAGCTCAGAGCCGACAAGCCAAATACTACGACGCCCGCCACCGTCATGTTGAGTTCACTGTGGGTGATAAGGTTTACTTGAAGATTCGCCCTAGGCACGGTGTATCTCGGCTCCGCCGACAACGAAAATTGAGCCCAAGATACATGGGCCCATACACCATTACGGAGCGTATCGGTGAGGTGGCGTACAGGTTGGAATTGCCCCCGGAGCTTCAGGGGTTGCACGATGTATTTCATGTCTCCTCTTTGAGACGTGCATTATTGCGCCCCGAACACATCATTCAGGAAACTCCAGAGCCGGTAGAGCCCGACCGATCTGTATCCCTAAAGCCGGTGCGGATCATGGATACCGAGACAAAGGTCTTGCGAAGAAAAAGGGTCCCACTTGTCCGAGTGCAATGGGACAACTGCGGGACTGAGGAGTCTACTTGGGAACCCGAGGACCAGATGCGAGAACTTTACCCCGGGCTCTTTTCGTCAGGTAACCCATAACAAGTCTATACCTATATTTTAGAATGCAATTAGTTTACCTTTCTAAACATAGTATGACCCAATCGAATTTTCGAGGACGAAAATTTTATTAGACTTTTTGGATTTGTAACATCCCGAATTCGACTTCTAGACCCCCTTGGTGCTATTTGACCCACTAGGGTTCTGCGGGCTTGTTCGAAACCCAAATGATAGGTTAATTCTCTATCGTGTGCTAATGACCCAGTAGGTCGCTCAACCCACCCACTTGGCCATATGGTCCACTTCGACCTAAATGGGTAGTAAACCTTCATTCGTGTGTAAATTATCGCACTTAGTATTGATAACCTAGTTCGACACATGAATCGTACATTAACAACCTAGGTAGATCATATTGACCGACTATGACACATTCAATCAAGTTGACCCGCCTGAATTGTGTAGAACTTGAAATTACTTAAATTGAGCTAAACACACACGCACACACACACCAAATTACCTGACTCAACCAGCTCATCAACCAAGATGTTCTTGAGCTGGGAACATGTTAAAAGATTCAATAGGCCACATGACTAATAGGTTGACCAAAAATCGATTTGAACATTTAGATAAATTTTTTTTTACTTACTTAAATAATTATCTAATTAAATAATTAAAGAGAAATGGTAAAAATAGCAAAACACATCTGAAAAATCTCAAATTTTTACCAAGTGACCCTAAAAATAGTAAGATTGATTTTATGAATTAAAATATATTAATTGTTTTAAATATATTTTATTTTATTTTAAATAGGCTAGACACACAAATAAAAATAAATAAAATATAAAAATTCGTCCAAAAATTATGAAATAATTTGTGGAGATTCCTGAGGGTATTAAAAACCTTTGTTTAAATTTTGAATTCAAAATTATTCTTATTTAACTCGTTATTAAATTTTTAGCGCCCAAATAGGCAATAAAACCCTCCTATAATCAACTCCCTTCACCACCATGATGAGGGCCAGCTAAGGGGTGATTACTCCTTACCTTTTAAGCCTAATAGGAGGGCATGGTGGCAGCAATCAAAGGGGGGGGGGGACTTTTCCTCCCAAGGAAGGAGAATTATCTCCTTCCTAAAAAGCCCAAACTCACCTCCTCTCATATATAAACCCATGGGATGTAGGATTTTCATGCTCCCTACACACATCACCCCTAACCAGCAAGAATCGGAGCCCCAGAGACTTCCCGACGAGCCTTCTTCCTCAACTTCGGCGATCTCCACCACCCATGGCCACCCGTCGATCCCCTCGCCTAAATGGCGCACACGTAAGTTCCTACGACTTCTCTCTGCCCTAGATCTATTTCTCGTCGACCCCCGCCGTCTCCGACCGCCGGAGACGGCAATCCCGGCCATGGATAGCTTCGGACCACCCCCACGATCTCCGCCACCTTTGCGGGCTCCGGCCTCGCCAAGGGGCGTGTGAAGGGGAGAGAGGGACCCCAAGGCCCTCCCTCACGGCCCTTGAGGCGGAGGAACCCGTCGGATTCCGCTCCGGTGGCCTCCTCCATCCAGAACAAGCAAAAATAATTAAATACAAGATATATATATAAATAGAAAAGTTCCGGCCACCGCCGGCGGCGGCCGGCCGCCGGCATCTACCCCCACCGGAGCCCTACCCTCGGGTGTTTCCACTGGGAGTGGTGGCATGAGACAACTCCCCGCCGGAGGCGGTGGGGAGGCCCCGCAAGGAGGCTCTAGGTAAATTAAAAATTAACTCGAAATGTAGTAGTTAAATTTATAGTTGCTGTTTAACTGTGCAGAAAATATTTCCGGCAAACTTCAATCAAAGTTTTGGAGGCCTTAGAGGCCCAATCAGAAAACTCATGTTAGACACATTTTTGTAGAATATTGTTTTTACTACAACATTTATGTTTTGACCATGACAATCAGGAGGCTCTAGGTAAATTAAAAATTAACTCGAAACGTAGTAGTTAAATTTATAATTACTGTTTATCTGTGCGGTAAATATTTTCGGCAAACTTCAACCAAAGTTTTGGAGGCCTTAGAGGCCCAATCAGAAAACTCATGTTAGACACTTTTTTGTAGCATATTATTTTTACTACAACATTCATGTTTTGACAATAACAATCAGGAGGCTCTAGGTAAATTAAAAATTAACTCGAAATGTAGTAGTTAAATTTATAGTTGCTGTTTAACTGTGCAGAAAATATTTCCGGCAAACTTCAACCAAAGTTTTGGAGGCCTTAGAGGCCCAATCAGAAAACTCATGTTAGACACATTTTTGTAGAATAATGCTTTTACTACAACATTCATGTTTTGACAATAACAATCAGGAGGCTCTAGGTAAATTAAAAATTAACTCGAAATGTAGTAGTTAAATTTATAGTTGCTGTTTAACTGTGCAGAAAATATTTCCGGCAAACTTCAACCAAAGTTTTGGAGGCCTTAGAGGCCCAATCAGATAACTCATGTTAGACACTTTTTTGTAGAATATTATTTTTACTACAACATTCATGTTTTGACAATAACAATCAGGAGGCTCTAGGTAAATTAAAAATTAACTCGAAATGTAGTAGTTAAATTTATAGTTGCTGTTTAACTGTGCAGAAAATATTTCCGGCAAACTTCAACCAACGTTTTGGAGGCCTTAGAGGCCCAATCAGAAAACTCATGTTAGACACTTTTTTGTGGGATATTATTTTTACTACAACATTCATGTTTTGACAATAACAATCAGGAGGCTCTAGGTAAATTAAAAATTAACTCGAAATGTAGTAGTTAAATTTATAGTTGCTGTTTAACTGTGCAGAAAATATTTCCGGCAAACTTCAACCAATGTTTTGGAGGTCTTAGAGGCCCAATCAGAAAACTCATGTTAGACACATTTTTGTAGAATATTGTTTTTACTACAACATTTATGTTTTGACCATGACAATCAGGAGGCTCTAGGTAAATTAAAAATTAACTCGAAACGTAGTAGTTGAATTTATAATTGCTGTTTATCTGTGCGGTAAATATTTTCGGCAAACTTCAACCAATGTTTTGGAGGCCCTAGAGGCCCAATCAGAAAACTCATGTTAGACACATTTTGTAGAATATTGTTTTTACTACATTATCGACATGTCATTCATTACTAGTGCATGAGGTTTATGGGAGGGTGCATGGATACCGATGTGGCGGGTTCGTCGGCTTCTCCTACTATACACTACGGGAGAAGTTGCGACGACGAACTCTACGTTTGTTAGGTGGTGAGGGGACCGGGGGCTAGCTACCCTTTACACATAGGTCTGTCTCATGCCTGTTTGGTTTTGTGCCGAGAGGGTTGATCTCCGCACAGGTGAGGATGTGTTCCCACCGAGAGTACCTAGATCTTTATAGCGGTACGAAGGCCTAGGGAATTGGGGTGTATCCATAACCTAGAAGTGGGAGCGACCGACCCACTGTCACTGTCTTGCCACGGCGGTGAGGCCTGAGAAGTGAGCTCCTTCTCTTAACAGGTTACTATGTCGACATAGGGGATGGTTTTGTGTTACATCATATGAGTGATAGAGAGCTCAATCATGCATCCACATCATGCCATGTAAACCTATATCTATGTGCGTTACTTGTTACTCGTATCTTGGACTGATACCGTATATCTATTGATTGGAAACGAATCGTGCCATGAAGATGAACTTTATTAAGTTAGAATGTCATGTATACCAAAACTTGATGTTACTCTTTACTCATTGTTGTTCGCATACATACCTTGCTAGAAAATAACTAAATTAATTATTGATGCCTCTTCTCCTCTTTCTTATTACTGGTTATTGGTATATATATACTGCTTCGGCTATTGTGCTAACTCTTCTTGCAGGTTGCTTTCCTGGTACCCACTAGGGGGCTGGGGAGGAGCGTGGGATTTACTTGGTCATGATGTGGCTAACGTACTTTGTACGTATCATTTTAGGACCCGATGCACCTACCGCTGGAGCAGGAGCGGACTGTGGAGCCTAGACGTGCACCTGTTGGAGAGGAGTTCCCTGAGCCCGCTCGAGATATTTATGAGGACGTGAGGGTACTACTCGGAGGAGAGGAGAGGATGAGAGTTTTTTTTTGTTACCCTTCTATCTTGGATTAGTTGTTTTGTTCTTTCTCTTTCTTTGGTTTATTAGGAGGTTGGACTCTGTATACCCCTTCGTGGGTATTTTTTATTCATGAACTATGATTTTCACTTTATGCTGAGATACCTGTGATGAATTGCTTCCGCATAAATCTTTTAATTATTCTGTGAAAGTCTTATTATGATGCATAGCCTCACAGGGCGAACGTTCCTCCAATCGGGACATGGGTCAGGTAAGAGGGTGACACCTTTTCGGACACACGAACCTTTTGGGGGGACGCTCGCCCTGGGCATAAGGACCCCCTATGTTTTTAAGGTGGGGTTCTTACAAAAAGTCTCACACCAAATTCTGCGATAAGGTGTCGGTTTTCTAGCAAGCATACATATATATTTACTGAATAAAAACCTTAACTTATAAGCACGCTCGCGCGAACCTATAAACCAAGGGGTCGTTTTGTAAGGCCAATTATATAAAGCATCTCATACCACTTTATAAAATAGGTGTCAGAGGTTATATGCAATGGTTATGCTATGACATGCAAGTATGTTATGATGTGAATCATGCAAGTGCAACACACTCACTCGACTCTATGTACACAGACCTTTAGTTCCCCCTTTTTGGAGTCGAACCTCCCAGGATACCTCCGTAGTGGCAAACAGAAGCGGTGGGTTGGTCCTCGCCCACCTCTAAGCCGGTAATTGCACTACCAGTCAAACCTATCGTACCCCTCAATGCTAATGCACTAAGCGGAGCTCCTGCGTACTCTTGTCGGCTGGCGCACCAGACTTTTATGGCGAAGTGATAAACCACACTTGCCGAGTCGACGTATTGGCGTCGGTACATCGACCCTCCAATACCGAAGACCCACCACCTTATACCTTATGCACATGCAACCTTATGTATCACCTGTTAAGCCAAAGCTCCCAGGACCATCCGGTCCGTCACAATCAACAACCGAGCCAAAGCTCGCCGGGCCAACCTGCCCATCCCAAAAATCCCCGGGCCTACAGCCCGTGTGAACCAACCTAACATCCCGAGACATCGAGGTGAGTGAAATTTAACCCCTAATTATGCTAGTTACTCTTGCAATTCAGTTTTACCAACAGTTTAGGTTAGCCCAGGACTGCCCCCGGCATACCCTGTAAAGGGCTCTCAAAGGGCACTATGAACTACGATGGGCTGAAACCCAAAGCTCCCTTTCGCAAGACACTTATTATTATTGGTTTTTACCCAACTCCCAATCTCTTTAATGTTGTATTGGATCTAACCCTAATGTGTTTTGACCTTTCTCTCTCTCCATGGGAAAGACGATGTTTCGTCGATCCCGAGCACCACCTAGGCTTAGATGACTCCACTACCTACTCTTCCCAACTTCCAATGGTATCCCCTATCCACTTACCAAGTCAATACAATAACATCCCAACTCTCTGGATTCCTCTTGAACCATATCATTATTTCTACAGTTTTTACTAAACGCAGATCATCCTAAGCTATATAATGTATACAATGGAAGGTACTAAAAATTATCATCCAATATCCCTATAATAATTATTGGGGGTCTACAATGCCATGATTAGCCTAAATCCAGAATTTCATAATTTTCTTAATTTACTTGTTAATTTATTTAATTCCTTAGGAAATCCAAATACCTTAGTTTGAACATGAAGTACCATTTTCAGACATGCAAAATGCCCACAAAATTTATGATAAATTCAAGATGACTGTTTAATAGTAAATTGAAAGTCTCCCAATTTTTCAGTAAGATTTAGGCCTCTAATCATAATTTTGAACATAGCCAATTTATATTAATTTAAAGAAGCAAGTGCTTCAAATACACTACAAAAAATTCTGAGAAAATTCAAGCATGAACATAATGACCTATAAACACTCCAGGTCAAGTTTCTTAATTTTCTAGTGAACAAAGAACTCTAAACTTAATTTTTGAACAACAATCCAAATTGGTAATTTAATGCACTAAGTACAGAAATTATTCTTCTAAAAATTGCAATAGAATTTCCACAAGAGCATGTTGACCTAGAATCACTACTGATCAAGTTTCACAATTTTTCAATGAGTGTGAAGTTCTGAATTTATTATTGAACATAAAATTATTCTCAAAAGCTTGTGAATAAAGTACTGAAAATATAACTCTGAAAATTATAAATAAATTCATGTAAGAGTATATTGATATAACATACCCTCTGCCCAATTCTCATAACTTCCTACTCAACAGGGTAATCATAATAATTGAAAGATTATCAAGGGCAATTTTCATATACTCTAAAGAAGGTGCTAAATGTATTGATCCAAAATTACCAATAAAATCACCAAAGGACCTTATTGACCCTATGACTATACTACCCAAATTTCATGGCTTTTGATTAAGTTTTGGTGGCTTATCTTGCATGTACAAGTGTTGTGCCCTAAACTGGGGTTAGGGTTTTGAGGTGTCTATCCATCTCCAAATCCTCTAAGATTTTTACCAGAGGACTTTGCTACCCTAGAGTCCTCTCAAATAAATTTCAAATCATTTCAAGGTCATTTGACAACATGCCCTTCTCAAACCCCCAAAGTCCTAACATAGGATTTGAACTTGGGTCCTAAGGCAATTCAATCCCAAACCACCTCATATTCCATATGAGCGTGCTAAAGGTAATAACCAACCAGTTGTCCAAATTTCAACCTCTATTGAGGGGATTTGGCCACTCAAAACTCCAAGTGCACTTTTGGCATAAATACCCCCTTTTGGGCAAGGCTAGGGTTTGCTCATTTCCAATCTAAATCATCTCCAAATGAGATGAAAATTTATACAGAGCCTCATGATGACCCCATGGACCACTCACCAAAATTTGGGAGAGTTTGGAGGTCATTTGATCACTTAATTAATTTACCCTAGAGTAATTAAATAATTTCAAAAACTATAGAAATATTGTCCCCAAAAATTCTCATTTTTGGGCAGGACCTAGATATAAATAAGGGTGACTCCTTGTACAAATTTAAAGTCATTTGGACAAGGGATGAAGTGGGGGCACTCATTTTTATTCCTGTCTAGCCCTAGGTATAGACCTTACCAAAATGGGTGCCCTGGTCATCCCATATGTCCAAATTGATTCAAATCAATTTTAAATTACAATAGACCCATAGGGCTACAATTTATATGTTGAACACTTCCTCTGATTTAGCTTCTAAGTATTTTTTAAATTAATTTACAAGGTAATTGTATAAATGTGACAAAAAATACTAAAATCGACATTTAATATATTCAATTTAGCACAGATCTTGAAGTAGATCGGGCGGCAGCTGGCCTTCTTCTTCCTCCAGCCGACGGTCAGGATTGACCCGACCTGGAGCTCCTTCCAACCACCACTACCGGCCACCCGGCCACCTCCCTGGCCGGCCACCGCCACCACCACCTCGGTCGAGGTGGTGGCCATCGCTGGATGGAGGCACGGCCGCCAGATGGGCGGATTTCGGTAAACGTCAAGCTTAATTATGCGGAAAAACCAGGAGAAGCCCTCTCCTGATCGGGCTCAATTGAGCCTGAATCTTGGCCCTAAAAGATTACTAAGATCTATCCATAGAAGAAGGAGTAGAGGAGGACCTTGCTCGCGGCATGGAGACGCGTTGATCACCGGGAAGCCATTGGTGGTGGTGGCGGCGCTCGGTTTCTGCAACAACACAGTGAAGTTCTTCGGCTCCTTCAGGTAATGGGTGGAAACGAATCCTAATAGTCTTGTGATGCTTTTAAAATGATAAAATGGGGGAGGGGATGGGTCGTGCTGGTGGTGGCCATTAATGCCCCTTTAAGAGCTTTTCGGCCATGGGGAGGATGAATGTGGGCTCAATCCAGCCCGGAAATGGTTGGAAACTCCTCCTCTTCCCCAGAGGAGTTGAATCCAGCCATAAAAGGGGGAGGGTAATTAGGCCAAGGCATCAAGTGCCATTAATGGCCATGAAAGCCAAATTTCGGCCATGGCTTTGAGGCTTTTTCTCTCTCCTCCATTAAAGAGGAGTTATACACAAACCGTCTTCCACATGGCACCCTACTACTGGACCACTGATTATTGTTTAAATAAGTCTAAATGAAAAAAATGGGCCAATTAATCCATCTTGCGCAATTCTCGAGAAGATCCCGGTTCAGCCTTTTCATACGAACCAGTAAACAGGGCCGAAAATTTCTCTAAGGCAAAAGCGTTGAGACAAGCCTCCACACTCAACGCCGAAAATCACTAGGAATTTTCTAAGTACATGAGTGAGCTCACGT
Organism: Platanthera zijinensis; assembly: GCA_039513925.1. NCBI lineage: Eukaryota > Viridiplantae > Streptophyta > Magnoliopsida > Asparagales > Orchidaceae > Platanthera > Platanthera zijinensis. The sequence continues at coordinate 74,463,107 of CM077097.1, forward strand.
TGAGTGAGCTCTGCTCACTCAACGCCATTCAGGCTATGGTGTTGAGTGAGCTCAAATCACTCAATGCCATTCAGTGTATGGCGTTGAGTGAGCTTAACTCACTCAACGCCATGATTCCAGAAAGTCCTTTCATGTTAATTGGCGTTGAGTGCACTCTACTCACTCAGCGCCATTCATCTCATGGCGTTGAGTGCACTCAACGCACTCAACGCCACGAGCCCAAAAATCCTTCTAAGAAAAAATGGTGTTGAGTGCACTCAACGTCATTCAGCCCATGACGTTGAGTGGACTCGACGCACTCAACACCCGAGCTTAAAAGTCCTTTTAAGTAAAAATGGTGTTGAGTGCACTTAACGCACTCAACGCAATTCAACCAATGACGTTGAGTGTACTACACGCACTCAATGCCCCGAGCTCAAAATTCTTCCTAAGTAAGATGACGTTGAGTGCACTCAATGCACTCAACGCCACCAGCTCATGGCATTGAGTGCACTCCACGCACTCAACGCCCGAGCCGAAAAACCCGTCTAAGTAGATACCTGATCTACTCGTCAAGTCTTGTCGACCACTCGACGCTTCCCGAACTTGAGTCAACTTGGCCTCTTTTTGGTTGGGCATATTGGAGGTCACCTGCCCCTTAGTTAGGGCACTTTGACCCATTTTAGGCCTAGGATGATCCTAGGTCAACTTGGCCACCCTGGGTTGATTCCAATGGACCCTTAGGGCTCTAATGGACCTTTCGATGGTTTAGGGATATTGTGGTGGGGTCATGGGGTCATGGTGAAGCCCTATGGTCATCCTAAACTCGTGTTTAGAATTCTACTATTTGCAGACCATGGTGATCTCCACCTTCATGCCTAAGCTCACATGGTCTTCTTGGGATTCTTAGGGTTTTGTCATGACCTAGTCATGACAAAACCACTCCCTAGGGGTCTAGCTGGAAATGGGATGTTACATAATTATCACGTGAATACACGTAATTCCACCCTTCATTATGCTTATCAAAATATTCAAATTGTCTTATAATAAAATAAGCTGATATATAAAAACTGTATTATTTTCAACCTACCTCAATTTCGGCGCTTGACTTAATATCGGCACTATCTTGATGCACTTTTAGAAATTTGGGCTTCAGCTCTCAAAAACAGTACTTGGGCAACACTTTGACACAAAATAAGGCTGAAATCTTTTGTAAAAACTCTCCCGAAGCTTCCCCTAAATTTTTGCAACATTCTCACACACTCTCTCCTATATCTCTCCTTCTCTCTTGATTTCCGAAAAAATGATAAGAATTTGAACTGATTTGAACATTCCATTGGATGCATATTTATAATACCTTTCAATGCCACCAAAATTGCCTCAATCGGAGCTCTAGAACTCCCAAAAACCTCAAAATAGTGATTTGCCCATTACTGGGCTTCTCCAGGCTTGACACGTGGCACAGAGGCGCCACGTGTCGGGGCCACACGTTCCAGCGCTGGTGCGTGGCATTGTAGCAGCTCTAGAGGCCGCCACATGGCGGCCATGTGACAGCGCCTTATGAAGAGGCATTGCATGCCGGCGCTACGTGGTAGTCATACAGCCCGCCATGTGGAGGCCATGCAGCCTCCAGACGCTGCTTTCATGCAGCTCCATGCAGCGCCTGCTGTTGAAGCCAAAATTGACCTCTCGTGGAGTTCGGGGTCCCAAAAGAGGGGTGACCTCACACCTACTACACTCGGGGGAACGTCACGGACCAAAGACTTGGGAAACTAGGAACAGACCCTCGGCTCTAGCATGGAGGTCCCACCACACACCCGGAAGGTCACAAGAGCACTTCCCCTCCCTCACCAATGGCTGAGCTGGGTACCTTGGAGAGCTCTCAAACTCTACCAAGAAGAAGAAACCAATGGAGGAGGAAGCAAAAAACTCATCCCTCCAAAGGTACCAAGGGGGTCTATTTATAGTTTTTCCAATCCTGGGGACCAAAATGTCCAAAATACCCCTAAGGCAAAAGGCCTCGAGCCAATAAAAAACCTCCACACCGGGGGGTAAAGAGGTAATTCCCCCTAAGGGCAAAATGGTAAAAACACGGCCCAAAGAGGTTCAGGGGGAATGGAGGCTAAGCTAGCCATCCCCCCCACCTGGCCGCAGGCCGCTCTCGCCCGCGCGAGCCCGACCGCAGGCCGCTCTCGCCCACGCCGCAGGCCGCGCGAGCGGTCGCTCGGGGCGAGAGCTCGGTCGCAGACCGCTCTTGCCCGCGCGAGCAGGTTGCTCGGGGCGAGAGCGCGGTCGCAGGCCGCTCTCGCCCGCGCGAGCAGGCTGCTCGGCGCGAGAGCTCGGCCGCAGTCCGCTCTCGCCCGCACGAGCAGGCCGCTCGAGACGAGAGCCCGGCCGCGGGCCGCTCTCGCCCGCGCGAGCAGGCCGCCCGGGGCGAGAGCCTGGCCGTAGGCCGTTCTCACCCGCGCGAGCAGGCTGCCCCGACCTAACGCCTTAATTTGGGGCGGGTGCCGGCCAACTTGTCACCTCCGCCCCCCAAAAAGGGGCCACTGGGGGAGGCAGATTTTTTCTCCCCCTACTAGTGTATTTCCAAGGCCAAGCCAAAATTGGCCACCAAGAGTGCAAAATCTCTCAAAAGCTTAAAAACATAAAGATGGTCATGTGCCTGCCGAGGGGACCCTACTCTGTGAATAGGGGGTTGTACACAATCCTCGCTCTTTTCGAGCGAGTTGCACACTCGGAAAGAACCATCTAACCCAACGTATTCGTTGAGTGTAGCTTTTTCTCGCGGTTTGGAGAAAACACAAGGCGTCTCCGAGGGGTCAACCTGCCATGCCAGCTGATGGGAGCCTAGGTGGCGAGACCTCCTCCGGGAGAAAAACACTTAACCTCCCGGAGGGGTCAACCTGCAATGCCAGTTTAATGGGAGCCTGGGTGGCGAGACCTCCTCCGGGCAAAAAACACTTAACCTCCCGGAGGGGTCAACCTGTCATGCCAGCTTAATGGGAGCTTGGGTGGCGAGACCTCCTTCGGGCAAAAAACACTTAACCTCCTGGAGGGTTCAACCTGCCATGCTAGCTTGATGGGAGCCTGGGTGGCGAGACCTCCTCCGGGCAAAAAACACTTAACCTCCCGGAGGGGTCAACCTGTCATGCCAGCTTAATGGGAGCTTGGGTGGCGAGACCTCCTTCGGGCAAAAAACACTTAACCTCCTGGAGCGTTCAACCTGCCATGCTAGCTTGATGGGAGCCTGGGTGGCAAGACCTCCTCCGGGCAAATAACACTTAACCTCCCGGAGGGGTCAACCTGTCATGCCAGCTTGATGGAAGCCTGGGTGACGAGACCTCCTCCGGGCAAAAAACACTTAACCTCTCGGAGAGGTCAACCTGCCATGCCAGCTTGATGGGAGCCTGGGTGGCGAGACCTCCTCCGGGAAAAAACACTTAACCTCCCAGAAGGGTCAACCTGCCATGTCAGCTTGATGGGAGTCTGGGTGGAGAGACCTCCTCCGGGCAAAAAACACTTAACCTCCTGGAGGGGTCAACCTGCCATGCCAGCTTGATGGGAGCCTGGGTGGCGAGACCTCCTCCAGGCAAAAAACATTAAACCTCCCGGAGGGGTCAATCTGTCATGCCAGCTTGATGGGAGACTGGGTGGCGAGACCTCCTCCGGGTAAAAAGAAATGAGCATCCACGAGAGGCACGCCTGACCTGCCAGCTGGTGAGAGACTGACAGCGCGACCGTCATCGGAGCAAAAGAGGACTTGGGCTTCCACGAGAAGCACCCCTGCCCTGCCAGCTAGTGAGAGCCTGACAACGGGACTGTCATCGGAGCAAGAAGGACTTAGCTTCCATGAGAGATCAACCTGCCCTGCCAGCTAGTGGGAGTCTGGTCAATGGAATCATCTCGAAGCTAAAAGGACTTGACTTCAACGAGAGATCAACCTGCCCTGCCAGCTCGTGAGAGCCTGGCCAGCGGAATCATCTCGGAGTTAAAAAGACTTTGCCTCCACAAGAGATCAACCTGCCCTGCCAGCTAGTGGGAGCCTGGTCAGCGGAATCATCTCCGAGCTAAAAGGACTTAGCTTCCACGAGAGATCAACCTGCCCTGCCAGCTAGTGGGAGCCTGGTCAGCGGAATCATCTCCGAGCTAAAAGGACTTAGCTTCCACGAGAGATCAACCTACCATGCCAGCTAGTGGGAGCCTGGTCAGCGGAATCATCTCGGAGCTAAAAGGACTTAGCCTCCACGAGAGATCAACATGTCATGCCAGCTAGTGGGAGCCTAGTCAGCGGAATCATCTTGGAGCAAAAAGGAATTAGTTTGCACGAGAGATCAACCTGCCCTACCAGCTAGTGGGAGCTTTGTCAGCGGAATCATCTCGGAGCTAAAAGGACTTAGCTTCCATGAGAGATCAACCTGCCCTGCCAGCTAGTGGGAGCCTAGTCAGCGGAATCATCTCGGAGCTAAAAGGACTTAGCTTCCACGAGAGATAAACCTGCCCTGCCAGCTAGTGGGAGCCTGGTCAGCGGAATCATCTCGGAGCTAAAAGGACTTTTCCTTCACGAGAGATCAAACTGCCCTGCGACCTAGTGGGATCCTAGTCAGTAGAATCATCTCAGAGCTAAAAAGGACTTAGCTTCAACGAGAGATCAACCTGCTCTGCCAGCTAGTGAGTGCCTGGTCAGCGGAATCATCTCGGAGCTAAAAGGACTTAGCTTCCACGAGAGATCAACCTCCTCTGCCAGCTAGTGGGAGCTTGGTTAACGGAATCATCTCAGAGCTAATAGGACTGGGCATATCACCTAAGCTTTATCAATTCCAACATCCTCAAACGGGGAAAAAAGATTGGTTACATGACCCTCCCGACTCAGCCGGTCGGGGGCTGGACTCAATACAACCAAAAGAAAAATACAGGACTCTACCAAGGCAAGGCTTCTCTAGGGGGCTTGGGCTTGATCTCCACTCCATCGTGGATCACTCACAAGGTCCCTCGGGTTCCCACATCGACCCGGTCCTCACATATGTCATCCCTCCTCGCTTGGGGTGGAACTTCAACCTGTGTCGGCGGCTGAGGATGGGTAGGGCCTCTCGCCCCCCTCACTTCCAGGAACTCAGGGCAGGTTGTCGTGGAGTGACCCTCCGTCTGGTGGAAGTCACAGTACGGTAACTCTGCTCGGAATATTCCTCTTCCCGCGCGGTTCCTCCTCTTCCTTCGACCGATCTCCATCGCTTGCTGAGGTGGGGGTAGGAGTTGCCTAGGGGCTTGCCTTTGGAAGTTGAACCTCCCTTGGCCCCCCATGAAAGTCCTCCCCACCCTGGATGAGAGCTCTTCCTGGACCCTGGGCCGGTCTTTTCCGCTGCCTCCAACCTGGCTCTGGGCCTTCCTATCCCCGGAACACCTAAGCTCTCTTCTCCTCTCTTCGTCTTCCCTCCTGATACCTCAAGCCGCCTTGCTCCTTCGGCTCCTCCTCTGTTAGCATTGCCAACTTCTTGACAAATGCCAGGTTGGCCGCCTCCATGGCTATCTCCTCTACCGCCCTTTCCATCAGCTCCTCGATGGAAAGGGGGGCCTTTCGGGTCAAGCTCATCTTGAAGAACCCTTCACACAACCCCACCATGAACGTCATCTGGAGGGCATACCCTGGCATCTCCTGTGTAACATCCCATTCGATCTTTCTATTGGGTTCAGGCGACCGTTCGTTTGATAACGAAGACAATCTCCCCAATAAACAAAAGATTAGCCCCTACCATTCTGATTAAGTGTGCATGCCTAGGTCCTAGATTTCCCTTGTCTAGTCTTATCATTCCAAAACAAGAAGGCAGTTTATAATATACCGAGAGGTGGTGAGATGTACCTGACTGAACAACTCCGGGTATCTTTGCCTCATCAGATCTTGCGGTTCCCAGGTGTGCTCCTCCTGACCGTGATTTCTCCACAGAACCTTGACTAAGGGGATCTTCTTGCGGCGCAAGATCCGCACTCCTTTGTCATCGATCCGAACTGGCTCCAAGTGAACAGATCGGTCTAAAGCTACCGGCCCTTCTGTGGTCAAAATTCGCTGCTCCGGGCGTAGTAGAGCCCTTCTCAGCGAAGAGATGTGGAAGACGTCGTGTAGAGCTGCCAGCTCCGGTGGCAACTCTAGCCTGTAGGCTAGGGGTCCGATCCGCTCCAGGATCCGGTAAGGGCCCATATACCTAGGGCTGAGTTTCTTCCTCCGACCGCGCACCCGTGAGACTCCGTGCATGGGTCGGATCTTCAAGAACACTCGATCCCCTACCCGAAACTCCACCTGACGATGCCGGGCGTCATAGTATTTAGCCTGCCTGCTCTGCGCCTCCAACATTCTATCTCTGATCAGTCTCACCTGAGCCTCGGTATCTTCAACGAAATCCGATCCCAGCAACTTCGGATCCTCGTCCTGAACCCAGGAAAGCGGGGTCCTACATTTCCTTCCATACAAGGCCTCATAAGGCGCCATCCTGATGCTGGACTGGTAGCTATTATTGTAGGAGAACTCGACCAACGGTAACATCTTCTCCCACGGCTCCCCTCGGTCCAGTATACACAGCCGTAGTAAGTCCTCCAAGGTCCGGTTGGTGCGCTCGGTTTGCCCGTCCGTCTGAGGGTGGAAGGCCGTGCTAAAAGTCAACCGGGTGCCCAAATATGCCTGCACTGACCGCCACTCCCTGGATGTAAACCGTCCATCGCGGTCCGACACTATCGTCCGGGGCACGCCATGATATCGGACATACTGCTCCACAAACTTCCGTACCAGCACTCCCACCGAGTCATCCTTCCTGATCGGTATAAAGCGGGCCACCTTCGTCAAACGATCGACAATCACCCAAATCGAGTCGTTCCCCGTCCGAGACCGGGGAAGACCATGTATAAAATCCATCGCTATGTCGTCAAACTTCCACTCCGGCACCGGGAGTGGCTGCAACAGTCCTGCGGGGTTCCTGCACTCCGCCTTCACCAACTGACACGCCTCGCAATGGGTCACGAAGTACGTAATGTCTTTCTTCATGCCCGGCCAAAACATCGTCCTCTTCAAATCAGCGGTCATCTTTGTGATCCCCGGGTGCACGGAGTACCGGCTGCAATGCGCCTCCGTCAGAATATCCTCTCGGATCTGGCCTCCTGCAGGTATATATACTCTGCCTCTGAAGTGGAGCAAACCATCTCTCAGGGAATATTCTCCTGTCGAACCTTCCTCCAAAGCTCGGAACATCGGCTCCGCCCACGCATCTGTCCTCTGTCCGTCCCGAATGCGATCCCGAATGTCGTCTATGGCCACTATCGATGCCAGATACTCCCTATACAGATCTGGATCATCCTCGGACACTAGGGATATCTGCATGTCTCTGAATGACTGGACCAGTTCCATAGACATAACCTGGGGCCCAGCTTCGGAAGTGGCCGCTCTCCGGCTCAAAGCGTCGGCCACCACGTTTGCCTTCCCTGGGTGGTAGTGCATCTCATACTGATAATCTGCTAAGAACTCCACCCAGCGCCTCTGCCTGATATTCAGCTCCTTCTGAGTGTCCACGTATTTCAAGTTCTTGTGATCAGAGAAGATGTCGCAGTGGACTCCATAAAGGTAATGACGCCAGACCTTCAGAGCAAAAACGACCGCTCCCATCTCGAGGTCGTGCACCGGGTAGTTCCTCTCATGGGTCTTCAGCTGGCGGGAGGCATATGCTATGACATGTCCGTTCTGCATCAGCACCGCTCCCATCCCTTGGTACGAAGCGTCGGTATACACCTGGAATCCTTCCTTTCCCGATGGAAGGGCCAGAATAGGGGCTGAGATGAGTCGGTCCTTCAGCTCCTGAAAAGCCGCCTGGCACTGCGGGGTCCAAACAAAAGGTGCCTCCTTCTTTGTCAAAGATGTGAGGGGGAGGGCAATCCGAGAGAACCCCTCCACGAACTTCCGGTAGTAACCGGCAAGTCCCAAGAAACTGCGTACATCGGTGGCCGTCCTCAGCTGCGGCCAATCGCGAACTGCCCGAATCTTTGCTGGATCTACTGCTAGCCCGGCTCCGCTGATGATGTGACCTAAGAAGGCCACCTCCTTCAACCAGAACTGACACTTGCTGAATTTTGCATAAAGGTGATGCTCCCGCAATCTCTCCAAGGTCAGTGCCAGATGTCGAGTGTGTTCCTCCTCCGTCCTGGAGTAGATCAGGATGTCGTCTATGAATACTATGACGAACACATCCAAGTAGGCTTCGAAAACCCGGTTCATGAGACTCATGAACGCCGACGGAGCATTCGTGAGCCCGAAGGGCATCACGGTGAACTCATACAGGCCATATCTGCTACTAAAGGCCGTCTTCGGGATATCCTCCTCCTGGATCCGCAACTGGTAGTATCCTGATCTCAAGTCCAGCTTCGAGAAATAGTGGGCTCCCTCCAGCTGGTCAAATAATTCGTCTATCCGTGGGAGCGGATAGGTATTCCGGACGGTCAGCCTGTTTAGCGCTCGATAATCGATGCACAGGCGGAGTGTCCCATCCTTCTTCTTTACAAATAAGACCGGTGCTCCCCATGGCGAGGAACTCGGTCTGACAAAACCTGCCTCCACCAATTCTTGCAACTGGGTCCGAAACTCTGCCAACTCCTTTGGGGCCATCCGATAAGGGGCCCTAGACGCCGGCTTGGCCCCCGGCACAAGCTGTATCTGAAAATCCTGCTCTCGGTGTGGAGGTAATCCTGGTAGTTTCTCTGGAAAGATGTCAGCGAAATCTCGCACCACCGGAATGTCTGTCACCGACTCCTTAACTTCCGCCATCTCAAAAAGAATCTGATAGACCTCCTCTCCCTGCAGATGGGCCTTAACGGCCTGTACCGAAGATAAGAGTATACGAGAGACAGGTCTTATACCTTCAATGGTAATGAAAGAGTCCCCGTGTCTCACGGTGATCCTCTTTGCCTGGCAGTCAATCTGGGCATAGTTCCAGTGCAGCCATACCATGCCCAGGATCAGGTCGTAGTCCGTCAGCTTCAAAATCGTCGCTGGAGCCTCGAACGCTTTTCCACCAATCTCTGCCTCCATATTGCAGTGATCCGTGGTAAGGAGCTCAGATCCATCCGGTAGTCGCACCCTCATCCTCGAGCCGGTGAACCGCTCCACACCTTCCAGTCCTTCCACGAACGACTCCGACACAAAGGAGTGAGTAGCTCCAGTATCGAACAGCGTGCGGGCAGGCTTGCCGCTGATGAAGACTATACCTGGGGTGATTAGATATCTTAGGGTTCTATAATGAGTTTTTACTTTCCTTGCTATCAATCTAGTGCGATTCAAAGTTTTAACAACTTAAAGGGGAAATTCTATGTAAACGAAGAAACATTTCGGCATACCTGCGATGACCTGCTCCGGATTCCGCGGCTGTGCAAGGTCCAAGGCATATACCTGCTCTCTTCCCTGTCTACGATCTTCCCCCTGGTATCCTCGACCGCGGCCGCGTCCTCGGCCTCCGTAATGCTGAGCTGGTGGGCCGCCCTGATGTGCTGGAGGTGGTGCCCCCCTCATGGGGCAGTTCCTCCGAATGTGCCCAATCTGATGACAAAAGTAGCACTCTGGGGGATACGCCATTCCCCCGGGTCTCGGCATCTCCTGCATCCGAAGGGGTGGAGGGGCCAAGCTCAGTTGGTGATGAGAGCTGTGGTAAAGAGTCTCTTATCAAGGTCCTGGGTTCGATCCCCAGTGGCAACAACCCACCGCTGCTGAAAAACAGGCGCGGAGAGGGGTTGGGGTGCATGGTCTGCAGACCTGGTTAGGCTGAACCCTTTCGAGCGTGGTGCTGGGGGTGCCGGCGGCTGGGGAGGCCGTTACAAAAAAGTGCACTTTTTGTAACGGTCCAGGCCCGCCAACCCCGCGGGACCCAGCTGGCACCGCCGGCCCACCAGTAGTCCAGACCCGGGCCCACTACTGGCAGTAAGCCTATCACATTCAAGCCTGCAGGCCATGCACCCCAACCCCTCTCCCTCCACAGGCGGGTTGTTGGTGGCCGTAGCCCCCCTTAGATGAGTCAAACTCGATAGTCAAGCCCGCACTACGGGGACTTCCCAGGAGGTCACCCATCCCAGTACTACTCCAGCCCGAGCACGCTTAACTATGGAGTTCTTTCAACTCTCATCACCAATTGAGCTGCAGCTCAGTTGGTGATGAGAGCTGTGGTAAAGAGTCTCTTATCAAGGTCCTGGGTTCGATCCCCAGTGGCAACAACCTACCGCTGCTGAAAAACAGGCGCGGAGAGGGGTTGGGGTGCATGGCCTGCAGGCTTGATGTGATAGGCTGACTACCAGTAGTGGGCCCGGGTCTGGACTCTGGTAGGCCGGCGGTGCCAGCTGGGTCAGGCCGGCGGTGCCAGCTGGGTTCAGGCCCGAAATAATTCTAACGCGCGTGGAAATTAATGCTGGCTTGGGAAGTTACACCAGGAGTAACTTCCGGCCGTTTTCCTTCTGAAATTATATAATAAATGAGGAAAAGGTGGTCCAATAGAAAACCGCCAGCTGGACACACCTGTTCAGTTCCGCCGTTTCTTATCTCTTCACCGTAACCGAAACGTTAAGGAGGGAACTTCATGGCCATAATGGCTTAAACCATTCGCTTTCCCACCTTCCTGTTTATAAAAGCCCACTTGGACAAGAGGAGAGGGTTTACACGCTCAAGCAAACCAAGCAGATCCTTGTTCTTGCTGTAAAGAGGAGTTCAGCAACGCCACCACCGCGCCATGGCACCTCGTCGCTCTTCTCGCCTCCAAACCGCGAACAAGGTCCTCCTCTACTCCTTCTCTTTCATGGGTAGATCTTAGGATTCTTAGAAAGGAGGTTCGCGCTCAACGGAGCCGGATCCATCTCTCGTTTTCATGGAAAAACCATGAAAAAAAAAAGATATTTTGAGTTCGCCGGAAACCGCCACCTCCGGCGGCCAAATCACCGCCGACCGCTAGCCATCGCCTCAACGGAGGTGGTGGTGGTGGTGGCTGGCCAGGGAAGTGACCGGACGGCCGGCAACGGATCACGGAATGCTTACAGGAAAAATGATTTTTTTCCTGTGTCTGTTCGGGTTCATGAAGAAGATGAACAGTAAATCGTTTTATATTTATAAATTATGTAAATAATTTTATAAGGAAAAGTATACTCGGTTTAGTATATTTTAAGGCTGCAAAATGAGGCACTTAGAGGCCGATTTAGGAAAAATGACCAGACACAAAAGTTGTAGCCCTCTGGGTCTACTTTAATATAAAATTGATTTTATTCAATTTGGGTGAGTGGTTTGACCACAGCACTCATTTTGGTGGGATCAAGACCTAGGCTAACCAGAAATTGAATTGGTTGCCTACGGTTCATAACAGGTCAAAAAAAAGGGGGTTTTACAAGTGGTATCAGAGGAAACATCGATCAGAAGGAAGTCGCAGTCCACAAACCCTCGGTCACCCCCGCTCGACTTTAGTTTGGGGACAAACTAAGCAGCGGAAGCAGTGGTGTGCCCATATGGGGATCACATATAATTTGTCCACCTTTATGTAGTATTTGAACGTTTTCTCAGCATGTGTTTTCGTTGCGCAGCCTCCAGCACAGCCTACGCCACAGGGCGGAGTTCAGCAGACTCAGGGAGTTGCACCACCTCCACCGGTCCCCACCCCTTTCCTTCAGTCAGACATGGGACAGACCCTGACTGCCATTCTGGAGGCCTTCAGGGCCCAGCAAGTTCCGGTCCCGCAGCCCAATCTGGGGGCCAACTGGCTCAGCATCTTCTGGGGTCTTTCTCCCCCGTCCTATCTGGGGACAGAGTCGGCTGTTCGGACGGAGGAATGGCTAGATATCATGTACGAGATGCTGACCGGGATTCGGTGTCCATGGGAGGAGAAGGTGGCTCTGGTTGTCTCCTGCCTGGAGTCCCATGCAAAGAGGTGGTGGAAGACGCTGTTGGACACGACATTTGCTGATAGAGAGGTTGCGGAGATCACTTGGGAGGAGTTCAGGGCCGCACTGCTGGAGCATTTCGTTCCGCAGTCGGCTAGGGGTGATTTGGAGGAGCGGTTCTTACAGCTGAAGCAGGGTACTCGGACCGTGGTGGAGTACCATCGAGAGTTTGACCACCTGGCTCGATACGCAGATTCCTACCAGCTGGACGAGGCAGGGTATATCAGGAGGTTCTACAAGGGCCTACGTGAGGACTTGAGGGAGGCCCTCTTGTTTGTATCTGACGGGCCCATCTCCCGGATTTTGGAGATGGCCAAAAGGATTGAGGCAGATTGGCACGCCACCCGGGGCCGGAAACGGCCAGCAGAGGATCAGGGACGAAGAGGAAGGAACGACCAGCGACGAGGTGTTGTACCTGAGGGGAGGAGGACAGAGGACCAGCCTCGTCAGGACGTGAGGCCGGAACCGAGGGAACAGGTGGTATTGGCCCCTCCACCCCTTCGGATGCAGGAGATGCCGAGACCCGGGGGAATGGCGTATCCCCCAGAGTGCTACTTTTGTGATCGATTTGGCCGGCAGAATCGGCGCCTTGTGGTGATGACCCTTCAGGACGTGGAGGTGTCACCGCAAAGCGGCGGTTCTGGGCCTAAGACCCCGGTGGTTGAAAAAGAAAAAAAAAGGGGGTTTTACATCCTGAATGTACAAAATCTTTTCTTGGAACCTATCAACGTAGTGGGTCAGCGACTCCTCGACCCTCTACCTTTTCAGTAAGATGGACTCAGGACTCTTCTTTCTCTTTTTTGAGGTGGAGAAGTGAAGCTGAAAGCTCCGGCTTAAGTCCTCGAATCCATAGATCAACCTCGGAGGGAGTTGATGAAACCAGTCCCTTGCCTTCTCTTTCAACGTGATCGCAAAGAGGCGACACTTGAAGGCATCCGTCATCGGCTTGATGGAGACGGCATCCTCGAACCACTGCAGGTGTTGGACGGGGTCATCCTTCCTGGTATAGTAAGTCATGTATGGCTCTCTGAACCCCTCGGGAACGGGAGCTGAGATGATCAGCTCGCTGAAGGGTGACCCCCTGAGGGGTGCTCTCGCAACCTCCACTCACGCGACCTGCTGGCCTGGAGGGCTAGCACTCGCCGGGCTGGGGAACAACTCCCGGTCGGTGAGGTCTCGCTCGATCCCTTCTCCCATCCTTTCCTTCCCAGGTCGCCTACCTGGTGCACTTCCTTCTCCCTTTGCAGGGGTCATCTCGCTTGGACCCCTGGGGGTCGACTCATCGAGAGGGGTGGGGGGGGAGCTAGCTCCTGGGGGTTTGGGGTGGAGCTTCCACCCCGAGGAGCCAAACTTCGCAGCATCCCCATAATGCCTTGAATGGATGTCATGAACTTATCCCTTCCTACGAAGGGTCCTGGGTTGGGGAGCTCGCCGAGATCATCACTACCTCCCTGATCTCCAGCCAAGACACGCTCCCGAGATCTTCTGTGTTGGTCACTCTTCACGCTCACCGCACCAAAATGTTGAAGTCAAAATTGACCTCTCGTGGAGTTCGGGGTCCCAAAAGAGGGGTGACCTCACACCTACTACACTCGGGGGAACGTCACGGACTAAAGACTTGGGAAACTAGGAACAGACCCTCGGCTCTAGCGTGGAGGTCCCACCACACACCTGGAAGGTCACAAGAGCACTTCCCCTCCCTCACCAATGACTGAGCTGGGTACTTTGGAGAGCTCTCAAACTCTACCAAGAAGAAGAAACCAAGGGAGGAGGAAGCCACAAACTCATCCCTCCAAAGGTACCCAAGGGGGTATATTTATAGGTTTTCCAAGCCTGGGGACCAAAATGTCCAAAATACCCCTAAAGCAAAAAGGCCTCGAGCCAATAGAAAACCTCCACACCGGGGGGTAAAGAGGTAATCCCCCCCAGGGCAAAATGGTAAAAACACGGCCACAAAGAGGTCCAGGGGCAATGGAGGCTAAGCCAGCCATTCCCCCCCCCCCCACCTGGCCGCAGGCCGCTCTCGCCCGCGCGAGCAGGACGCTCGGGGCGAGAGCCCGGCTGCAGGCCGCTCTCGCCCGTGCGAGAAGGCCACTCGGGGCGAGAGCCCGGCCGCAGGCCGCTCTTGCTCACGCGAGCAGGCCGCTCGGGGCGAAAGCCCGGCCGCTGGACGCTCTCGCCCGCGCGAGTAGGCCGCCTGGGGTGAGAGCCTAGCCGCAGGCCGCTCTCGCCCGCGTGAGCAGGCTGCCCCGACCTCACGCCTATCAACCCGGGGCGGGTGCCGGCCAACTTGTCGCACCCGCCCCCCAAAAATGGGCCACTGGGGGGAGGCAGATTTTTCCTCTTCTACTAGTGTATTTCCAAGGCCAAGCCAAAATTGGTCACCAAGAGTACAAAATCTCTCAAAAGCTTAAAAAACATAACCTGACCATGTGCCTGCCAAGGGGACCCTACTCTGCGAATACGGGGTTGTACACCTCCGTGGCGTTGTCTTGGAGCACCACGTGGTGTTGAACGCCACATGGCGTGCCGTGGTGCAGCCATGTGGCAAAATATGCCCGATTTCTTTTCTGACTCTTTTTTTTGTTTTCACTCCTATGAAAATTATGAAAATACCTATCCTAGCGTTTTTCGACGTTTCAGACTCATTTCCGGCCTCCGTTTTGTCAAAATTCCAAACGGTTATTGCCTAATTTGCACTTTTTTCATACATGACCCGATTTTGACAAATAAAATATCGATTTTCATGGATTTTGTCATTTCGAGTTTAATGTCGGACTTCGTTTGACCAAATTCACATTGATCGCACCGAAAATTACACATTTTCTAACGAACTCTGATTTTTGCAATTTATATATCGATTTTTATGTTTTTTGACGTTCTGAATTTACTTACGAACTTTATTTTTCGAGATTTACGCCGCTTGCGCCAAAAATTGTGAATTTTTTCAATACTTTCTGATTATAATAAATAATATGTCAATTTTAGGGTTTTTCGACCTTCCGAACCTAACCGCGGAGTCCATTTTTTGACATTCAGCTTTGTTGGATAAGTTTGAACATATTTATTACAGTAAAACATAATTATTTAAACATAGGATGGTCAGGGTAAGCTCGAATTAACGAGGCGGGAACAGTAAATGTGAGTTGAGTATTTTTTTATAGTTACACATTCCAAAGCAAGAAACGACAAAATCAACAAAACTATTATTTTTATTCATAATCAAAGGAGATTACATGGATATATCATTGATACATCATCTTATTTATACATAGTGCACACATGATATACTATATTTTTCTCACTGCCCATAATCGCCCTGGTCTGCATCGGTACCTAAAAACATAGTAGGCCGGTGAGCATTTTCATTCACCCTTAAAGAATAATACAGTATGTTGGAACCCTGGTTCTGATTTGGGCTAGGATCTCTATTAAGTTGTTTTAGTTTAGTTTATTTATTTCCAGTAGTTTTAGCTTTTGAAAGACTTAACCCAAATAGGGGGAGATTGTTGGTACCCTAGTTTGGATTTGAGTTAAGTCTTTCCTGTTAGTCTCTTGACCCAAGATTTATCTTTGGTCAAAGGTTAGTTTTAGTGTAGTCACTTATCCAGTGAAATCTGGCTAAGTTAGTTTTTGGTTCGACGATAGTCGAACGCCGATCGACTATCGTCGATCAGCCGGTCGACGATCGTCTGTCTCTAACCAGCTCGACGTTCTGCTAGATCGTCGAGCTCCGGTCGACTATCTCTTGATAGTTCGACGTTTTCTGTCTTGCCCGAGTCGGTCGACTATCTTCCTGATAGCTCGACTATCTCAGTGGGCCGTTCGACGATCTCTAAGGATCGCTCGACGCTTTCTGTTTTGTTTGAGTCGGTCGACTATCTGACTGATAGCTCGACGATCTCAGTAGGTCGGTCGACGATCGTCGAGGATCGTTCGACTATCTTTTGGTCTGCATATGTAATATTATATGTGTTTTATTCTTTGTTTTATTTCCTATATTTCTAGCATATCTTTATTATAGATTATTTAATTGATCTTATGCATATATCTAAAAGATAAAGATGCTTATACCTTTATGCATAAGTCAATTCCTTTCTGACATATCTTTTGTCTTATTATCTGACTTTACTTTTGCAAGCTGTCCTTTATAGCCGTTGGCTTTAAAGAGTTATCTGATGTGACATTATTTATCAGATTTAATATTACAGCTGCTGTAGCTTTATCTTTATATAGAAATATATATCTGCAAGACTTGTTTTGTCTTTGTGATAATTGCAGCCCAGATTCAAGATTCCAGATAAAGACAAAAGCTCATCTCAAATAATAGAGCCGTTGCTGCTGTTATTATATAAAGAGTTCTTTTGGAAGAACAAATATAGGAATAAGAGTGAAGGAGTTCAACCTGTACAACATACAGAGAAAGAACCAGCTTACAGCACAGCTGCTCTCAGCAATCTTCATTCAACTGAGAAGTTATCTCTTCTGCTCTTCTTCAACCTGAGTGCTCCTGTTCCAGGAAGATTACACTCAGAGATATTGAAGAAGAAGAAGAAGAAGGGAGCTGCTGAAGAAGATCCTTTTATTTTATATTCTATTATCTTCTTCTTAGCTTTATTCCTTCAGAACTTCAAGACAGTATTCTGTCAGAAGTTCTGAAGAGACTCTTGTGCTTCTCTAATCTATTGTAAAATAGAGAAGACATCTTAACCTTCTTCCCCCTCCTGTACAGGGTTATTACTCCCTTCAAAAGTATCCCTTGGTGGCAGGGCACCTGATCAAAAACCTGTGCTTGGTTTTTAGACACCTGATCAAAAGTCTAAAGGGTCTGTTTGATCTACCTGAATCAGATCATTGGTGGCAGGGCACCTTAGCAAAAACCTGTAGTGGATTCCTACCGTTTGGGTAGAAGAGTGGACGTACCCAAGTTGTTTGGGGAACCACTATAAAATTCCTTGTGTCGTCTGGCTTGTTTATTATTTTTCTTGTACTGTGGCTGTGAATAGATATAACTAGGTTGCTAGTTGCTGCTTAGGTTTTCCAGGCTTTAACTGTAATTACAGTTAGCTTGTGTTTGTACACAACACTTGTGTTAGGCTTTAAGGTTAACCCAATATCTATAATCTCTTCATTCCGCACTTCACTCCAAGGGAGTTGGGTAGACAGTTAAGTTTTGTATTGTGCAAAATTTGATTACTCTATTCACCCCCCCTCTAGAGTAGTATCTATCCCTTCACTTTCAATTGGTATCAGAGGGAGGTTGGTTAAAACCACAGGCTAACACCTGAACCAAAAAGATCCAACAGACCTTACTTCACTCTAGAATTTTTTTTTCTCATGGCAAAACTTCCTATGTGCAACCTCAATACATTTGCACTATGGCAGTCAAAGATAAAATGTTATATGAAGTTATTTGATGAAAGCATTTTTAATGTTATAATGACAGGTCCTATAGCACCCACAGCATCAAACAAAGATGTACAAAAGTTACTTAAGGATGCTGATGCTAGAGCAATGAACATCTTGGCACAATCCATGCCAGATGACATCTTTGAAGATCTGATGCACTGCACCACAGCCAAGGAGCTATGGCAATCCCTCATCAAGATGGCTGCAGAATCAAGTGAAGAAGAATCAGCATCTGAATCTTCACCAAAATCAAACACAGATGAACCACAATATGACTCATCTTATTTAAGTGATGAAGAAGATGATGCTGATGAAGTAGCCTTCTGCTTAAAGGCCATAAATGCATCAAACAACAAGGAAAAGCCTGAATCAGAACCTAGAAAATATCAGGTGATATCCCATACTAACTACATTTCAAAATATCCTAAATCACTTTCTAACTTGGATGTAACTAAACCTAAAGAAAATATGAATTTCCTTAAAAGTCTACTCCCATTCGTCATCAATCCACATACAGACCACACTCATTTTAAGGAAACAATAAGAAAAACTTCAAGAGAAATATTAAGAAAATTCAGCAACATTGATTTTGTTTTTCAAAAGTTTTCTCAAATTTTTCAAACATACATGAAATATTTTTTGAAAAATTTATTTAATAAACCAATGAAACCTCATTACATTTATGGTCTGAAAATTTTCCTTTTTGATGAATCTTAGATCTCAAAGAGGCATAGTAAGATAATTCTACATCCTTACAGATTTTTCACAAAATTATCTACACTAAAACTCAACACAGACTTGATCCAGTGGATCATCACACTGTGTTGAAGTTTTTATTTGTGATAAAGTGATTCTATAGGAAGGGAATTATCAGACAGTGCCTTTCTGATTTTAAAGATTTTCTCCAAAATCTTTTTCAGATAATCCTAATGAGTGCTGTGCTCATTAAATTGCATTCCCCTGCCATCCTCTCTGCCCTCACTCTTTTCTTCTTCAAGATTTGCTTCATTCATTTGTTCATGCACAAAAGCAAAAACTGCATCTCTTCTTGTTCCCTTTGCACTTGATCTGTTTTCTGTTTTGCAGGATTACAGACTCAAAATTTCCAACATGAAGAGATGATCAAAAACAGGGCCAAACTCTACAAAACATTCATCAAATGGCTTCTGAACCCATGGATGCAATATCAGAAGGAAGCCACATCATCTCATCTGAAGGAGAAGAATCAACATCCCTAGATGTTGTCTGGGAAGTCTCAGATGATGACTCATCATGTAAAGATGAAGAGGAGGAAGCAAGGGCCAAAGAATTTTGCTTAAAGGCCATCAATGCCTCCTGCAGCAATAGAGAAGCTGAACTAACAGAAGGAAAATCAAAACCTGAAAAGGTTCAGGTATTATTATCTAATTCTGTTTTTAGTTCAGTTAAATTAGAAAAACAATATTGCTGCCAAGACTTAACAAAACCTGAGAAGGAACCAACACTCCTCAGAGAAATGTTTTCTTTATCTTTTAATAAGTTCAAATCTGAGAACTCAGTTTGTTTCTTCATAAATTTGTTTTATAAACAAAAGGATAAATTACTTAAAATATTTTTGAATCCTTCTGCCATCTGGAACAAAGTTATTAGGAAGCATTTCCTTTTTCTTAAGGCTGTTTATTATATCTGATTGATATTCTGTTCAAAAATTTTGTTTGGATTTCTGTATAAGAAATTCTCTGTCAGATAACTCTATTTCTTATAGATCCTTTTCTAATTTCATTTAGATTGAGTCCTCTACTCTAGTTGGATTGATCAGCTGAGTTTGAATCTTGTCTAATGAAAAGAAATTCTATAGGAAGGAAGATATCTGATTTTGTTTTTCAGATCCAGAATCTTAATCAAATTTGCTGGACAAAATATCATTTTTGCTGCTAACACACCCTTTTTCAAGGAGAGAGCAATCTCTACCATAGCTTTCTGCAGGTACTACTTACAAGAGTTAGCTGGATGACTCAATCAAAATTCAAAGTCATCTCAGCCTTCTTCAATCACATGTACTGCATCAACATAGGGGGAGATTGCAAATGCCAGCAAGCAGCCAGCTTAGCAAAGCTTTTCTTTATATATTTTATGCTTTGCATTTATTTATATTATTTTGCTAATAGGATCCTCACCCAAATAGGGGGAGATTGTTGGAACCCTGGTTCTGATTTGGGCTAGGATCTCTATTAAGTTGTTTTAGTTTAGTTTATTTATTTCCAGTAGTTTTAGCTTTTGAAAGACTTAACCCAAATAGGGGGAGATTGTTGGTACCCTAGTTTGGATTTGAGTTAAGTCTTTCCTGTTAGTCTCTTGACCCAAGATTTATCTTTGGTCAAAGGTTAGTTTTAGTGTAGTCACTTATCCAGTGAAATCTGGCTAAGTTAGTTTTTGGTTCGACGATAGTCGAACGCCGATCGACTATCGTCGATCAGCCGGTCGACGATCGTCTGTCTCTAACCAGCTCGACGTTCTGCTAGATCGTCGAGCTCCGGTCGACTATCTCTTGATAGTTCGACGTTTTCTGTCTTGCCCGAGTCGGTCGACTATCTTCCTGATAGCTCGACTATCTCAGTGGGCCGTTCGACGATCTCTAAGGATCGCTCGACGCTTTCTGTTTTGTTTGAGTCGGTCGACTATCTGACTGATAGCTCGACGATCTCAGTAGGTCGGTCGACGATCGTCGAGGATCGTTCGACTATCTTTTGGTCTGCATATGTAATATTATATGTGTTTTATTCTTTGTTTTATTTCCTATATTTCTAGCATATCTTTATTATAGATTATTTAATTGATCTTATGCATATATCTAAAAGATAAAGATGCTTATACCTTTATGCATAAGTCAATTCCTTTCTGACATATCTTTTGTCTTATTATCTGACTTTACTTTTGCAAGCTGTCCTTTATAGCCGTTGGCTTTAAAGAGTTATCTGATGTGACATTATTTATCAGATTTAATATTACAGCTGCTGTAGCTTTATCTTTATATAGAAATATATATCTGCAAGACTTGTTTTGTCTTTGTGATAATTGCAGCCCAGATTCAAGATTCCAGATAAAGACAAAAGCTCATCTCAAATAATAGAGCCGTTGCTGCTGTTATTATATAAAGAGTTCTTTTGGAAGAACAAATATAGGAATAAGAGTGAAGGAGTTCAACCTGTACAACATACAGAGAAAGAACCAGCTTACAGCACAGCTGCTCTCAGCAATCTTCATTCAACTGAGAAGTTATCTCTTCTGCTCTTCTTCAACCTGAGTGCTCCTGTTCCAGGAAGATTACACTCAGAGATATTGAAGAAGAAGAAGAAGAAGGGAGCTGCTGAAGAAGATCCTTTTATTTTATATTCTATTATCTTCTTCTTAGCTTTATTCCTTCAGAACTTCAAGACAGTATTCTGTCAGAAGTTCTGAAGAGACTCTTGTGCTTCTCTAATCTATTGTAAAATAGAGAAGACATCTTAACCTTCTTCCCCCTCCTGTACAGGGTTATTACTCCCTTCAAAAGTATCCCTTGGTGGCAGGGCACCTGATCAAAAACCTGTGCTTGGTTTTTAGACACCTGATCAAAAGTCTAAAGGGTCTGTTTGATCTACCTGAATCAGATCATTGGTGGCAGGGCACCTTAGCAAAAACCTGTAGTGGATTCCTACCGTTTGGGTAGAAGAGTGGACGTACCCAAGTTGTTTGGGGAACCACTATAAAATTCCTTGTGTCGTCTGGCTTGTTTATTATTTTTCTTGTACTGTGGCTGTGAATAGATATAACTAGGTTGCTAGTTGCTGCTTAGGTTTTCCAGGCTTTAACTGTAATTACAGTTAGCTTGTGTTTGTACACAACACTTGTGTTAGGCTTTAAGGTTAAACCAATATCTATAATCTCTTCATTCCGCACTTCACTCCAAGGGAGTTGGGTAGACAGTTAAGTTTTGTATTGTGCAAAATTTGATTACTCTATTCACCCCCCCTCTAGAGTAGTATCTATCCCTTCACTTTCACAGTACAATATGCATGAATGAATAAAGTGCAAGTTCATCATTAATAAAATACTTAATTTTACTTATTTACTGAAAATATTTAATTTATCCAAATCTTTTTCTGACATGATTGTTGCATGTTAAATGTTGAATGTGCGCATCCAATACATATTTATACTGTACAACATTTCAAAGCATCGTGATGTTCCTGCACAATAGCGGTTTCATAGCATCGTGCGTTTTACGGCACAATAGCGGTTTATCGTATAATAACGATTGCATAGCATCATGCGTTTTACGACACTATAACACATATTTCAAAGTTTTGGAATGTATGCATGAATGTTCTAACTTAAGAAATCATTATCACGTGAATACACGTAACTCCACCCTTCTTTATGCTTATCAAAATATTCAAATTGTCTTATAATAAAATAAGATGATATATAAAACTGTATTATTTTCCACCTACCTCGATTTCGGTGTCTTACTTAATATGGGGCACTATCTTGACACACTTTTAGAAATTTGGACTTCAGCTATCTAAAACACTACTTGGGCAGCACTAGACACAAATTAAGGCCGAAATCTTTTTGTAAAAACTCTCCCGAAGCTCCCCTAAGCCTGAGGGTATATTTATAGGTTTTCCAAGCCTGGGGACCAAAATGTCCAAAATACCCCTAAGGCAAAAAGGCCTCGAGCCAATAGAAAACCTCCACACCGGGGGGTAAAGAGGTAATCCCCCCCCAGGGCAAAATGGTAAAAACACGGCCACAAAGAGGTCCAGGGGGAATGGAGGCTAAGCCAGCCATTCCCCCCCCCCCCCACCTGGCCGCAGGCCGCTCTCGCCCGCGCGAGCAGGACGCTCGGGGCGAGAGCCCGGCCGCAGGCCGCTCTCGCCCGTGCGAGAAGGCCACTCGGGGCGAGAGCCCGGTCGTAGGCCGCTCTTGCCCACGCGAGCAGGCCGCTCGGGGCGAAAGCCCGGCCGCTGGACGCTCTCGCCCGCGCGAGCAGGCCGCCTGGAGCGAGAGCCTAGCCGCAGGCCGCTCTCGCCCGCGCGAGCAGGCTGCCCCGACCTCACGCCTATCAACCCGGGGCGGGTGCCGGCCAACTTGTCGCACCCGCCCCCCAAAAATGGGCCACTGGGGGGAGGCAGATTTTTCCTCCTCTACTAGTGTATTTCCAAGGCCAAGCCAAAATTGGCCACCAAGAGTACAAAATCTCTCAAAAGCTTAAAAAACATAACCTGACCATGTGCCTGCCAAGGGGACCCTACTCTGCGAATACGGGGTTGTACACCTCCGTGGCGTTGTCTTGGAGCACCACGTGGCGTTGAACGCCACATGGCGTGCCGTGGTGCAGCCATGTGGCAAAATATGCCCGATTTCTTTTCTGACTCTTTTTTTTGTTTTCGCTCCTATGAAAATTATGAAAATACCTATCCTAGTGTTTTTCGACGTTTCAGACTCATTTCCGGCCTCCGTTTTGTCAAAATTCCAAACGGTTATTGCCTAATTTGCACTTTTTTCATACATGACCCGATTTTGACAAATAAAATATCGATTTTCATGGATTTTGTCATTTCGAGTCTAATGTCGGACTTCGTTTGACCAAATTCACATTGATCGCACCGAAAATTACACATTTTCTAACGAACTCTGATTTTTGCAATTTATATATCGATTTCTATGTTTTTTGACGTTCTGAATTTACTTACGAACTTTATTTTTCGAGATTTACGCCGCTTGCGCCAAAAATTGTGAATTTTTTCAATACTTTCTGATTATAATAAATAATATGTCAATTTTAGGGTTTTTCGACCTTCCGAACCTAACCGCGGAGTCCATTTTTTGACATTCAGCTTTGTTGGATAAGTTTGAACATATTTATTACAGTAAAACATAATTATTTAAACATAGGATGGTCAGGGTAAGCTCGAATTAACGAGGCGGGAACAGTAAATGTGAGTTGAGTATTTTTTTATAGTTACACATTCCAAAGCAAGAAACGACAAAATCAACAAAACTATTATTTTTATTCATAATCAAAGGAGATTACATGGATATATCATTGATACATCATCTTATTTATACATAGTGCACACATGATATACTATATTTTCCTCACTGCCCATAATTGCCCTGGTCTGCATCGGTACCTAAAAACATAGTAGGCCGGAGAGCATTTTCATTCACCCTTAAAGAATAATACAGTACAATATGCATGAATGAATAAAGTGCAAGTTCATCATTAATAAAATACTTAATTTTACTTATTTACTGAAAATATTTAATTTATCCAAATCTTTTTCTGACATGATTGTTGCATGTTAAATGTTGAATGTGCGCATCCAATACATATTTATATTGTACAACATTTCAAAGCATCGTGATATTCCTGCACAATAGCGGTTTCATAGCATCGTGCGTTTTACGGCACAATAGCGGTTTATCGTATAATAACGATTGCATAGCATCATGCGTTTTACGACACTATAACACATATTTCAGAGTTTTGGAATGTATGCATGAATGTTCTAACTTAAGAAATCATTATCACGTGAATACACGTAACTCCACCCTTCTTTATGCTTATCAAAATATTCAAATTGTCTTATAATAAAATAAGATGATATATAAACTGTATTATTTTCCACCTACCTCGATTTCGGTGTCTTACTTAATATCAGGCACTATCTTGACACACTTTTAGAAATTTGGACTTCAGCTATCTAAAACACTACTTGGGCAGCACTAGACACAAATTAAGGCCGAAATCTTTTTGTAAAAACTCTCCCGAAGCTTCCCCTAAATTTTCACAACGTTCTGACACATTCTCTCTCCTATATCTCTCCTCTTCTCTCTTGATTTCCGAGAAAATGATAAAGACTAGAACTGATTTGAACATTTCATTGGATGCGTATTTATAATGCCTTTTCAACGCCACTAAAATCGCCTCAATCGGAGCTCTAGAACTCGCAGAAACCTAAAAATAGTGATTTGCCCATTACTGGCTTCTTCGGGCTTGACACGTGGCACCGAGGCGCCACGTGTCGGCGCCACTGGCGCCAGCGCTGCTGCTGGAGGCCGCCACATGGCGGCCATGTGGCAGCGCCTCATGAAGAGGCGCTGCATGGCGGCGCTACGTGGCCGCCATGCAGCCCGCCACATGGCGGCCATGCAGCCTCCAGGCGCTCCTTTCATGCAGCGCTTGCATGGCGCTGCTCCATACAGCTCCTGTGTGGCGCTGTATTGGAGCGTCACGTGGCGCTGAACGCCACATGGTGTGTCGTGGTGCAGCCATGTGGCAAAATATGCCCGATTTTTTTTCAGGCTCTTTTTTTGGGTTTTCGCTCCTATGAAATTACGAAATTACCTTTCCTAGCGTTTTTCGACATTCCGGACGGATTTCCGGCCTCTGTTTTGCCAAATTCCAAACGGTTATTGCCTAATTTGCACTTTTTCATACATGACCCGATTTTGACAAATAAAATATCGATTTTCATGGATTTTATCATTTCGAGTCTAATGTCGGACTTCGTTTTACCAAATTCACATCGATCGCACCGAAAATTGAACATTTTCTAACGAACTCTGATTTTAGCATATTATATATCGATTTCTATATTTTTTGACGTTTTGGATTTACTTACAAACTTTATTTTTCGAGATTTACGTCGCTTGCGTCAAAAATTATGAATTTTTTCAATATTATCTGATTATAATAAATAATATGTCAATTTTAAGGTTTTTCGACCTTCCGAACCTAACCGCGGAGTCCATTTTTTGACACTCAGCTTTGTTGGATAAGTTTGAATATATTTATTACAGTAAAACGTAATTATTTAAACATAGGATATTACATTCTTCCACCATGAAAAAAATTTCGTCCACGAAATTTGTTATTTCAAACTAGATTAGGGTATCTCTTTTTCATGTCTTCTTCAAGCTCCCAAGTTGCTTCTTCTGCAAACCGTCTTTTCCAAGTAACCTTGATCATTGGTATAGATTTGCTCCTTAGCTGCTTCTCTTTACGGTCTATGACTTAATCTGATATAGCTTCGTAGGAGAGGTCTGGATGTATTTCTAACATTTCGGTGTCGAATTGGATGATATGTGGTGGATAATTGATGTATCGGCGTAGCATCGATACATGAAATACATTGCGTATACCACTCATAACTCTCTCCTATATCTCTTTGTAAAAACTCTCCTGAAGCTTCCCCTAAATTTTCGCAGCGTTCTGACACTTTCTCTCTTCGATATCTCTCCTTATCTCTTGATTTCCGCGAACATTATAAGAATTTGAACTGATTTTAATATTTCATTGGATGCGTATTTATAATACCTTTCCAACGTCACCAAAATCGCCTCAATCGGAGCTCTAGAACTCCCAAAAACCTCAAAATAGTGATTTGCCCATTACTGGGCTTCTCCGGACTTGACACGTGGCACAGAGGCACCACGTGTCGGCGCCACAAGCGCCGGTGCTGCTGCGTGGCGCTGCAGCAGCGCTGGAGGCCGCCACATGGCGGCCATGTTGCAGTGCCTCATGAAGAGGCGCTGCATGGCGGCGCTACGTGGCCGTCATGCAGCCCGCCACGTGGCGACCATGCAGCCTCCAGGCGCTGCTTTCATGCAGCGCCTGCATGGCGCTGCTCTATGCAGCGCCTGTGTGGCTCTATCTTGGAGTGCCACGTGGCGCTGAACGCCACATGGCGTGCCGTGGTGCAGCCATGTGGCAAAATATGTCTGATTTCTTTTCGGGTTTTTTTTTTGTTTTCGCTCCTATGAAAATTACGAAAATACCCATCCTATCGTTTTTCGACGTTTCGGACTTATTTCCGGCCTCCGTTTTGCCAAATTCTAAACGGTTATTTCCTAATTTGCACTTTTTCCATACATGACCCGATTTTGACAAATAAAATATCGATTTTCATGGATTTTGTCATTTCGAGTCTAATGCCGGACTTCGTTTTACCAAATTCACATTGATCGCACCGAAAATTGAACATTTTCTAACGAACTCTTATTTTAGCAATTTATATATCGATTTCTATGTTTTTTTTTACGTTCTGGATTTACTTACGAACTTTATTTTTCGAGACTTACGCCGCTTGCGCCAAAAATTGTGAATTTTTTCAATACTATCTGATTATAATAAATAATATATCAATTTGAAGGTTTTTCAACCTTCCAAACCTAACCGCGTAGTCCATTTTTTGACATTCAGCTTTGTCTGATAAGTTTGAACATATTTATTACAGTAAAACGTAATTATTTAAACATAGGATATTACACCAGCACTCCAGCACTATCTTGTAAAGGTCAAAAGCCTTATAGGGCAATTCCGCACGTTCTCAATTCGGCATGTGCCAAGGGAGGAGAGTGCCCCAGTCGATCTTTTGTCCAAGTATGGTCCTCGGGCAAGAAGCACGGTGACTGAGCTCTTTTGCCCGTCCATTGAGGAAGGGGAGTTAATAGAGGTGGAGCGACAAGAGTCATGGATGGATCCGTTCACCACCTACTTTATTTTGGGCAAGTTCCTGGAGGGAGATGGGGACAAGAGGCGGTTAAGACATAAGTCTGCATACTACCTATTGCGGGAAGAAGGGTTATACCGAAAGACCCTCACCAGGCTGCTAGCCAGGTGTATATCAGAGGAAGAGGTTCTCAAAGTTCTGGAGGAGATTCATTTGGGAGAATGCGGCATCCATTCCGGAAGTAGGACCTTGGAAGGAAGGGTGTTGAGGCAAAGTTATTTCTGACCAAGTTCAGCAAGGATGCAGTAGAGTTAGCAAAGAAATGTCAAAAATGTCAGCTTTTTGCTTCCCTATAACTCCTGCCTGCATAGAGGCTCCAACCCATCACAGCCCCATGACCTTTCGCAATATGGGGGATGAATCTAGTTTGACCCTTCCCTCAGGCCAGCGGCTAGAGGAAGTTTCTACTGGTCATGATCGATTACCTTTCAAAATGGCTGGAAGTAAAGGCGTCAGCCAAGGTAATCTCCCAGGTTATAAGAAATTTTGTGTGTGTGGGGGGGGGGGGGGGGGTAGTATGTTAACATGGGCTCCCCCTAGCCATAGTCACAGACAACGGGCCACAGTTTGCTAGCGAAGAATTCGTCTGTTTTTGCGGTCAGCTGGGCATAGATCTTCGATTTACGTCGGTCCACCACCTTAGAAGAAATGGGTAGGTGAAGGCGGCCAACAAGATAATTGTAAACTTGCTAAAAAGAAGGATTAAACCTGAGGGATAACTTGGTGGAACAGATCCCCTCAGTCCTGTGGGCTTTGAGAACTACGCCAAATATGGTCACGGGATAGACCCCCTTCAAACTCTCTCATGGGTCCGAGGTTGTGCTATCAGTCAAATTTGTGATAAGGTCACCAAGGTTGATCTCGATAGGGGAAGGAGTTGAGCAATGGCGAATAGCGAACGAGGAAGAACAAAAGCTCGCACTTGACCTAGTGGAAGAGCTCTGGGACCTGGCAGCTGTCCGGCAAGAAGAGGTCAAATGACAGATTACTAGGTATTTCGAAAGCACATTCGTATCAAGTAATTAAAGAAGGGGGACTTGGTCCTTTAGAAGGCCGATGTGGCCGAAAGGGGTGCAATGGTCGGAAAGCTCAACCCTAATTGGGAGAGCCCCTATATTGTTGGAGAAGTATTGAGGTCAGGAGGGTATCACCTCTGGGATGTGGAGGGGATACCACTTGACCGCGCATGGAGCGGCGATGACTTAAAATATTTTTATCCATGACAGCAACTTTGATGATATTGATAATTTTTTTTTACAATCTCGTTTGGTTGTAGGCCTGCGCGATGGGTATGGCATATGAAAGCCCTCAATTGGATCCCGCTGACCAGGCTATCAATAGCTGGCAGGGCGGGCAGGTCGCTCGTGTGGCTACTCCTTCGATTGGATCCAACTAACCAGGCTCTCATTAGTTGGCAGGGTCGGCTGGTCGTTCGGATGGTGGGTAGTTATGAAAGGAATAGTTAGCAAAGCCCTCTATTAGATCCCGCTGACCAGCTCTCATTAGCTGATAGGGAAGGTAGGTCGCTCATGTGGCTACACCTCCGATTGGATCCCGCTGACTAGTCTCTCACTAGCTGGCAGGGCCGACTGGTCGCTCGGATTATGGGTGGTTGTGAAAGGAAAAGTTAGCAAAGCCCTCGATTGGATCCCGCTGACCAGGCTCACACAAGGCTGGGTCAGCTGGTCACTCGGATGGTGGGTGGTTGTGAAAGTAAATGTTTGCAAAGCCCTCAATTGGATCCCGCTGACCAGACTCTCACTAGCTGGTAGGGTCGGCTGGTCGCTCTTATGGCTACACCTCTGATTGGATCCGCCTGACCAGGCTCTCACTAGTTGGCAGGGCCAGCTGGACGCTCGGATGGTGGGTGGTTGTGAAAGGAGAAGTTAGCAAAGCTCTCGATTGGATCCCGCTGACCAGACTCTCACTAGCTTGCAGGGCTGGCAGGTCGCTCATGCGGCTACACCTCTGATTGGATCCCGTTGACCAGACTCTCACTAACTAGCAGAGACAGCTGGTCGCTCGGATGGTGGGTGGCTGTGAAAGGAAAAGTTAGCAAAGCCTTCGATTGGATCCCGCTGAACAGACTCTCACTAGCTAGCAGGGCCGATTGGTTGTCAGGTTTGGGGTGTACAAAAGTAACATCAGGGCAAATGAGTCAGCAGGTGCGTGTCCTCACTCGCCTAGCACGAGGGGAAACGAGTGGCGAGTGCTCTTTCCGCTAAATACAACTGGGGTGGAAAGGCGAGACACCCCCACGACATAAGGACAGAGTAGGAAACGGGACTAAGGCCCCTGAGCCTGCTTGCATCTAACTAAAGCTCGCGGCTCTGCATGAGGATAGAACAGGAAACGGGACTGAGGCCCCTGAGCATGCTCACATATAACTAACGCTTACGACTCGACATGAGTACAGAGCAATAAATGGTACTGAGGCCCCTGAGCATGCTCGCATCTAACTAACGCTCGCGACTCGACAATGGTTGGGAACACGATTACAGAGCCCTAAGAGGGCGAGCATCCGAAAGGCTATAACAAACAAATTTAGCCTGACCAAATGATGGCTCGAGGAAATGCGGTTCGCCCTTCGCGAGATGGACTATCTAGAGTCAAGCAATGATCCCGGCGAAGCGCTAAAGACACATGACATGAGGATGTTGAGTGAGAGCGAGTGCTGCATAAAGTGCGAGGCCACGTGGGAGCGTAAAAGAAAGTTGAGAACACCAGAATCACCCACAAGAAAACAGATATAAATATATGGGGGTTGAGTACAAAAAAGGTGCAAATATATATATATATATATATTAAAAGAGTTCTCGCCTCGAATGTACAATCGAAATAACAAAATTTCCAGATCATGCCAAACCGGACGCCGACTTCTCTCTGTCGTAGAGGACCGGATCTTCTTTGTCCTCAGAGTCTGGGAGTGGGAGGAACAACTCAGGGACCACCTCCTTCACCGTGAGCCTCTCACCCTCACTCGTCGTAAGTCCTGCCTACTGCATCACTTGAAGCGTATGCTGTGCCGCCTTGCTTGTGTTGGCCAACAAAATCGCATTGATCTCACGGTTGGAGTACTGCTTGAACTTGCTCCCGCCGAGGGCCGGCGGGGGACAACCTCGAGCAGCTGGCCAACCTATGCCTTCAGCCCCTTATTCTCTTTTTCCAGTGTAACGACCCAAGAGCGTAGTTGCTTGGTCTCCGTAGCATCCTACAAGGTCATGCGAATGGGGTTAGCATAGAAAAGGGTGGAGGGATGGAAGAAAAAGGGAACGAAAGGATTAGCGTTTACCGCTCCACCCAGTTTCTTCGCGAGTATCTTCTCTTAGGTCTCAAGCTTCTTCTTCAGGCTCGCAGCCTCCTTCAGTGCAACATCAAGCTCCCACTCGCAGTCCGCGGCATTGCGGCCAAGGCCCCATCATGTGGGTTAGTTCTAGGGCACAGAGTTGGGCCTGCGCGCTCTCGTGCACTAATGTCTGGGTGGGCTCCTTGTCAAAAATTTCCACATCCTCTCGCTCATAAAGGACGAAGTTGAATGCATAGACCTGGCCACTGGTGGTATACTGCTCTATCCAGGAGGTGAGAAGGGTGGAAATGGAAGCCCTGTTAGCCTTCCGGTCCCAGAGGAGCAAGGGATCCCCGACCTCGCCACTGTGCTTCTCGCCAAAGCCAAAATTTCGGTGCCCTTTTGGCACGGCCTTCTCAATGGCCTCCTCGCTTGATGGCCCACTCGGAGCCGGGATTTTCTCCGTCAAGGTTCTGGCAACCTGTTTCCCTCTCGCGGAACCCTGTGATTTTGATATCTTGGTTGTTGGGGAGGAAGAAGATGTATCACAGTCCGCGAGGGTGATCTGCTTTTGAACGGGGGGGGGGGGGCGAAAGAAGTTCCCGGGAGCTCCCGGCAGGCAGCAGTGGCTGCCTCGATGCTGGCAAGGTCTGTGGCGCGACCCTAGAACTCGCGTAGGGAGGGTGTAGGGTAATACCTCGCTCTCCTACGGATGGCATTAGGATCAGTTGAAGAAGGCTAAAGGAGGGGGCGAGGGTGAGATGAGGTACCTGCTCCGGGGAGGACAACGACAAGCAAGTCTAAATTTCTTCTCAAATAACCGACCTCGAAATTCTTTCCGAAGAAGAACGCGAAGAGGTTGGCCTCGTGACCTCCCATGGTGGGAGGGCGATAGGTGGCCTCATCCTGCTGGATGGGCGAGAAGGGGATGTTGCCAAAATCTCCCTTATTAAAGACAAACTTCCTCAACCAGTTGTGAATTTTGTTGGCGGTATCACGGACCTTGGCATGTTGGCTGGAGAAGAATGTGGTTCCGTACTTATTGGTACGGAAGGCAAAGAGTTTGCGGAAGATGGAGAGGTTGAATTCGATCCGCTCTTCACACAAGAAACAGACAAATGCCACTAGCATGGCAACATAGTTCAAGTTAAGTTGGGCCATGACCACGCCGAGGTACTTAAGAACCAGGCACACCTCTGGCCAGAGCGGCAATCGCAACCCCACCTCAAATTCCGAGTTGGGGATGGCGATCTCGTTAGGGTGAAGGTAATTGATTGACTCAAAATTTCTCGGGAGGCGAGCAACAAACCCGGGCGAGATGTAGTTAGCGACCATCAGGAGTTATTTGCTCTTGATAAGGTTGTAATGCAGGAATGTGTAGTACAAAATAGCCCACGCGCTTTTCGACCTACCCTCGGCTTTGCATCAACTACCACCCATTGGCGGGTGCTTGCGAGTGCTCATATGCATGTGCGAGTGCCCCGGGGTGTTTGGTGAGCGGTCAGGGGGTGCTTGCGAGAGCTTAGAGATGAAGGCGGTACTAGGAGAAGCTATTAAATGTGGTGGGTCCGGGATTAAGGGGGGCTATTTATAAAAAAGATAATGCGCGGGAAGAGGTTGAAGCGGTGGGGGTGAGGATAGCAAAATTTCCCACGCCTTTATTCCTGTGTCAACCTAATTTCCCTATCATTCACCATCAAATTAAGACCCACCCACCGGTGGCAAGGCAAGGTTGGAGGAAGCGGCGCGAGAAGCAAAGCCCCAGACTACGCGAGCAAAGTAAAGGGTGCTAATACTATAAATTGAGAACACACCAACAAGTTCAATGTAAAATTACAGAATTTTAGAAACAACAAAAAGTACAGCTCAGGAGGAAGGGAGGGGAAGTGCGAGCTCCGGTAGGCTCAATGCGGGAGCCATTTCCATCTACCCTAGCCTCACAATCCCGAATTCGGGGCGCGCGAGGGTAATGATGCTCGCGCACGACGCGAAGCTCCTGTTTAACCAGGCTTCGATGATCCTCAACCCGTGAAATGTGCCTCCCTAGGGAGGTCATCTCTCTTGTAGCTACTTGCTGCATCTTGTCGAGGAGTTGCGTATAATCCCTCTCGAGGCCCGAGATTCGCCGCTCAGCGGCGTCCTTGTCTTCTTGAACCTGGTTGTAGATCTCACGCAACATCAAGCCATGCTTTCTGAATAACTCAGTCAACCTACTCTTTAGCACCATAGCATCCATTGGGTCTCCCAAGAAGTCTTTGATCTTTTTCGGGGAGGGAGGAGGCGAGAATTCATCCTCAACCACAGTGGGCGAGACATTACGGTAGCCTGCAAATGGAGACGATTAACCAGAAATCGAGCTGGAGGAAAAGGGCGTGGTGGATATCCCAGCTAACCTGGTGAGGGCATTATCCCCTTGTCGCGTCGTGGGCGGGAGGTGTCGGGCACCCCCTGGAATTGTTTGTCAGAGGTAAATGCGAGGGATTTCCCCAAGCCAAGGTGGGCAGGCACGGGGTCCGCCGGTGGGTGAGAAGCAGGAGTAGAGCCACCGAAGTCCCCTTTGGCAGGGAGGGTGGCTTTGGGTGTGATAGGGAGTGCGGCCCAAGAAGGTGATGTCCTTGGCGGTAGGGCGGATATACTAGTGGTTCCAAAGGTGATAGATGCGAAAGACAACGATTAGCCAAAGTCCATTTCAAGGAGATCAGGGAGGGAGAGGGCGAGTAGCTCACCAGGCGGAGGTAGGGCAACGTCTGAGATTCGATCAGTCCCCGAACCCATGAGGTCGGTCCTCACCACAGGCGAGTGTGGTTGGTTGAGCGTCGGTCCCCGCCCGTGGTCTCCTCAAGAAGAGCGCTCTAGAGGTGAACATGATGTCTTCAATCTCTATAGACATCTGACGAAATAGTCCACTCATGTACCTGGGGGCGAGTGCAGAGGTGAGTGGCAAGATAGGTTGCGAGTAATCATCCTCCAGGTTGCGCTTGACCATCTTGGCCTTCTTCGGTCGAAGGGGAGAGCCCGGAGCACGTCGGTCAAGCCAAGGCGTGAACTCGATGGTGGAGGACCAGTTGTTCTCCCTTGCAGCATCCAAGCAGGTTTGGTCTTTCCCCGAAAGTAGCATTGGGTGGCCACAGTAAGTTATCCTGATAGAGAAGAGGTAGGGTGGAAAAAGGGGGGCACTCTCACTCCATTGGTTGGAGGTATTTATAGTTTAGGAGTGGGACCCACCAAAAGATTCCGTCCAAGTCAGCAGGCACTCTTCGAGCATGAGGGTTCGTACTTTTCTTTCCTATCTTGGACAATCTCGCAAAGAGCGGGGATTGTGTATAATCTCGTGATCGTCGAGTGGGCAAGACGACAATGTAGGCTTGCTCTCATCTAAATCAATGAACCCAAGTAGCTCGATTTCAGCATTGGCTTGCGGGCGAGTGCTAGTCTCATCAGACACATGCCAAAGAGGCGGGCGAGTGTTATTTCCATCGGGCACTCGCCAAAGAAGCGGGCGAGTGCTAGTCTCATCGTGCACTCGCCAAGGTGGCGGGCAAGTGCTAGTCTCATCAAGCACTCGCCAAAGTGGCGGGCGAGTGCTAGTCTCACCAGGCACTCTCCAAAGTGGTGGGCGAGTGCTAGTCTTGTCAGGCACTCGCCAAGGTGGCGGGCGAGTTCTAGTCTCATCAAGCACTCGCCAAAGTGGTGGGAGAATGCTAGTCTCATCAACCACTCGCCAAAGGAGGTGGACAAGTGTTGGTTTCATCAGGCACTCGCCCCTCTAGGAATGTTTTCCATGCAAGGTTTTATTTGTTTGTCTGCGGATAGCCGTTCGCAGAATAATTTTGGGTGCATTTAGTAATTCCAAAAGGCAGAATTGTGTTATTGGTAGTCCCTGCCATAAAACTATAACTAGACCCTTAAGGGCACCTTTGAAGAAGATAAAGTTTTTTAGGCTTCTTCCTCCTCAGGTCCTTTTTTGGTTTGCTTCAAAGGCTCTCCAAGGTGCCCGATTTCAGCATTGGCTTTGGAGGGGAAGCGCTCAAAGTTCTTTCGGGTGTGTGGTGGGTCCTCTACGCTGTAGTCAGGGTCTGTGTCAAGTTCCGAGTCTTCAGCTTAACATTCTATCTCTGGAGAAGTAGGTGTGGGCTTCCCTCTTTTGGGTCTGAACTCTTCGTTAGACCAAATTTTGGTTACAACAACCTCCACCACGTGGTAGCTCTCAGAGAAAAACTCCAAACAAATCGGCTACAATACCGCTTACGTTAATACTACTATCGGGCGGTAGCTCACTGAGAGATTTTCGATTAATTCAACCATGCTACCGTTGCGCGGTATCAACCTACCGCCAGACGGTATCAACCTACCGCCCGACGGTATCTCACAAAGAGCACCTACACCAATTTCACATTACTACCGCTGGCGCTAACCCTAACGCCAGGCGGTAGCTCATAGAACCAAACTCCTGGATATCAGAAACTTGGGGCGTTACAACTAGCTTAGTGATCGATCCATGTGAGACTCGGCGAGAAGAAGCTAACGAGCACAAACAACAGCTCTGGACTGCCTACCAACAACATATGGGTGTTGTAGCGATGAGATCCAATCACACACTCGGAAATCTATAGAAACTTCCTCTTCTAAAGCCATTGCTGAGCTCGGCACAAGTGAGGCAAACACAAAACTTGCCTACCATCGGGAGGGGGAGATGTCTTCAACTTGTGGCTCGGGGTCCTATTTATAAGCAAATCCAAGGGAGGAGGGGGTATGGTCTGCAAACAGCCGCTCCCGCCTTATGCAGAATGTTATTCTTAGGTCAAGAGGGGGTGCTCTCCTGAAGGCCGGCGAGTACTCCCGACGAGTACTCTCCTACAATGTCTTCCTTGTCATTTTTAATCTCGACGAATTACGGGTTATACATTTAGTGATGATTGGTTTAAATCTTTAAACAATTTGATGTATTGACACACATCATGTGGATTTAATTTCAGAAAAATGGTTTTTTTTTTTGTGGCTATTATTTGATGTTTCAAACATGAGAAAACAATTAAAACTGTGGACAGATGTTACTTACTATTGTAAAGTAATGAAAATGATTATATATAGAATACATATTAAGTGCATGCTGAATTTATATACCGTAAGTGCACGCCAAAGCAAATCATGAAACCTTATAGCATGCATACACTCCAGTAGAAAATTTGCGCTTGGGTTGTTGCTGATCGAAAGCTGTTGATGAGCTGTTGCTGATAAAAAAGGTGTTGATTTTGGAAAACAAAGTTTTGTTAAAAAACTGTTTAGATGAAACAGAGTTGACCAAATGAAGTTTTCAAAAAATTGTTTGGATACAAAACGGAGTTTTGAGCAAACTTTTTTTCCTAATAAAACATAATCACCAACCACACTATGTAATGATTTTCTCACTGACCATGTCAAATGCTAGTATGAATTAAAAATTTCTGAGCAAAAAATAAACTATAAAATGTCAATTTCAATCACTGCTTATGGAGGTCATTTGAGAATGTTGTGAAACACACCCATTCTGTAATATATAGATCCAATAATAAGTATAATCTCAAACTAAAGGATCAAATCCACAAAATAGAACGCCTATGGAAGTAAGGTTTCGTTTGAGTGAAATTGAAGAATTAGCAATTTTAGTGATTCCAATTGCATTCCCAGAACAACTCCTCTCGGTGGGATGGAACAATTCCTAAAATTGCTTACTGATGTAGGCCACTCCCTAAATGGAATTAAGGTACGAAAAAGACGAAAGACTCCTAAGGGGAATTTGAGCGAACACGTGGTGTGCGCGCAAAACTCGAAATTTTGGCAGAGTTTCGTTTGTAAATGCGCGATTTCACAACGGGAAAATCTCACCCAAACCTGCACGAACATACACAATTACATTTATCATATCCTAACCATACATCTAGCATCGCATCATCAACATTTCCATTCACAAAGAGGGCTTCCGGACTAAAGATTGCAATTCAGAAAGTAGTCCAAATATATCCCTCAAAACAAAACCATACGAGGATATACCAAATCCTCTTGATCCGCTCGAAACCAAAGGCTAAACAAACCCCAGCTTGCAAACGTCCAAGGGGACCTACCCTTACGGAAATCTTCGCGAAAATCGGTTAACAAAATGTAATAACAAATTTCAGATTTTAAGCATGCACTTGAATCAAAATTTAGGATGAAATATGAAATCACAATCTCCACCAATCTCACAATCTAGCTAGAAGAAACACACAAGTGTAGGGGGAGGAAGATCGTTACCCACAACTTCTGAAATTAAAGAGGAGGAGAGGAGGAGGAGGAGGATAGCTATGGAAGAGTCGCACTTCCAAAAGGGGTCACCGGAGTCACACCGGATGAGGAAGAGCCGAGCCGCCTTCTTCGGAGTCACACCGGAGGAGGTAGGAGGTCGCCGGAGCAGCAGCAGGACACCCAAAGAGGGGCGGCAGCAGCAGCCGATCGGCTCTTTCCTGGGCGTCGGGATGCAGACTCGGCCAGGCCGAGAGAACGGGGAAGGGGGGCGGCTACAGCAAACCGAAAATAGGTTTAGGGGTTTCTTTTTTTTCTTCTTCAATTCCATCTCTCCCACTCCACATACATGTATATATATAATTTGGTACACCTCTCCATCACCCTTCATCTCATCAAACTAAAATCCTAGCCACTAATGCACTAACCATGGCTAAACATAGGCCATATTGAACAAAAATAAAATGCTGAAATTAGTTATAAAATGCTGAAATTAAAATGCAGAAATTAAGCAATAAAATTATAATCTCATGCGTTGATGCGGCAGAGATTTTGACGCGGCTATGGCGGTGGGTGTCGTGACTTTTGACGCGGCTTTGGCGGAGGATGTCGCGGCAAAGTCCCAACCTTCAAGCTTGCGGCAACGGTCATCAAAATCAACGAACATGTAGCGGCGGCGATCAAAAGAGGGGTCCATGTGATGGAGGCGACGACGGTTGCGGCAACGACCGTCAATATCCTCGAACATGTAGTGGCGGCGAGCAAAAGAGAGATCCATGTCGGCACGAGCAAATGGCGGAGCATCCTCGCCATCACTTACCCAGCGCCTCTCTCTTTCCCAGGCTTTCTCTGGATCTATACCTTGTCGGAGAAGGGGGTGGAGGTCGCCGGAGAAGGAGGTGTAGGTCGTCGGAGAAGGAGGTGGAGGTCGTCGGACAAGGAGATGAGCGGCCATGGAGGAGGAGGTCATTTCCGTCGGAGCTTTGGATGATTGAGCGGACGGGCTCGGCGACAGCACGATCGGACTTCAAGAGAGCTACCGGTGACGCACCGGTGGTGTATCGGCGGCCAAAAAATCTGCTTGAGCTCTCCAATTTGCTGACAGGCACGGCTTCCGCCTTCGGCATGACTTCCACCTTCCGCCAGAAGCACAAGAAAAGCTCATTTTTCTGGCGGATGGAGAATAGGAGAAAATGGTGAAATTTAGGAAACAGATTTTAGGAAAAAAGTCAATCCAAACACTACTTATTGCTAAAATCATGGTGCGGTCCAACCGCACCGCAGCATAACAGCCGAACCAAACGCTACCTAAGGCTCTGTTTGGGACAGCTCTGGCGGTTGGAAAAGCTCTATTCCAACCGTCATAGTTATTTTTAATCGTTTGGGACAGCTCCTTACAAACAGTTGATCGGAAATCAATTTTATTGTAAGAGATGTTTTAGGATCTTTTCAGAAACCTACCCAGCCCCCGCTTTTAACTCCCGTGAAATCACTTTTCATTTTTTTTCTCGTTTTCTTCCCGATCCCTAGAGAGCGAACGCGGCATCACGCCATTTTCCGGCCGCGAGCTCTATTCCGTTCTCCGGCGACATCGACGACCGTGGAACGCGTCTTCTTTCAATTCTTCGGCGACAGTGGCGTCCTCTTCCAGATATTCGGCGACAGCGGCGACTTCTCCGACTCCCGCACGACCTTCCCGTCTTGTTTCTAATCCCCGACGACATCACAACATTTTCCAGATCTCCGGCGACAGCAAAGAAAAAATCCGGCTTGTCCTCACTCTTGTCGGCCAACCAGAAGCAATTTATTACCCGCATGGAGGAGGAGATTAGGGCTTTATAGATTGGAAAGGGGTCAAAAAAATCAGGCTTGTTCAAACAGTTATTCGATCAAAAATGGCACCCAAACAATTTGCAACTTCTCAAAACTGCTTCTAAAAGATGTCTATTTAAGCAGCTCTATTCCAATTTGCCGGTTTTCAATCCGCTGGAGCTCTCCCAAACAAAGTCTAAGGTTCCGTTTGGAGGGACTTATTTTCACCGGTCAAGCGGTTACTGTTAGTGTATATTTGAACAATTAATGGGTTCGGAGACATAACGTGGTCGTGTCTGGTACATGTGATCGTAACCGCTTGACTGGTGAAAATAAGTCCCCCAAATGGAACCTAAATGCCTTTAAATCTGAACAAATGTAAACAGGTCTTCAGAGATCTTTTGGGTATAAATATAATGAAAGAAAAATGAGAGTGAAATAGAGACAAAAAAAAAACTAAGCATCCTCTTTATTTACTAATAGTAGGGGTGTCCAAAAAAACCGGGCTCACCGGGCCGGCCCGGCCCGGCCCGGTGAAAAGCCCGGTAGGCCCGGTCCCGGGCCAAGCCCGGTTCGGGCCCAGGCCAGGCCATGGGGCCCTTGCGGGCCCCATCCAAAGCCACTGCCCGGCCCGGTGCCCGGCCCGGGCCGGGCCGGGCAAAGCCGGTCACCGGCTTAGCCCGGGCCGGGCCGGGCAATCACCGAGCCCGGGCCTGGAAAAGCCCGGGCAAAGCCCGGGCTCACTTAAGAGCCGTTGGTTCCAACCAACGGCTCTTAGCCGTTGGTTGCCAGCCAAACCAACGGCTTGCTTGGCCTGTACCAAGCAGCCACTGGGCTGCTATAAAATTGCGAGCATTCGTCAACGCAGGCGTCTTTTCTCATCCGTCGCTCACGAAGTGGTGGAGCACAAGCGTAGGCGGCAAATATTTCGCATACAAGTCGGCGCGGACAAAAGGCGAGGTGAAACAGTCTCGATTCCACCGCTGGCAACTGACACTCGCAAGACACGTATCTTGCGCAGCCAAACAAGCTAGTCGACCCAAGGCATCCGGACAAATCTGGACATACGATCAAGGTCGGCAGCCAGAGCTGCAGGTGAAGAATATCATCAGACGCGGGTTGGCGTTCAACCACTAACAATGAAGAAGAGACCGAGTAGGGCTACAACCCAAATATCACTAAGCATCTTCTATTAGAATTAAATATTACTTAGAGGCAAAACAAATTTTAATAAATTTTTTGAAAAATTTGAGGGTCGAGTGAGTTTAACGAGCGACGTTTGGAAATAGTATAAAATTAGATTATCATATATGTCTATAACGTGTCATTCGATCCCGTTCTGGGATCTTAAACGAATAATTTGTTTTGAAAGTTTCGAGTACACCGGTAGGCAATTTATCAAATAATTTCAAAATGTGTGCATGATAAAATTATGAGTATTTCTTTCGATAACGCCACAAATAATACCACCTCAATTGTGGTTAAAACGTATTTGAAAATGTTAAACAGTAACTCGTTGCGCGTGTCAGGCGATTTTGTTAATGGAACACATTAATAAAATACGTTTAATGTTACAATTTATTTATAGTTCTAAACAACGGCGTAAGATTTTAAAAAATTCGTAACCGCTACAAATTTTTAAAACTCTATTTGCACAATTAGATGAAACCCTATTAATTTAAAACGAGCGATTCGCCAAAAAACACTTAAAATTTTATCTTTTTTCTAAAACTTTACTGGATTTGTTAGAAGTTTTTTATACGCACAAATCCATCTCCCCCATTTTGAAAATATTGTTAATATTTCGCGGAAGCCGTTATGTTTTCACCCCGCTATTCTTTTCTCTTCGCCGAGCTGCTTCCGTTATAATTATTACTCCGACATCTTCCTCGCGCCAACATCTTCACTCGCGATCCGGTTAGACAAGGTCCTAGTGGCTCCTTCAAGCAGCGTAGCTTCCTGCTCTGTTGAGCGGAGAAGTCCCGTCGTCCCCTACTCTCCGCGATTAACATGGAATGGTTATTTCCGAGTACTCTAAAAGTGTAATACTTGAGAGAAATCATTGCCGAACACTACTCTATTAGTCGTCTCACGCATACCACTAGAAGATATTTTTTGGGTGCGTCAAGAAAAATATTGTGGTGCGGTTATAATTTCGGATTGCAGTTAACAATAGGGTTCCGATTAACAATCGCCAATATAAAAATGATAAAGGGTTTTTAAATTGTGTACATTATAAGGATATTTAATTATCATTAAATGATATATCCTTCCGTTAAATTATTTCTCTCTTGGTTTTACTCAGTGTGAGAGGCTAGCACATGTAACGATAAAGTAGGATCATATATTCAGACTGAGTGCTGGAGATCGATGAGGACTAGACCCTAAGAATGAGACCATGTGGAGGACATCGATTGGTTGAGTTGTCTCGGTGATGATATCTCGAGCAGGTGCGAGTAAATTGGATGATTGGATTATCAGGACGATGGCGACTTGATATCGGCTAGGGTCATATTCTCAAGCACCTGCTATCTTTTATTATCTGCCAATGGTTCGTTAAGGTGACATCCACCACCTGGAAGCCGTCGTGTACAAAAAGTCCGATCGGGCCGAGCCGGGCCGGGTCCGATTGGGCTCGGGCTTTTGTGAAATCGGACTCGGCCCGGGCTCAATTTGAGTTGGGTCGGGCCGGGCTCGGGCTTGGGCTCCCACCAAAAGAGGGCCCGATTAGGCCCTTCAGGTCGGGCCGGGCCAACCGGAATTAAAAAAGACGGGAAAAAAATTGGCGGGATTTTATCCCGCCGCCCTTCTAATCATAGGCGGGATTAATCCTTAGACGGAATTAATCCTGCCTGATCAGGCGGGATCTGGCGCAATCCCGCCTGATCAGGCGGGATTGGGATTAATCCAGCCTGTTCAGGCGGGATTAATCCCGCCTGGCGCC
This sequence comes from Platanthera zijinensis, assembly GCA_039513925.1. Classification (NCBI taxonomy): domain Eukaryota; kingdom Viridiplantae; phylum Streptophyta; class Magnoliopsida; order Asparagales; family Orchidaceae; genus Platanthera; species Platanthera zijinensis. The sequence continues at coordinate 74,504,274 of CM077097.1, forward strand.
TGGCGGGATTAAAATCCCGCCAGGCTTTTGATTAGCCCGGTGCGGGGCTCAGGCTAGCCCGGCGCTCGGGCTTTTCCCGGCCCGGCCCGGGGAACCGGTCAAAATGGGGGCCCGGTAAGGCCCCCAAGCCCGGCCCTGTCCCGGGCCGGGCTTTTACCGGGCCGGGCCCCGACGGGTTTTTCGGGCCCGGGCTTTTTGCCCTGACTACCTGGAAGCTCTAGCATTGTTATTATTGTTGGGGTCCAGCCCCTAAAAATTCGGTGAACTCGAAAAAAAATTTAAACAGGCCCAACTGGAGCTTACTCTCTCCTGGCGTCAAGTGAAGCAGTCGCCTTGGCGTCGAGTGTTTTTGGCGTCGAGTGTTTTTGGTGTCGAGTGTGTTGTTTTGGCGTCGAGTCATGGTTGGAACTTGTTCCGTGAAGTCTTGGTTTTTCTGTCGTCTGATGGTTTATGGCTTGATCTAAGGGCTGAGATAGACTCGTCATTTACCCTAAATAGGCCACGACCTATTCCTGACAGTAGATTACAGTTATTCGGCCGTCAAGAAAGAGATCGATGCTCTCGGTTTTTTGAAGAGGATCGACCTCCTGCCATTGTTGCTGCCAGAGAAATTCTTTAGGAAGAAGAACAGAAGTTGTTAATCAGTCAGTGCCTCGTCTTCGTTGTAAGGGTATTTTTACTTTCTTTCTCGCCTTCGTTTTCTCTAGGAGTTTGAAGAGAGATCTTGAGTTTTGTGACTTTTTTTCTTGAAAAGTTAATTTACAGTAATCTGAGAGATGGATTCAATCTGTGAATCCAAGGAGGATCTAGGTTGGGCAAACATAGTGTTCTTGTTGTTGTCAATACTAGAAAAATGACTTTTAGCCACGGTTTTTTTGCCACGGGGGGAAACCGTGACTAATAATGAGGTATTAGTCACGGTTTCTATTTCATGGCTAATAAACTAGTATTAGTCACAGATGACTAAACAGTGGCAAATAACCCGACGTTTTGCCACGGTTTGTCTGTTTCGTGACTAATAATCTAGTATTAACCACGAAAGTCTAATCCGTGGCGAAAGTCGGGTTTTTTTAGTCTCACACCGCCAACTAAAAGATCAATTTGGGGTTTATATTGCTCATTCTCAATTAATGTTTGAAATAAAATCGGCTCGCAGGCGGCGGCGGTCGGGCCGCGGCGGCGGCCGAGCGACAACGGCGGCGGCGGGCGGCGGCGGTCGGGCGGCAGCGACGGCCGGGCAGGCAGCGGAGGCGACCGGGCGGCGGCCGGGCAGTGGCGGCGGCCGGGCGGTGGCGGCGGCCGGGCGGCGGCGGCTGCGACCGGGCAGTGCCGTGCGGCCGAATCTTTTTTATGTTACAGACCCTTTAGCCACGACAATTGAACCGTGGCAAATAAGGAGCTTTTAGCCACGACAATTGAATCGTGGCTAATAACTTATTTGCCACAGATTCAGCGTGGCTAATACTATTAGCTACGCTTGTATTGCCCACGCCCATTTGCCGTGGGTAGACCATGGCTAAAAGTTATTAGTCACGGTTTTGGAATTTTAGCCACGGCAATCTGCCGTGGCTAAAAGTCTGTTTTCCAGTAGTGTGTAATCTTTATTATTATTGATTGTGGATGTTGAGTGCCCCGCTCCGTGATTTTTCTCTCATTGATTTGGAGAGGGTTTTCTACATAAATGTTTTTGTGTTCTCTGGTTGTGCAATTTTTCTTATTGATCCTGCATTTTATTTTTCTCTGTATGTCTGGTTACACAAGCACATTGGGATCTTTGTTTCCCAACAATTATCACCACGACCTGCACTTGCTGTCGTATTCATTTATGTTTTATCTAGATATTGTTGGTTGACTTGATTTCTGCATGTCCAACGTGTCGTGTGAGTCCGATTTATGTTTATGTTATCCTCGACGTGACACGGTCTAGGGTTTAGTTCCACATTGTCTATGATGCATCACCTACAAGTGCTTATGGTTCCTCCTTCACCTCAGGGCTTCGGAATGGAAGCCACATGTTTTCAATATGGTATTAGAGTTGGGTTTGACCCGCTCCCGGGAAATGTTGATTGACGTGATTCCAACGTATGTACCGACGTGGTACAGTTTGAGATTTAGTCTCACATTGCCTGCAACACATCACCCGCCTGTACTTATACGTATCAGACCCGGATGTCCAACAAATTTTAATAAGGCAATTTTGGGATATGTATATATCCTCATCTTTTACCTGAAAAACATTGCCAATATCTCATAATGACGATACTTTTCCCCATACATGAATATAGAACCCCCCCCCCCCCCCCTCCAATTTTGTTTGGGTGATGTTATATGTAAACCTCCATATAGCCAACCCCACTATAGTGGAATAAAGACTTGAGTGTTGTTGTTGATGTTATATGTAAACCAATAATGGATATATACAAACCAATATTTTAGAAAATTTTAGGTGTCTTAAAACACTATACATAAACCAAATAAAACCCTAAAACTTAACTATATTCCTCATTTGCACTCTTCCGGTCTTGGGCGTCCGTCCTCCTGTTCCTGCATTGTAACGTCCCTGAATTTTCGATAATTATTTTAATCCCTTTAGTGCCGTAATATTGACGTAAGGGCGTTACGTTGACGCGTAGTTAACGTTGCGTCGTCGTTAGTGCGAGATTTTGTTCATCGGGGCGAGTCAGCCAGTTTTTAGACTCGTCGAAATTAGAGTTTTGACTTGGAAAACTTAAGTAATAAATTTTGGCCATGTTTGTGAAGTTTCGTTGTGAACCGTACATTTTTGGAGACTCGGATAATTTTATAAGGATTTTGTTGTTTTAACTTCGGGAAATTTTAACCCGAATTTAGTTTGTCGGATCCTGATTTCGACTTCGTCATTGGATTCATAGCACCGCCATTTAGTTTTGGTGCAAATTTCATCAAAAACCGAGGTGATTTGGCCATTCTCGTCATTCTAGTTTTTTCTATTTATTATAATAATAATAATAAATTATATATATATATATATAATTAATAAATTGTAACGCCCCGAAACTCAAAAGAGGGATGGGAACACGGCCATGGACACGGGCGTGTCCCAGGGCGTGTCAAGTACATGGCCTGTGACACGGGCATGCCACATGGTCGTGTCCTCTTCTAGATGTTTTGGCCCTGTGTCGATTGAGGGACACGACCCAAAACACGGGCGTGTACTGATTGACACGGGTGTGTCCAAGTTGACACGGACGTGTCTAAGACCGTGTCCTGTTCGGGACGCGATGGTTTCAGCGTCGATTGAGGCACACGGCCCATGACACGGGTGTGTCCATGGTTGACAAGGGCGTGTCCCAAGCCATGTCACAGACCGTGTCCTGTTCTGGATTTCCTGGTTTACGGCGAGTGTGGAACACGGCCTTGGACACGGGCGTTTCGCAAGCCGTGTTCGGCCCAGAAATTTTATGTTCAGGGCGAATCGTGGTCGTTCGTTTCCTTATTTTGGGATTCAAGGGCTCAGGTTGGTCTATGTTGGGATTTAGGCCAGGAATAGGTTTACAAACCCTCATTTCAAGTGAGCATTCTCTTTCTAAGACTTTAGAGAGAGGGGAGAGGAAGGAGGAAGAGGAAAAGGAAATCCGGCCACCCGAGAAGCTTCGGAGCCCGATTCTCGATCCGAGTCCAGATCTGCGAAGGCGAGGACGATACGGTGCTTTCCATCCGACAAGATCGTCATGGAGCCGAAAAGAAATGCTAGGGTAACGATTCTCTACTTGGACATGTGAAGTCCTCTTTTCCTTTTGCATAGCAAGCCAGCTCTCGCGAGTATGCGGTGAGCTTGAGGTGTTCCTTCGGGTAGACATGAATAGTCCCCGTTGTTTTGCATGTAGAGTCCGGAATCAAAGTACGGACATAGGCATGGTGTGTGAAGCCTACCTGGACAAGTTGGCCGGTCTGGATCTGTGATGTTTCATTATACATGAATGATCGGAGAAGTCTCCGTGTCGATAGTTGTTTTAGGGTTTTCTACACGGCAGATTGCATTAGAGAATCTTTGGGATTAACTCCAAGGTGCACCCAGAAAACTAGGCAGAAGCGTAATTCTGCCAACTTGGTGGCCTGGGAGCCAACTTGTTCATAACTGGGTTATGTAAGATTTGTGTAATCGCTTTGGGACTCAGGGAAGCTTGACCCACGCATATGGCTTAAATTGGCGTTGTGGTGTGAGCAACGGGTTAGGCAGAACCGTACCCGCTCTGTGTCGTTCAATTAAAGAGACCTAAAGTACGTGACACTTACCGTTTGCATATATGGAGGGTCTTAGGCTTAGGCCGGAAGGACCAAAATGCTCACGAGATTTGCCATCCTAGAGACAGTGGTGGACCGATTTCACCGTATAAGTGCCCTGAGAGCACGGGGCGTGCGGCCGTGTATGCCTACGCCTGTGGTGAAGTGTTCTTAAATTGTACTTTCGCTATCCCGTTTGTTTATACTAATGCATTGTAGTGAAAGAGCACCGCCACCCCAAGTAATGGTGTAGGGTCATTATAATTTGGTCAGCTTTAGCTGACCGTTGCTTTTGTTTGCCATCGTGCGGTGGGATGTTGCTCGCAGGTGCTGCGGAGCCGAGTGGAAAATAGCGGGTTAAAGCCCTTATTGCACTGCTGGCCCTCGAAGGTCGAAGTGTATTGTTTACTTTATTCTCATGTGTGACCGGCCTGCGTGCCGTTGTATGGATGACACATTTTATTTAAGTAAACTTTTGTAAGGCCATAAGACCCAGTACTTGTTGTATTTGTACGTTCATTCCTCTTTGGGTTTGTTAGTGTACATTCATGCTTTTGGTTGGGTTTTTTCTTTGTATTTTATTAAATTACTTCCGCTAGAATGTACTCTGTGTATGATGTGTGATTGGAAGAATGGTTTCATTTAGTAACCCACCAGTCTGTCCGTGGTATATGGCGTCGGGCCCCGACCGGACCTACTGCTATATGCTATGCGACGGATAAGGGTGTTATAATTTGGTATCAGACTACCGGTTTTGGTCATGCTTAAATGAATTCATGGACGAATTATTTTAAGGGGTGGTGAGCACATGTGTGTGCGTCATCGTTATAAGATAAAAAGAACCCATGAATGTCCACTTAGGAATGAAAATACACATGTTTGAGGAACCTGCGTGTTCCTATAATTACTTTTGGCAATATTATTCGGTCACTTAATGGTGTTTTGTACGACTATAGGTGACCAGGAGTGGTGCAGGGCCGTCAGAACGTCTAGTTTCTGAGGCAAGTAGCGCACCAAACGTTGAGCCTGCAACACCTCCCTCGGCAGAAACCATACAATTGGTGGCTGAAGCAGTGTTCGCTATGATCAATGCTCAGCTTACAAGACAAGTGCAGCAGCCTGCCCCTTCTGTGGAGCAAGTACCGCTTCAAGCGGCGGAATCGAGGAGAGTGGAGAAAGTGGTAGTGGAGCCATTGATGCCCAGGAGAGCAACTGAAAAGCAGCTGAAGCATGTTATGGGCTTCAATCTTCCGGTGTTCTCGGGGATGGGAACCCCACCCAAGCTGAAGATTGGCTCTCCCGGATAAAGAGAGTCCTGACAGTTATGGAGACGGGGGAGTGGCAGAAGTCGAATATAGCCACTTTCTTGTTGGACGACGATGCAAGGCTGTGGTGGGAAGGTTTGGAACTACACCACTTAGGGGGAGGAAACTCACGGACGTCTCTATGGAGGAGTTTTCGAGACTATTCTTGGCAAGGTACCTTCCCTCGGCTCAGAGGATTGCGATGGAGAATGAGTTTCAGAAGCTGGTGCAAGGAGAGAGTTGCGTGGACGAGTACCTCCACGAATTTACATGCTTGGGTCGGTATGCAAGCGCTACATTCGCTGATGAGGAGCGAAAGACAAACCGATTCTATGAAGGTCTGAGGGATGACCTAAGGCTACTGCTCTCGGGGCCTATGACGCAGGGTTTTCTAACCTTGGTCAACACAGCCCAGTCTTTGGAAAAAGATATGAAGAATGTGCAGGCAAAGAAGGACTCTGGTGCTAAGAGGACAGAGTTCAAGGTGCCGACTACCTCATAGTCTGGTTATCATAAGTTCGATAAGAAGGTTAGGACTTCGAGTCCAACCCCTTCTTCTGATGCTTCAGGGGCAACTACAGGCCGAACCCCGGGTGCATGCTATAATTGTGGGAAGCCGGGGCATTTTGCTCGTGACTGTTGGAGCGGACGTCCAAAGTCCGAGAGGAATCCGGGAGCAACCTACGAGGAAAAGGGGAAGGCGATGGAGTCAACCGCATCCCATTATGCTCCAACTCAACCAAGAGTCTACAACTTTTGCCAGCAGGAGGCCATAAAACAAGCGGATGTGGTAACAGGTAAAGTTTAAATTTATAGCAAGTTAGCTTTAAATACTTGTTACCTTGAGCATGTTAGCTTACTACTATTTGTACTAGGCTTTGTGGTTATTTTCGATAATCTGGTGAGAACACTCTTTGATATGGGAGCTTCGCACTCCTTTTTGTCCGAAGGATTTATATCGCGCATTGGAGTACCTTCTTCGATGGCGAAGGACAAACTGGATGTGTTATTTCCTAACGGGTGTTCAATGCGCGCGGATAGAATCTGTTGCGTAAATATACGAATTTAGAGTCAGGAGTTTGACTTGCAAGCGTCGTTACTGCCGCTGGTAGAGTTCGACGTGATTTTTGGTATGGACTGGCTCGCGGAGCAGCAGACATACATCGATTGCAATCGCAAGGAGGTCAAGTTGGGAACTGGTCGTGAGACGACTTTTGTAGGCTTGAAAGGGTTGAGAAAGACGTTGATGTCTGCTCTTCAGGTGGTTAAGGCAGTTTGTGCCGGTGCAGAGCTGTTCTTCATACTAGTGGAGTCTTCGAAGCCTAAGCCTACTTTGGACAGTATCTCAGTTGTATTTGAGTACCCTGACGTGTTCCCTGACAATCTCCCTGGAGCCCCACCGCAACAAGAGATTGACTTCACAATTGAGCTAGTGTCAGGTGCCAAACCTGTGTCACGCTCTCCATATCGGTTAGGGCCTAAGGAGATGGCGGAACTGAAGGTCCAACTGGAAGAGCTTTTGGAACAGGGTTATGTGCGTCCAAGTTCATCGCCTTGAAGCGCACCGGTCCTCTTTATTAAGAAGAAGGACGGAAGTTTGCGGCTCTGTATTAATTACAGAGAGCTGAATAAGTTAACGGAAAAGAACAAGTATCTGATCCCAAGAATTGACGATCTGTTCGATCAGTTAGTTGGGTTGTCGGTATATTCGAAGTTGGATCTTAAGTCTGGGTATTATCAATTGAGGATAAGAGAAAGTGATATCCCCAAGATAGCTTTCAGCACGAGGTATGGGCATTATGAGTTTACCGTCATGTCGTTTGGGCTGACGAATGCGCCATCTGTCTTCATGGATCTGATGAACAGAACTTTCAGAGAGTACCTGGACCACTTCGTGATAGTCTTTATCGATGACATATTGGTGTACTTGCAGTGCGAAGAGTATCACTTCAAGCATCAGCATTTGGTGATGGAGACGCTGAGGAGTAACCAACTGTACGCCAAGTTCTCCAAATGTGAGTTTTGGTTGTCCTCGGTGTCGTTCCTTGGTCACATATTCAGTGGAGAAGGGATTGTGGTGGATTCGTCGAAGATAGTTGCGATACGGGAGTGGCCTGTATTGTGTTCAGTAGCGGAAGTCCGGAGTTTTCTGGGGCTTGCCGGCTACTACAGGCGCTTTGTAGAGAACTTCTCACGGATTGTGTTACCCCTCACGACCTTGATGAGGAAAGACCAAAGATTTGTGTGGTCGCCAGAGTGCGAGAAAGCTTTCGAGGAGCTGAAGAGACGGTTGACCACGATGCCTGTTCTATGTTCGCCGAGTGGAACCGAAGGTTTTGAGATCTACAGTGATGCTTCGGGCAGTGGTTTGAGTTGTGTTCTACTGTAGTACGGGAGAGTGATAGATTATTGCTCGCGCCAGCTGAAGGTGCATGAGATAAATAATCCGGTCCATGACTTAGAGTTAGCGGCCGTGATATTTGCTCTGAAGCTGTGGAGAAATTACCTGTACGGGGTGAAGGTCGATATCTATACCGACCACAATAGCCTGAAATACTTGTTAGATCAAAAAGATTTAAACATGCAGCAACGAAGATGGATGGAGTTCCTGGGGAACTACACATTCAATATTCATTATGTACCTGGGAAAGGCAATGCAGTTGCGGACGCATTGAGTTGCAGGGCCCCTGCGCGGGCCAACTGGTTATCAGTTCATGACAAGCGGTTGATTAGGGAGCTGGAGGCATTAAAGATCTCTTGTGTGGACATGCAGACTAGTGTCGAAGCACAGCTAAACTGGATAGAGGTGCAGTATGACCTGGCTGATCGGTTTCGGCAAGCGCTAGAGTTGGATAGCAATAGGAAGCAAATCTTGGATGAGGCTTTGGATGGGTCAAATTCCTAGTTTGATGTTGTTGATGGATTGTTATGGAAGGACAGACGTCTATGCATCCCAAATGAGGGTAATCTACGGGAGGAATTGATGTACGAGGCTCATCATACCAAATACTCGATTCACCCAGGGAGCACGAAGATGTATCAGGATATGAAGAAGTTGTTCTGGTGGCCAGGATTGAAGAAGGACGTGACACTTTATGTGGCGAAGTATCAAACATGCGCCTTGGTGAAGGCGGAGTGCCAGAAGCCCAGAGGTTTCTTGAAGTCTTTGCCTATTCCAGAGTGGAAGTTCGACGACATTTTTATGGATTTTATGCACGGTTTGCCAAGATCGCAGAAGGGGAACGATGCCATCTGGGTGATAATAGATTGTTTGACGAAGGTGTTGCACTTCATTCCGAATATGAAGGATGATTCGGTGGAGAAACTGGAGAAACTGTTTATGGATAACATTGTTCGACTACACGGTGTGCCCCGCAGCATCGTGAGCGACCGAGATGGACGGTTCACGTCCAAGGACTGGAGGTTGTTGCAGCAAATGTTGGGAACTAAGCTGAGTTTCAGCACGTCCTTTCATCCGCACATGAATGGTCAGACTGAGAGAGTTAACAGGACGATGGAGGACATACTGCGCATGTGCGTCCTTGATTTCGGGAAGCAGTGGGAAGATCACCTGTACTTGGTGGAATTTGCATACAACAATAGCTACCAAGCGAGCATTCAAATGGCGCCCTTCAAGGCCCTTTATGGTAGAAAATGTCACACGTCGTTGTCATGGTTAGAAACGGGTGAGACGAAGCTTTTCAAGTGGAAGGAGGTGGAAGATGCAACGTCGTTGGTACGAATCATTCGAGAACGATTGCTAATCGCTCAGGACCGACAAGCTAAATACTATAATGCCAAGCATCGGAACGTGGCGTTCGTTGTTGGCAACTGGGTGTATTTGAAGATAAAGCCATTCAAGGGTGTCTCACAGGTACGGCGCTTGAAGAAGCTAAGCCCGAGGCACCTTGGACTGTTTGAGGTTCTGGAGCGGATTGGCGAAGCAGCCTACCGACTGAAGCTATCAGCGGAACTTAGTGGTCTACACAACGTATTCCACATATTGGCATTGTGGAAGGCGGTGCAAGAGCCTTCGCAAGTGATCACGGTCGATCAAGTACCGATTGAGGTTGGGTTGATGACGAAGGTCAAGCCCGTACGCATTGAGGACTCGAAAGTCAAGCGACTGCGTAATAAGGACATCAGGATGGTCAAAGTCCGATGGGACAACTGCGATCGTGAGCAGCTTTCGTGGGAGCGAGAGCAGACCATGCTCGAGGAGTATCCCGAACTCTTCTTCTCAGGTACCGTTTAAGTTTGAGTACTTATTTTTCCTTTCTATAATTTCGGGACGAAATTCATTTAAGGGGGGAGAATTGTAATGCCCCGAAACTCAAAAGAGGAACGGGTGGCGTTTAAGCCAAGTTTGGGTCTTGGTAAGGTGAACACATCCTGTGACACGGGCGAGTCACATGGTCGTGTCGTGCTCGGGTCGTCGAGGCGAGGTCGACAATCATTGAGGGCTGGGAACACGACCTAGGACACGGGCGTGTCCCAGGGCGTGTCAAGCACACGGCCTGTGACACAGGCGTGTCACATGGTCGTGTCCTCTTCTCAAAGTTTTGGCCCTGTGTCGATTGAGCGACACGACCCGGAACACGGGCGTGTACTGATTGACACGGGCGTGTCCAAGTTGACACGGGCGTGTCTAATTCCATGTCCTGTTCGGGATGCGACGGTTTCAGCGTAGATTGAGGCACACTGCCCATGACATGGGCGTGTCCATGGTTGACACGGGCGTGTCCCAAGCCGTATCACAGGTTGTGTCCTGTTCTGGATTTCCTGGTTTACGGCGAGTGTGGAACACGGCCTTGGATACGGGCGTATCGCAAGCCGTGTTCAACCCAGAAATTTTATGTTCAGGACGAATCGTGGCCGTTCATTTCCTTATTTTGGGATCCAAGGGCTCAGGTTGGTCTATGTTGGGATTTAGTCCGGGAATAGAGTTTTCAAACCCTCATTCCAAGTGAGCATTCTCTTTCTAAGACATTAGAGAGAGGGGAGAGCGAGGAGGAAGAGGAAATCTGGCCGCCAGAGAAGCTTCGGAGCCCCGATTCTCGATCCGAGTCCAGATCTGCGAAGAAGAGGCCGATACAGTGCTTTCCATCTGACTAGATCGTCATGGTGCCAAAGAGAAATTCTAGGGTAACGATTCTCTACTTGGACATGTGAAGTCCTCTTTCCCTTTTGCATAGGAAGCCCGCTCTCGCGAGTATGCGGTGAGTTTGAGGTGTTCCTTCGGGTAGACATGAATAGTCCCCGTTGATTTGCATGTAGAGTCCGGAATCAAAGTACGGACATAGGCATAGTTTGTGAATCCTACCCGAACAAGTTGGTCTGGATCGGTGATGTTTCATTATGCATGAATGGTCGGAGAAGACTCCGTGCCGATAGTTGTTTTCGGGTTTTCTACGCGGTAGATTGCATCAGGGAATCTTGGGGATTAACTCCAAGGTGCACCCGGAAAACTGGGCAGAAGCTTGATTCTGCTAACTTGGTGGCCTGGGAGCCAACTTGTTCATAACTGGGTTATGTAAGATTTGTGTAATCACTTTAGGACTCAGGGAAGCTTGACTCGCGCATATGGCTTAAATTGACGTTGTGGTGTGAGCAACGGGTTAGGCAGAACCGTACCCGCTCTGTGTCGTTCAGTTAAAGAGACCTTAAGTACGTGGTACTTACCGTTATCATAGATGGAGGGTCTTAGGCATAGGCCGAAAGGACCAAAATGCTCACGAGATTTGCCGTCCTAGAGGCGTTGGTGGACCGAGTTCACCGTGTAAGTGCCCTGAGAGCACGGGGCGTGCGGCTGTGTATGCCTACGCCTGTGGTGAAGTGTGCTTAAATTGTACTTTCGCTATCCCGTTTGTTTATAATAATGCATTGCAGGGAAGGGGCACCACCACCCCAAGTAAAGGGGTGGGTTCGTTATAATTTGGTCAGCTTTTGCTGACCGTTGCTTTTGTTTGCCACTGTGCAGTGGGATGTTGCTTGCAGGTGCTGCAGAGCCGAGTGGCAAATAGCAGGCTAAATCCCTTGTTGCAGTGATGGCCCTCGAAGGCTGAAGTGTATTGCTTACTTTATTCTCATGTGTGACCGGCCTGCGTGACGTTGTATGGAAGACATATTTTATTTAAGTAAACTTTTGTAAGGCCATAAGGCCGGCCAATACTTGTTGTATTTGTACGTCCATTCCTCTTTGGGTTTGTTAGTGAATATTCATGCTTTTGGCTGGGTTCTTTCTTTGCAACTTATTAAATTGCTTCCGCAAGAATGTACTCTGTGTAGGACATGTGATTGGAAGAATGGTTTCACTTAGTAACCCACCGATCTGTCCGTGGTATATGGCGTCGATTCCCGGCCGGACCTACTGATATATGTTATGCGACGGATAGGGGTGTTACAGAAACCCTATTCATCGTCTTCCCTAAACTAACATCCCGAATAGCTGAGTGTAGAGAGCGACGGACATCGTGAATTCTTCTCGCTGCTGCGTCTCGAAGATTCGGTGCACGAAACCCTCGACGGAGCATAGATCCGGAAAGCTCTCGATGAGATCTTTGCGTGCACGGTAAGATTTTCCCGTTTTATGGATTTTTCACGTAAGGATATTTGATCTTAACTCTTGTTTTACCCCGAAAAATTTTATAGATCGTAGGCGAAGAGTTCTTACGGCCGATCCTTGAAGCGGAGCGCTTGGGAGGCAGTTTTTCTTGAGATTTTCAGGCAAGTGGTGATTCTTCCCCTTTTTCTAGTTCTTTTATTCTTATTATCTCCTCCCTTCTTTCATAAAATGTAGGAATATGGTAGGGTTGGTGTTCGACAAATCGGAGTAGTGTAGGAATCGGTCTGAGTCCTTTTCGCCGAGTGTAATTTGTCGAGTATCGATGAGAGGTTATGTCCAATTCGTCGAGACCAGGTAAATTTGTGGAGCCAAGTCTAATTCGTCAAGTGATCCTAGTTTGGTTTCGAGTAAAGCAGAATTCGTTGAGTGAAGTCAATGCGTCGAGTATTCTCGATGAATTCGTCGAGTATTCTCGATGAATTCGTCAAGTATCCAGTGAATGCATCGAGTGTTCATGAGAGGCCAAGTTAAATTCGTCGAGTATTCTCGACAAATTCATTGAGTATCATTGGGTATTAGTTGAATTTCGCCAAGTTAGATTCGTCGAGTATCCCTTCATTCATCGAGTATATTCGCGGAACCAAGTTAGGTTCGTCAAGTATCCTTGTATTCGTCGAGTATTCTCGACAAATCGGTGTGTACTTAATTTTTCGTCGAGTAACCTTCTTATTCGGCGAGTGATTTCGACGAATCTGTGTGGACTTAGAAGCTTTTGGACGAGTGGCCCTCCTATTCGTCGAGTATACAATAGTAGATTTTTTTGGGGTTTTCTTTCGTTGTCAGTACTTTTGGATGTTATTTGTGGCATTTGGTTGGCAGTGGATAAAAGACCACCACCTCAGTGCAGGTTTGTGAATCTCTACGCCTGGTGGTGTTTCTTACTTTCTCTTCTTATAGACTGTTGGGTTGTGTTGGACAATGTGGCCACCATCATAGTGCCGTCTTGAGATTGTTTGGTCTAATGCTTTGTGTTGAACAAGTGGCCACCGCCTCAGTACCGAGTTTCTTTTACCGGTGTTATTGATTCACGTGTTTATCTGATTACACTTTTCTTTTGTGTGTGTGTGTGTGTATATATATATATACACACACACACACATATATGTTTATAAGCATACTCTTGCTTATGTTTTGCCGCACTTGGTGAACTTTTACACAATTAATCTCTTGAATTTCTCATTTGTTTACTGAATTTTGACTTAGGTACAGCGGTTTGACATTTTTTCTGTCGTGGGTCGGTAACCCTTGAACTTCTCTTGTTTATTTACTTTTGGTCTTTATTGCCACTTGTTTATTCTTGCTGAGACATTCTCTTTTTTGAATGCCTCGGGTTCGAAGCAGTAGCGGCCTGAACAACTAGAGTTGATGGTTCTTGACGTGGGCTTAGTAGCTGTGGTTTTCTTCCCTCACCTTCGTGAGGTAGTTTTGTTATTCTTGTTTTAGTTCAGACATACACTTTGTTCTGTGGGTTCGTATCAGGTTGTTGACGCCCGCAGTAGATTATTGTTGATGTTAAATAATTTGCTAGCTGTTATGCTAATTTTCTTGTTGTTTGTCGTACCTACTTGCTCTCTGAGAAGGATTTATGTTAGGTTGCATGTTAGTTACTTTCAAAGTATAAGAGGATCATTATTATTATCTCATACTCATATCATCTCTTTAAATCAAATATCACTCTATCTTAACGAATGTAAAAGTTCTTTTAGTCAACGTTTTGAAAACTGGACCGGAGATCGAACCGGCGGAGGGAAAGGTTCAAAGTTGAATCGATCCAACCAGTTTAACCGGTGTCGAACCGTGTGTGTGCATATATATTATATTATATTATATATTATATCTATACTATACACAAAGTAATTCTTTTGTCATTCCGCATAATATTGGAGGACCATCAAATAAATCTTAGACATTCATCACATTGGGTATATTTTTTAAGAAATAGAATTATGCTGAGTTTTGAATCCTAAACGTACAACATTAGTACAATACATTTAACCAACCAAACCAAACGACGTCTAAGTAATAATTATAGCTTTATAATATATATAGGTATACTCGTATACTAATATATATATTAAAATTTTAAGTTGTAAATAATACGATTTTATAATATTATGAGTGACATTACATGGGGGAATATCATGCCGCCGCGACAGTACCAAAACCATAATGGTGTCGAAGGGCGGTTTCGCCCGCACTCTGAGAGTTCAGTACTTCGACTGACAGTCGATCTTCTAATGCGCTCTAGGGGTGTTAGTGGAGGGAGCGTCGTTGCGCCGCAACACCGTCATGATCGTGGTACTGTCACGGCAGTACGGGAGTTCTCCCATTCAATCACCCATTTATATACAATAATATTAGAAAATAAAAAAAATTACATTATAATAAATATTTATATATATAATACTCATTACTCAACAATAAATGGGTTATGGTTAAATATTTTTTTTGGAATCGTTGCAATAGGCACTAGGCAGCAATTTACTGGTACTCACAGAAGAATTTTAAATTATATATAGAATTTTAAATTATATATAGAATTTTAAATTATATATATATATATATATATATATATATACATATATGTATATACATATATATATATATATATATATATACATATATATATACATATATATATACATATATATATATATACATATATATATATATATACATATATATATACATATATACATATATATATATACATATATACATATATATATATATACATGTATATATATATATACATATATATATACATATATATATGTATATATATACATATATATATACATATATATATATATATGTATATATGTATATATATAGATGTATATATGTATATATATATATATATATATATATATATATATATGTATATATATATGTATATGTATATATTTATAATACTCATGATGGGGAGTGGCCCGCAAAAACTCAATAAGAAATTCATTTTAAATTATGTTTTCTTTTGTCCCACATCGCTTGCAATAATCACCTAACTTACACAGGATATAAGTACATGCAATGATATGAAAATATGTACTTCAAATCTTAAATCATAGCTCGTTTTAAGAACCGGACGGTTAGGTGAAAACCAGTCTGGTTCCCGGTTGCCCGGTTCAACCTACCGGTTGATCATTTTTTCCCGGTTTTTAGCTAGTCCGATTTTGGACTATCAACCAGATCGTTAGGGTGACCGATTGGCGGTTCAACCGGTCGGACCGATCGGTCCGGTTCGATTTTCAAAGCGTTGTTTTTAGTACTTATATTAAATCTACGGGTATGCATATCATGCATTGTCCTATTAGATCTTCATACTCATATAGGATAATAAATGAAATAAACCAAGTATTTTTTGCTATGTATATGTATATCTTCACCCGTGGACTAGTTGATCCACTGAGTCGAGAGACACGTTCATTAAAACTTAAACTCAAACTATATTTTCATCATAACAAACTTGAGAATTTCATGAAAAGTATTAGTAGTAAGTTCTTGCCTGAGCGTCTGCAGTTGTGTAAGACGCCACCCCCCCCCCCCCCACAAAGGAGGTGATAGTTTTACTTTCAAGACAACCTAAACACCTAGAGGGGGGTGAATAGGTTCTAATTTATTGTCTATAAATCTAGGCAGAATTCAATTACAATTTAAAACATCTAGCACAGCATTCACAGACAACTAAGCATCACAGATTGCACAATGTTTTATAGTGGTTCCCCAAGGTCTGGGTACATCCACTTTCCCCCTTCACCTATCTAGCAATATGCTAGATTCGGCCAAACTTCCACTATACTCAGATCCTCAGATCCTACAGCTCAGAACCAGGATAGGTTCCTACAACTCAGGCTCAACAGCCCTACCTCAGCCTTGCCTCAAGGCCTACCACTCAGAGAATAACTTTCTCCTACACTCAGGCAAATAGCCCTACCACTCAGAGATCACCTCTCCTACACTCAGCCTTTATAACACAGGCTTACAACTCAGATCTGTGTAAACAGATCCTACAGAAATTTAGAAAAAGGTATTTTAATGTCTTGCCTTTGTTGAGAGAGAAGAGGACAAGACACTTCTTGATCAGCTGATGAAATCAACTGAATCTGAGCTTTCTTCAAAGCTTCTTGAATCTGAACTTAGCTTAGTTGATTTCCAAACAGCTTCTTGAGAAACCACTGGTGGTTTCTTTCTTCTTCTTCAAATTCTGGCTTGATCTCTCTCTATCCAGCACTTTGAATGATTCTTCTGAATTCTGATTAGAACTCTTTTTTGATCTATCCTTAGATAGTCTTCTTAGATCTTCTGGAGAAGATCTTCTTAAGTGCCTAGCACTTTCTTGAAATGAATTGGATTGTAATCCTTCTCAACTTTTTGATTCTCATCAATGTTTTTCAAAGTTACTTTCTCCTTCTGAATCTGTCTATTTATAGACTTTCTTCATGGTAACTGGCTGATCCGGTTTCTAACCGTTTTCTGACAAATCTGACAGCTTCAGTTAACCGGTGGCAACCCACAGCTGTCAAGTCTTCAAACAAGTCCTGTGCCTTAGTCTTGAACCACAAGTTGTCGAGACAATCTGTCAGAAAGTGTCGAGACCATCTGTCTATCTGTGTCGACACAATTGACTTTGGTGTCGACACAGTCTTCAGTGATGTCGACTAAGTTGCCTTTGAGTCGACACAGCTTCTTCTGAAAATAATTTGGTCTTGACTCTTCAGTGTGTCGACACAAGTCCTGTGTGTCGACACAGTTGTTGTAGAATCATAACTTAGTAAGTGTCGACTTAGCCTTCAGGTGTCGACACAGTCTTCTTTTAACTCTGCTATAATGTGTCGACTCAATCACAATGTGTCGACACATTCTGCTGGTGTAGACAAACTTGAGGTCGACTATATCCTTCTGTGTCGACACATTTTGCTGGTGTTGACAAACTTGAGGTCGACTATATTCTTCTGTGTCGACACATTTTCCCAATGTTGAGGTCGACGCTTTTCTTCTGTGTCGACACAAATTCCCAGTGTTGTGTCGACTTACTTCTTCTGTGTCGACACACTTTCCCAGTATTATTGTAGACTAACTGCTATGTGTCGACATACTTCCTCTGTGTCGACACTTTTTCCCAGTATAGTTGTAGACTAACTGCTATGTGTCGACACTGCTTCCCAGTGTTGTGTCGACTAATTTCTTCTATGTGTCGACACATCCTTCTCTGTGTCGACACTTGGACTTAGAATTTTTCTGCATACTTTATCAATTCTTCACCTGCACATGTCAACTCAAAACAACATCAAATACACCTTGATGTATATCATTGAGCTAAGTTGGGCTTCTTCAAATCAGGTACACATTTTCCAATGTACCCAACAGGAGGTTACCCGGTCTTATGCCCAGAACCGCCGTCATATGGTGACACTAACACACGGGCTAGTCGACACCACAAGACGCTGATCCTGCCGGCTAGTACGATCATTTACGTGTATGTCAATTGAGAATGGAAGTACAACAAAAGCTAGCAAGTGCACAAGTCACAAAATAACATCATATGTATATAATGAAAAGGTACAATAGTCCACAATGAGTACAAAAAGAGAGAAAGGCTTATGCCCGTACATGCCAAAAATGAATAGTAAATCTCTCTCTCTCTCACGACAACATTATGCGGAAGCAAACTCTAAACAAGCACACTCATCATCACCTGACGCTGAGCTACGGTAGTAGTACGTGGTATCTACTCCTCAAGTCCTGCCACCTCGACCTGCTGGTCGTACTGCTGCTCCAGCTCCTCGGGCTCCTAAAATGATACGGTCACAACCGACCGTTAGTCAAAAAGACTAAGCCATTTTATCCTCGTCTAACCCCCGTGACTCCTAGGCACCGAGCGGGAGGATGAAAGCGAAAGACAACAAAGTAGTATCAAAATGGAAGCAGGTGTCGGTGGATCTACTCTATCATGGATATATTTCTAACTGTTATGTCATTACATTAGCAGTTCTATATATATAACACAAGTAATGTAAGTAAAATAGTACTAAAAGAAGTGTAGTAAGTGAAGTAAAGAAATTGAGCAGAAAGTAAACTATCTGTCGCTACACTAACATCACATGAGTACATTAACTTATATGTATGTTCGTACAAACTTATAAGTTAAGGTTTCTGAAATATAACTTATCATATAAAAGATCTTGAAAGAAAAGGGGATAGATACTACTCTAGAGGGGGGGTGAATAGAGTAATCAAAAATTGCACTAGCAAAGTTGACTGTCTACTCAACTCCCTTGGAGTTAATTGTGGAATGAAGGTTATAGATATTTGAGATGAAAACTCTAAAGCCTAACACAAGTGTTGTGCACAAAAGGCAGCCAACTGTAATTACAGTTAAGGCTTGGAATCCTAAACAGCAACTAGCAAACCTAGTTAAAATCTAATCACAGCCAATCAGCATAGAGAATTAATTAAACAATCCAGACGACACAAGGAATTTATAGTGGTTCCCCAAACAACTTGGGTACGTCCACTCTTCTACCAACAAGGTAGGAATCCACTCAGGTTTTTGATCAGGTGCCCTGCCACCAACAAGATCTACTTCAGGTAGATCCAGAAATCCTTTAGACTTTTGATCAGGTGTCTAAAAACCAACACAGGTTTTTGATCAGGTGCCCTGCCACCAAGGGATACTTTTGAAGGGAGTAATAACCCTTTACATGAGGGGGAAAGGAGGTTAAGGTGTCTTCTCTATTTTACAATAGATTAGAGAAGCACAATAACTTGCACTGAGCTAGAACGCTCTAAAAGAATCAAGGCTCCCCCTGGCTAAAAGAACGTCCAGGTGAAGTCTTGCTTCAGTGCAGAAAACACTTCAGAAAATACTGAAGGAAAAAGCTACAAGAAGATAAATAATATGAAATAAAATTTCTTCTTTAGGCAGCTATCTTCTTCTTCTTCAAAAAGCTCTGAGTGTAAATCTTCCTGGAGGCAGGAGAACTCAGGTTGAAGAAGAGTGAAGAACTAAAACTTCTTCTCAGTTAGATGTGAATGAGCTGAGAGCAGTTGGAAACTGTAAGTTCTTAAGCTTGAATGCTGCTGTTAGCTTTTTTTGTATGTGAGAACTAGTTGATTTCTTTCTCCAAAGAAGTCTTTATATAGCACCAGCAGCAACGACTCTTACTTGAGTTTGAAACTTGTCTTCTTCTGAACTCTGCAAGCTAGGCTGCAAAAAGCATAAAGCAAAACAAAATACTGCAGACAGATATCCTATAAGAGGATAAAGCTTTTTAAGAAGCTACAAATAACTCTGATGAAATAATACAAGAGAAAGTCACATCAGAAAAGACTCTTTACAGCCAAGGAAGACTTTTTGAGTCTAACGGTTATAAAGGACAGCCTAGCAGATAAAGCAGAAATCATATCTCAGCTAATAAGACAAACAACTTTGTCAGAAAAAGATTAGTTCATGCATAAGGAATGGAATAGATATTGCATGGAAATAATATCATAATTTATTCAAATAATCTTTTATAAAATATGCCAAAATAAATATGAAATTAATCACATCATAGAAGACGACAAAACTACTCAAGACATACAGCAAAACGTCGAACGACCCTCGGAGATTGTCGACCTAAGCACAGAGATCGTCGACCTATCGGACAGATAGTCGAACGATCCAAATAGTCGAACTATCAAAGAAGATAGTCGAACTACCTCAGCAGATAGTCGAACTATCAGGACAGATAGTCGAGCTATCAGATAGTCGATCTATCAGGACAGATAGTCGAACTACCAAAGCAAAACAGATAGTCGACCTATCAAACAGATAGTCGACCTATCACAGAAAACAGATAGTCGACCTATCAACAGATAGTCGACCTATCAACCAAAACAGATAGTCGACCTATCAACAGATAGTCGAACTATCAGATAATTGAACTATCCAAGCAGATAGTCGAACTATCAAAGAAGAGCAGATAGTCGACCTATCAACAGATAGTCGAGCTATCACAGAAAGCAGATAGTCGACCTATCAACAGATAGTCGAACTATCAGATAGTTGAACTATCCAAGCAGATAGTCGACCTATCAACAGATAGTCGAACTATCACAGAAAGCAGATAGTCGACCTATCAAGCAGATAGTCGAGCTATCAGGAAGATGATCGTCGATCGGCTGATCGACGATAGTCGAGCGACGTTCGACCATAGTCGAACCAGAAATTACTTAGCCAGATTTTCATCTGCACAGGCAATTCTACACAACTGGAGAATCTATCCTATCAACTAACCTTTGACCATAGATAAATCTTGGGTCAAGAGACAGAAAGAGAAGACTAAACTCAAATCAAAACCTAGGGTACCAACAATCTCCCCCTATTTGAGTTAAGTCTCTCAACAACTAAAACATACAAAACTAATTACTGAAAGTAAATAAAATGCATGAAAAGAAATAACTAAGCAGATAACATCAATCAAACAGATAAACAATTAACTGTCAATCAATGAAATTTTAAGAAGCTTCAGAGTTAGGTTTAGGATCAGAAGAGCTAGAAACAAAAGTAATCTTTCTAGTGGGATCTAGAGCTTCTTTTCTCGACAACTTCAGGTCTTGTTCTCCAATGATTTTCAATTCTGTTGTTCTTGGGACAACTGCCTCAGGATGCTTTTCCATGTACTTTGAAGGATCAAATATCTCAGGTCTAACCTAGAATTTATCGAGCTTCTTCATTCTTAATTTCGACATCGTGGTCAATCCTGCAGTGTCTTTTCCTTCTGCTTTTGCTTTCTTAATTTGAGCTGCTTCAACAAGTTCAAGAAAACGAGCCATCCTAAAACTAGGATCAAGCTCTGGGCTTTCATAAACATTCTCAGAAGAAGTATCAACTAGTTCTTTATCCTGAGTAACTAGATAAAAAGGAGGAGCAGACTTAGCAAATGTCTTGCTAGAATTTTCAGATAAAATAAAGTGCTTACCTTTTGAAACATCCTTCACAGAATGATCTGGCTTAAGAGAGGTTGAGCTTTTGATTTCTTTAGAATGAGGAGGAGAAAATGTTGGTCTTTGATACACCACCTCCTTTACTTGTTCCTTAACAACATCAGGTCTTTGATAGCCAGTTTGAGTTTTACCTTTGTATCCTTGTGAACTTCTCCTTTGAGCTGACTGAGATGGCTTGAATCTTTCAGACTGAGCAGCAGATTTTGCAGATAAGTTTCCTGAGGCTCCTGCACTGGGAGGTGGAGGAGGAGGACCTCTAGGAGTCCATCTTGGGACAGGAGATTCATACCTCTTTGACTTCTTTCTTTGCTTCTGCTGATTTTTAGAGAAAGCCATCCAGTGCTGGAAATCTTTTGATTTAGGATCAATCCCTTTCAGGATATAATAAGGAGTATCATTATCTGGATTAGGAGGAGGAGGAGCTACAGCTTTCCTTTTCTTTTTAGCAATTCTTTTTCTTTTTGACTCATCAGACTCATCAGAATCAATTTCATCTTCAGAATTAGAAGAAATGGGCAGATCATATGGATCAATTGCATCTTTCAAAGCTCTTTCCTTTTCCTTTAGAGCAGCTTTTTCTACTTCTTCTTCCATGGCATCCTGTGCTAGGAGAGCATCTAAATCCAAACCCCGGGAATCATCCCATACAGTAGACTTTTCGATTTGAGCATCTGCAGCCTTTTCTTGATGATCAGAAACTTTCATGGTGACCAGTTCTGCTTGCACTTCTGGCTGAACAACCTCAGAAACTTGAGCAACTTGTTCTGGTTCAGACTGAGCTTATGTAGCTGGTAGGATATCAGGCTCTTGAACATCTAAAACTTCTTCCATTTTATCTGTAGTATTATGAATAAAATTTTTCTAAATGACATCTAATCATCCCTTCCAGATATTCCCATACAAGCATATCAGTTATCAAGTCTAAAAAGTAAGTAAAGGGGATACCTTCAGAATCGACCATTGCGTGTCCTAACTCCCATAATTCATCAAGAAAGGAAGTGATAACTCCTTCTAGGTACAGGGCGACCAGGGGAGTAGAACATTCTTCCAGGCAAGCTTTGACAATAAATTCAGACTGCAATAATGCATCAGAAATTTCTTTTTCAGATAAAGGAGGAGGAGCTGAATCTTCTATTGCTTTCTCTGCCACTGCAAGAGGATCTACTGGAGGGGAGGCCAAAGACTGCTCAGAGACATCTTCATTAAGCATCTCCCCCTGCCTGATTTCAGTAGATATTGAAACCAGGCCCCTAGAGGAAGAGGGCTCAGCAGACTTTGAGAGTGCCCGGATGGCAGCAGTCAAAGAGGAGATAGAGGAAGCAAGAGGAGCAATTGCCTCTTCAATCATAATTTTGATTGAGGGGGTAATTAACTCCAAAATGCTAGAGATAAATGCTAGAGTTATTTCAAAGGATGATGATGAAGATGGAATCTCAGAGGATGGATGATTAGCAGGGATGGTGTATTCATGATGGACTGGAGAGTGAACTGGAGATGGAGATGGAGAGTGAACTGGAGATGGATGAGTGGATGCAGGGTGATCAATGTGATCAGAAGAAGGGATTGGAGAATGAGGAGGAGTAGAAATCTCAGAAATCAACAAATCAAAACTGGGATGAGAGATCCCAGCAAGATGAGACGGGAGAGGAGATGCAGGAGGTGATGCAAGGTGAGAAGCAGAAGGTCGTACTTCAATTGAAGTTGATGGAACTTCAATTGAAGTAGACGACAAAGCAGATGAAGAAGATGGAAGGGAGAGGTTTGCTGAGCCAGCTTCTTAGAGGGGAGGAGTGACTGAGGCAGTCCTGGTGCTCTCAGATGTAACTGGAGCAACCCCTGCGAGAGCGGGCTTCAGGAAGGTCCTTTTCCACTTGGCGAACAGGGATGGATCTATCTTCTTGCTGGCGTTTATGGAGGTAGCAGCTGAAATTAACAGATGGGGATACTTTTCCTTCAGAAAAATCCCAACTACCCTACCCAGGGTAACTTCTTTCTTGCCATTCTTTTTCCTGATCAACTCAAATAGAACACCTGCCCAATTAATCTGTTTCTTATTCACAATTGCACACATCAGTGCAAACTGTTGCCTTGTAATATTGTCGTGGGCAGAGTGCTTTCCGAGTAGCACTTTTCCGACTATTTCAGCAAGAAACTTAATCTTAAATGGAAAATTTACTTTAAGCAGCTTAGAGGGAATGCATTCGGCATGTCCCAGCTCTGTCAGCATTCTCCCAAACTCAGGGGCATCTTGCTCGTACTCTTCTTCCCCATTTATCAATCCAAATATTTCAGTTAAAATAGAGGGAGTCAATGTTACCTCTTCTCCGCCAATAGTTCCGGTCATCGAATCATCATTTGAAGACAAAGTAAATGCCCATTCTTTGATCTCTTGAATATTTATCTTTATCCTGGAGGACATGAGCTTCTCTAACCCTTGATCTTTGCACAGATTAAGAATTTCCACAATTCCGGATTCGCAGCAGCTGAAGGCGTCAAAATCTACACTGAATCCTGCATCAAACTTTACTACTGCCAGGAGCGTTGGAGAAATCGCCATCGAGAGGGCTGGAGAAGACAAGGGAGAGACGACGAGGACGGAGTGGCAGAAATCGCAAGACAAAGAGCAAGCGGGAAGACGGAATGCGAAAAGACGCTCTCCGTCGACGATAAAAGCAACTATCTCTTAACCTAGGTCGACCATCGGCTTTATATTAAAACCACGATCGTCGATCTATTTAAAAGATACTGGAGACGATGGTCGAACGGTCGTTCGACGATCGGTCCTGAAGCAGAGTAGTCGATCAATCGTTCGACTATTTCTGTCTTCACAAACAGCAAGCTGTCGTCAACCATAGATCGACGATAAGCTCGACCTGTTCGACTATCTTCGAACGCCGGTCGACGATCTTCAAGCAGATAAGCTATCATCAACCATAGGTCGACGATAGGCTTGATCCGATCGACTATCTTCGAACGTCGTTCGACTATCTTCGAACAAGTTTCAACAAGGCAGACATCACACTTAGTCTCTTCCATTAATCATGCCTAGTTGAACTAAAAAGAACAGATGCTTCTGTTCATCTAAGGGCTTGGTGAATATATCACCTCTTTGAAGGTCTGTGGATATGAACTCAAGGCTGATCTTGTTCTTTTCCACACAATCTCTCAGGAAATGGTGCTGGATCTCAATGTGTTTCGTTCTAGAGTGGTGCACAGTATTTTGTGCAATAGAGATAGCACTTGTACTATCACAAATGATTTTAGTGTTCTTGTGTGAGTGCCCATAATCCAAAAGTTGATTTTGTATCTACAGGATCTGTGAACAACAACTAGCAGCTGCTATATATTCAGCTTCTGCAGTTGAAGTTGAGACAGAGGCCTACTTCTTACAGAACCAAGAGACCAATCTCTCTCCCAGGAACTGACAAGTTCCTGAGGTACTTTTCCTGTCAACTCGACAACCAACATAATCAGAATCAGAATATCCAATTAATTCAAATTCTGACTCAGCTGGGTACCAAAGTCCTAGATTTGGACATCCCTTCAGGTATCTCAAGATTCTCTTGAGAAGAATCAGATGAGATTCCTTGGGGTTGACCTGGAATCTAGCACAAAGGCATGTAGCAAACATTATGTCTGGCCTACTTGTAGTTAAATACAATAGGGAACCAACAATGGCCCTATAATTCTTTTGATCAACAGGCTTTCCCTGATCATCAGAATCAATAACTACATTAGTAGCCATAGGTGTATGCATTGCTGAAGCATCAGCCATCCCAAACTTCTTTACCAATTCTTTGGCATATTTGGATTGGGAGATGAAGATGCCATCAGCATCTTGCTTTACTTGGAGACCAAGAAAGTAAGACAGCTCACCCATACTACTCATCTCAAACTTGGAATGCATCAAGTTGGAGAACTTTTTGCATAGTTTGGGATCAGTGGAACCAAAAATAATGTCATCCACATACACTTGAACTAACAGGATTGTGTCCTTGTGGTGCTTGACGAAAAGGGTTCTATCAACTACTCCCCTAACAAAGTTGTACTCTAACAGGAAACTAGCTAGAGTCTCATACCAAGCTCTTGGTGCTTGTTTGAGTCCATAAAGAGCTTTTTGCAACTTAAAAACATATGAGGGCTGAGTTGAAGAAACAAACCCAGGTAGTTGTTCAACAAATACCTCTTCCTTTAGCTCACCATTTAGAAAGGCACTCTTGACATCCATCTGAAAAACTTTAAACTTCATATAGGCTGCATAGGCTAAGAAGATCCTTATTACCTCTAGCCTTGCAACAGGAGCAAAGGTTTGGTCATAATCTATACCTTCCTCCTGTCTGTAGCCCTGAACTACAAGCCTAGCTTTGTTCCTTACAATGATTCCATTTGCATCCAACTTGTTTCTATACACCCACTTGGTTTCTATGATCAATTGGCCTTTAGGTCTTGGAACCAAAGTCCATACTTTACATCTTTCAAACTGATTGAGTTCCTCTTGCATAGCAATGATCCAGTGGGGATCTAGCTCAACATCTTTAATGGTGAGGGGCTCAATCTGTGAAAGGAAACAAGCATGCATCACATCCTGTCTTAACTGATGTCTTGTTTGAACACCAGCTGATATGTCTCCAATCACTTGAGATGTAAGATGATCTCTAAGTGTGACAACATCAGCAGGTGGGATGTGATCTTCAGCAATAGTTGGGATTAATTCCTCAGGAGGAATTTGATCTACTATTGGTGGTACAGCAACAACTTCTGCAATGTCTTCATCACTGTCTGATTCAGTGATATGAAGAGTTGAAAGATGGAGAATCTCTTGAGTGATATCTTTGGTAGATTCTTGTACCTACAATGAACTTGAGGAAGGGGAAGTTTCCTTCTCCTTGTAAAACATTTGAGATTCATCAAAGGACACATGAACAGACTCTTCAATTTTAGAAGAAGATTTATTAAATACCCTATAAGCTTTACTTACTTGGGAATATCCAAGAAAAATTCCCATTGAAGCTTTTGCTTCAAATTTTCCAAGGTATTCTTTATTGTTATTATGAATATAAACTACACAGCCAAATACTCTAAAATAATTTATTTTAGGTTTCTTTCCTTTAAGCAACTCATAAGGAGTTTTACACTTAAGCTTGTGTATCAGACTTCTATTCAAGACATAGTTGGCTGTACTAACAGCTTCTGCCCAATAGGAAAGAGGCATATTAGCATCTGCCAACAATGTGCCAGCAGCTTCAATTAGTGTTCTGTTCTTCCTTTCCACTACCCCATTTTGTTGGGGAGTTCTAGGAGCTGAGAAGCTATGTTTGATACCTTCTCTCTCACAGAATTCTTGCATGAGAAGAGAGTCAAACTCAGTACCATGATCACTTCTGATCAAGGCCACATGAGTAGAGTACTCAGTCTGCACACATAATAGAAAATCTGTAAGGGCTTTGAAGTTATCAGTCTTAGTTCTCAAAAAGAACACCCAAGTGAACCTAGAGAAGTCATCTACAATGACTAGGGTGTAATACTTACCTCCTAAACTCTGTACATTTATTGGGCCAAATAGGTCCAAATGTAATAAATACAGGATTCTAGGAGAATCACTTTTATTTACTGATTTAAATGAATTCTTGGTTTGCTTGCCTAATTGACAAGCCTTGCATAGTCTCTCCTTCTTGTAGGGGCAAGAAGGTAAACCTCTAACAAGGTTGTGTTTAGATAACATAAATATATTCTTGAGGTTAACATGGCTAAGCCTTGAGGTAAACCTCTAATAAGCAGATTTCAGAGTGAGTTGAGTTAAAATCTACTAAATAAATATTACCTTGTCTAATACCTACTAATACAACATTATTATTTAAAGTAATATTACAAAGGGAGTTAGAAAATGATACCTGGTATCCAGCATCACATAACTGACTTACTGAAATTAGATTATGCTTCAGTCCAGTTACATAAGCAACTCTCTTGAATGTTACAGCTCCAATTGTCATCCTGCCATAGCCTTCAGTTTGACCACAGCTTGAATCTCCAAAGATTACCTTTGGGCCAAGCTTTGCCTTGAACCTTGACAGATGTTCTTTATTTCCTGTCATATGCTTGGAGCAACCACTATCCAAATACCACTTATTTTGAGTGATAGGATAGGTCTTCACCTGCAAATAAATCTATTAAACATTGTGGACCCAGGTAACCTTGGGTCCCTTGTTTTTCACATAAGAAAAACTGGAAATAAATGAATAAGCAGGTTGAGGGTGATAACCTAACGGATAAGATCTCCTAGGTGGGATTCTCCATGCAGATGATGGGTCAATGAACCTAGGGTTTCTATTTTCATTCTGGTTTCTAAAGTTCTGGTTGGAGTTTTGAAATTCATATTGAAAACGTCGATCAGCGTTCGACGATGGGTGCCCAGATCGTCGATCTCCGTTCGACCATTGGGCTTGCGATCGTCGAGCAGCGTTCGACGCTCTTTGTATTTCCTTAAATTTTTGTTTTCTTTTCTCTCTCTTAGCTTTATTTAACGCTTTATTAACTTGATTAACTTGCTCAGTGTTATTTATTCCACTAGATGAAATAAAATTCACTGGAGTTGAAAGTTTGTTTTTAAGAATGATTGGGGATTCACTAGAACATGCTCCTAAGCCTAATTTGTTATTGTCTGACCTAGTGTTAGACATGCTGGTTATTTCAAGCAACTTAAGGCTTCTACCATTCAGAGATTCTTCTAACCTATTTGACTTAGCTAATTCATTCTTAAGGAATTTTATTTCTTCACTAGAATTAGTGAGTTCTGCTGTTAACCTAATGTTTTCATTAGAAATTAATTCAGATTCAGCTAGTTTAATTCTAAGCTCTTTTATTTCCTTTTCAGAACTAATTAAATCCAAACATAAAGATTTAAACTCTGATTTAAATTCATCAGATGTAAAGTCGTAAGAAGACAATACCTCATCTTCAGTTGGCATTTCTTCATCAGAATCTGAACTCTCTGCAGCTGAGTGATTACTGCAGGCATCAATTGCCATTAGGCAAACTTCCTTTGCCTTCTTTTCTTCCTCATCCTCACTGGAGCTTGAGGAGGAAGATTCCTCATCAGAATCGCTCCAGGTTTCAACAACAAAGCCTCTCTCCTTCTTTTTGTTCTTGTAGGAGGATGGCTTGGAATGCTTCCTGTGCTGATCCTTGTCTTTCCTTTTATCTTTATTCTTTTCCTCTGGACAATCTGGAAGAGTATGTCTAGGCTTCCTGCAACCATAGCAAATTATTTCTTTAGTAGGAGTGCGATCATACCTTGGTTTTTCTTCATACTTTGAAGACTTCTTTCTGAATTCTTTCCTTCCCATCTTGAGAAACCTTTTGGCAAATAATGCCATCAGTTCCTCATTGGAATGGCTTCCTTCAGAAGTGTCAACAGCTTTGAGAGCAAGGGTTTGCTCTTTTCTTGTAGGAGTTGGGGTCTTTGCTTCAGCCTCAGCTTCCCTGGACTTCAGCACTTGCTCAAAAGACTTGAGCTTGCCGAGAAGGACTTCTGTTGAGATTTCTGTTGTGCTTCTGGCCTCCTTGATAGGCCAGATCCTCAGATCCCATGTGCTAGGGAAGCACATAAGAATCTTATCATTGACCTCTGTCAATGAAATATCCTTGTCAAGAGTCCTCTGCTCATTGATGATTGAGCTGAGCCTTGTGTACATAGCTTCAACTGATTCAGCATCAATTTTCTTGAAATTCTCATACTGGGAGATAAGGTTGGACCTTCTGTCCTTCCTCTCATCAGCTGAACTAGCTATAATCTGGTTCAGTGTATCCCACATTGCTTTTGCTGAGGAGCAGTCAGCAAACTTCTGGAATACTTCATCAGACATTGTTTGAGCCAGAATGTTCATTGCCTTAGCATCTGCTATCTTTGCCTTTTTGTATTCATCATTGTAGTCTGGAGGAGGCACTGCACTCATATCAGTTGATGATGAGGCAGTAGCTGCAGCAGGTGCTCTTGGTGGTCCTGTCAAAATAGAAGCAAAAATACTCTCATCAATAGAGTTTATATATAATTTAATCCTTGCCTTCCAGATGCTGAACTTAGCTAAGTTGCATGCTGGAGGTCTGGTGCTAGAGTAATCCTTGAACTGGGTCATGATAGTGAAAGTGAATATCTATAAATTTTGGTATCTATCAGGATCTTGTGACTTAGGTGTTAGCCTATTCAGTCAGTCAACCTGGCTCTGATACCAATTGAAAGAAAAGGGGATAGATACTACTCTAGAGGGGGGGGGGTGAATAGAGTAATCAAAAATTGCACTAGTAAAGTTGACTGTCTACTCAACTCCCTTGGAGTTAATTGCGGAATGAAGGTTATAAATATTTGAGATGAAAACCCTAAAGCCTAACACAAGTGTTGTGCACAAAAGGTAGCCAACTGTAATTACAGTTAAGGCTTGGAATCCTAAACAGCAACTAGCAAACCTAGTTAAAATCTAATCACAGCCAATCAGCACAGAGAATTAATTAAACAATCCAGACGACACAAGGAATTTATAGTGGTTTCCCAAACAACTTGGGTACGTCCACTCTTCTACCAACAAGGTAGGAATCCACTCAGGTTTTTGATCAGGTGCCCTGCCACCAACAAGATCTGCTTCAGGTAGATCCAGAAACCCATTAGACTTTTGATCAGGTGTCTAAAAACCAACACAGGTTTTTGATCAGGTGCCCTGCCATCAAGGGATACTTTTGAAGGGAGTAATAACCCTTTACAGGAGGGGGAAAGGAGGTTAAGGTGTCTTCTCTATTTTACAATAGATTAGAGAAGCACAATAACTTGCACTGAGCTAGAACGCTCTAAAAGAATCAAGGCTCCCCCTAGCTAAAAGAACGTCCAGGTGAAGTCTTGCTTCAGTGCAGAAAACACTTCAGAAAATACTGAAGGAAAAAGCTACAAGAAGATAAATAATATGAAATTAAATTTCTTCTTTAGGCAGCTATCTTCTTCTTCTTCTTCTTCAAAAAGCTCTGAGTGTAAATCTTCCTGGAGGCAGGAGAACTCAGGTTGAAGAAGAGTGAAGAACTAAAACTTCTTCTCAGTTAGATGTGAATGAGCTGAGAGCAGTTGGAAACTGTAAGTTCTTAAGCTTGAATGCTTCTGTTAGCTTTTTTTGTATGTGAGAACTAGTTGATTTCTTTCTCCAAAGAAGTCTTTATATAGCACCAGCAGCAATGGCTCTTACTTGAGTTTGAATCTTGTCTTCTTCTGAACTCTGCAAGCTGGACTGCAAAAAGCATAAAGCAAAACAAAATACTGCAGACAGATATCTTATAAGAGGATAAAGCTTTCTAAGAAGCTGCAAATAACTCTGATGAAATAATACAAGAGAAAGTCACATCAGAAAAGACTCTTTACAGCCAAGGAAGACTTTTTGAGTCTAAAGGCTATAAAGGACAGCCTGGCAGATAAAGCAGAAATCATATCTCAGCTAATAAGACAAACAACTTTGTCAGAAAAAGATTAGCTCATACATAAGGAATGGAATAGATATTGCATGGAAATAATATCATAATTTATTCAAATAATCTTTTATAAAATATGCCAAAATAAATGTGAAATTAATCACATCATAGAAGACGACAAAACTACTCAAGACATACAGCAAAACATCGAACGACCCTCGGAGATCGTCGACCTAAGCACAGAGATCGTCGACCTATCGGACAGATAGTCGAACGATCCAAATAGTCGAACTATCAAAGAAGATAGTCAAACTACCTCAGCAGATAGTCGAACTATCAGGACAGATAGTCGAGCTATCAGATAGTCGATCTATCAGGACAGATAGTCGAACTACCAAAGCAAAACAGATAGTCGACCTATCAAACAGATAGTCGACCTATCACAGAAAACAGATAGTCGACCTATCAACAGATAGTCGACCTATCAACCAAAATAGATAGTCGACCTATCAACAGATAGTCGAACTATCAGATAATTGAACTATCCAAGCAAATAGTCGAACTATCAAAGAAGAGCAGATAGTCGACCTCTCAACAGATAGTCGAGCTATCACAGAAAGCAGATAGTCGACCTATCAACAGATAGTCGAACTATCAGATAGTTGAACTATCCAAGCAGATAGTTGAACTATCAAAGAAGAGCAGATAGTCGACCTATCAACAGATAGTCGAACTATCACAGAAAGCAGATAGTCGACCTTTCAAGCAGATAGTCCAGCTATCAGGAAGACGATCGTCGATCGGCTGATCGACGATAGTCAGGCGACGTTCGACCATAGTCGAACCAGAAATTACTTAGCCAGATTTTCATCTGGACAGGCAATTCTACACAACTGGAGAATCTATCCTATCAACTAACCTTTGACCATAGATAAATCTTGGGTCAAGAGACAGAAAGAGAAGACTAAACTCAAATTAAAACCTAGGGTACCAATAGATCTCATACTAATTTATATGATAAGGATCAGCGGTGCGTATAACCTAGGCAGTGGCGGACGTAGAGATTTTTCTCTGTGTGGGCGGTGTATGAAAACTAACAAAAAAAATGAAAATATGACTACTTTAAATTATATCTAAAATTGGTAAATAAATGTGACATACAAAGAAAATAAATGATTAAAAATGTGTTGGAAATATAATGATAAATAAATGTGTTAGAAAATAAAATGATAAATAAATATGTATGTAATAAAAAAATGTGAGATGTATAGGACTTGAACCCATGACCATAGAGTTAGATATCATACACTACAAACTTGACAAAAATACTTACATGCTTGAATTTATTCATGATATATATCTATATTTTATATCTGGCTAATAAATAAATTGCGCATTCTGCCATTGATAAAAGATATTTTTAAAAACCAGTGTGGGTGGCCGCCCACACTATGCTCTATTTGGGTCCACCCCTAGACCTAGGTATGTATGTATACGATGATATGTTATGCGGGTTATGGTTTATACACGTGCAACTCACACACATCACTCTGTGATCACAGACCTTTAGTTCCTACTTTTTGGAGTTTCTTAACTCTCGGGTACCATTGTTGTGGCTACGACAGCAGCGGAGCGGGCATCTCCGCATCCTAGGCGGGTATACACACTACCAGGCCTAGACCCTTCTTACGCCTCCGTACACGTCCTAAGTGCATATTCTAGAGTCTTTGTGTACTAATTTGTTGGCAAATCCACCAGTATTTTTGGTCGAGTGTGCGTTTTCGGGGATCTTCCTCCAGACCGCAGTGTAAAACAACCCACTGGCCCCTCAAACCCTCACATCTCGCCAGAGTCACCGTACTGCCATCGGTGTGACGATTGGCCCAGTACCGCATGACCTGCCACTAATATGTTCTATGCAAATGCAAATTATTTCTAACCCGAGCCTCCAACTCGCAGGAATAAACCCGTCCTATATCCAAACATCCGAGCCTCCATCTCGTAGGACTAAACCCGTCCTGAATCCAAACATCCGAGCCTCCAGCTCGTATGACTAAACTCATCCTGAATCCAAACATCCGAGCCTCCAGCTCGCAGTACTAAACCCGTCCTGATTTCCTCCAACCCTATGCGGGTGAGTTTGTCATATCGTTCCCTTAACCTATTAGACTACTCTTGTCTAATTCTTGTTATACATAGCAATTTAGGGTTAGTCCTTGGACTACTCAGGGCATTCCCGGTGAAGGGCTCTCGGGGGCACTAGGAACTATGATGGGCTGAAGCCAAAAGCTCCCTTTCTCAAGGACACTTACTTTTATTGGTGTCTACCCATTATTAATACCCCAATCTCGTTATTGCTCTTGAGTAGACCTAATGGTTTAAAGTACTTATTGGGAAGGACGACAATCTTTTGCCGGCCCTCGTTATAATTGCTCTACTTGTGACTTGCACTCAAACACTCGTTACTATGTAGCTACATACTTGAGACACCAAGCAGGGTTTCAACTTCCCAATACACCTCTCAATCCAACCATCTATCATTTTCACGTGGGTCCTAATATTACACGTCACTTTTTGCTAAGCGCAGCCCATGACCTAATTCTAACCCAAATGAGATGACTTCCAATTCCTTGGGCCAAAGACCCCTAAATAATTATCATGGGTTTGTTATGTGTATGAAGTTGACCATTTAGGAATTCATCATTTTTCTATGTATTTAGGATAATAAATTAAATCATTTAATTAGGTGACCTAGGTTACTTTGTACATGAACTACTATATCTAATAGTCCATTATGTCTAGATAATTTACCTGGAGTTCATCTATGTTAAAAATAGCTTTTCTCTAAAGATACTAATTTTCCCACTTGATTTACCATTCATTTTTATTTAAGATTATAATCAAATTATTCCATTTTTCAAATGAAGTACCTAAAATATTAAACTGAAAATTCATAAAAAATTACTGGTGTTTAGAATTGTCATGAAAATACTCCAAACAGAAATTAATACCCCTAACATGTGATTTGACCTAAAATCATTACAGGTGAACATTATTACAAAAATGTCACTACTATGGTTTTAAGCATACTCAATCATCCAGAATTCTTAAATAAATTCACAGAGGTTTATATCACAAAAAAAAAGACTCTATACATTTTTCCACAATTATAAAAATAGTATTACCCCTATATTTAATTTAAATCCCAAAAGGGTATAATTGTAAATCTACAAAATACACAAGAGATAATTCTCTAACAAACTCATAACTTTTTCCAGAGATGTAAAATGTCCTATTAGGGATTGTATCAAAATTTTAGAATTTTATAAGGTCAGTAGACCTATATCTCATTTTTATTTCTAAAAGAGCCTATTTTCCAATAATTCAAAATAATGGGATTTTTGATCCCAAGAATCCCAATATTTCTATGTGAGGTGTAATTCATGCCTATAAGCCTCTGTAAAAAATCTCATGGACATGCATTGGGCCAAATGGGCTAACTTCCCACTTTCCCATTTTTACTATTGACACACCATTTACAAATCTACCTCCACCATGCATGTTGGATTTCTCAACATGCAGAGGTCCAAATAGTCTGAAAATTATACCATGATCATATAATGACCCAATGACCATTCCACCCAAATTTGGGGGCATTAGGAAAAGAGAATCTCCCTATATTTCATTTAGTTAATAATTGATATTTCTATAAAAATAATAGAAAAATTCCTCCCATAAATTATGATTCTTGGGCAGGACCTAAGTATAACATCAACACATGCATGACCTAAATTTCATTGCTTGTGGACTTAGGGTTTGACCTAGGCATCCATTTGAAATTCTGTCATAGACTAGGAACAGTCCTAGAAGAACTGTCCTACAATGAGCTACAGTGCTCAAAATTGCACGTTTAGGGTGTCAAATTAAAGCTGAGACCTAGATCTACCTTTTCATGTTGGACAATATTTCTGTAAATTCCTCTAAGAGGCCTAAATAATTCATGCAAGGTGACTGAATTTATGTGATAGAAAAATGAAATCAATTAACAGGATCCATAATTTAATATAATTAAAATGGACGGCATCCATGCATCTTCTCCACTGAGCCGACGGCCCGGATCGATCCGTCCTGTAGCTATTTGATCTCAACTTTCTAGGCCATCCGACCACCGCCACTGTTGGTGATTGTCACCACCAACTCCGTTGAGGTGGTGGCTAGCATTTTCCGGTGATATGACCGCCGGAGGCAGCTCCTCCGGCGAACCCGAGCAAGGAGAAATGCTCAGAAATAAAATCTCATCTTCCTCACATGGTATCAGGCTCAATTGAGCCCGATATCTCTCCTAAAAGAACTAGACAGGTAGCACCGAGGGAGGGGAGGAGAAACATACATGTAGTCGTTGCTTGGCGGCGAGTACGGTGGTGTTGAGCCATAACAGACGATTGAACCGACGAACTCTTATCTCCATCTATCAGTTTCCACTTGTCTTGGCTCACTGAAGGTGATGGTGGGGTGAATGGAGGTGAGGTTGGGAGTCGCTGGTTTAAGGACTTTGAATAGGGGGGTGGCTGGGAGTGGTTGGGAGTGGTGGGGCATGGCTGGTCGTCCTTGAGCATGGTTCCTCCTTGTCGCCAAGTGTCACCAAAATATTGGACCATCCAATTATTACTTTAATTAGGTCCTAATTTAAAGGATCGGGTCCAATAAGTCAATTGGCGCTTATCCCGAACTCAGTTCAGCCCGTACGTTGAACCAACAAACACAGTCTGGAATGAAAAATCCTCTAAGTCAAAAGCGTTGATTGGCATTGAGACCACTCAACGTTGTGTTGAGTAAGCAACCTTCACTCGACGAATCGTCGAGTGATGTCGAGTGCACTAAACGCACTCGAAGCCTACTGGCCTTAGAATAACTCTAAGTAAAAAGCGTTGAGTAGAGTTGAGACCACTCAATGCCACACTGACTCCACTCAACGCCAACAGACACCAGAATTATTCGAAGTTAAAAGCGTTGAGTGGCATTGAGACCACTCAATGCTGCGTTGACTCCACTCAATGCTAACAGCATTCAGGATAAATCTAAGTTAAAATCCTTGAGTGGCGTTGAGACCACTCAACGCCGCGTTGACTTCACTCAACGACAATATCATCCAGAATAGATCGAAGTTAAAAGCGTTGAGTAACATTGAGACCACTCAATGCCGCATTGACTTCACTCAATGCCAACCGCCACTAGAATAATTCCAAGTTAAAAGCGTTGAGAACACTCAACGCCGCGTTGAATTCACTCAACGCCAACAACCACAAGAATAATTCCAAGTTAAAAGCATTGAGTGACATTGAGACCACTCAACGTCGCGTTGACTTCACTCAATGTAAACAGTCATCAGAATAATTCCAAGTTAAAAGCGTTGAGTGCGTTGAGACCACTCAACGCCACATTGACTTCACTCAATGCCTCAACTTCCAGAAACTATTCTAAGTAAAATACGTTGAGTGATGTTGAGTGCACTCAACACCTCATCATAATTCGTCCAATGGCATCGAGTGCACTCAACTCACTCGATGCTTTGTAGAATGTCATTGAGACCACTCGACGCCTATAGTTTCCAGAATATTTTCTAAGTTAAATTCATTGAGTGGCATTGAGACCACTCAACGCACGCGACTCTTTGTCGAATGGAATCGATTTCACTTGACTTACTCAACGCTTCCCGAGCCTGAGTTAATTCTCTTGACTAAAAATGTGTGTGAGGGGCTTAGCGTGAAATGGGATGTTACAAATCCCAATGAACAAATAAAAAAAATTTGTCCCCGAAATTCAAGTTCGGGTCTACGGGGTTTTTATGCACAAGAATTTTAAGAACTTTTAAATGAAATTTAAAATATACCTAAGGCGAAAAGTCCTGAATGTTGTTCACGCATCAGATCCATCGGCTCCCAGGTTTTTTCCTCCCGTCCATGGTTGGACCATAACACCTTGACCAAGGGAGCCTTCTTCTTCCGCAACACTCGAATCATTGTATCATCAATCTAGACCAGCTCTAAACAGACTGATCTATCAGGTGCTACCGGGCCTGTTGTAGTGGTAATATGCTTCTTTGGCCGAAGGAGAGCCCTCCAAAGAGAGGAGATGTGGAAGACGTCGTGTAGAGTCCCTAAATCTGGCGGCAGCTCCAGTCGGTAAGCCAAGGAACCGATCCGCTCCAGGATCAAGTATGGTCCCATAAATCAAGGGTTGAGCTTCTTGTGCCTCCGCACTCGCGAGACACCATGCACCGGACGTATCTTCAATAAAAACTTGTCCCCCACCTAGAACTACGCCTTCCGATGCCTCACATCGTAGTACTTAGCCTGCCTACTCGATGCCCTTAGCATCATGTCCTTGATCAGTCATGTGTGCGTGTCCGTATCCTCAATATACACTGATCCGAGTGTCTATGGATCCTAATCCTGGATCCAAGATAGCGGCGTTTGGCACCCCTTCTCCTATAAAGCTCTATAAGGAATCATGTCAATGCTTACCTCATGGTTGTTGTTTATATGAAAACTCTATCAGAGGTAACAGTCCCCTCCAAGTGTATTTTCATTATACTTCGTGACATACATAATCAAAATTACGTGGGCACATTTCCAAGTCTCCCGACATAGTATCGTTAAATAAACCTTAATCATACGTTGGTTCTGGAGTCCCTTACCAGCAATGATCACCAAGTACGTGAGAATCAATAATCTTGTACGTAGAATTGTGCACATTAATCTCGGATTTCTCTTCCAGAATCGCACCATGCCTTATAGCTTATACCATATTAATTCTTCAAATAGAAGTTATCGTGGTTTTATTTATGACGGAGATCCAACCTATGTATAACAATTAACCACCTTCCAAGATTATGATGTGATGAAATGATTGTCATTTTTGTTTCTTCCAAATTCATGACTTATTACACCTCTACTTAATCAATAATACATAATTCATAGTGTGTTCACCTTTAAGCATACATCAAGCGATCATTATTAATATTGATATTCATACAAATTTTGACTCCCAATTGCTTTTCACATGAAGTCTACTTTATAAATTTACAAGCGTATCTTTTTAAAATGGTGAGGTCTGTCACAAGTCAACTTCATTATAAATAGAATCTTATCAACACTCCTTAATTCTTGTGTAATTT
This sequence comes from Platanthera zijinensis, assembly GCA_039513925.1. Classification (NCBI taxonomy): domain Eukaryota; kingdom Viridiplantae; phylum Streptophyta; class Magnoliopsida; order Asparagales; family Orchidaceae; genus Platanthera; species Platanthera zijinensis. The sequence goes on from CM077097.1 coordinate 74,542,075, forward strand.
CGTCATATACACCTTTGATAGTCAAAATCTATATCCCATAGTCATGAATCCTCCTAACGGTGATTATAATATTATCAACGTATGTGTCTCGGTTCTTGACGCTATCATAATCAAGGGGTCATATATATGTGTACAAATTTAACTAATCATCCACACCATTTCAATTTGCTGATTCGTTATATTCCCAATGCCATGTCCTAGCAAATTTATCTTATGTGTCATAACGTTATCTTATTTCAATTCTTATATTTACAATATAATGACCTTTTTGCTTAATTGAGTCATTCAAAGGTTATAGTTCACAATTACAATCATGTGACTTGGCTATATCAGGTAAGCGTGGATAGTAATGATATTTCATCATTATGTTTAATTATCCAAATCTCATTATATTCGAAACGCAAGAAGTTATCTTATCAAGATTTCTAATTATACATTAAACTACCTCCCAAAGTATAAGGATAAATAAACCATTCAAATTTGAAAGGGATTGATCCTTTGATAGGCCACACTATTTGTAAATCATCTTTGAATGCCCTAAAGTGCCAAAACTCTGACTTGCAAGGACCTGATTCCAAACCACAAATTTCATTATGTAATATACTGGTCCCAGATGACTAGACTTGGCAGCTCTGTGTTTTGACTAATAACCAATATCATTTGACCCATGATGTCTTAATATCATGAGAACCTATAACCAAGTTCTACGCCTATCCAATCCTTATCCGACTTAACCTTGTTTATAATTCACACTCCATGTTGCTATTTCTTGTGCTTTATATGAGTTTGTAAATCAATTTTAACAAACGTTGTAATCACTATTCATGCATTACCATAATTGGGTTAGGGTGTTACGACACATAAGATTAGGCTTTGTTGAGGCGATAGACAAAACACATCCTTAATTGCATGTAAATTCTTTCTACAACCAATACTGACTCGAATTCAGGTCTTTTGAAAGCAATTTTCACCGATTTCCACGTGTATGTGCAAATGATTTACACCGTGTCTTGTATTAAGGAAAGTATGATTGCTCCTTAGTCTGTGTACTAATTAGCTACCTACTTCATTAAACTCAAAATTGGGGAATTTCTTAAAGTCTTACACCGTCTCCCTTGATTTCAAGAGTCGCATGTATATAAAACTAGGCAACCATGTATGTACAAAGCCTCATCTTTACTTGATAAACAATTGCATAAATCAAGACTTCTAAATCACTATGTTTGCGACTCAACATTTTCTAATCAAGATCTAGGGAAATCCAAGTCATTATCAATTTAGCCCAATAAACAAAAGGATAAGCCCCCATACATTTTGGGCTAAATTTCTTTAATATCCATAGGGCAATCATCCTATATATGCCTCAATCCTCGGGGCTAACAATCTTAGACTTGAAGTTCTACCTTGGGTCTTATTGATATGATATATACCTCAGGCACGTAAGGTTACTATTTACGACAATCTTCTCAAGGTCAACATGTGACCCAACCAAAATAATGGTTCTCTTCGGAAACTTGAATTCTTATTCGACCTTTGGTATTTGCCACGGTGGTTGTCTCACATAATCAGGTCATCGGTACGAGGGTTAAGTTTACGAGTACCCTACTATTCCACTAATAGCTTACATGCACCAATTCTCCTTGAGGCGGTCCTATCAGCTTGGGTAAGAATGTGATAATATCACTCGATAGGTCGTGTAGGGACATTGAAGTGTCGCCATACGATAACACTAACACACGGGCTAGTCGATACCGCAAGACGCTAATCCTGTCGGCTAGTACGATCATTTACCTATAGGCCAATTAAGAATGGAAGTACAACAAAAGCTAGCAAGTCCACAAATCACAGAATAACAACATATATATATAATGAAAAGGTACAACAGTCCATAATGAGTACAATAAGAGAGAAGGGCTTATGCCCGTACATGCCAAAAATGAATAGTAAATCTCTCTCTCACACGAAAACACTATGCGGAAGCAAACTCTAAACAAGCACACTTGTCATCACCTGAAGCTGAGCTATGGTAGCAGTACGTGGTATCTACTCCTCAAGTCCTGCCACCTCGACCTGATGGTCGTGCTGGTGCTCCAGCTCCTCGGGCTCCTAAAATGATACGGTCACAACCAACCATTAGTCAAAAAGACTAAGCAATTTTGTCCTCGCCTCACCCCCGCGACTCCTAGGCATCGAGCGGGAGGATGAAAGTGGAGGACAACAAAGCAATATCAAAATGGAAGTAGGTGTCGGTGGATCTACTCTATCATGGATATATTTCTAACAGTTATGTCATTAAATTAGCAGTTCTATATATATAACACAAATAATGTAAGTAAAGTAGTACTAAAAGAAGTGCATTAAGTGAAGTAAAGAAACTGAGTAGAAAGTAAACTATCTATCGCTATACTAACATCACAGGAGTACCTTAATTTATATGAATGCACATACAAACTTATAAGTTAAGGTTTCTGAAATATAACTTATCATATAAAAAAGCCTATACTAATTTATATGATAAGGATCTGTAGTATATATGACCTAGGTATGTATGTATGTTATGATATGTTATGCGGGCTATGGTTCATACAAGTGCAACTCACACACACGACTCTATGATCACAGACCTTTAGTTCCCACATTTCGAAGTTAGCTTAACTCTCGGGTACTATCGTTGTGGCTATGACGGTAGTAGAGCGGGCGTCTCCGCATCTTAGATGGGTATCCACACTACCAGGCCTAGACCCTTCATATACCTCCGCACACATCCTAGGTGCACATTCCAGAGTCTTTCCATACTAATTTGCTGGCAAATCCCCAAGTATTTGTGGTCGAGTGTGCGTTTTCGGGGATCGTCCTCCAGACTGCAGTGTAAAATAACCCACTGGCCCCTCAAACCCTCACACCTCGCCACAGTCACCGTACTTCCATCAGTGTGACGATTGGCCCAGTACTGCATGACCCGCCACTAATATGTTATATGCTGCAAATTATTTCCAACCCGAGCCTCCAGCTCGCTGGACTAAACCTGTCTTGTATCCAAACATTCGAGCCTCCAGCTCGCAGGACTATACTCGTCCTGAATCAAAACATCCGAGCCTCCAGCTCGCAGGACTAAACCCGTCCTGAATCCAAACATCCGAGCCTCCAGCTCGCAGGACTAAACCCATCCTGAATCCCTCCAACCCTATGCGGGTGAGTTTGTCATATCATATCCTTAACCTATTAGACTACTTTTGTCTAATTCTTATTATACATAGCAATTTAGGGTTATTCCTTGGACTGCCCAGGGCATGCCCGGTGAAGGACTCTCGGGGCACTAAAAACTATGATGGGCTGAAGCTCAAAGCTCCCTTTCTCAAGGACACTTACTTTTATTGGTGTCTATCCATTATTAATACCTCAATCTCATTATTGCTCTTGAGTAGACCTAATGGTTTAAAGTACTTATTGGGAAGGACGACGATCTTTCACCGACCCTTGTTATAATTGTTTTCCTTGTGACTTGCACTATAACACTCGTTACTATATATCGACATACTTGAGACACTAAGCAGGGTTTCAACTTCCCAATACACCTCTCAATCCAATCATCTATCATTTTCCTGTGGGTCCTAATGTTACACGTCACTTTTTGCTAAGTGTAGCCCATGATCTAATTCTAACCCAAATGAGATGACTTCCAATTCCTTGGGCCAAAGGCCCCTAAATAATTATCATGGGTATGAAGTTGACCATTTGGGAGTTGATCATTTTCTAAGTATTTAGGACCATAAATTAAATCATTTAATTAGGTGACCTAGGTCACTTTGTACATAAGCTACTATATCCAATGGTCCATTATTTCTAGATAATTAACCTGGAGTTCATATAGGTTAAAAATAGATGTTCACCAAAAATACTAATTTTCCCACTTGATTTACCATTCATTTTCTATTTATGATTATAATCACAATTATTCCATTTTCCAAATGAAGTACCTAAAATATTCAACTGAAAAATTCATAGAAAATTACTGGTGATTAAAATCTTCATGAAAAATACTCCAAACAGAAATTCATACTCATAACCAGTGATTTGACCTAAAATAATTACATGTGAACATTATTACAAAAATGCCACTACTATGGTTTTCAGTATACTCAATCATCCAAAATTCTTAAATAAATTCACAGAGGTTTATATCACAAAAAAAGACTATATATATTTTTCCACAATTTTCCAAATAGTATTACCCCTATATTTAATTTAAATCTCAAAAGGGTAAAATTATAAATCTACTAAATAAATAAGATATAATTCTCCAACAAACTCATAACTTTTTCCAGAGATGTTTAATGTCCTATTAGTGATTGTATCAAAATTTTAGAAATTTACAAGGTTAGTAGACCTATTTCTCATTGTTATTTCTAAAAGAGCCTATTTTCCAATAATTCAAAATAATGGGATTTTTGATCCCAAGAATACCAATCTTTCTATGGGAGGTGCAATTCATCCCTATAAGCTTCTGTCCAAAATATCATGGACATGCATTATGCCAAATGGGCTAACTTCCCACTTTCCCATTTTTACTATTGGCACATCATTTACAAATCTACCTCCACCATGCATGTTCGATTCCCCAACATGCAGGGGTCCAAATGATCTGAACTTTTTTACATGGTCATATAATGACCCAATGTCCATTCCACCCAAATTTGGGGGTATTAGGGAAAGAAAAACTCCCTATATTCCATTTAGTTAATAATTGATATTTCAATAAAAACTATAGAAATATACATCCCAAAAATTTTGATTTTTGGGCAGGACCTAAGTCTAACATAAACACATGCATGACCTAAATTTCACTGCATGTGAACTTAGGGTTTGACCTAGGCATCCATTTGAAATTCTGCCCTTGTCTAGGAGTATTCCTAGGAGAACAGCCCTACAATGAGCTACAGTGCTCCAAATTGCAAGTTTAGGGAGTAAAATTAAAGGTGAGACCTAGATCTACCTTTTTAATGTTGGACATTATTTTTGTAAATTTCTCTAAGAGGCCTAAATAATTCATGCAAAGTGACTGTATTTAAGTAATAGAAAAATGAAATCAATTAACAAGATCCATAGTTTAATATAATTAAAATGGACAGCATCCATGTATCTTCTCCACTGAGCCGACGGCCCGGATCGATCCGTACTGTAGATATTTGATCTCCACTTTCCCGGCCATCTCCACTGCCGGCGATTGTCGCCACCACCTTCGTTGAGGTGGTGGCTAGCATTTCCCGACGATATGGCCGTCGGAGGCGGCTCCTCCGGCAAACCCGAGCAAGGAGAAATGCTCGGAAATAAAATCTCATCTTCCTCACATGGTATCGAGCTTAATTGAGCCCGATATCTCTCCTAAAAGAACTAGATGTCTATCACCAAGGGAGGGGAGGAGAAACAGACCTGTAGTCGCGCTTGGCGGCGAGTACGATGGTAGTGAGCCATGTCCGACGATTGCTCCGGCGAACTCTTATCTCCAGCTGTCGGTTTCCACTCGTCTTGGCTCACTGAAGGTGATAGTGGGGTGGAATGGAGGTGAGCTTGGGAGTGGCTGGTTTAAGGACTTTGAATAGGGGGTGGCTGGGAGTGGTTGGGAGTGGCAGGGTATGGCTGGTCGTCCTTGAGCATGGTTCCTCCTTGCCGCCAAGTGTCACCATAATATTGGACCGTCCAATTATTACTTTAATTAGGTCCTGATTGAAAGGACCGGGTCCAATAAGTCAATTGGCGGTTATCCCGAACCCAGTTCAGCCCCTACGTTGAACCAATAAACATAGTATGGAATGAAAAATCCTCTAAGTCAAAAGCGTTGAGTGGCGTTGAGACCACTAAACGCCGCGTTGAGTAAGTAACCTTCACTTGACGAATAGTCGAGTGACGTCGAGTGCACTCAACGCACTCGACACCTACAGGCCTCAGAACAACTCTAAGCAAAAAGCGTTAAGTGGCGTTGAGACCACTCAACTCCACACTGACTCCACTCAACGCCAACAACCACTAGAATAATTCCAAGTTAAAAGCGTTGAGTGGCGTTGAGACCACTCAATGCCGTGTTGACTCCACTCAACGTCAACATCATCCAGGATAAATCTAAGTTAAAAGCGTTGAGTGGTGTTGAGACCACTCAACACCGCGTTGACTTCACTCAACGCCAATATTAGCCAGAATAGATCAAAGTTAAAAACGTTGAGTGGCGTTGAGACCACTCAATGCCGCGTTGACTTCACTCAACGCGAACAGCCACCAGAATAATTCCAAGTTAAAAGCGTTGAGTGGCGTTGAGACCACTCAACGCTGTGTTGACTTCACTCAACGCCAATAGCCACCGGAATAATTCCAAGTTAAAAGTTTTGAGTGGCGTTGAGTCCACTCAATGCCGCATTGACTTCACTCAACGCCAACAACCACCAGAATAATTCTATGTTAAAAGCGTTGAGTGGCGTTGAGACCACTCAACGTCGCGTTGACTTCACTCAACGCCTCAACTTCCAGAAACTATTCTAAGTAAAATACATTGAGTGGTGTTGATTGCACTCAATGCCTCAGCATAATTCATCGAACGGCGTTGAGTGCACTCCACGCACTCGACGCTTCGTCGAATGACGTTGAGACCACTCGACGCTTGTAGTTTCCATAATATTTTCTAAGTTAAATTCTTCGAGTGGCGTTGAGACCACTCAACGCACGGGACGCTTTGTCGAATGGCGTCGAGTTCACTCGACTCACTCGATGCTTCCCGAGCCTGAATCAACTCTCTTGACTCAAAACGCGTGTGAGGGGCATAGCGCGAAATGGGATGTTACAAGTTATCCTCTGCACGGCATGGCAAAATGGCGCGTATTTTCTCTTACTCTGATATATTGTTAAATGCTGAGAAAATGCAGGTTGTGACATGCATCCCGCTTACCCGCATCCGCCGCTACAATGCTCCCCACCTCGCGTAGCCCCTCTTCTGCCCGTTTCCGACGTGTAACAGGCTTCGGCTGGCAAGCTCCTCTCATGGCCGACGATGGCACCATGGTCGGCGACCTTTCTCCCTCAACAAATATCTCCCCTAGCCATGGAAGCAAGGTTTACCCTAAACCCTAACTCTTTTTTCTCTAATTTTTTCATAGAAACTGTAGAATATACTCGTAGATCTCTGTGAATAATGTATTTTTTCTTCATTTAGGTGAGTCCCGAAATTCCCTCATCCGTAGACCCGATTTCGCCATACTCCGTTGAGTTGCAAGATCCGATTTATCGTCAATCGGTGGAGTTACCTTCAGATTTTGGTGGTTCTAGAATATTGAGTTGCAAGATGTGAGATGTTCATTGTTTGGTTTGAATATCTTCATTTTAGGAGTCCGATTTAGGTTGTTCTAATTGCATTTTTTTGTTTTTAGGAAACAATATTATCACTTGGAGCAATGGAAGAGGAGGATGCGAAAATTCCTTGCCCAATTCTAATTGTGTTTTTTTGTGGTTGTAGTTAAAATTTTTTGAAATGCTAATGTAATTTATATAGGTAAATTTCTATTTTGATATCACAAATTTGTTTTTGATAATATGATATTGATGCACTGCCTTTAAATTTAATTTTTAGCTGATTAAAAAATTAATTTTTTTATTTTTATATTTATTTGTATATAATCATTAATTTTGTGTATAACAAAATAATATTTGCATTGATTTATATATAATAAATATTTGTATATAGTCATATTTGATATCCACGGAACACCACACTTTTTTTGGAGAGTGTATGTTAACACTATAAATGTCTTGGTAGTTATGCAAAGCGGCAGAGTATTTTTTTCTTGGGCGTTTATATTGACAGCTTGTATATGACTATTAACAGCATAACAAATAGCTATTGGCAGCCCGATGGATACTGACAGCTCAAAAAATAAGTTTTTTTAAAAAATAACAAATAATTGTTAATTACTAGATTAACTAAAAAAACATAGATAACAGTTCATAGTCCTACTATATGACATTTTTAGGAAGTGTAAAAACACGGAACCCCAAATTAGCTAAATACGAGTTTCACGCGCATTTTGAAAATACGTCTACTATATGAAATTTTTAGGAAAAGTGTTCAACATGAAAGTTGTAGATCTCGACGAGATCTATAACTTTTTCATGTTTTGGGCTGCTATTAACGACCATATTATGTGTGTTTTTTTATTATTTTGTCGGGCTGTCAATAATCATATAGGGACTGCCAATATAAACGCCCTTTTTCTTTATCATCGAAGTTTTGGCGCTTTCTTTGTCTACGTAGACAGAATGATTTGATATTTGTAGGCACGGGATAATGGTAGGGTGCTGATATTTATACACCAGAAATGGCTATTCACACCCCATTCAACAAAAAAAACTCCTCTTTTTTAACCGCATAAATGTATATTTGTACCCCAATCCCGATTTCATTCCCCCGCTTCCGCCAGTTTTTCCTGAAGCCCTAACCCGCCGAATCTACCGCCGCGCCCTTCGTCGAAGCACCCAGGCCGCCACGCAGTTCGTCGAATCCCTCCGGTCGCCGCCTCCTTCTCCATTTCTCCTTCAAAGGGCGCTGGTTTTTTTGTGTTTCCCGACCCGCTGATCCACGTTTCTCCTTACCTACCCCGATCCACGTTTCTCCTTCCCTACCCCGACCCGCATTTATCCTTCCGACGAAGTTCTCAAGCCGCCGCCACCGAGCTCTAGGAACCTGTGTGAGTAGCTTCTCCCTCCGTTGAATTTCTCAGGCCACCGACCCACGTTACTCCTTCCCTACCCCTGCTGGTTTTTTGTGCTTTTGCTCCAAACAATGAGGCCGACGACCTCTTTTTTGTTCAACTTTTTTGTTCAACGTTTGCACTCTTTTTTTGTTCAGCTTTTTCTCAGGCCACCGACACCAGAAATGGTTGTTTATGTTTGCTAGGATTGGCCAAGCTACAGTTTTGGGAGGGGCCAGAAGTTCCTTGGACTGAATACCTTGGTTTCATTTTCACCTTCAACTCCAAGGTATAATGTTGCAATGTTTTTATTTATTTTTGTTATTAAAGTGTAGATTGTGGAATGAGTTAATTATTTTTTTGATTGAATGAGCTCATGGTTGTTTGTGTTATTATGATGCGGATTGTGGAATGAGTTCATGGTTTTTTGGATTGAATGAGCTCATGATTTTTTTTATTGTGTAGATTGTGGAATGGGTTCACAAAATGTGTTGTTGTTGTGTAATGACGAGTTTTCTAAAGACACCGAGTTCGATGTTGGAATGCACTTTTGTACTAATCTGAGTTTTGAAAATAAATAATCGTTAATTGAATGAGCTCGGAAAACTGCCAAAAATTTGGGGTTTGTTATAATTATTCTGAGAGCCGATCAAATCACATCCAGAGCATCACCAGAGAAACAAACAGTTACAAGGGGTGGTTTCTTTGAAAATGTGCGCAAGCAAATGCCTCAAATGTGCGTACCCATGTCATTGAGGCAATTGATGTTTTGGGAGATGGACATTGTGGATATAGAGTGATAAGTCTTGCTCTAAATATGGGAGATAGTTGGATGCAAGTACGACATGATCTGACAGGTGAGCTACATAATATGTCAGTGTTGTACACAAAAATATTTGGGACAACAAGAAGATTTGAATTACTAAAATCTCTAGATTGTTGGAATGTACCAGCACCACTAGATAAGTGGATGACAATGCCTGACATAGGGCTAGTAGTTGCATCATGCTATAACATACAACTAGTTCAATTCTCGAGCCAACAATCCTTCACATTTCTACCACTACATTCAGCTCCGACAGATATTAGAAGGGTGGTTTATATCGGATATATAAATGACAATCACTTCATTGAATTGCGGGTGAAAGAAGAATGTCCACAACCGTCAATATTTCCAGTATGGATAAGATATCACGAGAAGGTGGCAGAGCAATGAGAAGTTCCAAATATTACACGACTATTTTGACCATAGGTATGTAAATATTGTATATTATTTTTAATAACTTAAAATTTTAATAGTTTTGATCTGATATTATTGTTATTTTGCAGAGTCACATTCGAAAAATTGAGGTTAATTCATCTTTTTGGATCTTCAAATATATCACAACTTATTAAGTAAGTACAATGTAACAATTTTTAAGTGTATTTGTTTTAATTATTTTATTAACTTATCAATTTCACGCGACATTTTTGCAGGGATAAAACATTTTCCACGGGACCATACGGATGCTGACTGAATTTTGAAGAAAATATATGGATGCGGACTTTTTCAGCGCCAAGTTATCACCATACAGATGCTAACTTTTTTGCCTATTACTTTTATGTAACAATATATTTTGAGAACGACCATATAGTAATTTTTCTTTTAAGTGTTCTTTTAGTGTTATTCTTTTAGTGTTAGGTTTAAAATTTTAAAAATTGGGATATAAATAATTACTTGTGATACAAATATAATTTTGAAGTGTATGAATATTCATGGATTATAAATAGCTATTTTTAATGTACAAATATCAGCACCCTAATGATATCCTACAAGGCTACAATAGCATAATTGTCATATTCATATAATCTACGGAGCATCTGCTGGTGGCATGGCTCTCTTTGGCACAATTTTTGCTGATGTAAAATCTGTCAGCAAGCAAAATATTAAAGGTGTTTGGTAGCACGGTTTTTTGATTGAAGATTTTTTGAATATTACTTATAAGCAGCTTTTTGAAGATAGATGGACCACCAACTTTTCCGCTCCTATAAGTGATTTCCCGGCTTTTTGAAAATTCCGGACGTGATTACGGATCAGGATGGGATTTATTCGGCCCATACGTGATTGTTTCGCCCAGGCGCGATTCTTCGTCCTAGACAGGATTTTTTTTCGCACGGACGAGATTTTTTCGGTCCGGACACGATTTTTTCGCCCATGTGCGATATTTTCGCTCAGACATGATATTTTCGTCTGGACGCGATTTTTTGGCCCAACACAATTTTTTTTCGCCCGAGCGCGATATTTTCCCCTATTGTATTTTTTTTGCTCGGACGCGTTCTTTTTCGGCCGAGCACGATATTTTTGCTCGGTCGCGATATTTTTGCCCAAACGCGATATTTTCGCCCGAACGACGTCCCGGACGTGCTTATTTTGCCTGAACGCATTTTTTCGACCTGAACATGATTTTTCGCCCATACCGATTTTTTAACCCGAGCACGACTATTTCACCCGTGCGCAGTTATTTCGCCCGGACGTGATTTCTTCGCCCGTGCGGGATTTTTTCGCCTGTGCGCTTTTTTTCGCCTGAGCGCGTTTTTTGGCCGATCGCAATTTTTTTGCCAGACAAGTTTTCTCTCCGCCGCGTTTTTTTGTCCGGACGCAATATTTTTGCCTGAACACGTTTTTTTTGCTTTTGGGTGAATAAATCGCGTCCGTGCAAAAAAAATGCGTCCGTGCGAAAAAATCGCATTCGGGCAAAAATATCGTGTCCAGGAAAAAAATACCGAGTCCGGCAAAAAAAAAGTGTTCGGGCGAAAAAATCGCGCCGAACAAAAAAATCGTGTCTGGGACGAAGAATCGCGCTCGAGTGAAAAAATCGCGTCCGGGTGAAAAAATCACGTCTGGGATGAAGAACCGCGTCCGAGCGAAAAATAGCATCCAGGCTAAAAATCACGCCCGTGCTAAAAATCGCGAATGAGTGAAAACACAGCGTCCGGGATGAAAAATCCCGTCCGGGACGAAAAATCGCGTCAAGGCCCAAAAAATCGCGTCCGGTCAAAAAATCGGTTCAAAAAATTGCGTCCAAATGAACGAACTCTTATGGATTAATGAAACCTTAGATCAACAATTATGAACAAATTCTTCAAATAGTATACTGCTTACATCTTTGTTTTTATAATAGCTCTATTCAATCAGCACTATTCAATCAACAACTTTTTCAATAGTATCATCAAGTGTCTCAAGCAGAAATAAAGACTCCTGAAGATTTTGATTAAATCCTTTTGACGAAACTAAACAAATTGCAATTCAAAGAATCTGCGGTTACACGGTTAAATGGTTGATGCTGATTCGATGGTCAATTGGTCATGAGAAAAGCTGGAGAGCATGCCCTGAGTATCAGTTAGATACGCTGGGTTGGCGGTGCTTTCTATTTCTCTGCGGAGCTATTTCGCCTGCTGGGCAAAGGAGTGGAGATCCAGTGTTGAGATTGAAAATTTTAAAGAAATCAATTTCATCTATACATCACTGTTTGGGAGAGCGGTGGGATAGTGATAGCGGTTCTGGACGCAATTCTAAAAAACATATGTAGTATTCTGGTAGGTGATGTCATAAACATTATTTCCTGAAAAATGATGTGTTAAGTCAGTGACATCGCTGTCATGTAGGTGTGGTCAAACTTTTTCAGTTGTGAATGCCCGGAACCCAAAATGTCAAATTTGGGCAAAAAACTATCATAGAAGTTTCAAAAGCGCAGGTAACCGCCAGCGCTACATTTACTATCACAGCTTCGCACCGCCCATCGTTTAGACGTCACAATTGTCCTGCACAAAGCCTGAATCTCTCAGAATTTCAATATCAAGTTCGCTATTTTCTTCAGTTGAGAAGTCAGCATGATCTCCCTCGACCTTGTCTACAATCGTAGAATGAGAACTCTTGATCCCAAACATTTGATTTGGATTCAATTCTTGGTTTATCCTTGGATCTTTGCTGTTTTTCTGCATCCAAGAGCAACTTGATAAGAGAAAGATCAGTAAGCTTCAACTGATTCATATCTTTTATTGGTATGCAATGAATCTATATCATTTTCGTCAAGTTTGAATATATAGGTTTATCATTTTCATCAATATCAATAGCAATATTAGTTGTCATGGGGGGTCTTAAGAGGTGAAGCATACTCCATTCGAAATTTCTTTTAAGATTTTCCTAGTATATTTAGGCTCTGTTTGGGACAACTTATGATGATGAATAAGTCGCTAATTGAAAATTGATGTTTGCATAGAGATTTTATAAAATCAATGATGAATAAGCATTTGACTGTTTGGATAGTTTGGTCATAAGTGCTTATCTAAATTTCTCATTTATTCATAAGGGTCTGTTTGTTTGGACGTGTTTTTTTTTTCGTAAGTGCAAGATTTTTTTGCCTGTGGGCAATTTTTCGCTCGGGCGTGTTTTTTCGCCCGTCAAGATTTTTTTCGTCCGGTCAAGATTGTTTTCGCCCAAGCTCGATTTTTTTCACCCAGACGTGATTTTTTTGTCAGGTCGCGTTTTTTCGCTCAATCACGTTTTTTCGCTCGCCCGATTTTATTCAACCGAGCGCATTTTTTCGACGCTGGCGCGATTTTTTCGCACAACGCGATTTTTTCGCCCGGGGGTGTTTTTTCGCTCCATCGCGTTTTTTTCCGCTCGATCGCGGTTTTTTCGCACGGTCGCGGTTTTTTTCGCCAGGGCGCGTTTTTTTCGCTCGGGCGCGATTTTTTCAACCGACAGCGTTTTTGTCCCGGGCGCAATTTTTTCTCACAGGCGCTATTTTTTCCCAACACAATTTTTTCACCCTGATGCAATTTTTTCGCCTGGACAAAAAAGAAAAAACTCCCGGATGAAACGGGCGAAAAAAAACACGCCCGGGCAAAAAAATATGCGTCTGAGAGAAAAAATCTCTTCTCGTCGCGACTGGGCGAAAAAATCGCTTTCGGGCAAAAAAATCACTTCCGGGCGAAAAGATCGCTTCCGGGCGGAAAAATCGCTTCCGGGCGGAAAAATCGCTTCCGGGCGGAAAAATCGCTTCCGGGCGGAAAAATCGCGCCCGGGCGGAAAAATCGCGCCCGGGCGGAAAAATCGCGCCCGGGCGGAAAAATCGCGCCCGGGCGGAAAAATCGCGCCCGGGACGGAAAAATCGCGCCCGGGACGGCAAAATCGCGCCCGGGGCGGAAAAATCGCGCACGGGCGGAAAAATCGCGCCCGGGACGGAAAAATCGCGCCCGGGCGGAAAAATCGCGCCCGGGACGGAAAAATCGCGCCCGGGCGGAAAAATCGCGCCCGGGACGGAAAATTCGCGCCCGGGCGGAAAATTCGCGTCCGGGATGGAAAAATCATGCCCGGGCGGAAAATTCGCGTCCGGGACAGAAAAATCGCGTCCGGGCAGAAAAATCGTGCCCGGGCGAAAAATCACGTTCAGGCAAAAAAATCAACTTTGAGTTTTCTTAAGAGATAAGCGCTTATGAGAATCCATAAGCTGGACCTGGATAGCTTATGAAAAATCGAATTATCATCAATTTTAAAATAAGTGATTTTCTATAAGTTGCACAAACAAACACTTGAAAAACAGCTTTTCTGTTTTGAATAGAGATTATTCATCATCAAAAGCTATCCCAAACAGAGGCTTAAATTGGCCAAAGGAAGATTCCTTCATTTGACTACTTAATTTGAAGACCTAAGAAAAATGTTAATTCTCACATATTGCCTATTTAAATTTGTTATGCATAAGTTTAGCAAACTTAATGGAATATTTTATATTTATTATCTGAGCTATCAAAAATTATATTATCCACATAGATTTATAAGATCATGTCATTATACTTCCTAGTGAATATAGTCTTATTCATTTATCCCAAAATGAATTTGTTCTCTGAGAGAAATGTGGATAAGGTCTCAGACCAAGCTCGATGTGCTTTCTTAAGATCATAAAGAGCTTTTCTAGCATATAGATGTATAAGGGGTGAGTAAAAGAGACGAATCCTGGGGTTGTGCAACATACACTTCCTCTTGGAGCTTATCATTAATGAATGCACTCTTAACATCCATCTAGTACACCTTGATAACATGGTGTACTGCATAAGCTATGAAAAGTCTTATTGCTTCAATCCTAGCAACATGAACAAAGGTTTGATCATAGTCAATCCCTTCATCTTGCTTATAGTCTTGAGAAAAAAGTCTAACCTTATTTCTTATAACCATACCATCAGGGTCTAGCTTGTTTCTATAGACCCACTGGGTTCCAATGATAGGATGAAATTTTGGCTTCTCAGCTAGCCTCCATACTGATTGTCTTTCAAACAGCTCTGGCTCTTCTTGCATGACAATGATTCACAATGGATCACTGTTTGCATCCTCTAAGATTTTGGGTTCCACCTGGGAAATGAAACTAAAGAAAAGTATTTCATTAGGTGTACTTGGCCTTGTCTTCACTAGATCCTAGGTTCCCAATAATCTAATGTAGAGGATGGTCCTTGATGAATTTGTATGCTCCATGGAGTTATGCTGAAAGGACCTCTCTATTTCCCCCCATCTTTAGCTGCTACAGTAACATCACCCTCTAGGGCTTCAACAGCTGCAATTTCTGATGTCCCTCGATAACTATTACTTGGGTGACTTCAACTACCTTGTCTTTTTGAGTTACTGGTTCTTCTTCATCAATGTCTTCTACAACTGGGAAGCTTTCTTCAATAGCTTTTCAATCAAATATTTTTTCCTTCAATTACTTTATCTTGGGAGATTTTCTCCATCAGCAAAACTAAATCAAAATGATTTTTCTCCTCATAAAGAATATTATATTCATCAAATGTTACATGAATGAACTCTTCTACACATAGAGTTCTCTTATTGTAAAACATGTGTGTCTTGCTAGTGGTGGAATAACCAAGAAATATTCCCTCGTCAGCTTTGACTTCAAACTTGGCTAGATATTGTTTACCATTATTCAAAATGTTGCAAGTGCAACCAAATACTCTTAAGTGTGCATTGTTTGATATCTTTCCCTTTAGAAATTAAGGGCCCGGTGAGGCCCTTTAGGTTGAGCCTAATCTTGATTTTGCCACGTAGATTCGAGCATTTTGTACAAGCCTAATTTGTGTGGTTCTGATAACATTTTAACACAAAATAATATCAGAAGAGCAAAATAGTGTGACTATTGCGTTCTAGATAGCTTCAAAGATACCAAAATCATTTGAATGATTTAATGAAGATTCAGTGGAGATCTAAACTCTTCTCATTAAACTTCAAGCACAATATTTCTGCGATCTAATGATCCCAAAAGTGTTGTTCAATCCAAGTCTGACAAAGTAACGCATGACAAAACAACACCGGACACATGATATTTTGCTAGCAACATCAGGCAAGGTCGCACACAAGAGGCATTGATTAGAGCAAAGACCAAGGAGATGTCCTTTGATGCAATCCGGTGCTTCAATCGTCTCCAACTACATCTGATGGAGAATGCTCATTGTGGTGAAGTCCGACAGAAGCTACATCAATAAGGCAATTTCCACCACATTAACGTCCAATGTAAGTGATACCCAACAAAGAAATGCCTGCTTAACGATGTCTGATACAAGTGGCATTCCACGAAGCAACACTCTGCATGAAAACATGAAAATGAGATAAATAAATTGAAATAATTTCTCGCATACATATATACAAGTATTTGTACACTTACATAGGAAGTGATGAAGGAGAAACGATCTTATTCTAAGATATGAGAATAAATCCTAAAGAGGTAGTGGACTCTAGCTGGGCCTTGCTATGGGCCTCCGATCATATTTTTTTCAACATTTCCCAATACGGAGCATACAGATCGTAAGCACCAAGCTTGGACAAGAACTGATAATATAGCGGACGTGGTAATATTTTAGTGAGAATGTCAACAACTTGTCCAACAACAGGAACATGTTTTAATTGCAGATTCTTCAGTTGAACCATCTACCGAATGAAGTGACAATCAACTTTGATGTGTTTGGTATATTCATGAAATACATGTATCTTGACAATATGTATAGCAGCATGACAGCCACAAAAGAGAGTAGCCGGTGAGGAGGGTTTAACTCCCATGCCACTTAGGAGGCTTTCCAATCATGTAAGATCAGACACAACAAATGCCATTGAATAATACTTAGCTTCAACAGATGAGCGAGAAACCACTGACTGCTTCTTGCTGCGCTAGGTGATAAGGTGTCCACTAAAGTATGTATAATATCCACTTATGGAGCAATGATTGATGCATGTTTTTCATCCATCATTTTCATCCTATAATTCATTGTGTAATCATCCTATTTTGTATTAGAATTGCATGGATATTGCTCAATTTTATATTATATGCAGTTCTGTACTATATGAATGTGTGTTTCTACTGGTGTGGACTCTTGTGCATATGTCTAGGAACTATATATCAAAAATTACTTATGAACGCATGTGCGCTTAACGGTGTACATGTGTGTGTCTCTCGTTCCCTTGACCGTTGCTTTAAATTTTGATCTGAATTCACATGTGATTTTTATACAAGTGTGTGCGTGCACATGTTCCGCCATTCTTATTAGTTTTGATGAATTTGGGACGATCCAAATTTGCGTAATTTTCGCATGTGCGTGCCCGCACACGTGCAATTGTGTGTGCGTGATCTGGGCACTCTGTTCGTCTGTAGTTGCTTACTGCATGCACGCATGTGTGCTTGTTTTTTATAGTCTATTTAAACGTTGTGTGCAATTTTAGGTCAAATCCTTCGCCCGAGAGTGTATTTTTCTCTCATTTTGCTCGAGAACACTAAGAGCTTCACCGTCTCTCTTCTCCAATCTCCTTAAGCACTCTAAAGGTGAAAGAATCTGATTGCAAGGCTTCTGTTTGAGCTTCAAATCGGAGCACTTGATGTGGAAACAAACTGATGCGGATCATAGACAAACACTTGCAGTGGATGTTGAGTTTTGGGCCCATTCGGGGCTGATATGGTGACTTTCCATATATGGCATGCCTTGATCGACGATCGAACTCCACAAATGTGTTCATATTCGCATTTTGAATCGATTTGATATATTATTTCACTACTTTGCATTTTATTTTGATGTATTTAGGTGGCCCTACCTTCGGCCAATCATAGTCATCGATGGTGGGATGCCCTAATCCTCCTTTTAATATAAATAGATGGCTTGTGGGCTGAATGGAGGCATTGCTGAATTTGGAGAAAGTTTTCCCAGATTCCCGCTATCACGCCATGGTGACGACTCCGTGGAACCCTAGGTGACGACTCCTAGGCTTGTATCTTCTTCCCCAAGGTAACCCCTAACCCTAAGCCTTTTCCTCGTCCAAACCCCCTTTCAGCCACCCAAACATCCCCAAAATAGCCCATAGAGGGCTATACAGAATTCAGTTTTCCTATTCATGGCTATTGTTTAATAATGAAATTTACTATTCCTTTTTATAGTTTCCAAAAAAGTGATCCTCCCCACCGTGTAGCCACCTCCACACCCCTCTCTCAGCCTCAACAGGCCCCAAACAACAACAACTATTGCCGGTCCTACTTTTTCCTCCTTCAGGCAATCATTCCCAACCACTCCACTGTCACTACCACTGCCACAAAGCCCCCTAAAATCTCCTCCCATCAGGCCGCCGACCTCCTCCCATCAACCCCCTAATCGGCAGCCTCCAAATTCCCCCTTGTTTACTTGCAATCAACTACCCCCTGCTACCACCGACCTCCTCTTTAGCTCCCTGTAGCAACCCTCCCCCTGAATGCCTACTGCCACCAGCCACTCTCAGCCACATCCCCTCATCCGTGGGACCACCTCCAGCCACAATCATTCTCATTCACAGTACACCGCTTTCAGAGATCGTGTTGACCCACCGACACGACCCCACTATGCTAGAGACGATCAGTATGATGATTGTCATTGTTCTTATCCGTACACACGAGCGGATCGTGTTGATCCTTCGACATGACTCGGTTACCTTAGGAATGACTATTATGAGGATAGTCGTTCCGAGAGAGATCTTGAGAGTCAGTTTCGTACTGTTACCCCTTCCTTTGACGGCTCATCGAGTCCCGAGTCTTTTAGTTATTGGCTCATGGATATGGAGTATTATCTTGATCATTTTGAGGTATTCCGTGAGCGTCATGTCAAGTTTGCAAAACTTAGTCTTTTAGATCAGGCGAGGACATATTGGGCTAGCATTGAGAGGACCCGCGAGCGAGACTGTCTACATCGCATCACCGATTGGGTGGATATGAAGCGAACTTTGTGTTATAGGTATTTGCCTTCATCGTATCGGAGTCGCTTGCTCGACCAATTATTTTTCCTTCAGCAAGAATCCTTATTTGTTTCTGAGTACATGGACCATTTTGAGGAGCATGTTCGTAGTGAGGAGTGATATCCGAGAGGACCCATCCATGACCTTTCCTCGATTTCGGTTTGGAATTCAGTCTGATATACGTACTAAGGTATCTTATCATAGCTCGAAGTCCCTTGAGTAGACATATCAACCCGCCCTTCGTTATGAACAGTCTTTGAGATCTGCAAGAGCTTGTTGATGGGATCCACACCCTGACCTCCGCAGTACGAGTCCCTCCCATACTGAGGTCATCATGACACCTACCACTGTCCTGTCAGCCATGACAAAAGTGATACATGATGCGGCTTGCTCTCACCCCAGTGAGGTGCTTAGCCTAGTGAGTGACCTATCTCTTATTTTTGACACTTCTCTTGCGACCTCGACTGAGAGCGAGCCTGAACGACCTACTGAGTCTGTAGTGTTGTGTCCCTCACCCATACTTCCTCCTCTGCCGTACAGTAGGCTAGTTAGCACCCCAACCACATACCCATTTCCTGACACAACACCCACATATCATTTATTGAGTGAAGGTCTATATCGCTCTCCCATTGTCATTGTCCCGAGTCACATCATGATCGAGGGTCCAGATCTTGGTGTTGATCTCTTAGTGGCTATATTACCCATTCACGGAGACACTACCCCTAAGGATGATACTCATCTGGAGGATCATGACCCTGGTGATGAGTACTATGAATACCACCCATGTTGAGCCTCCTGATGAGCCACCACATCCTGGTGAGGATGCGATTCAGGTGAGCCGCTTGTTTACGAGTTTTAGGTTAGTGGCGGTTCTTCCATTATCATTTATGGACTTGCCCCTGAGGATGGACATTATGTGGAGCATCAATTATTTAGGGCACCACCTGCTACTACATCGCGCCCTCGATGAGTTTTGGGATGCATCACCTGCTGACCCACCAGACGAGCTTTTTCATTTCGGGGGCACACACCACACTTGAGAGTCACATCTTTAGTAGGTATACACGATTTTCATTTAGTTGGTCGTCGCATTCGTGATGAATTTTCTTACACACCTCTTGATGAGCCCCATGATGTGTTACGCTCCCTGAGAGACATTTTGCTCTTAATGAGCTTGCCCTTGAGTGTAGATGTTTCTCACGATCATCTAAGAACTTATTTCACACGGGATGAGTTTTTCTACACTCTACCGAGAGAGTCTCTTGATAGAACACATCTCTTGAATTATTTTTAGGTTATTATTAGATTTTCCCATAGAGAGCATGTTGTGCCTGGCGTGTTTTATTTGCGTCATTTGCATGAGTCTATTGAGTCGTTTCTTCATCATTTTCATGAGTCTGTTATGTTGTTTGTTCATCATTTGCATGTGTGTCATGAATCATTCCGATAGAGAATATATAATGATAATAAATTTTATAAATCACATACGAATGTTCACTAACAAGATCAGGTACTCCATGAAGGCGGGCAGGTGATGGTGAGAATTTGCATTGTGAGGCTCCGTGTGAGGCTTGCTAAAGGCTTAAGATTTAGGTGAATGGATATCTATATAATCATAAGACAGATCGAAGCAAACACCTATGATCTTGATTTTCTTGCAAGTATGGGTATCCACCTAGTATTTAGTGTTGAGGATATGAAGCCGTACTACGAGCCTTGCAAGTATGTGGACCCAAGTAGTGGGGATTTCTAGCAGCCCACACATCCACTCTCGTTGCCTTGCCACCCCCATAGCCCACCTATGTCTGATGACCACCACTACTCACCTACTTTTGACACCCATCCACTTTGGGACTTGTCTTCTTTGGTTCTACCGACAGCACCACCGATTGCACTGGGATGCACCACTCGTGAGTTGAGCAATGAGAGCATCATGGAGACTAGAATCCACCAGTGCATTCCCTCTACAGATGTTGGTGACTCTTGGATACTTGTAGCAGAGATTGATCGATTCGCCCCTGGAATTTTACTTCAGCATAGTCGTCTCCATTCACCAGAGATGATAGCTTCTCAGTTAGGGGGAGTTGATTGGCAAGGACACTTTTCTAGCGATGATACTTGGGCGACCTCTGGTGCACACCTTCGAGTTTTACCTGGCATGCAACGAGAAAATTATGATCCTTATTCATCGGGAGATGAATTCTTTCAAGTCGGGGAGATTGATGTGGAGCATAGACGAGCATTTGTAGTGAAGGACGAGTTTTGGGCCCATTCGGGGCTGATTTGGTGACTTTCCATATATGGTGTGCCCGAATCTACAATCGGAATCTGCAGATATGTTTGAATTCGCGTTGCGAATTGATTTGATATATTATTTCCCTACTTTGCATTTTATTTTGATGTATTTAGGTGGCCCCACCTTCGGCCAATCATAGTCATCGATGGTGGGATGCCCTAATCCTCCTTTTAATATAAATAGATGGTTTGTGGGCTGAATGGAGGAATTACAGAATTTGGAAAAAGTTTTCTCGGATTCCCGCGATCCCTCCATGGTGACGACTCCGTGGAACCCTACATGATGACTTTTAGGCTTGTATCTTCTTTCTCAAGGTAACCCCTAACCCTAAGCCTTTTTCCCCTTCCAAACCCCCTTTTAGCCGCCCAAACAGCCCCAAAACAGCCCACAGCTGTCTAGAATTCAGTTTTTCTATTCATGGCTACAGTTCAATAATGAAATTTACTATTCCTTTTTATAGTTTCCAAAACAGTGATCCTCCCCGCCAGGCAGCCGCCTCCACACCCCTCTCTCAGCTTCAGTTGGCCCCAAACTGAAACAACTTTTGTTAGTCATACTAGTTCCTCCTTCAGGCAATCATTCCTAGCCACTCTACCATCACTGTCACTTCCCCAAAGCCCCCTAAAATCTCCTCCCAGCAGGCCACCGACCAGCTACCATCAACCCCCCAATAGGCGGCCTACAAATTCCCCATGTTTACCTGCAATCAGCTACCCCTTGTAGCCGTCGGCCTCCTCTTTTGCTCCCTGCAGCCACCCTCCCCTATGAAAGCCTGCTGCCATAAGCCACTCTCAGCCGCCTCCCCTCATCCGTGGGACCACCTCCAACCCTCCTGCTACCTGATCTACCTCCTGCTGCTCGGGTCCACCTCGACATAGCCAGATCTATTCATTTTCGGCCAGATTCCACCTTCCACCGTCAAGGACAACAACCTGCATCATTTTCCACGCCGTCAGTTTCTCTTTTTGATCGCCGATCCACACATCTAGCTCCGGAATCTTCAATTCCTCGATCAGCCCACTATTTGGTGAGATTCTGTTGTATTGGATTGTTACTTCAGCATATTTATATTGGATTGGATCTCATATTTGTTTAGGTATATTGTATTGCGATGGTTTGTTAGATAAATATTGTGATTTGCAGGGTTCATTCGCCCCTCACTCTCGCTTTGGCCCTCCACGTAGAGGAAAGTCTAAGGCTCTGTTTGGCGCGGCTGTAGCGACTGGAGAAATAGTGGTGGCAAGCAGTGGTGGAATAATCAGCTGTTTTGCAGAGTGATGACAGAATCTGTGAAACTGTTTGGAAGAACAGTTTTTTGCGGTGTTTTTTCAACATATAAGACACAATCACATGAACCAAAATAATTTTTTACAATAATTTATATAACTTATATTATTTTAACATTTATAAATTATTATAACATTTATAAATTATAATATAAATTATTATAACATTTATAAATTATAATATAATGTTAATATAATTAAAAATATATTATAAAAAATATTATTTTAAAAAGGGGGCAGCAGCGCTGCAGCCAAGGCTGTAGAGCGCTACTGCTGTTTTTGAGTCGCGGAAAATTTTCGCGACTCAAAAACAGCGGCCCCCCGCTGAAAACCATGGTGGCTGATGCCACCGTGGTAACCTCCAAATTCTGTTTGGCGCGGCGTTTGAAAAATTCGTGCTCCACCGCTCTCAAAACGCCGCGCCAAACAAAGCCTAAGCTTGCTTTTTCCCTAATAAAATATTTTGTCTTGCTGTAAATTATCTGCGTGGGATGTTTAATTTAATTATCTAATTTGTGGCTTACTGTCTGATTTGCATAGCGTATAGGGGTTAGGTCACTAAGTTTCCCACCACCTATAGATACCTCATGCATCATAAACAAACCAGAGAGAAGATATGACTAGGAGGAGGTGTCAACTCTCTCCCATATTGTGGATGTTAGCCAAGAAGGAATTTGAAGAAGTCGGTGGACCAATCCGTACTCTCTTATGACTCTGAGGAATAGTCTTTTGTTTCCTCCATATTAAGGAGTAGTAACTTGTATTTCTCCCTTTATCTTTAGAATAATTGTAATATTTATTGAAGTGTATTCTAAATCATCCTACACACCATGATTATTAGGTGTAAGTGTTCATAGGTGCATTTTCTATTGCGGATGGTTTGGTTAAGAGGTGTTCTCGATTATTGTAGGTGGCGTGCTTTGCTTTGAATGAGTTTTTGATTGTTTTTACTTGTTGATGTGGTTTTGTGCATTGCAAATGCAAAGAGAGAGTGTGAGGCAGTGTTGACAATTCAAGATGCAAGAGAAGCGGCGATGTTGACCCGACCCTGCACTCGTAGCATAATTTTATTAATAAATTCAAGTAGGTTTTAATCGGGGTTAGCTAGTTAAAGATGCTGAGGTTGATGGATACTACTAATCATATTCCCTGCGGAGACGATAAATCCTGAGTGTAAAAACTCACAACTTTATTACTTGAATGATCGATGCACTTGTCATGATGCATCAGCAATCATCCAGAGAGCCAATATAGTCAGCATCAAAGTAGAAAATACGAGATAATGAAAAAGAAGGCTTGTATATAAGTCCTTGTCTCAGACCAGTCTTCAAATATCGGAGGATGTGCAACACAGAATGAAGGTGAGAGATCTGTGGAGTATGCAAGAATCGACTGACAACTCCAACAACAAATTATATATTAGGTCTTGTAATTGTGAGATAAATCAGCTTCCCACAAAGACGACAAAAATATTTTTGATTTAGAAGGAGTTGATCAGAGTCAGAGACATTAGTGCAGAGCTTGTGATTGACATCTATAAGGGTATCAACATACTTGCATCCAAAATAACCAGTATCATGAAGAAGGTCAATACAGTACTTCCGTTGAGATAGGACAATGCCATCAGGACATCATTCTACCTCGATAACAAGGAAGTACCAAAGATTTTCCTGTTCTTTGGCATGGAAAATAGAGCCCATGTGTTACTTGAACATGTATATTCCTTTGAAATAATCACATATAATCAAAATATCATCAATATAAACCATGAGAATCATTATGCATGTCGTACGGTGAGTAAAGAGAGAGAAGTCGATTGAGCTTCGAGTGAACCCACCATCACAAACAATCTTACTAAACTTGTCAAACCATGTTGTAAGAGACTATTTGAGATCATAAAGAGATTTTGTGATGTGATATATAAGGGAGTTACCTGTGGTCTCAAACTCGGGAGGTTATTGCATATAAAAAGTCTCAATTAGATCACAATTAAAGAAAATATTTTTGATGTCCAATTGATGTAATGGACATTGTCGATGAACAACTAAGGATCAAGGCACGAATAGTATTTAGTTTTTATATAGTTTAGAAGGTCTCGTCATAATCATGGTCATGTTGCTGAGTAAACCCATGAGCCACAAGTCAATCTTTTAGGCATTCAACCATACCATCTGGGCCATGTTTGATGGTGAAGAACCACTTACATACCATAAGTCTAGCCAAGAGGAAGAGAGATAATATCTCAAGTTTAATTTGCCCAAAGAGCAGTCATTTCTGTTGAAGCCAAAATTGACCTCAACGGGAGTTCAAAAACCAGGGTGCAGCCAATGCCTACTTCCCTCAAGCCTCGACCCTCGACTGGCTGCTAAGGTCTAAAGACTGACCCAAAGCCTTAGCTGGGAGGTCCCACCTCACACCCGGAAGATCTCTGAGAGCTTCCCCTCCAAAGCCAAAAGCTCGGCTAAGAGCTCCTCAGAAAGCACTATGGATTCAGAGAAAAATGAGAGTCTGCATTCTAAGGAGCCCTTACAGGTCTATTTATAACCTTTTGCTACCCCGAAGTCACTGAAATAACCCTGGCTGGTCTGCCAATAGCCAAATCCCGCTGTCAGAGAAGTGTTAAATACAGCCCCTGAGGGTATAAGGGTAATTTTACCCGGGGGCAATTAAGACATTTTACCCTGACCCCGGGCCCCACTCGGCGAGAGATCTGTGCCGAGAACCCTCTCGCCTTCCTTTGGCGGGAGCCAAAAAGGAAGTGTCAAGTCTTACGCTGAGCAAGACTCCGCCTTATCGCCGGCTCTGCCGAGAGCGGGTCACGGCTGATAGAAAGGTGAATGCTTCTCACCTGCCTCCAGGCGGGAGCTGCTCCTAGTTGAGAGCCTTTCTAATCTTGGTGCTGTCACTAGACGCGATGTTGAGTGAGTGGAGCCCACTCAACGCCCTTGCTGTTGGACGCGGCGTTGAATGAGTGGAGCTCACTCAACGCACTTGTTGATGGACGTGGAGTTGAGTGAGTGGAGCTCACTCAATGCCCTTGTTGATGGACGCGGCGTTGAGTGAGTGGAGCTCACTCAACACCCTTGTTGATCACGGTGCTGAGTGAGTGGAGCTCACTCAACGCCCTTGCTGATCACGGTGCTGAGTGAGTGGAGCTCAGTCAACGCTCTTGCTGATCACGGTGCTGAGTGAGTGGATCTCACTCAGCGCCGCGCCTTCTCGCCCGCTTCTAGGCATGGGCGGGATCTCGCCTGCTCCTAGGCGGGAACTCCTCTGGTGCGAGAGCTCTTCTGGTCTTCAGGCCCTGGAGTGAGATTACTTTCTAAGCGAGGCGGAGCGGCCGGGCTGCCCTACTGCGAGATCTTCTCCCGGGAGGTTCCTTGCGTGGATACGATACCAAGCTCGCTGGATCAATCTAGGGTGCACCGTGTTCTCCTCCTACTTCAACCCGCTGGCGCCTCCGAGGACCCGACAGCGAGAGCGAGGACGCTGGCGTTGGGAGCCTTATTGATTCTTGCTATCTCGCCTCTCCTTACCTCTGACCTTCCCTTCTCGCCATGTACCATGTTCTTTAATTATGTTTTTCTTTATTGTTTTGAATCGTGGACCGCTTGCGATCTTGTGAACTGCTTTCATTGGTTAATTGTCGTTATCGCTGTTATCTTAGGTCTCACTTAGCGAGAACGTTCCTCGCTTTCGCTTCTGCCGTACCATTCGACCCTTGCGCGAACTAGGGCTGTCGATCAGTCACTGTCAATTCGGGAGGGGGACCGAGGCGCCGTTGACTTAGGGCGTGATAGTTGTACCTCCGCCGCCCATTCCGGGAAAATCATCATTAATCACAGCGTTCTATAAATAGGTGGATTCACCCACCACATTTATTTCTCTAATCCGGAACCTCCCCCTCTTATCTTTTCGCTTTCGCGCTCTGCCGAGAACGTCCTGCTCTCGCCTCACTTTCCTTGCTCTTTTGCCTTTGAACATTTTAGTCACGATGCCTGGCGAGAACGAGGGACGTTCTCATTGCGCGGAAGCTTTCCGGAGGCACCGATTTCCGTCGTGCCGTCTGACCTTGTACGAGTACCAGTTGATAACGTTCCGATACGTTCCCGCCAACTTCACCACGAGAAACCCAGACAACAGCGATAGGGTGAATACTATGCGAGAGGGAGAGCTCGCGACCCCCCTCGAACACTTCGAGGTGGTCTTTCGCCTCCCTCTTTGGCCAGAGATGCGCCTCGCCCTTCGCTACTACGGGGTCATTCCCGCACAGCTGAATCCGAATTCGGTCGCCATCCTCGTAGCTTTCATCTGCTACATGCGATCCGAAAGGATAGAGTTCAACCTCTCGATCTTCCGGAAGCTGTTTACCTTCCGTGTGAAGGGAGGGGTCGTCTTCTTCTCCGGGAAGCTACTGAAAACAACCGGTCTCGCCAACAAGCATAACCATTGGGGAGAGAAATTTGTTTTCGTCTCTGGCGACTTCGGGAACGTCCCGCTTGCGCCGGTTCAATATGAGGATGCCGCTTACAAGCCGCCCTCCCTGGGGTCCCGCGAGGGCGCGCTCCTCGAATTTTTTGGGACCAAGGAGTTTGACGTCCCCTTCTTCAGGCGGGACATCGACTCTCTTCCCCCTGTTCCTCCTGGCGAAGGTGAGATCTCGCCTATTTTTTCTTTTGTTCGGTGTTTGCGCATCCCTCCTCGATGCTGAGTGTTATTCATTGCCTTTGTAGGAGAGCGGTAGATCCCCTTGCGCCAACCCTTCCCCGAGACGCCAACGACCGAAGGCCAGACTGCGGGAGATTCGTTGGCTCTCGCAAAGTCTGCGTCCCGCGCTTGCTGGGACGAGCCAACCCCGCTTCCGCCGTCTGGTACCGTGAAGCGGAAACCCGACAGCTTCTCGTCTCAACGGGTGAAGAGGCCGAAACCGTCCGCCACCGAGAAGTGGAAGTCCAAGATGCCTTCACCCGTCCGACCCCTTCCGCCGGGCAGGTCTTTCGCCGAGATTTTAGCGGCGGTCAGCGAGATGAGGGACATCCCCAGGAGCGGTGCTGGGGCCCCTGTCGAGAACTCTCCGACCGCGGTCGAGGCGGGCGACGAGGTAGGCACCGAGATAATGGCTGCTGCAAGCTCTGCCCAGACTCTGCCCAGGCCGTACCGAAGGGGCACAAGAACTTTGGCATGGGTGTGAAGAGCCTAGACGCCGAAGGGAAGCCTTTTCTACAATGGGACCCGGAGGCCAACCGAGTTTCCCTCTCGACGCTGCTCCCGAGCTGGGCAGAGGGCGACGAGGTCACCGGCGAGGCCTTCGCGCTGGGCTACGACCTCTATAGCCGGGAGTTTGCGGGCCTGTACGACCAAATGTCCACTCGCCTCCTCGCTTTCGATTCCATCCGAGCCCTGATGCGTGGGTTCGAGCTTGCGCACATGTGTGCTCGCCGAAGCATCACCATCGATCAAAACTTCCTTGACATGTATAAGGCGAGACAGGAAGCGGTGGCTCAGGTGGCGGCCCTGAAGACCGAGCTGGAGGACGCCCAACGCCTGCTGTCCATGCGCCCGACGGAGGAGGTAAGCGAGACCCTTTCCAACCTTAGTTCTCGCCTATGAGATCCATACCTCCGTTCTCGTCGCCGATGAAACGCTCTTACGCAGGACTCTCCGCAAGTCATGGTGCTTTGCGCGCAACTGGCCGGGATGGAGTGCGAGAATGCCATGTTGAAGGGCCAAGTCAAGCACCTGGAGACGGAGGCTGCTGCAGTCCCGCCTCCTCCTACGCTCGATGAAAGGCTGAAGAGCCAAAATTATTTCGAGTACGACATCGACAAGCTCTTGCAGGTAAACGCCCAGGCGACGTCCAAGTTGATGATCGAGACGTTGCAGGCCGTGGGATGCTTGGACGAGGGTGGCGAGACCCTGACCGCTCCCCAACTCGTCCCCTGGTTCTTCGAGCCTATCCCGAAACCCCCAGGCGTGCCCGACTCACCGCCCTCGGATGTCCTGAAAGTTCCCGCGGCTGCTGGCGAGACCTCAGGGAGAGCTCGGGCGAGAGCTCCCGCGGAAGTCCAAGTGGGGACCCCAGCGGGAGCTCGAGCGGATACAACGCTTCCTCTTGAGGGGTTTCTTTTTCTTCTCTATAATGAGCGAGACGCTCCGATTTTTGTAAGACTATTCTGTTTATAATATAAATGTAACTTTGCTCCCCTCTCCCCCATTTTTTTTATTTACTGTTAAAAAACGAATGCTGTTCAAGATTGTTTTCGCCCGGGGCCCCCCCCCCCCCCCCCCCCTCTAGGATAGTCTCTCTTAGCGGCCGATAGGTGAGAATCTGCCGAGAACCCAAAGCTCTTACACGTCGCTCCCTCCTTCTGCCGAGAACTATTTACGATAAGTGTCATTCATAGGCTGAGGGAAGACCGCCCCTCCTTACTTTGCGCGAACGATCAGCCTCCTCACCTAGGCCCGTTAGGAACTTTGCTTGGCAAGATCCCTCAACAAGGATCTCCTGGCCGAGACCTCCCCTGACCGAAACCGCTCCTGGACAAGACCTCTCCTAGCCGAAACCGCTTCTGGCTGAGACCTCTCCTGGACGAGACATTTCCTGGCCGAGACCATTTTTGGGTCTGTCCTTAGGATGCTTTTTGCCTAGCCTAGAACATCCATGTCGAGATATTTGTAAACACTAAACCTGTTCCCTATAGGCGGGCCTTCGGTCCTGCCGGCTAGGTGAGATCCTGCGCAGCGAAACGACCTGGGGCCGAGCCGAGCTCGAGGTGTTGATGAAGATTTCTCAAACCAAACCTCTCCCCCACAGGCGAGCCTTCGGACCTGCCAGCTAGATGAGAGCCTGCGCAGCGGGTCTACCTGGGGCCGAGCCGAGCTAGCGGTGTTGATAAAGATTTCTCAAACCAAACCTCTCCCCCACAGGAGAGCTTTCAGACCTGCCAGCTAGATGAGAGCCTGCGCAGCGGGTCTACCTGGGGCCGAGACGAGCTCAGGGTGTTGATTAAGATTTCTCAAACCAAACCTCTCCCCCACAAGCGAGCCTTCGGACCTGCCAGCTAGATGAGAGCATGCGCAGCGGGTCTACCTGGGGCCGAGCTGAGCTCGGGGTGTTGATGAAGATTTCTCAAACCAAACCTCTCCCCCACAGGCGAGCCTTCGGACCTGCCAGCTAGATGAGAGCCTGCGCAGTGGGTCTACCTGGGGTCGAGCCGAGCTCGGGGTGTTGATGAAGATTTCTCAAACCAAACCTCTCCCCCACAGGCGAGCCTTCAGACCTGCCAGCTAGATGAGAGCTTGCGCAGCAAGTTTACCTGGGGCCGAGCCGAGCTCGGGGTGTTGATGAAGATTTCTCAAACCAAACTTCTCCCCCACAGGCGAGCCTTCGGACCTGCCAGCTAGATGAGGGCCTGCGCAACGGGTCTACCTAGGGCCGAGCCGAGCTCGGGGTGTTGATGAAGATTTCTCAAACAAAACCTCTCCCCCACAGGCGAGCCTCCGGACCTGCTAGCTAGATGAGAGCCTGCGCAGCGGGTCTACCTGGGGCCGAGCCGAGCTCGGGGTGTTGATGAAGATTTCTCAAACCAAACCTCTCCCCCACAAGAGAGCCTTCGGACCTGCCAGCTAGATGAGATCCTGCGCAGCGGGTCTACCTGGGGCCGAGCCGAGCTCGGGGTGTTGATGAAGATTTCTCAAACCAAACCTCCCCCCTTCCCCCACAGGCGAGCCTTCAGACCTGCCAGCTAGATGAGAGCCCGCGCAGCGGGTCTACCTGGGGCCGAGCCGAGCTCGGGGTGTTGATGAAGATTTCTCAAACCAAACCTCGCCCCCACAGGCGACCCTTCGGACCTGCCAGCTAGATGAGAGCCTGCGCAGCGGGTCTACCTAGGGCCAAGCCGAGCTCGGAGTGTTGATGAAGATTTCTCAAACCAAACCTCTCCCCTACAGGCGAGCCTTCGGACTTACCAGCTAGATGAGAGCCTGTGCAGCAGGTCTACCTGGGGCCGAGCCGAGCTCGGGGTGTTGATGAAGATTTCTCAAACCAAACCTCTCCCCCAAAGGCGAGCCTTCGGACCTGCCAGCTAGATGAGAGCCTGCGCAGCTGGTCTACCTGGGGCCGAGCCAAGCTCGGGGTGTTGATGAAGATTTCTCAAACCAAACCTCTCCCCCACAGGCGAGCCTTCGGAACTGCCAGCTAGATGAGAGCCTGCACAATGGGTCTACCTGGGGTCGAGCCGAGCTCGGGGTGTTGATGAAGATTTCTCAAACCAAACCTCTCCCCCACAGGCGAACCTTCGGACCTGCCAGCTAGATGAGAGCCTGCGCAGCGGGTCTACCTGGGGCCGAGCCGAGCTTGGGGTGTTGATGAAGATTTCTCAAAACATAAGACCTATTCTATCATTAAAATGAGAAAGCAGGTGTCAGATCAAAGCAAGAAGAAGACCTTGATAGCATTTTGGTATTATAATGTTTTGAAATGATAATATTTGATTACAACCGTACAATCCCCTTTTTCCCCTACGGGTAAAAGCGTTTTAGACCATCACCGCTCTAGGTGTTGCTCAAGGTCCTTCCCTCGACATCCTGGAGGTAGTAACCTCCGTTTGCCAGAACCTCCTTTACTATGTAAGGTCCTTCCCAGCTGGGGTTGAGCTTGCCCACTAGGGCTGACCTCCCTGTCGCGTTGACCTTTTTCAGCATTAGATCCCCCTCGGAGAATTGTTTGATTCTAACATGTTTATCGAAGTACTTGGCCATTTGCCGCTTGGTCTCTTCCTGCCTGATGGCTGCAACATCCCACAGCTCCTCTACCATGTCTAGTGAGAGGCGCAACTCTTCTTCGTTTCCTAATCTCCAGGACTCATCTCCCTCGCCTGCGGTCGTGATCCGCGGGGACCGAACCTCGAACTCGACCTGGAAAACAACCTCACACCCATGGGAGAGCTTGAAGGGGGTCTCACCGGTGGCCGTGTTCGGGGTCGTCCGCAAGGCCCATAGGATGGAGGGGAGCTGTTCTACCCAGTTCCCCCTTAGGTTCTCCACCTTCTTCTTGAGCAAGTTCACGATAATCTTATTTGTCGCTTCCACCTGGCCAATTCTCTGGGGGTGATGGACAGAGGCAAACCCTAGATCTATCCCCTGCTGGATGCAGAAGCTGATGAACTCCTCACTAGCAAACTGAGGACCGTTATCTGTCACTATCGCTCAGGGTAGCCCGTGCCTGCATATGATCTATACCCTGCTGGATCCAGAAGCTGATGAACTCCTCACTAGCAAACTGAGGACCGTTATCTATCACTATCGCTCAGGGTATCCCGTGCCTGCATATGATTTCTCCCCAAACAAAGTTCCTGATGACCTGGGAAGTGACCTTGGCTAGAGCCTTGATCTCCAGCCACTTGGAGAAGTAATCGATCATGACCAAGAGGAACCTCCTCTATCCACTGGCCGGAGGGAAAGGCCCGACCAAGTCTATTCCCCAAATGGCGAAAGGCCATGGTGACGTTATGCTCCTTAGTCTTTGAGCGGGCAAGAGCTGGAGGGGGGCGTTTAGCTGGCACTTTTTACATCTCCTTGCGAACTCTGACGCATCCTTCCTCAGGGTCTGCCAGAAGTACCCTTGCCTGACCACCCTTGCCTAGAGTCCTTCCCCCGAGTGACTGTCGCACTCGCCTGAATGTATCTCCCCAAGTATCTTCGAGACTTCTTCCTCGGTCGCACACCGGGCCAGGAGTCTCGACGACATCTTACGATGTAACCCCCTTCCAACATCAGGTAGTGAGCTGCCTTACGCTTGAAACTCCTTGCATCTCTTACTTCATCCGTCAGTTCGCCGGTTGATAGGAAGGTCACCAGTGGGTCCACCCACGAGGGTCTCCGACCTACCTCCATCAGCTCCCCTTCTTCGATCGCTGGTCGGAATAGTTCGGTTAAGGTCCCTCCTCCCCGAGGCCCGAACTTTGCCAATCGGTCGGCAGCCACACACTCCTCCCGAGGAACGTGCTGGATTGAGAATGATCGGAAGCCTCCGATGATTGTCCTTACCTTGGATTGATACTTTATGAGGGTAGGTTCCCGAGCTTCAAACTCTCCTCGAATCTGCGATGCCACCACCATCGAGTCCGTTAAGACCTCCACATCCTGGATCCCAAGCTCCTTCGCCAAACGAAGACCAACTATCATGGCTTCGTACTCTGCCTGATTGTTGGTCACCGGAAAGTGATAGGCCACCGCCTGTTCTATAGCTACCCCCTGGGGGCTTACCAACACCACTCCTCCCCCCATGGAATGCTTTCCCGATGCCCCATCAACCATCACCTTCCACGCCCCCTGCTGCTGCGGCTCCTCTTCCCCGACTTCAATGACATAGTCCGCAAGAAAGTCCGTCACTGCTTGCGCATTAATCGATAGCCTTGGGACAAAAGAGATATTGAACTCGCTCAGCTCAATGGACCACTTGGCCAGCCTCCTCGAGTGCTCCACCCCTTCAAAGATCTTGCGGAGAGGATGGTCGGTTACCACCCTGATCGTGTGCGCTTGGAAGTATGGCCGAAGTTTTCTTGCCGAAACGTTCATAGCAAACGCTAGCTTTTCTAGGATGGGGTAACGGAGCTCCGCCTTCCTCAAGATCCGGCTTACGTAGTAGATGGGTAGCTGCTTCTTCCCCTCTTCCCTGACTAGAACAGAGCTCACGGCTTCCGCTCCCACACCGAGATATGGGGCTAAGTCCTCCCCTTCTTTTGGGCTTTGAAGTAGGGGAGCCTGGGAGAGCTGTCTCTTCAGTCCTTGGAAGGCTTCCTCACACTCGGCCGTCCACTCGAACCTCTGGTTACCCCTCAACACTTTGAAGAACGATGAACATTTGTCACCAGATCGAGACAGGAACCTGCTTAGTCCCGCCAGCTTGCCTGCCAAGCGCTGGACCTCCTTGGCATTGCGAGGTGATTCCAGGTCTAGGATGACCTTTACCTTATCCGGGTTAGGCTCCACTCCCGCTGGAGTCAAGAGATGTCCGAGGAACTTCCCGCGGCTGGCCCCGAAGACACACTTTAAGGGATTCAGCCTCATCTTGAACCTTCGGAGGGTGGCAAAGGTTTACTCGAGGTCCCGCAGGTGTGAGTTCACACACTTACTTTTCACCATCAAGTCATCGACATAGACTTCCAAGTTTCTCAATCTCTACCCCTGGAAGACTCGATCCATCATGCGCTGGTATGTGGCTCCTACACTTTTCAGCCCAAAGGGCATCATCTTATAGCTGAAGAACCCTTCCCTAGTGATGAAGGAGACGCCTTTGACGTCAGGGGGGGGAGTGGGTGCATGCAAATCTAGTGATAACCTGAAAAAGCATCAAGAAAACTCATAACAGAAAAACCGACGGCTGAGTCAACCAGTGCGTCGATTCGAGGCAGAGGGTAGCAATCCTGGGGACACGATTTATTTAATAAAGAGAAGTCAATACTCATGCGCCACTTCCCTCCCCCTTTCTTAACCATTACCACGTTGGAGATCCAGCCTGGATACTGGACCTCCGAGATGAAGCGTGCCTCCAAGAGCTTTCTGACCTCCTCGCGGATGGGCTCTTACAGCTTGGTGGCGATGGCCCTCATCTTTTGGCGTATGGGGCGAGTCCGGGGGTCCAGGTTCAGGCGATGACAGGCCACATCTGCGTCAATGCCCGGCATGTCTGCCGCGCTCCAAGCGAAGATGTCGACGTTCTTCTGGATGCAAGCTCTCATCCGCTCCTGGTCCTCGAGGCTCAAGCCCCTGCTGATTCGCACCCTCTGCACCTGCCCTGCCTTAGTGGATACCTCCATTTCCACCACTTCTTTGGCCGGCTCCAACCGTGAGTGCTCCTAGCCATCTCTTGTTTCTTCCTCAAACTCCAACTCTTCCCCTCCTACTGCTTCCATTGCCTCCTTCGGCCTCTCCTCCTGGAGCTGGTGGATCTCCACACTCCTCGGGCCCCCTGCCCAACTCTCGCAACTTGGCCCTCCTCTTCTTCATCCATCCCTTCCTCTAGACCCTCTTGCTCAACTCTAATGGCTAGCTCCTCTATCTCAATCGCCTCCTCCAAACTCTCTTCCTATTGTGGCTCAACTTTCTCCCCCCTCCGGGCCTCCTTCTCAGCTTCTCCTACCACTTGCTCCTTCACCTCCGGGCTCACCTCCTCCTGCTCTGCTAGCTCCCTCTCCAGCTCTTCTGCCTCCTCCATCCAAGACACAGTGTTAACCGCCGTCACATAGCATTGTCTTGCGACCTTTGGATGCCCCCTGATCCTGACCTGTACCCCCCCCCCCCCCCGTTGCTGAACTTGAGACATTGGTGAAACGAGGAGGGGACGGAGCGAAAGGCGCTGATGAGGGGGCGTCCAAAGATTACGTTGTAACTACTTGGGGCATCCACTATCAAGAACCTACAGTTCTGTGACACCCCCCCCAGCTTCACATGGAGTCCTACTCCCCCTTCTACTTCTTTTCTCTCTCCGGAGAATCCGAACAACGGTCCATCCGAGGCCAGGATCCTCTTTCCCTCAACCTTCATCTCATCGAAGGCTCTCTTGAAGATGACGTTCACCGAGCTCTCATTGTCTACCAGTATCTGGGAAACCGTGAAGTTCTCCACCGCCGCCTGAATCACCAGAGCATCGCAGAAAGGGTCCTCGTAATCCGGCATATCCACAGATGAAAAGATGATTTTTTCTTCCGGAGGGGGATCTGGGGAGGTCGAGGCGACCCTCCTGCGAAACATGGTCTGCAAGCTTCCCTTACGGGTTGCCTCAATCCTTACTCCTCCATGGATCACTCTGATCCCCCCTCGGGTCCCCACGTCTACCCGGTCCTCGCATCTATCTTCCTCTCCTCCCTGATGCACCTCCACGATCCTTACCGGCGGATCCTATCTCCCAACTCCTCTTGCTTCCCTCACCTCCCAAAACTCAGGGCAGGTGGTCGTCGCATGACCCTCCTCCTGATGGAAATCACAAAAGGGTAACGCCACCCTGCCTCCTCTTCCTTCTCCTCCTCCTCTTCTCCCAGCTCCCCAGACTCTTCTTCCTCCTCCTCTTCCTCTACCGACCTCCATCGCTTCTTGCGGTGGTGGGAAGTGACCTCTCGGCCCCTGCCTCCACTCCTGCTGGTCAAACCTTCTCGGTTCCCGAATATTATCTCTTCCCTGAACACCTCCTCCTTGGCCCTGGGGGCGACCCTCCTGAGGCCTCCAACCCAGTTGATTGTTCGGCTCCCGGGCTCCCTATCCCTGCTGGTGCCCCTGCCCTCAGGGCTCTTCTCTCCTTCTTTCTTCCCTTTGCTCCCTCTGCTCTCTTGGCTCCCTCTGTTTTCCTGCTGCCGGTTCCTTATCATCTTCTGCCAACCGGGCCAGCTTCCTGGCGAATGCCGAGTTCACCCTCTCGAAGTCTATCTCTTTCGCCTCCCTCTCCATGAGCTCCTCAAAAGAGAGGGGGGGCACTCTCTTTAACTCCATGTTAAAAAACCCTGGCCTCAGCCCCAGGGTAAAGGCAAGCATCAATGCGTACCCCGGGACCTCTTGGACCAGGAGAATCTCCTCTTGGAACCGGTCAACATAGTGACCAAATGTCTCGTCTTGTCTCTGCCTCACCGCGAACAGGCACTCCGCTTCCTTCTTCCGCTTCTTCGAACTCGAGAACCTCAATAAGAAACCCCTACGCAGATCCTCAAAGCTATAGATTGAGCTTGCCGGCAACTGGTGGAACCAGTCCCTGGACTTCTCCTTCAATGTGATGGCAAACAGCTGACACTTGAAGGCATCAGACATCTGCCTAATCGACACCACATCCTCAAACCATTGTACATGCTGTGCTGGGCCATCCTTCCCCGAGTAGTAGGACATGTCCGGCTCCCGGAACCCCTCTGGCACCGGGGCTGAGACGATGAGCTCGCTAAAGGGGGTCTCACCTCCTGCCTGGCGAGAAGGCATGTCTCGCGACCTCGGCTGGCTGGAGCGATCCGTGAGACCAGGCCCATGGAGTAACTCCCACACCGCTGCTTCCCTCTCGCCCACATCTACCGGAACCTCCTTTCCGAGGCGCTGCCATGGGAAGAGTTCCCGCGCTGCCACGTCTCTCTCGCCACCTTCCATCGGGAACTCCTTCCCGGGGCGCTGTCCAGGGGCATTCTCGCCCAGAAGTGGGACCACCTCCACCGGAACTTAAGGCGTCTCCCACTCACTCCTTGCCGAGAAGGCTAGAATGATGGTCTACATGACTTCTCGCCTAAAGTCTTCCAACATCTTCCTCGTCGCTTCCTCCCCCGGGGTGGGAATACCCCCCAAGCAAGACTGAGAGGTCTAAGTTGTTAGCCTAAATCACCTAGAGGGGGGTGAATAGGTGAAATGCGTGTCAAATGCGGAATTAAAAACTAACACAGCAAATATCAAGCAATCACAGAAGACAAGAGATTTATAGTGGTTCCCCAACCTTGGGTACGTCCACTTTCCTCACCGATCTAGCAAATTACTAGACTCGGCTACTCCACTATCTCGGATTGAAAACAATCCTACACCTCGGAACCACGTTCCTACAAATCTCGATCCCAAAACGGATCTACAAAAACTCGGAAGACAAAACTTCCTACAAGTCTCGGAGAAGAATCTCCTACAATGAAGTTTGGTTTGAAAATAAAAATCAAAACAATAATCTCAGATCTGGATCTTTGACGGTCTTCTTCTTCAGGAACTTCGGCTTGATCAGAAAAAGGTTGAAGATGACCTGAGAGAGATCCACGAGTCTGAAAACTAGAACCACCTCGATCAAGAAGAGAGATCTGAAATATTTGAGGCTCGGCGAGATCGAGTGATTCACTTTGTCTGGATCGCTGGAGAGAAAGTCGTTGAAGACGAAGATCGGCGATCCAAAGTTTTTCCCGTGAACAACACTGGCGGCGGCGTGAGAATTAGGGTTCACGGAATTTTCTCTTTCCTTAAAAATATATCTCTGTAATAACGATTGAAAAGTCATTTCTGAAAAGACCTATTTATAGGTGGGTTCCAACGGTCATAACATTGATTAAAGATGACACGTGGACCAATCAGAATTGACAGATTCAAATTACTTATGATGAAAAATGACTTAGAATAATTCTGGAGAAGTTGACTGCGATACTCGAGTAATGAAGGATATACACGAGTATGGAGAGATGGATTACTCGAGTAGCAAGAGGCAGTATACTCGAGTATAGAAAGAGAGAATTACAGGAGAGAAGAAAGAATTACTCGAGTATCAAGAATGGTATACTCGAGTATCAGAAGTGTATACTCGAGTAATAGAAAGGTATACTCGAGTATCAAGACGATATACTCGAGTATCAAAAAGGCTAAACTCGAGTATAGAAAATATAACTGAGAAATGTTTATATCAGAGTCAATTACTCGAGTATGGAAGAAATTACTCGAGTATCAGAAGATATACTTACTCGAGTATAGACCGACTTACTCGAGTATTAGAAGATATACTCGAGTATCAACAGACTTACTCGAGTATCAGAAAACACTTACTCGAGTATAGACAGACTTACTCGAGTATTAGAAGATATACTCGAGTATCAACAGACTTACTCGAGTATCAGAAAATATTTACTCGAGTATAGACAGACTTACTCGAGTATCAGAAGATATACTCGAGTATCAACAGACTTACTCGAGTATCAGAACATATACTCGAGTATCATAAAGCACTTACTCGAGTATCAATATACTTACTCGAGTATCAGGAGATATACTCGAGTATCAGAGTATATACTCGAGTATCATAAAGCACTTACTCGAGTATCAATATACTTACTCGAGTATCAGGAGATATACTCGAGTATAAAAGACTTAGGAAAATTCTAAGAGGAAATTTGCTCCAATGCTTCTGTCCATCAATCCAAGTGCATGAAGGAAGTGTATCCCAATAGAGAGGCTATACATGGGCCAACACTTTGGATCACACAATGAGGAATTACATTGTATGGTCCTGTGTTTGGTGACCCATTATAGACTGACATTGGTCTACACTTGGCAATCAGAACCTGCACACATACAACTTAAACACAGCATCAAATACACCTTAATTCATCTTAGTTCAAGGTCTGACCTCCTACAAATCTGAGGCATTGTGGAGACAAATCCCAACAATCTCCCCCTATTTGTAGATGTCAGCACTCTCTATACTAAGGTGAATTACTTAAGAGTAAAAGAACAGCAAGCATATAACAGGAGAATAAGCTTAACTAAAGCAGAGTAAACAAAATATGGCCATAATCAGAATTAAATATATATATATGAGGAAATGTTTTTTAAAACACATAAACAAAATAGTCTAAGTTCCACATTCTCAGATCCACTCAAGAAGGAGCATCCTTGTGCATCCTTTCCCTTTTGAGCTGTTGCCTCTCCAGATAGCTGTAAGGCTTTGGGAAATAGGTTCTGGGCCTGGGAGGAGCAGCAGGGTTGTTGTGTCCCCAGTTTCTGTCATGGAGTCTGATTTTGATCTGAGAGGCTTCATATGCTTTCCACTCTGAATAGCTGTAATGATTATCTCTGTTTTCACCAAGGTCTGTCACTAATTTCAGGGTATCAAGAATAAGGGATTTGGAGGTTGGACTCCAGACCTCTGAGTGAACAACTGCTGGATCTCTTCTGGGTTCAGAACGACTTGCAGAAGTACCTTCACCATACTTTCTTTTCCTTTTAGATGGACCTTGAGAACTGGAAACAAAATCATCTTGCCACAAGTCAGAGTAGTTGAGAGGAGGCTCAGTCAGATCACCTTCAGGTCTAGGAGAGAAGACTGGCACACCACTTTCTGGAATGGAAGCTTGGACAGGGGCATCTGCAGAGGGTTGCTCTTCAAGAGGATTGAGGTGATGAGGAATGATGGCTGGGTTGAGCTGAGCATTGGGGAAGTTCATATTATGTAGCCACACAGCAGTATCATATGTATAAAACTTTACAGATTGTAGTTGAGAGAGAATGTCTGCTTTCATTTCCTTCACAATTCCATCCACTGTTGTTTGAGCCTGTTTAGAGATAGTTTCAACTTGTTCCTTTACAGCTACTTGAGCTTGCTCATGAAGTTTATCCACTTGTTCTTTTACAACCTTCTCCCCCTTGCTGATATCTATGTTTAGCTTTGCAATCGCTTCATCTTTGAAGGTGCTCACTTCATTACACACTTTCACAACATTCAGTTCAGCTCTCTCATCTAGCTTGAGCTGGTTATGAGCTACTGTCTCAGCCTGATTTCTTAGCTCACCAATGCTTGTAATGGTGTGGTCTATGGCCTTGCCTCCAATTTGAAACAGCCTTTTTAACGCATCAGTATTTGCTTGAATCTCAGCAAAGCCTCTGCTCATCTCTGTTTCAAGAGCAGAGACCTTGGATGTTACTGATTGCAGAGAGGCATCAAAGTATTCTCTCTGTTCTTTTAGCATAAGCTCTATCTTGCTGATAAAATCTGAGGAGGAGGGAGTTGAGGTTGGTTCAGGAGCTGAAGCAGCAGGGGCAGGAGCAGAAGTAGAAGCAGAAGCAGTCCAAGGAGGGATTTCTGAAATTACCACAGAGCTGACTGCTCTCTTGAATGGAACTGGTTCAGCATCTTCTTCTGAGGGTAGGAGAGAGGGCATGGAGAAATCCAAATTCTTCAGAGGTGCCTCCACAGGATCTGGAGACATCTCATCATCAGACAGGAGAATATGAGCTGATGTACTAGGCTCATTCTCAGGAGAATGGACTGGAGATCTTGCAGGAGATGGAGCTGGAGTTCTTGCAGGAGACTGAACTGGAGTTCTAGCAGGAGAGACATTCTGGAAGAGTGGGGCATCTGAGCTGAGCTCATCAATAAGTTTGTTGATATCCTCAGCTGTAGACAGAAGTGCTGCTGAGTCTGGAATCTCTGAGTCTGCATTTGCTGATTGAATGTCTGCTGGAGGAGGAGAGATTGGAGGAGAGGGAATTCTTACTTCTTCTGTTTCTGGAATTACTGATGCTGAAGAGACCTGATTCTGAGGAAGAGAAGAGGCAGGCTCCCCCTCAATTGCTGCACCCAGAGTGTCAGCAATTTGCTGTTGAGGAGGAGATGGGGTCCTGATGACAGCTTGCTGTCTGGAGGTTTGGGCAGGATTCATGATCTTGAGGTCATACCTCTGAATGGATGATATTGAGATTTTCTTCATGTGGTGAAGAGGAGTCCCTTTAGAGAAGTCAAATACTGTAGGATTTATCTCATGGAGGAGGAGGGAGATAATCCTGGCAAAGCTGGGATGTTTGACACTTTCTTTGATCTTATCCAGAATCATCATTCCAAACTGAAACTTCTTCCTACAGACAATAGCTTGCATAACTTCAAAAAGAGTTTGTGATACATCTCGAATGGAGTAAGTCTTGCACCAGAGGATTTTGGCAATGATGTCAACTAGAAACTTCCCTTCTGGATTGAACAGAGAGCGGTTCAGGGTTTCACCTCCACCTTCTGGATCTCGGCCACAGAATAAGGAGGTGCGGTCGGCATCTGCCTTGTCTAAATCATCTTCTTCGTCGACCACCTGCATCCGAAGCAGAGTGGCGACAGAGGTTTTATCTAACCGAATATCAACTCCCCTTACCCTTGATTTCAGAACTGTACCATTGTGTCTAATCTTCAAGTTTTTGTAGAACTCTTCAACATCAGACAGCAAAAGGCGGCATGGTTCTTGAAGAACGAAGGTTAATCCGGCCGTGTCGAGGAGAATCAGAAGGTTCTTGAAATCATCGGAGATATCTTCAATGCCATCAGTTACCAATTCCGAGCCGATTCCAAACTTGGAGGAGGGAGGAGCCATCAGCGAATCTTCAATGAGGACGACGGAAATCTGCGGCGTCGGAAGATGAAGAACAGGGTTTCGGGAATACGAACAGCCGACGGCTACTCGAGTGGATGAGAAGTGGAAAGGACTTTGTCGTTTTGAATATATATATAAATAATTCTAATTAGGTTTAAAAACGAATTAAGGAAAAGACATACCTGAAGAGGCGGCAATTTAGTTGTGCGAATAGAGATTTTGAAAAATTCCAGAGAAATTCGATTATACGAGAGGAGTTTACGGCATACACGAGTAATCCTTAACATATACTCGAGTATGGACTGAGTATACACGAGTATTAAGCCTAGACGGATTTTTCCATACTCGAGTATAAGAAATTCATACTCGAGTATCAATCTGATTACTCGAGTATATGAAGTTCAATACACGAGTATTAAATTCTGAAGACTTTTCATACACGAGTATAAGGAGTGCATACACGAGTATTGATTTGATTACTCGAGTATTTTTGACTTGTTACTCGAGTATTCACTATTTCACTCGTGTAAATGTAACTATTCTCGAGTCTCAAATTTCTTGAAGGAATTTTCACTAAGCAAAAGAAAAATGTACCTCAGAGTATCCAACATGTCTGACTTCTTCTAAATTTCTGAGTCCATCATTGGTCTTCTTTGTTAAGCAGTCCAAGCTCAGTTTTGAAGAATGAAAACTTGGACTCATCCAGCGGCTTGGTGAAGATATCTGCAACTTGCCTGTCTGTGGAGACATACTGTAGATCTATATCTCCATTTTCCACATGCTCCCGGATGAAATGGTAGCGAAGCTCTATGTGCTTGGTCCTGCTGTGGGAGACTGGGTTGTTGGCTATTGCAATTGCGCTGGAAGAATCACAGAACAGTGGAATGTTCTGGAACTTCATGTTGTAATCTTCAAACTGATTCTTGATCCACAAAAGCTGTGCACAACAGCTCCCTGCAGAGATGTATTCTGATTCAGCCGTTGAGATGGCTACACAGTTTTGCTTCTTACTGCTCCAGGAAATGAGTCTCCTTCCGAGGAATTGGCAAGTCCCGGAGGTGCTTTTCCTGTCGTCTTTGCTTCCTGCAAAATCTGCATCTGAAAATCCAATTAGTTCACTATCATTACTTCTTGGGTAC
Source organism: Platanthera zijinensis (assembly GCA_039513925.1). Lineage (NCBI taxonomy): Eukaryota > Viridiplantae > Streptophyta > Magnoliopsida > Asparagales > Orchidaceae > Platanthera > Platanthera zijinensis. Next base: position 74,584,634 of record CM077097.1, read on the forward strand.
CATAAGCCAAGATTTGGTGTTCCTTTGAGGTATCTCAAGATTCGCTTTGCAGCGATGTAGTGAGATTCCTTAGAGTTCACCTGAAATCTAGCACATACACATGTCGAGAACATGATGTCTGGCCTACTTGCAGTAAGGTAGAGCAAGGACCCAATTATGCTTCTGTACTTGGTTTCATCAAAAGGTTTCCCTTTCTCATCCTTGTCCAGAGACATAGCTGAGGCCATTGGAGTCCTCATAGAGGTTGCATTCTCCATTCCGAATTTCTTAAGCAGCTCTTTGGTGAACTTGGTCTGAGAGATGAAGATTCCATCCTCAGATTGTTTCACTTGTAGCCCTAAGAAATACTTCAGCTCTCCCATACTGCTCATTTCAAACTTCCCTTGCATAAGTTTAGAAAACTTCTTGCAGAGGTTGTTATCTGTAGAGCCAAAAATGATGTCGTCGACATAGATTTGCACTAGCAAAATCTTGCCTTTTATTTCCCTAAGAAATAATGTCTTGTCTATCTTTCCTCTTGTGAACTTGTTCTCAAGAAGAAAGGTAGACAGCGTCTCATACCAAGCCCGAGGGGCTTGCTTGAGACCATATAGTGCTTTTTGTAATAAATACACATAGTTAGGAAGGGTTGGATCAACAAAACCTGGGGGTTGCTCTACGTACACTTCTTCCTTAATATTACCATTTAGGAAGGCGGACTTCACGTCCATTTGATAGACGGTAAAGCCCTTAAGTGCAGCGTAGGCAAGAAATAACCTGATTGCCTCCAGTCTTGCTACTGGAGCATAAGTTTGGTCGAAGTCGATCCCTTCCTCTTGACGATATCCCTTGGCGACAAGTCTGGCTTTATTCTTTATAATTGTTCCGTCTTCATCCATCTTGTTCCGGTAGACCCATTTTGTCCCGATGACGTTCTTATGCTTGGGTCTAGGAACAAGTGTCCAGACTTTGCATCTTTTGAACTGATTTAATTCTTCTTCCATGGCTAGAATCCAGGATGCGTCGGAGTTGGCTTCCTCAAATTTCTTTGGTTCAACCTGTGAGAGAAAGCTTAAGTGTAAATTCTCGTTAGTTGTACCTCGACGAGTTCTGACACCATCCCGAGGATCTCCTATGATTTGGTCAGCAGGATGATCCTTCAAGTGTCTGAACTCTAAAGTCCTTGCATCTGGGATCTCTTCAGCCACTGGAGTTATATCTTCAGCTGGGATGTCTTCTTCATCTTGATCATCTCCCTCTCCAAGGGTGGTTGTAGAGGGGATCTTGATGAACGTCTCATCTTTATCTTTAATAGGTTCATCCAAGCTGAGTTCTTTCAACTTTGTACCTGCATCTACAATAGGCACACTAGACGAGTTGCTTTGCAACAGACTCGTCTCATCAAATACAAGATGTATCGACTCTTCCACAACCAGAGTTTTTCTATTGAAAACTCTATAGGCCTTACTATGGCTACTATACCCTACGAAAATACCTTCAAAGCTTTTCTCGCTAAACTTTGTAGTGTGATACTTGCCATTGTTAAGTACGAAGCACTTACAACCAAAGATTCTAAAGTATGAAATGGTTGGTTGCCTGCCTTTTAGAAGTTCGTAAGGAGTCTTATCATGGTCTTTGTTGATGAGTGCTCGATTTTGCACGTGACAAGCGGTGTTGACGGCTTCAGCCCAGAAATACTCCGGAAGTGAGGCATCACTCAACATGGTCCGACAAGCCTCTATGAGTGTTCTGTTCCTTCTCTCAGCCACTCCATTTTGCTGTGGAGTGCGGGGAGAGGAAAACTCATGAAAGATACCTTGACTTTCACAAAATTCTGTCATGGCTCCAGACTTGAATTCCGTTCCATTGTCACTTCTGATTTTGACTACGGAACAGTTGTATTCATTTTGGATTTGCCTGACAAAGTTAGTGAAAATACCGAAGGTATCTGACTTGTGTTTCAGAAAGAACACCCACGCAAAGCGCGAGTAATCATCCACAATAACCAACGTATATTCCTTACCTCCCAAACTTCTAACTTGCAGTGGACCAAACAAGTCCATATGAAGAAGTTGTAAACTTCTATTGGAATCCTTGCCTATTATGCTTTTGAACGAGCTTCTTGTTTGCTTGCCTTTGATGCAAGCGTGACAAGGACTGTCCGTAACGCACTTGACCTTGGGTGCATCACGCACTAAGTTTTGAGAGAATAATTTATTAATAGTTTTGAAATTAATATGTGCTAGTCTCTTGTGCCATTGGTCAGCGAGAGATGCACTACTTTTTGCCAAAAGACACACTGGTGTCGAAGAGTCTATACAAATAAAATTTAAACAGAAAATATTTCTGCTTCGAGTGCCTGATAAAATAGTTTCCATATTGTTAACCGATTTTATCAAACACTTGTCAGCATGAAATTCAACTACGTATCCTTTGTCGCATAGTTGGCTTATGCTGATGAGATTGTGCTTCAATCCTTCAACATAGGCTACATTCGAGAAGGATACGCTACCGTTAGAAATCATACCATAGCCTTTAGTGATTCCTCGATCTGAACCTCCAAAGATGACCTTTGGTCCGTCGCAGACTGAGGTGTAGTTTAGTAGTAGGATCCTTGTCCCGGTCATATGCCGAGAACATCCACTGTCCAAGTACCAGATTGGCATTTTGGTGGCCTTTGGACATACCTGCAATTACAATCATTTAGCCTTAGGAACCCAAACAAGTTTGGGTCCTTGGTCTCGAGTTAGAATACTCCCCCTACGAGTATTAGCCTTATGAGTGGTCACTCTCACGTTGCTAACCTTAGGGGTTGCAGCATTTTCAGGATTGAACCAACAATCACTGGCAAAATGACCAATTCTGCCACAACACCAACAGTTGAACCTGTTGTATCTTTGCCTTGTGTAGTCCTGCCTGACTTTCTGGAATGAAGGTCTGGCAGGAGCCTTACTCTTGGAGGAAGAGGCTTCATGATGATTGCAGTTACATGAAGTCTTCTCTTTCATAGGCTTTTCTACAACGGGTTTTACTTTTGGTGTCTTCTTAAAGTTATGACCATGAGCATAAGGTCCATAGCTTTGAAGCTGAATCTCCTCATAAGGTGCCTTGAAGACACTCTCGCCAAAGTTACGAGGACGAGTCCAACCTTGGTATCTTGACTTAGGCTTCTCAGGGATCGGCCTAGAAAAGTGTCCATAGGTGGACTCATAATCGAGTTCGTTCGTGGGAAAGATAACTTTCTTGAACACAACAGGTTCCAAGGGAGCTTTCCCTTTTTCCTCAGCTAGAGCCTTCCGGGCAGCCTTGTTCTTCCTCTTGGCCTTGTTTCTCCTAGAGGATTTACTAGAAGACCCAATGTGGCCTAAACCAGCACCCTTGGCCTTAGCAGAGAATTCAGCAACGATTGGAAGAACTGTCTTAGGCTTAGAGAAGCTCTCAACAAGCTTCTTTTCAGCCTCGAGCTGTTTTTCCAGTTCTTTGATGATTTCCTCTTTAAGGTCGAGGTGCTTGAGAGCTTTATTGTATTCCTCCATAGCTTCATTTAGGTTCTCTTGAAGAGAGTTAGTCCTACTGACTTCTTCTCTCAAGTTGCTCTCACTAGCCTGTAGAGAATTGATCTCTTTGGCTTGACTTCTCACCATTCTACGACATTTCTCGTAAGCGGTGAGTAGTTCCTTATACTGTCCCATGAGTTCAGATTCATCTTCAGAGGAATATCCCTCTTGCTCATTGTCATTTTCAGAATCAGAGAGAGGAGTGTGAGATTTTACCTCCCCAGTAAACTGGGGGACATGTTCATCATCCGAATGAGCCATGAGCCCAAAGTAAGCTTCCTCTTCTTCACTCGACTCAGATGAGTCAGAGTCGCTGAGAGTTTTGCTCTTCTTGGCTACTAGGCTTCTCTCTGTCCTCTTCTTGGAGTGTGAGGATTTCTTTTCCTCTCTTCTTCCACCCTCTTTCTTTTTGTGAGGGCAATCGGCGATGACGTGACCTGGCTTGTTGCAACAATAACAAATGATGTCAGTAGAAATCTGTTTGTTCGGTTTAGGATTATACCTGTCATGGCTACTTGAGCCTTTCTTCCGATGATCACTGTCATGTCGTGACTTTCTATATGAGGCATCCTTGCCTCTCCATTGCTTCTTCTTGTTCAAGAATTTCTTGAACTGCCTTGAGAGTAGGGAGAACTCTCCATCAGATAGTTCTGAGCCAGATGAGCTAGGCTCAGATGATTCTTCTTCATCAGCCTCAGGAACTGGGGCAGGAGAGCTAGCTTTTATCTTCCTTGAGCTATCTGCCTTTAGAGCGACAGATTTCTCCTTGGATGCAGACCTGCTTGTCTCTTCTTCAGCTTTTCTTGAGTTGATTTGCAGCTCGTAAGACATAAGCTTTCCGAACAGATTCTGCGGGTCCGTCTCAGCTAACCTTCCAAACTCCCGAATGGCACATACCTTATTATCCCATTCCTTGGTTAGGGATCTTAAGAATTTGTCATTGAGTTCCCCGTTGGTGAAGACACGGCCATACACTCTTAGGCCATTTACTATTTCGAAGAAGTTCTCAAAGGTGTCAGCTATGGCTTCCTTATGACCTTGCCGGAAGGCTTCATACTTTTGATTCAGAAGGGATCTCCGATCATCCCTCACTTCTTCTGTACCTTCCATTAGAGTCACAAGGGATTGCCACATCTCCTTGGCAGACTGGCAATGAATTAGATTCTGCAGCATTGAGTCGTCGACTGCACTTGCTATAATATTTTTAGCCTTCTTGTCCAGAGAGACAAGTGCAATCTCATCCTTGTCTAGATCCATCAGCTTCTTGGGAACTTGCTTGGTGGGATCTATGGTGGATGCAGTCATGGGAATGTGGGGACCTTCTTCAACAATCATGAAGATCCGGGGATCTACTGCTTCCATGAAGAACTTTACTCTTTCCTTCCACATAGGAAAGTTGTTCTTGGTGCAGATAGGGAGTTTAGCAAAATCCTTGGTCTTACTCATGCTTGATACTTTACAAGAAAACAACTTAGAAGGATAAGATCAAGGTGTTAACCTTTTAACGATCAACCTCCCCTCTGATACCAATTGAGAGGTCTAAGTTGTTAGCCTAAATCACCTAGAGGGGGGTGAATAGGTGAAATGCGTGTCAAATGCGGAATTAAAAACTAACACAGCAAATATCAAGCAATCACAGAAGACAAGAGATTTATAGTGGTTCCCCAACCTTGGGTACGTCCACTTTCCTCACCGATCTAGCAAATTACTAGACTCGGCTACTCCACTATCTCGGATTGAAAACAATCCTACACCTCGGAACCACGTTCCTACAAATCTCGATCCCAAAACGGATCTACAAAAACTCGGAAGACAAAACTTCCTACAAGTCTCGGAGAAGAATCTCCTACAATGAAGTTTGGTTTGAAAATAAAAATCAAAACAATAATCTCAGATCTGGATCTTTGACGGTCTTCTTCTTCAGGAACTTCGGCTTGATCAGAAAAAGGTTGAAGATGACCTGAGAGAGATCCACGAGTCTGAAAACTAGAACCACCTCGATCAAGAAGAGAGATCTGAAATATTTGAGGCTCGGCGAGATCGAGTGATTCACTTTGTCTGGATCGCTGGAGAGAAAGTCGTTGAAGACGAAGATCGGCGATCCAAAGTTTTTCCCGTGAACAACACTGGCGGCGGCGTGAGAATTAGGGTTCACGGAATTTTCTCTTTCCTTAAAAATATATCTCTGTAATAACGATTGAAAAGTCATTTCTGAAAAGACCTATTTATAGGTGGGTTCCAACGGTCATAACATTGATTAAAGATGACACGTGGACCAATCAGAATTGACAGATTCAAATTACTTATGATGAAAAATGACTTAGAATAATTCTGGAGAAGTTGACTGCGATACTCGAGTAATGAAGGATATACACGAGTATGGAGAGATGGATTACTCGAGTAGCAAGAGGCAGTATACTCGAGTATAGAAAGAGAGAATTACAGGAGAGAAGAAAGAATTACTCGAGTATCAAGAATGGTATACTCGAGTATCAGAAGTGTATACTCGAGTAATAGAAAGGTATACTCGAGTATCAAGACGATATACTCGAGTATCAAAAAGGCTAAACTCGAGTATAGAAAATATAACTGAGAAATGTTTATATCAGAGTCAATTACTCGAGTATGGAAGAAATTACTCGAGTATCAGAAGATATACTTACTCGAGTATAGACCGACTTACTCGAGTATTAGAAGATATACTCGAGTATCAACAGACTTACTCGAGTATCAGAAAACACTTACTCGAGTATAGACAGACTTACTCGAGTATTAGAAGATATACTCGAGTATCAACAGACTTACTCGAGTATCAGAAAATATTTACTCGAGTATAGACAGACTTACTCGAGTATCAGAAGATATACTCGAGTATCAACAGACTTACTCGAGTATCAGAACATATACTCGAGTATCATAAAGCACTTACTCGAGTATCAATATACTTACTCGAGTATCAGGAGATATACTCGAGTATCAGAGTATATACTCGAGTATCATAAAGCACTTACTCGAGTATCAATATACTTACTCGAGTATCAGGAGATATACTCGAGTATAAAAGACTTAGGAAAATTCTAAGAGGAAATTTGCTCCAATGCTTCTGTCCATCAATCCAAGTGCATGAAGGAAGTGTATCCCAATAGAGAGGCTATACATGGGCCAACACTTTGGATCACACAATGAGGAATTACATTGTATGGTCCTGTGTTTGGTGACCCATTATAGACTGACATTGGTCTACACTTGGCAATCAGAACCTGCACACATACAACTTAAACACAGCATCAAATACACCTTAATTCATCTTAGTTCAAGGTCTGACCTCCTACAAATCTGAGGCATTGTGGAGACAAATCCCAACAAAGACCCTTCACCTTCACCTCCAGTCATGGGACCAAACTCAAGGCTTTCTTGCACCGGCTGCCTTCCACGCTCACCGCACCAGAACTGTTGAAGCCAAAATTGACCTCAACGGGAGTTCAAAAACCAGGGTGCAGCCAACGCCTACTTCCCTCAAGACTCGACCCTCGACTGGCTGCTAAGGTCCAAAGACTGACCCAAAGCCTCAGATTGGAGGTCCCACCTCTCACCCGGAAGATCTCTGATAGCTTCCCCTCCAAATCCAAAAGCTGGGCTAGGAGCTCCTCAGAAAGCACTATGGATTCAGAGAAAAATGAGAGTCTGCCTTTTAAGGAGCCCTTATGGGTCTTTTTATAACCTTTTACTTCCCTGAAGTTACTGAAATACCCCTGGCTGGTCTGCCAATAGCCAAATCCCGCTGTCGGAGAAGTGTTAAATACAGCCCCTGAGGGTATAAGGGTAATTTTACCCGGGGGCAATTAAGACATTTTACCCTGACCTCGGCCCCCACTCGGCGAGAGCTCTGTGCCGAGAACCCTCTCGCCTTCCTTTGGCGGGAGCCAAAAAGGAAGTGTCAAGTCTTACACTGAGCCAGCCTCCGCCTTCTCGCCGGCTCTGCCGAGAGAGGGTCATGGCTAATCGAAGGTGAACGCTTCTCGCCTACCTCCAAGCAGGAGCTGCTCCTAGACGGGAGCTCCTCTAATCTTGGCGCTGTCACTGAACGCGACATTGAGTGACTGGAGCCCACTCAACGCCCTTGCTGCTGGACGCGGCGTTGAGTGAGTAGAGCTCACTCAACGCCCTTGTTGATGGATGCGGTGTTAAGTGAGTGGAGCTAACTCAACGCCCTTGTTGATGGACGCGGCGTTGAGTGAGTGGAGCTCACTCAACGCCCTTGTTGATCACGGTGCTGAGTGAGTGGAGCTCACTCAATGCCCTTGCTGATCACGGTGTTGAGTGAGTGGAGCTCACTCAATGCCCTTGCTGATCACGGTGCTGAGTGAGTGGAGCTCACTCAGCGCCGCGCCTTCTCGCCCGCTTCTGGGCATGGGCGGGATCTCGCCTGCTCCTAAGAGGGAACTCCTCCGGCGCGAGAGCTCTTCTGGTCTTCAGGCCCGGGCTAACTTGGGGCTTGTCCAATCCCGACCGTTAATGCCTCTGGGTCCCACCCAGCGAATTTGGGGTTATACAATTTCCTCATCCATTGCTACCCCAACCTTGGATGTTGAAGAGTCAACTATAGAGAGTTATGGGTGGAAATAGAGGATAAACAAGTTGCAAATTTATGGAGCACTAGAGAGAGATAATGCAAGGACACATAATTGGTCAGGGGTGAGCGATAGAGGCTAGTGTCGAATCTTTGGGCCATGAGGTATCATTAGTAGATGGCAACTATTGTAGAGCATCATAACGAGTAGGACAAAGAGTGTACACATGAAGAAGAGGTGGTTTTATGGTTTTGGAGGTCGGTGTTAGGAGAACAGGTGGTAGGTGATAAGTAACAAGAACGGTATGGCACATAAGTGTTGGAGGCATTGGAGGAGCAGTATGTAAAGAATGATAAGGCTAGTCTTGAGAAGGTCACATCATTAGATGTAACAACCTTCTGATCTACAAGGGAGTAGCATATATAACTTTTTTGAGTGCGAGAGTAGCCAATGAACATATATTTGGTAGCACGAGTAGAAAGCTTATTGATGGAGGGGCCAAGATAGTGAACATAGCAGGTGCAACCAAAGATGCGAAACATGACTGAAAAGTGAGGTTTGGAGGGAAATACAAGACTAAAGGGAGTCTCATAGTTGAGAATAGAGGAGGGCATGCGATTTATGAGGTAACAAGCTGTAAAAAGTGTGAAATGCTAATAAATCTTGGGAACCAGCATTTGAAACATAAGTTAGTGAGTGACTCAAGAATGTGGTGATTCTTGCGCTTAACTACATCATTTTGTTGGGGGTATAAGCATATGAGGTTTGCTGGATGATCCCAAAATCAATACATAAATTTTTAAATGCATAACCCGTGTATTCACGAGCATTATCAGTTTGAAGTGTTTTAATGAAGCTAGAAAACGGTGTACGAGTTTCAGTAACATGGGTACGAAACACACGAGTTAGTGCAGAACGGTCGTAAAGTAAATACAACCATATCATGCAAGAGTAATAATAATAAATGTAAGAAAATAATGGTAACCAAACACACTAGCTCTTTTATAAGGCACTCAAATATCAGAATGCACTAAAGCAAAAGGAGCATTGCTCTGAGTACAATGGGGGGGAGAAGAACAATATTATTTTTCAAAGCAATACTCACAAGTAAAGTCAGTGAGAGATAAATTGGGAAGAGATTTCATGAGAATTGAGAGAGGAGCATGCCCAACGTGCCAGTGGCAATCAACAGAATTGACAGAGGAGAGAACTATGGGAGGAATGTCTAGAGTGTAAAGTTCATTGGATAGTCACCCTTTACCAATGATATTCTACATCTATCGATACTGCACAAAAAAGAAGAGGAATAGAATATTACAAAATTACCAAGATCTTGAGTAAGACGACTAACAGAAAGATGGTTGAAAGGAGATCTCCGAACATGAAGAACTGAGTGAAGAGAGAGAGAGAGTGGTATAAAGAGATATGAAGTGAGGGGCACATTAGTAAAATTAAAAACTGGGGTGGTGTCAAAATTGGACACGGTGATGAACTTGGGATGAGCAGAATTCAAGTACTGAGGTGGTTTCTGTGGAGTAATATGGTGGTGTGTGGCACCAGAGTTGATAAGAAAAGTTAGAGTATTTCCAAATCTGTATATGATGAAGGTAGGCGCACCTATCGAAATATAGCTTATCATATGAAGGACATATCAAGGTCGTATTAAGACTCGATTCTGTCGAGTACTTCTACTTCAAGAAAGCAAACTATTATTTTAACGGAATAAAATAAAGAAAAATTACAAGAAAAATTATGAAAGAAGAAAACCTAACTTTATCACAACACTTTGAAATGAAATATAAAAGATAATTTATAAACTTCTAATCTAATCCTTGACCATGGGAATTCCAAAATTATGAATGCACCTCTTTTGAGGGAATTTTTATTCTATAATCGAAACCCCTAAAACTCGCCTTAGTGAGGTGAATCCCATTATATGATTTGATTTCTATTCTGGAGATTTACACCATTCTCTTTCGAGAGGTGCGATCAAATCTTTTTATTCATGACCAATCGATTGGTACACACGATCCTTTCGACATCTAGAGTGCAAAAACGAATACCAAAATCCATAACATGAATATGAACTCAACATAATATAATCAGGAATAAATCGAAGGTGAAAAAGAAGCGATTATAAAGAAAAAAGTTAATTCTATCCTAACGCTTGTAATAATCAAGTGCTAAAAAGATAACTACCAAACATGAGATGAACGAAGAAAGAGACATTTTCATGAAATAAAAACTAATTTACCATTTCATAAAAAGAGATTACATGTATTAAAAACTAAATTACATTGCATGAAAATGAATCTAAACTACCTTGCATGAAATAAAAATAAAAGAAATAAAACTAAAACTAAGAAAAGAAAATACTTTAAATAGAAACTAAGATTAGAAATATAGAAAAACTATACAAGAAGAGCCAAAATGGGCTAAGGTAGAGGGGGATTGCTGTAATGGAACCTCTGAATTTATAGGAAATTTTTTGAGTTTCCACGCCCTTGGTAACGGGCGTGACCTTGGGTATCTCCATCGAAAAAGGTAACAAGTCCGAAAACGGCAGCATCGACTGTGAAAAACGGCTTGATTTTGACAATTCAGGAAGTGCATGCCCTAGGTCATGGACGTGACTTAGGGTGTGTCATGTATGGGAGGCAGTAATAATCGAGTTTGGCATACGGTGTGGCATATCCAGGGAGGTGAATTAAGGTAACATGGACGTGACCTAAATGTCACGGGCTTATACTTGGGCAGTAACATTGGATTCAATGACTGGCATGTCCATGTGGAAAACTTTACAGTCATGAGTGTGACAGGTTACATGCCCTCAGTCACGGGCATGACTAAGGGTGTGACTTGAGTTTCTTCATGAATTCGGCTCAGGAACACCTACATAAGGCTTCGACATGATTTTATGTTAACACCCCCTAGGTTATGGGCATGACCTAGGGCGTGTACATGCCTATTTTGATCAAAATGTCCAGAATCTTCAGAAAATTTAAAAAATAGGAAACAAACTAAATTAGGACATAAATATAAATATGAGTGATTTATTAACTAATGTAGAAATAATATTTATAGATTCACATAAATATTAACCTAAATACTATACTAAAATATGTACAAAACCTACTCATCAATTACCCTTCCCCCATACTTAAGCTTTTGATATTCAAGAACAAAAGTATTAGAAATATTGATAAGACATTCATAAAATTTTTAATTCAAACTAAAAATTTATTAAATCAAAAGTAAGCTAAAAATAAAACCAGGCATTAAAGAATTAAGCCTTAAATCATGAAATTAAATTAAAAAGAGAAAAATATTTAGCTAAGAATTTTCAAATTAATTAACTAACAATTAAAATTGAGTAATTTGTCAATAAAAATATATTAGAATTATTGATAAGACAAAAGTATTAGAAATATTGATAAGAACAAAAGTATTAGAAATATTGATAAGACATTCATAAAATTTTACTATTCAAGAACAAAAGTATTAGAAATATTGATAAGACATTCAATATTTTTAAACTATTCGAGAACATAAGTATTAGAAATATTTATAGGACATTCATATAATTTTTAATTTAAAGTTAAAATTTATTAAATCAAAGGTAAGCTAAAAATAAAACCAAGGATTAAAGAATTAAGTCCTAAATCATGAAATTAAATTAAATGGAGAAAAATATTTAGCTAAGAATTCTCAAATTAATTAACTAATAATTAAAATTGAGTAATTTGTCAACAAAAATAAATTAGAATTATAACAAAACCTAACTTTAAAGAAGCTTAAGTAAAAAATTCAAACTACTACTTATGTTCTCCCAATATTTTAATATAAGTCTAAAATCAATTATATTGGCTAAAAGGTTTGTTAAATATGAAGAGAGCTTGGATTTGAGGTAATAAATTATATTCTCTCATCCTCTTTTTTTTTCTTTTTGTATATATTTAAAAAAATGATGAATTTTATCCTCTCATTTTTCACGTCATATTGACAACGATTTGTAAGGATTTTAAAGTCATACTATTAGAAAATTTGACAATACAACATAGTTTAGTAGTGTTAAATATATAAATTAAATATAATTAATTTAAGACAAAAATAAAAATATTGCCAAAAATTTTGGTGGTGGAACTTGAAGATGGAAAAACAAGTTATTTTTAAGATAATAGTTATGAAATAACTAGTTATTGATCCTTATGTTGATCCTAGTGTCTCATGGGAAGTTATGTCTTCACATTTAAGGATAAGTGAAAAGAACATAATTGAAGTATTAAAAGGTAGTGCGCCCCAAATAAAAAATCTTGGTGGTGGAAAGAGAAAGTGCAAGATTAAATGAGGGGAAAAAAGGTCAGCTATAAATCACTCTACGCTTGTAGAAATGATAAAAACTTAGTCAGGTATAAATTCATCAAAAAAGAAGCTAGCATGCCGTAAGTAAAACAAGAAATCAAGCTTATGAAAATTTTTATAAGCGAATAGATATCAAAGATGGAGAGCGTGACATATATAAAATTGCTCGAGCTAGAAAAAGGAAGACAAGAGATTTAAGTCAAGTAAAATGCATAAATGATGAAATAGGTATAGTTTTAACGGATGATGTTGAAATTAAAGAGCGATAAAAAAATACTTTTATCAACTCTATAATTAAACAAAAGACAATGAATTGAACTTAGAAAATTTAAGTAAATCGGAGAAGTATATGAACATAACGTTTTACTGTAAAATTCAAGTATCAGAGGTAAATGATGTTGTAAAGAAGACGAAAAATGGAAAGGCGATTAGGCGAGACGATATACCCATCGAAGTATGGAAATGTCTAGAGAATGAAGAAATTGTGGCTTACATCTTTTTTTTGATAAGATATTGAAGTCAAAGCGGATGTCAGACCAATGGAGAGAAAATATCTTGCTACCTTTGTATAAGAAACAAAGTGATATAAAAAATTGTGTTAATTATAATGAAATTAAATTGATGAGTCATATCATAAAATTATAAGAACGAGTAATAGAAAGAAGAATATGACGAGAGAATAACATCTCAGAGAATTAATTTGGATTCATGCCAGTGCGGTCGACCATGAAAGCAATATATCTCTTGAGGAGACTCATTGACAACTACCGAGAAAGAAAAAAGATTTGCATATGTTGTTTATCGACCTTGAGAAGGATTATGATAAATTTCAAGAGAGATCTTATGGAGAGTCTTAGAAAAGAAAGGTGTAAGTGTTTAGTATATTGACATAATCAAAGATATGTATACAAATTCAACGACAATGGTGAGGGCATCTAGAGGATTAACACATGAATTCCCTATTAATGTTGGCTTACATCAAGGTTCAGCTTTAAGCCCTTATCTCTTTACTGTTATCTTAGATGAGCTCACTAAACATATCCAACAAGCAATACCTTAGTGTTTATTATTTGCAGATGATATCATTTTGGTCGATGAGATGTGCGAGGGTGTAAATGGAAAACTTGAATCTTGGCGATACACTTTAGAAAAGAAAGGTTTTAGGTTGAGCAGACAAAGACGGAGTATATGAAGCTTAAATTTAACAGTGCAAGAAAGACATATGACTTTGTTATTAAGTTGGGTGATCAAGATATTTCCGGTAGTGATTGTTTTAAATATCTTGGATCGATAGTTCAAAAAGACAGATGTATTGATAAAGATGTGACACATAGAATCCAAGCGGGTTGGTTGAAGTGGAGAGGCGCGTCAGAGATCTTGTGATCGTAAAGTACCATAAAAACTTAAGGGCAAGTTTTACCATATTGCGATTAGACCAGCGAGGCTCTATGGTTCTTAGTGTTGGGCAGTGAATTGTGTACATGAGCAAAAAAATAGGAGTTATGGAAATGAGAATGCTTAGGTGGATGTGTGGACACACGAGACTGAATAGAATTAGGAATGAATGTATCAGGGATAATACAAGAGTAACACTAATTGTAGAGAAGATGCAAGAAGCTCGACTAAGATGGTTTGGACATATACAAAGGAGATCATTAGAGACACCTGTTAGGCGTTGTGAGAGTCTACTCGCTAGATATGTTAAACGGGGGAGGGGTAGACAAATAAAGACTTGGAATAAAACTATAAGGAAAGAGATGATGTACTTATGCATTAGTGAGATTATGACACAAGATAGAGCACAATGGAAAAAAAAGGATCCATATAGCCGACTCCACTATAGTGGGATAAAGGCTTGAGTGTTTTTGTTGTATTTTTCTTGTCAAATAATATTTTCTTAATATTATTCATAACTAAATTGGGTGCATATGTTTACAAAATAAATTTTATCTTCTTATTTCTATGACATAATTTTTAATATTTTTTTAGGTAGGAGAAGGCTAAGGGTAATGGGTTAAAGACTTTAAAAGGCTAAAATAAATTCTATATTATAAATAAAAAATATTACAGAGCAACTAGTAGTAAATTAAAATTTCCTAAAAATTTAAAAGCATGAGATAGAAATAATTAAAATCTAAGTGTTAAACAAAACTAATTAAAAAAAAGAAACAACTTAAAATATAAGAGAAAAAGTGATAAATAAATTACTCTAATCAAATTGAAATCACAAAATATTTATTAAAATTAAATCACCTAAAAAATTAGATCTAACAAACTATGATCAAATAAAAGATTAGCAAACAAAAAAATAAAAATACTTATAAATAAACTCAAACTAGATTTTTGAAAAAACAAAAAACTAAGTAGTGAATTGTTATCATTATTTTTTTCTAAGTTTTTCGTATTTCTTTAGAGATTTGTAATATAATCTTTTTTGCGAGATGTTTTTATATAAATTAAGACTAGGAAAGACAAAATAACATAAAAAGTAATCATCCTAATTGTTTTTTTTATAGGAATTTCCTACTTTTTAAGATTCTTACTCTTCTATTTTTTGAGATTTTTAATATTCTAAGTCCAAAAAATTGGAAATTTTAAGTTTTTCAAAATTTTGTGGGTTTATTTATTTTATTTTTTTTGAAAATTTTGAAATATGTTAAACCAAAGGAGAAAACTCCTTCATACTTAAAATTTAACATTGCGCACAATATTGAAAACTAAATATGTAGAAACAAAATAAACAAAAATATGGATAAAATAAAAATAAAAAAATAAGAAAGGAGGGAAAAAGAGCACATCTCTGATTTGGAGACGGAGAGACCACCACGAACACTTGCGAAAACATAAAAAAGTAAAAGAAATGAAAATATTTTTGCTTATTTTTGTATGTTATATATTTTATGGATTTTAAAATTTTAAAGATTTTTTTTGAAACTTGATGAGATTCCCCCAGAAATTTCTAAGTCAAACCGAAAAGACTCGGACCAAGGACACGTAAGCCCAACCAGACAAGCCCCGCATGCGAATTAGCGCTTCCCCAAGTCCCAAAAGCACCCGAGAAAAAGGTCGAACCTGCCCACATGCACGACTAGGCCGCGCAGAGGCGCATGGCCTGTGCGCGTGTGGCATGTGCGCACGTAGCCAATGCGCGACCACACACGATTGGCTCGCGCGGCCGCACCCCATGCGACCGCGCGTGGCCAGCCCGCGCGACCGTACCCCCGCACGGCCGAGCCCCTGCGCGCTGCCGGCCCATCCGCCTCCGGCCGCCGTAGCCGCCATCGAGCACCTTGCCCGAGCCGCCCGAGGGCACTTTCATCATTTTGCTAAAATTGATGATCCAGGTGATCGAAATGGAGCGGGGCCATTCGCCAGCACAAATTACGTCCTGGTGCAATTACAGACATATCCCTCCAGAAAACTATAAAGAGGCCATCAGACCTTCATTTGAAGACAAACAACTCCAGAGACAAGAAAGAGCTCTGAGGTTTTCCAGCGAGATCATGGACTTAGATTGATTCTCCGCTTAGAAATTCACTCTGCTCCTCTTCTTGCATCAAGTCTCCAAGAAGTGTCAAGTCATGACATCCGTCTCTGCGAGAGCGCTCCCATAACGGCTCCGCTTCAACGAGAGCGCTCACTCCAAAGCTCTGTGGACTTCGAGATTTTCTAGTTGAAATGCTCCCACCAAGATTCCATGAACTCAGCAATATTTCAAGGCCGGAGCGTTTCCATCGAGGCTCCGAGGACTAGACTGCTTTTCCCACCATTTTGTGTACTTTACAATTGTAACAAAGAAACGTTCTGTCACCCTCCGAGATCAAATCTCAATCCATATAAAATCAAAGGAACTAGTGGATTTTGGCTCCGCACAGATCTGGTCACGTGGTTTTTCACCTTTTCTGGGTTTTCCATGTCAAAAAAGTCTCTTGTCATTGATGTTGTTTACTTTGACTGTTTGCGCACCCGATCTAATTCCGAGCTAAGGCGGTCTGATTTCTCCAAACCAGGGAAAGACCGGGTGACCCACAACAGTTTGGTGTTGTCTATGGGAACATGTTCCTAAAATCTCTAACAAGTTTCAAAATCACATCACCAGATGCAATGACAAAAGGGGGCGCAGTGCGCACATCGCCAGCCCAACAACTTACGAGAAATCTAATAATTAAGCCTCCAGCGACTTACCTGCCAGCAATGCCTTGCGCCTCGAGAAGATTACCACCAATGCTAGCATCTTTGGAGAAGGAGCGGATATGACAGATGAAAGAGTGTCAAGCTCAGTCACTTGTCCAATGTTGAAGTTGAGACCGGGCGGTCTGTCGGTCTGGCTTGGCGGGTTATTGACCGAGCGGCTTGGCGGTTTGCCTCCAGCGGGTTGGTTGCTGCGTTGAGGTCTGAGGTCCAAGCGGTCTAGCGGTCTGTTACTGGCGACTAGGAGACCGGGCGGTCTAACGGTCTCCCTTGGCGGCTTGTCTCTCTCTCTGGCAGTGGCCGAGCGGTTAGCCCTTCTGTCTAACCCGCGCGGCTTGTTCCGGTCTGTTGTTCTAGCCGCCCAGATTCTTTTGTATAGTTTTAGTCCCACATCTCTTATTTGTATTCTCTCTTCTCTCCTCCATTCTATATAAGGGAGGCCATACCTTTGTAATAGATACCTTTTTCTGATAATAAAATTTCAGTTATACCATTTCCGGCTTGTTTTAGTTCGCTTCTTACATGGTATCAGAGCAATCGATCCTTTCCTCCTGATTCTGTCTTCTCTCTGTCCGCGCGGCTTGCTTCTCCGGCTTGCGCCCTGTCCGCGCGGTCTCCTTGTCGTTGCCCTCTGTGTGCGCGACCTGTTGCCTTGTTCTCTGCGATCTGTTGCCTAGTTCGCCGCGACCTGTTGCCTAGTTCGCCGCGACCTATTGCCCTGTGCCTTGCCCTCTCTTGTGCTTCTGTTCGAGCGGACTGTCTGCTTGCCGCTCGACTTCTTCCCCTTTGCTTGTTACTGCGGCTTGGTCGTGGTCTCTCTGGCCGCTGGTGTCTGACATCCTGACCGCCGCAGTTTCTCTCTGCCTATCCGCGCGGCCTGTTTTCTAACCGCGCGGCTTCCTGTTGTTTACTCTTATGGCTCTTTCTGATGCTTCTACTGCCACCACTCCTGCCACCCCCCCTGTAGCCAATCCGGCTCCTCCTCCTACTCCTTCCGGGAACCTTGGCACCGTTTCCAAGCTTGTCGGCTCCAACTACCCGGATTGGAGCGTCTCTTTCACCTTTCTCCTTCGCTCGCAACGCAAACGCCACCATCTCGTTGATGACCCTCCTCCTACCACTTCCCCTCTCTTTGATGACTGGGATGCGAGTGACGCTCTTGTGCGTACTTGGCTCGCTAACAGTCTATCCGATGTATGCCTTCCGTCATCCGTCATGATGAGACGGTGAAGGCCGCTTGGCTTCATCTTGCTGCTTTGTATTCCAAAGGGCTCAGACGTCCCGCATCTATACGTTGTATGCGGACCTCTTTGCCCGGCCTACCTTGTCTCCTGCTGCTGCCTACCAACAAGTTCAAGCTCTTGGGGCTGAGATTCTTCAGAATCGCCCCTTTTCTGCGGATCTGGCTCAACAACACAAGCACTTCCAGGAGCTTCTGGTTGTGTGTTATCTGCTCCGTCTTCCTGACACTTATGACATGATCCGCCAACAAATTCTGGGTGAGGCGGAATCTCCTACCTTAGATGCCACCGCTGCTCGCATCGCCGCTGTCACCTCCCTCCTTCAGCGCCCGCTTCTACCCGCTCCTTCTCCTCCGGATAACTATGCTCATCAAACTCAGCGGAGTGGCTCTGGTAGCCGCAGTCATCAGTCTGGCGGACGTCCTTCTTCCCGCTATCTCTGCTCTCACTGCGGCCGCACCGGACACACTCTTGACCGCTGCTGGACAAAACATCCCCATCTTCGCCCTCGGGTGACTCTTCCGCCTCTTCTTCCAAGCCGTCTGCTTCCGTGGTCACATCATCAGGTAGTGCCCATGTAGTCACTCAAGGTAAATGGCTTATCGACTCCGGTGCTACTAATCATATGACGGGCAATCCTCAGTGCTTCTCTCTCCTCGAACAGCATGATCGATTGCCCCCGGTCCTCATTGCAGACGGTTCTCCCTCCCCGGTTCATGGGTCGGGAGTGGTTCATGTTACTCCGTCCCTTCGGCTAGAGGACACTCTCTATGTGCCCAAGTTTCCGTGCAATCTGTTATCGGTTACTTCTTTGTGCAAGCAGCTTCAATGTTCTGTAACGTTTACTCCATCTTCTTGCTCTTTTCAGGATCCGAGCTCCCAGCGGACGATTGCTACTGGGACTGAGAGCGGCGGCCTCTACTTCCTCGACAACATTTCCGCTTTGTCCGCCTTCTCTTCTTCTTGTACGGATCTTCTCCAGTGGCATCTCCGTCTCGGTCATCCTCCACCACGGCTTCTGCATCAGCTTCTGCCCCACCTCCCTCCCTCCACTACTCCTCTCCACTGCGAAGCATGTCAACTTGGCAAGCATCATCGTTCCTCCTTCCCGCCGAAGCAAGGTCGGGGCTCTACCCGTCCGTTTGATCTAGTCCACTCCGATATCTGGGACCTGCTCCTACCCTTACTATTGGTCGGGGTAGTTCTTATTTTGTAACTTTTATTGATGATTTTTCTAGATGTACTTGGGTGTATCTCTTACGAGATCGCTCTGAACTTTTTAATGTATGGACCTCCTTTTATCATTTAATCAAAAATCAGTTTGGTGTTAGTGTTAAAACTTTTCGCTCTGATAATGCAAAAGAATACTTAAGTCATGCTTTTACCTCTTTCTGTGTTCAACATGGCGTTATTCATCAGACAAGTTGTGTCTATACATCCCAACAAAATGGGGTGGCGGAACGCAAAAACCGTCACCTCCTCGATGTTGCTCGCACATTAATGACTCAAATGCATGTCCCTCGCTCCTATTGGGGCTATGCTGTTCTTCTTGCTTGTTATCTCATCAATCGCATTCCCTCCTCTGTTCTTCAGGGAAAAACCCTTTTTTCCATCCTTTATCCTGGCAAGGAGCCTTTTCTTCTCCCTCTCCGAATCTTTGGGTGCACTGCTTTTGTGCATATCCCATCTGCCACCCGTGACAAGCTCTCCCCTCGCTCCACCAAATGTGTTTTTCTGGGGTACTCGGTCACTCAGAAAGGCTACTGCTGCTTTGATCCTGTTCTTCGTAAACAGTTTGTCTCCGCTGACGTTACCTTCTTCGAGAATGCCTCCTACTTCTCGGATGCCTCCTCTTCTCTTCCTCTCACCTCGGATGCTCCTATTATTCCGTTCGTTCCCTCGTCTCCTACTGCGATATCCGCTCCTCCTCCGTCTCCGCCCACTCCTCTCCCTCCGCCTCTCTCTCCGCCTCCCTCTCCCTCATCTCCGCTGCCGTCGCTCTCTCCTCCCGGGCCAGCTCTCTCTGCCACGGATGCTCTGGATGCCGAGGAGCCCGCCGACCTGGATCTTCCTGTCGCTCTTCGCAAAGGGGTGCGGACGTGTACCTTACACCCCCTTGCTGCTGTTGTTTCATATGATCGTCTTACCCCTTCTCACAGGGCTTTTGCACTGGCTATCTCTGCTACTACCACACCTCGTTCCTACCAGGAGGCCCTTGCCATTCCTCACTAGAAGCTGGCCATGGATGAGGAAATGGCGACCCTCACAGAGCGGGGTACCTGGACTCTTGTCCCTCCTCCTCTTGATACAGATGTTGTTGGCTGTCGATGGGTTCTTTGTAGTCAAGTTTGGCCCAGATGGCACTGTAAACCGTTACAAAGCTCGTCTGGTGGCTAAGGGCTTTACTCAAACCTATGGGGTTGATTACTTTGACACCTTCTCTCCCGTGGCTCGTCTCAGCACTATACGGGTCCTTCTCTCTGTGGCAGTCAACAAAGACTGGCCCCTTTCCCAGCTGGATGTCAAGAATGCCTTCCTTTATGGTGATCTTCAGGAGGCCGTCTACATGGAGCAACCTCCAGGGTATGTTGCTCAGGGGGAGACACGAGTCTGCCGCTACAGAAGGCAATCTATGGCCTCAAGCAGAGCCCTCGAGCTTGGTTTGACAAATTCAGCGCATCGTGGCGGCCGTTGGTTTTGCTCGCAGCACTGCTGATCACTCTCTATTTATTCGCAAAACCTCTTCGGGACTGGTGGTTCTTGCAGTATATGTGGATGATATTCTTCTCACTGGTGATGACCAGGAAGGGGTAGCCTTGACAAAGCGGCATCTTCGCCAACATCTAGTCACGAAAGATATGGGTTCTCCGAAGTACTTTTTGGGGATCGAAATCTCTCGGAAGCCCAACTCTTTAGTCCTCTCTCAGCGTAAGTATGCTCTTGATATTTTAAAAGAAGCAGGATTGACTGGGGCCAAACCTGCCCGATGTCCCATGGCTGTTGGAGAAGACAAAACCTGGACAGATGATTCGCCTCTTCTTTCAGATGCTTCACGGTACAGGCGTCTAGTTGGTAAGCTCATATACCTCACCGTGACTAGGCCCGACATCTCCTATGCTGTGGGCAAGGTGAGTCAATTCATGCAAGCTCCCAGGGAGTGCCATCTACAGTCCGCCTTGCGGATCTTGGAGTACGTCAAAGCAGCCCCTGGGAAAGGATTGCTCTTTCAGAAGAATGATCATCTGAGGGTTGAAGCTTACTCAGATGCGAGTTACGCGGATGACAAAGGGGACCGCAAGTCTACCTCCGGTTTCTGTACCTTTGTTGGGGCAATCTGGTAAGTTGGAAGAGCAAGAAGCAATCTGTTGTCTCCAGGTCCAGTGCTGAAGCTGAGTATCGGAGTATGGCATCGACCACTTGCGAGCTAAAGTGGCTACGGGCTCTCATGTTGGATTTAGGAGAGGTCTACAACCATCCTCTACCTATGTTCTGTGACAACAAGGCTGCTATATATATCTCCAAAAATCCAGTCTTCCATGAGAGAACCAAACACATTGAGGTCGACTGTCATTTCATTCGTGAAGAGATTCTGAAGGAACAAATTTGCACTCCCTTCGTCACGTCTGAAAAAGAGCTGGCTGACATCTTCACCAAGCCAGTATCCGCCTCATTTCTTCATATATGTGACAAGCTGGGCATGATCGACATATATGCTCCAGCTTGAGGGGGAGTGTTGAAGTTGAGACCGGGCGGTCTGTCGGTCTGGCTTGGCGGGTTATTGACCGAGCGGCTTGGCGGTTTGCCTCCAGCGGGTTGGTTGTTGCGTTGAGGTCTGAGGTCCAAGCGGTCTAGCGGTCTGTTACTGGCGACTAGGAGACCGGGCGGTCTAACGGTCTCCCT
Organism: Platanthera zijinensis; assembly: GCA_039513925.1. Classification (NCBI taxonomy): domain Eukaryota; kingdom Viridiplantae; phylum Streptophyta; class Magnoliopsida; order Asparagales; family Orchidaceae; genus Platanthera; species Platanthera zijinensis. The sequence goes on from CM077097.1 coordinate 74,606,435, forward strand.
TGGCGGCTTGTCTCTCTCTCTGGCAGTGGCCGAGCGGTTAGCCCTTCTGTCTAACCGCGCGGCTTGTTCCGGTCTGTTGTTCTAGCCGCCCAGATTCTTTTGTATAGTTTTAGTCCCACATCTCTTATTTGTATTCTCTCTTCTCTCCTCCATTCTATATAAGGGAGGCCATACCTTTGTAATAGATACCTTTTTCTGATAATAAAATTTCAGTTATACCATTTCCGGCTTGTTTTAGTTCGCTTCTTACATCCAACTAAGGGACTTAGGGACTTTCGTGTCCCATGGGGCATATCTTACAGCAATGGACCCGAAATCATTCCCTTCAAACCACTTCTCACTCATCAGAGTAACCCACGACACACACGATGAGGGGACCCAAGTGGCACCAGCCGCAGGAGGCATCGCTCCAAACGAAGCACTTTTCCAGCACCGACAAAAGAGGAAGAGGGAAAATAACCTGGACCTGATGTCCGAAGAAGGAAGCAGGCACTTCAATGGAACCCCGCAAACCAGGGGGCAGCCATACGATCTGCACCTTGCTCTGCTCAATGCTTCTCACGTGAAAGCTCCTCATGCCAATCAAGACACCGCCAACTCTCCCGCAGGTGATGCCATGATTCGGCAAGTAGTCGCCGTCGCAGTATCCTCAGCATCTAGAGAAGAACGCATGCGCCAGATGGAGGAGTGCCATTCAAAAGCGCTCACCTTATTATGAGACTTTAGGGCTCATCGTGCCCCCAGCACAGACATCGCCCCGGGAGGTCAACCACCGTTGATCCCAAGTCAGATAGTGCCTGAAGACACTGGCCGCTCTACGGATCCCATCGCGGACGAGTTTCTCGATGCTAGTAGCTCCACACATCTCGCACTACTCAACGGGATTCCCAAGCAAGCATAGAAAAACATTCGAATGAAAAAGGAGGTCGCAGCTCATGCCGGCAGAGAACTCACTCGCGAGGAAGTGCGACACATGATTAAGGAGGAGTATAGGCATGAGGGCACCCGGACACAAAATTACAATGCCTCGTTCACCACATCTCCCTTAGCTCCATATGTTCTGGCAAATCCAGTTCTACCAAGAATCAAACCCTCTAACTTCGAGACGTTTGATGGGTCGGATGATGCTCTAGTGCACGTTAGACACTTTGCACACATCATGAGCCTCTACAACGCCCAAGACGCACTCTTGTGTCAAGTGTTCCCGATGAACCTGAGAGGAGCAGCTCACGTCTAGTTTCACTCCTTGAAGGAGGGAAAAATCAAGAACTTTGCAAAGCTAACGCTACTTTTCACAGATCAGTTTATTGCTAACCAGCGAATCGTTCGAAACCCCTCGCACCTCTCGAGGATCCGAGAGGCCGAGGGAGAATCACTTTAGGATTTCTTTCGTCGCTTCACCGCAGAGGCACGACGGGATCCGGGAGCCAAGCCCGAGCTCCTGCGCAGAACTTTCCTTAGAGGACTCCGAACAGGAAAAATCCACTCCATGATGATGAGCAAACCAGTGCTCAATAACTACGACCTCACCCCTACGCACCTACACCCCCGCATATCACGCATGTGTCATCGGCCCGACCACCTCTGTCCGCCACCGGCGCCACTTCCGGACTCCGCCGACCGCCATCGCCTCCGGGCACCCTGCCCGATCTGCCCGAGCTGTCTGGGAGCACTTCCATCATTTTACTAAAATTGGTGATCGAAATGGAGCGACTCCATTCGCCATCACAAATTCTATCCTGACAAAATTACCGACGTATCGCTTCAAAAAATTATAAAAAGGCCTCAATGCCTTCATTTGAAAACAAACAACTCCAGAGGCAAGAGAGCTCTGAGGATTTCCTGCAAGATCGTGGACTTAGGCCGATTCTACACTTAGGAATTTGCTCTGCTCCTCTTCTTACGCCAAGGCTCCAAGAAGCGTCAAGTCACGACATCCTCCTTCGCAAAAGCGCTCCCATCAAGGCTTCGATTCAACGAGAGCGCTCTCTCCAAAGCTCCATGGACTTAGAGATTTTTCCAACTGGAACGCTCCCACCAAGGTTCTGTGAACTCAACAACATTCCAAGGTCGGAGAACTTCTATCGAGGCTCCAAGGACTTCGCTCCTTATTCCACCATTTTGTTTACTTCGCAATTGTAATGAAGAAGCGGTCTGTTGCCCTCCGAGATCAAATCACAATTCCTAAAAACTCAAAGGAACTAGTGGATTTTAGCTCGACACAGATCCAAACACGTGATTTTTCTTCCTTTTCGGGTTTTCCACATCAAAAAAGCCTCTTGTCATTTGCTGCTGTTTACTTTGACTGTTTGTGCTCCCGATCCAATTCCAATCTAAGGCGGTCTGATTTCTCCGGACCGGGTGACCCACAACATTACTAAAATAAAAGAGGAAAGAGATTAAATTTTTTTTCCTGATTCAATTAGTCTTGAACTTCCCAAGGTCTACCTGATGAAGGTTCACACTAGTACTTGGAGATACGATAGGATGACACCCCAAATCTTCATTTCTAAGAATTTTTTTATAATATATATTTATTTTTAAGGGGAAAAATAAAAGAAAATAAAACGGAAAAGATAAAAGTAATAACGCTCTCTCTTTTCAAAATATTGATGTACAACCCCATATTCGCTGGGTGGGACCTAAAGACCTGAAAGGCGGGGATTGGGCTAGCCTTGGGCTGGCTTTAGTTTAAAAGTAGAGCAGATAAGTAAATAGCCAAAAGGGTTCCCTCCCGAGGCATGCGGGAAGGCTTGCACCTATGAGAGCGGGATCCCTTCAGCTCCAGGAGTTGAGTGAGGCTCTGCCACTCAACCCCCCTCTAATCCTCCGCGTTGAGTTACGTCTCACCACTCAGCGCTCTCAATGCCTTGCAGCTTGCGCCTGAGTTTCTTATAGGAGAAGCCGAGAGGATCTACGGCTAAGGGCAGACGGAAGGCCCACAGAATAGTGGAAGGGTTTCCGCCCAGCATGATCCAGAGAATAAATTAGCAAGATGCATTTGGAGGTCTGCATTTAGCTCCTCAAAATAGCGGAGTTTATTTATTGGCATACCAAATTGTTCTGCAAATAGCCCTTTAGAACAGCGGAGTTACGCTATTGGCAGACCGGTTACAAGGAGCCTATAAATAAGACCCACAGGGTACCTCAGAGGGCAAGCTTCTATACTTTCTCAAATCAGTTAGTACTTTCTGAGGTACTCCTAGCCCAGCAATTGGCTAAGGAGGAGAAGCGCTCAGATATCTTCTGGGTTAGTTGAGGGACCTCCCAGCTGAGGCTTAGGGTGTAACGCCCCGAAACTCAAAAGAGTGACAGGTGTTGTTTTGAGCCAAATCTGGGATTTGGTAGAGGTGACACGGCCTGGGACACGGGCGTGTCCCAGGGCGTGTCGTGCTTGGGTTCGGCGATGGTCGCGTGGTCGACAAATTTGCAGTCAATGGTCATCAGGGCAGTGAACACGGCCTGGGACATGGGCGTGTACCAGGGCGTGTCGGGCACTCAAAGCCTTTCACTCGACGATCGTTGAGTGTGGACGCACGACCTGAGCCCAAGCGTGTTCGGGTCCGACACGGGCGTGTGAAATTCGACACAGGCGTGTCGAATAGCCGTGTCCTCCTCGGGTCGTTTGGCGTAGTGTGCTAAGGCAACTATATGGTCTGGGACACGGGCGTGTCCCAGGGCATGTCTAGCACACGACATGTGACACAGGCGTGTCACATGGCCGTGTCGTGCTCTGGACATTCTTGTCCTGTGTCATTGGAGGAACACGCCCAGCTACACGGGCGTGTACTGGATGACACGGGCGTGTCATGCCTGACACGGGCGTGTCGAGTGCCCGTGTTCTTTTTGGGGCGCGATGGTTTTGACGGCAAATGAGTGACACGGCCTTGAACACGGGCGTGTCGCAAGCAGTGTTCGGCCCAGATCTTGGATTTTAAGTCTGGATCGCAGCCGTCCGTTTCCTTATTTTGAGATCTGATGGTTGTGGGTTGTTTCCCCAGGGATATACCTGGGTTTAGGGCTTAGAAAACCCCATTTCTCTTGGGTTAATCTCTTTCTAAAATCTAGAGAGAGGAGAGAGAAAGGAGGAAGAAGGAAGGCTAGATCTGGTAACTGGCAGAGCTTCGGAGCTCCAAATCACGAGCCGACTTCAGATCTGCGGAGGCAAGGAGATTGTGGTGCTTTTCATCTGCGTAGATTTCCATGGCGCCAAGGAAAAACGCTAGGGTAACGATTTTCATCTTGAGCATGTGAAGCTCTCCTTACTTTGCATGGGAAAACCCGCTCCCGCGAGTGTGCTATAAGTTTGCGGTATTCCTTAGGGTAGATATGTAAAGTCCCCCTTGTTAGAGTCCGGAATCGTAGTACGTAAATAAGCATGGTGTGTGAAGCCTACCCGGACATGTTAGTCTGGATTGGTGATGTTTTGCTATGCATTTTGTGCCGGAGAAGACTCCCTGCATTTTGTTTATTTTCGGGTTGCTATGCCTTAGAATGCATCGGGGAATCTTGGGGATTAACCCCAAGGTGCACCCGAAAATCTGGGTAGAAACGCATTTCTGCCATTTCGGTGGCCTGGGAGCCAGCCGGGTATATAGCAGGGATATATACCGTGTTTTATCGATAGTTGGGACTGGGGGAAGCTTGGCATGCGTCAAAGGCCAAATGGCCATGGCGGGGTGAGCCATGGACTGGTGGAACCCTACCCGCTCCATCTGTTTCGGTTAAAGAGACCTAAAGTTAACGTGGCACTTACCGAGGACTTTGAGATCGAGTCTAGGCTACGGCTAAAAAGACTAAATGCTCACGAGGTTTGCTGCCCTGGGGGTGGTGGTGGAGTCAAGGATCAGATTGGGTTCGGACTGGCTTCGCCGAGTAAGTGCCCTGAGAGCAAGGGGTGTACGGCCGTGTGTACGTGCACCTGTGATGTGATGTTTATTTGCTATGTCGCTCGTTTTGCTAACAAGTGTAGGGAAGAAACTTTGTTGCCCCGGTTTGGGGGCGGAATCGTTATAATTTGGTCAGCTTTAGCTGACCGTTATTCTTGTTTGCCACCGTTGAGGTGATTTGTGCTTGCAGGTGCTGCAGAGCCGAGCGGAGAATAGCGGGCCAAAGCCCAAGTTGCTGAGCCGGCCCTCGAAGGCCTTGTGTGTTTACCTTTTTTGTTCATGTGTGGCCGGCCTGCGAGCCGAAGTTTGTAAATCACAATTTTATTCAAGTGAACTGTTGTAAGGACTTAAGGCCAGTATTTTTTGTGTATTTTGTACTTCATTCCTCCTGGGTTTTTGGTTAGTGGGCATGCATGCTTGTTGGAAGGATTCTTATTGTTGCAACTTAATAAATTACTTCCGCTAGATGCTCTGTGTAGGACGTGTGTATTGGTTGAATGGTTTCATCTAGTAACCCACCGGTTTCTCCGTGGTATATGGCGTGGGGCTTCGGCCGGACCTACTGCTATATGTTATGTGACGGATAGGGGTGTTACAATTTGGTATAAGACTACTGGTTTCGGTCAGACTTAAATGAATTCGTGGACGAATTCACTTTAAGGGGTGGTGAGCACATGTGTGTGCGTCATCGTTATAACATGAAAAGAACCCATGAATGTCCACATAGGAATGAAAATACACATGTTTGTGGAACCTACGTGTTCCGATAATTGCTTTTTGCAATTTTGTTTGGTCTCTTATCGGGGTTTTGTCCAAATATAGGTGTACGGGAGTGGCGCGTGGTAGTCTGAACGCACACTTTCTGAGAAAAGTACTGCACCGAGCGACATGCCTGAGACCCCCACTTATTTTGAAACTATAAGAAGGGAAGTTGAAGCGGTGTTCGCTGTGACCAACGCACAACATGGAAGAAATGTGCAACCCTCTGTCCCTGAGATGGCCCCAACACCGGGAGGTGTGATGGAGCAAAGGGCATTTAGAGGCCCATTAGGATAGCAAATGAGCATTATTGTGGTGTAGGGAGCGCACTCAGTTGACGAATATTTGCAGACGTTCCTTATGATAAGGCGCTACCTAGGCTTTGAATGGGAAAGAGAGCAGTCTATAGTCGATAGATTTTATAATGGTCTGCGCAGCGAGTTGCGTATCCAACTACTAGGACCAAAGTTATTGGGATTCCAAGCTTTGGTGGAGTCGGCCAGAGCTTTATAAGTAGAGTTGGGGAAACTCACCAAATGCCTGTGAATAGGGTACCAAACCCTGTAGATCCTATAAGGACTACCTACCACAGAACGTTGAGAAAAGAAGCTAGATCATCTACTAGCCTGGCTACTTACAATTGCCATTCTTGTGGAAAGAAAGGGCACTTTGCCCGGGATTGTCGGAGTGGATGCCCAATGTCCGAGAAGAGGTCGGGGGCAACATCTGAGGAGAAGGGCAAGGCGGTGGAGTCCACCACATCACTGTATAATCCGACCCAACCGAGGGTGGACATCCTTGGCTAGCAGGAGGTCTTGTGGTCGACCGTTGGGATGTCAGGTATGATTTAATTGATAGCAATTTAACTTCTTATACCTGTTACCTTATGCGTGCTAGCTTAGGACTGGAAGTTCTAGGCTTTGTTTTGGATTTTTGGTCACCCGGCGAGGGCATAGTTTCGATATGGGAACTTTGCACTCCTTTTGTCCGAAGGATTAGTTTTGCTCATCGGAGTATCTCCTTCGATGGTAAAGGACAATTTGGATGTGTGGTTACCTAATGGTTGTTCTATGCGAGCAGAGAGAGTCCGTGTCGTAAAGAGGTTACGGTTTGGGAGTCAGGGGTTCGACGTGCAAGCGTCGTTACTGCCACCATGGGAGGCTTCGAAGCCTAAGCCTGCATTGGATAGTATTTCAGGTGTATCCGAATATCCTGATGTGTTTCCCTGATGGTCTCCCTAGAGCCCCACCGTAGTGAGAGATCGATTTCACGATTGAGTTAGTGCCAGGTTCCAAACCTGCATCACGCTCTCCTTATAGGTTGGTACCTAAGGAAATGGAGGAGCTAAAGGTTCAACTCAACCAGTTGATGGAGCAAGGGTATGTGCGTCCAAGCTCGTCGCCTTGGAGCGCACCGGTCCACTTTGTTAAGAAGACGGATGGGAGCTTGCGACTGTGTATCGACTACAGAGAGTTGAGCAAGCTAACGGAAAAGAACAAATACCCGATCCCAAGGATTGAAGATCTTTTTGATCAGTTAGTCGGGTCATCGGTATATTCAAAATTGGATCTTAAGTCCGGTTACCATTAGCTAAGGATAATGGAAAGAGATGTCCCAAAGACAGCGTTCGGCGCAAGGTATGGGCATTTCGAGTTTACGGTCATGCCGTTCGGGCTGACTAATGTGCCGTCAGTGTTGATGGATTTGATGAACAGATCGTTCAGGGAGTACCTAGACCATTTTGTGGTCGTCTTCATCAACGACGTATCAGTGTACTCGCAGAGCAAAGAGGATCACTTCAAGCATATGTTTTTGGTGTTGGAAATGCTAAAGAGGAACCAAATTTATGCCTAATTCTCCAAACGCGAGTTTTGGGTTATCCTAGGTAGCGTCCCTCGGTCATAAAGTTTGTAGAGTGGGTGTTGTAGTGGATCCAACGAAGATAGTTATGATAAGCGAGTGGCCTGTGTTGCGTTCGGGAGCGGAAGACCAGAATTTTCTAGGGCTGGCTGGCTACTACAGACGCTTCGTAGAGAACTTCTCGCGGATAGATTTACCCCTCACAACTTTGACGAGGAAAGATCAAAAGTTTTTTGGACGCCTGCGTGCGCACAAGCTTTCGAGGAGCTGGAGAGACGGTTGACCACGACGCTTATTCTAAGTTCGCCAAGTGGGACAGAAGGCTTCGAGATTTACAGTGATGCCTCAGGCAAGGGTTTGTGCTGCGTTCTGCTGTAGCATGGAAGTGTAATAGCGTATGGCTCAAGTCAGCTAAAAGTGCACGAAAGGAATTATCCGGTACACGACTTGGAGTTGGCGACCGTGATTTTTGCGCTAAGATGTGGAAGCACTACTTGTATGCCGTAAAGGCCGATATTTATACCAACCACAAGAGCCTTAAGTACCTGTTAGATTAGAAGGATCTGAACATGAGGCAGCGGAGATGGATGGAGTTCCTGGGGGACTATATGATCAAAATTCATTATGTACCCGGGAAAGGCAATGCAGTTGCGGATGCGTTGAGTCGAAGGGCTCCCGCCCAAGCCAACTGATTGTCGGTTCATGATGAGAGCTTAATACGGGAGTTGGAGGTGTTGGAGATCTGTTATGTGGACAAGCATACTAGCGCCAATGCATTATTGAACTTGACGGAAGTTCAGTATGGCCTGGCTGATCGGATTCGGCAGGCTATGGAGTTGGATGGCAGCATGAAGGAGCTTATGGATGCAGCATTGGATGGGTCAAATTCCCAGTTTTCAGTTGAAGATGGTCTACTAAGGAAGGACAATCGTTTGTGTGTCCCAAACGTGGATAAGTTACGGGTGGAGTTGGTGTACGATCTTACTCAAATCACATAGGGAGCACGAAGATGTACCGAGATCTAAAGAAGATATTCTGGTGGCCAGGGTTCAAGAAGGTTGTGGCACTGCCTATGACTAAATGTCAGACTTGCGCCTTAGTAAAGGCAGAGTGCCAAAAGCCAGGGGGATTCTTGAAATCCTTGCTTATTCCGGAGTGGAAGTTCGACGACATATCTTTAAAAAACAAGCCGAAAGGGGTATAACAGAAATTTTATTATCTAAAAAGGTATCTATTACAAAGGTATGGCCTCCCTTTTATAGAATGAAGGAGAGAAGAGAGAATACAAATAAGAGATGTGGGACTAAAAAAATTACAGGACTAAGCGGACTATACAGAAACAACCCGCACAAGCCGCACGGTTAAACGGAAGGGCTAACCGCTCGGATACCACCAGAGAGGAAGGAGAGATCGCCATGGGAGACCGCTAGACCGTCCGGTCTCCAAGATGCCAGAGAAAAACCGCTAGACCGCTCGGACTCAAGACAGCAACAGCACAGCAACCAAACCGCTGAAGGGAAACTGCCAGACCGCGCGGTCTTCAATCCGCCAAGACAGGCTGCCAGACCGCCTGGTCACCAACTTCAACAATATCGTTGGACTTTGTGCATGGCTCGCCAAGGTCGCAGAAGGGAAACGACGCCATCTGGGTGATCGTAGACCGGTTAACAAAAGTGTCGCGCTTCATTCTGCATAGAAAGGATGATCCGGTGAAGAAACTGGCGAAGATGTCTGTAGATAATATAGTCAGACTGCACGGTGTGCCCCGCAGCATCGTGGGAGATCGAGATGGGCATTTTACATCCAATGATTGGAGGTTGGTGCAGCAAATACTGGGGACTAAGTTGAAGTTCAGCACAGCCTTTCATGCGCAAACGGATGGGCAGACCGAGAGGGGCAATAGGATGTTGGAAGACATGTTTCGCATGTGCGTTCTGGACTTCGGGAAGCAGTGGGGACACTATCTGTATTTGGTGGAGTTTGCGTACAACAATAGCTATCAAACGAATATCCAAATGGCGCCCTTCGAGGCCTTTTATGGTAGAAAATGTCGCACGCCGTTGTCGTGGCTGGAAATGGGTGAGGCAAGGTTGTACAAAAAGCAAGAGGTGGAAAATTCTACTTCATTGGTACGAACCATTCAAGAGCATTTGTTGATTGCTCAGGTTAGTCAAGCCAAATACTTCAATGTCAAGCCTCGAAACGTGGAATTCGCGGTTGGCGTTTGAGTGTACTTGTAGTTAAAGTCGTTCAAGCGTGTTTCACGGGTACGACGCTTCAAGAAGCTGAGCCCGAGATACCTTGGACAATTTAAGATTCTGGGGCAGATAAGAGAAGTGGCTTATCGCCTAAGTCTATCAGTGTAGTTGAGTGGTCTACACGATGTATTCCACAGATTAGTGTTGCGGAAGGCGGTGCAAGAGCCTTCGCAGGTGATCGCAGTTGATCAAGTACTGGTGGACGAAGGGTTGACGATGAAGGTCAAGCCCGTTTGTATCGAAGACTCTGAAGTCAAGCGACTTCGTAGCAAGGAGATCAGGATGGTCAAGGTCTGATGGAACAATTACAGTCGGGAGGAGCTCTCTTGGGAGCGGGAGCAGACCATGCTTGAGGAGTACCCAGAGTTATTTTACTCAAGTACCGCTTTTTGGTTTTCTGTTTTCTTTCCTTTGATAATTTTGTAGACAAAGTTCTTTTAAGAGGGAGAGAGTTGTAACGCCCCGAAACTCAAAAGAGTGACAGGTGGTGTTTTGAGCCAAATCTGGGATTTGGTAGAGGTGACACGGCCTGGGACACGGGCGTGTACCAAGGCGTGTCGTGCTCGGGTTTGGCGATGGTCGCGTGGTCGATGAATTTGCAGTCAACGGTCGTCGGGGCAGTGAACACGGCCTGGGACACGGGCGTGTCCCAGGGCGTGTCAGACACTCAAAGCCTTTCACTCGACGATCGTTGAGTGTGGACGTATGACCTGAGCCCAGGCGTGTTTGGGTCCGACACAGGCGTGTGAAATTCGACAAGGGCGTGTCGAATAGCTGTGTCCTCCTCGGGTAGTTTGGCGCAGTGTGCTAAGGCAGCTATACGGCCTGGGATACGGGCGTATCCCAGGGCGTGTCTAGCACACGGCATGTGACACGGGCGTGCCACATGACCGTGTCGTACTCTATACGTTCTGGTCCTGTGTCGTTGGAGGAACACGCCCAGCTACACGGGCGTGTACTGGATGACACGAGCGTGTCAAGCCTAACACGGGCGTGTCGAGTGCCCATATTCTTTTTGGGGCGCGACGGTTTCGACGGAAAATGTGTGATACGGCCTTGGACACGTGCGTGTCGCAAGCCGTGTTCGGCCAAGATATTGGATTTCAAGTCCGGATCGTAGCCGTCCGTTTCCTTATTTTGAGATCCGACGGCTGGGGGTTGTTTCCCCAGGGATATACCCGGGTTTAGGGCTTAAAAAACCCCATTTCTATTGGGTTAGTCTCTTTCTAAGATCTAGAGAGAGGAGAGAGCAAGGAGGAAGAAGGAAGGCTAGATCCGGTCACCGGCGGAGCTTCGGAGCTCCAAATCGCGAGCCGAGTTCGGATCTGCGGAGGCAAGGAGATTGCGGTGCTTTTCATCTGCGTAGATTTCCATGGAGCCAAGGAAAAATGCTAGGGTAACGATTTTCATCTTGAACATGTGAAGCTCTACTTCCTTTGCATGGGAAAACCCGCTCCCGCGAGTGTGCGGTGAGTTTGCGGTATTCTTTGGGGTAGATATGTAAAGTCCTCCTTGTTAGAGTCTGGAATCGTAGTACGGACATAGGCATGGTGTGTGAAGCCTACCCGGACATGTTCGTCTGGATCGGTGATGTTTTGCTATGCATTTTGTGTCGGAGAAGACTCTGTGTGTTTTGTTTGTTTTCGGGTTGCTATGCGTTAGAATGCATCAGGGAATCTTGGGGATTAACCCCAAGGTGCACCCGGATATCTGGGCGGAAACACATTTCTGCCATTTCGGTGGCCTGGATCCAGCCGGGTATATAGCGGGGCTATGTACCGTGTTTTATGGATAGTTGGGACTGAGGGAAGCTTGGCCTACGTCAAAGGCCAAATGGCTATGGCGTGGTGAGCAACGAGCTGGTGGAACCCTACCCGCTCCATCTATTTCGGTTAAAGAGACCTAAAGTTAATGTGGCACTTACCGATGATTTGGAGATCGAGTCTAGGCTACGACTGAAAAGACTAAATGCTCATGAGATTTGCCGCCCTGGGGATGGTGGTGGAGTCAAGGATCGGACTAGGTTCGGACTGGCTTTGCCGAGTAAGTGCCCTGAGAGCACAGGGTATACGGCCGTGTGTGTGCACCTATGATGTGATGTTTATTCGCTATGTTGCTCATTTTGCTAACAAGTGCAGGGAAGAAGCTTTGTCGCCCCGGTTTGGGGGCGGAATCGTTATAATTTGGTCAGCTTTAGCTGACCGTTATTATTCTTTGCCACCATTGCGGTGATTTGTACTTACAGGTACTGCGGAGCCGAGCGGCGAATAGCAGGACAAAGCCCAAGTTGCTGAGCCGGCCCTCGAAGGCCTTATGTGTTTACCTTTTTTTGTTCATGTGTGGACGGCCTGCGAGCCGAAGTTTGTAAATCACAATTTTATTCAAGTGAACTATTGTAAGGTCTTAAGGCCAGTACTTTTTGTTTATTTTGTACTTCATTCCTCCTGTGTTTTCGGTTAGTGGACATTCATGCTTGTTGGCAGGATTCTTATTGTTGCAACTTAATAAATTACTTCCGCTAGATACTCTGTGTAGGACGTATGTATTGGTTGAATGGTTTCATCTAGTAACCCACCGGTCTGTCCGTGGTATATGGTGTCGAGCTCCGACCGGACCAACTGTTATATGCTATGTGACGGATAGGGTGTTACATAGGGTCAGTTCTTAGTTCTTTATTACTGTTCAGGGGTCTAGCTTTGGGAGAAGTAGGTGTCGGCTACACCCCAAGGTCCGAACTCTCATTGAGGCCAGTTTTTGGCTTTAACATTTCTGATGCGATGAGCGTGGACCGTAGCTGATATAAGAAAATCTCAAGCTAAGTCTCATGGCTAGAGATGAAGGCGAAGGAGCTAGCTCAGGAGGTTCTCCCTCTCAGGCAAGTGGGGTTACGTTGGGGATGTTGAAGGACTTCAGGTGGGAAGTCCTGCAGACCATCCACTTGGCCTTTTCGGCAAGAGGCGAGTGGGCGATGCCCTCGGTTCCGGTGGTTGCAGCCCCGTCGCTAGGTGAAAATGCTCTCGGGCAGCGTTCTAGGAAGGAGGTTCTAGTGGAGGTAGCCGAGAGGGATGTCGTCGGGCGGGAGCTTTTTCCCGGGCAGGTCAATGCGGACAGGGCTAGCGAGCGAAGGTCACAGGACGTGCCCTCTCGGCAGGCTGTGGGAGGGAGCCCTTTTAGTGATCTTATCATCTCGGCTCCGGTTATAGATGGGTTCCGAGAGCCAGACATGTCCTACTATATAGGCCGGTACGACCCGGTACAATATGTGTAGTAGTTCGAGGATGTCGTTTCCATAAGGCAAATGTCAGATGCCTTCAAGTGTCAGCTCTTTGCCATCACTTTGAAGGAGAAGGCCAGGGACTGGTTCCACCAGTTGCCTGTGAGTTCAATTTATTGCTTTGAGGATCTACGACGCGGGTACTTACTGAGGTTCTCGACATCCAAGAAGAGGAAGAAGAGTGTGGAGTGCTTGTTTGCAAATAAATAGAAGCCAGAAGAGGGGTTGGGACGCTATGTGGATAGGTTCCAGGAGGATATCTTGCAAGTTCAGGAAATGCCAGGGTACACCGTGATGCTTTCTTTCACCCTAGGGTTGAGGAAAAGCTTCTTTAGTATTGAGATGAAGAGAGTTCCCCCCCCTCCTCTCCTTTGAGGAGCTAATGGAGAGGGCGGCGAAGAAAATCGAGATCGAGGCGGCCAATCCAGCGTTCACTACGAATCTATCCAAGTTGGCAGAGGATGATGGGAAGGAGTTAGGAGAAGGAAAACAGAGGGAGCAGAGAGAGGAGAGAAGAAGGGAGGAACCCTGAGGACAGGGGCAGTACCAAGGTTGGGGGCGGCGCGAGCCAAACAATGGGTTGGGTTAGAGGCCGCAGGAAGGACACCCCCAGGGGCAGGGTGGTGGTTTCCAAGGAAGGGATAACTTCCGTAAGCAAGGGAGGTTCAATCAGCCGGCCTGGAGGCAGGGACAGAGGGCCCCCTCCTGCCACAGCAGGAGGCTATGGAAATTGTCAGAGGAAGAGGGGGAAGGAGAGGATCTCGAGGGGGATCGAGGAGAAGGGAAGGTAGGGTGACATTTCCCTTCTGTGACTTCCACCAGGAGGGGGTCACGCAACGACCACCTGCCTTGAGTTTTGGGAGATTAGGGAGGCTAGGGGGCAAGCGCAGCAGCCATCTGTGAGGATTGGGGAGGTTCTGCCAGGAGGAGGAGAGGACAGGTGCGAGGACCGGGCAGACGTGGGGGCCCGAGGAGGGATTGGGTTGATCCATGGGGGAGTGGGGATAGAGGCCATGTAAATGTTTGTTCTAGGATTGTGAGTGACCTAGAGGGGGGTGAATAGGTCCAATTTAAACCTTGGCTACTTTTAGATAATGAAATCTGCTTTTCTATCTTTATTACCCCAGTCAGATGAAATAGGAATAACTAATCAGCAATTTAAAACAATCACAGCACAACAATCACAGCATAGTATATACAGATTTATAGTGGTTCCCCAATTGATGGGTACATCCACTTTCCCTCTTCGCCTATCTAGCAATGAACTAGATTCGGCGAAACTCTTTCTTCTTTCTTTACTCAGATCTTACAGATCTTATAACTTAGAGCCCAGCTTGCTCCTACAACTTAGACTTTACAAGTCTTAACACTCAGATCACCAAGATCCTACACCTCAAGTTCTTTCCAAGAACTCTACCTCAGAGTGAATCCACACTTTTATGCCTCAGGAAAATCCTGCCCTACAACTCAGAACAATTAGTTCCTACACCTCAGAGAAATACCCACTTCTCCTATCTCAGGCACTCAACCTTACCTCAGCCTTTATAACATAGGCTTACAACTCAGAGAATATCATTCTCCTACACACAGATCTACAATTTGATCTTACAAGATTTATAATGTTTGAAAAGAATAGCTTTTGAATCAGTCACCCAGCAAGAGAGAAAAGGATGACTGTTTCTCGATCTGATCTTGATAAATCAGCTTCCCTGATCCTTATTGTAATGGATTTGATCCTACCCTTCTTAGTTTTTCAAAGCTTCTTGAAGATGAAATTATGGTTGATCTAGGCTGGAGGATGTTGAAGACGATTCTTGATATGGCTTCTCTCCACCTTCTGAATTCTAACAGATTACTGTTTAGATCGGGCAAGTGATGTTGAATTAAAAGCACCTTGATCTTCCTTTTAATTCTGCTTTTTTTTAATTCTGTGATCTGCTCACATTTTCCTCTTTTTTCCTTCTATATCTGTTCTGTAGAATTGATCCCTTTATATAGGCTCTGTCAAAGGTAACCAGCTGATCCGGTTAAATTACTGACATCTGACAGTTTTGACAGCTGTCAGATCCTCTTGCATGATTTCTGCACATAGTATACAACTCTGCACAAAGTGTTGGGACTTAGCTTTTGAATGTGTCGACACCAGTCCTGGGTGTCGACACAACTCTTGTAGTGATATCGACATACTTCTGAATGTGTCGACACGACCTTCACCTTTTCTCGACACAGCTGATGTAGAATATGTCGACACAAGTCATGTGTGTCGACACAGCTTATTTCCTAACTAATGATGTCGACCCAAGTCCTGGGTGTCGACACAACCTTCTCCTTGACTCAGCACTTCTTTAACAAAGGTGTCGACACGGGTCTAGTGTCTCGACACTTTTGTACTTAGCTTTATTTACCTGCACATAAGAACTTCATATTTATCAAATACACTTATGTGTATATCATTGAGCTGAAAGGGTTTCTCCAAATTTAATACACAATTTCCAATGTACCCAACAATCTCCCCCTATTTGGAGAAATCATAACCCAACTCAGTGATAAACACAATTACACAAAAATATCATGATTAAAACATTAAGATTATAGTGTTGTATAATATGTGAAATAACATAGATAGAATCACATATTTCATTACACATAAACAACAATAATGCTTAACAAAAAGTAAAGCAAATAATTGCAATTCTAATTAATTAACACAAAGAATGTTGTGCAAACCAAATTTTTCATTAAAAGTTTGTCAAAAGGTTTACAACTATAAATTTTTGTTATACAATGTTTATAGAAGCAGATATTACATAAGATTCAAAATTAAAATTTCCTAAGGCAACTCTGGTTCTCAGATGACAATGCCCTTTCAAAATTGTACTTTGGCTTTCACTTTAGGTCCCTGTCATCAGTAACCTTCTTTCCTTTGTCATCCTTAGCCTTTGCAATTCCTTCCTCTTTCAGCCTTTGCCTTTCAAAATAGTGGAATGGCTTTGTAAAGTATTTACTGGGCTCTATAGAATTTGCAGGAATCTTCCCAGCCTTCAGGTCTCTTTTGAACTTGTAGATAACTTCCTGCTGCTTAAGATGCTTGTCCCATTCTTGTTCAGTATACCATTTTCCCCTATCATATCTATTGGCATTAACTAATTGCCATGCAGTGAGTATAATATTTCTAGAGGTTGGACTCCACTGCTCAAAATCAGGCCTAGCCTCAATCGGCTCTCTAAATCTCTTCTTTGACAATTGGGCTTCCTTTTCTTTTAACAAGGCAGCATAAGTCATCTCCACCTCCTCATATATCACATTCTGAACATTTGGAGGAGGACTGTACATTGCCTGAACTGCTTGATGAATATCCTCAAACTGTGGATGAGGATATATGATTTGTGTTGCAGCAGGTGGAATACCTTACAGCTGAGCTGGTTGGCAGCTAGACTCAGTTGTTTGATCATTATCACACAGAGGGGGGTAGCCTAGACTGGCTCTGATGCTATTGGAGGTCCATATAGCATGCTCAGAGCTAGTTTTTATCATTATTCTCTCCCCCTTTATGATTTCTCTCTCCATATGATCTCTCAGGTCATTCTTATATATGAAACCTTACCTGTCCATCCAAGTAGTTTAGTCTAGAAGTTAGAGAGTATTTTACATTTAGCAAGTGATCATCCAGCTCCTTATCAGATGTTTTAATATCCTTTAATAGAGAAGCTAAATGAGCAGCCAATTCTGATTCTATACTCTTGGAAGTTGAGGCAATTTTTGTGTCCAATACAGTAGCTTGTTTCTGTATTTCAGCCAAAGTAGCATCACGCATACTGATTAGATTCTCGTTCATTCTCTGTTGATTCTCAAGTACATAGCCTTGCTTAATTGCCACATCTTCTTTCATTTGTTTGGATTCCTGTTGTTGCTTGGCCAAGTAAACAACAACATTGACACCTTTCTTAAAGAAATTAGTTATGTCAATCTTTAACAGATTCACTTCAAATTTGATTGACTTGATATCTTGTGCCAGCTGAAATTGCAATTCTTTATAGCTCTTATCTACATACTTCTCTAGATCTTGCCTTTGTTTTCCAGCATAATCTGAATTTGTACTAGCAGAGAGCTAGTATCTCATGTAGTAGAAGCTGGTGTTCTAGATTGAAAATGCTCTTTGTAGCTTTTGCTTCTCTTCTTAATTTCAGATAATTTTCTCCTCATGAGCTGAGTAGATTGCTCTTCCTCTGAGTCTGAAGAGCTTACCATCTCCATAGACTTATCCAGCTCAACACCACTAGCACCTAGGGCAAGTCCTAGTGACTCCCCCTCAACAACTGCAATCTCCTCACCAATAATGGTGGTATCTTGGTTGATTTATACTTGCAATTCTTCAGTAAGAGGAATAACATCCTCTTCACCTCCATCCAATCCTTGTTCTAGAACATCAGCAGGTTCCAGAACAGTGTCTAATTCTTGTAGAACTTCCATTATAACTGTAGTAGTTGTATCCATAGGAATTCAGTGAGGTTCTCCCCCTCAACTTGATCTACCTCTTGTAAATTTCCCCCTGCACCTGAACACTAGTTCCATGTGAGATCCTTGGAGATCTTCTTTGATCTATCTCAACATCTTTGTCAGGACTGAACTCTACTTGTTCCTCAGAATCACTAGAGGATTCAACTTCCTCTACCACTAGTTCCTTGCCCTTTACCTCCATTGTCTTCTTGGGTTCAGGAGTCTCCTTAGATAATACCCTCCCACCTTGACAAAATCCTTAGGTCCATTCTCCTCATGTGGTTGATCCTTGTTCTAACTTTCTGGTTAATATTATCTAGAATTGTCTTAACCAGATACATACTAATGTTTCTGCCCATTGGGCTTCTGAATACCTTTTGTTATCCTGTCAAGCACAACCCTGTTCCAAACAGTCTTTATTCTGAAAATAATCCTTGTCATCAGGCTGAACATGAAGGTTGAAATATTGTCATGTGCTCCAATCTTGCAGAGGAGCACTTTTCCTACTACTTCAGACAAAAACTTGCCCACGGAATTCATTCCCTTCCTGTTTAGTGAACTACAAAATCTAGTGGTTGGAGCCAGTACACGCCACTCGAATGCCTTTGCAGTCTTGCTGAACTCCAGTACATCTTCCTAAGCAATTCTTGGAATCTGAAAGACTTTAGCTAGTCTTTTGATTATCATTTTGACTTGTGCTCCATTTACACTGGATTTTATCTTGGCTGTCTTTGGGTTTAGTGAAGCATTGGAATAGAACTCAGATACTTCTCTCTTCCATATCTTGGTTGGTTCAGAAAGAAGATACTCAAGACCTGCCTTACTGATAAGGTCTATCACATTCTTGATTTCTTCTAGTGCGGAGATGAATGCGTTTCGCACCATCTCATAACCCTCGATGATGTTATCGTCCATCTTTGGTGCCATTGAATTTGAGAGAATTTGAGCTTGAGAAGTGTCTGTTGGAACCCTAGGTTATGATTTGAGTTCAGTCCTCTCTTTCTGTCTCTTGACCCAAGATTTATCTATGGTCAAAGGTTAGTTGATAGTTTAGATTCTCTAGTTGTGTAGAATTGCATTTCCAGATGAATATTTGGTTAAGTAGTTTTTCGTTCGACTATAGTCGAACGTCGCTCGACTATCGTCTATCGGCTGATCGACGATCGTCTATCAGTTGGTCGACGTTCTGTCTGCGTTGATAGCTCGACTATCTGTTGATAGGTCGACTATCTGTTTGCTTTGATAGTTCTACTATCTGTCCTGATAGTTCTACTATCTGTCCTGATAGTTCAACTATCTGATAGCTCGACTATCTGTTGATAGGTCGACTATCTGTCCGCTTTGATAGTTCGACTATCTTTTGATAGGTCGACTATCTGTTTGCTTTGATAGTTCGACTATCTGTCCTGATAGTTCAACTATCTGATAGCTCGACTATCTGTTGATAGGTCGACTATCTGTGTTGCTTTGATAATTCGACTATCTGCTTGGATAGTTCAACTATCTGATAGTTCGACTATCTGTTTTCTGTGATAGGTCGACTATCTGCTTGATAGGTCGACTATCTGTTTTTGTTTGGTAGTTCGACTATCTGTCCGGATAGATCGACTATCTGATAGCTCGACTATCTGTTCTGATAGATCGACTATCTGCTGAGGTAGTTCGACTATCTTCTTTGATAGTTCGACTATCTGGATCGTTCGACTATCTGTCTGATAGGTCGACGATCTCGTGCGTCGGTCGACGATCTCCGAGGGTCGTTCGACGTTTTGTTGTTTGATTTAAATAGCTTTTGTCGTCTTCTGTGATGTGACTAATTTCATAATTATTTTGGCACATTTTATAAAAGATTATCTGAGTAAATTATGATAACACTTCCATGCAATATCTATTCTATTCTTTATGCATGAGCTAATCTTTTCTGATAAAGTTGTTTGTCTTATAGCTGAGATCTAATTTCTGCTAGGCTGTCCTTTATAGCCATTAGACTCAAAAAGTCTTCCTTGGCTGTAAAGAGTCGTTTCTGATGTGACTTTCTCTTATATTATTTCATCAGAGTAATTTGCAGCTTCTTAGAAAGCTCTATCCTTTTGTAGGATATCTGTCTGCAGTATTTTTGTTTTGCTTTATGCTTTTTGCAGCCCAGCTTGCAAAGTTCAGAAAAAGACAAGATTCAAACTCAATTAAGAGCCGTTGTTGCTGCTGCTATATAAAGACTTCTTTGAAGAAGAAATCAACTAGTCCACATAGCAAAAATCTAAGTTCTCAGATAAAATTCATTCAGTAAGCTTACAGCAAGATCAAGTTTACTGCTCTCAGCAATCTTCACTCAACTGAGAAGTGTTAGCTCTTCTGCTCTTCTTCAACCTGAGTTCTCCTGGTTCCAGGAAGTTCTGACTCAGAGATCTTTTGAAGAAGAAGAAGAAGAAGATAGCTGCTAGAAGATTTTCATTTCTTATTTTATATCTTCTTGTAGTTCTTCCTTCAGTATTTACTGAAGTGTTTCTGCACTGAAGCAAGACTTCACCTGGACGTTCTTTGAGCCATGGGGAGCCTTGATTCTTTTAGAGCTTTCTAGCTCAGTGCAAGTTATTGTGCTTCTCTAATCTATTGTAAAATAGAGAAGACACCTTAACCTCCTTTCCCCCTCCTGTATAGGGTTATTACTCCCTTCAAAAGTATCCCTTGGTGGCAGGGCACCTGATCAAAAACCTGTGTTGGTTTTTAGACACCTGATCAAAAGTCTAAAGGGTTTCTTGATCTACCTGAAGCAGATCTTGTTGGTGGCAGGGCACCTGATCAAAAACCTGAGTGGATTCCTACCTTGTTGGTAGAAGAGTGGATGTATCCAAGTTGTTTGGGGAACCACTATAAATTCGTTGTGTCGTCTGGATTGCTTTATTTAATTACTTGCATTGTGGCTGTGATTAGATCTTAACTAGGTTTGCTAGTTGATGTTTAGGTTTCCTAGCCTTAACTGTAATTACAGTTGGCTGCCTCTTTGTGCACAACACTTGTGTTAGGATCTAAGGTTTAATCTCAAATATCTATAACTTTCTTTCCGCATTTAACTCCAAGGGAGTTGAGTAGAAAATCAACTTTGCTAGTGCAATTTTTGATTACTCTATTCACCCCCCCCCCCTCTAGAGTAGTATCTATCCCTTCTCTTTCAGTGTCGACTAAGGATTTCTATGTCTCGACACTTAGGGAACAGTCTCTCAAGTTTTCTGGTAAGCGTAGTCGACAACTCCTTGCACCCCCTATTTATAGTAACTGTATGCTGAAGGCGAGAAGGCGCGCTGCATTTAGAATTTTTTGATTATTTGAAAAATGTTTAGTTTCGACACAAAAAACCTACTTTGCCGAGATGTGTTGACACAAGGGTTATGTCTCTCGACACAAACCTAAGGATCTCGACATCCTTATATCTCGATACTAAATCTTAATGTCTCGACATATTGCATCTAATAAGTTTTGACACGCTGTTTGATGTCTCGACACATGACTACCTATAGTGTCGACACACATTCTTGTGTCTCGACACTTTCCTAATTGTCTCAACACACACTGTGGTGTCTCGACACAATTCTTTGTTTTAGACAAAATTTGTTTTTCTGGACATAATTTCATGACTTATGTGAAGTCTTTCTTATTTGTTTAGATTTGTTGACATGATTAGTTATCTTTTATCAATTGTACAGTCTTTTGTTGTTACTAACTAAAAATATTTATTCAATTTTCAACATGCCTAGTTCAAATTTAAAGTAATTAAACTTGCTCTCATCTAGGGATTTTGTAAAAATGTCAGCAACTTGTCTTTCTATTGGAGTATACTATAAGCTAATATTTTCTTTTTCAACATTCTCTCTGAGAAAATGATATCTAATTTCTATATATTTAGTTCTACTATATGAAACATGATTATTAGCAATAGAAATTGTACTAGTATAATCACAAACATGATAGATTTACTTAGTTATACAATGTAGTCCAGTAGTTAATGTTAAATCCACAACAACTGTGCACAACAGCTTCCAGCAGATATGTACTCAAATTCTGTTGTAGAAATTATAACACTTGTTTGCTTCTTACTGCTCCAACTTTTGAGTCTTTTCTCTAGAAACTGAAAAGTTCCAGAAGTACTCTTTCTGTCTTCTTTATACACTGCAAAATCTGCAACTGTGTACCCTGTGAGTTCAAAATCACTATCCTTAGGATACCAAAGCCAAAGATTGGGTGTGCCCTTAAGATATCTCAACATTATCTTTACAGCAGTATAATGAGACTCTTTAGGCAGGCTTGATACCTAGCACAAACACATGTTGAGAACACAATATCTGGCCTACTAGCAGTCAAGTAGAGGAGTGATCCAATTATGCCTCTATATAAGGATGCATCAACTAGTTTGCCAGATTCATCCTTCTGTAGTGACACAGAAGAACCCATTGGAGTTCTCATGATAAAAAAATTCTCTATATCATACTTCTTAATCAACTCCTTAGTGAACTTAGACTGAGAGATGGATATACCATCTTCAGATTATTTAACTTGGAATCCCAATAAAAACTTTAGCTCACCCATGCTGCTCATTTCAAACTTGTCTTGCATAAGCCTGGGAAATTTTCTAAACAGCTTCTCATTAGTAGACCCAAAAATTATGTCATCTAAATATATCTGGACTAGGATACTTGATCCTTTGATGTCCCTAAGGAATAATGTTTTATCAATATTTCCCCTAGAGAACTTGTTTTCTATGAGAAAGGTAGACAAGGTCTCATACCAGGTTCTAGGTGCATGTTTTAACCAATACAAAGCCTTGTGTAATCTAAAGACATGGGAGTTGAGTTTAGGGTTTACAAAACCTGGTGGATGCTCTACATAGACTTCCTCCTTTAGTGTACCATTGAGGAATGCTGACTTTACAACCATCTGGTATACCTTGTATCCTTTATATGTTTCATGAGCTAAAAGCAACCTTATGGCTTCTATCCTAGCTATAGGTGCAAAGGTTTGGTCAAAGTCTATGTCTTCCTCTTGTCTATATCCTTTAGATACTAATCTAGCTTTGTTCTTAACTATAACTCCATTCTCATCTAGTTTATTTCTATAAATCCACTTAGTTCCTATGACATTGTGATCACTAGGTCTAGGAACTAGACTCTAGATTTTGCATCTCTCAAATTGATTGAGCTCTTCTTGCATAGCCAAAATCCAGTTAGGGTCTGAATTGGATTCTTCAAACTTTTTAGGTTCTACTTGAGAGAGAAAGGTAGAGTATAGAACCTCATTATGATATCTACTCCTAGTAGTCACTCCTAATCTGGCATCACCTATTATCTGATCAATAGGATGATCTCTAAGGTGTCTAACTGCTACTGGCAGGTGCCTACCATCACCTTGTTCTGTAGGAGGATTAGGATGATTCTCTTCCTCCCCTTGGACAATTACAGTATCTTCTATAGGAATTCAACATTGTCTCTAGTGTGTAACTCTAAATTAGGTGAGTCATTTATAATTAACTTCTCCATTCTGGAGTCTACATCACCTAGACTAGAGTTGTTAGGAATCTCATTATATAATATAAATGTTTCATCAAAAACTACATTTATAGATTCTTCTACAACTTGATATTTCAAGTTCCTGTATTCTTTGCTATATGCACTATACCCT
Source organism: Platanthera zijinensis (assembly GCA_039513925.1). Classification (NCBI taxonomy): domain Eukaryota; kingdom Viridiplantae; phylum Streptophyta; class Magnoliopsida; order Asparagales; family Orchidaceae; genus Platanthera; species Platanthera zijinensis. The sequence goes on from CM077097.1 coordinate 74,629,642, forward strand.
ACAAAGATTCCTTCATATGATTTCTCTGAAAACTTAGTTAGATAAGTTTTCCCATTGTCCAATACATAGCATTTACTACCAAAAATTTTGAAGTAGGAAAGATTTGGTTTTCCGCCTTTTACTAGTTCATAGGGAGTCTTGCTATGATTCTTATTGATCAAGGACCTATTCTAAACATAGTATGTTGTGTTTACAGCCTCAGCCCAGAAATATTCTGGGAGAGATGTATCACTTAGCATTGTTCTAGCTGCCTCTTTAAGAGTTCTATTCTTCCTCTCAGCAACTCCATTTTGTTGTGGTGTTCTTGGAGAAGAGAACTCCTGAAAGATCCCTAGTTCCTTACAGAAGTTTGTCATCTTTTCAGATTGAAATTCTGTACCATGGTCACTTCTAAGTTTGACCACAGAACATCTCATCTCATTCTGAACTTATCTGACAAAATCAGTAAAGATATCTAATGTTTCAGACTTTCTCCTTAGGAAGAATACCCAAGCAAATTTAGAGTGATCAACCACAATCACAAAGGTATAGGACTTCCTTCCTAAACTAAGAACTTGCATAGGACCAAATAGGTCCATATACGAAGTAAGTACAGACACCTCTCAGTGTCTTTGGACTGAATTCTCTTGAAGGAGGCTTTTGTCTATTTGCATTTTTGACATGTTGGACATAAGCCTTCTTTGGAGCATTTAAGTTGAGGATTGTTTCTAACTAAGTCCATATAAAATAGCTTGCTCATAGATTTATAGTTTAAGTGAGCCAGCCTCTTGTGTCATTGCACACACATTGATTCTTTCTCACTAGCTACTAGACATACAAGTGATTTCTCATTTACACTTAAGAAATTTAGAAAATAAATGTTCCCACTCCTAGTGCCTGACAAGATGATCTCTTGATCACTTGGGTTCCTTATCAGACACTTGTCATTGTGAAAAACAATTTCTTAACCTATATCACAAAGTTGACTTATGCGTGTCAGATTGTGGTTCAATCCTTCTACATAAGTTACTTTTGTGATGGTAACTAGGCCATAGAAATGTTACCATATCCCTTGGTGAGTCCTTTCTCTGACCCTCCAAAGATGACTTTTGGTCTATTCCAAACTAGAGTGTAATCTCTTAGCAACCTCCTTATTCCAGTCATGTGTCTGGAATAGCCACTGTCCAAGTACCATATTGGTCTTCCTGTGGTACTTGGATTCACCTGAAAATACAAAATTAGTTCACCTTAGGCACCAAACAGTTTTGGGGCATTGGTTCCTATTAGGCCTAGCTGTGTGAAACACAACATGCTTTCTGAACAAAACTATTTGAGTCTTATATGAAGGTGTTGTTGGATTATATCAACAATCTAGAGCAAAATGCCCAACCTTCCCATAGCACCAACACTCAAAATGATTTTATCTTCTCTTTGGCTGCACATTTGAAGTTATACTTCTGTGCAACTTAGACTTGACATCCAGCTTCCAAGGTAGTGGTGCAAAATTCACACCCTTACCTTTCAAATTTATGTGTGGTGCACTGGTACCAGCTCCAAGAACTCCTTGGCTTCTTGGATTGATCACCCTTTGTGGTGGTTTTTGGCCTTTATTTCCATTAGATGTCTGTCCCTTCCAGCAAGGCTCTTTATTGACCTTGCTGGTAGTGCACTCAGACCTCATGTTTCCAGGAACACATGATCTCAAGCATTTGTTAGAAGTCAGATACTTGGACGATTGCTTAACTGGACCCATTGGGGCTTTACCCTTAGGTACAGATTTCTTTTTGAACTTTTTGTTCTGAACATACCCTACACCACTTCTAAATGGTGTAGAGAAGGTGTCTATGATAGGTAGCACTGACTTGGGTTTTGAGAACTGAGTCAGGAGCTGTCTTCCCTGGGTAAGCTTTGCTTCCAGGTCCTTGACCGTCTTGACCTGTTCTACTATTATCTTTGTCTGGCTATCTATCTTATTGGTTAGATCTATAAGCTTCAGTTTTTGCAGGTCCAACTTTATGTTGGCCCTCTCGAACTGAAAAGATACTCCTCTTAGAGATTCTAATTCTCTGGCATATTCCTTAGCAAGCTCTTTGCTTACAATCAAGGCCTTTAATAACTTCTCATATCTATTGATAAGGGTGTTTAAATCAGATTCAGAGTCTGAACCATGTTAACTGTTGTTAAGAGAGTGTGAACATGATTTAGTTTCTGATACAGAAAAAGAATTTGAGGCAAAACTAGAAGAAAGATATTTTTCCTTAGCGGGACTTGAACAATCTTGAACTTCTTCTCCTGATTGGGTCTCCTTAATAGCCATCAGGCCCATGAGAGCTTCCTCCTCTTCTGATTCTGATGAATCAGACTCACTGTTAGACAGTGTAGACTGTCTCTTTGCCAAATGGCTTTTGTCAGCCTTCTTGAGCTGTCCATCCTTCCAGTTCTCTGACTTTTTCTCCTTTCTTTTTGTTAGGCAATCAGCTATGATATGCCCTTTCCTGTTGAAAAATAACACACAATATTAGTCTTAATATATTTACTCTGTGAAGATCCATAACTGTCCCCAAAATTTCTTCTTCGTGGGTTTATCTGGATGATTGGTCTTCTTGAGAGAAAAGTCTCTAGCTGGACCCTTCCAGGTTCCCTGCTTTCTTCTTCTCAACATCATCTTGAACTATCTAGAGAAGAGAGACAGTTCCTCTTCAGTTGGGTCTCCTTCTTAAGAGGATTATTCTGTACACTCAGAAGATGTTTCTTGTCTTTCTGAGAGTGTTGACTTCTCTCTGACCTTCCTGGATGACTCAGCCTTTAGGGCCAAGGACTTTTCTCTGCTGTGTGCTCTAGCTAAATCTTCTTCAGATTTTCTAAGATTGAGCTGTAACTCATGGGACAACAACTTGCCAAATAGAGCATGGGGGTCTATGTTGGCTAAGTTACCCATTTCTCTTACGACACAGATCTTGATGTCTGATTCCTTGTTTAGGGATCTTAAGAACTTATCATTAAGTTCATAGTTTGTGAAACTCCTGCCATAAGTCTTTAGATTGTTCACAATTCTGAAGAACTTTTCAAAAATTCTGCCATTGAGTCCTTATCCTGTCTGAAGGCTTCATACTGTTGATTTAGCAGAGATTTTCTATCATCTATGTCCTCATTAGTTCCTTCCATGTAGACAATCAATGACTCCCATATTTCTCTAGATGTTTTATAGTAAATCCAATTTTGAAATATAGAGTCATCAATAGTACTGACTATAATATTCTGAGCCTTTTGTCCATAGAAGCCAGAACTATTTCATCCTTATCCATCTCCATGTATGTCTTTGGTGTCTTGATGTTGGCATCAAGAACTGAAACTTTCATGGGAATGAAAGGACCTTCAACCAGTGTGCTGTATATTCTTGGATCAGCTGCCTCCATGAATAATCTGACTCTCTCCTTCCAAATTCCAAAATTTTCTTTGGAGAAGATTGGGAGCTTTATAGAGTTATTTTCCCTATGAGGCATGATTTATCTTTTTTTTTTATAATCCTTTGGATTCTCACTAGGCTGTTATGCCTTCTTAGTGAACCTCCCTCTGATACCAATTGTAAATGTTTGTTTTAGGATTGTGAATGACCTAGAGGGGGGGTGAATAGGTCTAATTTAAACCTTAACTACTTTTAGATAATTAATCTAATTTTCTATCTTTATTACCCCAGTCATATGAAACAGGAATTACTAATTAGTAATTTAAAATAATCACAGCACAGCAATCACAGCACAGTATACACAGATTTATAGTGGTTCTCCAATTGATGGGTACATCCACTTTCCCCCTTCGTCCTATCTAACAATGAACTAGATTCGGCCAAACTCCTTCTTTTTCTTTACTCAGATCTTACAGATCTTACAGCTCAGAGCCCAGCTGGCTCTTACAACTCAAACTTTACAACTCTTACCACTCAGATCACCAAGATCCTACACCTCAAGTTCTTTCCAAGAACTCTACCTTAGAGTGAATCCACACTTCTACACCTCAGGCAAATCCTGCCCTATAACTCAGAACAATTAGTTCCTACACCTCAGAAAATATCATTCTCCTACACACAGATCTACAATTACATCTTACAAGATTTATAATGTTTGAAAAGAATAATTTCTGAATAAGTCACCCAACAAGAGAGAAAAGGATGACTGTTTCTTGATTTGATTTTGATAAATCAGCCTCCCTGATCCTTGTTGTAATGTATTTGATCCTACCTTTCTTAGCTTTTCAAAGCTTCTTGAAGATGAAATTAGGGTTGATCTAGGCTGGAGGATGTTGAAGACGATTATTGATATGTCTTCTCTCCACATTCTAAATTATAGCAGATTACTATTTAGATCTGGGAAGTGATATTGAATTGAAAGCACCTTGATCTTCCTTTTAATTCTGCTTCTTCTTTTTTATTCTGTGATCTGCTCACGTTTTTCCTCTTTTTTACTTATATATCTGTTTCTATAGAGTTGATCCCTTTATATAGGTTATGTCAAAGGTAACCGGCTGATCCGGTTAAATTACTGACATCTGATAGTTCTGATAGCTGTCAGATCCTCTGGCATGATTTCTGCACATAGTATACAACTCTGCACAAAGTGTTGGGACTTAGCTGCTAACTGTGTCGACACTAGTCCTGGGTGTCAACACAACTCTTATAGTGATGTCGACATACTTCTGAATGTGTCGACACGGCCTTCACCTTGTCTCGACACAGCTGATATAGAATGTGTCGACATAAGTCATGTGTGTTGACACAGCTTACTTCCTGACTAATGATGTTGACCCAAGTCCTGGGTGTCGACACAACTTTCTCCTTAACTCAGCACTTCTTTGACAAAGGTGTCAACACTGGTCCAGTGTCTCTACACTTCTGTACTTAGCTTTATTTACCTGCACACAAGAACTTAACATTTATCAAATACAATTATGTGTATATCATTGAGCTGAAAGGGTTTCTCCAAATCTGTACACAATTTCTAATGTACCCAACATGCCACCTGTAAGGGGAGCTTCCAAACTATATACAGGCAGAGCATCGCCTCGACCTCCTAGACTCCCCCCCCAGGAGGAAAAAAATCACTTTCTCAGTGAGGGACATGCTCGAATATGAAGAACCGTTCTGTGATGCCTTGGTGATCCAGACGGCAGTAGAGAACTTCACGGTCTCCAGGATTATAGTGGACAATGGGAGCTCCGTGAATGTAATCTTCAAAAAAGCTTTTGATGAGTTGAAGGTGGAGGCCTGGAGGGTTCTAGCCTCGTATGGGCCGTTGTTCGGGTTATCGGGGGAGAGGAAGGAAGTTGAAGGAGGGTTGGGACTGCATGTGACGTTGGGAGGGTGTCGAGGAACTATCGGTTCGTTATCGTTGACGCTCCGAGCAGCTACAACGCAATCTTTGGGCGCCCTCTCATCAGTGCCTTTCGTTGCGTCCCCTCCTCATTTCACCAATGTCTCAAGTTCAGTAGTGGAGGAGTGCAGGTACGGATTAGGGGGGATCCGAAGGTGGCGAGGCAGTGTAACACCCCTATCCGTCGCATAGCATATAGCAGTCGGACCGGCCGGGGCCCGACGCCATATACTACGGACAGACCGGTTGGTTACGCGTTGAAACCATTCAACCAATTACACGTCCTACACAGCACCTAGCGGAAGCATTAAAATTAAGTTGCAAGATGAAAGAACCCAGCCAAAAGCATGAATGTCCACTACAAAAACACCCGCAGGAATGTTTCAATACACAGAAATAGAAATGGCCTTAAGGCCTTACATAGTTTGCTTGACATAAAAGTGTTTTCATACTTCGGCTCGCAGGCCGGCCACACATGATTACAATGAAACACTCAAAATTAGGCCTTCGAGGGACGGCTCAGCAACTTGGGCTTTAGCCCGCTATTTCCTGCTCGGCTCCGCAGCACCTGCAAGCAACAATCCACCGCCCGGTGGTAAACAAATGCAACGGTCAGCTATGCTGACCAATTATAACGATCCCGCCCCCAAAATCGGGGCGGCGATGCTCTTTCCCTGCACTTTATTAGTATAGGCCATCAAAATAGTGTAAACACACTCCAGCACAGGCGTAGGCTCGCACGACCACACACCTCGTGCACACAGGGCACATTCACGGCGAACCGGCCAACGTCACGTCAATTCAAGCCATAGACGTTCCCGTTCCACCACCGCCCCTTGGACGGCCAATCATATGAGCATTTTGTCTTCATGGCCTTGGTCACGACAATTTAAGCCATAGACCGCCGAAGACTCTCATCCATGCCAACGGTCCCACCGAACGACATAGATCGGGTACGGTTCCTCCTGACCCGTGCTCATTCTGCAACGACAATTTAAGTCATATGCGCAGGTCAAGACTCACCGAGTCCCGTTTCCGCCACAACAATCACATAACCCGGTTATGTTCACGTTGGCTCCCCGGCCATCGTGTTGGCAAAACCCGCTTTTGCCCAGTTTTCCGGGTGCACCTCGGAGTTAATCCCCAAGGCTCCCTGCTGCAATCTACCACGTAGAAAACCCGAAAAATGCCCAAACACCCGGAGTCTTCCCCGGTTAATATGCAATGCAACATCACCGATCCGGCTCTACTCATCCGGATAGGCTTCACACACAATGCCTATGCCCGTTTTCGCATACGGACTCTATACAAGGGGGACTTCACATATCTACCCTAAGGAACGCTCCAACTCTTCGCTCACTCGCGAGAGCGGGCTTCCTATGCAAAGGAAAAGAGGGCTTCACATGCCCTAGGATGTGAAATCGTTACCCTTGCGTTCTTCCGCGGCGCCATGAAAAACTACGCGGTTGGAAAGCACCGCAACGGAGTCGCCTTCGCGGATCTGAACTCGGATCGCGATTCGGAGCTCCGAAGCTCAACCGGCGGCCGGATCTTTGTCCTTCTTCCTCCTCCTTGCTCTCCCTTCTCTCTAGGACTTAGAGAGAGAACACCCAAAAGAAAGTGAGGGTTTGTAACCCTATTTTTGGTTTTAAACTGCCAGCACTAACCCTCAGCCGTCGGATCCAAAGCCAAGGAAACGAACGGCCACGATTCGGCCTAAAATTACAAAAACTGGGCCGAACACGGGTTGCAACACGGCCGTGTGCATGGCCGTGTCACCCATTCGCCGTCTCGACCAACTCTAAAACCAGCACACGGCATTTGACACGGCCTCTGACACGCCCGTGTCGCATGCGATACGGCCGTGTCACGACCCGTGTCACGCCCCGTGTGCAACGACCAACATTCTATTCCCGAGAAGGACACGGCCTGCGACACGGCACCCGACACGCCCGTGTCACATGTGACACGCCCATGTCTGTGCTCGTGTCATGACCCGTGTACATGGCTCAGAAAACTCCCTAGCGTGACACGCCCTGGGACACGCCTGTGTCCCAGGCCGTGTACCTCCACTCGACGATCGCCGATCGTCAAAACGTCGACCACATGACCCGTGGCCGAACCCGCCCGTGCCACGCCCGTGACACGCCCGTGTCACGCCCGTGACATGCTCGTAACACCTGCTCCAAAATTCAGACTGGGCTTAAAACGAAACTCAGCCCTCTTTTGAGTTTCGGGGTGTTATAGACAGTGCTATGTGACTGACGTCAATACCATTTCTTGGATGGCCAAGGCGGAGGAGCTAGAGAAGGAGATGACGACGCAAGAGGAGGTTATGGAGGAAGGAGTGATCCAAGGAGCGACTGGAGAGGAGACTGTGGAGAAAGAGAGGGTGGAAGGAGAAGCTTGGGCGAGGTCCGGGGAGGCATAGAGTTGGAGCCATCGGAGAGCCTGGTAGAGGTGATGGAGGTTGAGGAAGTAGGAGTGGAGGAAGAGTTTGGACAGGAGGAGCAGAGGGCTGGCAGGGAGCAGTCCCGGCTGGAGCTAACAGAGGAGTTCGTGGAGATGGAGGTCTTCACCAAGGCATGGAAGGTGGAGATGGTACAGATCAGCGGCGGTCTCAGCCTAGAAGACCAAGAGAGGATGCGGGAGTGCATCCAGAAAAACGTCGACGTCTTCGCCTGGAGCGCAGCGGACATGTCGGGCATTGATGTAGATGTGGCATGCCATTGCTTGAACTTGGACCCTAAGACACATCCCATCCACCAGAAGATGAGTACCATCACCACCAAGCTGGAGGAATCCATCCGCGAGGAGGTTAGGAAGCCTCTTGATGCAGGCTTTATCTCGAAGATCCAGTACGCAGGCTGGGTCTCCAATGTGGTAATGGTAAAAAAGGGGATGGGAGGTGGCATATGTGTGTGGATTTTTTCTCTATTAAATAAATCATGCCCTAAGGATTGCTACCTCCTGCCTCGGATCGACGCGCTGGTTGATTCAGTCGTCGGTTTTTCTATTATGAGTTTTTTGGATGCTTTTTCAGGTTATCATCAAATTCGAATGCATCCCCCCAACATCAAGGATGTCTCCTTCATCACAAGGGAGGGATACTTCAACTACAAAATGATGCCCTTTGGGCTAAAGAACGTAAGGGCTACCTACCAGCATATGATGGATCGGGTGTTCAAAAGTAAGAGGGGTAGGAACCTGGAGGTTTATGTTGATGATCTCATAGTAAAGAGTTGGGATGTGGGCTCACACCTACTCGAATTAGAGGAGACATTCGCGACCCTGCGGAAGTTCAAGATGAGGCTGAACCCCCAGAAGTGTCTTTGGGGCAAGTCGGGGGAAGTTCCTTGGACACCTTCTGACCCCAGCTGGGGTAGAGCCAAACCCGGATAAGGTGAAGGCCATCATGGAGTTGGATTCGCCATGCAACGCCAAAGTGGTTCAGCATTTGACGAGCAAACTCGTCGGGTTGAGTCGATTTCTCTCCCGAGTCGGGGAGAAGTATTCACCCTTCTTCAAGGTGCTTCGGGAAAACCAAAAGTTCGAATGGACAAAGGAATGTGAGGAGGCCTTCCAAGCATTGAAGAGTAAACTCTCCCAAGTGCCGCTCCTTCAGATCCCGAAGGAGGGGGAGGATCTAGCTTTGTATCTTGGGGTGGGGGAAGAGGCTGTGAGTTCTGTGTTGGTAAGGAAAGAGGGGAAGAAACAGCTGCCAATCTACTATGTCAGCAGGATCTTGAAGAAGGCGGAGCTCCGCTACCCTATCCTAGAGAAGTTGTCTTTCTCCCTGATCATCTCGGCCAAGAAGCTTAGGCCGTATTTCCAAGCCCATTCAATTAAGGTGGTGATGGAGCATCCCCTGCGCAAGATTTTCGAGGGGGTGGAGCATTCTGGGCGGTTGGCCAAGTGGTCCATTGAGCTTAGCGAGTTTGATATCTCCTTCGTGTTGAGACTTTCCATCAAGGCACAAGTAGTGGCTGATTTCTTGGTTGATTACGTCGTAGAAGTGGAAGAGGAGAAGCCACTTCCACGGGAGGTATGGAAGATGCTGGTTGACTGAGCTTCGGGGAAGCACTCTCTAGGAGGAGGGTAATTTTGGTAAGCCCTCAGGGGGTCACTATAGAGCAAACTCATGTCTTGCACTTCCCCGTCACCAATAATACGGCGGAGTACGAGGTCGTGATAGCAGGCCTTTGTCTGGAAAAAGAGCTTGGGATACATAATGTGGAGGCATTCACGGATTCGTTGGTGGTGGCATCATAAATTCGGGGTGAGTATGAGGCCAGGGATCCCACCTTCGCGAAGTACTTGTCTAAGGTAAAGGAGATTATAGGCGGGTTTCGGGCGTTCTCAATCCGACATGTCCCAAGGGAAGAAAGCACGGCAACCGATCAGTTGGCTAAGTTCGGACCCCGGGGGGAACTTTGGTCGAGCAATTCCATCCGGCGATTGAGGAGGGGGAGTTGACGGAAGTGGATCGGAGACCCTCGTAGTTCGATCCCTTCATAGCCTTCTTCACTACAGGCACCCCCCTGAAGGGACCAAGGATGCGAAAGGCTTTAGGCACAAAACAACACACTATCTCATGCATGAAGGAGGTTTACATCAGAAGATTTTGTCAGGGCTCCTAGCACGATGTGTAGCATTGGAAGAGATCCCAAGGATCCTATAGGAAGTGCATTCAGGTGAATGTGGTTGTCATTCGGGGGCAGGACGTTGGAAGTAAGGGTGGTTAGGCAGGGGTACTTCTGGCCATCCCTGAGGAAGGATGCAACGGAGTTTGCAAGAAGGTGCCAAAAGTGTCAACTATACACCCCCCTCCAACTCATGTCCGCTCAAAGGATCCGAAGCTTTACGACGTCATGGCCTTTTGCCATCTGGGGAATGGATTTAGTTGGACCGTTTCCCCCAGCAAGAGGGAAGAGAAGGTTCCTTTTGGTCATGATTGACTACTTTTCAAAATGGCTAGAGGTCAAGGCGTTGGCCAAGGTAATCTCCCAAGTCATCGGAATTTTGTATGAGGAGAGATCATCTGTAGGCATGGGTTGCCCCAGACCATTGTTACGGACAATGGGCCGCAGTTTTCCAGCGAGGAGTTCATCAGCTTTTGCACCCAACTAGGGATCGACCTCAGGTTTTCCTCCGTCCACCACCCAAGGCACAACGACCAAGTGGAGGCGGCGAACAAAATTATTATAAACCTACTCAAAAGGAAGGTGGAAAACTTAAGGGGGAGTTGGGTGGAACAACTCCCCTTGGTGTTGTGGGCTTTGTGGACAACCCCGAACACGGCCACTAGAGAGACCCCTTTCAAGCTCTCACATGGTGTGAGGTGGTCCTACCCGTGGAGTTTGAGGTTCCGTCCCTGTGAGTTGCGGCCGCCAGTAAAGGAGACGAGGCATGAAGGGAAGAAAATTAAGGGGAGCTACGACTCTCGCTGGATATGCTGGAAGAATTTAGGGAAGTGGCAGCCATCAGGCAAGAGGAAATTAAGCGATGAATGGCAAAGTATTTTGACAAGCACGTCGGGATCAAAAAATTCAAAAAAGGGGACCTAGTCCTGAAGAAAGTTGACGCCGCAGGAAGGTCGGCGGCCGTTGGTAAGCTCAACCCCAATTAGGAAGGCCCTACATTATCGAGAAAGTCTTGGGGTCAGGGCGATACCACCTCTAAAATGTGGAAGGGGTATCTGTAAGTGACGCTTAGAGTGCGACGATCTAAAAAATTTCTACCCATAAGATAAGTAAATTTGTATACATCATTATAATGTGTTATTTTGAGGATTTTTTCTTGGCAGGTTATGATGTGTTTTTTTGATTTTGATGGAATCGAGTAGATCCGCTGCCAGGCTCTCACTAGCTGGCAGGGTCGTAGGCTCTCTTGGGGGATAAGGGAATACCCTGAGAGGATCCCGCTGCTCAAGCTCACATTAGCTGGCTTGGCTGGAAGGCGCACTCGGCCCCGAGTAGACCCGCTGTCAGGATCTCACTAGCTGGCAGGGCCGTAGGCTCGCTTGGGTGGAAAGGAAGAGAGGTTGGTAGTTTGCAAGACCCTAGAGGATCCCTTTACTCAGGCTGTCATTAGCTGGTAGGGCTAGAAGGCGCACTCGGACCCGAGTAGGCCCGCTGCCAGGCTCTCACTTGCTGGCAGGGTCGTAGGCTCGCTTGGGGGCAAATGAAGAGAGGTTGGTAGTTTTCAAGACCCCGAGAGGATCCCACTGCTCAGGCTCCCATTAGCTGGCAGGGCTGGAAAGCGCACTCGGCCCCGAGTTGACCCGCTGACAGGCTCTCACTAGCTGGCAGGGTCGTAGGCTCGCTTGGGGGTAAGGGAATACCACCAGAGGATACCTTTACTTAGGATCCCATTCCCTGGTAGGGTTGGAAGGCACACTCGGACCTAAGTAGACCCGCTGCTAGGCTCTCACAAGCTGGCAGGGTCGTAGGCTCGCTTGGGCGGAAAGGAAGAGAGGTTGGTAGTTTTCAAGACCCCGAGAGGATCCCGCTGCTCAGGCTCCCATTAGCTGGCAGGGCTGGAAGGCGCACTCGGCTTCGAGTAGACCCGCTGACAGGCTCTCACTAGCTGGCAGGGTCGTAGGCTTGCTTAGGGTGTAAGGGAATACCTCGAGAGGATCCTGCTGCTCAGGCTTCTATTAGCTAGCAGGGCTGGAAGGCGCACGAGTAGACCCGTTGCTAGGCTCTCGCTAGCTGGCAGGGCTGTAGGCTCACTTGGGGTGAAAGGGATATAATTTATGGTTTCTGGTGGCACCAACTAGGCCCGCCGACCGAGCTCCCATCAGGCCGGTTGGGATAAAGGCTCGCCCAGTGACGAGTCGAAAAGGAAGAGTAACTAAATTAAGGACCGCTCCTGTCGTAAGGCTCTCACCTAGATGATGGGGCGACTGTACCCAGGACGGACATTGCAAAGAGCCTCACAGCAGTCTTACAGAACCAGCACCTATTCTAAGTTGAGAGAGGGGAACTCATGGCCTTTTGGCACATAGAATCTTGGCGAAGGTCTCCCGACACGTCTACGCGGCATACCCCTCTCGGCAAAATGTACTTAGATAATCTATGAAATGAACGAGCCGTAGTCATCGTTTAAGAGCCTAAGGTCCGAGCATGGTCGCGAAAATGCTTGCAAACGATAATAAGGAAAGCAAAAAATGAACAGGAATAAAAGGCCTTTCGGAGAGAAGCAAAAAAGAAAGCCAACTCTTTTTACAAGGAATTCAAAAATGTTACATATTCTTAGGCATCTCGCTAGTTACCTAAAAAGTTAAAAAAGGAAAATGTTACGAGACAGAAAAAGGAAGGCGGTTATTAGGTAGAACCGTCGGAGGTCTCGTTGGAGCTCCCGCTGGAGGTCTTGTTGGATGATCCGCCACCTGACCCGTCGCTCTGGCCGAGATCAAATGCATCACCTTCGCCTTGAGGTTCTCCCTCTCCCGCGGGCTTGGGGACGGGCTCGAACAGCCAAGGAAGGACCCCATGCGCGGTAAGGGTCTCACCACCTTCATTCAAAAGCCCTGACTGCCGCAATACTGTAATCACAATCGCGGTCTCCTTCTGCGCATTCTCTTGCATCATCAGTTCTATGTCATACTCTGAGAAGTTACAACAGTTGAGCCTCTCGTCCAGGGATGACGGGACCGGTGCCTTGGCTTCTTGGGCGAGCTTGTGCTCGGCCTTCAGCAGCTTGATCTCGCATTCGAGAACGACCACCCTTGCACGCGACAATTGGGCTTGGGCGGAATCCTACGAGAAAATCCTTTAAACAATGGAAAATAATAGAAAGGCAGAAGGTATCGGAAATCTCACGTACCTCAATTGACAGGCGAAGGGCGAGAAGATTTTGTGAGCTCGCCATGTCTGCCTTCAGTGTGGCTACCTCAGCTGCGGGCTGATCCTGTGACTTCTTTGCATCGTCTAGGTTCCGCTCTATATGGAGACCGCAGCGCGCGCACATGTGCGTGAGCTCAAGCACGTGCATCTGGGATCGCACAGCCTTGTGAGCGAGACCCTTCGTGGTCGCTTGGTCGTAGACCCTCGTGTCCTCCCGATTGTAAAGCCCGAAGCCAACCGCATAGGCCTCGCCGCTGGAGGTTTCTTGTTCCATCGAGGAAGGGAGAAGAGACGAGAGGCGGACCTGGTTGGTTTGCGGGTCCCACTGCTGGAGGGATCGGCCTTTTTTGTCCCGATGGTCCCCTCCTAGGCCGAAGTTGCGGTGCCCTTTCGACACAGGCTTGGCGGGAACCCCCTTCGAGACCGCTTGACCCTCGGCGGAGATACCTTCTTCCCCCGCGGAAGACGGGAGAGTGGTCGAGGTTTCGGCCAGGTGTCTAGTTGGAGTCTCGGCGAGGGAATTGCCTTTTCCCGCCGCAGACGGTTTTATTCTCTTAAGAGCTTGAGGAGGGGAGTTGGGCTTCCGCTTTCGGGCACTCTGTGTGGAAGAGGAACCGGGCTCCTTTTGGCAGGCCAGGGCGGAGGACTGGGCGAGAGATGGGGTGTTGGCGAAACCCCTAGTCTCATAAAAGGGCTGGTGGAGGGGAATTTCCCATTCACCTGCGGAAGCTTTAGCGATTAAACTCATAATCTATGACTATGGGTAGCAGGACATGGGACAAAAAGGTACCTTCACCGGGAGGGACTGGCGGAAGAGATTTCAGGTCTCGACAAAGGAACTGGACATCAAAGACCTTTGTTTCGAAGAACTCGAAAAGGGCGCCCTCACTCACCCAAGGGCGGGAGGCTTGTAGGTCGCCTCGTAATATTGGACCGGCGTGAGGGGAACGTTACCAAAGTTTAGGGAAACAAAAACGAACTTCTATGCCCAAATATGGTTCTTGTTGGCGAGACCACTAGTCTTCACCGTTTGGCAAAAGAAGAAGACCACTCCACCATTTACGTGGAAGTGGAACAGCTTCTGGAAAATGGACAGGTTGAATTCGATCCTTTCCTCCTTCATGTAGCAGGCGAAAGTGGCCAAGATCACGACGGATTTGGGGTTGAGCTGGGCTGGTAGCACCCCATAGTATCGGAGGGTCTAGCGCACTTTCGGCCAGAGGGGGAGGCGGAAGCCCACCTCGAAGTGTTGTAGAGGAATGACGAGCTCCCCTGCCGGCGTAAAATTGACCTTGTCTTCATTCTCAGGGTTTTGCGCAATAAATTCTGGCGGGATGAAGTCTGCAACTATCGAAAGGTACTCCTTCTGGGTCAACCGGCATGGCGGAAAGTTATGGTCCAGGAAGGTTTGCGCGCACTTAGAACGACCATCGGTCTTGCCAGGCACCTTGAGAAAGGGTGAAAGGGGGGAGGAAAGGCTGGTAGGCGAGAGGCTTTGAGTTATAGAGGGCGGCACGAGCAATGGAAGGGAAAGGAAGACGAAGATGCGGAGTCAGAAAGAAGTATATGAGGTTGGTGAACTTGCCTATTTATAGGGAGAAAAGTAATCATTAAGGTTTACCTAGGTAGTGGAAGTGTGGTTATCAAGTTCCAATGTTTCGACTCTTCATGTTCCACCTCGCCTCGCCGACGCCTCTCGCATCTGCAGACGGCGAGAGTTTCCGGGAGGGATCCCGGGTAAGAGCAAAGTAGCATGTATATATAAAAAGCAAAAAAGGCACGGGAACCAAGCACTCGGCAGGATGGATAAAATAACAAAGTACATAAAATCAAACATCAAGGGCATCTCGCTAGGACGGAGCCCTAGAAATAATAATGTTGATAGCAAATCTTTAGATTAATCAGAAGGGGTATATCGCGGGAAGGGTAGGCTGAGAGGTTGGGGTAAGAAGAAGCGAGATCCAGTAGAACTCAGTATTGCTCCCAACGCCATCGGCCCCGGCCTCGCCTTCGTGATCTTGGCGGCACCCGCGGGTAGTGATAAGCGGTTACGGAGGTAAGCCCCTAGTTGGCCAAACGAAGCTAGTCCCGGATGCACGCTATGTGCCTCCCAGGGGAGGTCTCTTCACATTCACCATGACGCTCCTGTTCGCCAAGAAGGTGAGTGTAATCTCGTTCGATCACGTACATCCTCCGTTCGACCGTCGCCAGGAGCCTGTTCACCAACATCAATTCGGCTCGGCGCATCCAAACGAGCTTTGACAGGACTTCCACTATTCTCTTCCGCCGAGTTCGGTCGTTCCCACAGGCATCGAGATAGTCCTCTATTTCGCTGGGGGAAGGCGGGGGCGAGATCATCTCCTCTTTTTCATCGGCTTCCGCCTCCAGGTCAGCAAACGCTCATCGAATAACTGGGGTTGGACGTGTCTTTTCGAGCGCAAGGCTAGCTCGCAAAGAAGGGGGAATGTGTACAACCCCATATTCGTTGGGTGGGACCTAGAGGCCTGAAAGGCCAGGATTGGGCTAGCCTTGGGCTGGCTTTGGGTTAAAAGCAGATCAGATAAGTAAATAGCCGAAAGGGTTCCCGCCTGGGGCATGCGGGAAGGCTTGCGCCTATGAGAACGGGATCCCTTTAGCTCCAGGCATTGAGTGAGGCTCTGCGACTCAACCCTCCTCTAATCCTCGGTGTTGAGTTATGTATCACCACTCGACGCTCTCAATGCCTCATGGCTTGAGCCTGAGTTTCTTACTGTTAAACTTTGGAGTGTTCAGGCAGCCTAGTTTCTAACCGCAGCAGTCTAGTTGTTCCAGCAGTCTTGTGGTCTGGTCTGGCGAAGAGAAGCCGTAGTAGTCTGCTTGAAGCTGCAGTGGTCTGGCAAAGTGTAGCGATCTGCTTGAAGCCGCAGAGATATGACCGTGGTTATAGTCTGGCAACTTGCAGCAGGCGATCAGTTCGAGAGGCTGACTCTAGGAGATTGCGGCATTCTAGTTAGTTGCTTTATTTCTTGTATAGTTGGCGGTTTGGTCATGTCAAACCGCATAAGACGCACAGCTTGTATTTAGTCCCACATCGCTTGTTATAAATCTCTCTCTCCTCCCCCAGTTTCTATAAATAAGGGGGCATACCTTTGTGATCTTTATCTTTTTGAGCAATAAAAGTTTGCGGTTTATTTACCTCTTTTGTCCATTTTCTACATGGTATCAGAGGAAACTGATCCTTTGCTTCAAGAAGATCACGGTTTTTTTCTTTAATCGCGCGGCCTCTTCAACTGGCTTCATCCGGTTTGGGAGGCTTCTTTCTTCTCCCTTCCCTCCCTTGCTTATCCCTGTGCTTGCAACTTGCTTCCTCCTGGTCCTTTTCTGTTCGCACGGCTTCCCTTGCTAACCGCATTGTCTTTTCTCTGTTGCGAGTTTCGCCCTTGTTTGTGGTTTCTTCCTTGCCGCTGGTGTGTTTTTTGCCTTGACCGGGCGGCCTCGTGCTCTTTTCTCTTTTTGCTGCTTCTTTGCTTGTCTCTTGTCTCTTCTTTGGTGTGAGTTCGCTTTTTGGTCGCGGCTTGTTCCTTGCTGCTGGTGTGTTGACACCTTGACCGTGCGGTCTCCGTCTCCTTCTGCAACCTGTTCTTGATCGTTTTGTCCTTTTTACACCGCGCGATTTCTTTCTTTCTGTTCGCGCGGTTTGCGCCATGTTCGCGCGGTCTCTGACTCTTCTTTCTTCTTGCGCGGTTTTTTCCGCCCTTGGGTCACAACTTTTCTTGTTTTGTTGCTGGTGTGTTGACACCGAGACCGGGCGGCTTATTTTTTCCTTGACCGCGTGCTTCTCCTCTTTTTTTTCTCACTGGCGTTTCTTTATCCGCTGCGGTTTCCGCTCCTTGGTCCGATTTCTTTCGGTTTCTTACTCTCTTCCCGCCCTTTTGGTCATGGCTTCTTCTAGCCGCTAGTTTGTGTACCTTTGACCGGGCGGTCTTCTTGGTCTCTCTTTCTTCTTCATTTTTGTGTCGGCTAGTTTCTCCCTGAGTGGTTAGTTTACCTGCTTTCCGTCTTCTTCATTCAAATGACTTCTCTTCTCTCTTCTACTACTCGTGCTCTTGTAGTCTCCTCTGATAAGTGGATATTGACTCTGGTGCCACTAGTCACATGACTGGCAACTCTCATTTGTTTTCCTCTTTGCTTGAGACCAACAGGTTATCTCCTGTTGTTGTTGCTGATGGGACTTCTGCGCCTGTGCATGGTATTGACACTATGTATCTCTCTTCATCTTTGTTATTAGAGGGCACTCTTTATGTTCCTACTTTCCCATGCAATTTACTATCTGTTCATGCTCTTTGCACCCAGTTAAGTTGCATAGTTACTTTTACTGGCACCACTTGTTCTTTCTCTGATTCTGTTTATAAGGCTACAATTTCTACTGGTACTGCTCGTGGTGGCCTGTTTTATCTTGACAATGTTGTTGCTCTTTCTGCTTCTTCCTCAATTCAATTGTGGCATCGTCATCTTGGTCATCCTCCTTCTCGCCTCATTCATCAACTTCTTCCAGACCTTCCTTTCGACAATTTTCCTTTGAACTGTGAAGCATGTGAGTTGGGCAAACATCATCGCTCTTCTTTCCCAGCTCGAATGGGCCGTTGTTCTTCACGTCCTTTTGAGCTTGTTCACTCTGACATCTGGGGCCCTTCTCCGGTTGCTTCGGTTGGTCATGGAAGCTTGTACTTTGTCACATTTATTGATGATTTCTCAGGATACACTTAGCTGTATATCTTGAAGGATCGTTCTGAACTGTTCTCTGTATTCTCTGCTTTTTATCATGCGATCTTCACACAGTTTAGTGTGCTCATTCAGATTCTTCGTACTGATAATGCCAAAGAATATGTCAGTCATCAGTTCTCTTCGTTTTGTGTGGACAAGGGTTTGATTCATCAGACAAGTTGTCTGTATACCTTTTAACAGAATGGCATTGCTGAACGTAAGAATCATCATCTTCTGGATGTTGCTCGCAGTCTTTCTTTGCAAATGAATGTCCCCTGGTATTATTGGGGGCATGCAGTTCTTCTTGCTTGCTATCTCATTAACCGTATTCCCTCGTCTGTTATTCAGGGCAAAGATTCCTTTTTCAGTCTTATATCCAGAGGCTGAACCATTTCCTTTACCCCTTAAAACCTTTGGCTGTACTGCCTTTGTTCACATCCCTTCTCCTGGACGGGACAAACTTTCTCCCCGATCAATTAAATGAATATTCCTTGGCTATCGCCCTACTCAAAAAGGGTATCGATGTTTTGATCCTCTCCTGCGCAAACAGTATGTTTTTGCAGATGTTACCTTCTTTGAAGATACTCCATATTTCTCCTCTCCTTCTTCTCTCGTACCTGCCGATACTTCTCCTTCCCTGCATATTCTCTCGGTACCTCCGCCAGAGCCAGTTCTTTTCGCATCTCCTCCGGTTGCTCCTACTCTTTCTCGGGAGCCTGATGGGTTATCATTGGAACCCTCTGTGCCTATTCTGGAGCCTCTTCTGTCTTCTGTCAGTACCTTGCCTCCTCAAGTCAACAGTGACCTCGATCTTCCAATTGCCCTGCGAAAGGGTGTTCGCCAATGTACTCAGCATCTGATTGGTGCGGTTGTCTACTATAATCAGCTTTCCCAAACTGCCAAGTGTTTTGCTCTTGTTATTTCTTCTACTACCATTCTTAAAATGTATCAAGAAGCTCTTGCTCTTCCTCAGTGGAAGGATGTTATGGATGAAGAAATGAGCACGTTAACTGAGAGAGGGACTTGGACTCTTATTCCACCACCTCTGGGCATAGATGTGGTTGGATGTCGGTGGGTATTTGTGGTTAAGTATCTTCCAGATGGCTCTGTTGAACGTTATAAGGCCTGGCTTATTGCCAAAGGGTTTACTCAGACATATGGGGTGGATTTCTTCGATACTTTTTATCCTGTTGCTCGCATCAACACTATCTGTATTCTCTTCTCTGTGGCTGTTAATAAAGACTGGGAAATGTCTCAGTTGGATGTTAAGAATGCCTTCCTTTATGGGGATTTGCAAGAGGTGGTATACATGGAGCAACCTCCTGGGTATGTTGCTCAGGGGGAGTATCAGGTGTGCAAGCTTCAGAAGGAGATTTATGGTTTAAAGCAGAGTCCACGAGTCTGGTTTGAAAAGTTTAGTGAAGTTGTTTCTCTTATTGGGTTCAGTCGAAGTTCTGTTGATCATTCTTTGTTTATACACAAGACTACTAAAGGTCTTATAATTCTTGCTATCTACGTTGATGATATTCTTTTGACTGGTGATGATAAGGAGGGCGTTGATCTAGCCAAACAACATCTTCGACAATACTTTGTCACTAAGGATATAGGACCGCCCAAGTACTTCCTGGGAATTGAGATTTCACGAAAGAGGACCTCGGTGGTTCTTTCACAGCGGAAGTATACGCGAGATCTCCTAAAGGAGATAGGTCTTCTTGGAACGAAACCTGCTCGTTGCCCAATGGTTGTTGGTGATGATAAAGGCTGGACTGATGATTCTCCTCTTCTCCTAGATTTCACAGTATACAGGCGACTTGTAGGCAAACTTATATATCTGACTATTACTCGACCAGATATTTGTTATGCAGTTGGAAAGGTTAGTCAGTTTATGTAAAGTCCTACATAGTGTCATCTAAGCTCTGCCATGAAAATTTTGGAGTATGTGAAAGGGTCTCCAGGAAAGGGCTTATTGTTTCAGAAGAATAGTCATCTGAAGATTGAAGCATATTCTGATGTCAGCTATGCTGATAACAAGGAGGATAGAAAGTCTACATCAGGTTTTTGCACTTTTGTAGGAGGAAACCTGGTTAGCTAGAAAATCAAGAAGCAGACAGTGGTTTCAAGGTCAAGTGCTGAAGCAGAATATAGGAGCATGGCCTCAACTACCTGCGAGTTAAAATGGCTACGGGCGCTTATGCTTGACTTGGGAGAAGTCTATGACCATTCTCTTCCCATGTTCTGTGATAACAAAGCTGCCATTTATATTTCAAGGAATCCTGTCTTTCATGAGAGAACAAAGCATATTGAGGTTCATTGCCATTTCATTAGAGAGGAGATTTTGAAGATTCAGGTTTGCACTCAGTTTGTTACATCAGAAAGAGAACTAGCTGACTTCTTCACCAAACTGGTTACTCCATCTGAGGAGGTCTGTAGCAAGCTGGGCATGGTCGATATATATGCTCCATCTTGAGGGGGAGTGTTAAAGTTTGGAGTGTTCGGGAGGCCTGGTTTCTAACCGCAGTGGTCTAGTTGTTCCAGCAGTCTTACGGTTTGGTCTGGCGGTCTGGCGATGAGAAGCCGCAGCGGTCTGCTTGAAGCCGTAGCGGTCTGGCAAAGTGTAGTGGTCTGCTTGAAGCCGCAGAGATCTGACCGTGGTTGTAGTCCGACAACTTGCAGCAGGCGATCAGGCGGTCAGTTCGAGAGGCTGACTCTAGGAGATTGCGTCTTTGTAGTTAGTTATTTTATTTCTTGTATAGTTGGCGGTTTGGTCATGTCAAACCACATAAGCCGCACGGCTTGTATTTAGTTTCACATCGCTTGTTGTAAATCTCTCTCTCCTCCCCCAGTTTCTATAAATAAGGGGGCATACCTTTTTAATCTTTATCTTTTTGAGCAATAAAAGTTTGTGATTTATTTACCTCTTTTGTCCACTTTCTACACTTACAGGGGAAGCCAGGAGGATCTATGCCTAAGGGAAGGCGGAAGGCCCATAGAATAGCGGAAAGTTTCCGCCCAGCACGATCCAGAGGAGAAATTACCAGGATACCCTTGGAGGTCTGCATTTGCTCCTCAGAACAACGGAGTTTGGCTGTTGGCAGACCAAGTTGGGATGCAATGTAACGACCCTGGCGCGTAGTCCTTACGGCTCCGCTCTCCAGATCGCTACCGGGCTGCAAAGCACCCCAACCCCTCTCCCTCCACAGGCGGGTTGTTGGTGGCCACAGTCCCTTTGATGAGCGCTCGACAGTTAAGTTGGGCGTACGGGACCGGAGGTCACCCATCCCAGTACTACTCTCGCCCAAGAGTTAACTATAGTTCTTTCAACCTATCACCAATTGAGTTGCCCAATTGGTGATGAAGGTTGAAAGAACTCCAGTTAAGGTGCTTGGGCGAGAGTAGTACTGGGATGGGTGACTCCTGGGAGTCCCCGTAGGCCCAACTTAACTGCAGTTCGCTCAAAAGGGAGGCTTCCACCAACAACCCGCCTGTGGAGGGAGAGGGGTTGGGGTGCTTGGGTCTCCCGGTAATGCCTGGAGAGCGGAGCCGTAACCTTTAGTGCGCCAGGGTTTCTAAAAAGACTTTTTATTGTAACGACCCTACTCCTGGCAGCCCGGCTCCGGCGTCGCTAGTAAAGCACCCCAACCCCTTCCCTCCACAGGCTTGTTGGTGGCCAAACCTCCCTTTGGAGCGAACTGGGGAAGTCACCCATCCCAGCTCTCTCGCCCAGAGATATGGAGTTCTTTCAACCTTCATCACCAATTGGGCAGCTTAGTGGATGGCGTGCTTGGGCGAGAGTAGTACTGGGATGGGTGACTCCCCCCGTAGCAGAGGCTTAGGGTCACCAACAACCCGTTGGAGGAGAGGGGTTGGGGTGCTTGGTTCTTTATTACTGGTCAGGGGTCTAGCTTTGGGAGAAGTAGGTGTCAGCTACACCCCAAGTTCTGAACTCTCATTGAGGCCAGTTTTTGGCTTCAACAACCGACATAAATTGTCCCCGGCAACGGCGTCAAAAACTTATAAAAAAAATTAAAGTGCCTCTAAATATATATTATGAAGATAAGCACACCTATCAAATTATAGTATAAGATATGAAAGACCTATCAATGTCGTATAAAACACGGGTTTATCGAGTACTTCTACTTCAAGAAAATAAACTATTATTTTATCTAAAGGAAATATGAAAATGAAATATAATTGAAATAAAAGTAAAAAAAAAAACTAAACTTAATTAAAATGGGCTTTGTATGAAATATAAAATATGATTTATAAACTTTTGATCTGATATTTGACCGTGGAGATTCCCGAATTATGAACACATCTCTTTCGAGGTAAGCCCACCTGAGATTAGGTTGATCAACCAAACTTTTGTTCTACAATCAAAACCCCTAAAGCTCGCATTAATGAGGTGAATTCTGTTATAGAATTTGACTCATATCTAGAAGATTTACGACATCCTCTTTCGAGGGGTGTGATCAACTCTTTTTATTCCTGAGCGATTGATTCATACGGGCAATCTTTTCGGCTACTAGAGCACGAAAAAAAATATCAAAATTCATAACTAGAGTATGAACTCGACAGGATAAAATAAAAAATAAATTTACCTGCTTCTGACTTCTCTTTTGCAGAGATTAACACATTTAATAAAGTGAAATTAGATATTGACCATAACTATTAGAAAACTCGAATGCGAAATTTTTTGTTCCTAGCCAAAGGAGGGGTCGTCTTCTTCTCGGGCGAGTCGGTGAAGACCAGCGGTCTCGCCAACAAAAACCACGAATGGCCCCAAAAGTTTATCTTCGTATCGGGGAACTTCAGCAGCATACCCCTCTCGTCGGTTCAGTATGACGAGGCAACCTTCAGGCTTTGATAGGTTAGTGATCGTACTAGCCGGCAGGATCAAAAATTTCTACTAGTCAGTGAATGCGCACCAGAATAGGAACAAAAAAAGGTGGTGACAGGGCCGTCTTCAACTATGATGGAGATGGAAGTGACGGGAGAGGCGGCGGCGGGACCAACTTTAACAAAGGTAATCTCAGATGCATTGGTACGAACTCTAAAGAAGAGGGCTATAGATTTAATTGAAGTGATCTAGATGTAGAAATAACATATTTATTTTTCAAAGATGTTTTCGAGAAATTTTCTTTCTGACATGGCATACAATAGTGACGATCAATTGTTGTGTATTGATGGTAAGCCTCTAATTAATTTATTTTTAAACAATTTAAGATCAATTTGGTGTTAGAGTGGCCAATTATGCCTTAATTAAACTGAGTGTTAGGCTGTGAGCCTGAGGTTAGAATCTGTCGAGTAAGGCACTTAATTTATTATAAAATTCGGGAAGAGGTGGGATTAAAAACTAGGGCTCTCTAGGATTATACCCTTAAAGACACAAAAGTCCTTAAACCCAGTTGTAATGTATTCTTCTGCTCGATCACTTTTAAAATATTTCACCCTAATGTGTTTCAAAAACATGTTATTAATATGAGGCTTAAAAAATCAATTGATGTACTAGATTAGTGGGATGCTACATGAAAGCTCTGATTCATTTATCTATCATTCATTTGTCGTGCTCGCGTTATATTATAAAAAAATGTGCGACATAGACAAAAATGTGCGCTCTAGCACTAATCGTGTGTGTAGAAAAAACACACGTGGAGCCACGTGTGTTTCTAGGTGAATTCTATTCACTCAACGCCAGAAGGTCAAACACATTATGTTGATTGAGGCGCACGTAGACGGAGATGGCAGTGGTAGTGACAGACATGGCTGGAGAGGATGTGTGCCAAGCGATAGCCGAATGGGGCGTTGGTGAGATTCCAACAAACTCCCCCTTTTGATAATATCAAATCTCGTTCATAAGAAATAATAGTGAAATGCATGATAGGGTGAATATATATAAAAGATAATCTTGGAAGTTCAAGTTTCAGGTTTTATATAGCTCCCCTACACCCACACTCCCCCTATCTACATGTTCTACACGCAGAGGGTGCATTCGTCAATCCAAAGGACATTACCAAGAACTCAAAATGTCCACGCTGAGAACGAAAAGCGGTGTAGATAACAACCTTGCGAGGAAGCGGTGCATTCCTATCCCCATGGAAGACCCAATCATGTGGTCGGAAGCCCCTGAGTCAATGATCCAAGAAGTAGATGGTCCTTTCGAGGACACAATTAAGATAATGATAAGGGTCATTCTCTCCAAAAGGTATGACTAGGGAAGAATTCTATTTGAAAGAATCGTGGAATGTGTTCCTGAGCCAAACCTAGGAAGAATTCAGAGAGCCCTAACGTCACCAATTTGAAACCTAAACCAACCTCTCCTTGGCTTCGAAACGACGGCATTTCCCGCCACTACAGTCTTCTTCTTCGCGGTCGTGGCGGCAGCTGCAAATGTTAGATCCGGCGATTCCTCCGGCGACCTTGGATTGGTGACGATTGGTGAACTAGGTAACACCTGCTAATCTATGCAAAAGATAACTCAAAAGAAGGTAAATTTAAAATAAGACCAAAACGTCACCAATCCTTAAGGACCCTTTAAAGCCATACAACCCATTTTGGGTCAACCTAAGGGGTCAACTTTGTAAGACCCCATTTTTTTCTTTTTAAGCCATCGGGGTATTAGGCCCAGAACCGCCGCTTTGCGGTAACACCTTCACGCCTGGGAAGATCTCCACTACAAAACGCTGATCCTGCCACCCAAATCGATCACAGAAAAGCAGCATAATAGTAAAATGCAAGTCCACAGAAATCACATATATAATAAATAATCTCCACGAAGGGAGAGTCCACAGAAATAACAAAGGTACAAAAAATAGGGCTCATTCCCGGTACATCAATATCCTCACTACATATCACTCAGCGCGGAAGCAAAAGCTAAACATCTACTAACGATCAGGACACACAGTCCCAACTGTCTGAACTACGGTGTTAGACTGTCCTATCTCCAAGCGTGCCGATTTCCGGGGCTGCTCCTCCATGCTGGGCTCCACGGTCCCCTAAAATGATGTGGTCTGAAGACCGTTAGTCTAAAAGACTAAGTCTTATCATCCCCCACCCCTTCCCCCATGGATCCTAAGCACCGAGCGGGGAGGAAGAAAGGAGAGGTGGAGAATAACAAGTAACAGGTGACGACAGAACTAATCTAGCAGTTCGAAAAGTATATGTGACTGTAATGAAAGTATGAAAGGCTGAATATATAATATGTAACCTTAACTTATATGAAAGCACATAAGCTAAGGGATCTTCTGCAAGGCTCCTATCGTATAAAAAGTCTCATACCAATTTATACGTTAGGGTATCAGTTTTCTAGCAGGCACGTATATATCTACAGAGTAAAAACCTTAACTTATAAGCACGCTCACGCGAGCTTATAAGTCAAGGGGTCGTTTTGCAGGGCCTATTGTATAAAGCGTCCTATATCAATTTATACAATAGGTGTCGGGGGTTTTATGCAAAGATGATGGTATGACATGCAAAATATGTTATGATGTAAACATGCAAGTGCAACTCACCCACTCGACTCTGTGCACACGGACCATTAGTTCCCCCTTTCTGGAGCCTAACCTCCCAGGATACCTCCGTAGTGGCAAACGGAAGTGGTGGGTTGGGCCTCGCCCACCTCTAAACCAGTAATTGCACTACCAATCAGACCTATCATACGCCTCGACGCTGGTGCACTAAGCGGAGCTCCTGCATACTCTTGCCGGCTGGCGCACCGGACTTAATTTGGCGAAGTGCAAAACCAAACTTGCCGAGTCGACGTATTGGCGTCAGTGCATCGACCCTCCAATACCGAAGACCTACCACCTTATACTTTATGCACATGCAACCTTATGTATCAACTACCGAGCCAAATCTCCCCGGACCATCCCGTCTGTCACAACCAACAATCCGAGCCTAAGCTCCCGGGCCAACCTGCCCATCATCAAAACCACCGAGCCTACTACCCGTGTGACCCAACCTAACATCCCAAGACATCGAGGTGAGTGAAAGTGAATCTCTAGTTATACTAGTTACTCTTGCAGTTTATTTTGCCTACGGTTTAGGTTAGCCCAGGACTGCCCCCGGCATACCCCGTGAAGGGCTCTTAAAGGGCACTAGGAACTACGATGGGTTGAAGCCCAATGCTCCCTTTCGCAAGGCAGTTATTATTATTGGTTAATACCCGATTCACGATCCCTTTAGTATTACACTTGTTCTAACCCTAAAGTATTTTGACCTTCTCTCTCCCTTCACAGGATAGACGATCTTTCGTCGATCCCAAGTACCACCTAAACTTAGACAACTCTACTACCTACTCTCCCCAGCTTCAATGGTATACTCCAATCCACATACCGAAATCATTAAAATACAATCCCATCTCCCTACGACCATTCCCCATGTTAACACGATTTCCACAGTTTTACTAAATGCAGACAATCTTATGCTATATGACGAGCATGATAGGAGGTACACTAAATCCTCATCCAAACAACCTAAGATAATTAATGGAGACCTATCATGACACTTATAGACTAATTTCAGAAACTTGAAATTTTTCTAATTTATCTGACATTTTATTTATTTCTCCTAAAAATCCAAATGCCCCAGTTTAAATATGAAGTGGCCTTTATAATCATGCAAAATGCTCCATAAAATTAAGATAAATACTAGGAAGCTATATAACAGTAAATTCAAGTCTCCCAATTTTTTACTAGTTTTAAACCCTTGATCCATAATTTCAAATATAATCTCATAGTTAACAACTAAAGAAGTAAGTATTGTAAATCAAGAAGCAAAGCAAGACTCATTCATGACTCAACAGCAGTGCGGAATGGAGGTTCTCGTCCGACCCCGATTGGTGATCGGGGCGAGGGAAAACGTAAGCACTCATTTCCCAGCCAAATCAACTCAAAATGAGGTGAAAATTTATACAGAATCTCATGATGACCCTAAGAACCACTCACCAAAATTTGGGAGGGTTTGAAGGTCTTTAGGTCCCTAAATTAATTTATCATAGGATTATTAAATAATTTCTAAAACTATAGAAATATTATTTCCAAAAATTCCCATTTTTGGACAGGACCTAGTTATAGCTTAAGTAGACTCCCTATCCAAATTTCAGGTCATTTGGACTTGTGGTAAAGTGGGAGCACACATTTTAATCTATGTCTAGCCCTAGGTATAGACCCCACCAAAATGAGTGCCCTGGTCAAACCAGACACCCAAATTGGTTCAAACCAATTTATAAATAAAGTACACTCCTAGGGCTACAACTTTGATATTTATCACTTTTTCTATAGGTGTACCTAGGTATTTTTAATAAATAGAAACATTAAATACAAATTCTGTGATAGAAATGAAATAATATGAAAATGTAACTTATAGTTTAATAAATCTCTAGCACAAATCTTAAAGCGCATCCAGAGCCATCTGGTCGTCTTCAAGCTCCAGCCGATGGCCAGGATCATCCTGACCTGGAGCCACTTCCCGGCCTAATTCCCGGCCATCTGGCTGCCTCCCTGGCCGGCCACCACCACCTCTGTCGAGGTGGTGGCTATCGCCAAGCGACAGCACAGCCGCCGAAGGGGCATTTTCCGGCGATCCCGACAAGCGGAAGTTTTCCCAAAACCATGGATTTGAAAGTTTGGATCAGGCTCAATTGAGCCTGAACCTTGACCCTAATTAGTTCTACGATCTACCCATGGAAGAATAAGAAGGGGAGGACCTTGTTTGCGGGCTAGAGGCGCGCCGATCGCCGGGATGCCATGGTGGTGGTAGTGCCACTCGGGTTTCTGCAACTACACAGTGGAGTAACTCGAAATCGCCGAGGCAAGAGTGGAAACGACTCCTTGGAGTCCATTAAAGCTTTTAAAACAATAAAATGGGGGAGGGGTGGTCATGGTATCAATGCCATTAATGGCCGTGAATGAAGCTTTCGGCCAAGTGGTGGGGGAGGGGGTGAACCTGCCTTGGGGTGGCCGGGAAACGGCTGGAAACTTCTCCTCTTCCCTAGAGGAGTTGAATCCAGTCATTAAAGGTGGCCCTTGGCCTCCCTATGACATGAGTGACTTCTTCCTTCCTCTTTCTCTCTCCTCCATTAAAGAGGAATTTGGAGTTCTCTCTCTCCTGCCCTTCATGGCAAAATTATGTTATGGCACTAGCCTAAATGCAGCCCACTAAGCTAATATAAAGTGGTTAGGAGGTGGTTAGCCCAAGTGGCTAGGGGCTTAAGCTTGGGTTAGCCCTTTTTGAGCTAAGTTTGACTTGACCTAGCCTAGGGTTGACTTTGGCCAAATTGACCTTTTGTGTCACCATCAATGGGTCCTTGGTGACCTATTAGCCTCCCCTAGGGTCTAGGTAGGGATGGGTAGGGTTGACTTGGCACCTTGAAGGTCACTTGACCCTTATTAAGGGCACTTTGACCATTTTGGGGTTTGAGTTGACTTGGGTCAACTTAGCCACTAGGGTTGACCCCAATGGGTCCTTGGTGACCCATTGACCTCACTCTAGGGTTAGGATGCCATGGGTGGGGTCCACTTGGCTAAGGGAAGGTCAATTAACCCTATGTAGGTCAGTTTGACCCATTTAGGGTTAGGGTTGACTTAGGTCAACTTAAGCTCTAAGGTTGATCCCAATGGATCTTTGGTGACCCATTGACCCCACTCTTGGTCTAGGGAGACCTTGGTAGGGTTGGTTGGGCTCATTAGGTCATATTGCCCTTAGCTAGGGCATCTTGCCCTATTTAGGCCTAGGATGATCCTATGT
This sequence comes from Platanthera zijinensis, assembly GCA_039513925.1. NCBI lineage: Eukaryota > Viridiplantae > Streptophyta > Magnoliopsida > Asparagales > Orchidaceae > Platanthera > Platanthera zijinensis. The sequence continues at coordinate 74,658,323 of CM077097.1, forward strand.
CAACTTGGCCACCCTGGGTTGACTCAAACGGACCCTTAGGGCCTTTCAATAGATTTGTGAGGTCATGGTGGGGTCTTGGAGTCTCATGATCATCATAAAATAGGGTTTATGAATCTACTATTTGCAGACCATAATGATCTCACCTATATTCCTAAGTCCACTTGGTCTTCTTGGGCTTCTAGGGTTTTGTCATGACCTAGTCATGACAAAACCACTCCTGGGGGGTCTATTTAATTTCCTGAGGGATGTTACAAACTTAGCGAAAGTCAAGCCTAACCCTAGTTTGGTCAAATTTTCCTAGTTGAACCCAAGTAGTTTACACCAAGCCACAAGTGTCCTTGGGTTGTGGCAAGGGACCTAAGACACTAAGTTGACCAGTCAACCCACTTAGTTGATAAGGGCTCTTCAAGTGATGCAACAGATTCAGTGAAGGATAAGGAATTGTTTGAATCAAAGAGCTTATAATCCTACCATATAAAGCTTCGAAGGGCTCCATCTGAATGCTAGCTTGATAGTTGTTATTATAGGCGAACTCGATCATATAGAGATGGTCCTCCCACCTCTTCCCGAATCCAAGGCGCACATCCAGAGCATATCCTCAATTGTCCTGTTGGTGGATATTTCCATTCTGTTTAGTAGAATCCCACATTGTCGGGAGAGGTGAGGAGGCCCCCTCCCCTGACTATAAAAGTCCCTCTGCCTGGTTCATACCTCCCATTCGAACACCCCCACCCCCTATCGAATCTCTCAGACTCCTCCAAGTCCTACCTCAGGCCCAAAGCCCTATCACTTAGAGCAAGCAGTGCTCCTACAGCTCAGTGATCCACTGGTCACCTACCTCCGACTTTTCTCAAACTCGTTTTCCAGGGGCTAGAGGGCTCTCGTTGAGGAATGCCAACTTCACGTCCATTTGATAGACTATAATGTTTTTGAGGGAAGCCTACACAAGAAACAACTTGATCGGCTCGAGCCTGACCACTGGAGCAAAGGTCTAGTCGAAGTCGATCCCTCTTCTTGTCTATAGCCCGAGTACTTGAAGAGAACTCGCGAACACCTGCTAATCTCGACTTAGAGGCTGTGTTTAGGGTCTCGACTTGGAAACTATTTTATAGCTGTTACAATTGAAGTCTCCTATAAATACTCAGGGTATATTTTCCATCTTCCCTAATCGTGCTCAAACCTTCCAGGAAAGATCCCGTACGCATCGTTCTTGTCGGCTCCCGAACCGGCCCTCTGAAGACGGATGTGACTTATGAGGAGAAAGGGAAGGCAAAGGATTCATCTGCATCCCATTATGCTCCAGCACAGCCCCGAGTCTATAATCTTGGCCAATATGAGGCCATAAAACAAAGCGATGTGGTGACTTGTATGGTTTAGTATACAACTTGTATTTATCATTTAGCACGACCGTTAACTAAGACTAGAAACACAAAAAAATTGCACAAGAAGAGCCCAAAATGGTCTAAGGAAGTGGGGGGATTAGTGAAATGAAGCCTCTGAATTTATAAAAATTTTCTGAGATTACACGCCCTTGATCACAGGTGTAACCTAGGGCATGTCCAGCTACAAAGGTGACAAGACAGAATCCGGCGGGCACGGCTGTGAAAAATGGCTTGATTTTAACAATTCGGAAAGTACACGCCCGAGATCACGAGCGTGACCTGGGGCGTGTCATGTACTGCATGCATCATCATCCGAGTTTGACGTGCGGCGTGGAATGTCTAGAGAGGAGAAGTTAGGGAACACAGGCGTAACCTGAATGTCACGGGCGTGTACTTGGGTGACAACATTGGATTCGGCAGCTTGCCTGTCCACGTGGAAAACTTGGCAGTCATGGGTGTGATAGGTTACTCGCCCTCGGTCATAGTCGTGACCGAGGGCTTGACCTGAGTTTCTTCATGAATTTATGTTGACACGACATCAGGCTTGGACATGATTTTATGTTGATACGCCCTGGGTCACGAGCATGACCAAGGGTGTGTACATGATTATTTTGACCAAAATGTCCAGAATCTTCAGAAAACCTTTAAAGCACAAAAATAATAAATTAGGACAAAAACATAAATAAAAAAAAATTATTAACTAAAATAGAAATAATATTTACAAATTCACATAAATATTAACCTAAATACTATACTAAAATATGTACAAAACTTACTCATCAATAGTCCACAATCCAGGTTAGACAATGGGAGAGACATAAGATACCTTTATTGGAGATCGACACAATAGATCTAGATGAACGGCATATCATCCCCTGAAGTTGCTGGAGATGGGTGTGCAAGACATCAATGTCAGTGTAGGTGGTGGAAGGAGTATCGACCGCGATGGATATATGTTATTGTGGGGGTATACCATGCTTACGATAGCATGTTGCCTCAAGATGACCACCCCGACCACAATGAGTACATATAAGATGAGTTATTCAGTTGCAACCCCTACCCCGAGAAGTGGTGTGAGCTCTATGAGCTGATAAAGGAGCGGGATGAGATATAGAAGAGTGTTAGAGGAGAGCCGGAGAGAGTCCTAGGAGCATCAGGGGTGGGGTGACCTTTAAAAACATGGAACACACAACTGAAAGAACATGAATATTGGAGGAAGAAATGATCTGAGTATGGACGTTGTGGAGATGAGGTGAAACACTTGTCATCATCATGACAATGCCAACAACTATTTTCTAGGCACGTTGGGGAGTGAGGTCTGCAGTTGTAGGTTGATGTTGAATCCAAATCTTGACAAAAGTTTTGGATCGCACAACAAAGGATGTTAAATCTCCATCCACCCCTGATTCGAGAAATTAAAAGTCTGTGATGATGTCAAATAAGCGTTGCAGGTTGTCCTTGCCATATTAGAAAGAGTGAAGTTCCTCCCACATTGCCTTAGCCGTCATGTGATACATGGTCATGCGATATTGTTCACTATCCATAGAGTTTAGGATCCATGATCGTGCATGTTCGTCATCACAAAGTCATTCCTCGGTGGGCTCGGTAGTTATAGACTTAATCAGATGATGAAGGAGCCATTTAGTTTTAAGAATAGGGAGAACGGAGTGCACCCACTCAACAAAGTTCTCTTTCCTATTAAAATAGATAGTGGAAATCCAAAGATCATCATGAACTTCGGGAAGGAGAGTCGCAATACATGCCGAAAGAGATGGGGGCATCATTCAAGTCCATTGACCGGGACGGAAGAATTGGAGGATGTTGTCACGCCGAGAACCAAGAGAGGGTGTGCGCGCGAGACCAAGGAGTTTTTTTTTTGCATTTAGGAATTTGGCGAGGAGCGCGGTAAACTCAGACAAAGCTTTGGCGGGCAATGGGAGTTTGGCAAAGGTGAGCAGCAGTGGCCAATAGTTTGGCAATCAGGAAAGATCATCAGAAAGAGCCTGGAGGTCAGGAGAGCTCGCGGGAAAGATCTTGGCGATCAGGAGAGCTCGCGGGAAAGAGATGCGGTCAAGAGCTCGATGATCAGGAGCTTGGCGAACATGCGAGTTGTGGGAGCTTGGCAGAGGCAAGTAGTTGTAGCCAAGAGATTGGAGACCAGGAGTGCTCACGGGAAAGAGCACGAGAAGGATGTGGCCAAGAGCTTGGGGATCATGAGCTCGGCGAACAAGAGAGCGCTTGCGACCAAGAGCTTTGTGGACAAGAGCTTGGCAATTAGGAGTTTTGGCGGGCAAGTGTAAGGCGATCTAAGCGGTTAGGACAGGCAGGACCCAAAGGTAGCATATTCACGCTATAAATACAACAGAGAGGAGCACAAGATGATCGGGGAATGACGTAGAGGAGAAGCTTCCATGCAGAGAGGCGAATAGAGCGGAGCTTGCCTAACCGCACAATCTGGAGGGAGATGGCACAATACGAAACAGGGTAGAGAAAAAACTACCATATAGGAAACAATGGGAATGAAGAAAATAAACTGAAATATTTTTATTAATTTTTCACATACATACATACAAGTATTTATACACTTTATAGAAAAAAAGGAAGGAGTAATATCTCATTCTAAGATGTAAGATTAATTTCTAAAGAGATAATGAACTCTAACTAAGTCTTACTATTCCCTTTTGTAGATATTTTATTCAACAATGACAAATTAAGAGGAGCTCAACATGGTTTCCAAATTGTTACATGATGCACTGATAAAAATCAATTGTGCCAATGCGCTTAAACTCCCTATCCGTAGAAATATCCAGGGATGAATGTCAAACTTCTTGCAACTCCACACCAAGATCGAGTCAATATAGCCACAACTTCTCCTCTGGGTGAACACCTTATCTCATCCAAGGAACTCCATCCACTTCTAAGTTGAAATGTAAAACGGTGATATTTTTGCTCAAACTCACCCGAGCAAAAACACCGTGTCAAATGAACCCCTAGTCACCTCGACAATCCTCAACAAAAGAATATGCACAAAAGAGCCATGACCGTTGTCATGTTAAACATATATTTTGCAGTGATTGTCTTTTTGTTCGAACTCATTGGAGCAAAAACAACATAGCATGTCAAATAGATCCTTAGGCTTTGTTTGGCGCGGCTGCAGCGACTAAAGAAGTAATGGTGGGAAGAAACAGTGGTGGAATAATCAACTATTTTGCAGAGTGATGACAGAATCTATGAATTTGTTTGGAAGAACAGCGTTTGCAGTGTATTTTAGTAATTATATTTTATAAATATTTTATAAATAAAATATTATAAATATATAATTTATATAACATTCATGTAAATTAATTAATAATATATAACTTATAATAATAATTTAATATAATAATTATTAACTTAACTATATAATAGTAATTTAATTATATAATATTAACTTATTATATAACGCAATAACTTAATTATAATAATTATTAACTTATAATAACAACTTAATTATAATAATTATAAACTTAATTATATAATATTAACTTAATATATAAGTTATTATAACATAATAACTCAATTTTAATAATTATTTTATTATTATATAATTATTATTAATAATAAAAAGGATGGCAACGTTGCTGCTATTTTCGAGTCACGGAAAAATTTTGTGACTCGAAAATAGCGGGCCACCACTATTAATAGCGGTGATTATTGCCACTGTTATGCCTTAAAATCTTGTTTGGCAGAGTTTTTTGAAAATCCACGACTCGCCGCTCCTAAAATGCCGCGCCAAACAGAGCTTTAATCTAACGAATAATAGCGGTATAATCTCAAATGGCATACAACCTCCGGTCTTCCTTTCAAATATTTTTCTTAAGTAAAAGTATCATGATTTTTGGTTGACTTGGGTTTTGATATCCCATGCAATTTTCTTGGCCCTTCTCTCAATGATCATCAGGGTCTTCCTCTGCAAAATTTTTTGGCTCCCCATCAACCAAGCTCTTAGATGCACCTTTGAAAAGCATGTTTTTTTTTCCATTTTTTGATAAAAATGGCTGGCGTTGGATTTGAGAATTGGTGGCTTGAATTCACCCACTCCCAAAAAAGAAGGAACGATACATGTTCTTAAAAATTATTCCTTCCTCTGGGTCTCTTCCTCTAAGGTGGGATTGGCGCGGCTTTTGTCCTGCGATGCAGTGGAAATGCAACGCCCTTTTGCAAATAAGCACTGTTTGCCGCGGCTTATTATAGAAACAGCGTTTAATTATAACCGTGATTTTCTCTTATAACTCTGTTTTTCAGAATCAACACTTTTTCTATCAGCAACAGTTCATCAGCAGATTTTCATCAGCAACAGCCTAATCAAACAGAGCCTAAGTTTTCATCAAGATCTTCCCCGCTTGAAGGATTTCCTTCCTACATTTCTACGCCAATATATTTTTCAATTATGAGATGTAGACCAAAATCAACACTATGCCTTAGCACTACAGAACACAGTGAAATTCCCCCTTCTTTTAAACACAGAACAGAGAGCCCTTGAGATTCAATACTTTCACAACCAAATCAGCCAGAATGAGATCCTATTCGTATGGCATTTGAAGAAGGAAATCAGGGGCTAGGGTTGCGCACACTGACTTCCATTCTTCATCATTCTCCAACATGGAAGGCTGGAATACAATATGGAACCATACATGTAGGCAAACCATCATTAAATGCAATCGACTCGTAAAAACCGTATGCGTGTAGAATAATGCTTGCAGTAAAGTAGGATTATGTGGCAGGGTGTCACCGCAGCCATCGGATTAAGCAACACGGTGGCACCGACACCAGAGTGCAATGCCGCCGCCTTTGCCCTGAGCAATGGCGATGTCATCATCGACATAAAACCAAACGAAGAAAGGGTCCTTTGTGTTGGGCTCTCGCTCCTGCTTCCCCAGGCTGATTTCCAAGGGGCTGAACGGCCCTACCTGTATCCGCAGGTACTCAAACAAGAAGGCCAAAATCCTCTTCTTCCATGAGAACTTCCCTTCAAATGTCAGACGCCCAATTGGCCCTAAATAAATTCCGTTCTCAATCCTTTTTGCCTGAGAAAACAGCACAAGTAGAATTAAAATTCACGAGGATACACCCACTACATATCCGAAAAGAATTGCAGTATTTTTATTATAGAAACTTAGGCATTGTTTGGGGGACTTAAGGTCCGATTCATGCGGTCGTAACCGCTTGACCGGTGAAAATAAGTCCCCCCAAAAGACTTAGCTTTCTCTCCATGCACTTATAATGGGTGCATGAATTCTCAAGAATAGAGGAGACCTAGAGTCGTCCCCTCCCCAGCTCTTCAGGATCTCTCCCAGTGGATGGAGAACTTAGTAAAAATTCAGTCTCCATTAGATCTCATATAAATACTATCCTGCATACGAGACATTTGTTTCAGACTCCAATTCGATGGGGCAATCGTAATCCATACCATGTACCACATTTCTAGCTCAACGTTGGGCGAATTGAACTGCCGATGAAGCTGAGAATGCTGGTAGCTGAGGCATAACGACGGAATTATATAAAGCATGTTCTATCACTGAGGTAATAGCCCGTCCTACCGAATTATATGAGTGTTCAACCACTGAGGTAATAGCCCATTGTACAGAATTATATGATACGTGTTCGACCACTGAGGTAATAACCCATTGTACGGGCCACGTTGGGGAGATCTGCTATGACAAAAGTAAGTGAAAGATATTTCTTCTCTCTCCTTCCATGTCTCTCCCATGAGGCAACATAAGGACAAATAAAAGAGACCCTATCAATTTGTATCAACCTAGGATAATAAGCTATTGTAAACAAGGCCATAACTGAGGCGGTGGTTTAGACCTTCATGGAAACGCTGAACCGCCAAATGCGGTCTTCATGTAAAATGACATTTCCACACCAAACACATTTAGTGAAAACACCATTGTTGGCGGACAAATGAGTGTGGCATACGTTGGAGTTCCGCATAAAAGATGTCGTTCAAAAACCGCCATGTCAAACAAATCCTAAATGCCGCAAGCAAATAATCTCATCGTTTAAGAACATGCGATGCAACACGAGTCTATAGATGGCAGACGACACAAATGCCCTAAATCAACAAATGAAAATGCAATATAAATGCAGTGCACGTGCGATCATGAGATAACAATCCCAATTAAGATCATTAAGCAAGTAATTAAAATTCATAAAGCATCTAAACAACCAATTGCACAAGTGGATAACAAGCCATGAAGAGTAAGAACGATTATAATTAACCAACGAGATGAGACGCAATTCCGTTCAAGTGCACCGAATGCGTCCCGCAAATTAAACGACAAATAAAGTATGATTGCATATAAATCTCAACAAACCAAGACAACAGTTCAAAACCAAAGTATACAACGCAGAAAAATTACACATCCATACCTCAATTTGCTCGTGTGTGTGGTGGCGGGATTAGGGATAGGTAGTTGATGTTGGTTCCGTCCTTGATACGTTGTGGCGCCACAGAACGAATGTGTGAAGGGATAGAGGAAGTAGATCTGTAGATATGGAGTGGGGTAATGGCTGCAGATAGCGGGATCTCAATTAGGGAAGGATTGCTGGAGGTGGCGGGCTGCGAGAATGTGACGGGACCAAGGGTGCAGGGGTCGGTGGGGCTGGGGAGTTTCAGGGAGATGGTGGCGGGGCTGGGAAGGGGGTGGAGGGGCCTGGTAAAACAGCGATCTGTGGAGGAGGATGGGGATCGGGACTGGGAGTGATGGGGAAGTTGATGGTGAATGGAAGGAGTCGGGCCGGAGGGTATGCAGGGGCTCGGCGGGTCGGCAGGAGTGAGATTGGGGCAGGGGAAGCGGTAAGGGGGCGGTGGGTTTAACAGCAGAGCGGCAGAGAGTGATGCCAGGAGGGGTAGAGAGGAGGGGTAGCGGGTTGGGGGGGGGGGGAGAACCTGGAGGGAGGAAGCACGGATAGCAGTACGAGGCCCGGAGTCCACCAGAGTGACCAGGCGATTACAAGTGAAGCAACGTCCGATCCCCAACATCAGCCCCCCCCCCCCCCCACACACACACACACATACATATATATAGTGGAAAAAAACTAGGGCACCCCAATCGGACGACTGACAATGTTCGGGTCGATCGGGGGCTAAATACAGCCTGAAATAAATAACCTAATATATCAAATTGACTCTGAACGACCATCCGGACGCATCCGAGGACTCGGATAGCCCAAATGGATCGCCGATCACCGCCTCCTGCGGGAATAGACGTTTGTGGGTCGTCGATCGCCATCAATTCCCCCCGACTTGAAAGGACTCATCTCCGGCGAGTGAAGACGTTCGTACTCTCAGCGCAAGTCCGGGGTGAGTCTCTCGAGCTTCTCAGCAGAAATCCAAGTATCGTCAGAAGTCGGGCGGTCGATCCAATGGACCAAGTACCGCAGGACCACCGGACCGCCCATCGTAGTGAAATCATGACCAACGATCTGTAGTGCATCTCCGGTAGGCGTATGCGACTGTCGCAGCAATGTATCTTCGTCTGAACGTGGTGTAACTGGAACTACCGGCTAGAAGGCGGGGTCCTCCGAAAGGTGCGCAACCGTCCGTGACTTCCTGGGAGAAGTGGGTGTAGGGGCACTAGAGAGGGGAGGGTGAAGTTGTGGCTCTGAGGTGGGTAGAAATAAGAGGTTCACATACACTCGCTTCTCATAGTATGGAGTTAAGTCCTCTACATTGAACACCTGGTGAATTCCCATTACTAGTGGGATTCAACCTCATAAGCATTCACAACAATCTGTCGAGTGACTGTATAGGGGCCCATTCGGCGGGCACTTAACTTTCTCGCTGCCCTTTGGGGGAGCCTCTCAGGTCGAAGGCGGATCATAATATGTTCCCCTACGTAAAATACATGCTCCCTCTTGTGCAAATCGGACTGAGCTTTACAGATTTCATTACTATCTGTGATCTTTTGTCAGACTGTTTCATGAAGTGCATGCAAATGATAAACAAACGACTAACAAACTTATGCAAATTATGAACTCAAAAGATGACATGCTCGCAAGAATGATGCAAGAGAAACACGACAGACACAGGACATGGATATACAACAAGCTCCATGTGGCAAAGGTTCCTTAAAATAGGTGGTTTATCGGGAGGTTCGTCGGGAGGAGTGTAATAAACCTCAATGAGTGTGTGATGGGTGTTAGAATGATCGTGTGAGACACAACACTCTAATACAAACTCAAAGGATTCCTGTCATTTCTCGAGGAACGTAACGTATCAGGGGGCTTGTCAGGAGGTTCATATGAATATTTGTCGTGAAGGCGACGATCACCCGAGTGAGTAATAAGGTCATCAATAAAAGGATGTGATACCCGAGTGGGGCGAGTGTCGCTAATAAGAAAGAACTCATCTGGTGGATCAGCATGCGACATGTCTAAGAACTCATTACGAGTGTGGTAGATCATATGCTCAATTCGCAACACAACGTGAGGATCCTTAAGTGTACCTAAGAAAATTCTGACATACTCAATGTCACCCTCAAGACCCGCTCTCCAAAGCAAAATAAGGGACGTGCATTGGAGAGTTATAAATAAGTCGGTGCTCACAAATGACTCGCTCAACAGGATGTCAATATCACGGGAAAGTGGTGGTTCATCAGGTGGCTTGTGAGGGGGGTCATTAAAGAACCCATTAGTAGGATCATGATCCTCCAAGTGAATGCTTACTAATAAGGGTAGTGTCCACAAAAGCGGGTGGGACACCCGCCGAGATATCGCTACGAGGCTCGAGCCTCTCAGTCATGTCATGACTCGAAATAAGGCTAAGGGGAGAGCGAGAGGAATTCATACTCAAGTGGGGGTCAACCGCCTTGGTGTCAAGAAAGGGGTCTATAACCAAGGGGGTAACGAGGCCAACATAAGGTGTAGAAGATGGATCGACCATCACAGTGTCATTGGGCCGCTCAGCCTCACTCTCGTGACCAAACTCACTAGGCATACTAATGGCGCCCTTTACCTGTAGTACAAGGGCAGGGTTAGAGTCTGCTTCAAAGTCGCGTGGGCACGTCGGTTCATCAAGAAGAGTACCAAAATCAGATGGCAATTCGCTATTGCCTATGAGAGTGTTACAAGCATCGGTGGTTTGACTTAAATCCGGTTGTGTACCTCTATTGGTTCCCCCTAGGGCAGACTTCAAGCGATCCATTTGAGCATGTACGCGATCAAATTGATCAAGAACTAATCGCTGAAATTCGGCTTCAGGTATCTCTACCGGTGGAACAATGGGCGGATCCAAACGCGTGAAGTTACCCACATAGTGGTAACCTCTATAGGAATCTGGATAGTCATCAAAATGCTCGTCCCTAATAGACTCACGGCGTGTCAGAAGGTGAATGTGATCCATGCGAGCGCATGGTGATGAGCGAGAGTGATCATCAGAATAGTACGATGATATCTTCGGAGGGGCTCTACGAAGATCCTCAACTCTACCAACATCAAGTGGTGGCGTTGTATAGTGAGGATAAAGTGAAATGCTAGAATCATAGCGATCGTCTCTAGCAAATCGTGGCGAAGGGTCGACACGATATCTAGAATGAGCGGAATGCGAATACAGATGATCATCACAATAATATGTCATGAGATATTACCTATAGACTCCACTACTGCGTATATATGATGCGGCACTAACGAAACCTAGCTTTCATACCAATTGATGCAACACGAGTCTACAGATGGTGGACGACACAAATGCCCTAAATCAACAAATGAAAATGCAATCTAAATGCAATGCACGTGCGATCATGAGATAACAATCCCAATTAAGATCATTAAGCAAGTAATTAAAATTCAAAAAGCATTTAAACATCCAATTTCACAAGTGGATAACAAGCCATGAACAGTAAAGAACAATTATAATTAACCAACGAAATGAGACGCAATTCCGTTCAAGTGCACCGAATGTGTCTCGCAAATTAAACGACAAATAAAGTATGATTGCATATAAAAGTCAACAAACCAAGACAACGGTTCAAAACCAAAGCATACAACGCAGAAAAATTACACATTCATACCTCAATATGCTTGTTTGTGTGGTCACAGTATTAGGGATAGGTAGTCGATGTTGGTTCCGGCCTTGATATGCTGGTGGCGCCACGGAACGGATGCGGGAAGGGGCGGAGGAAGTAGATCTGTAGATATGGAGTGGGGTAATGGCTGCGGATAGCGGGATCTCGGGTGGGGAAGGATTGCTGGAGGTGGAGGACTGCGGGAATGTGACGGGACCGAGGGTGCAAGGGTCGGTGGGGCTGGGAGTTGCGGGGAGATGGCGAAGGGGCTGGGAAGGGGGTGGAGGAGCCTGGTAAAACTGGTATCTGTGGAGGATAGGGATCGGGACTGGGAGTGATGGGGAAGTTGACGGTGAATGGAAGGAGTCAGGCCGGAGGGTATGCAGGGGCTCAGCGGGTCAGCGGGAGTGAGATTGGGGAAGGGGAAGCAGTAGGGGGTGGCGGGTTTAGCAGCAGAGGGGTGGAGAGTGAGGTCGGGAGGGGTGGAGAGTGAGGTCGGGAGGGGTAGAGAGGTGTAGCGGGCTGGGGGGAGAACTTGGCAGGTGGAAACATGGACAGCAGTACGAGGCCCGAAGTCCACCGGGGTGACCAGCCGGTAGTAAGTGAAGCAACGTCCTATCCCCAACATCACTCCCCCCCCCCCACACGTATATATAGTGAAAATAAACTAGGGCACCCCGATCGGACGACTGACAATGTTCGGGCCGATCGGGGGCTAAATACAACCTGAAAAAAATAACCTAATATATCAAACTGACTTCGAACGATCATCTGGACGCATCCGCGGACTCGGATCTCCCAAATGGGCCGCCAATCACCGCCTCTTGCGGGAATAGACGTGTGTGGGCCGTCGATCGCCATCAACATGTTTCCTAAATTCAACAAATCAATCAAGTCCTTAGGCTCTGTTTGTGAACCCCTTCATTCCATCACATTCAATGATTCGGCAGGTAATTTGCAGTTGCCATTTTTGGACGGGAGACACATAATTTGCTGCAAAAACAAAGATTCAGCAGGTACCGCTAGCGGGGTGCCTTTGCGTGGGAACGGGACGGAGCATGAAGGGGTTCTCAAACTATTCCTTAGGTTAGTTTTTGTCTCCATAAATTGGAATATCAAAAAATCATGCTAGCATTGTCTCAGCTATTAAAGTTCAGCTCTAATTAATCAAATATATTCCCAAATCCAAGGATCCTTAATTTTCCTTAAATGAGATTATCATGATATACCTGTAAGTTTATACTAAGATAACTGTGCATATTTTATGATTGTTCACAAGCATACTCCAGCGCATATTTCATGTAACACTTGTTATCCTATGTCTATGTAAATTTCTTGATATAAAGGAACATGCCATTATGTAAAAACCTGTGATATAAATATGTAAATCATTTTTTCTTTTATCTGCACTGTATGTGGATTGTTTGCCTTGTTAATTTTCTGGACTTCTTTTTGCGTCCATGTATAAGAGTATTGAGAGAGCAAGTAAATATTGTAGGAAAACATAACACAAGTGATGTGCTGGATGCAGTGTATGTGCTAGAAGAAAATATAGCTATAAAGTGCAGTAAGAAAAGGTAGGAGAGAAATGTAAGGGATTTAGCTATAGGAATATATCGTATAATTGTTACAGATGTATGAATATGTGTGATGTGGCTTCTGAGTGAAATACATATTATTAAAGTAAATGAGTGGTGAGTGAAAGCATGATGAAAGTTGCGGTGAATGAAAGAAAATTGCTTTAGGTATTGAGTGAAGAGAGCGTGTTGTGTTGTGTTTGGTTTATTTGCAGTTTTCATGTTGTGTAATGCTATACTTTAATTTTATGTGAGTGAAAACAGATTATGCTTTCATTTTCTTTGAGTGAAATAATGTTGTGCTATATTAAGCCCTGGATTGTTGTAATCAATAATGAAAGTTGAGTGAAAGAAAATTGAGATATGTTGTTTTTTTAATAATCTCAACTTGAAACGGTTTTAACAACCACTTAAACTATCTGAAAGGGGAGAAGGTGAGAATCCTTATGTACAATTATCTGAGAAGGTGAAGAAAGCAGTAAAAGAAAGGGAGAAATCATAGCTCCAGGATGACCAAAGAAAAGAAAGCTCTGTAAACCACAAATATAAGACCACAAAAACTTAGTTAAGAAAAGGAGAATGGGGTAAAATAGCAAAGTTGTATTGGAGAGCTCCGGAACTAGAAGCAGACAGAGGGATAGTCGATAGAGAATAAGAGCAATGGAGCCTAGAGGCTGGAGGAGACACCACTGAGTGGACGATAACTGCAGTGCAGGAACAAAATTAAGGCAGAGGAGAGGAGCTAGAGAAGAGTTGAAGTCAAGAACCAGTAAACTAAGATCAGATTCGATATGATATGAGAATATGGCATGATAAAAAATTACATCATAGAATCACTATACAATCCTTGAAAAATGATTTTTTTTGTTTCTTTTAGGTAAAAATAAGCTTATTTGTAATACGGTAGATCTAATTTTATATGTAATATAACTTCTAGTTTCACATGGTATGTGTACATTAGAACAGATAAGCTTATTAAGCAAAACATTATTTTGTCAGCCCATAGAAAGGATGCATATTAGCTAGTCAAATGCAAAAAAGAGTATTTGAAACTGTGATAAACTTTAGGGCTTGTTGCAGGAGCCGGTGGAGATGGAGCAGGAATGAGATATGGTCTGTTTGGCACGGCAGTGGCGGTCATCAAAGCGGTGGTCATGAACCGCCGTTCGCGAATGCCTGACCTCGCCTAAGTAACTCTATCTGCTTTTATGTACAAAATAATTTTTTTCCTAGTGGCGATCATAACTGTTGTTAGGTCAAAAATATATTTTATGATGGTGACATTTTTGTTCAAACTCATTGGAGCAACAACGCCGCGGTAAATGAACCCATAATCTCTTCATAACTAGAGTCGGAATGGTACCAAAGACCAGCGCATGTTTGGTAGCCGACATCTCTGAGCATCAACCGCGTAATGGAGGCCAAAACGGTTCCCCAAACAGGCATTTAAACGAGTTCAGGTTGTATGAGCATACAAATACAAGAGCAGCAATACCATCTAGAAGACCAAATACTCCTCGTCACCTTCGTTCTTCGCTCCGAGGTCGGCCGCTATCGCACACGGGCACCAAGGAATTAAGTCGCTCCCTCACACGAGGTGGTTCCACGGAATCACTCAAAGTAAGGAGGCCACAAACTAAACAAACCTAAAATTCGCTCGCTCTCACACTAGAGGATCCACGAAATCTCTATCACTCGTGATGACTCCACGGAATCTCTAACCACTAAGGATAAATTAACTCCTAATCTCACTAGCAAGGAGTAGATTAATTCACCTCTGCCTAACTCTAACACCTACTCATCTACTGAGAATGGGAATCAACATTTGAGAGTACATGCACAGTAACTTTAATGTTACTGTTCATCATCTACCAACTACAGGAAGCAAGCACAACAGCTCTCTGGATACACAGCTACCGGAACCTTTAATCAAACTTCACCCAACAATACAGACATCAACTATTCACGGGAATCCTAAACAATCAAAATAATGAACTTCATAACTCATTGTTCATCATCTTCTCCCTAAACCAGCAACCTCTACAGGAAACACAAAACTGGAAGCAACTCCACACGCAGCAAAAGCTTTTCATCAATATTCATCACCAATCAAAGAAAATACAAACATATCCCTTTTATAGGGTTACAAACGGGAAGAGAAAAAGAAAACGAAAATAAAATAGGTAACCGGCGGAGCTTTGAAGGTGCGGCCATGATTGGAGCTTCATCGTACGGAGATAGAGCGTCGTGGCCGGCAGTTGGAGGCCTTTACGCGTGCAGCGGTAGTGTCGGGGAAGTGCTGCGGTTGGAGATGTCGAACCGCCATGGAAGAACCGGGAGATCCGGAAGGAACGGGGCTCCTGCCTTTGGATCGGGAAGATGAACAGTGGCTGCGCTTCTTTAATGCTTCGCTGAACCGGGGTAGGTTATCATATCAGATAATATATATATATATAACTGTTTACATATATATATATATATATTATATATAAAGTTTATATATATAATTGAACTGTTATATATCTATCTTATATATATATCTATATATATATATATATATATATATATATTCAACTTTATATATATATACATATATTTTTACAAACACAAAACACAAAGCGGCATTCAGGGCCGATAGTGGTCTGGACGGGTGCGGTGACGGGCACTTTTGCGACGCCCTGACCTGGGCTGGTCTCCACCAACTCTCCCCCTCTCGAAATCACTCATCTCTGGTGAGTGCTTCGAGCGATAATGTTGTAGAAGATCAGCATCCATGCGCTCTAGCTCTTTGGCCAAGACCCAGCTGGTCTCGGTCTCTGGTCTGCCATGCCAACGAACCAAATATCTCTGAAAACCACCATCAGTAGTGGTCACTGTTTCGTCATCCAATATCTGCTCGGGAACCAAAATCTGTCTCGGAAGTCGATCAGTAGCTCTGGGAACGAGTATAGTAGACTCATCTGGTATCTCATGCTCAACCTGCAAGCTGTCAGTGAAAATGGGAGGAACTGCAGTAGACGTGTCAGTAGCGGAATGAAATTCAGGGTGTCCTGAATGTGGCTCCTCGCTCTCACTCACCAACCCAGAAGAATCAATTGGAGGAGAAGACAATGGAAATTCTAAAGACTCATACGGGTAATCGTGGAATAAGGTCAGATCGGCTACGTTGAAAACAGGATTTGCTCCCCAAACGGAAGGCATCTCAAGTTCATACGCATTTTGCCCAATCCGCTTCACCACTCTAAAGGGTCCGGTTCTACGATCAGCTAACTTCTTTACGGTACCCGAAGGTAACCGATCCGGATTTAGTCGAACCATGATCAAGTCATCCACTTTAAAACTAGTAGCTCTTTTGTGTTTATTAGCTTGAGTTGCGTAAAGATCATAAGTGCTATGCAACTTCCGCTCAATCTCTTTATGCAAATCATCTAAATGTAATGCATACTCATGTGCAAACTGACTAGTCCTAAAAGTGTGTGGTAATGGTGTTAAATCTAGTGGCACTCGTGTAGTGTGACCATGAACAACCTCATTAGGTGATAAACCCGTGGATCTATTCTTCGAATTATTATACGCTAACTGAGCGTGTGGAAGAATTAGATCCCAATTTCCCTGGTGGTCTCTTACCAAACATCGCAATAAATTTCCTAAACTTCTATTTACAACTTCAGTTTGACCGTCGGTCTGTGGATGATAAGCGGTCGAAAATAGAAGTTTAGTGTCTAAAAGTCTCCAGAGTGACTTCCAAAAATAGCTAGTGAACTTAACGTCTCGATCGGTAACGATAGTCTTTGGTATTCCTCGATGGGCGACAACCTCTTTATAATAAATACGGGCTATATGAGAGGCGTCATCGGTTTTGTTACAAGGGATAAAATACGCCATTTTAGAGAACCGATCAACCACCACAAGTATGGAATCGTGTTTCCTAAAAGTGCGCGGTAACCCAAGCACAAAATCCATGCTGACATCATCCCAAGGAATACTGGGCACCGGTAAAGGTGTATATAATCCAGCGGGTTGTTTATTGCCCTTCGCTACCTGACACGTGCGGCAGCTACTGACAATCTGAGCGATAACCCGCTTCATTCCGGGCCAATAGAAGCGCTCCTCTACTAAGGCTATCGTCTTATCACGTCCAAAGTGTCCACCTAAGCCTCCGCCATGCAATTCCCAAACAATGAAGTTTCGCAACGAGGTGCGGGGAATACACAGACGGGTCCCACGAAACAAATATCCATCTCGAATAAGATAATCAGTCTCATCGTGATGGGGATCCGAACGTATCGCATCATAGATTCCGCTAAAATCAGGACAACTAGAATAGTCATCCTTGACACGCTCAAATCCTATCACCTGAGTACGCATCTGTGACAATACTAGGGTGACTCGACTAAGGGCGTCGGCAACCCTATTCTCTGTTCCCTTACAGTGTTTGAGAACGAAGGTGTATTCTTGTAAATATGAAACCCACTTAGCCTGTCGAGGGTTCAACTTTTGTTGCGAATTGATATAACGCAACGCCTGATGATCAGAGTGGAGGACAAACTCCTTAGGCAACAGATAATGCCTCCAATGACGTAACGTTTGTACAATCGCATAGAACTCGCGCTCATAGTTGGAATAATTCAGCTTCGGGCCTGAGACCTTTTCACTGAAAAATCCAACTGGGTGACCCTCTTGACTAAGTACACCTCCTATCCCAACTCCTGAGGCATCACAAGATACCTCGAATACCTGACTGAAATCAGGGAGTCTCAAAACAGGTGTAGTGGACATCTTTTCCTTAATAATCTCAAAGGCTCTAGCTGCCGATGATGTCCACTGAAAATTTCCCTTCTTCGTACACTCAGTGACAGGTGCCATAATCGTACTGAAGTTCTTAATGAATCGACGATAAAATGTGGCTAGTCCATGAAAGCTACGAACATCGTGAATGTTCTGAGGGGTAGGCCACTCACGAATCGCTCGAACTTTCTCGGGATCCATAGTGATGCCAGCGGAGCTCACTATATATCCAAGGAAGATAACAGACTCAGCCATAAAAACACACTTCTTCAAGTTGATATACAGTCGTTCGGCTCGCAGGAGCTCGAAAATGGTATGTAGGTGAGTCAAGTGCTCACTCTCAGTCTGACTATATATCAAAATGTCGTCGAAATAAACTACTACGAACTTCCCAATATAAGGTCTAAAGACCTGGGTCATCATCCGAGCGAAAGTACTAGGGGCGTTGGATAACCCAAAGGGCATCACAAGCCACTCGTAAAGGCCATCCTTCGATTTGAAGGCAGTCTTCCACTCGTCCCCTTTGCGAATGCGAATCTGGTGATAACCACTACGAAGATCGATCTTCGAAAAGATCGTGGCTCCAGTCAACATGTCTAACATGTCATCCAGTCGCGGTATCGGGAATCGGTATTTCACAGTGATCTTGTTGACAGCACGACTGTCAACACACATACGCCAAGTACCATCCTTTTTCGGGGCAAGGAGGGCAGGCACCACACATGGGCTAAGGCTATGACGGATAAATCCTCTATCAAGTAGCTCTCCGATCTGCTTCTGCAGCTCCTCATGGGCAGCAGGATTCAATCGGTAATGCGGTAAATGTGGGAGGGAAGCTCCAGGAACGAGATCTATCGCGTGCTGGATACATCTCATGGGAGGTAACTCAGCCAGAAGCTCATCTGGGTGTATATCCTGGAACTCCTCTAAGAGTCTCCTAGCAGGTATAGGAATAGACTCATATCTCTCTAATGCGTCAGATGCCTGTAAAACTACTAAGGCATAATAAAATTCACCATCGAAGCTCTCTCGATGGAAGTCAGTGCCTCGTATAATGCTAAGAGTCTTCTTCCTTTCAGTAGGAGGAAGAGATTCTTTCGCACTACTATTCGTGCGGGATGTTGGTGTTGTGGGTCGCACCGGGTTCAACACTACTCTCTTTCCGTCAAGCAGAAAGGAACAAGTGTTGGACCTGCCATGTATGAGTACATCTCGGTCATACAACCAAGGTCTCCCTAGTAATACGTGGCACACATCCATAGGCATGACGTCACACCAAATCTTATCGGTATATGGTCCGATAGTGATGGGCACTAAACATCTCCTAGTCACAGATAAGATAGTCTTGGTGACCCAAGCTACCTGGAATGGGGAAGGGTGCGGCTCAGCAGTGAGTCCCATGCGGGCTAAGGCTGACTCAGCTATCACATTCATACAACTCCCGCTGTCTACTACTAAGCGACACACTTTCTCCCCTGCCTTAAAGTAAGCTTGGAAGATGTTCGTCCGCCAATAGTCGGCTGACTCTTTTGGTGTAGATAACATGCATCTCACCACTAGAACGTCGGAATCTATCTCCTCATCACTAGGCGTACCGTACACTTCGTCATTCAAAATATGTGAGTCCCTCTCAACTCCAACTTCTTCTATAGACTCATCCTCCTCAGTCACCTCATGAATAACTAATGTGCCTCTCCTCTTTGGACAATCCCTAGATATATGACCCATCTGCTGGCACTCATAACATCGGATCTGTGAAGGGGTCACAGTTCCCATGGGGGCTTTTCCTTTCTGTTCTCTCGTAAAGGTCGAGGTGGGCTTCGATGCACTCTCCTTACCCTTCGATTCATCTTTCTTATAAGGAGGGTTTGTTTTATTTTGAGGTTTGAACCGGGAGGTCCTCTTTTGGTGTTCCTCTATATCGATGGCGATAGATACA
This sequence comes from Platanthera zijinensis, assembly GCA_039513925.1. Lineage (NCBI taxonomy): Eukaryota > Viridiplantae > Streptophyta > Magnoliopsida > Asparagales > Orchidaceae > Platanthera > Platanthera zijinensis. The sequence goes on from CM077097.1 coordinate 74,678,058, forward strand.
GTCTCAGCAAAGGAATAATGACCATATCGAATCAACTCATCGCGAATCTCAGATCGCAGTCCACACTTAAATTTAGATAATGTATCTCGTGGATGTTCGACTACGTTGCACCTAATCATAAGGTCCTTCATCTCAGCTAAATAATCAGAAACGGATTTGGACCCCTGGCGTAGAGACGTCAGCTCGTCTCGTAGACGGGTCTGGTAGTGCTGGGGAATGTACTGCTCCTCCAATATGGCTTTCATATGTGCCCAATGTGTAATGGGAGGGCGTCCATTCCTCTCTACACTACGTTCCTCACCTATCCAAAAGATTTTCGCTCGCCCAGATAACCTCATCTTGGCAAACTGAACCTTTTGATCTTCCGTCATACGATACCAATCAAAATAGGTCTCTATGTCTATAACCCAGTCTGAAAAGACCTTGGGATCCATAGATCCATCATAAAGTGGGGGATCTAACTTCACAACACGTGTAAGATCTGGTCGTCTATCCCGGGGAGGGTAGTCGTAATCATCATCGTAAGGATCTCGATTGTCTCGATGTCGTGGGGGTGGCGGTCGATGCCAAACTCTAGGCCGATCATCACGATGCATGGCCGGTATAGGCCTACGAGGGTCTCGCGGACGCTCTTCTCTAGCTACGTCATTATAGGGTCTCTCCTGATAATGATCTCGCGTACCAAGGAAATGCTCTCGTTGGGGCTCAGGAAAATTCCTCGGGAAATTCCTACCCTGATCGTACTCAACGTCAAACCTATCTGTCGGATTTCTAACCTCTTCCTCGAAAAGAGGGTTTCTCCTAAGTGCAGACCTTTCTCCATAAGGTGGTGGAGTCTCATATTGGGGTCGAACTGAATGCTCATCTCTAACTAAAGGTGGCATTGACGCTCGAGGGGGTACTTCTAAGCTATTAACCCTAACACTAAGGTTTACTAGCCCTTCTCTCATTTGAAAAACGCTCTCGGTTAACGTCGTCATTTGGTGGGCAAAAGGTACAAACTACGGGGGTGGTTCATTCCCTTCGTTTCCACGGCTTGGTTGACCGTGTTCAACTTGACGCATCACCGGATTTGCCTCGTGAAGTTGCTCAGGTGGTGAATTATGGTGTTGTGAACTCATACTCACTAGCCTACCACTACGCAAATGCATGCAAACAGATAACAAAGGCAAATGTATAAATATGCTTAAAACTCTTTTTTTTTTTGAAAGAAATGTTTTTTTTATATGCGGGTTTCTATTCTACGCAGGGCGGATCCCAAAACTTAGAAAAATTTCGGAACCTCCCTCTGATATCAATTTGATGCAGGACGACGCGTAGGGTTTACGCGCCTGTCGGCTATTTCTAGGAAACCCTAATGCATGCAATGAAATATGAATTTTGCGAAACGAAATTTGAGCGAAATTTGCACGAACTTTAAAATTAAAGCAACTAATTTATTTTTATAAAGCACAAAATTCGCTATTTGGTTTTAAAAGGATTTTCTTAAAATGGTTCAGTTTAAATCCGGGGAAGGAAGTTTGCAACTTTCGTTCCGTTCCCCTTGTCGTCGCAAATCGGAAATCGTGAACTCCAAATACGTTTCCGTTTGGAGTTTTCGACGTAGCGTTTGCTGACGAAATTCGAGCGAAAACCCAACAAGAGTCTAATTATCCTAATGAGAAAACTTAGACACACACAAAGGAGGGGAAAGAACAAGTTACCCACGGAAAGATGCGTCTTCCGTATCCCGAAGTCAATGGCGATCATGCGAGGAACTCCTCGTCACCTTCGTTCTTCGCTCCGAGGTCGGCCGCTATCGCACACGGGCACCAAGGAATTAAGTCGCTCCCTCACACGAGGTGGTTCCACGGAATCACTCAAAGTAAGGAGGCCACAAACTAAACAAACCTAAAATTCGCTCGCTCTCACACTAGAGGATCCACGAAATCTCTATCACTCGCGATGACTCCACGGAATCTCTAACCACTAAGGATAAATTAACTCCTAATCTCACTAGCAAGGAGTAGATTAATTCACCTCTGCCTAACTCTAACACCTACTCATCCACTGAGAATGGGAATCAACATTTGAGAGTACATGCACAGTAACTTTAATGTTACTGTTCATCATCTACCAACTACAGGAAGCAAGCACAACAGCTCTCTGGATACACAGCTACCGGAACCTTTAATCAAACTTCACCCAACAATACAGACATCAACTATTCACGGGAATCCTAAACAATCAAAATAATGAACTTCATAACTCACTGTTCATCATCTTCTCCCTAAACCAGCAACCTCTACAGGAAACACAAAACTGGAAGCAACTCCACACGCAGCAAAAGCTTTTCATCAATATTCATCACCAATCAAAGAAAATACAAACATATCCCTTTTATAGGGTTACAAACGGGAAGAGAAAAAGAAAACGAAAATAAAATAGGTAACCGACGGAGCTTTGAAGGTGCGGCCATGGTTGGAGCTTCATCGTGCGGAGATAGAGCGTCGTGGCCGGCAGTTGGAGGCCTTTACGCGTGCAGCGGTAGTGTCGGGGAAGTGCTGCGGTTGGAGATGTCGAACCGCCATGGAAGAACCGGGAGATCCGGAAGGAACGGGGCTCCTGCCTTTGGATCGGGAAGACGAACAGTGGCTGCGCTTCTTTAATGCTTTGCTGAACCGGGGTAGGTTATCATATCAGATAATATATATATATATATATATATATATATATATATAAACTGTTTACATATATATATATATATATATATTTTATATAAAGTTTATATATATAATTGAACTGTTATATATATCTATATATATATATATATATATTTCAACTTTATATATATATACATATATTTTTACAAACACAAAACACAAAGCGGCATTCAGGGCCGATAGTGGTTTGGACGGGTGCGGTGACGGGCACTTTTGCGACGCCCTGACCTGGGCTGGTCTCCACCAGACAGGTTGGTATGTCTGCTGAGTTGAAGGCGCTTGAGCACACCCGTACATGGGAGCTTGTTCCTCTTCCACCTGGTATTGTTCTTATTACTTCCAAGTGGGTCTTTAAGGTCAAGACTCGCTCTGATGGCTCTGTGGAGAGGTACAAGGCTCAACTAGTTGCTCGTGATTTTCAACAAGAGCAGGGGAGAGACTATTGTTAGGAATATTTCCCTCAAGGTTCCCTAGACTTGATTTGAAGAGGCATCACCCACAGCACTAAGAGCATAGTTATATTTGATGTTGTTTAAGCTCATCATGTGCAGGATGTTCCTTGGAACAAGGTTAGACAAGCTGTCTAAGTGATGGTGACAGGTGGTCACAAGATAAGCAGGTGGAGAGACAGAAAATCTGTCTAAGTCCAGCGCGTTGAGTGAAGCAAGCTCACTCAACGCCAGATGCAAAGAAATGTGGTAAATTCCACAGGCGTTGAGTGAAGCAAGCTCACTTAACGCCAGATGCCAAGAAGTGTCTTGTGTTGTCAAACTTCTGCATTGGCAAAGCAGAAAAATCGACCAAGTCCACATGCGTTGAGTGAATACAGCTCACTCAACGCCATATAACAGAAGGCGTCGAGTGAATACAACAAAGGCGTCGTGTGATGTCAAATCTTTGTCTTTGACAGTAATGAAATCAAGTCCAGAAGCGTCGAGTGATGAATGCTCACTCGACGCCAAAGCAGTTAAGACTACATCAGTCTAGATGGCGTTGAGTGATGAAGACACACTCAACGCCTAAGCTGACAGAAAATCTGTCTAAGTACAGAAGCGTTGAGTGAAGGTTATTCACTCAACGCCTCATCAATATAATAGGCTAAAGCAGAAAGCGCTGAGTGAAGAAGCTACACTCAACGCTTTCATTCTGGAATTCGACTAAGTGTTTTGGCGTTGAGTGATGAAGGCTCACTCAACGCCTACTGACAGAAAACTGTCTAAAGTACTTTGGCATTGAGTGAACAAGGCTCACTCAAAGCCTACTGATGCAGTAAAACTGACTAAGGCAAAAAGCGTTGAGTGAAGCTTGTTCACTCAACGCTCTCAACGCCTGAGCTGTAGAAAGGTTGGCTAAGGCCAAAAGCGTTGAGTGAAGCTTGTTCACTCAACGCCTGAGATAGACAAAAATCTGTTTAAGTGTTTTGGCGTTGAGTGAAACTTGTTCACTCAACGCATATACTAATGAGCTTGAATTTGACTAAGTCCACAGATGCTGACATCAGCAAAAGTCAACAAAGTCAACAAAAATCAAAATAAGGCGAGATGGCTACAGTACGCGACAAACGGCATTGCAGACCTACAGTACGACTTTTGGCTGTTAAAGTAAAGATGTTGCTGTCAAATTCAGTGGGGCCCACTGGTCAAAATAGTCGTTGATCGGCGGAATAGAAAAGGCGGAGTTCAGAATGAAGAGATTAACTTTCGGGATACCACTAGACTTCATCTTCTTCCTCGGCCATTGTTGCAGAGCTTGAAGGAGAAGTTAAATATTCTGATCTGAGTGTTCAACAAGTTAGTTGTTTGTAATTAATATCCTCAATAGCAAGATCAGAGATATTCTCTGAGGAAGTAGAAGCAGCCAAGGCCTGAGCCAAGCTGTAACTGATCTGAAAGCCATTAAGAGATAGCTGTTGAGAGCAACACATTCAACAGCAAGATCAGAGAAATTCTCTGAGTAAACTAAAGCAGCAGGTTGTTACCCTAGCTGTAGCAACTGGAAAATAATCAAAGTTAGTTGTTGTCATCTCCATCATCAACAACAGTTCAGAGTAAATCTCTGAGAGAGAAGGTGCAGCAAAGGATAACCTTAGTTACAGCCACTTCACAGTTCCAGTTGTACAGTTCTGAAGAACATTTTTCGGAGGCTGTGAAGAAGAAGTTAGGACTGAGCTTATGGTTCAGTCCAGGAAGGAAAGAAGAAGCAAAGCAGGGTTCTGCAGGTTACTTCCAGCACAAACATCTGCTTATTGAAGATCTTCTCTTGTTGCTGAGAGAAGATAGGGCTGAGTATTTCTCAGTTCAGGAAGCAGTAGACTCAGGGAATATATTTCTGGAGTCAAAGTTGAGCTGAGTTTATCTCAGTCCAGGAAGATTGGCACAGAGAAAATTCTCTTGTGTCAAATCAACTCAACAACCCACTTCCATTCTGTAGGATCCTTTTGGATCTGAGTTGTAGGTCAGATTTGTCTGAGAATAGGATCCAGCTGTGGATCTGAGGTAGGGCTGTTTAGCCTGAGGTAAGATTCTGTTGAGAATCTGAGGTAGGGCCTATGTGTCTGAGGTAGGGCTTTGGCCTAAGAGTAGGATCCAGTTTGGATCTGAGGTAGGGCTTTTGAGTCTGAGGTAGGAGAGTCATTCTCTCTGAGTTGTAGGACACTTGTGCCTGAGTTGTGGGATCCTTTGGATCTGAGGTAGGACTTTTGTGCCTGAGCTGTAGGAGAGTCATTCTCTCTGAGGTAGGGCTGTTCTCTCAGCCTGAGTTGTAGGGCCTTTGGGCCTAAGGTAGGTGATCTTTGGATCACTGAGTTGTAGGGCCTTGTGCCTGAGCTGTAAGTCTTGGAGGAGACTGAGTGGTCCTGCGAGATCGTGTTGTAAGCTCTTAGGAGCCGAGATTGGAGAAGTGTCTTGTCTAACTAGTTGTAAGAAAGGTGGGAGGAAAAGTGGACGCATAATCTGGGGAACCACTATAAATTCTGTGTATGCTCTTTGTGTTGTTTCTTTGTTGCAGGTTGTGTGTGTCTTGAAAGCAGAAATCTACTAACTCAAAAAGCACTCAAAAAAAGATAATTAAAGATAGTCACAAGAGACTAAGAAACTTATTCACCCCCCCTCTAGGTGATTTAGTTATCCTTGAAATTAAAGACTTTCAACTATGACGAGACTTTTGCCCCAATTACTCACATGACTACAGTCCGGACTCTTATTGTTGTTGTCGTTGTTCGTCACTGGTCCCCATCAAGGCTCGACGTGAAGAATGCATTTCTTCACGGTGATCTTCAGCAGGAGGTATACATGCTTCCTCCTCCGAGTCTATCCTCTCCTTCAGGCCTTGTCTGTCGCTTAAGGCGAGCTCTTTATGGGCTCAAGCAGGCGCCCTGCGTGGCTTGCACGTTTCAGTTCAACCCTTACAGCCGCTAGATTTCAACCATATCCACATGATCCAGCTCTGTTCGTGCACTCCTCCCGTGGTCAGACCCTTTTGTTAGTGTACGTGGATGATATGATTATTACTAGTGATGATTCTTCTCATATGGCCTTCGTCAAGCATCACCTTCAACAGCAGTTTCAGATGACTGATCTTGGACAGCTGAGCAACTTCTTGGGTCTTGAGGTCAGCTCTGCAGATCGCGGGTTTCAGCTCTCTCAGCAGCGCTACACATCAGATCTCCTTGCTCGGGCTGCTCTCTCTGACTCTCGCACAATGGACACCCTTATGGAGCTTCACCTTCAGCTACGTCCGGATGATGGAGTTTCACTCTCTGATCCTACTCGATACCGATACCTCATGGGGAGTCTCGTCTATCTTACCATTACTCGGCCCGACATTGCCCATGCTCTTCATGTGTTGAGCCAGTTTACTAGTGCGCCCACCTTTGTGCATTATGGTCATATGTTGTGGCTCCTACGCTATCTCCGGGCGACGATCTCTCGTGGTCTCTTCTTCTCCAACAGTAGTTCTCTACAGCTACGCGTTTACTCCGACTCCACCTGGGCTAGTGATCCTGTTGACCGTCATTTCGTCACTGGTTTCTGTCTGTTCTTGGGTTCTTCACTGATTGCATGGAAGTCCAAGAAACAGGATGGTGTTTCTTGCTCAAGCACTGAGGCTGAGCTTTGAGTCATGACTACCACCGCTGAGGATATTATTTGGCTCTGTTGGCTTCTTGAGGATCTTGGTGTCTCTTCTCCAGAACTCACTCCTCACTACTGTGATAACACCGGTGTCATTCAGATTACTCTAAAGTCTAAACCCGGTGAAACATTCTCTCTCCAAGCATATCGAGGTGGATGCTTTCTTCCAGCGTGAGCACTATGGTCGTGGCACACTTGCCCCTTCCTTTATTCCTTCAGAGAAACAGATTGCAGATTTGATGGAAAAGCCGCAGACGATGACCCAGCATGCTTATCTACTGTTCAAACTCTCGATGTATGATCCCCCGTGAGTTTGGGGGGGGGGGGTGTTAGATATGTTGTATATTATGAGTAATTGTGTTAGCTTAGAGTCAACTCGAGTGTTAGGATCACCCTCTCTTGTCATGTATATGTATTACTATTGCTAATTGTGAATAGATAGGAAATCCTTAATTCCTATCAGTGGCCACCAACAACCCGCCAGTGGATGGAGAGGGGTTGGGGTGTTTGGGCTGCAACCCGATAACGATGCCTAGAGCATAGTCGTAGCATTGTCTCGTTAGATCGGCTAGGGTCATTATATGACGTAAGTCCTCAAAATAGTAGATCGAGCTTCCGGGCAACTAGTGGAACCAATCTCTGGTCTTCCCATTGAAAGTGATGGAGAAGAATCTGCACTTGAACGCGTTTGTCATGTTATGGATGAACACAATATCCTCGAACCATTGGAGATGCATGACCGGGTCATCTCTTCTAGAGTAGTAGCTCAGGACTGACTCTCTGAAGCCTTCTAGAACTGGGGCCGACAACACCTCATCACTGAACGGTGACCTCCCTCTTTGGTGACGAAGGACCTCGGCCTGGCGAATAGCACCTCCATACTCGTCACCTTACCGAGCATTCTGGAACCTCGTTGGATACTCCACATCCCGAAATCTGATGCCTTGAGAACTTGCCGAGTAAAACAGGGACTGAGCTAATCGCTTCAGCTCTTCCCTCGCATGCTCCTTCCCAAGTGGCCTGGGGGCCGCCATCCTCCGGGGGAGTCGCGCGATGGGGTGAAGTCGTCGTGACCTCCTGGCAAGAAAGAAACCCCGCTCGCACAGTCGTCTCTATCCTTTGCGCGAAATCTTTGAAAACAGGCACTGTCACAAAGTTGACAACTGTTGCCAAGTTGCCGACTATCTTTAGTTCTTTACATGTTCTCCTGCATCCACCATCTCGCCTACTCGCAAGATCTTCCTGCTCGACTACGATCAACGCTCACCGCACCAAAGTGTTGAAGCTGAGAAAATCCCTTCTTCGAAATATTTTGATCAATGCATGTTAAGGTTACTAGTTCAGCGATCGGGCTTGATGGCTTAGCGGGCAAGGACACGGAGACAGAGAGAACACTAAGATGACCCCAAGTGTTGTGGCAGGGAAGTCTCACCATGTACCCGGATGCTTAGAACAAGCTCCCCCTCTATAACCAAAAATTGCCAAGCAGAGTACAAGGTGATACTAACTGGCGACTATCACAAGATGGCGACCAAGGGGATGATCGTTGTCTCACAGCTCAAGTCCTTGATAACAAAATCTAAAAGCTCAGCCAAAAGTCCGGGAAAAGTCCAGTTGATATCCAAAAGCTCAAGCCGAAGTCTCAATCCTTGTACCTCTGGGATTCTATTTATAAGAAAACCAAAGGGTGAGGGGGTCTTATTTATAGCCCAGCCCCCACCTAGTGACTAATCGACTTCTGGGGGAGCTCGCTCGGCTTGAGCGAGTAACTGCCTTAGTCTCCTACCTGACGAGTATGCGAGGGGAGCTCGCTATACTCGTCAAGGCCTTCTTCTGTCTTGAATCCTGATTTTGACTTCTGTCTTGACCTAATGACCTTGACTCTTTGCTGACATGACTTTGAGTGAGCCCACCCTCGACAAATAGGGTTGTGCATGGTGCATTCTGCCAATTACTTCAACATTAGTGACGTTTTGTAAGTATCCACAAAACAATTATATTGATATATTATACGTTATAATTGGAATAGTATATTAACGGTTACGGAAATTATAAATTAAAAGATAAGTTTGATAAAATAAAAAATTTAAACTATTAAAATATAAAAATACAACACTCAAGCACTCAAGCCTTTATCCCACTATAGTGGGGTCAGCTATATGGATCCTTTGTCGCCGTTGTGTCCTATCTTTTGTCATAATCTCACTAATGTCTAAGTACATTAAAAAAATATAAAAGAGACCCCTGCATTTTCTCTTCTCTCCTCTAAATTTAAAGAAGAGAGGGGATCTGAATAGATGCTGCTCTTAGGCAAACAAATGTATCTCCTCCATTAAATATGTTATCAAAAATCCTTTTAAGGATCAAAATCTAAAAACTTGAGAAATTTAGGACCAAATTCTTAAAGCAAATTTTTTTTTGAGATTAATTCCTTTGATTTTTGAAAAATTAGGACTAAAATCATAATTAAGCCATAAATAAATGGAATGCTGATTCAAATAAACATCAAATAAGCACAGAAAGCTTACCTCAGCATCAAATCGCTGCACTGCGGTAACAGGGAAGTAGCTTCCCTTGTTCAGCCCACCCTATGTGAAACAATATCCAGTGAAGATGGAAACAAACATCTTCCCATCGTTTAAAAAAAAGGTGAGTTATTGGCACTTCGCATTTTAAATCTTTAAAATTGACACTTGGCAGCCCTTAAATACGGATTTCCGAAAGTTCGCACCATCAGTAGAAATTTCAAGGGTATTTAGCTCTGTGTGGCACCAAAAATGCTCATTTTGGTAATTTGTATCCCGGATTATTGGTGCAGCCAGACCTAAATATCATTTAATGAGCATTTTTTGTGCTGATCAGACCTAAATACCCTAAAAATTTCGGCCTTGGAATGCAAAATGTCAGAAATCTGTACTTGGGAGTGCAAAATGTCAATTTTAAAGATTTGAAATGCAAAGTGCCAAAAACTAATACTTTTGAGCTGCAAACCGCCGAAAACCCTTGAAAATGCGAGGGCCATATTTAAGTCTAACCACACCTGAGCGGTAAAGATAAGCATCCAGGTCCTGCCAGGAGACTTCAATCCCCCAAGAATCTCCAAGAACGACGATTCTTCCACCTTGGCCTTCTTAATATCCGAGATGGCGGTCAGAACATCCGCTGAAGGGACCTTTCGTGACTTCGCGGCGCGCTTCAGGAGAAGCACACTCTCCTCCAGTCCCTGGCTGAAAGGAACCTCCAGTTCTTCATAGGATGAAGAGGGCAGTGAAGTTTCTGGATTATCTTCGGTGTGGGCAAGCTCCGACGCCGGCGAGACCGCCGTCAAAGACAGGGGGCGTGGCACCGGGCCGGATTTTAGGGCTCGATTAAGGGGAAGAGGGGATGTAGGCTTTAGGATTTTGAGGGGAAGAGTGAGAGGAGTTGAAGAAGGCGATAGGAGAACGAACGCCATTGTTGGGTGGTTTTCGTTAAACTAGGTGGCGGGCGGAATTAGAAACTATTATACGCCACAGTGCTGCTGTGATGGACTGATGGTGGCAAAAGTGAAAGGAAGAAAAAGTGATGAGATATTATAAAATTTAACTTAAAAAAGAAATATTTGAAATTATAGGTAATTAAAAGTAGACTATTTTTATAAGTAGATTATATACAAACTGAAATTCAGTTTGAATTTTTTTTACTTACAAGTGACAGGCACGGGTCTTTGGCCCTGGAGGCATTCGACGGGGTGCGACAATCGGCGGGGTGCGACATTCGCCGGGATGCGACATTCGTCGGTGGTGCGACACGACAGACGACATTTGTCGTGAGCGGCGACATTTGTCGTAGGCGGGAACATTTGTCGTGGACAGTACCCGCCCCTATGACCTCGCACGACAGTACCCGACCGACGACGGCGGGCTTTGCCCGCTTCCGGCGGGCTCCGCCCGCTCCCGGCGGGCTCCGCCCGACCCACAACATATACATATGAGCACTCAAAATGACCGTAAAAAAATATAAATCAAGAATAAAATTTTTATTTTGTAAAACAAGTTATATTTTAACGTTAAAACATTAATTTTTCTCTTGTCATTTCTAGCTAGAGAAAATAGATTTAGGGTATCTAGTGTTTTTATTTTTTGTATTTTAATATTATAAGGTTATGTAATTACCTAAAAGGATATTGTCTTTATAATATACTAATATAAAGTTTGATATAATTGTGATTATGAATACAACTATAAGGGCAATATAGGGACATCAGGCAATGTTTCACCACAAAGTAGTTTTCGTATATTAGTAGAGATATACAAAGCACTTTGTTAATTCCTCCTCCCCCAAAATCTCATTTCTTTTCTAATTCATGCCAGCCCTAGCCTCTCCTTGCTCACGGGCTCCTCGTAGTGGAAAGATCGTCTGTGCGTTTGTTTTAGTGCACATCGTCCGTGGATTGGACGCGTAGATCGGGCGCGAGATAGTTTTTCCAATAACTCCCCACTTGTTTAGTGAGGGACATAGGATTTTCAGCTACCCGCATCCCGGAATTTCTATAAATTGAGGGAGACCCCCATCATTTCCAAACCCCCCAGAGTCCAGAGTCATAGTAGTAGGACCGTGGGGACTTTTGTGCGTTAACGATCTTCAATGACCATGGGGAGGCTAACGAAGGAGCGCAAAAATAAACAAGAAGAAGTGGTGCCAAGGTGAAGCGTGAGGTGAGGCGGGGCGTGCGCGCACTGGCTAAAATCTCTCCCATGGCGCCGAAACGGACTTCTAGGATAACGATCCTCTTCTTTGACCTATGAAGTCCTTCTTTTTGGCTTGTGAGGGTAGATGCTCCACAAACACGTGTAAGTGGTTCCCCCGACGGGTAGATCTTTGTATCCCCGTTAGTGTTGCATTTAGATCCGGAATCGAAGTACGTAATAGGCATGTTGTGTGAAGCCCATGAAAGTGGGGGGATAGATCTTATTTATTCTAGTTAAATATATATATTATATAGAAGAGTAAGCACATCACAAAAATAAAGAAACAGAGCAAGCACATAGAAGACACAAGGATTATAGTGGTTTCCCAACCTGGGTACATCCACTCTTCTACCACCCTGGTAGGAATCCACTCAAGTTTTTGATCAGGTGACTGCCACCAATGAGCTTTTGATCAGGTGCTCAAAAATCAAACCTCAAGTCTTTTGGTTAGGAGACTTGCAACCAGGAATCACTTTTGAAGGGAGTAGAGAACCCTTTTCACAGAGGGGGTGAGAGAGTGATGATGTCTTCTCTTCTCAAAGTACAACTGAGAAGACTTGTGTGGATTTTGATGTTAGCAAAGGCTCCCCCTGAGATATTGAATGGTTCAGGAAGTTGGAGCTTTGCTGCAGGGTGTAGGCCTTCAAACTTGATGCTGCTCTCCAGCAAGCTTTCTAGACTGATATTGATTTGTGTCTCTTGAAAAGCCTGGAGCTGATGATGAAGAACACTGTTTGAAAGAAAGCTGTGTTGTGTTCTTTTGAATCTCTATTCTGATTACTATTTTGTTGTTGTCAGTCACTTTCTCTGTTCTTATTATCTGTCCTGCAAACCTCCAAAACCGTATATATTCCCCCTGGTCGTAATTCAATTGTTTGAATTAATTCTATCTTGGAACGGCTGAGGCATTCCCAAGAGAGAGAAAGATGTCTGGGGAATTAATCTCATTAACTGTTGTTGTTGAACGGCTAAAAGCATTAACTCTGAGAGATATTAAATGCCTCAATAAAATCTGTCAACTGTCAAAATCTGTCTGTAAGACAGCACAGATTTTGTCGACCTCAGTCTGCTATTCGTCGACCTCAGCTCAGAGATCGTCGACCTGAATAATCTTTGCGTCGAGCTGAGATTCTAGCTTTAAGATCAGTGATCGTCGACCGGAGCTTCGAGATCGTCGAGCTGAACTTCTGGCTTGAGATAAGAGATAGTCGACCTGAACTCAGAGAAGGAGCTCTGAGTTAGTCCACCTGAGATCGACGTTCGTCGATCTGAGTTTGACAATCGTCGAACTGATTTTCTGCCTTTAACAAATTGCATTTCCTCTGGAAATCTTCTGAAGGAGCAAACCTGGAATTAAGCTAATGACCCATGACTATACATTTTAGGGTCAATCTAATCAATCCTAATAGTACTCCTTGCCCAAATCCAAACTAGGGTTCCAACAATCTCCCCCTATTTGGGTGAGAATACTATTTATATAAAGGCTAAACAAAAAGCAAAACAATCTGCCTGAATCATAAGTTTTTCAGTAGATTTACAAAGGTGCTTTAAAAAAAATAAAAAGCAATGAAGATTCAATAATTAAAATACATAAGAATCTTCTTAAGGAACTGCGGATGGAAGAATTGAAGATATTTGATGAGATTAAGCTCTCTGAATGTATCTTCTGCTTTTCATTTTATTCAGCCTTAGATCCAGACAACCAATCAAATTCTTTTCCTGAAAAGAGAGGTTAGAAGTTTTGGAACCAGATTACCTTGGGTCCTGGTTCTCTTTTAAAATAATTGGAAATGAAAGAATATTCAGGTTGGTCCTTGTAACCTAGTGGATGAAATTTCCTAGAAGGGATATACCACTGGGAAAAAGGATTTTTAGGATTTTGAATCTGATTATAATTTGAAAAGATACAAAAATTTCTATTATAAGATTTTGAGTTCGACGAATTAAGATATTTTCGTCGATCTGAGTTCGACATTCGTCGATCTCGGTTCGACAAAGGATATTTATTTCGTCGATCAAAGTTTCCTGACCAGAAATCTTTGTTCATTGTTCATCGAGCTGAGTTCGATGAATGGTGTTGTTTTCGTCGAGCTTGGTTCGACGAATTATGTTGAGCAAATTTTTTTTGAAAATTTATTAATTCTTCTTTATCTTTAACTGTTTTTAATGATGCTATTTGTTCTAAAGCAATTGATAATTCTTCATTGAGTTTAATGTTTTCAAAAGTAGCAATCTTTAATTTTTCTCTAAGAAGTTTTATTTCTTTCTCAGATTGAATTAAATCTTTACAGAGGATTTTAAAATCTTCTTTGAATTGATATGAAGAAAAATCAAAGAAAGAGATTACCTCATCATCTTCTGATTCACATTCTGATTCAGATTCTTTTTCAGCATTACTGCATGAGGCATTGATTGCCATCAGACATAACTCTCTTGCTCTTGACTCTTCTTCATCTTTAGTTGTACAGGATGAAGATTCAGAGTCAGAGTCACTCCATGATCCAGCATCAAGTTTTCTCTTTTTATCTGATCCAACAACCATTGTTGTGAGGGAGTCCCACATAACCTTTGTTGAGGAGCATTCAGCAATTTCTTGAAAAATGTCATCAGACATTGATTGAGCAAGAATGTTCATTGCTTGTGCATCAGCCATCTTTAGCCTTTTCTAGGCTTCATTCCATTGAGATGATGGAACAATATTCATGCTTGTTGTTTCTAATGGTTGATAAGGACCTATCAAAATGGAATTGAAAATTTCTTCATCAATAGAGTTCATAAAAAGCCTAATCCTTGTCTTCCATAGTGCAAGCTTATCTAGATTGCACATAGGAGGTCTGGTGCTTGAAAACTCCTCATTTTGTGCCATGAAATACTCTTAAGAAAAATAAGATCTATCAGATCGTTTTGGTTCAGGTGTTAGCCTGTACAACCAAGGGAACCTCCTCTGATACCAATTGAAAGTGAGGGGATAGATCTTATTTATTCTAGTTAAATATATATTATATAGAAGAGTAAGCACATCACAAAAAAAAAGAAACAGAGCAAGCACACATAAGACACAAGGATTATAGTGGTTCCCCAACCTGGGTACATCCACTCTTTTACCACCATGGTAGGAATCCACTCAAATTTTTGATCAGGTGACTGCCACCAATGAGCTTTTGATCAGGTGCTCAAAAACCAAACCTCAAGTCTTTTGGTTAGGAGACTTGCAACCAGGAATCACTTTTGAAGGGAGTAGAGAACCCTTTACATAGAGGGGGTGAGAGAGTGATGATGTCTTCTCTTTCTCAAAGTACAACTGAGAAGACTTGTGTGGATTTTGATATTAGCAAAGGCTCCCCCTGAGATATTGAATGATTCAGGAAGTTGGAGCTTTGTTGTAGGGTGTAGGCTTTTAAACTTGATGTTGCTCTCTAGCAAGCTTTCTTGACTGATATTGATTTGTGTCTCTTGAAAAGCCTGGAGCTGATGATAAAGAACACTGTATGAAAGAAAGCTGTGTTGTGTTCTTCTGAATCTCTATTCTGATTACTATTGTTAGAAGAAGCCAAGCCGGGCCCACAATGGGTTGACCGGACACACCTGGCCGACTGCAGTCTAGCAACATCTCCAACCAAATCCCCTGGGCTCCACCTCGGTTTAATCCCAGGTAGGTTGTTGAGGCCCGGGGCTTGATCCCGGGACCTCCTTTATCAAACCCTTTTTCAGGGACCAGATACCCAACTGAGCTGTTTTGTTAGAAGAAGCCAAGCCGAGCCCACAATGGGTTGACCAGACACACCTGGCCGACTGCAGTCTAACAACATCTCCAACCAAATCCCCTGGGCTCTACCTCGGTTTAAT
Source organism: Platanthera zijinensis (assembly GCA_039513925.1). Lineage (NCBI taxonomy): Eukaryota > Viridiplantae > Streptophyta > Magnoliopsida > Asparagales > Orchidaceae > Platanthera > Platanthera zijinensis. Next base: position 74,693,466 of record CM077097.1, read on the forward strand.
CCCAGGTAGGTTGTTGAGGCCCGGGGCTTGATGGTATCTGGTCCCTGAATAAGGGTTTGATAAAGGAGGTCCCGGGATCAAGCCCTGGGCCTCAACAACCTACCTGGGATTAAACCGAGGTGGAGCCCAGGGGATTTGGTTGGAGATGTTGCTAGACTGCAGTCGGCCAGGTGTGTCCGGTCAACCCATTGTGGGCCCGACTTGGCTTCTTCTAACAATTATTTTATTATTGTCAGTCACTTCCTCTGTTCTTGATATCTGTCCTGCAAACCTCCAAAACCGTATATATTCCCCATGGACGTAATTCAAATGTTTGAATTAATTCTATCTTGAAACAACTGAGGCATTTCCGAGAGAGAGAAAGATGCCTGGGGAATTAGTCACATTAACTGTTGCTGTTGAATGGCTAAAAGCATTAACTCTGAGAGATATTAAATGCCTTAATAAAATCTGCCAACTGCCAAAATCTGTCTGTAAGACTGCACAAATTTCGTCGACCTCAGTCTGCTATTCGTCGACCTTAGCTCAGAGATCGTCGACCTGAATAATCTTTGCGTCGAGCTGAGATTCTGGCTTTAAGATCAGTGATCGTCGACCGGAGCTCGGAGATCGTCGAGCTGAACTTATGGCTTGAGATAAGAGATCGTCGACCTGAACTCAGAGAAGGAGCTCTGAGTTAGTCCACCTGAGATCGACGTTCGTCGATCTTAGTTCGACAATCGTCGAACGAATTTTCTGCCTTTGACAAACTGCATTTCCTCTGAAAATCTTCTGAAGGAGCAAACCTGGAATTAAGCTAATGATCCATGACTATACATTTTAGGGTCAATCTAATCAATCCTAATAGTACTCCTTACCCAAATCCAAAGTAGGATTCCAACAGCCCATCCAGACAGGTTGGTTTGGATTGGTGATGTTTGTATATTATGTATGCCGGAGAAGACTCCGTGATAATCGCGTAGATTTCGGAGTCGCGAGGTGTGCAGTTGGCTGCAGAGAGAGTACTGGGGGATGTTCTCGGGGAAAACACCTGCTTAAGGGGAAGAATCGATAGTCTTTCCCCTACCACGCGGTGGCAGCGCTACCGCACGACGGTATCACATAGATTTTTCGGAGTCACGAGGTGTGCAGTTGGCTGTAGAGAGAGTACTAGGGGGTGATCTCAAGGAAAACACTCGTTTAAGGGGAAGAATCGATAGTCTGTACCCTACTACACGGTAGTAGCTCCTAGTGAGCAATGTATTGTTGTAAGGTCTGTCTCGTGGAGACCTGAGGGCCATTATTTTGTGAGGCCTGTCTCTTGAAGACCTGGGGGCCAATGTGTGGAGTTGAGAGCCTGTGTGGCCCAGCTTAGGCGGTCGTGAGTGCTAGCCTAGTATCATAACGGGGTTATGTATCGTACCGATGTGAAAGGGGATGCTGACCCGCGTCATGGCTTGGTGCGCCCGACGATTTGAGGACTGGTAAAGAGCTGAACTGTACCCAACAATATGTCGATCGACTTGGAGTGAGTCAAAGTGTGTATTCGTCGAATCATCATGACTTTGTCGTAGCCATAGGGGCGTTGTCTTTGGCTTCGGCCCTGAAAGACTAGAATGCTCTATTGGTGTGTGATGACCGGGCGGTCTGGCGGTCTGCCCCTGGCGGCTTGGAGACCGCACGGTCTGGCAGTTTCTCTCCAACGGTTTACTAGCTGGTTATTTCTGATTGGTGACCGGGCGGTCTGGCGACCTGACACAGATGACTTGAAGACAGTGTCGGCATGTCTTCTCTTCATTATAGTTGTCAGGCGGTTAGTCTAACCGCGCGACTAGTGAGGCTTGTAAAGTTGTCTGCTCCTATAATTATTAGTCTCACATTGCTTTTTTGTAATCTCTCCTCTCTCCTCCATTCTATAAAAGGGAGGTCATACCTTTGTAATAAACACATTTTTTGGATAATAAAATTCTGTTAGTCCAAATTTTTGTTCTTCTTTTTCTTATTCGCACATGATATCAGAGGACTCGATCTTTTCCACCTAATTCTGTGAGCTTCCTCTGACCGTGCGACCTATCTTCTCGCAACCTGTCTTCGTGGCTTGCTCCTTCTTCTCGCGACCTGTCTTTCCGACTTGTATCTCCCTCCTGTTTGCGCCCTGTTCGCGCGGTTTCTTTCTCATCCTTGTCATTGCCCTTTATGTGTGCGACCTCTCCGATTGCCCGTTTCTTCTCGTCGCGACCTACTCTTAAGTCGCTGTGACCTGTTCTTCTCTCCGCGACTTATTCCTAGTCGTCGCACCCTCCTCTTCTTGCCGCGACTTGTTCTTCTCACTGTGATATGTTTGTGAAAGTCTTTAATTCAAGGATAGTTAAATCACCTAGAGGGGGGTGAATAGGTTATTGAAATTTCTTAAGTCTTTTTGCTATTTTTTTACTAAGTGTTATATGGCTTGTCCTTAGTACCTATAATATAAAAAAGAACAAACAACACAGCAAAACACACAGATATTTATAGTGGTTCTCCAATTGGGTACATCCACTTTTCCCTCCCACCTATCCAACTATCTTGTTGGACTAGGCATTGCTCCAAAACTTGCTCCAAAGAGCTTACACCTCAGATCCCTTAGATCTCTAAGTATCCTCCTAGACTTACTTCTCAGCCACAAGGGCCTACAACTCAATGGTCAACAAACCACCTACCTCAGGCCATTAAGCCCTACACTCAGGCTGGGAGGACAGCCCTACCTCAGATCAACAAGGGATCCTACCTCAGAGCTCTGCAGTGCTACTACACTCAGTGACCCTCAAGCCACCTACCTCAGCCTTATCTCTAAGGCCTATAGCTCAGTCTTTTCAGCCCTATAACTTCAGGCATAAGGCCTACTCTTAGAGTGTTGCAGCACTCCTACAGCTCAGTACCCAATAAGTACCTACCTCAGTGCCCTTTCAGGCACCTACCTTAGTGACACACTTATCACCTACCTCAGGCCAAAAGACCCTACACTCAGATCCATACTTGGATCCTACCTCAAAGAGCAGTACTCTCCTACCTCAGGCAATTAAGCCCTACAGCTCAGATCCACACTTGGATCCTACAAAATGAATGTAGGTTTGTATGATGATTGGCCACAGGTGAAATTTCACTATGCTAATCTACCTGGACTGAGATAAACTCAGCCCAACCTTGACTCCAGGAAGTATATTTCCTTAGTCTACTTATCTGGACTAAGTAATTACTTAGACCAAACTTCCTCTTCTCAGCACCAGGGATTTTATCGAGCTGGAACTTGAGAAGTAACTGCAGCAGATTTTGCTGCAACCTGAGTTGGAAGAATCCCAGCCCAACTCCTCTCTTCACAGCAACAAAGATGAAGATCTTTGGTATGTGTTGGAAGTAACTTGCAGATCAACTTCTCTGTCCCTTTTTGAACTGAGTCAACTGATCAGCCCTATCTCCTTCTTCACAGCTCCCCAAGAGAATGTTCTTTAGGTTTGTTGGCTGAGCCTGTGAAGCACCTACAGCAAGGGTCGACCCAAGATGCTACCTTTTTCTCAGAGAATCCTTCTGAGCTAATTTGCTGGTGCAGATGAAGATCACACCAGCTATCTTGCTGTTGAAGATGTTTTTCCAACAGCTAACTTGCTCTTTGACTTGTAGACTTGAGCTTCCTATTCTATAGCTCCACAATAATGGCGGAGAAGAAGAACTGCCTTGTTGCTTTCTCCAAAAAGCTCTCTTCCTCTTTAAAAGCCTTTTTCTTTCATTGATTTTGTCCCAATGGCTTTGAGTAGTGGGCCCCACATAATTAATGGCCAGCAGCAACTTTGCTTTGATGCCAACTGTCGTACAGTAGGTCTGCGACAACATTTATCGCGTACTGTAGCCATCCCGCCACTAATTTGAAATATGTTGACTTGCTGACATCATCAGCTGTGGACTTAGCCAAAAATCAAACAACATTAGTATAGACGTTGAGTGAGTAAGCATCACTCAATGCCAAAACACTTAGAAAGATTTACTGCCTCTTTGCGTTGAGCGAGTAACCTTCACTCAACACTAAACTACTTAGAATATAATTCTATTTCTAGGCGTTGAGTGATTCAGCTTCACTCAATGCCAACTTGCTTTATCAGCATTCTGTTACTTGGCGTTAAGTGAGTGAGCATCTCTCAACGCCAAATTCCTTAGACAGAATTTTGTCTCCACTAGGCATTGACATGTTGAGTGAGTAACCTCCACTCAACGCTTTTTGCCTTAACCATATTTTTGCCTCTGCAACATCTTAGGCGTTGAGAGCGTTGAGTGAGCACTCCTTACTCAATGCTTTTTGCCTTAGGTATTTTCCTGCTTAATTGTCTCAGCGCTTTCTTGTTCTCTGCTGAGACAAACACTTATCTCAGCAGTTATGCTAAGACTAACACTTATCTCAGCGGTTATGCTGAGACTAACACTTGTCTCAGCGCTTTCTTGTTCTTTGCTGAGACAAACACTTGTCTCAGCGGTTATGCTGAGACTAACACTTGTCTCAGCGGTTATGCTGAGACTAACACTTGTCTCAACAGTTTTTGCCTTAGACAAAATCCTGAACTTAGTTCGACGAATGCTGAATTGAGTTCGACGAATGGTGAACTGAGCTCGACGAACTCTGAACTCAGTTCGACGAATTGTTAACTGAGCTCGATGAACTCAGAATCTCAAGCTCTTAATTTAGCTCGACGAATGGTGAGCTCAGCTCGACGAATTCTTTCTTACCTTTGTCATTGAGTGAACTTACCTCACTCAACGCCTGTGGACTTAGTCAAAATCCTGCCTTTCCAGCATCTTCTCTTGGTGTCCACCTTTCTGCCTTATGACCACCTATCATATCACTTAGACAATCTGTCTAGACTTGTTCTATGGAATATCCTGCACAAGATGAGCTTAAACAACATCAAATATAGCTATGCTCTTAGTCTTGATGGTGATGCCTCTTCAAATCCACTCTAGGGAACATTGTGGGCAATGAACCCAATAGTTTGTCTAGTCGCACCCTGCTCTTAGTCGCCGCGATCTAACCTTCTCGCCGTGACTTGTCCTTCCTGCTGCTCTCTGCTCTCTTATATGGATCCCTCTGATATCTCTACCACTACTACTCCCATTGCCACTCCTCCTACTCCCCCTACTCCTTCAGGCAACCTTGGAACCATTTCCAAACTCATCAATCCCAACTACCCGGACTGGAGTGTCTCTTTCACCTTCCTTCTCTGCTCACAACGCAAATGCCATCATCTCACTGATGGCCCTCCTCCTCTAGACTCTGCTCTCTTTGATGATTGGGATGCTAGCGACCCTCTTGTTTGTACTTGGCTGGCTAACAGCCTTTCTGATGAGTGCCTCCCTATCATCTGTCATGATGAAACGGTCAAGGCTGCTTAACTTCATCTTGCCGCTCTCTACTCAAAGGGGGCTCAGACATCTCACATCTCACATCTATACTCTATATGCGGACCTCTTTGCTCGTCCCTCCATGTCTCCTGTCGCTGCTTACCAACAGGTTCAGGCTCTTGGAGCCGAGATTCTCAAGAATCTCCCCTTCTCTACGGATCTGGCTGAGCAACACAAGCACTTCCAGGAGCTTCTGGTTATGTGCTATATTTTGCGACTTCCTGAGTATAGATGCCACTATTTCCTATATCACCGCGGTTACCTCTATGTTACAACATCCGATGTTATCGTCCCCTCCTCAAACGGAAACTATGCTCACCAGACTCAACGGACTTGCTCTGTAGCCGCAACTACCAATTCGGCGTGCGTGGTCCTTCCTGCTTTCTCTGCTCTCATTGTGGTCGCGCTGGTCATACAGTTGATCGCTGTTGGAAGAGACATCTGCATCTTCGCCCCTCAGAGGACGCTTCCTCCTCCTCTTCGAAGCAATCCGCCTCGGTGGTCACGTCTTCAGGTAGTGCCCACATCGTTACTCAAGGTAAATGGCTGATCAACTCTGGCGTTACAAATCATATGACCGACAATCCTCAGTATTTTTCTCTCCTAGAAACACATGATCGGTTGTCCCCGGTCTTTATTGCGGACAACTATCCCTCACTGGTCAATGGGACGGTATTTGTTCAAGTTATTCCGTCTCTTTGCTTGGCAGACACTCTCTGCCTGCCCAAATTTTCTTGCAATTTATTATTTGTTACTTCTCTATGCAAGCAACTATGGTGTTTCGTCACATTCACTCCTACTTCTTGTTCTTTTCAGGATCCGAGCTCCCAACAGACAATTACTACTGGGACTGAGAGTGGAGGCCTCTACTTCCTCGATAACATTTTTGTTCTGTCTGCCTTCTCCTCCTCTTCTACAGACCTCCTACAATGGCATCTTCGCATTGGTCATCCTCCTCCACGGCTTGTTCGTCAACTTCTGCCCCACCTCCCTCCACACAGTCCTCCTCTCAACTGTAACGCATGTCAGCTTAGCAAACATCATCGCTCCATCTTCCCACCGAATAAAAGTCGTGGATCTTCCCGTCCGTTTGATCTCGTTCACTCCGATGTCTAGGGTCCTGCTCCTACCCTCATCATAGGTCGGGGTAGTTCATATTTTGTAACTTTTATTAACAATTTCTCTCATTGTACGTGGGTGTATATCTTAAAAGACCGCTCCGAATTATTATCTGTATGGACATCTTTTTAGAATATGATTAAAACTCAGTTTGATGTCTCTTTTAAATTCTTTCGCTCTGATAATGCCAAAGAATATCTTACTCGTGATTTTTCCTCTTTTTGTATGCAAAATGACTTTGTTCATCAAACTAACTGTGTTTATACCTCACAGTAAAATGGTGTGGCTGAATGCAAAAATCGTCACCTTCTTGATGTCGCTCGTACTCTGATGACACAGATGCAGGTTCCTCATTCCTATTGGGGATATGTCATTCTCATTTAATGCTATCTCATCAATCGCATTCCCTCCACGGTTCCCCACGGTCAAACCCCCTTCTCCATTCTCTACCCGGGCAAGGATCCATTTCCTTTCCCTCTGCGTAACATTGGGTGCACGGCTTATGTGCATGCTCCCTCCTCCACCCGTGACAAACTCTCCCCATGTGTCACCAAATGTGTCTTTCTGGGTTACTCTACCAGTCAGAAAGGTTATTGTTTTTTTGACCCCGTTCTTCGCAAGCAGTTCGTCTCCGCGGACGTAACCTTCTTCTAAAATGTGTCCTATTTCTCTCGCGACTCCTCTTTTCTTCCTGATGCTCCAGCTTCTTCTACTGACATTTCTTATGCTATCGTTCCCTCCATCACATCTACACCTACCGAGATTTCTCCTCCTCCGTTGTGTCCACCGTCTCCTCCTCCTCTATCCCCGCCTCTGCTGTCTTCCTCTTCTCTGCGACCGCCTCTCTCTACTCTCGGGTCAGCTCTCTCCGCCACGGATGCTCCGGATACTGAGGAACACGCGGACCTGGATCTTCCCATTGCTCTTCGCAAAGGGGTGCGGACATGTACCCAGTACTCGCTTGTTGCAGTTGTTTACTATGCTTGTCTTACTCCTTGCAGGACTTTTGCATTGGCTATCTATGCCACTGCTACTCCCCGTATATACCAGGAAGCCCTTACGGTTCCTCATTGGAAGGCTGTCATGGATGAGTAAATTGCCACCCTTACTGAGCGGGGTACATGGAACCTTGTTCTGCCTCCGTTAGGTACCAATGTTGTTGTCTACCACTGGGTCTTTGCTGTAAAGTTCATTCTAGACGGTAGTGTGGATTGTAACAAGGCATGCCTTGTCGCCAAAGGCTTCACTCAGACTTATGGGGTTGATTATTTTGACACCTCTCTCGTTTCTCGTCTCAGAACTATTCAGGTACTCCTCTCTGTGGCCATCAACCAGGATTGGCCCATTTCCCAACTGGATGTCAAGAATGCGTTTCTCTATGGTGATCTTCAGGAGGATGTCTACATGGAGCAACCTTATGGGTATGTTGTTCAAAGGGATACACAGGTTTGTAGGCTGAAGAAGGTCATTTATGGCCTAAAGCAAAGCCCTCGTGTTTGGTTTGACAAGTTTAGCGGCATTGTGGCAGCCATGGGGTTTACAAGAAGTTTTGTCGATCACTCATTGCTCATCCACAAAACCTCCCTGGGTCTGGTTGTTCTTGTCATATATGTGGATGATATTCTTCTCACTAGAGATGACCAGGCTGGGGTAGCCTTGACAAAGAAACATCTCCGTCAACATCTGGTCACAAAGGATATGAGCTCCCCAAAATACTTTCTAGGGATAGAAATCTCTCAAAAACCCAACTCCTTGGTCCTCTCCCAACGTAAGAATGCTCTTGATCTTCTAAAAGAGAAAGGTTTGACTGGGGCTAAAAGCGTACTCAGATTCTAGCTATGCTGATGATAAAGGAGATCGCAAGTCCACGTCGGGCTTTTGCATATTGGGGGGGGGACCTTATCAGCTGGAAGAGCAAGAAACAGTCTATTGTCTCTAGGTCAAGTGCATAAGTGGAATATCGAAGTATGGCGTCAACCACATGTGAGTTAAAGTGGCTATGGGCTCTCATGCTTAACTTAGGAGAGGTCTACAACCATCCTCTACCTATGTTCTGCGACAACAAGGCCGCTATATATATCTCCAAAAATCCAGTCTTCTATGAGAGAACAAAGCACATTGAAGTTGACTGCCATTTTATTCGGGAAGAGATTTTGAAGAAACATATTTGTACTCCGTTTGTTACCTCTGACAATGAGTTAACAGATATCTTCACCAAGCCTGTGTCTGCTTCCTTTTTTTACATTTGCAATAAGCTGGGCATGATTGATATATATGCTCCAGCTTGAGGGGGAGTGTTGGTGTATGGTGACCGGGCGGTCTGCCCCTTGCGACTTGGAGACCGCGCGGTCTGGCAGTTTCTCTTCAACGGTTTGCTAGCTTGTTGTTGCTGATTGGTGACCGGGCGGTCTGGCGACTTGACACAGACAACTTAAAGAGAGTGTTGGCTTGTCTTTTCTTCATTGTAGTTGTCGGGCGGTTAGTCTAACTGCGCGGCTTGTGCGGCTTGTATAGTTGTCTGCTCTTGTAATTATTAGTCCCACATTGCTTATTTGTAATCTCTCCTCTCTCCTCCATTCTATAAAAGGGAGGTCATACCTTTGTAATAAACACATTTTTTGGATAATAAAATTATGTTAGTCCAAATTTTCAATCTTCTTTTTCTTGTTCGCACATGCTCAACGTTCCTGACCATCGTAGAGAATAGAGGTGTGACCCTATTAGGTCCTATGCACTGAGAAAGTGCCCTGAGATCACAGGGCGTTGGACGGTCGTGCCAATGTCTGTGGAAAATGGTGCTTTAGTTGCACGTTCTGATATCCATTGTATAATTATGTTAATGCCTGCAGGGAAGGTGCACCGCCACCCCGAGTGAGGGGTAGGCTCATTATAGTTTGGTCAGCTAATGCTGGCCGTTGCTATGTTTGTCATCGTTGCGGTGGAATGTTTCGTACAGGTACAGCTGAGCCAAGCGGTAAATAGCGGGCTGAAGCACAGAATTTTCTAAGCTGGCCCTTGAAGGCCAAAGTGAATTACTCATTTGTTTATTTATCGTTCATGTGTGGTCGACCTATGTGCCGATGTATGAAAAACATTTTTATTTGAGAAAAAAACCTTGTAAGGCCTTAAGGCCGCAACATTTGTGTATTGTACCTTCATTCCTATTTAGTTGTGTAGACATTCAACTGGTTGGGCTCTTATAAGAATTTAATTAACTTCTGCTAGAATGCACTCTGAGTTAGGCTCATCGTATACAGATTATAGTTTCAAGAAGTAAATCCACTAACTTTCCGTAGTATATGACGTCGGGCCCCGATCAGACCTTTTGTTATATGATATGTGACGGATGGGGGTGTTACAATTTGGTATCAGATCCCAGTATCAGTCTTTCTTATTTGAATTTATGGGTGAATCCTTTTAAGGGGCGGTGAACACATGTACGTGCGTTACCGTTATAACATGAAAGAACTCATGAATGTCCACTTAGGAATGAAAATACATATGTTTGAGGAACTTGCATGTTCCTATGATTGCTTTTTAGCACGCAAGCTGAGGACTGGCTCTCTTGGGTTAAGTGAGTCATGTCAGCAATGAAGATGGAGGAATGGCAGAAGGTTACTATAACCACATTTCTTTTAGATGGCAAAGCAAGATTGTGGTGGGATGAATTAAAGCTACATCACTTTGTTGGGTGACAACTCACCAACATTACGATGGATGAGTTTTCAAGACTGTTTTTGGCGTGGTATATCTCGTCAGCGTAGAAAATTGCTATAGAGAACTAGTTTCATAGATTAACTCAAAGTGAGAGTAATATGGACGACTACTTACATGAGTTCACGAGATTGAGGCATTATGCAGGCTCTACTTTTACTGATGAGGAGCACAAGACCAACCGGTTCTATGAAGGACTACGTGACGATCTGAGGTTATTTCTCTCAGGTCCAATGACGTAGGGCTTTCTGACCCTTGTCAATACCGCTCGATCTCTAGAGCAAGACATGAAGCGCGTGCAGAATAAGAATAATATGACGCTAAAGAGGATAGAGTTTAAGGTACCGAATTTGTCAAATTCTGGGTACCGAAGTGGAACAAGAAGCCCAAATTTGCTGGACCATCTTCTTTATCGGTTACTTCTAGAGCGTCGTCAGTGCGAGGATGCCTAATTCATTGTAATAATTATGGCAAGCCGAGACACATTGCCCGTGACTGTTGGAGTGGCAAGTCAGAGAAGAATTCAGGTGCATATTATGCTGAGAAAGGGAAGGCGGTGGATTCAACCACGTCTCATCATGCTCTAGTCCAACCCAAGGTATACAACCTTGTCCAACAGGAGTCCATCAAGCAAAGTGACATCGTAACAGGTATGAGTTAAGATACAGTATTTATTGCTTGTTATACTTGATACCTTGTGTGTTGCTTGTGTATAATTTATTTGTTTTAGGCTTGTCTTAATCTTGGATTGTACAACGAGAGCACTGTTTGATATATGAGCTTCACACTCCTTCTTGTCCGAAGATTTCACAACGCGTATCAGAGTGCCTTCCTCTGTGGCGAAGGAAAGATTGGATGTAATATTGCCTAACGGGTGTTCGATGCAGGCGGATAGAGTCGGTTGCGTTAAGGTGCTGAATGTAAGTCAAGAGTTTGACTTGGAAGCATCATTACTACCGATAATAGAGTTTGATGTGATCTTTGGCATGGATTGGCTCTCAAAGCAACATGCGTACATCGATTGCAGTCTTAAGATGGTCAAACTAGGGATGAATACGGATTGTGAAACCACCTTATCTGGTATGAAGGGATCGAGCAAGACACTGATGTCTTCTCTTCAAGTAGTCAAAGCCGTTCATGTGGGTGCGGAGTTATTCTTTGCCCAATTGGAGGCTAAGAAACCCAAGCCTGATTTGATCAGTGTTTCCGTGGTATCGGAGTTTGTGAAAGAAAAGGAGGGAGATAATATCTGAATAATTCTAGAGCGGGGTGAATAGAGTTTATATAAAACTTTTTGTCTTTTTACAAATATTATGTTATGTGACAAAGTAGGTGATTATATATATATAGCTAAGCAATGATATCAGAGATAAAGTAAAAAACTAAACTAAGCTAGCCACATCACAAGCACAAAGGAAATAGCAAGCACAACCCAAACAACACAAGAACTTTATAGTGGTTCCCCAACTGGGTACATCCACTCTTCTACCACCCTTAGTAAGAATCCACTACAGGTTTTGATCAGGTGATTGCCACCAATATATATATTTTTAGGGAGATATAGCAACCCTTTGAGCTTTTGACCAGATGCCCAAAAACCAACCTCAAGTCTTTTGGAAGGAGACTTGTAAACTAGTCTAACTTTTGAAGGGAGTTAAAAACCTGTACAGAGGTGGAAGGAAAGGTTGATGAGAGTCTTCTCTTTTCTCAATTAGCAAACTGAGAAGACTTTGTGGATTCAAAATGTTGTCAAAACTCCCCCTGAGATGTTGATGGTTCGGGATGAGAATCTTTGCTAAGGGTGAGGTAGGCCTTCAGCTTTGTAAAACCAGATCCAGGAACTCTAGACAGATGGAGATTTGTTGTCTCTGCAAGATCCTGGAAAACAAGAATAAGAAGACACTGGATATGTTATTGTTGTTCTTCTTCCTTCTTCTTCTTCAGAGCACTGAAAGAATAGAGATTGAGAGCAGCTCTGAAATAATGAACCCGAGAACACTTTTCCTCTTCATGCACTGTACTGTTAGAAAACTATGTTGTGCTTTTTTATTCTGTAAAAACTCTTGTGTCTAGTATATCTCTTTCTGTTAGAGTATATCAAAAACGAACAGCAAAAACTCTCTTTTGCGAATTCAAATCATGCAATAAATGCGTTGATAGAAAACTGGGAAGGAAAATGGCAAGCGTTCCTTTTCAATATTCATTTCCTCATCTGTCCCGAGAAATATGTCAATCAAATTCTCTGATGAATACCATAATCAATGCTGCCAAAAATGGCTATATTCATAGGAAATATAAGCATTGATTACTCAGCGAAATTACGACTTAATGTAATAAAGGAACAGATATGGAAAGAATAAGGAACAAGACGTCTTACAGTTTTCGTCGACCAGGGAACAGATTTCGTCGAGCTGTAATTGGAGATCGTCGACCTAAGAAATCCTGTTCTTCGACCTGAGCTCTGCGAACTGAATAACTGAATAAACTAAACTGAAACTGTGCTCCAAGTTCGTCAACCTAAGAGTCTTCTCTGAACTTAAAGAACGTCGACCACAGAACTTGAATCACCAGAAATAGTTGAGTTGAGAAATAGACTTAGAGAAAACGTCGACCACAGAATAACTTCTTCTGAAGTATATTGCCGACCAGAGTTATACGATCTTCTTGCTCAACTTAGAGAAGGATCTCCAAGTTCTTCGAGCTGAGTTCGACGAACGTCGAACTTAATTTTCAGATTGCATAGAATCTTCTAAGGCTTGAATCTGAGGCACTTTTCAGGTAGGTCCATGGAGATAAACTTTAGAGGACTGGAATAAGACCAAGAAAACAAAACACTGACCCTGGCTATACAACATGGGTCAATAAGCATAAGAAGTGAACCTAGACCAAATCAAAATAGGGGTTCCAATAATCTCCCCCTATTTGGGTGAGTTTACTTCAGAAAACAAATAACAACAGAAAATCATAGCAAAAGATATAGAGCTGATAGAATAAATAAGCTATCAGGAATAATAAAAGCTATGGACAGATATTGTTCAAAAGACAATAAAAACAGACAACAAAAAGAAATAAATCAAGGGTCCTTTGGAGGAGCAGAAGATTTTGCAAATAATATGGTTCTATTGGGATTTGTTGCTTCTTTGATAGTCATCTTCATATCAGCATCACCAAGGGTCTTCTGGATAGTAGCCCTTGGAACTACAGCTTCTGGATAGAGATTCATGTATTCATCAACATTGAATAACTTTCCAACTTTGTATCTCTCTAATTCCTTCTTCCTATAGGAAGACATAGTTGAGAACTGAGAGGCATCCTTGCCTTCTTCTCTAACTTTCCTTATCTGAGAGAGAGCTACCAGCTCATTGAATCTTGACATTCTAGTATTGGGGTCCAATTCTAGAACATATGTTATAATGGGAGGACTCTCCGGGCTTTTGCTTTTTCTGGGAGAGAAAGAAGCTCTAGGAGGGCTGAACTGCATAGCTGGAGGAGGAGCAGAACTTCTGGAAGAGTAAGAGTGTTTCTGAGGAGGATACCTGCTTCTAGAAGATTGAGAAGCTCTTCCTTGCCTGGAATAAGTCTGAGTGACGTTAGAAGATCTCTGGCTAGCAAGTCCAGTTGCACCTGTAGCTGGAGGAGGAGGAGGAGGAACTCTCCCATCCCTTTTTGGAGGAGGAAGAGGGGGAGAGTATCTCCTTGATTTCTTCCTAGCTTTCTGCTCATTCTTTGAAAGCTTCATCCAGTGAGGCATACCTTGATAAGGCTTGATCTTATTGAGAATATAGAAGGGGATATCATTTTTGGGATTAGTCTTGGGAACTGGTACTGAAAATTTTTTCTTAAGGTTCCTTTTCTTTGAACTTGAAACTTCTTCTGAATCATCATCATCATCATCAGAAGAAGAAGAATCTTGGAAATCATATAAATCATCTATTGCCTTGATCTGTTCTGCTGTAATCTGGGGAGTAGGAGCCTGAGGAGCAGGAGCTTGAACTGGGACTGGAGGAATAATTTCAACTAGAGGAGGCACAGCTGGCACTGGATCAGTCATAAATACATCTTCTGAATCCTCTGACAGAATGGAGTCCAGATCAGGAAAAGGAGAGTCATCCATCACATAAGTGGGAGGAGACATAACCTTGGGCTCAGCCTCAGATATTTTCTCAAGAACAATTGTATCTGGCTTAAGGATTACATCAAAACTTGCCTTAATAGTAGCTATCATCTCTGAGCTAATAGAAGCTGTAAAACAGACAATATCTGTACAATACTGATTGGAAACAAAATAAATAACATTTATGTACAGGAGGTCAAAAGGGCTCAAAACTGAAAGCAGATCAATATCTGGAGAGATGAAACAGTCTCCAGAGTAAATGTCCAGATCTATATCAGATGTCTCAGAGTCTGTATCCAAAGAGTCAGGAAGTTCTGAAAGCAGTTCTACATCAGGTAATTCTGTATCAACAATATCTTCACCTGCTGCTGTTATTTCTGCTGCTGGAGCTACTGGAGCTGCTTTTTCATTGAGCATCTCCCCCTGCCTGGTTTTAGTAGGCACTGGAGCCAGGCCCTTGATAGAAGAAGGAGGGACAGGGAGGGCAGAAAACTAAGCTGCAAGAATAGAAATGGAGGAAGCAAGAGGTGAAATGGCCTCTGCTATGAGTTGTTTTAGAAGGGGTGAGATGGATTCTAATATGGAAGTGATAGAGGGTGAAGGGAATTTTAAGAATTCTGGTGGGGTTTGGGTCGAGACAGATGGATTGATGGTAGAAGATGAGGGATGAGAATCTATCATTTGCTCATCTGAAGGAGATGGAGAATTACTTGGAGAAGAAAGAAGATCGAAAGAGGGTAGGGATGATAAATTATGAAGTGGAGGAATGTCTGTAAGATGAGAAGGAAGGGGGGACAAAGGAGGGGTAGCAGAATCTGGAGATAAAGCTTGCTGTAGGTGTTGAGCTGGAGAAGAATTGGGGGATAGAGGAGGTGTAGGTTGATGAACTGGTGAAGAGGGGTGGATGAGGGAACCAGGAGGTGTAAGTGTAGATTGATGTGTTGGAGCTGAGGAGATTTGTTGGAGGGATGTTGAAGGAGTTTGGGCAGAAGGAAAAGGAATTGAATTGTCCTCTGTAGGGTGGGGAGTGGCTGTAACTGCCCTAGTACTCTCAGAAGACTTTGAGGTGGAAGCCCGTGAAGGCTTTGGGATGTTCCTCTCCCACTTGCTAAATAGAGCGCAAGATAGCATCTTGGAGGCATTGATGATTACTGTCGGGGTGACAAGTAAATCATCAGCCTTGGCCTTCAGAAACAGGCCTAGAATCCTGGAAAAACAGACTTCTTTCTTAGAATTCTTTCTTCTGATCAAATCGAACAACACTTGCCCCCAGTTAACCTCCTTTTTGTTAACCAAGGCACACATTACAAGGAATTTGTGTCTTGTAATGTAGTCGTGGGAAGTGTGTTTCCCAAACAATACTTTACCCATAACATCGACCAGAAATTTGTACGCCGCCGACAAGTTCTTCTTCAGCAATTTGTTAGGGTTTTCTTCTGAGTGACCCATCACAACCAGCATGTTCTCAAATTCACCATGCTCTAACTCGATATCATCCGAGCCATTAACAAAACCAAAAACTTCGGAAAGAATTATAGGGGTTAGAGAAACCTGAGTTCCAGCAATAGAACCAATCATTTCTTCATCTAAGGAGGAGGATGAGTAGACCCACTCACGAATTTCTATAGCCGACACCTTTATCCTTTCATAAATCAAACGCTTCAGATTTTGGTCCTCAAACAACTGGAGGATGTTGAGGAAGATTTTGTCCGAATGCTTGAATGAATCAAAGTCTATATCAAAGCCGGTGTCGAACTTCATTCAAGCGAGAGTAGATCCTGACGAGACAATCGTTCTAAGAGAATCACATGCACAAGCAAAGGCGATCAAGAGCAAAGGGAACTGAAAGCGCGGGATAAAGCTCGAAGAAGAAATCCTAATAAAGGTTTTCGTAATATGAATCGACAAGCTCTGCCCGACGAAAAAAAAAAATCTTTGATCTCCGGTCGACGAAAATTTCCTAAAGAGGTAAATTCATCGATATCAGAAATGAAGAGATGGAACAATTTCATCGTCCTCAGAAATGTTTCCTGAAGCAGAATCGTTGATCTCTGATCGACGAACCTGACTTCACACAGAGATTTCATCGATCTCCGATCGACAAATTCCCAACAAAATGATTTCAAATCGTCAATCTTAGGTCGACAAATTATTATCAAATCGATTCCATAAGGACAGATTCGAAATTAAGCCTTGCCATTTATCATTCCAAGCTGATTCATAAAGAATAGATGTTTGGTTTCATCCAAGGGTGTGGTGAAGATATCTGCCCTTTGCAAATCAGTGGAGACAAACTCAAGTTTAATTTTCTGCTTGTCCACACAGTCTCTTATGAAATGATGTCTTATATCTATATGTTTTGTCCTAGAATAATGCACTGGATTATGTGTTATAGATATAGCACTAGTACTATCACAGAATATGGTTGAATTATTTAGATTGAAACCATAATCAAAGAGTTGGTTTTGTATAAACAAAATCTGTGAACAACAACTACCAGCTGTCATATACTCAGCCTCAGCAGTTGATGTAGATACAAAAGTTTTCTTTTTGCAAAACCAGGACACAAGTCTATCACCCAGGAACTGGCATGTTCCCGAGGTACTCTTTCTGTCCACTCTACATCCAGCATAGTCAGCATCATAAAATTCAGTAAACTCAAATGCTAACTCTGTTGGATACCAGAGACCTAGATTAGGACAACCCTTTATATATCTTAAAATTCTTTTAATAAAAATAAGATGAGATTTTTTGGGGTTCACCTAGAACCTAGCACATAAACATGTAGCAAACATGATATCTGGTCTGCTTGTTGTGAGATATAGTAGGGATCCAATAATGGACCTATACCTGGTCTGATCAACAGGTTTTCCATGTTCATCAGAATCTATTACAGCATTGGCAGTCATGAGAGTCTTCATAGAAGAGGCATCAGCCATCCAAAACTTCTTAATAAGCTCATTTGCATATTTAGACTAGGAAATGAAAATGCCATCAGGAGATTGCTTCACTTGAAGGCCTAGGAAATAAGATAGCTCTCCAATACTACTCACCTCAAACTTTGAATGCATTTGATCGGAATTTTTTTTGCACAGTTTGGGAACAGTAGAACCAAATATTATATCATCTACATAAATTTATACTACTAGAATTTTATCATGATGCAATTTAGTAAAAAGAGTCCTATCTACCATGCCTCTAGAGAACTTGTGTTCCAAGAAAAAGCTGGCTAAGGTTTCATACCAAGCTCTTGGAGCTTGCTTTAGACCATAGAGAGCCTTATGCAATTTGAAAACATATGAATGATGAGTTGGATAAATAAAACCTAGAGGTTGTTCAACATAAACCTCTTCCTTTAGCTCTCCATTCAAGAATGCACTCTTGACATCCATCTGGTAGACCTTTAACTTTTTAAATGCTGCATAAGCAAGAAAAATCCTAATAGCTTCTAGCCTTACAACAAGAGCAAAAGTTTAATCATAATCAATCCCTTCCTCTTTCCTATAGCCTTGAGCAACAATCCTAGCCTTGTTCCTCACAATCACAACTTGAGCATCAAGCTTGTTCCTGAAAACCCACTTGGTCCCAATTACTGGATAGCCTTTAGGCCTTGGAACCAAGTCCCAAACTCTACATCTCTCAAACTGATTGAGCTCCTCTTGCATTGCAATAATCAAGTGGGGATCTTGCTCTGCATTAGTTATGGATTGAGGCTCAACTTGAGAGAGAAAACATGCATGCATCACATCATGGTTGAGTTGATGCCTTGTCTGTACACCTACTGACATGTCTCTAATCACTTGAGATCTAGAGAAAACAAAGGGACTTCTCTACCTCTACCCAGATGGACCCTAATCCTCCTGAGGTGCCAACAAATAAAGGTTCTTCGTCACCTCCACTCGGACGGACCCTAACCCTCTTGAGGCACGAATGAACAAAGATTCTTCGCAACCTCTACCTGGATGAACCTCGGTTCTCTTGAGGCGTGAACAAATAAAGGTTCTTTTCCACCTCCACTTAGACAAACACCGGTTCTCCTAAGCTGCGAATGAACAAAGGTTCTTCGCCATCTCCACCTCGATAGACCCTGATTCTCTTGAGATGCGAACAAACAAATGTTTTTTGCTACCTCCACCCAGAGAAACCTCGTCCCTCCTAAGTCATGAATGAACAAAGGTTCTCTACCACCTCTGCCTGGATGAACTCTGATTCTCCTAAGGAGCGAATAAATAAAGGTTCTTTGCCACCTCCACCTATAAGGACCCCAATCCTCCTAAGGCGCAAACAAGCAAAGGCTCCTCGCCACAACTACCCAAATGAACCCTAGTTCTCCTAAAGGCATGAAAAAGTGTTCTCCACCATCCCCGCTCAAGGTATGAGCAAGTGGGGGCACATCGCCTCCCAGCCCTAAGCAGCCTATGTATATCACCCCAAAAATCTTAAGATGGAGTCAGGCTGGGTGACACGTCCTAGGACACGGGCGTGTCCCAGGGCGTGTCTAGTGTACACTGCCTGGGACACAGGTGTGTCCAAGGGCGTGTATTTTTCTGTAGGCGTTGACTCGAGTTCTCGAGAACTAATCGTCGAGTGGCGACACGGCCTGGGACACGGGCGTGTCCCAGGGCGTGTCCTGCTCGGGTGAGTACTGGATGGCGTTGAGTGGTATTGAGTGGCGCTGAGTGGAATGGCGTTGAGTGGCATTGAGTGTGGAACACGGCCTGTGACACAGGCATATCATAGGGCGTGTTGGGCACACGGCCAGGGATACGAGCGTGTGCCTTAGCCGTGTGCTTCTCGGGTGATTTTGGGCTTGTGTTGAAAAGGTGATACGGCTAGTCACACGGTCGTGTCAAGGCTGACACGGGCGAGTCTGCCCTATGACACGGGCGTGTTGGAGCCCGTGTTCTGGTTTAGAGTGAGTTGGTTCGTTTACCGCTTGGGGGACACGGCCTGGGACACAGGCGTGTCACAGGCCGTGTCAAGTCAAATTTGGACTTTTGGGCAGATCTCAGCCATCCAATTATTTCTATTTGGATCCAATGGCCCAGGTGCTTTCCTGCAGTGATAAGGCTGAGGGTTGGTTTCTTATCTCATTCTTATCAAAAGAGAAAAAGAGAGAGCTTGGAGGAAGGAGGAGGAGAAGATCAAGGCTTTGGTGGTGCTCCTGTGGTCCGATTCGAGATCCGAGGCTAGTTCAGTGGAGGCAAAGCTACTGCAGTGCTTTCCAACCGGCCAGATTTTCGATGGATCCCAAGAGATCGTCAAGGGTAACGATCTTCCTTCTTGGACATGTGAAGTCCTTCTTTATGCATGAGTAAGGAATCCTCTCCACCAAAAGGAGGAATGAGTGAGTGATTCTTGTGAATTGATAGTTGCTACCCCCTGTTGAGTCTGCATATAGACCCAGAAGTGTGTAGTACGGGATAGGCATGCTGTGTGAAGTCCATCTGGACATGTTGGTCTGGATTGGTGATATTGCATTTACGCACCGGAGAAGACTTCGCGTATACTCGTGTAGTTAGTGGGGTCGTCGGGTTATGCCTGTGAAGGGGAGTAGAAGGAAGTACTGGAATGTGGAAATCCAGGAAAATGCCCTTGTGCTGTTTGTGTTGTGGCTATGATGTAGCAAGTCCTTGATGGACGATGAAGCCAGTCCTATTTGGACAGTGTGGCTAGTGTCACGCTAGTCCTTGGCGGACGTTATGGCGATTGGGAGTTACGAGCTCTAAAAGGCCTCGTGCCGAACAGGAAAGGTGAAGCCGACCCGCGTCTTTTATTATAGCCACAAGTACGATGTGCTTGGTGATGGCAAGATGAGTTGAGCAACGGGGGGTGGTGGATCTGTACCTGCGTTATGTTGAATGTACAAGGAAGTGCCAAGGCATTGGGCTTTCGTAAGTAGCATAATGAGAGTCTTAGGCATGCACGCCATTAAGACTAAATGCTCAATAGTGTTGATCCAGGTTCGCCGGTGTACCCAAAAGTGTGCCTGAGAGCATAGATCGTCGGGCCGGGTGGTCGACTGTTGTGATGAATTGCTTGTGCGTGAGAGCACAATATGTATTATCTGTCAATTGCTATTGCTTTGTAGGGAAGGAATGTCTCTGCCCCAGGAAAGGGGTAGGATATTTATAAATTGGTCAGCTGAATGCTGACCGTTTTCTTGTTTGCCACCTTCTGGGTGGTTTGTCCATGTGCAGGTGCTGGAGAGCCGAGTGGAAAATGAAGGGCTGATGCCCCTGCTGCTGCTATTGCCGCTCTTGCTATTGCTGCTAGCCCTTGAAGGCTAGCTTTTGTATTTTCTTTTATTCATGTATGGCCGGTCTGCGCGCCGATGTCTGTAATCCATACTGTTTAAAGAGGAACTGTAAGGCCTTAAGGCCAAACTGTAGTATTTGTTGTCCCCTCATTTGAGTGGTTGTATATAACGTTGGTTTATATATCTAGTGGATATTCCTGCTATGAGTTCAGCTAATTGTGTATCTATTCTGCTAGCATACTCTGTGTTAGGATGCGTTGATGGTATGATCCTGTGACCTCACCATCTGTTTGTGGCATATAGTGTGGGGCCCCGGCCGGACCTTCTATTATATGTTATTTAACGGGCGGAGACGTTATATTTTGGTATCAACTTGTCTCGGTCTTCCTCTTTCGAATTTGTGGTCGAATTCTTTTGTGGGGTGGCGAGCACGTGTCTGTGCGAACCACTGTAACGCTAGTGAACTCTGGAATATCCACTAAGAAATGCAAATACACTTGTTTGAGGAATCTGCACATTCCTACTTTGTTATTATTGCTTGAATATTGTCGCTAATGTGTGTCTTGTCCACCCATAGGTTACTCGTATTGGTGCTGGGCAATCTGAGCCCTAGCGCTCTGATGAGAGTGCGACACCAGCTGAGGTGCCAACACCTCCTCCATCTGCGGAAACTGTTCGATTAGTTACTGAGGCTCTATTTGCGATGATTCGGCCGACCGGGCAGGCGCTGCCGGCAGTTATGCCAGATCGTGTTGGTGTCCGACACGAACCGATTGAGGTTATGGATCCACGAGCAGCTGAACGACAATTGAAGCAATTCATGAGCTTCAATCCACCTACATTCACGGGACTGGGATCCCCAACACAGGCAGAGGACTGGTTATCGCGATTCAAACGTATTTTGAAGGCGATCAGGACGGAGGAAACTCAAAAGGTCACTTTGGCCACCTTCTTGTTAGAAGGAGAGGCGAGGTTATGGTGGGACGAGGTTGAGTTACACCATTTGGCGGACAGGCAATTGACTCAAGTATCGATTGAGGAGTTCTCTCGCATGTTTTTGGCTAAACATCTTCCAGCGGCACAACACATTGCTATGGAGAACGAGTTCCAGCGGCTAACGCAAGGAGAAAATTGCGTTGATGCATACCTACATGAATTTACAAGATTGGGATGGTATGTAGGAACAATCTTTGCCGATGAACAAAGAAAAACAAATCGGTTCTATGAAGGATTGCAGGACGAGTTGAGGTTCCTGCTTTCTAGTTCAATGAACTAGGGATTTCAGGCTTTGGTTGATACGGCGGGTGCGTTGGAGAAGGACATGAAGCGGGTGCAAGGCAGGAAGGACTTGGATGTGGCAAAGCTCGAGTTTAAAGCACCCCGCTCTGGCAAATTGTACTACCAGAAGAAGTGGGGCAAGAGGTCCAAGCCTTCGGGGCAAACTTCTGTGACGGTTACATCAGGAGCAATGTCGAGGCCGGAGTCTCGTACATGCTTTACCTGTGGCAAAGTGGGGCATTTAGCCCGTGATTGTCGGGTTGCTCAACCCAAAGGAGAAAAGAAGACGGGTGCGCCTTATGCTGAAAAGGGCAAAGCAGTGGTTGATTCCTCTGCATCGCAGGTGAAGCCCAGAGTCTACAATCTTGGCCAACAAGAGGCTATCAAGCAAAGTGACGTCGTCATAGGTACGAGTTAAGTTAATTTCTGTTGTATTGATTGCATATTTTGTATGCAGCTTGTGCATAATGTGTGTGCTACAGGATTTGTCCTGGAATAATCCGACGAGAGCCCTGTTTGATACGGGTGCTTCATATTCTTTTCTGTCTAAGGACTTCGTAACTCGAGTTGGAGTACCGAGTCATGTGACGACAGATGGTGTAAAAGTGCTACTACCGAATGGTTGTGTCATGCTTGCAGATAGGACTTGCGATGTGGACGTGCATATAGGAAATCGAGATTTTGGATTGAGAGCATCTGTGCTGCCACTATCGGAGTTTGATGTGATTTTTGGCATGGAATGGCTCTCGGAGCAGCGTGCCTTGATTGATTGCACTTCTAAGGAGATCACACTGGGCTAGAATACCAAACTTGAGATGAAGTTCGCTGGTATGCGAGGAGTGGGAGGGACCTTGTTGTCTGCACTCCAAGTTGCCAGGGCTGTTCGGAAGGGCGCAGAGTTATTCTTCACGCTTATTCAGGTTATTGATCCAAAAGCCAGTGTAAGTGAAGTTCTGATTGTGTCGGAGTTTGCAGATGTATTTCCTAAGGATCTTCCTGGGTTACCACCCCAGCGGGAGATTGACTTCGCGATTGAGTTGGTGCCAGGTGCAAAACCTGTGGCCCGCTCACCATATCGCGTTGCGCCAAAGGAAATGGCTGAACTTAAAGTCCAATTGCAAGAATTGTTAGAGCAGAGATACATATGCCCAAGTATGTCACCTTGGAGCACGCCTGTTCTATTTGTGAAAAAGAAAGACAGTAGTTTGTGTTTGTGTATTGACTCCGAGAATTGAATAAGCTGACGGAAAAGAACAAATATCTGATTCCACGGATCGATGACCTATTTGATCAGCTAGCAGGGTCAACCATCTATTCAAAGTTGGATTTGAAATCGGGATATTATCAATTGCGGATTCGAGAAGGCGACATTCCTAAAACAGCATTTGGGACACACTATGGTCATTATGAATTCACGGTGATGCCGTTTGGCTTATGTAATGCGCCTTCGGTATTCATGGATCTAATGCACCGGACGTTCCGAGAGTACTTGGATTTATTCGTAATTGTGTTTATTGATGATATTCTTGTGTACTTTCAGTCGGGAGATGATCATGCAAACCATTTGCGGTTGGTGTTGCATACCCTGCGGAAGAATAAGTTGTATGCCAAGTTCTCAAAGTGTGAGTTCTGGCTATCGTCAGTGGCTTTTCTGGGCCATGTGGTAAGTGGAGAGGGCATAGCAGTAGATCTGGCAAAGATAAGTGCCATACAGGATTTGCTAGTGATGGCTTCAGTGGCCGAAGTCAGGAGCTTTCTTGGCCTGGCAGGCTACTATAGACGGTTTGTAGAAAACTTCTTACGGATTGCTTTACCTCTGACAACGTTGAGGAGAAAAGATCAGAAGTTCGTTTGGACGTCGGAGTGCGCACGAGCTTTTGAAGAGCTGAAGAGTCGTTTGACCACGACTCCTGTGTTGACATCTTCATGTGGTACAGACGACTATGAGATCTACAGTGATGCTTCAGAGAGCGGCTTAGGCTGCGTTCTTCTGCAATTTGGTAAAGTGATTGCTTATGGCTCACGCCAGCTAAAGGTGCATGAACAGAACAACCCCGTCCACGATTTAGAGTTGGTGGCGGTCATCTTTGCGCTAAAGTTGTGTCGGCACTATCTTTATGGCGTTAAAGTAGATATCTATACAAATCATAAGAGCCCAAATTATTTGTTAGATCAGAAGGATCTGAATATGCGACAACGGAGGTGGATGGAGTTCCATGGGGACTACACTTTCGATATTCACTATACTCCCGGGAAGGGAAATGTGGTCGCTGATGCTTTGAGTCGTAGGACGCCAGTACGGGCAAACTGGCTGCAGAGGCATGATGTGCGACTAATCCAGGAGATGGAAGCGTTAGAGATATCTTGTGTTGACAAGGATGCTACAGCCGACGCATGCTTGAACGTGACGGAGGTACAATATGACCTTGCGGAGAGATTTTGGCGAGCAACGGAGCTTGATGAAATTCTCCAACGTTATGCAAAGGATGGTCCTGGTGACCAATTCTCCTGGGATGATGGATTATTGCGAAAAGATGGTCAATTGTGTGTCCCAAGTACGGGGAAGTTGAGAGAAGAGTTGATGTACGAAGCGCACTTTGCCAAGTAGTCAATTCACCATGGGAGCACAAAAATGTACAGAGACATGAAAAAGTTATTCTGGTGGCCTGGACTAAAGAAAGACATAGCACGATATATTGCAGAATGTCACACTTGTGCTTTGGTAAAAGTGGAATGCCAGAAGCCTGGTGGTTTTCTGAAGTCATTACCGATTTCGGAGTGGAAGTTTGATGATATTTCAATAAATTTTGTGCACGGGTTGCCAAGATCTCAACGCGGTCATGACTCTATCTGGGTGATTGTAGACCGGTTGACAAAAGTGGCTCAATTCCTTCCAAACAAGAGAGATGGTTCAGTGGAAACCTTGGCTAAGATCTATGTGGAACAGATTGTTCGGCTACACGGTGTTCCTCGGAGCATTGTCAATGATCATGATGGGCGATTCACCTCAACTGATTGGAGGCTAATTCATCAAATGTTGGGCACAAAATTAGCATTCAGTACGGCCTTTCATCCCCAAACGGATGGCCAGACTGAGCGAACCAACAGGACGATGGAAGATATGCTTTGTATGTGCACCCTAAATTTCGGTAAGAAATGGGAAGAGTACATTTATTTGGTAGAATTTGCCTATAATAACAGCTAACAAGCGAGCATCGGTATGGCACCGTTTGAGGCTCTATATGGTCGTAAATGTCGTACACCATTAGCTTGGGCAGAGGTAGGCAAATCCAAGATGAATGTGCGAAAGGAAGTCGAAGAAGCTACCTCGATAATACGCTCTATTCTGAAGGATCAAGCGCATACCCAACTGCACCAAAAGCCCGGACTGTTGGAGAGGGCGCTACTTAATTTTTTATATAAGTAGCAGAGCGCCACAGGTCAAGTGAAGGAACGCCGGACCCAACAATCCCCCCCCGGCGTCCAGCACAACCCGTCGGCTCAGAGGTGGGGTTACCACATGGCCCACATGGCTCAGAGGTGGGGTTACCACATGTCCACGGTTGCCTGACCCACCGGACCCACACAGGTAGAAGGGAAAATCAGGATTTAATAGCGCCCCCCCGGTCTTGAACCCGTAACCTCCCTCTGATACCAATTGAAGGATCAAGCGCATACCCAACTGCACCAAAAGCCCGGACTGTTGGAGAGGGCGCTACTTAATTTTTTATATAAGTAGCAGAGCGCCACAGGTCAAGTGAAGGAACGCCGGACCCAACATATTCGGGAGAGGCTATTGATAGCCAAGGATCGACAAGCAAAGTACTACAATGCCAAGCATCAGAATGTGGAATTCGGGGTGGGCGATTGGGTCTATTTGAAGATCAAACCCTTCAAAGGCGTATCTCGGATTCGTCGATTGAAAAAGCTAAGTCCCAGATATCTTGGTCCGTTTGAAGTGGTGGAGCGAGTCGGGGAAGCTGCTTATCGGCTAGCGCTTTCAACAGAGTTACGTGGATTGCATGATGTCTTCCACATCTCAGTACTTCGCAAAGCCGTCAAGGATCCAACTCAAATAGTTTAGAATGATCGTGTACCGGTCGAGTATGGGCTAATGACGAAGGTTAGACCCATTTGGATCGAGGATCAAGCCAATAAACCGTTGCGGAACAAGATAATCGGGATGGTCAAAGTCCGGTGGGACAATTGTGGTCGTAAGGAGCTAACATGGGAGCGAGAGAAGACCATGCGAGCTGAGTTTCCCGAACTTTTTGTATAAATTGTTGACCGTGTACATTTTATTATAACAGCTCTTTTAACGTTATAGCTTTGTGATTCCTGTTTGTTTGCTGAGTACAAATTTCGGGACGAAATTTATCTTAAGGGGGGAGGATTGTAACACCCAAAAAATCTTAAGATGGAGTCAGGCTGGGTGACACGGCCTGGGACACGGGCGTGTCCCAAGGCGTGTCCAGTGCACACGGCCTGGGACATGGGCGTGTCCTGTTTTGTAGGCATCGACTCGAGTTCTCGAGAACTGATCGTCGAGAGGCGACACGGCCTGGGACACGGGCGTGTCCTGCTCGGGTGAGTACTGGATGGCGTTGAGTGGCATTGAGTGGCGCTGAGTGGAATGGAGTTGAGTGGAGTTGAGTGTGGAACATATCCTGTGATACGGGCGTGTCACAGGGGCATGTTGGGCACACGGCCAGGGACACGGGCGTGTGCCTTAGCCGTGTGCTTCTCGGGTGATTTTGGGCCTGTGTTGAAAAGGTGACACGGCCAGTCATACGGCCGTGTCAAGGCTGACACGGGCGAGTCTGCCCTGTGACACGGGCGTGTTGGAGCCCGTATTTTGGTTCAGAGTGAGTCGGTTCATTCACCGCTTTGGGGACACGGCCTGGGACACGGGCGTGTTACAGGCCGTGTCAAGTCAAATTTGGACTTTTGGGCAGATCTCGACCAAACAATTATTTCAATTTGGATCCAATGGCCCAGGTGCTTTCCTGGAGTGATAAGGCGGCTGGTTTCTTCTCTCATTCTTATCAAAAGAGAAAAAGAGAGAGCTTGGAGGAAGGATAAGGAGGAGAAGAGCAAGGCTTTGGTGGTGCTCCCATGGTCCGATTCGAGATCCGAGGCTAGTTTAGTGGAGGCAAAGCTGCTGCAGTGCTTTCCAACCGGCCAGATTTTCGATGGCTCCCAAGAGATCGTCAAGGGTAATGATCTTCCTTCTTGGACATGTGAAGTCCTTATTTATGCATGAGTAAGGAATCCTCTCCACAAAAAGGTGGAATGAGTGAGTGATTCCGGTGGGTTGATAGTTGTTACCCCCTATTGAGTCTGCATATAGACCCGGAAGTGTGTAGTACGGGATAAGCATGCTGTGTGAAGCCCATCTAGACATGTTGGTCTGGATTGGTGATGTTGCATTTACGCATCGGAGAAGACTTCATGTATACTCGTGTAGTTAGTGGGGTCGTTGGGTTATGCCTGTGAAGGGGAGTTACAGGAAGTACTGGAATGTGGAACTCCAAGAAAATGCCCTTGTGTTGTTTGTGTTATGGCTACGATGTAGCCAGTCCTTGATGGACGATAAAGCCAGTCCTATTTGGACAGTGTGGCTTGTGTGACGCCAGTCTTGGCAAACGTTATGGAGATTGGGAGCTGCGAGATCTAAAAGGCCTCGTGCCGAATAGGAAAGGTGAAGCCGACCCGCGTATTTTATTATAGCTGTAAGTACGATGTGCTTGGTGATGATAAGACGAGTTGAGCAACAGGGGGTGGTGGATTTGTACCTGCGTTATGTTGAATGTACAAGGAAGTGCCAAGGCATTGGGCTTTCGTCAGTAGCATAATGAGAGTCTTAGGCCTGCGCGCCATTAAGACTAAATGCTCAATGGTGTTGATCCCGGTTCGCCGGTGTACCCCAAAGTGTGTCTGAGAGCACAGATCGTCTAGCCGGGTGGCCGACGTTTGTGATGGATTGCTTGTGCGTGAGAGCACAATATGTATTATCTGTCAATTGCTATTTCTTTGTAGGGAAAGAATGCCTCTGCCCCAGTAAAGTGGTAGGATTGTTATAAATTGGTCAGCTGAATGCTGACCGTTGTCTTGTTTGCCACCTTCTGGGTGGATTGTCCCTGTGCAGGTGCTGGAGAGCCGAGCGGAAAATGAACGGCTGATGCTCCTGATGCTGTCGTTGCCGCTCTTATTGTTGCTGCTAGCCCTTGAAGGCTAGCTTTTGTATTTTCTTTTATTCATGTATGGTCGGCCTGCGCGCCGATGTCTTTAATTCATACTGTTTAAAGAGGAACTGTAAGGCCTTAAGGCCAAACTGTAGTATTTGCTATCCCCTTGTTTGAGTGGTTGTATATAACGTTGGTTTATATATCTAGTGGATATTCCTGCTATGAGTTCAGCTAATTGTGTATCTATTTTGCTAGCATGCTCTGTGTTAGGATGCGTTGATGGTATAATCATGTGACCTCACCGTCTGTTTGTGGCATATAGTGTGGGGCCTCGACCGGACCTTCTATTATATGTTATTTAACGGGTGGAGACGTTACACTACGACCCTCTCAAAAGCGCGAATAAACAAACAATGGTAAAGTCAAGCGTTAACATGCCAAAAGAATACATGCACCAAAACAAGACTGAAACATGATAGATCCAAAATAAAAAGGGTCTTCACTCTAAATAATAGGTGCTACATGGGCTACATCATCATGAAAAAGAGAAAGCATGCAATGACGCAAAAACATGCCTACAAAGCAAAAAACAGGCAAACAAAAAGGAAACGAGAAAGAAGAGGACCACACGATCATCCCTCCATAGTAGCGTTGGCATCGACATCCGAGGCATCTTCCACACCCAGAGCATCGCGCTCTGGAAACCTCCAAGCAGCTTGAAACTCCTTGCCGAAGCCTAGGTTGTACGCAACTTCGCTCTCATCCTCCACAAGAAGGCCGACCTCCATCACCATCATCTCAGAGCGCTCCTCCTCCGTAATACGAGACTACTCCACCTCAAAGTCATGAGAGGCTCTGTACTCAGGCACTGCGGCTGCACATATGTCCTCGACCTCTTCCCGCTCCACGATCAGCTAGACCTTCTCCTTCTTTAGCTGCTCGACCTCCCCCTCTAGCTGGCACATCGTGATGTCAGCTTCCTCGGTACAACAGACCGCCTCTACAAGAGTCACCTTAGCGAAAGCCAGCCTCCCGTGATGAGCCTCAATCTCGGAGTCAGTAACACTCAGCTTGGCTTGAAGAGCCTCCATCTCTGACTGAGAAGAAGACAGTTGATACTTCATACTAACTAGCCAAGAAATGAAGTCCTTCTTCTTCCTAGACTCCACCAGTAAGTCCTCAAATGCATCCAATCTCATCCGCTGGGAGAGAAAATCATCCTTCGTGGTCATGTAGGTACTATTCCAAGAAATCGCAATATCATGAGCCTCGTACAATTGTGAACATAAAGAAAGAGATACTCCAGCATTGGACGCGGGCCAAGGGCAGGAAAAATATTGGGGGAAATAAACGTACCTTCTAGAGAAGCGCTTGGCAAGAGGACCACTCCTGCTCCTTCCCCTGTCCTATCACCAGCGGTAGCTCGGGAATCACTCAGGAAGTCAGCTCGATCATAAGATGCTCGAAGGGATCCTCAGTCTTCATAGGTGGAGGATCGGCAACCAGGTCCTCAGGGAAATCATCAACAATATCTATAACAAACTCGAGGGGCACCCGAGGGTGTCCCGCCTTCCCCCTATGGCTGAGAGAAATCCAACTTCCTCCTTTTCTTCCTGCGCTCCAATGACATGGCGTAGCTCCTCTCCACATCCATCAAAAGTCTTGCAAGAACTAACTGCTTCTTAATAATGAATGCACTGATCTTATAAAGAACATCCCCAGCTCACGGGGCTCCTCAAATCCTAGCAACAGAGTAAAGTAATATTCCTTCCCCGTAAGATGGCAACAATAGTCAGGAGGATCTCGCCAAGTCTCAGGCAACTCCCATGGGTTTTTGAAGAACCCATACAACGTCCCTCTATGGCGATAGTCAGTCTTGTCCTTAAATGACAGCCACATCTTGTTCCTCTGAACTTTGATCCAGTCGTCTGAGCCAAGGCAGACCTTGCACCACCCACGGAAGAGGAGAACCGATATCTGGGAGCCGTGCTCCCAAAAAAAAGCAAAGAATCCCCATGATCCTTGTCATCCCCACCAGAAAAGCGTCACTAGAATGCCGCAAAACCAAAATACTGTGACTGCCTCTTCCGTAGGATGAATCCGAAAGTCTACCTTCAAGCACCCCTCTATGATCGTAAAGTGGCTCGTAGGAGGGTGTTGAATGCGCTCCAATGGAGAAGGAATCACAACCTCGATGCCCTCCAAAATCCCAAAGCACTACCTCTAACTTCTTACGCGGGTAGAGCTCAAAGTTGACGGAAGGCACATCGATCGCGGTGTGTTGGGCATTGTATCCATAATAATCCTGATTTGAAGAAGGGTCCAGTTAAGCTAAGATGAATTGAGATTGTATTTAATGTCGTATTTTCAGTTATGTACTTGCAGGTTTACATTGCTAAGCACACACAAATTATAGGTTACAGTGGGTCAGTAAACACAGGACTATACAATGTATTCCTTCATTATGTAGGTCAATGTGTTGACTCACATGTAATCTCTTTATTGGGGTGTACTTCTATCCCAAGTGAATGAGGAGGATCCAGGAAGGAGTAGAACTTGGAATAAGAAGAACAAAAATTTTACTCAAGTAAAATTCATCGAGTATTGTAAGGGACATTCGTCGAATTCGTCGAGTATACTCGTTGATACTCGTCGAATTCATTGTGTATACTTACTAACACTCGTCGAATTCATCATACTGTACTTGAGCTAAAATCTCTATTAGTTGGAAAATCTGCCAAGTAAAAAGTGTCGAGTATTCTCGTGTATACTCGTCGAATTTGTCGAATGTATCTAACGATACTTGCCGAATTCGTCGAATATACTGATCGATACCCGATGAATTCCTTGAGTCAATTCGATTTTACTTCTCTGGATTTTCTATGTCTAATTCTTCGACTATCACTGGGTCAGACGTTGAGTGTGTCAACTGCGTTTAGTGCGTCGAAGACATCGAGTGAGCTAGCCGATACTCATCGTCTGAGTCGAGTGCGTCGAAGGCGTCGAGTATACTAGATGATACTCGTCGAGTATGACTTCTACATGGTGTTGAGTGGCAAGTTGGATCGAGCTGAATTTCTCTAAGTAAATTTTGTCAAATATCACTACTAGTTCGACAAGTATACTCAACTATACTCGACGATACTTGATGAAAAGGACTTGAGTTATTTTTCACTCTGTTTTTCAATTGTCAGCTCAGGTTGAACGACGACCATGCACAGTAATTTTGCAGGTCTTGTTTTGGAATTTATTTTATTGCCGTTGCTATTGAGGATCTCTATAAATACTTAGGGTGGATTTTTCATCAACCCTAATCGTGTTAATCGTCCAAAATTCAAAATCACAAAAGATTCTAAAAACGAATCCGTCGGCTCATGTGCATTTCATGACTCCCATTAGGCTGACGCAAGCAGTGCACGATTAGATCTTCCTCTTTCGATTCAACTGGATCTTTGCATTCTGAAGATCTCTATTCCTTCAGATATAGGCATTTCGAGATTCAAGATTCAAAGTCTTCAAGGTTTCTGATTTTACTGTGTTCTCCAAGTTATTCAAATTCAACCTAAATAAAGAACGATAGAAGACTTCAGATCTTGTCAACATTATTTGTAAAACTTTTGTGTAATTTTCTTTTACATTTGTAGGAGATTTATCTCCGAGTTGTAGATCCGTTTGTGGATCGAGTTGTAGATTCATTTGTGGATCGAGTTGTAGATCCGTTTGTGGATCGAATTATAGATCTAGTTGTTGATCGAGTGGTAGGAGAGGTTTGTTATTCTCCGAGTGGTAGGAGAGTTGTCTCTAAGTTATAGGAGTTGCGGCTCCGATGTGTAAGATTTGTTGAAATCTGAGAAAGGTGAAGTAGTCGAATCTAGCCCTTCATGGTAGATAGGCAAGGCGGGACAGTAGACGTACCCACCTTGGGGAATGACTATAAATCTCTGTGTTCGTGTGCTATCAATTTTTTTAGTATTTTTATTTCACAAAAAGACAGACATCACCTATTCACCCCCTCTAGGTAATTTAGGTAGACACTAGAAACTTTCAATTGGTATCATAGCGAGGTTATTCAACATAAGGTTAACACCTTGAACAAGATCTCTCATCTAGTGTCAAGAGATTCCTCTTCGTGACTATGGATAAGAGCAAGGACATATCTTCTATGAAGTTACCTGTGTGCACCAAAGAGAACTTCCCTATGTGGAAAGAGAGAGTCAAATTCTTCTTGGATGCAGCAGATCCGAGGATTTTTCAGATTGTGAAGGATCTCATATTCCGACACAAGCCTCTGCCATGAATCCAACAGTCATGATCCCTTAGAAGATGATGAATTTAACTAAGGATGAAATTGCTTTGGTCTCCCTGGATAAGAAGGTGAAGAACATTCGCAAGTGCAGTGGACGATTCTATACTTCAAAATTTATTCCACTGCAAATCTGCCAAGGAGATGTGGGACTATCTAGTTTTTCTCATGAAAGGAACCGAAGAAGTCAGAGACGACCGCAGATCATTACTGAATCAAGAGTACGAAGAGTTCAAGCAAAGATCAAGTGATACTATTGCTGACAGCTTCGAGAAATTCTTAAAGAATGTCAACGGTCTCAGAAACTATGGCCGCACCTTCACTAATGGTGAATTAAATGACAAATTTCTCAGATCCTTGACAAAGGACTGAGATACTAAAGTTGTGGCCATTAGGGAGTTTGGGAAGTTGCCGGAGATTGACCCCCAGAACCTCTTCGGAAAGCTGCTCTCCTACGAGCTTCAAATGAATACTAGAAAGAAGGAGTGGCAAAGCAGCAAGACTTCAAGCAGAGAGAATTCAGTTGCTCTGAAGGCTAAAGGTTCGAGAGAATCCAAAGTTGTGTCACCAGTAAGGACACGAGCTCCAGATACTCTAGAAGACTCTGAGCCAAGCACGTCAGGCTCTGAGCTATCTGATGGAGAGTTTTCACTCATCTCCAAGCAGTTCAAGAGACTGCTCAGTAAGAGGAGACAGATGAAGAACCAGTCTTCCTCATCTGAATTCATAAGATCACATTGTGATGGTGATCGCTCCAAGAAAAGCTACAACAAAGAGGACAGGTATAAATTTAAACCAAATAAACATTCTTCCTCTGACGTTATGTGTTATTGTTGTAATAAGACAGGACACATGATTGCGGAGTGTCCATACAAAAAGAATGAAGGATCTATGAAAGAGGAGAAGAGATCCTTCAAGGGCAAGAGGAATGAAAAAAAGAGCTTCGTTGCCAAGAAGGCCAAGAATCTCAGCGACAGTGACTCGAGTGAGTCTAGTTCAGAGAATGAGGAAGCTTACCTCGGTCTTATGGCTCGATCAGACGAGGAAGTTGGCGACTCTGAGTATCACAGGAAGGTAAACTCGCACATGATACTCTCTGAATCAAAAACGTCAACTAATGATTATGAAGGCTATTCTTCTGAGGAAGGCGATTCCGACTTGATGGCTCAACATTAGGAACTTTTGAAAGCTTTTGACAAATGCCGCAAGATAATCAAAAAGCAAGCAAAAGAGATTGCTTCACTCAAGGTAGTGGAAATAAGCCTGGAGGAAGAACTTACAAAATTACTTCCTCTCAAAGATGAAGTCCACTCCTTGAAATAGGAATAGAAATGCTCGATTGAGACATTAAGACAGAAGGAGAAATACCTAGATGAGCTAGAAGAAAAGCTCGTGGTAGAAAGGAAGCTAGTTGAAAGCTACTCGAAGCCAAAGACCATTCTTCCTCTCATCGTTGAGTTTTCTGCTCCAAAGAAGGGTAGTGGTCTTGGCCACATTACTGGAAGAGGTAAGGCTGCTAAGAAAGTCAACGCCAAAGACTAAGGGAAGGCACCGCAAGGTCAAACCTCGTTTAAAAGGTCATCTTCCCAACGAATAAATCTGACCTTGAGACATCATATGGCCACCTTGTTAGGCCTATCTACGTGGAACCAAAAAGGCTCTACCAAGGGTAGACTCGTCCACAAGACTTTGGTGCTAGTGTTTTCAAAGCACCTTATGAAGAAATTGTTCTTAAAGACTATGGTCCTTATGTTCATGGACATGATTTTAAGAAGGCACCGAAAGCCAAAACTATCGTACCTAAGGCTAAGGTAACTAAGAAGCCTTGTGTGTGCTGCAATCAGGAGGCTTCCACCTTCAAGTCTGCAGCCCCTGCTAGACCTCCCATACAAAAGTTAAAGTAGGAATACAAGAGAAGGTACAACATATTTGACTGTTGGTGCTGCGGCAAAATTGGTCATTTTTGCGTTGATTGCTTGTTTAACGCTGCTAATTTTGAAACTCCATGAGTTAATCGTGCGAGATCAAACACTCATAAAGTTAATGTTCCTAGTGATGTTAAGCTGACAAACAACCAAGGACCCAAATTCGTTTGGGTTCCTAAGGTAAAATGATCTATGATTGTAGGTATGTCCAAAGGCTGATAAAACTCCAATCTGATACTTGGACAGTGGATGCTCTCGGCATATGATCAGGACAAGAAGCCTACTGCGAGAGTTCACCCTAGTTGAAGATGGTCCAAAGTTATATTTGGAGGGTATGACAGGGGAATTACGAAAGGCTGTGGTATGATCTCCAACAACATAGTCTATTTCACAGATGTAGCTTATATAAAAGGATTATAGCATAATCTGATAAGCATAAGTAAAATATGTGACAAAGGCTGGATCATTGAGTTCTACAAGGACAAGTGCCTGATAAAATCGTCTGCTAATTTGGAGAAAATCTTAATAGGCACTCAGAGTAGAAATATCTTTTGTTTTAATTTTCTATGTCTAGACAACTCTACACTAGTGTGCTTTTTGGCTAAAAGTAGTGCGTCTCTTTCTGACCAATGACACAAGAGATTGGCATATATTAATTTCAAAATAATAAACATGTTACTTTCTCACAACTTAGTGCCTTATTCCCCGAGCATTAAGTGTCTTAAAGAGAGTCCATGTCATGCATGCCAGATGAGTAAGAAGACAAGGGCACCCTTTAAGGGCATTTCTGAAAAAGGCTCCTCTAGGAGTTTGTATTTACTTCACATGGACTTATTCGGTCCTATGCCAATTCACAGTTTAGGATGTAGAGTATATACATTGGTAATTGTTGATGATTACTCTCGTTTTACTTGGGTGTTCTTTCTGAAACACAAGTCAAACACCTTTGGTTCTTTCACTAATTTTGTCCGGCTAATACATAACGAATTAAACTGCTCAGTGGTCAAAATCAGAAGCGATCACAGAATAGAGTTTGATTCTGGTTCCATGACATATTTTTGTGGAAGTCAAGGCATCTTTTATGAGTTTTCCTCCCCGCATACTCCACAGCAAAATGGAGTTGCCGAGAGAAAAAATAGAACCCTAATTGAAGCATACACAACTATGTTGAATGACGCTTCACTACCAGAGTAATTCTGGGCCGAAGCAGTCAACACAGCTTGTCACGTGCAAAATAGAGCACTAATCAATAAACACTATCATATGACTCCCTATGAACTATTGAAGGGCAGAAAATCGACTTTGTCCTACTTTAGAATCTTTGGAAGTAAATGCTTCATACTTAATAATGGGAAGTATTACCGCACAAAGTTTAGTGATAAATGTTTTGAAGGTATTTTTGTAGGTTATAGTAGCCATAGTAAGGCGTATAGGATTTTTAACAAAAAAACTTTGGTTGTAGAGGAGTCTATTAATATTTTATTTGATGAGACAAGCATGCTCCATAGCAGCTCGTCTAGTGTTGTTGGTGCAGATGCAGGTACCAGGTTCAATGATCTAATCTTGGAGGAAGCTGTCAAGAAAGAGGCTCCAAGCTCAGTCAAGTTCGTCGATCCAAGTATGGTGGATGAAGAACAACTAGATGAACCAACCATAGAGGATGCACGTGATGCGATAGAACCTGCTGGTGGAAGAGGAAGAAACCTAATGTTCAGACACCTCAGAGATCACCCAACTGAACAAATCATTGGAGAGACAGACGATGGTGTTAGAACCAGAAGAGGTACAACTAACGAGATATTGCATTTTAGTTTTTTGTCTTAAGTTGAGCCAAAGAAGTTTGAAGAAGCTAACAAGGATGCCTCTTGGATCATGACAATGCAAGAGGACCTCAATCAGCTTAAAAGGTGCAAAGTCTTGGAGTTGATGCCCGGGCCCAAGGGACAGAACGTGATCGACACCAAATGGGTATTCAGAAACAAGATGGAAAAAATGGAGTAATTATCAAGAAGAAAGTCAGTCTTGTAGCTCAAGAATATAGACATGAAGAAGGGATTGACTTCGACCACACCTTTGCTCTAGTGGCCAGGCTTGAGGCGATCAGGTTGTTTTTCGTGTATGCTGCCCTCAAAGGCTTCAAGGTCTATCAAATGGACGTGAAGTAAGCATTCCTCAATGGGAATCTGAAAGAGGAAGTATACGTAGCACAACCCCCAGGTTTTGTCAATTCTACTTTCCCTGAATATGTTTACTTTCTTAATAAAGCTCTTTACAGCTTAAAGCAAGCTCCCCGAACTTGGTATGAGATGTTGCCTAGCTTTCTCATTGAGAACAAGTTCATAAGAGGAAAGATAGACAAGACATTATTTCTTAGGGAAGTAAAAGGAAAGAGTTTGCTAGTGCAAATCTATGTCGACGACATTATATTTGGATCTACAGAAGACAACCTTTGCAAGAAGTTTTCTAAACTTATGTAAGAGAAGTTTGAAATGAGCAGTATGGGAGAGCTGAAGTATTTCTTAAGACTCAGGTGAAACAATCCGAAGATGGAATTTTCATCTCTTAGACGAAGTTAACTAAGGAGTTACTTAAGAAATTAGGAATGGAGAACGCAACCTCGATGATGACTCCAATGAGTTTAACTATGTGTCTGGACAAGGATGAGAAAGGAAAACCTTGTGATGAAACAAAGTACATAAGCATAATTAGATCCTTGCTCTACCTTATTGCCAATAGACTTGACATAATGTTATTGACATGTGTGTGCGCTAGATTTCAGGTGAACTCAAAGGAATCTCATTATATCGCTACAAAGAGAATTTTAAGATACCTTATGGGTACACACAATCTTGTCTTATTGTACCCAAGAAGTAATGATGTCAAGCTAATTGGATTTTCAGATGCAGATTTTGCAGGTAGTATGGATGATAGGAAAAGCACTTCCGAGACGTGCCAATTCCTCAGAAGAAGGCTTATCTCATGGAGAGGCAAGAAGCAGAATTGTGTGACAACTTCCACTGCCAAGTCAGAGTATATCTATGTGGGTAGTTGTTGCTCACAACTTCTATGGATCAGGAATTAGCTAGAGGATTACAACCTGAAGTTCAAAGAGATTCCGATATATTGCAACTCCTCTAGTGCAATAGCGATCGCAAATAATCAAGTTTCTCACAGCCAGACAAAGTACATCAAAGTATGATATCACTTCATTCGGGCACATGCGGAGAACAAGGATATAGCCCTCAACTATGTCCCGACGGATAAAAAAGTCGCAGATACTTTCACGAAGCCACTAGATGAGGCCAAGTTATTGTTTTTCAAAATGGAACTGGGCATGCTAAACAAGGACTCGTGAAGATGGCTAAGAAGACAAGAAGTTACTCAGGAAATTCTTTATAGCAGTAAAATTTGTCCAAGGCAAATTCGTCGAATATCGGTCAGCAGAACTAAGTGATTCGTTGAATATATATGTCGAAACTCGATGAATCTGACTTTGCGTCCGGTGAATCTCGCCGAATTTGATTGAGGTCAAACATTTTTCTTTTCTTATATTGGATATGAAAAATCACGGTTTTCAGGTACGCGCATTTCCCTCTTAAAACTTTAAATTTTTATATATATAGTTCTTAGGGGCAAACAAAACCATTTAAACGAAAAGAAACTTTCCGATTCTGCCAAACAGTTCTTCCCATCGATTTGGTTTTCACGTACTGTTCATCATCTTCCTCCCATTACACTGGTATTGTTCCTCTTCGATTAGGTCAATACTAGACGTTCAAGCAAGTTCAAATATTCT
Organism: Platanthera zijinensis; assembly: GCA_039513925.1. Classification (NCBI taxonomy): domain Eukaryota; kingdom Viridiplantae; phylum Streptophyta; class Magnoliopsida; order Asparagales; family Orchidaceae; genus Platanthera; species Platanthera zijinensis. The sequence continues at coordinate 74,731,565 of CM077097.1, forward strand.
AGCAGTGACACCTGACGATTTTGTCCTCTACAACGATTCCGACAACTTATTTTTGTCGATTCCGTCTGTGACAGAAATCAAGTTCCAAGCCATTAGTCAGCCAAGAGTCTATCCCTCTAGTCTCTAATTTATGATTCTCCATGGCCCCTCATAGAACCAGTGGTTTGCTAGGGGGTGGATAACTCGTTCATACAGGTTATACCCCCGCATCTGATGAGTTCAGGAATGTCCTCCTAATGTTGGAATCCGCTGGTCTTTCGTTCGTACTAGAGCACCCGTGCAAAATATTGGACAAAGATATTCTAGAATTCTATCAAAATGCAAAGCTATGCAGGGAGGACATTGTGATTAAGAGCAAAGTTCATTCGACCAAAGTCAAAGTGAAGGCTTCCCTCCTGACAAGGTACTTGCGGCTTCCTACTTGTGAAGTGGCCGATTACCTCGAAGAGGAGGACTTCACTAGAGCTCTATTGTTCGGTGGAATACCTAGAGGCACAAAAGAAGTTAAAAGAAAAGGGATGAACAAGGAACAAAAGCTATTGTCTGACATCATTGGTAAAGTTCTGCTCTGCAAGACCAATTCTCATGACTACCTCTCTTCAGAGATGTTCAAGATTTTAGTAGCGATCATCTGCAGAAAGATAATGGATTGGGGTGCACTATTGTTTGAAAAGATCAAGGATAGTCTGCGCACACCCAATTTTGGACGGATTCTCAGCTTATATCTGAACCAGATGGACATGGACAACTTTGATATGTCTAAGGGAGTACCTATCCACCACTTGAAGAAAATCGATTCATCAATCTTCTCGAGTGGGATAGGTGGATCTTGAGGACAAGGGGAGCCAGATATTTGCCTGTGGAGGAGGAAGAACATGTTTCTGAGGATAGGATTCCTTCTCCAACCCCCAGGGACACTCCTCGGAGATTGAGTGGAGGAGCTGAGGTGGAGACAGTAGATACACAAGTGGCCACTGAATAAGTGCTCTTGAGTGTTACTTTAGTTACAGAGATTCCAGTTCCAGTTTCAGCTGCTGAGATTATAGTTTCAGAGACAGGAGATATTCGGATAGAAGTTGCTGAGATTTCTCAGGCAACGGTTGAGGAGTTAGTGCCCAATGTGGCTGAGGATTAGAATGCTGCTGAGGATATTCCAGTGACTTCTGATGCTGTTGTTGATACTGTACCTGCTGCTGCTGATAGTTTGGATGATGTTGCTGATGATATGGATGAGCCAACAAATGATATTGTGCTTGATATGGCTGATTATGAGATTGAGGAGGATGAGCTTGGAGCTGCTGATAATGTAAATAATTCCTCTACGGTCAATGTTCCAGAGAATCTACTTACACCTCTCCCAGATGTTCTACCAGTAAGGTCTGAGGGGGAGCAGAGCCATCCTTCTGTCTCCATACAAACTGAGTTGGACAGATTCATAAGAAAGCATCAGAGAAGGATTGCTATAACCCCATATGGACCTCCAATGAAGGAGGTAGATGTCATTGACTTGTCTGATGAGGAAGGAGATGCTGAGCTGCACCCTCCTATCCTAGAAGCTGTTGTGCCTGAACTCCTTTCAAAAGCTACTGTTACTCCCATGGAAGAGTCCTCCTGTGACTCTGAGGGAAATGCAGATCCCCCACCCCTCCCAGTGTTCAGGCTGATGATATACAGTCTATTAGTAGAGAGGTATCTATTCTAAAAACAATTGAAGCCCTGCTGGTGAGATAACAAGCACAGTTTGAAGGCTCAATGCAAAAAGTTTTGAAAAAGTTCAAAGACACAGAGAGAAAGAGAGAGAGAGAGAGATTTGAACAACGACCTTACAAATGTCAAGGTGTGTTTTGACAAATTAGATGAAAGGTTGGACTCTTGGTTTGTGCAGGGTCGTGAAGCTCTAATTCATAGCATGGCTGAGCTAAAATGTAATGCATAAGTTCTTCAGAATGTTGATAAGAATGCTATAACCATGATTGATGATCACAATCAATCAATGGATCATTTTGACAAGACAATGGAATCTTATTCCAATGCGATAGCTGTTGAAGTCAGAAAGGGGGAGGATGCCCTTAAAGCTAAGATGGATGTTGTTGAGGCTGCCATGCTTGCAAACTTCAAACAAGTCAATGACTATAGTTATGACAACTTTGTTTGGCTACATGGTCAGATGTTTGGAAGGCCAGGTCAGGATAATACATGCTTTCTAGTACCTACTATGCCTACTCCAGGAAATGTTGAAGTTCATCCCGCTGAGGATAACTCTTAATACTGGACAGACACACAGGATTTTTCTCAGGACAGGTCTGTTGTTGCTACTACTGTGTTTTCATATGTTCAAATAACTGAAGTTATACCGCCTCCTGTGTACAAAAGAAGGAGATATGGTGAAGGCACATCTGTTGTCAGGTCAGAGCCAGTCGGGTCAGAGCCAGTCAGAGAAGAGCCAGTCAGATATATATACCAAATAGAGAGATGACAGAGGTGTGGAGTCCAATTTTAAGATGAATTATCTTAGACTCCTTCACCATGGTTGATATTGGAGGAGAAAAAGGTGGGACCACTATGATAGAGATGAGTGGCACAAGTATGATGTGGCCAGTGCGAAGAGAAGAATTCATTTTATAAAGTATAGATTTGATGATCCAGATGTACCTGCAGCCCCACCGAGTGTAACATCCCTCAAACAACTAGACCCCTAGGAGTGGTTTTGTCATGACTAGGTCATGGCAAAACCATAAGAAGCTCAAAGGGCCAAGTGAATAAGGTCCAAGGTGAAAATCACTTTGGTCTGCCTTTAGCACAGCCTAACCACCAGACTTAAGGTATGAACTTAGGGCTTCAACTTGACTTCATGACCCCACCATAACACCCCTAACCCCTTGGGTGGTCCATAGGGTCACTAAGGACCCATTAGGGGCAATTAAAGTGGTCAAGTTGACCTAGGTCCACCCTAACCCTGAATGTGTCAAACTGGGCTACTTAGGGTCAATTGACCTTACCTTAGCTAATTGAGCCCCACACATGCCTCCCTAACCCTAAAGTGAGGTCAATGGGTCACCAAGGACCCATTGGGATCAACCCAAGAGGCTAAGTTGACCCAAGTCAGCCCTATCCCTAAAATGACCAAAGTGCCCTAACTAAGGGGCAGGTGACCTCCAAGTGCCAAGACAACCATACCCAACCGTAAATAGACCCTAGGGGAGTCCAATGGGTCACCAAGGACCCATTGGGGTCAACCCAAATATTTATGTTGACCAAGGTCAACTCTACTCTATGTTAAGGTCAAATTAGCCCAAATGGGCTAACCCAAGCTCAAACTAATTTCCCCCACTTGGGCTAACCTCATTTTATTATTAATATGAGTTAGTGGGGTGCCAATAGGCTAGAGGAGAGATCAAAATCAGCCTTGATGACTAGGAGAGAGAAAAATTCATTTTCCCCCTTTAATGGAGGAGAGAGAAAGTGGGGAGTGAGGCTATTCATGGCTTGGAAGGCCAAATGCCCTCTTTTATTGCTTGAATCATCTCCCCTGGCAAGTTAGGAGAAGGCCAAGGGTTTTCCTGGCCATGTCAGTGCCTAGAGGAGGAGAATTGCCATGGCCGAGCCAATCTTTCAATGGCCATTAATGGCCATTGATGGCTTGGCCTCTCCCCTCCCCAACTGGTGTTTTAAACACCATTAGTGGTCTTAGAGGATCCTTTACCACCATTTACCTGAAGATTTCGAGCCCTTATACCATGTAGTTATAGAAACCCGAGCGGAGCCACCACCACCATGACAATCCGGCAATCGACCCGCCTTCAACCCTCCAATAAGGTCCTCCTCTTCTCCTTCTTCTATGGGTAGATCTTAGGAATCAATAGGGATAAGAATCGGGCTCAATTGAGCCCGATCGGGTGGTTACTTTTCCTGGTTTTTTCGTGAAAAATGAAGTGGCAGGATCGCCGGAAACGGCCCCTCCGGTAGCCGTGCCGCCGCCCGGCGATAGCCCCCACCTCAACGAAGGTGGCGGCGGCGGTGGCCGGCCAGGAAGGTGGTCGGGTGGCCGGGAAAATGGCTTGGAATGAGCTCCAGGTCTGGTTGATCATGGCCCTTGGCTGGAGGAAGAAGACGATGATAGGGCCCTTAGATGTGCTTTAAGATTCGTGATGGCATCATTCTATTTTAATTCCTATTATTTCAATTTATGTCCCATTACTAGGCTGTTTTTAAATTAAATATTAAAAATACTTAGAGGCTTAATCAGAGAAAGTTGTCAACATTAAAATTTTAGATCTATGGGTCTACTTTAATTTAAAATTAGTTTCCACCCATTTGGGTAATTGGTTTGACCAGAGCACTCATTTCGGTGAGACCTATACCTAGGCTAGACCAGAGACTATTTTGAGTTCCCCCATCAATCCAGCCATCCAAATGACTTGAAATTTTGGATGGGGGTCACCATTACCTATATATAGGACATATCCAAAAATAGAGATTTTTAGAAAACATTTTCCTAAAGTTTTTGTAGAAATTTAATAATCTATGCATTAATTATGTAAGAGGTCTAATGACCTCCAAACCCTAACAAATTTTGGTTAGTGGTTCTTGGGGTCATCATAAGGCTTTGTATAAATTTTAATCCCATTTGGAGATGATTTAGTTTGTAAATAAGCAAGCCCTAAGTTGGACCAATAAGGGGTAATTAGGTCAAAGTGCCCCTTGTGGGTTTTAGGTGGCCAAATCACCTCAACAGAGGTTGAAACTTGGGCCACCGATTTTTTATGATATTTAACTCTCTCACATTGAGTATGGGATAGATTAGGGTTGATTTGCCCTAGGAACCAAGTTCAAACCTTAAGGTTGAACTTTGGGAATTTGTGAAGGACATATGGTATTATGTCCTTGGATGGACTTATTGATTAGTCCATGTGATCCTAGGGAGTTGAAATGCCCTAGGAAGGGATTTGGTGGACTTTGGACACATGCACCCTACTTAAATAACTTAGTTAATATTTAGGTCTTTACACCTTAGAGAATATTCAATGGGTCATATGACCTTGGATCTTTGTGATATTTTGGTAGGAATATTATCATAGTTAAATACACCTCTGGAATTTATTATAGGGTGTTCAGATAACATAAACTCACCCTTGTAGTTATAACTTCACCTTGACCTTTTGATGATATTGATGTAATTATGGTTTATATATCTTAGAATGATTTCAAACTCTGGAAAAGCTGATCACATAGCATGTAGATGCACTAGTGAATTATTTGATATAGTTGAACACTTCTTTGTAGTACATCATGTGTAAAGTAAACTAGTGCACCCTACTTTGGTAAATAGAAGTAAAATTATGTTATTTATCCAGAGAACTTTTTAGGGAATAAAGGAGCTTGAAAAAATATTTACATGTTATTTAGTTGAGATTACAAGGATGTTCCTTCACAAAGTGCCCCATGATGGATTTAGTTGAGATATTTTTATATATAGGTTACTGACCCTGTAATTAAATGAAATTTAGTCAGTAAGGTTTTATGATCATAATAAAGCTATGTTAATTTTTGTATAATTTTTGGACAAGTCTTTATGGTACTCCCTTCATTACCCATATTTATTTGAATTACCTTGGATTATTTATTTGGAGGGTAATTCCTTTATAAATATTTATGAAATTTGGTATTCACTGATATCTTGCCATTCTCTAGTGTTCATAATTTTTGTATAGTCATATCCTAAGTAAATCTAGTACTTCATGTTCAACTCATCCATGAACCATTTTTTGGGAAAATTAATTAAATGCCAATTTATTTAGGAAAATTCAAAGTTTCTGGATTTAGGCTAAAATATCATGATAGGCCCCTAATAAATATTTTAGGGCTTTTGGATGAAATATTGGAGTACCTCATATCGTATACATCATATAGCTTAGATTGGTCTGCATTTAGTAAAACGACAAAAATTGTAATAGAATGTAAAATGAACATAGGGAGTTAGGGTATCAGTTTTACTGTTATGGTGAAATGGAAATGTGCTCATCAATGAGAGTCATGGTGAAGGGAAATGATGGGAAGACTAGTGTAGGTTGTACTCGGGTTCGACGAAACATCGTCTTTCCCGAGAAGAGGAAGGGTCAAATACACTAGGGTTAGATCTAATATAACATTAAAAGGGATCAGTGATTGGGTATTAACCAATAATATTAAGTGCCTTGCGAAAGGGAGCTTTGGGCTTCAGCCCATCGTAGTTCCTAGTGCCCTCGAGAGCCCTTCACGGGGAATGCCTCAGGCAGTCCAGGGTTAACGTAAACCGTAAGAATAAGCAATGATAAGAGTAATTAATATAACTAGGATTACACTTACACTCACAATTCCCGGTATTGTGGGAGTTAGGTTGGGTCTCATGAGCGGTAGTCTCAGTGGTTTTAATGGTGGGCAGGTTAGCCCGACAAGCCGATGGCTCGATAGGATAATATACTACTATTGCATGTACATAAGATAAAAGGTGGTGGGTCTTCGGTATCAGACTGTCGTTCACACCGACATCGATACGCTGACTCAGCGGGTATGGTTTACACTTAGCCAAAGTAAGTCTGGTGGATATGGCCAACATTAGTACGTGGTGACTCTAGGTTGTGTCCTTCTAGAGGCGTACGTAAGGGCTAGGCCTGGTAGTGTGGATACCCGTCTAGGAGTGGGGGGCCCGACCCACTGTCTCTGTTTGCCACTACGGAGGTTCCTGGGAGTGAAGCTAGCTGCCTAAAAGGGGGGAACTAAAGGTCTGTGTGCATAGAGTCGTGTGCGTGAGTTGTACTTGCATGAATCATGACATAACATATCACTACATTCATACTTGCATACAACCTACACCTCAACGTATAAATCGGTATGAGACTTTTTATACGATGGGAGCCTTGCAGAAGACCCCTTAACTTATAAGTTTGTATGGGCATTCATATAAGTTAAGGTTACTTACTTCTTAGTTTGTCTTCCTTACATATATTGTTTTACTCTACTTGTTTACCTTACTGCTCGCTATTATAGAACTGCTAGCTTGTAGCTTTCCTCCTTAGCTGTATATACATTATAAATAATTACTAGAATAGTTCCACCTTCACCTGCTTGTTTATTCTCCACCTTCATAGCCATGGGAGAGGGGTAGGGGATGATGGGGCTTAGTCTTTTGACTGACAGTTTTCGGACCATAACATTCCAGGGGCTCCGAATGGGAGATAGGGCGCAGCTATAGGGGATACAACACCAGCGGATTACGATGCACATGGAGGTGGGCCAGTCTAGCAAAGGAGCACCGACTACTGGCTCCGTGAGTGATTAGTTTACTTAGCTTCCGCGAGAGTTTGTAGTGAGGACTGATGTACCGGGCTTGAGCCCGTTTATATTTCATCATACTGTTCTATTTTAGTACTTCTTTTATCATATGGACTTGATGTGATTTGGCATATTTTATATTATATATGATTGTGGACTTAGCTTTATCTGAACTGGTTTAAGCTTCTTTCTCTTTGGTGATCGTAAAAGGCCGGTAGGATCGACGTTTTGTAGTGGCGACCTTCCCGAGGGTCGGTGTCACCGCAAAATGACGATTCTGGGCATAAGACCCCGATGTTTTAAAAAGAAAAAAAATGGTGTCTTACACCGAGATATTATCCTAAGCCCAAGGCTTACTTCATTCGATAGTGTCAGAAGAGACAGGGTAGGCATGGCTGACGTTCTTTTATTTGTTGTGGATTATTATGTGTGGTTATGGTTGCCCCCAAACAATGAACTCTTATTCATATATATATATATATAATTTAATGTTTTGACTGGAATGCGCGCTTCGTTTAAATTTTATATATCATTTCAGTTTTATACTATATTATTATTATTTGTGTAATTCACCTTAGCTTATAAGATTCTAACTTCTTCAAATTGGGAGAGATTGTTGGGTATTGTATCAACAATAACCTTGATTTGAAGAAGGGTCCAGTTAAGCTAAGATGAATTGAGATTGTATTTGATGTCATATTTTAGTTATGTACTTGCGGGTTTACATTGCTAAGCACACACCAATATCAGGTTACAGTGGGTCAGTAAATACAGGACTATACAATGTAATACTTCATTATGTAGGCCAATGTGTTGACTCACGTATAATCTCTCTATTGGGGTGTAATTCTATCCCAAGTGCATGAGGAGGATCCAAAAAGGAGTAGGACTTGGAATCAGAAGAAAAAAAATTTTACCCAAGTAAAATTCGTCGAATATTGTAAGGGATATTCGTCGAATTCGTCAAGTATACTCGTTTATACTCTTCGAATTCGTCATGTATACTTGCTAACACTCGTCGAATTCATCATACTGTACTCGAGGTAAAATCTCTAAGAGTTGGAAAATCCGCCAAGTAAAAAGCATCGAGTATTCTCGTGTATACTCGTCGAATTCGTCGAATGTATCTAACGATACTCGCCAAATTCGTCAAATATACTGGTCGATACCCGTCGAATTCGTCGAGTCAATTTGATTTTACTTCTATGGATTTTCTAAGTCTAATTCGTCGACTATCACTGGGTCAGGCATTGAGTGCATCGACTATGTCGAAGACGTCGAGTGAGCTAGCCGATACTCGTCGATTGCGTCGAATGCATCAAAGACATCGAGTGCGTCGAGTATACTAGCTGATACTCATCGAATTCGTTGAGTATGACTTCTGCATGGCGTTGAGTGGTAAGTTGGATCGAGCTGAATTTCTCTAAGTAAATTTCGTCGAATATCATTACTAGTTTGGCGAGTATACTCAGTTATACTCGACAATACTCGACAAAAAGGACTTGGGTTATTTTTCAGTCTGTTTTTCAAATGTCGGCTCGGGTTGAACGACGGCCATGCACAGTAATTTTGCAAGTCTTGTTTTGGAATTTAATTTATAGTCGTTGATATTGAGGATCTCTATAAATACTTAGGGTGGATTTTTCATCAACCCTAATCGTACTAATCATCCAAAATTCAAAATCGCAAAAGATTCCAAAAATGAAACTGTTGGTTCCAGTGCATTTCGCGACTCCCGTTCGACCGACGCAGTCAATGCACGATTCAATCTTCCTCTTCCGATTTGACTGGATCTTTGCATTCTGAAGATCTCTATTCCTTCAGATCTAGTCATTTCGAGATTTAAGATTCAAAGTCTTCAAGGTTTTCGATTTTATCGTATTCTCCAAGTTATTCAAGTTCAACCTAAATGAAGAACGACGGATAGAACACTTCAGATCTTGTCAAGATTATTTGTAAAACTTTTGTGTAATTTTCTTTTACATTTATAGGATATTTATCTACGAGTTACAGATCTATTTGTGGATTGAGTTGTAGATCTGATTGTGGATCGAGTTGTAGATCTGGTTGTGGATCGAGTAGTAGGAGAGGTTTGTTGTTCTCGGAGTGGTAGGAGAGTTGTCTCCGAGTTGTAGGAGTTGCGGCTCCAAGGTGTAAGATTTGTTGAAATCTGAGAAAGGTAAAGTAGTTGAATCTAGCCCTTCGTGGTAGATAGGCGAGGCGGGATAGTGGACGTATCCACCTCGGGGAACCACTATAAATCTCTGTGTTTGTATGCTCTTAAATTTTAATAGCATTTTTACTCAACAAAATGACACAGACATCACCTATTCACCCTCCCTCTAGGTGATTTAGGTAGACACTAGATACTTTCACTGCATACACCACCTATCGACGCCTACAAAAGAAGGAGAGTGTTAGCATCAAAACAAGCAGAGAAAAGAATCAAGCACAAATAAACGACTTGCATGCCCTGCAAAAAAATCCCCAGATATAGTCAAGCAGCCTACCCCGCCTGCACGCGCACCGGAAGCCCTGTACAAACTCGTACAGGTGACCCCGACCACACATGTGGGGGGGGGGATCTAACCATACGCGCCAGCGCAGGCAGCCCCACACACGCTCTCACGGGCGACACTAGTGCGCTAGCACGGGTAGCTCTGGTCGCACTCATGCGGGCAGCCTGCACCTCCGTGCGTGTGAGGGCTTCCCTGATAGTGTGCTCGTGTAGTCGGCAGCTCGCGCATAGTTGGCTTTTGCCTGTGCACGCAGACAGCTCCGTGCACAGAAGTACGGGTGACCACTCGTGCGCCAAGCGTGCTCGCCCGCGCTTACGAACAACCCAGATGAGCCGACCTCCACGCACGCCGCCTTTGCGTTTGCTGCCTCGGCATTCACCGCCTCCGTGTCTGTCACCTCTACGCTCAACACCCCTTTCGCATACCCCCGCGTACGCCACGTCACGCGGAATTCTCCGTATGCGCCCTCTCCCGCCTACTCGCTCACAGGGCATGAAAGTACTGATGTTTTTCGAAGGAGACATGATGGACACAAATACACGCAAACTCCGAGAAGAGGCTCTGAAAAACTCTAAGATCTCAACAAAAGTGTGGCAGAAAAACTGAACGACCCTTTTCATTTTATAAGTCTCAAAGAAGAGCTCATAATGGAATGCAACCAAGATTGCATTATATTTTTTTACCAAAATTTTCTATCTCAAAATAGACAGCGAATAAGCGTCCAAGATATCTCGCGAGAATGGCAAATAATTTCCTAAAAATCAAAGCACACTAAAAAAGGCTGAAAATTTCCGCATTCATCGCTTTGCGAATCATGACTCGCAAAAATTTGAGGACATTTGATGGGGTAACCCCCCCCTGAAATTTCTAAGTCAAACCGGCAGGACTCGAACCGATTACGTGCATCAAAGCCACTAGCCCCAAAAGCCCTCAAGGAGGAGGTTGAACCAACATGCACGTACGACAGGGACACGCAGGTGCCCCCGGCCTCCGTGCAAGCTCGCACGCCCTGCACACATGCGTCCCTGCCCCCTCTTCTATGCGCGTGCACGTCATGCGCGCACGTGTAGCACATTCATGACCGTGTATGGCCAGCCCACAAAGCCGTACCCTGAGTGGCCTCACGCGGCCAACCTGCGCGGCCGCAAGGCCGCTACCCCGAATGACCGTACCCTGCACGACTATGCGCGGCCAGCATGCACAACTGCAGGACCTCGCCCTGGTCAGCCACACCCCACGCAACACAAAGAGACCAGCCGTGCTGGCGCGGTGTCGCGCCCCTGCTCGGCCTAACCCCACACGACTGCTCCTCGCCCACCCACCACGCCTGCGCATGCACTGGCAGCAGCTGGCGTCGCCGCCACAGACCCCCGCCATCTTCGTCCGCCTCCTCCATCGTTGGCCGCCTTTGGGCACCTTGCTTGGTCTGTCTGAACTACTTGGGGGGCACCTCAGTCATTTCGATAAAATTGGTGTTCCAGGTGATCGCAATATAACATTGCCATTCGTTTGCACAAATCACTCCTCGACACAATTACCGCCATGACCATCTAGAAAACTATAAATAGGTCATCGGGCCTTCATTTGAAGACAAACAACTCTAGAGGCAAGAGAGAACTTTGAGGTTTTCAGTTGAAATTGTGGACTTAGGCCGACTCTCCGCTCAGGAATTCCCTCCGCTTCTCTCCTTGTGCTAAGATTTCAAGAAGATTTATGTCACATCAATCGCTTCTGCAAGAACGCTGCCATCAAGGCTCCATTTTAACGAGAGAGCTCCCTCCAACTGCCTCGTGGACTTAGATAATTCCCATCTGGAATGCCTTCGCAAAGGTTCGGCGAGTTCAGGAGCATTCCAAGGCCGGAGCCCTTCCATTGGCTCTAAAGACTTAGTCATTTTTCCTTAGTTTCTGTACTTCACACTTATAACGGAGTAGCACCCTGTCACCCTCCGAGATCAAATCAATCTTTGTAAAACTCCGAGAAGCTACTGGATTTTTGCTCAGCATAGATCCAGCCACGTGGTTTTTCAGCCTTTTCTGGTTTTCCATGTTAAAAATGCCCATTGTCATTTGCTATGATTTACTTTGACCGTTTGTACGCCCGGTCTGAATCGGAGCTAGGGCGATCTGATTTCTCTAAACTGGGAAAAAAATGGGCGGTCCGCAACAAAAGTATTATATTACTCACTAATACCATGCCATATCCATTACTCTTTCAAATTAAGTAATGTTAGAAAAATAAAAAAAATTGTCTTCTTCATATACGGGCAGCCCAAGAGATATGTATCAATGATACCAAGATGCTATGATAATTGTTCAACATAATGACAAGAAAAATTTGGTTATGACTATGACATGCAATCCGAATGGAAGGAGATTTAGGATGAGCTAATGGAAGTACAAACTCCGTATGAACGTTCAGATCTCTTAATCGGGATATTTCGTTCAAAATATGAAAAGCTTAAGAAAAATATATTCAAAAGAGGAGTCCTGGGGATGGTAATCGAACATGTTTATGTCATTGAATTTGAAAAATGAGGGTACCTATATGTACACATATTAGTGTTATTGGATCCGACTTACAAATTATCTCCCCGAAAATATGATTCAATCGTACGAGCTGAAATACTATATACGGACCAAGAACCTGCATTATATAAGGATGTACTAAAAACACATGATTTACGGACTGTGTGCACCTTATAAACCAAATGCTAAAAGCATGAAAACAATATCTATAGCAAGAGTTTTCCTAAACAATACGCAGATGATGAGTTGTAAATATACCTATATTTTTTTATTTTATTTAAGTCATTTTTGTTTAGTTTTATAGTTTTTAGTTTGTTTTTATTCAATAAAATGCTTCATTTTATAAAAATTATACTAACTTAGCTTTTTGTTTTCTGAAAAATTTCAGAAAAGGTCAATTTTTGACCTGACACGCACGTATCATCCAGCCCGACATGCCCGTGTCGACACTCAATGCCTTCCGCCAGTCGACACTCAATGATTTTACTGTTCAACACTCGACGCCATCAAGTCATGCCCCCCGTCACGCCCGTGACTGACACCTGTCACGCCCGTGTCGATGTCGGCACTCAATGCTTTTTCAACACTCAACGCTACCGACATCAGAACTGCCAGCTGTCCATGTCACGCCCCCCGTCACGCCCGTGTCTGACACCTGTCACGCCCGTGACAGACACGTGTCACTCCCCGACCTTCCAGAATTTCGCCAGCTCACCGCAGAAGCCAAGTCAAACATGGCTCTGTTTGACACGCCCCCTGTCACGCCCATGACCTAGGGCGTGTCAAGCCCGAAAATTTGTCTATAAATAAAAGCTTTCAGAAAGCTTTTCTTGTCCACTTTTTGCCCACTTTGCTTAGGGGAGGTGCTGCCCAAATGGATTCTAATGCTAATGTAAGGAGAATTTCTCCCCCCTCCTTAGTGTTTGTATTAGCTTTCATGTAATCACTTATATTTTAATAAAATAATTGTTTTCTCTCTTTATGTTGCATGAAATTTTCATTTGGAAGCCCTACTCTAAGTAATTTTTAGTTCTCTTTTTATGTTTTATGTTTTATGTTTTATGTTTTCATTTATAGCTTCATAACTTAATTAGATTTAGGAAATTTTCAGCATTTTCTAGCCGTTATGCCGGCGATTTTATTTTCTCGCTCATCATATGTTTAGGTTTAGCTTGTTTTTTTTCTTCTTTCTTAAGTTTTCATTCTTATATATTTTGTAAAAGAGTTTTAAAAAGTGTTATTTTTAATTTTCTTTAACTTAGGCTCTTTAAGATTGTAAAAATTTTCGTTTTTTTAGCTTTATTTTCACTTTTTAGGAGCTTTTATAAAAATATAAGAATGAAAACGTCATTGTTTTAATTTTTAGCCAACTTTGTTTTAACTTTAACTTTTTTTCCCGTTTAATTTTTATTTTGTCTTTTTACGCATTTCTACCGCATTCTAGCGGTAGAAATGTCGTTGTTTTAATTTTTCGAGCATTTTCATTTTGCGTTTATTTGCAAAACTTTTCGCTCGGTTAATTTTTATTTTCTCTTTTTATGCATTTCTACCGCATTCTAGCGGTAGAAATGCAGTTGTTTTAATTTTCTGCTCACTTTGTTTTTCTTATTTTTTGCAAGTGTGTGTGCGTGTATGAGTTAGATTTTATAGCTTTATTTCAATTTATGTAGAGTGTGTGCGTGCGAGCATCTATTTCCGCCTACTTGTTAAGAGTTAAATGGCGCATTGCTTTCATTTCCCGCCCACTCGTTTGAGTGGGACTTGTCTTTTTATTGCTTTAATTTTTCTCCTACTCACTTGAGTAGGAAACTTTGTGTGTGTGTGTGTGTTTTCATTTATATAGAGTGCGTGTGTGCGTTTTCATTTATGTAGAGTGCGTGCGTGTATGAGATAGATTTACCCCCGCCCACTCATTTGAGCCGGGACTCACAATTTACTGCTTTCCTTTACAGCTTTCATTTACAGCTTTCCTTTACAGCTTTCCTTTACTGCTTTATTTTATCGCTTTGTAGCTTAAGTGTCCCCATTCCGATGAGTGGCTAACCGCTCTTAGCCCTCAATATCGAAGTGCAATGGGACAGATAAAATTGCTTTAAATAATTAAAGGTCATGTTTTTCTATTTAATTAAATTACTTAAGGTTTGTCCCAGGTTAACGACGCGTAGGATTGCATATCGATGTGCGGGCTCTATTTCCCTTATCCATACACAATGCCGAGAGGCCGCCCGTATGGACTAATCACCCTTGGGCAAAGAGAGCTCCACACTAACCCTCGAGAGAGGAGGCACGTAACTCTATCGGATTGGGTTCCCCACCCAACAGCGGGGTTCTTAGCGTAATGCGGGCGTTAAGAGGAATCCTTTGTCGGTCTAACCATCGGTCGAATAGTCTTAGCGTTCAGGTGAGCGATATCCCTAGACCAAGGTAAGCTCATGTTTGTGGAACCTCCACGGCCAAGTCTCCGCCTTAATTAATTTGAAATTTAGGATCTCTTTTTATTAAAAGTTATTTTAGTTCAATTTCTTTTTGACATTCGTCGCGCTATTTATTCATCGGCTTTCTTGCTTAATTTTTACTGCATTTTTTTCTGCATTATTTATATTTTTACGTCTGCCATCTTTTTTATATAAACACATAACTAAAAATATTATTGGTAAAATAATAGTTCTTTCAGGGAAAGAGTAGAAATAGGTAAGCCGACCCCGAGAACAATACGACCCTGATATTCCACACCGGAATATCTTGTACTACTCGCGATAGGTGCACTTGCCTCCCTCTCGTTAAAACTCGGTCTAAAACCCTTTTTATATTAAATGAATCCGCGTGCCCCGCCTTTCTTTCTAATAAATATAACCACCTCTTTTCCTTTAATAAACCAACAAACCCCAACCCGCGGGGCGCCGCGAGTTTAAACCATCAGCAGACACGACAATATAGAGGAATGAAGCTTACCCAGTATATCGAAGAAGAAATGATAGCAAATATATTACTTTTAATAGAAATGGAGATTGCAATGTTTATTATAGATGGGTTGTTTCATATAATCCATAGTTGCTATTAAAATATTTATACAAATATGTATATAAAGGACCTGATTGAATTTTTTATTCAAGTCCAATCTGGTGCTAACCATGGTGAAATACACAATTATGTTGACGGTAGATGTTTATGTCATACCGAATCATTACGGAGAATGTTTCCTGAATAATTATGAAAAATGTTCAAGTTCCAAATGAGTCAAATATATCCATCAATAGAATAGTTACAAATACATCTACCTATTAAACATCAGATGCAATTCCATAGTGAACATTCAATTTCATCGATATTGATAGACATCAGAAACTCCAAAACAATATTGACTGCATTTTTTTAGTATATACAACTAACAAAGATAGCAAAACCTATATTTGTATAGAGATTTTCCGAAATATTATCGTTGGTTCAAACAAAAAAATATTGGAGGAAAAGGATCAAAAAAAGAAGGGTACGCGATTAGTAGGATTTATTCTGTTTCGCTTGCTTATAGTGAAAGATATTATTTGTGTATGCTACTGAATCACGTTTTGGGTCCTAAATCATTTGATAGCTTATTGACTGTCAATAGATTTCAATGTATCACTTTTTAAAATGCTATAGAGAAGTGTGGGTTGCTTAAGCAAGATAAAAGTATTAGAGAATGTCTAAATGGGGCTCGAGTTTTCAGAAAGCCATCTATTTTGAGAAGATTGTTCGCCACTATATTGATATTTTGTGAATCGGTCGATGTCAGAAGAATTTGGAATGGAAATTTTTCAGGAATGATAGAATATTACCCAAGTTCTATTGCCACTAATGAGTTCTACATTTTAAATAAGCTTCTTCAAAACCTCAATGATTTTTTCGACAACATAAACGTTCGATTAAAGAGTTTGATTTACCACGGATAAATGAATCATTGAACAATTTCAACAACCTCTCCAACCTTATTAAAGTTGAGTTATCATTATCTATTACAAGAGATGATCTTAACACAATTACATTACTCAATGGAGGACAATTACATGCTTATAATACGATAAGTGAGGCAATAAGAAACAAGATACATGTGTTCTTTTTTATTGATGGATCAGGCGGAACTGAAAAGGCAAATCTCTACTGTGCAATTCTTGCAAATTTTAAGAGCAAAAGATGCATTATTTTAGCTACAACTACTTCAGGTATTGTCGCAAATCTTTTACCTGGAGGTCGAACTACACACTAAAATTTAAAAATACCATTTAAATTGGATGCCAAATCATTTTGCCATTTTCACAAGCAATCAGGTTTTGTAGAAGTTATCGGATAATCATCGACCATAATTTGGGATGAATCACCAATTGTTTACAACAAGGCATTCGAGATGGTTGATCGTTCATTTAGTGAAATTAAAGATATAAACAAGCCATTTGGAAGAAAAATGATCATTACGGGTGGAGATTTTTGCTAGGTACTACCTTTTGTTTTCAATGGAACAAGAGTACAGATAATTAATGCAAGTATCATTCAATCATATTTATAGAGTCATGTCAAGATACTAACTCTAATAGAGAATATGCAGGCAGAAAATGATAGCAGTTTCTCTAAATATTTACTATGAGTTTGAAATGGTACGAAAATGACCATACAAGATGAAATGATTAGAATCCACGATCCCACGGCGATGTCATGGGTGGGTGAAAAGTCTATTAGTGATTTAATAAATGATATATTTCCCAATTTGTGTTCGCACGTCGGTGATAAAAACTATATTCGAGAAAGAATTTTATTAACACTTCTAAATGGGCATGTGAACATGTTGAATGATATCACTCTTCTAGAATTTTCAAGTGAAGAAATTATATACCACTCCTATGATTTTATCGTTGATGACATGAAAAATTTGTATCAATCTAAATTTCTAAATTCATTGATACCAGGTAACTTACCACCTCATAAGTTAAAGTCTCCCCATGACAAATGTCTCCACCACGAAAAATGTAGCCCCCATCATGACAAATATATATATATATATATATATATATATATATATATATATATATATATATATATATATAACTACATTTAAAAAATAGTTTAAAGTTGTAGAATTAATCTTAGCCATCCAACATGTGCCAAGGTTTTGATCTTGGCCATTCAATGGAGAGAGAGAGAGAAGAGAGAGAGGTGGAGAGGGAATCTTTATATCTTATCCCTACTTTTAGGGATAGGAGGGAGAGGGGGAGAGTAGATGAGGTATGATGGAAGATCACCTTATTAAGGGGGCGTAGGATCAAATCCCGGCTCAGAAAATGGTTGGGGTACTTGGACTACATCCCGGTAACGTGCTTGTTAAGCCAATGCAAGGCGAGACGTTACATGAGCATGTTTCTCAGCTATAATAGGTTGTTGAGGTCGGGATTCGAACTCGCAACCCCTTGATAATAGAGCCTTAAGACCGCTTCTCATCACCAATTGAGCTGCACTTTTTATATAACGGCCCACCTTGCATTGACTTAACAAGCACGTTACCAGGCTGCAACCCAAGCACCCCAACCCCTCTTTGAGCTTATTTCTCAGTTAGTTGTGTGTGCTGTAGGAAGAGCGCCTTATTAAGGGGCGCGGGATCGAATCCCGATCTCAATAACCTATTATAGCAAAGAAACAGGCTCGAAGAGGGATTGGGGTGCTTGGGTTGCAGTATGGTAACATGCTTGTTATGCTAATGAAAGGTGGGCTGTTACAGAAAAGTGAGAGAGAGAAATTGATTTTTAGGTAAAAATTTACATGTTTTAACAAAAAATAGGAATACTGATTCAGATTTTTTACGGTCATTATAAGTACTCATATGCATATGTTTTGAATAAAAGTAAGTGCTCATATACAGGCGCAAACTGCTCATAGGCGGGCGCAACCCGCTCGAATGCAGCCCCAACCTGCTTAAATGCAGGTGAAGCCCACTAAGATTCAGCGATCGTTTTTCATGGTTTTAAAAGTTATTCAAGAAATAGTGATTGTCCTACCCTTAGGAGAAGTCACACAAGAATTGCCCTATAGTGACCTACAATGCCCCAAATGACCTGATTTTAATTTTTAATTAAATTAGACTCACAAAGTAACCTTTTCATGTTGGGCACTTTTCATGGTTCATCCCCTAAGTGGCACATTTTTCTAGTTCAAAACGTGTGTATTAAGGTGATAAATATAACACTATTAATAATAACTTATATTATAACATTATTAAATCTGACAACGGCCAGGAAGTCGTCTTCCTCCTCCAGCCAGCGACCCCGATCCTCCTGACCTGGACCAACTTCCAGAGCCAATTGCTGACCACCCATCCTCCTCCCCGGCCGGCTACCACAGCCACCACCTTTGTTGAGGTGGTGGCTATCGCCCGACGGCAGCATGTCCGCCGGAGGTGACTATTCTGGTGATCCCGATAGGAAGCCCAATCCAATTTTTCCATGGAAATTGAAAATCGAAATCAGCTCAATTGAGCTCGATTGCAAATCCTATTGATTTAGGATGCTAGCACAAGGGGAGAGGGGGAGAAACATGCCTGATTTCGGGCTTGGATGCGGCTAATCTGGTGGGTGGTCATTGATTTGGTGTTTTCAGGCAAACCTCCTCTCAAACTCAATTCTCAACCTTTTGTAGTGATCCAAGAGTCGATTTCGACTGCTTGAGGCCCTTTGAAGGTGATGAAAGTACTAAATTGAGCTTTTGGGGCCTCTATATAAGAGATCCAAAAAGAGGAGTTTTGGCCTTGGCTAATTAAGGGCCTCCTTGATGGTGGCTAACCTGTAACTGCTGAAAAACTCCCCATCTTCATTAGGGGAGATGAAAGGAGAGGTTGGGGAAGAAGAAGGGGTGATACTTGACCTCCCTCAATTATTCCCCCCTCCAAATAAAACTTCCCCCTCAATTACCCTCATTAAACCCTAATTCAATCACCTAATTAAGATTAAATAAATCTGATAAACTTAATGGGTCTTAGGATGAGCCTTGGGCAAGGCCTTGGCCCACTTGAATTGGCTTGGGCTCTTATTTAGCCTTTAGGGTTCACTTTAATCATGATTTACCTTGGGGTTGACTTTGTTCAACTTAATGGGTTGACTGGTCTAAGGGGCGTTTTTTGATTCCCTTGATACCACCCAATGTTTATGGAGTCATGATGATGCCCCAAATTGGGCCAATTTTGCCAAATAGTGTGATTTTGACCTAAATAGGGCCTAGTTTGACTTTGGTCAAATTGGTGACCCAATGATGGGGCTTTTGGGTCACCTAAGTCTTCCTTGATATCCTAAGACTAGGGTCAAGGTCAGTTTTAGGTTTCAGGGCCAATTGGACCTCTTAGGTGAAGGTTTGACCTATGTTGCCTAAAGTTGATTTTGGCCATTTTGGCCCATTTGATTAACCTAGACTTGAGTTTATTGCTCAGTTGCCTCTCTCTCAGGGTTAGGGAGGTGTTAGTGAGTTTACCTTGAGGGGGAGAGTTCACCTGGGTGTGAATTGACTTAGGTTGAATTGTGCATATTTGGGGTGCACATATCAATTTTCCCCAAGTTCAAACTGAGCTAGACACTAGGGCCTCCATGCACCACTCAAGACCTAACCCTAACTTTAGGGGGTCTAGAAGTGTGGGGGATGTTACAGTAAACATCAAATACAATTCCATAATGAGCATTCAAGTTCATCGATATTGATAGACAACGTAAACTTCAAAACAATGTTGACCAAGCTTTATAGTATATACAGCTAACAAAGATATCCAAACCTATATTTGTATAGAGATTTTCTGAAATATTATCGTTGGTTCAAACAAAAAATATTGGAGGAAAAGGATCAGAAAATGAAGGGTACGTGATTGGTATGATTTATTCTGTTCCGCCTCCTGGTAGTGAAAGATATTATTTATGTATGTTATTGAATCACATTCTGGGTCCTAAATAATTTGATAGCTTATTGGCTATCAATGGAATTCACTGTATCACTTTTAAGAGTGCTGCAAAGAAGTGTGGGCTGCTTAAGCAAGATAATAGTATTAGAGAATGTCTAAATGAGGCTCGAGTTTTCAGAAAGCCATCTATTTTGAAAAGATTGTTCGCCACTATATTGATATCTTGTGAACAAGTCGATGTCAGAAGTATTTGAAATGAGAATTTTCCAAGTATGATGGAATATTGCCCAAGTTCTAGTGTCACTAATGAGTTCTACATTTTAAATAAGATTCTTCATGACGTTAATTATATCCTTCAACAACATAAACGTTCGATTAAAAAGTTCGATTTACCACCGATAAATGAATCATTGAACAATTTCAAAAACCTCTCCAACGTTATTAAAGCTGAGTTATCATTACCTATTACAAGAGATGATCTTAACGCAATTACATTACTCAATGATGGTTAATTACATGCTTACAATACGATAAGTGAGGCAATAAAAATCAAAACACATGAGTTTTTTTTATTGATAGACCAGGCGTAACTGGAAAGCCATATCTCTACTATACAGTTCTTGCAACTTTTAGGAATACAAGATGTATTATTTTAGCTACAACTACTTCAGGTATTGCAGCAACTCTTTTATCAGGAGGTCAAACTACACACTAAAATTACAAATACTAATTAAATTGGATGTCAAATCATTTTGCGATTTTCACAAGCAATCAGATTTTGTAGAAGTTATCAGACAATCATCGACCATAATTTGGGACTAATCACCAATAGTTGATAAAAAGGCATTCGAGATGGTTGATCGTTCATTTTGTGACATTAAAGATATAAACAAGTCATTTGGAGGAAAAAAATATCATTACGGGTGGAGATTTTCACTAGGTACTACCTTTTGTTTTCAATGGAACAAGAGCACAGATAATTAACGCAAGTGTCATTCAATCATATTTATGCAGTCATGTCAAGATACTAACTCTAAGGGTCCGTTCGTTTGCACAGAATTAAGCTCCTGAAATTTGAATTGAAGTTCTTATTCCAATTTCGTCGTTCATTTGCTCGCTTTACGTTGGAATTTGAATTTTAATGAATTCCGTGAAATTCATTTTGAACTAAAGACAATTCTTTCCAAACTATATAAGAATTGAACAATTCTGGTCGAGACACATTTTTAAGCTAAGCGCATGATTTTCGCCCGGGTGCGCATGTTGTAGCACGGGCGCACGTTTTTCGCTCTTGAGCGAGTTTTTTGCGAAGGGGCACATTTTTCATAAGGGTGGCGTCTTTCGCCCTGCTGAGTGTTTTTTTTCACCCGGGTGCGATTTTTCGCCAGACCATAATTTTTTCTCCCGTGCGTGAATTTTTCGTCGGGCGCAAATTTTTTCGCCCGGGCGCAAATTTTTCATCCGGGCGCGAATTTTTTCGCCCGGGCGCATTTTTTTGACAAGGAATGATTTTTTTCGTTCAGGCGTGATTTTTACGCCCGGGCGCGATTTTTTTTGCTCGGGAGTGATTTTTCGGTCGCGGGTGCTTTTTTTCGCTCGAGAGCGATTTTTTTGCCCGACCGCTCTATTTTCGCCCGATCGCGATTTTTTCGCCAATGCGTGCATTTTTCGTCGGGGCGGGTATTTCGCATTTGCACACGTTTTTTCTCCTAAGCGTGATTTTTTTGCTCGGTCATAAATTTTTTTCGCCCGACCGCACTATTTTCGCTCAAGGACAATTTTTTTGCCCGGGCGCGGTTTTTCGCCCTAGCGCTATTTTTTCTCCCTGGCGCTATTTTTTCTCCCGGGTGCAAATTTTACGTCCGACCGCGCTTTTTCACCCTGACGTGATTTTTTCGCACGAGCGCGAATTTTTAGCCCGACCGCATTTTTTTTCTCCCGGACGCGATTTTTTGGCCGGGCGCGATTTTTTCGCTCGGATGCTATTTTTTTGCCCGGTCGCAAATTTTTCTCCCACCCGCGCTTTTTTCGCCCGGTTGCGATTTTTCGCACGGACGCGAATTTTTTGCTCGACCGCGCTTTTTTCGTCCGGGCGTGATTTTTTCTCCCGGGCGTGATTTTATCGCCCGGGTGCGAATTTTATCACCAAAGCGCAATTTTTTCGCTCAAGCGCGATTTTTCTCCAGGGCACGATTTTTTCGTTCGGGTGTGATTTTTTCGCCAGATCGCAAAATTTTTACCTAATCGTGTTTTTTTTGCCCGGGCACGATTTTTCTGCCCGGGCGCGATTTTTCCACACAGGCGCGATTTTTCCACACGGGCGTAATTTTTTCGCTCGGGCGCGTTTTTTTGCCCGCACGAGATTTTTTCGCCCAGACAAGATTTTTACGCCCGGGCGAGATTTTTTCGCCTGCGTTCGATTTTTTCTCCCGGGTGCTAGGCGGCAAAAACTGGCCCGGGCGACAAAATCGCGCCTGGACGAAAAAATTGCGGTCGTGTGAAAAAATTGCACAAGTGAGAAAAAATCGCGCTCGTGAGAAAAAATCACGACCGGGCGAAAAAAAATCTCGCTCAGGCGAAAAAACTCATTCCCGAGCAATAATATCGCTCTCGTGCGAAAGTCGCGGCTATAACACACATTTGTTTATAGTAATTTTTTCATAATATTTTTCAATTTTTATATTGAATTTTATTTAACACACAAACAAAAGAATTGATCAATTGCACAATATTTTTTATTAGGCGAATACTGGATTGGAATTAGTCACCAATATTTAATTTCACAATATTCACCAATATTCAATTCCAATATCGAATTCCAATTCCGTGCAAACGAACGGACCCTAATAGTGCAGGTAGAAAATGATAGTAGTTTCTCTAAATATTTGCTATGAGTTTGAAATGATACGAAAATGACCATACAAGATGAAATGATTAGGATCCCAAATCCAATGGCGATGTCATGGGAGGGTGAAAAGTCTATTAGGGTCCATTCGTTTCAACGACATTGATATTAAAGTATTGGCTTTAAGAAAATGAAAGTCATTTCCGCTGTTAGTATCAACAATTGCAGAGCAAATTGGCTTTCTGTTGGTAAGCCGTAGATATTCACACAAAACTAAAAACTCATTGCTTCAATGTCTATCTCTAGGTGCGGATATTGAGATTCTCAACATCGGCTTTTCAAAAGAAGAGTTATTTTTCTGCATAAATGCCATTTTTTTGGACTAGACATAATTTTTTCGCCCGAATGCGACTTTTTTGCACGGACGCGATTTTCTGGTCAGGACGCTATTTTTTTGCAAGGACACTATTTTTTCGCAAGGACGCGTTTTTTTCGCCCAAACGCGTTTTTTTCGCCCGGACGAGTTTTTTTTCCCCGGGCGCGATTTTTTCGACCAGACGCGATTTTTTAGCTCGTGGACGTTTTCTTTGCTTGGACACGTTTTCTTTGCCCAGACGCGTTTTCTTTGCCCGGACGCGATTTTTTCGCCTGGGCGCGATTTTTCCCCCGGGCGCGATTTTTTTGTACGGACACGATTTTTTTAACCCCGCGGTGTTTTTTTTCCTGTGAGCATTTTTTTCGCCCGAACGCGATTTTTTCGCCCGGGTGCGATTTTTTTCGCTCCAGCGCGATTATTTGGCCCGGGTGCGATTTTTTCACCCGCGGACGTTTTTTTCGCCCGGAAGTGATTTTTTGATCGTGCGCGATTTTTCCGTCCGGACGCGATTTTTATGCCCGGACGCAATTTTTCCTCTCGGGCCCGATTTTTCCGCCCGGGAACGATTTTTCGATCGGACGCAATTTTTTGACCGGACGCAATTTTTCGCCCATATGCGATTTTTTGCCCGGACGTGGTTTTTTCGCCCGGATGTGATTTTTCGGCCAGATGTGACTTTTCGGTTAGACGCGACTTTTTCGGACAGACGTGACTTTTTCGCCCGGACGCGACTTTTTCTCTCGGATGCGAATTTTTAGCCTGGACACGATTTTTTTGCCCGAAGCGAAAATTTCACGTCGGGGCAAAAAAATCGAGTCCGGGCGAAAAAATCGCATATGGGCGACAAAGTCACGCCCGAGCGAAAAAATTACTTCCGGGGGAAAAAATCGCGTTAGCTGAAAAATTAGCGCCCGGGAGAAAAATCACGTCGGGTACATTGAAATTGTTTGATATGAATCTTTCATTGAAAAGGGGGAAGAAGAAAACCCCGTTCAAAAATCGCGTCGGGACAAAAAAATCGTGTCGGGCGAAAAAATCGCGTCCAGGCGAAAAAAATCGCTTGCGGACGAAAAAATCGCATCCGGGATTAAAATTCACGTTCGGGCGAAAAAGTTGTGTCAGAGCGAAAAATTTGAGTTCGGGCGAAAAAATCGCGTCCGTGAGAAAAAATTGCATCTTGGCGAAAAAATCGCGTTCGGACGAAATTTTTTGTTATCTGGCCGAAAATTTTAAGCTCGGGCAAAAACATCGCGTCATGACGAAAAAATTGTGTCCGAGCGATAAAATTGATGTCGGGCGAAAAGTCCGTATTTGTTATTTTTAATTGAGAGCATTGACCAATGTCAATTCCTATGATTGAAAATCTTTCTGCAAACAAACAATAAAAAGTTATTAATGTCAATTCCTATGACAGAAAGTCATCGTACGGCCGAACAAAAGAATTGGATTTAAACTCAATGTCATTTCCCATGTGTATTGATATTGGATTAAAAGCCAATACTTCAATATCAATGTCGTTGAAACGAACGGACCCTTAGTGATTTAATAAATGATATATTTCCCAATTTGTGTTCAGCACGTCGGTGATAAAAACTATATTCGAGAAATAATTTTATTAACACTTCTAAATGGGCATGTGAACATGTTGAATGATATCACTCTTCTAGAATTTTCAAGTGAAGAAATTATATAATACTCCTATGATTTTATCGTTGATGACATGAAAAATTTGTATCAATCTAAATTTCTAAATTCATTGATACCAAGTAACTTACCACCTCATAAGTTAAAGTCGCCCCATGAAAAATGTCACCCCCCACGACAAATGCAGCCCCCTCATGACAAATGTATCCCTCTCATGACAAATGTCTATATATAAATATATATTTTTAACTATATTAAAAAATTAGTTTGAAGTTGTAGAATTAATCTTAGTCATCCAACATGTTCCAAGCTTTTGATCTTGGCCATCCAATGAAGAGAGAAAGAAAGAAAGAAAGAAGAGATAGGTGGAGAGAGAATCTTTATAACCGTCATATCCCTATATTTAGTGATAGAAGGGAGAGGAGGAGAGAAGATGAGGGATGTTAGAAGAGCACCTTATCAAGGGGGAGCGGGATCGAATCACAGCCTCAACAACCTCCTGTAGCTGAGAAACAGGCTCAGAGAGGGGTTGGGGTGCTTGGGCTGCATCCCAACAAAGTGCTTGTTAAGTCAATGCAAGGCGGGCCATTACATAAAAAGTGCACTTTTTATGTAACGACCTGCCTTGCATTGGCTTAACAAGCATGTTACCGGGATGCAGCCCAAGTACCCCCAACCCCTCCCTGAGCCTGTTTCTCAGCTACAGTAGGTTGTTGAGTTCGGTATTCGAACCCGCAACCACCTTGATAAGAGAGCCTTAAGACCGCTTCTCATCACTAATTGAGCTGCACTTTTCATGTAACAGCCCGCCTTGCATTGGCTTAACAAGCACGTTACCGGGCTTCAGCCCATGCACCTCAATCCCTCTCTGAGCTTGTTTCTCAGCTTGTGATGCGGGTTGTTGGAAGAGCGCCTTATCAAGGGGGCATTGGAACAAATCCCAACAAAAAAACCTAATATAGCTGTGAAACAGGCTCAGAGGGATTGGGGTGTTTGGGTTGCAACCCGGTAAAGTGCTTGTTAAGCTAATGCAAGGCAGACCGTTACAGAAGAGAGAGGGAGAGAAATTGATTTTTTAGGTAAAAATTTACATTTTTAACAAAAAAAGAATACTGTTTCAGATTTTTACGGTCATTTTAAGTACTCATATGTATATGTTTTTAAAAAATGCACATATACAGGCACAACCTGCTCATAGGCGAGCGCAACCCACTCAAATGCAGCCGCAACCCGCTCAAATGCGGGCGAAGCCCACTAAGAGTCAGCGAGCACGGGCGAAGTCCGTGCGGAGCTACTCGTATATATAAATCAAGAAATCAATCTCATAATTAATATTTGAAAGATTTCGGTCCCTTAATTTTATAAATCAAGAAATTTTAGTCCTTCCTCTTAAATTCGGTAAATCATCAACAAAAAATGTATCTTTTTTATCAATTCCATTCTCATCTTCTCCACTGACGTGGAAAACTCCCCAGTACTCCTGCAACTTCTCCTCCTCCCTCCACCGCTACCTCGATTCCCGACAGTGGCTGGCCGTCATAGACTACATCATTCTTCTTCCATAAGATGTAAGGCATACTTCTTCACTGTTCTGTCTGCTTCCATTACGAACCTGTACATATGCAAAAATTTACAAAGCTCTCTACGATGCCTTCCCTCCTCCTAGCTTCGTTTAGGGCTTCCTCTCATTTTTTTTCTTCATTCAATACTTTACAGTCTTTACATGAGCATGCCTTTATATAGAAATCTCATGTATGTCGACCTTCTGGTTATTTATATCATTTCAAACTTTGATGCAATGATATAAATAACCAAAGCATCATGAATATGAAGCAAAAGTACAATTGACCACTCACACTCATGACACACGTGAATCACAAAAAAACAAATAAAAAATTAAAAAGTGAAACACACATAGCAAGATTCAATTAAAAATTAGAAGCATAAAACACACATAACAAGACTCAAATAAAAAATTAAAAGCATGAAACACACATAACAAGATTCGTGCTAACATTCACCCTTATAATCTTGTTCTTACATCATTACGGCTTGGAGATTTATCTTATTGCACATCTCCAAAAACTTTAAGGGGTCAAGTGGTTTTGTAAGAATATCAGCGAGCTGGTCATCAATATGCACATATTTTATATCTATCTTCCCTTCTTCAACACACTGTTTAATGAAATGATAGCAAGTGTTAATGTATTTACTGTAGTCATGGAGAACATGATTCTTGTATAACAATATAGCTTATTTGTTGTCCACTTTGATTATGATGCAATAGGGCTTCTTTTTCATAAAGTCACCGAGTAGGCGCCTGAGCCAAATACCTTTGCATGTTGCTGTGGTGGCAGCAATGTATTCTGTCTCGCAAGATGATAGTGCCACCATTTTTTGTTTATGAGATTGCCAACTGATTAGGTTTTTCTAGAAAAGATACAACACACATGATGTGCTCTTTCGATCATCAATATCATATGTCATGTCGCTGTTATTATACCTGATCAACAATACATCTTCTCTTTTTCTCCTATTATAGTTGAAAGTCTTTAATTTCAAGGATAGCTAAATCACCTAGAGGGGGTGTAGGACCCCCCCCCCCCCCCAAACCCATCGCCTAGGTCGGGCCGGAGGGGTACTACTGCCCAAGACGTCCACACAGTGCTCCATAGGGGTAACGACCCACCTTATCTAAGCACTAGTTGGTCGCCTTGCTTAGCTAGAATCACAACATTCACAATACATCAGAGATTTGTGGAAGCATTAACAGGGAACCAGTATCAAATATATAACATCATATATATTTACATAAGTACTAGATCGAAGCCTAAGTATTTATATAAGCCCGCAAGCTGTACAAGTACTATATATAACTCTTCACTCTCTCTCCCAATTCAACTCATCGGTACTCACATCTCAAAATTCTGAAGATGTCGAGTGGTGCATCTGCTCGAGTAGTCCTAACTACTGGCGCAATCTCCTGCGGCAGTGGGTCACTATAGTGCTCCATTTCCTGTGAATGATTATTTAAATAAATGTTAGTCACATAGCTAAGTAGAAACAAATCTCCTCCCCGGATCCTTATCCTGGGGATGAGAACACGCCCACCCAACAAAAGTAGATAGCCGAAGCAAGGGGGAGTTAGTACAAAATTTCATATATATAGGCTAGGAGCAACTATAAAGAAACGCAGTATAGTATAACTGGAATAACAACAACAATGTATATCAGTTATAATTAAGGCTCTACTAGCACATCAGCACGTCAGGTATTCACAACCGCGCACATACCACAGGCATTCACAGACGCACACACAAACCCTATATCGACATAATATGGACTGCTTCTGTTCCAGCAGGGTAGCGAGCCCCGCGGGCCTCACCGATGTGTTCGTCGGTGATAGTGTCCAGTCCTGTCACTTCTGGGGGTAGTCGTACCACATAGCCCCAAGCCCAAACGTACAACTCTGTGTACTCCTGGATGTGAGCGACATCCAGTGATTCAATAGTTTGGCCGATCAACAGAGTAAAACCTGACGGGGAAAATATAACGGCCGGTCACCCATGGTACCCATCTCCCTATCGCCTTGAGTCGTCGACCTTCCCGCACCGATACGAACAGTCTGCGGAAGGGACTAACCCGCCACTATTTCACCGCAATCAATTTACAAGTAATCAATCAATCAGTATTGACAATACTTACCGGGTCTACGGCGGCCTGCCCTATTATGCTTCAAACTTCAGGCGGCGGCACTCAGCTCAACTTTCTATAAGGAGAGTGGGAGCACATTATTTGAGGTTAAACCCGAAGGAGCATCTCAACTCCGGTTATCCCCAACTAAGGCTCAACCTTAACATACAACTACTAGTAAGAGCAGGACCCGTTCTTATAATAGTAAATTGTAGTAATGAAAATACGATAATTAAAGTTGCTGATAATAGATGATGCATAATTCAAGTGCTGAATGAAATATGACCAGTACGAAACTAGAGTAGTACTGAAATTAAAGTTCCGAACTAAAATGAACTTGACCAGTACGAGACTGGAGTAGTACTGAATTGAAAGTACTGAACTGAAATGAGCTTGACTAGTACGAGACTAGAGTAGTACTGAATTGAAATGAACTTGACCAGTATGAGACTGGAGTAGTACTGAATTGAAATAAACTTGACCAGTACGAGACTGTAGAAGTACTGAATTCAAATGAGCTTGACCAGTACGAGACTGGAGTAGTACTGAATTGAAATGAACTTGACTAGTACGAGACTGGAGTAGTACTGAATTGAAATGAACTTGACCAGTACGAGACTGGAGTAGTACAGAATAGATATGAATAAAGGAACAGGACCAGTGCAAGACTAGAATAATCATAGAAAAATGTTAGTAGTCCAATCACTCCATCCAAGAGGCTTTAGTTCCATCTCCTATCTTAGGAGACACATTCAGTTCCATCCTCGTTCATAGGAGGCACATTCAGTTCTATCTCCGTTCACAGAAGGCACATTCAATTCTATCTACTTCTATATGAGGCATATTCAGTTCTATTTCAATGTTTAAAATGTTTCCTTGGGTTACACCCATTATTAAAATCTGATAGTAATTTGGTTGCGCCTTTTTAATCACGGCTTAAATCGGATTAGGGGCTCATTAGGAGTTACACTCTTATTATTTGTCGAGAATAATTTGCAACTCACTACTCGTACTCTCATCTTCCAAGCATGCCCAAATCACTCGAGAGTAGAGACACTCGACGGTTTCTCGAAATCTCAGAACAACCAGAGCTTTGTCACTTGCCTCGGCCACTCTCATTGATAAGACAAATTGAAATGTATTGTTCTAATTAAAAAAAGGGGGTCGCGCGCTCCAATTTTCACTTTCAAGGAAAATGAGCATAATAAATTTCAAGCGCGACTCTAGGCTCCAAGAAATTGAGGAAAGTTCAATTTTGATCCCCAAATTCCCAAATTTTGATACAGCCTTTAAGGGGGTCTAAAATGAGCCTAGAAAAATTTTCATAATTTTTCGAAGTGTTTTGGGCCTTTAATTCTGCCAAACAAATTTTATTTGGGCCTTTAAAAATACCAAATAAACGAAGAACTCTAACGATCCAAGATCTACATCGACTACGAAGAACCGACCAGTTGCGAGCAAACGAAGATCTCAAGCATAGGTCATAGATCACTCAACGGATAAGTCATCAAGAGGGAGAACTTCATCCTTTAGAATATTTACACTTTTATTCTTGTTATATTTCCATTGTCTTTAAACTATGTGGAGAGGAAAATCGTCTGGTAAGGGTCGTCAGAATCCGGGTAGGATTCCGCGGTAAATCTTCCTAGGGATAGGGACGTCTAGATCGGAGGATCTAGTAGGGCTCTAAAACCCTTCCTTGTGAGGAGGTGAAGAGCCGGCTCGAATAATTTTCTTGGAGAGAAAAGGAGAGAGCCAACCGGTCCGTAGAGCGGGTCAGTATAGAAAATAAAAGAGTTTTCATTTTCACCGCCTTTGATCCCCGGTGTCACGGGGATCACAATTTTATAATTGTAAAACCATCTACTATTAATTCTTGCAATGACATATATTTTCTGTATTATTGCTTCTACGATTCTGCTGTGAACGTTAGGTTAATTTCTGGTGTGTGGTGTCCGAGCAATTTCTCATGGATCTAAGTGAAGAACAAAATGAAGACTTTCTCTTGGAGGAAGACATGACAATCACATCACGGGAAAGGGAAGATGAACTCTCAACTATGGATGAGGCAACACACTAAGAAGTCAAAGAAACTATATGCTCCAATCTTGCCCCATCTAAGAGCACTGTAAGAAAATCAAACTCCCTTCTTGTATGTAATTCTATGTTTACAATCAATATGCTATACACCGCTAGACGTAGAATTAAGAAACTAAATAGTGGTATCAGAGGAAGGTTACTTCACAAAAGGCTTACAAAACCTGAAGTAAGATGGACAACTTTGTACACGCATTCAATGAGGGTCAAGGTGTGAGTAGACCTCCACTATTCATGGGGAGTGAATATAGTCACTGGAAGACTCGGATAAAAATATTTCTAATGACTCATAGCATGGACGTATGGGCCATGATTGAGACAATGTACACTACACCCACGATCACGGTTGGGGATACTATCATAGAAAAACCACATGATAAGTGGGATGATGCAGATAAGCTTAGATGTACGAATAATTCCCAGGCTATGAACTCATTATTTTGTACCTTGGACAAGACTGAATTTAACAGGATATGTAACTACGAGACTGCTTATGATATATGGCGTCTTCTTGAGCTTACTCACGAAGGTACTTTGCAGGTAAAGGAGTCGAAGTTGTTCCGACTTGGATCAGAATATGAGTAGTTCCGGATGGAGATCGACGAGGACGTGGACAGTATGTATACACGCTTTACCAAGATCATCAACACGCCAAGATCTCTCGGAAAGAACTTTCCAAATGGTGACTTAATGAGGAAGATCCTGCGATCTTTCCCTCCTCGCTTCAACCCGAAGGTGATAGCTATTGCTGAGTCTCATGAGATCAGCACCTTGGAGATAGAGTGCCTCATCGGAAATCTGAAGACATATGAACTTGAATTGAAGATTCAAGCAGAGGAATATCCCAGGAAAGTAAAGAAGAAGGGACTGGCGCTGAAGGCCTCACAGGATAAAAAAGCTGATGACGATTCTGAGGAGGAAGAGGAGGAGAGCCTCTATGTTCGGGAGTTCAAGAAAATCATGAGTGAAAGTCTTTAATTAAAGGATAGCTAAATCACCTAGAGGGGGGAGGGTGAATAGGTTATTGAAATTTCTTAAGTCTTTTTGATGTTTTTCTTACTAAGTGATCTAGAGTTTGTCCTTAGTACCTCCAATATAAAGAAGAACAAACAACACAGCAAAGCACACAGATATTTATAGTGGTTCCCCAATTGGGTATATCCACTTTTCCCTCCAACCTATCCAACTATCTTGTTGGACTAGGCACTTCTCCAAAGCTTGCTCCAAAGAGCTTACACCTCAGATCCATCAGATCTCTAAGTCTCCTCCAAGACTTACTTCTCAATCACAAGGGCATGTAACTCAGTGGTCAGCAGACCACCTACCTCAGGCTGTTAATCCCTACACTCAGGCTGGGAGGATAGCCCTACCTCAGATCCACAAGGGATCCTACCTCAGAGCTCTGTAGTGCTCCTACACTTAGTGACCCTCAAGCCACCTACCTCAGCCTTATCTCTAAGGCCTACAGCTCAGGCTTCTCAGCCCTATAACTTCAGGCATAAGGCCCTACTCTCAGAGTGCTGCAACACTCCTATAGCTCAGTACCCAATAGGTACCTACCTCAGTGCCCTTCCAGGCACCTACCTTAGTGACACACTTGTCACCTACCTCAGGACAAAAGGCCCTACACTCAGATCCACACTTGGATCCTACCTCAAAGAGCAACACTATTTTACCTCAGGCAATTAAGCCCTACACTAAGTCTCCTCCAAGACCTACACTCAGTGACACACTTGTCACCTACAGCTCAGTGACTCAATCAGTCACCTACTTCAGCCTTATCACTAAGGCCAACTACTCAGGCTAGGAGGACAGCCCTACTCTCAGATCCACACTTGGACCCTACCTCAGTACCCCAGCAGGGCACCTACCTTAGTGACTAATTAGTCACCTAAAGCTCAGGCACAAAGTGCCCTACAACTCAGATTCAGGCAACCTGAATCCTACTAGAGATTATACAAAATGTTAAGTAAAAATAAAACAACTGACTCAGAGATAAATCTCTAAGTCTACCTTCCTGGATTGATTAGATATCAGTCCAGCCTTCTTATTATAGAAGGAATTAGCCTTCTTCTACAACTAACACTTTTCTGCTACACTAATGAAAAGCTATCTGCTGTTGAAGGCAGTCGGCCCTTCACACAGCTATCACTTCTTAATGATTGGATGAATCAGCCACCTTGTTCTTCAAAGAACAATCTTGCTGAACTAGAAGAAGCTTCAGCTATCTTTGCCTTCTGATTTTCACTACTGGACTTTGCTTTCAAGCTTGTCGAAGAAGATAAAGTCCATCCGCCTCTATTTCATTTTATTCTTTCGTTCTCATTTTCGTTAACCCTAATCTTCTTTTCTTCTCTTCCTTTTATATCTGTTGATTTAAATCAACGACACAATTTGAATGTGGGCCCAGCTAAGGATGGTGAGCGCCACCTTCCTCAGAAGAGGACAAATAGTAGCTTCTGGCACTACTGTAGCTTTCCCGCAATGACATAATCAGATACAAGAAGGCCTACACCCTGATGAAAAGTCTCCCCTCCTGATCTCAAATCTCTATTCAAATTAGGGGGAGCTTTTTACATCATCATCCACTAAAGTCTTCTCAGAGATATTTGACAGAGAAGACAACATCAACTTCTTATACTTTATTCTTTAAACTGTGTACAGGGTTTTAACTCCCTTCAAAAGTTAACTCTTGGTTTCTAAGTCACCTGATCAAAAGACTTAAGCTTGGTTTTTGGTCACCTGGTCAAAAGCTCAAAGGGTTGCTATATCTCCCTTAGAAAATAGATCTTGTGGTGGTAGAGCACCTGAACAAAAAACCTGTAGTGGATACCGAGTAAACGTACCCAGATTTATTGGGGAACTATTATAAAATCCTTGTGTCGTCTGTGATTGTTTTCTTTCTATTTGTGTGCTGTGATTTCTCTTTATATAGATATATACTTATATCACTTACTTTAAATCCTCTATAAAAATAAATTAAAGTTTTTAAATTACTCTATTCACCCCCCTCTAGAGTAAAGATAGATCTATCCCTCACTTTCAATTGGTATCAGAGGCTGGTTTTTAGTTTTAACAGGCTAACACCTAAACCAACAAATCAGATAGATCTTATTTTATTTAGAAATTTATCATGACACAAAATAAGGAGTACTCAAGCACTAGACCTCCTATTTACAATCTTAATAAGTTTTGCACTATAGAAAGCAAGGATTAGATTATATATGAATTCTATTGATGCGGATATCTACAATTCTAATTTGACAGGACCACCTCTACCACTAGCAACAACAAGCACCAGTGCTGTACCTCCACCAAAATGGACAAAGGCTCGGAAGAAAGCAAAAATTGATGATGCAAAGGCTGTGAATATACTAGCCCAAACAATTTCAAATGATATTTTCCAGAAGGTTGCTGAATGTACCTCAGCAAAAGATATCTGGGACTCCCTCACTGTAATGGTAGCTGGATCAGCAAATGAGAGAAAAGATAGAAGATCTCACCTGATTTCTCAATATGAGAATTTCAAAAAGGGTAAAATTTAATCTGTTGCTGATATGTACACAAGACTCAGTCTCATAATTAATGAACTAAAAACCTTGGATAAGGATATTACTTTAACAGAAGTCAATGAAAAAAATTCTAATTTGTTTTCCTAGTATATAGGATTCAAGAATTTGGTCAATTAGATAAGCCAGAAGTGTAAATGAGATTTCAACAGAAATCTTATTGGGCAAGATCAAATCCTATGAGCAGCTCATCAAAATAAGGGAAGTTGAGCAAATGACCCTATATTCAGTAAAGAAGGACAAGAGTATTGCCTTCCAAGCAAGTGAAGAGGAAGAACAAATTCCAGAAAATGAAGAACTTATGAGTCTTCTAGCTAAAAGATTTTACAAGATGGCCATGAAAGACTTCAAGAGAAGGTTTTCCAGAACTAAGGACAAGCCAAGGTATGCCAAAACACCTATTAAAGAGATTGTCTGTTATATTTGTAGGAAACCAGGACACATTCTTCTAGAATGTCCTAAGAGTCATAAGAAAGAAAAGAAGAAGGAAAAATGATTTAAAGAAGCATTCAAGCAAACCCTCTTATAGTAAACACTGATAGAAGGAGAAAGGCTTTGTGGCTGAAACATGGAGTGAAACAGACACTGAATCTTCATCTAGTTCAAGTGAAGATGAAGAAGAATCAAAAGCTAAAGAAGTTTGTCTGATGGCAATCAATGCATCAAACAACAATTCTGATGATGAATCTGAGTCAGAAGAGGACCAGGTAATATCAACTTTGATTTTACATCAGAACAATTTAAAATAGATTTTAAATTACTTTGTAAAGATTTGATACAATCTGAGAAGAAAATAAAACTTTTCAGAGAAAAATTAAATGAACTGAACAATTTATCTTCAGAAAACTTTAAACTTAAAGAAGATTTGAAAATTGCTAATGAACAATTAGTTTCTCTAGAAAACAAATTATATGAGGCTAAGAAGTTTGAAGAAACTTTTAATGGGAGGAGTATCAAACTGATGAATATCACAAGTACAGTCAATGTCATATTCAATGGCAAACTTTGCTTGGGAGCTTCATCTAGTCAACTTCAACTTCTTCAGAAAATTATTTTAACTACCCCTATTAAATTCATATCTACTAAAGGAAAAGAAATATTAGCAATTATAGATAAAGACACTAAAGCATTGTCATGTAATGAACCAGAAAATAAATCAAAATCTTTTCAGAAAAATCATGTTCAACAGAATTCGTCGAACCAAGCTCGATGAAATCAATATTATTCGTCGAATAGAGATCGACGAACTGTGAACACTAGAAATGGTGTTCAACAAAATCATTGTTATTCATCGAACAGATATCGACGAATGCTGAACACAGAAAATGAATATTAATATTCTGTGAATATAGCTCGACAAACTCACTACTATTTGTCAAACGAAGCTCGACGAAATCAGTATAATTCATCGAACTCAAAATTTTCTAACAAAAAATTTAATTCTTTTCAAAAGAATAATCATACTCAAAAGTTTGTAAATCCTTTTACTAAGTGGATCATTCCTCCCAAGAGATATCATCCACTTAGATATAAAGATCAACCTGAATTTTCTTATATTTCTACTTATTATGTTAGAAAAATAGGACCCAAGGTAATCTGGGTCAAGAACGCCTAATTTATTTTTTATACAGGAAAAGAACTATCCTACCACAGAGGAACAGTGGTATTTGGATACTGGGTGCTCAAAACACATGACAGGTAGAAAAGCTAATCTAAAAGACTTCAAAGCAAAGCTTGGACCAAAAGTCATATTTGGAGACTCTAACTGTGGCCAGACAGAGGGCTATGGCAGTGTCAAGGTTGGAGTGGTTACCTTCAGGAAGGTAGCTTATGTGAAATGTCTTAAGCATAACCTTATCTCCATCAGTCAACTATATGATGAAGGTTATCAGGTATCATTTAATAAGTCTTTATGCTCTATTATTTCTAGTGATAACAAAATTATTTTATCTGAAGTTAGATAAGGTAACATATATTTAGTTAATTTTAATTCTGCTAAAACTGAGATATGCTTGTTTAATCAAATAAGTAAAACAAATGAACTTTGGCATAAAAGATTAGGGCATGTAAATCTTAGAACTATTGCTAAATTATCTAAAGACAACCTTGTCAGAGGACTACCTTCTAGATCTTACAAGAAGGAAGGACTTTGTAGGGCTTGCCAATTAGGTAAACAAACTAAAAATAGTTATAAATCCATATCTAAGAGTGATTCACCCAGAATTTTGTATTTGCTACATATGGACTTTTTGGACCTATCGCAATACAAAGTTTGGGAGAAAAGTCATACACCTTAGTTATTGTTGATGATTTCTCAAGATTCACTTGAGTGTTTTTTCTTATAAACAAGTCAGATAACTTCAAAGTTCTTACAGACTTTCTTAGGAACATCAAGATTGAGTACTCTACTCAGATTGCATTGATCAGAAGTGATCATGACACTGAGTTTGAATCTCTTCTAATGAGAGAATTTTGTGAGAAAGAAGGAATCAGACAATGCTTCTCTTCTCCTAGAACTCCTCAACAAAATGGGGTGGTAGAAAGGAAAAATAGAACTCTAATTGAATCTGCTAGAACATTACTTGCATATGCTCACTTACCCTTATCCTTTTTGGTAGAGGCAGTAAACACAACAAATTATATTCTAAATAGAAGTCTAATTCATAAACTAAAGGATAAGACTCCCTATGAATTACTTAAAAATAAGAAACCTAAAGTAAGTTATTTTAAAGTTTTTGGGTATAAATGTTATATTCATAAAAATAATAAGAAACACTTAAGAAAATTTGAAGTCAAGGCTGCAGAAGGAATATTTCTTTGATATTCTCTTGTCAGCAAGGCTTATAGGGTTTATAATAAATCAACCTTTAAAATTGAAGAATCCATGCAGGTATCTTTTGATAAAACTAACATGTTTTATAAGGAGAAGAATACTTCTACCATAGACTCTTTTTAGGTACCAATTCTGTGTAAGAAGTTGGATGAATTAAACCTTAAGTAAGAGGATACAATGCATCCTTCTCAACAAAATGTTGAAGACAGTGATGAAGACAATCCAGAAATCTATGCTGAAAAAATTATAGCTAATGAAATTCTTCAAGAGGAATTAACTACAAAAGTTATTGAAGAACCAACTCCACCTGTTGATTTTGTCACACTTAAAGATCATCCTAGATCTCAAGGGATTGGAGACATATCAGTTGGTGTGCAAACAAGGCATCAAATCAATCAAGATCAGATGCATACTTATTTTCTATCTCAGACTGAACCTTAATCAATAAAAGATGCAGAACAAGATCCTCATTGGATCATTGCAATGCAAGAGAAACTCAATCAGTTTGAGAGATGTAGAGTTTGGGACTTAGTTCCAAGACCCAAAGACTATCCAGTAATTAGAACTAAATGGGTCTTCAAAAATAAATTAAATGCTCAAGGAATTATAGTTAGAAATAAAGCTAGATTGGTAGCTCAAGTATATTCACAGGAGAAAGGAATAGACTATGATCAAACATTTTCTCATGTTGCAAGATTGGAAGCTATCTGGATATTTCTTGCTTTTGTTGCATTCAAGAAATTCAAAGTATATCAGATGGATGTGAAAAGTACATTTCTGAATGGAGAACTCAAAAAGGAAGTATATGTAGAACAACCTCCAGGTTTTATTCTTCAACTCATCATCTTATGTCTTTAAACTTAATAAAGCTCTTTATGCTCTTAAACAAGCTCCAAGAGCTTGGTATGAGACCCTTGCTAATTTTCTTTTAGAAAATCAATTTTGTAGAGGCATGGTAGATATAACTTTATTTTTTTAGACATCATAAAACTAAAATTTTACTAGTTCAAATATATATTGATGATATAATTTTTGGCTCTACTGATTCCAAACTTTGCAAAAGGTTCTCTGACCTGATGCATTCAAAATTTGAAATTAGTAACATGGGTGAATTATCTTATTTTCTTAGTTTGCAAGTAAAGCAAACACTTGATGGCATCTTTATATCTCAAT
Organism: Platanthera zijinensis; assembly: GCA_039513925.1. Classification (NCBI taxonomy): domain Eukaryota; kingdom Viridiplantae; phylum Streptophyta; class Magnoliopsida; order Asparagales; family Orchidaceae; genus Platanthera; species Platanthera zijinensis. The sequence continues at coordinate 74,770,053 of CM077097.1, forward strand.
TTAAATATACTAAAGAGCTAATTAAAAGATTTGGGATGTCAGATGCCTCCTCTATGAAAACACCCATGCCCTCTAATGTTGTAGTTGATAATGATGAACATGGAAAACCTATTGATCAAAAAATATATAGAGCAATCATTGGGTCTCTATTATATTTAACAACAAGTAGACCAGATATTATGTTTGCAACCTGTATTTGTGCTAGGTTTCACGTTAATCCTAAAGAATCTCACCTTATTTTAGTAAAAAGGATTTTAAGATATATAAAGGGTTGTCCTAATCTAGTACTCTGGTATCCTACTGAGTCAGGATTTGAATTAACTGGATTCACAGATACTGACTATGCTGGATGCAGAGTTGACAGAAAATGAATATCAGGAACTTGTCAGTTTCTTGGTGATAGGCTGTGTCATGGTTTTGCAAGAAGCAAACATATATTTCTACTTTAACTGCTGAAGCTGAATATATTACAGCAGGTAGTTGTTGTTCATAGATTTTGTGGATTCAAAATCAATTACTAGACTATGATTACAACTTAAATAATTCAACTATATTCTGTGATAACACTAGTGTAATTTCAATTGCACATAATCCAGTACTTCATAGTAGGACTAAACATATAGAAATTAGGCATCATTTTATCAGAGATAATGTAGATAAGAATAAAATAAGCCTAGTATTCATTTTTACTGATTTACAAAGAACTGATATTTTCACCAAACCATTGGATGAAAAAAAAACATATTTTATTTTTAAATCAATTAGGAATGATTGATGGAGAGTCTTTAAGTTGATTTTGGAAAGAGTGCGACGAATTGCTAACTATTCGTCAAACGAAGATCGATGAATTGAAAACATTTCGTCGAACGGAGATCGACGAACTGTGAACTTTTAAGAGATCGACAAATTGCAAACCTTTTGAACCTTTCGTCGAATGACGATTGACGAATTGTGAATATTTCGTCGAATGGAGCTCGATGACTTGTTTTTCGTCCTTTCGACTTCTGAAAACTTATATTTAGGTTTTCATCGAGCTCTATCCCGCGCATTATCCATTTCATTTCTCTTACACTTGATCTCTTCTATTTTGTAGGAAAATGGAGATTTCACAAGCAATCCTCTCTATAATGAAGTTTGATGCAGGTTTCGATATCGACCTGAAATCCTTTAGTCATTCAGATCAAATTTTCAAGGACATCTTACAACTATTTGAGATATAGAATCTGCGAAACTTTATGACTACCAGAATAAAGCTTCAAGTCATAGAAATTAAAGAATGGATTCATATAGCCAAGATTCAGGATATCTCAACCATTACAAGATCAATCTCAGGACATCAGGTTTCTCTAACACCTTAAATTTTATCTGGAATTTTTGGTTTCGTCAATGGAGAAGACGATATAAAACTATCTAGTACAAAATTTGATGTTATGCTAGATAGAATGGGTAACTCTCAAGGAAACCCTAACCATCTCTTGAAAAAGAACTTTTCTATAAAATATAAGTTTTTGGTTGATGTGGTCGGTAAGGTTCTGTTGGGCAAACATTCATCCCACGATTATGTCACCAGACACTAATTTCTGTTGATGTGTGCTTTGGTTGATCAGTAAACCATTAACTGGGGGTCAATTTTGTTTGATTCCATTAAGAAGAAGGTTATTGGAAAGAATGGGGGTTATGACAGAGTCTTGGGAATTTTGCTCCAGACTAAGTGTCCAGAGGTGTTGGTCTCTCAAACCATACACATCAATGCTTCTAAGAGGCTAACCTCTGCCCTGTTTGGAAAATGGGAGAGGGTGATTCCTAAGCCTCCAAGGGCAGCTCCCTCTAGGACAACTTCTGAAAGCATCAGGGTTGTTCTAGACACTCTCCCTACCCCCAGAAGAGGTTTCTGATCCTCTTGTTTCTTCCACTCCATATTCTCCAAAAATTTCACCTAGACCTTCCACACCTCCTTCTCAACAACCCACTTTACCTAAAGAAGCTCCATCTTTAGCCTTCACTACCAATTCCCCAGCTCCTTAGTCACCTCATCAGTCACCACCTTCATCTCCACTTCTTTTTTCTCCACCTCATTTCTCTCTATTTCCTTCATCTTCACCTCAATTATCTCTACCTCAACTATCTCCACCTCACTCACCCATCCAAGAGACCATTCCTAATGATATTCCCCCTTTCATTCATCTTCCATCTATGCCACAGGTCTCCCTTCACTACATCAACTATGTAAACAGATCCAATCTCTCCACTTCCATTCCATCCTCTGCATCTACTCAGGTTCCACCTGAGTTTATGTATCTTGATTTTTCTTCCATTGCTTCTAATCTTTTGGAATTCTTCACTCCAACTCTCAAGAAATTTTTGGATGATGCTTTGTCTCCTGTTCTGTCTTCCATAGCAGAACTTTCCCCTAAACTAGCCTCTTCCTCTTTTGTCCCTTATTCTGGGGTGCCTAGATTAAGTTCACCCTAGATCTAGGCAGGGGGAGATGCTTAATGAAGAAGTTCCAGTCACAGCCAGTGCAGAAGTTCCAATTACAGAAGCAGAAGTTTTTGTTGAAATTCAGGATTCAGAAATGACAAGTGCAGTTGAGGATGAGTTATCAGATGAGCTAGAAGTTATTACTGTTGGTGATGTATTTATTAATCCCACAGTTAACTTACATTCTTTATTATCAGTATTTGATTCACAACATGGTTATGTTCCTAGTTTACCTAGCTTACCAGTTTTTATTGAAGATCTTTCTAAAGCAATAATTTGCTATACTGCTCCTATTGAAGCCCCAATTTTAGAACAACTGAGATCCAGTCTCAGAGTAGAGTCTCCTAGTTCTAATCCAGTCTCTCAGACTGCAGTAACTGATAATATAATGGATATTACAGAATAAGAATTTTCCCTCCTATTTAGGATGAAACCCCTATGCCCAATTTTGATGATCTTCTTAATGAAGATATGGAAGAGGTAGCTAAGGAAGATGACAATGTATATAAATAGCCAGAGGATCAGCTTCTAGTTTACCTAGCTTTATATGATCAGCCAGAGGAAGAATCTGATGGTCACTCACAGTACGATGATTCAGAAGATTCTGCTTCTAAAAAAGAAGAGCCAGGAAGAAGGCTTCAGCCAAGGTTTCTCCTCAACCTTCATCAACAGCAGACATCCCTTATTACATTTTGCATAGAATACCTCTTACTCCATACCTTCCACACCGTATGAGGTACTCCAAAAATGAGCAGAAGAATAGGAAGACGATGAAGAGGTATCATTCTCCACCAAAGTCTTGGAGAGGACCTCCTCCTCCTCCTCCTCTAGAAGCAGGATCAGCAGGAAATTTATCTTCTTCTCATCACTCAAGACCAACTCAACACAGGCAGGATAGACCTACAAGGTCTGATACTTATAGTAGTAAAAGCAGCCAACAACACTCTAGCCAATATAGGCCAGCTTCTCAAGTGTGTGATCCAGAGATTGATCCAATTTATAGAATGGTAAGGTTCAATCAGCAATTTGCTCTTTCTCAGATTAAGAAAGCAAGGACAGAAGGTAAGGAAACCTCTCAATTCACTAATATGTCCTCATACAGGCAACAAGAACTAGATAGATATCAGAAGAAGAGATTATTCAATGTTGACAAATATATGAGTTTGCATCCTGAAGAAGTTGTGCCTAGAACTACTTCCCTGAAGATCATAGGTTCTCAAGATCTTAAGATGAGTAAAAGGGAATCTGAAGATCCAACCAGGAACCTGACTTTTACCAAATCTTCTGTCGATTCTCCATCAACAGCACCTAAGAAGGACTCTTAATTTTTGATTTTAAGTTTAAACTTTGATGTTGTTTATAAACTTTCTCAAAGCACCTTTTTTTATCTGCTGGAAATTTATTTTTTTGTCAGATTTTTATGCTTTGTGTTTTTTCATTTTTGATAGTATCCTCACCCAAATAGGGAGAGATTATTGGAACACCTTATTACTTATTTGGGCTAGGATCACTATTTTATGTTTAGGATGTTTAGTTTGACCCAACTTATATAGACTAGGGTCATAGGATTTTTTTCCAGGATTGTTACTATAGAAGGAATTCTAGAGAAGTTCAGTTCGACGAACGCAGAGCTCAGTTCCATGAATGTCGAGCTTAGTTTGACGAACTTAGGTTTCTAACTCTGAGTTTAGCTCGACGAACGCTGAGCTCCGTTCGACGAACTCTGATCTCAACTCAGAAGCTTAGTTTGATGAAAGACAAGCTCAGTTCGACAAACTCTGAAGACAGCTTGACGAATGAGAAAATTCAGTTCAACGAACTCCAGGCTCAGTTTGACGAATTCCTTACTCAGTTCGACGATCAGGAAGTTTCTATATTCAGAGGCAGAATGATTTCAAAAGCTTAATTACAATCAGTTACAACTCTGATATTTAATGCTAAATATTCTAAATGAATATAGTTGTTTAAGGCAGCATTAAATATAGATTTATCACAAAGTTTTAATTCTAATTAACTCCAGGGCAGTTACAAATCTCAAGGATTCTTCAGGCATTTCAAAGAATGGTTTTAATTCAAATATTTGATTTTTTTTCTCAGTCATTATATATTTAGAAGATTGTTGCTTAATGGGGTTACAGATTTAGGGGTTATAGATATAGATCAACACATATAGAGATACAGATATTCTGCTTCAGGCTCTTCCAATAAAAAGTCTTCAATCAGTCAGATACAAGAAGGCCTACATCCTGAAGAAAAGTCTCCCCTCCTGATCTCAAATCTCTATTCAAATCAGGGAGAGCTTTTTGCATCATCATCCACTAAAGTCTTATCAGAGATATTTGACAGAGAAGACAACATCAACTTCTTATAGTTTATTCTTTAAACTGTGTATAAGGTTTTAACTCCCTTCAAAAGTTAACTCTTAGTTTCTAAGTCACCTGATCAAAAGACTTAAGCTTGGTTATTGGGAACCTGGTCAAAAGCTCAAAGGGTTGCTAGATCTCCCTTAGAAAATAGATCTTGTGGTGGCAGGGCACCTGAGAAAAAACCTGTAGTGGATACCTAACAGGTGGTAGAAGAGTAGACGTTTAAAATACTCTATTCACCCCCCTCTAGAGTAAAGTTAGATTTATCGCTCACTTTCACGGGGTTGTACGTTGGGGCCTGAGGCTGTGCAGTACGACCATCCCCAAAAGTGGCAGGACTGGCCACTATCACCGACGGCCATATTGGTGAGGCCCACGGGGCTCGCTACCCTGCTTGAGAAGAAGCGGTCCATTCTATGTCAACATAGGGTATTATGCGCGGTTGTGAATACCTACGATGTGTACACGACTGTGAATGCTTGCGATGTGTGCGCGGCTATGAATGCCTTCAATGTGTATGCGGTTGTGAATTCCTGCGATGTGTACGCGGTTGTGAATGCCTGCGATGTGTACGCGGTTGTGAATGCATGCGATGGGTACGCATCTGTGAATGCATGTGATGTGTACGCGGCTGTGAATGCCTGCGATGTTTGGGAGACAATGAATGTCTGCGATGTTTGCACGGGTTGCGAATACTTGTTGTACTGCTGTGCTAGTAGAGCCTAAATTTGACTTATATTGTTGTTGATAGTCTAGTTATACCATGTTACACCTCTTTTTGGTTGCTCCTAACTTATTCATGAAATACTATATTAACCCTCTCATGCTTCGGCTTTCTACTTTTGTTTGGTACGTGAGCTTGTCCCTAGGTTATGGATCTGGGGAGGAGATTTGTTTCCACTTAGCTCTGTGACTAACGGTTATTTAAATAACCATTCACAGGAGATGGAGCACTATAGCGACCAGCTGCTGCAAGACAATACGCCAGCTGATAGGACTACCCGAGTAGAGGCACCCCCATCATCTTCAGAGTTTCGAGACGTGAGTACTAGCGAGCAAAGTTGAGAGAGAGAGGAGTTGCAAGTTTTAGTACTATTATAGCCTACGGGATTCATGTATAAATAGTGGCTACAACCTTCTGTATTTTCTGTTAAATATATATTGTTAAATATATTTGTTGTGGCTTCCTGTTAATGCTTCCGCTAAACTCTGTGATGAGATGTAAATGTTGTGAGTCAAGCTGAGCAAGGTGGCCAACTAGTGCTTAATAGTGTGGGTTTAACCCCTTAAAGAGCACTGCGTGGATGTCTTGGGCAGTAAGATCCAATCTGGCCCGACCCGGGCAAAAGTTACGGGGTATTACAAATGGATTAGAGCGATCACGATCCGTCCTTGTGGAGCAGTCTTAGGATCCCTCTGTCCCTCGCTTTGTTCTTTGGTTCGGGACGAACCATGCAGCAGAATCCTGGTAGACCCTAGTGTAGAGGCTTAGGGATTCTAGACTATGTGATAACACGCTCGCACACCTTTGTTTCCACTTTATTAGTCTTTTGCAAATATCCCATACTTTTGCAAAATACTGACACTTGTTTTCCTATTACTTATCGAGACATATCAGAGATTAGTAATGAGAGATTCTCCTCCATAGGATATGTCCTTGCCACCCCACCTCCAGACTCAGTTACCCTTGCAGCTGTACCTTTTGCCGACATCGACTTGGGGCAAACATTGACAGCTATCCTGGCGACCTTCCAGATAGCTTTGGCACAGCCACCATAGCAGTTGGTGGTACCCATTGACCTACTAACGACCTTTTGGGGGCTAAGGACTCCCCTCTTCATAGGCACGGAGACTATCATACAGACAAAAGAGTGGGTTGAGCGCGTAAAGGAGCTGTTAGTAGGAATGATGTGCCCAGTAGTAGCTGCAGTGTCACTAGTGGTGACCTTGTTAGAGGGATATGCTAGAGACTGGTGGAGAGCGGCCAACCGCTCGATGTTCAGAGGATGACCGTTGAACACTATCCTATGGGGGGAGTTTTCAGAGGCTTTCCTTGAGCACTTCATCCCAGATGCCAACCGAGTTGCACTACAGGAGAGGTTCCTGCACATCTGTCAAGGTGACGGGATAATGCCAGACTACGAGAGAAATTTTAACCACCTGACACATTTTGTTGGGAACCTAATAGCCGTGGAAAGAGATAGACCTGCTCGCTTCTATGAGTCTTGCAAGGTGACTTGAGACAGGTCTTGATCATGATCTCTCAGTCCACCTTCCACACTATAGCAACTCACGCTGCTGCGTTGGAGTTAGACCAGAGGATGGTGGTCCAGTAGTGCTGGGGATAGGTCGAGGTCCCCAGAGGTCAGGGACGAGATAGAGGAGTCGCTCCTCACCAACAGGAGAGAGATCGCAGATATAGGCAGCTTAGGCAGCCTTATAGGCGCCCACCAGCACCCCCAATATCGCAGCAGGAGCCCATGCTAGCTCCAGTCCCACAACCCGTGTCAGTAGCTTGTTGATGCGTTCCCCTTGTATGGAACCACTTTTTGTGCCAGCAGTCGGGAAACATGAGAGATTTCTGCCCGCAGGCAGTAGGAAGGCCAGGATTAGGAGAAGTTCAAGGAGGACATGCAGCACGTGGACAGGGCCAAAGAGGCTGAAGGGGTAGAGCTGGCAGGAAAGTTTAGCAGGGCCGATAAGCGCCCTTGGAAGCTTATGCGTTGGACCTTCAGCATGGACCGCCCCCCGATGTAGTGATAGGTATATATCTTAGACGCTAGAGTTACGTTAGATATTGATACCTATGTTATATACTATATATGTATGTCTACATCAGATGCGTGTTTTGTTGTATGATATGTATATACTCTTCATCTACTTCAAAATGAAGAATCAAAGTGCTCACCAAAGTTTCAGTGGTGCGAAATTTTCCGGATGTTTTCCAAGAGTCCCTCCCGGGTTTGTCACCACAGTGAGAGGTTGACCTTCAGATTGAGCTTGTGTCTGGAGCTCGACCAATGTCTCAAGCACCCTATCGAATAGCCCCTAAGGAATTGGCCGAGTTGAAGACCCAGCTTCTGGAACTAATAAATGTTGGATTCGTCAGCGGAAGTTCCTTGTCCTGGGGAGCCCCTGTACTATTTTTAAAGATGAAAGACGGGATACTACGCTTGTACATAGACTGCGGGGAACTATAAAAACTCATTATATAGAATACGTATCCACTCCCAAGGATCGATGAGTTGTTCGATTGATTAAAAGGTGCATCTGTATTCTCCATGATGAACCTAAGATCAGGCTATTATCAGTTTCGGATCTGGGAGGATTATATCCCCAAGACTGTCTTTAGCTCCCGCTATGATCTATAGGAGTTTATGGTGATGCCTTTTGGACTCACTAATGCCCCCTCTGCTTTTATGGCTATAATGAATAAGGTGTTCGAATCTTGTCTAGATATTTTTATGATCGTCTCTATCGATGACATCTTGATCTACTTGAAGAATAGGGCAGACCATTCTAGACACTTGCAGATGGTGTTACTTAAACTTCGTGAGCACTCTCTCTTCTCCAAGTTCAGCAAGTGTGAATTCTGGTTAGAGGAGGTCGGAGTTTTGGGCCATACCGTTAACAATAATAGAGTGGCAGTAGATTAAGCCAAAATCCAGGCAGTTCAAAGCTGGCCGCCACTTAAGATGACAGTAGACATATGAAATTTCCTTGGTCTTGCCGGGTATTACAGGAAATTCGTGGAAACTTTTCCAAGATTGCGTTACCCCTTAAAGATTTTACGAGAAAGGATGTTGCATTTCAATGGATGCCGAAATGTGAGACTACATTCGAAGCGGTTGACTTCTGCCCCAATCCTTACGATCCCCTCGAGAATCGAAGGATTCCAGATTTATGGTGATGCCTCCCTGAAAGGATTAGGAACTGTTCTGATGTAGCATGGTAAGGCATTAGCATGTGTTTCGTGCCAGCAAAAGCTGCATGAGTTGAATTACGCAACCCACAATCTAGAGTTGGGCATCGTTGTTTTCGCCATCATGATCTGGAGGCATTACCTGTACGGAATAAGATGTAAGATCTTATCTGACCATAAGAGCCTCAAATACATCTTGACTCAAAAAGAGTTAAACCTTCGACAGCGCTGATGGTTGGAATTTCTGTGTGATTTTGTTTTCACTCTCCAATACCACCTCGGGAAGGCTAATAAGGTTGCTGACGCATTAAGCCGCCAACCCCTGATGGTCGGGAGCTGGATGGAGAAGATTCCAAGGGAATGGTTTCAGTCTTTGATAGACTTGGAGATTACTCTTGTTGCTCATAGGTATTCGGAAGAATACCAGTCCTAGTTATACTGGATGGAAATATAGTGCAACATCCGGGATCGAATACGAGAGGCCCAGAAGGTCGATCAGGAAGTGGTCCCGATCATCCAGTCCCTATAAGATGGAGCACAAGAGGAGTTCAACTTGCACGAGTGAATCTTGTAGTTCAGGCACCCCATTTTTATTCCCTCCACCAAAGGAATCCGAGATGAGATCTTCGAGAAGTGCACCCGTTGAGGTATTCTATTCACCCTGGTGTGGTTAAGATGTATGTTGATCAACGCATGACCATTTACTTGCCAGGAATGAAAAGAGACGTCACTAACTTCGTTGCCCATTGCCATACATGTCAAAGGGTTAAAGCTAAATGTCGCAATCCAGGAGGCCTGATGCAGTCCCTGCCGACGCCAGAATGGAAATATGAGGATATTTCCAAAGACATTGACCACAGCTTACCTCAATCCCATGCTGGAAACAACTCTATATGGGTTGTCGTGTATCGACTTACCAAGGTAGCACGGTTCATTCCAAACTGATAGGGTGACTAAGTTGACGTTCTTGCCAGATTGTTCATAGAGCAAGTGGTACGGTTTCACAGAGTGCCGAAGTCCATTGTGTCGGATCGTGATGGACGTTTCACATCCAAGGAGTGGAGGCGGGTGCATGCATACTTGGGGATCAAGTTGGCCTTTAGCACCGCCTTCCACCCTCAGACACATGGGCAGACGGAAGGGACGAACCGGACGATGGAGGATCTACTCCAACTTTGCATAATATAGCACAAAGAGCCATGAGAACAACTACTGCCTTTAGTCGTGTTTTCTTATAGTAACAGCTATCAGGCCAGCATTAAGATGGCACCATACAAGACTTTGTATGGAAGGCGTTGCCAAACCCCGTTGACATGATGTTGGGTCCATTGATCCCAATGTCCTGAATTTGAAGAAGGACCAGCAAAACAATGTATACACATGTTGTGATCTAACTTGTGTTCAAGGTGAATGATTGTAGTTTATCCTGATAAGCTATGATAGGATAGGTAGCCTAAGTGGCTAAGACAGGTAAGTTCTTACCTAAGTGATGGAAAGATAGATAACTATCTAAATCCACAGGCGTTGAGTGAAGATCAGTCACTTAACGCCAGATGACTTATAGCGCTGAGTGAAGCCTATACAGTCAAAGCCAAGGCAGTGGTAAGCTGAGAAAATGGCTAAGTCAATAAGCGTTGAGTGAAGTCAACTCACTCAATGTCATACAACAAAAAGCTGTGAGATAGGCTAAAGCAGTAAAAGCCTAAAGTTGGATTGAGCTGAAATGTGGCTAAGTCCACAGGCGTTGATTGAAGCACACTCACTCAACGTCATACTACTAAAGAGAAAGTTGGCTAAGTGTTTTGGCGTTGAGTGATGAAGACACACTCAACATCATTCAGCAAAAAGGCTGTAAGTTGAACTGGTTGAACTAAGTTCAGAATTTGTCGAACTAAGTTCAGAGTTTGTCGAGCTCAGCTCACATTTCGTCGAGCTAAGTTCAGAGCTTGAGTTCTGAGTTCGTCGAGCTCAGTTGATATTTCGTCGAACTGAGTTCAAAGTTCATCGAGCTCAGTTCACCATTAGTCGATCTACGTTCAAAGTAAGACAGTCCAAGCCCAGCGGTTTTAAACACAAAAAATTGGCTAAGGCAAAAAAACGTTGAGTGATGCGTGCTCACTCAACGCTCTCAACACCTTTATGAAGAAATAAGTTAAAAGCAAATAGCGTTCAGTGAGGCATGCTCACTCAATGCTTCAGTTGATGAAGAAGTAGATATAAGGCTAAGGCAGATGGCATTGAGTGAGGGTTGTTCACTCAATGCTCTCAACACCTAGAAACAGATTTATATTCTATGTAGTTTGGCGTTGAGTGAAGGCTACTCACTCAATGCCAAGAGACAGTAAATATGTCCAAGTGTTTTGGCGTTGAGTCATGCTTACTCACTCAACGCTTATGCTAATGTTGCTTGATTTTTGTCTAAGTCCATAGCTAGTGACGTCAGTAAGTCAACAAGTCAGCATATTTCAAATAAGTGGCGGGATGGCTACAGTACGCGACAAAGGTTGTCGCAGACATATTGTACGACAGTTGGCGTTAAAGCAAAATTGCAGCCAATATTAAAAGTGTGGGACTCACTGCTAAAAGAGTTGCTGGGTCTCAATAAATAAAAGGAAGTGCTCTTTACAGAAAAAGAGTTAGTGACAGTTGTTCTTCTTCTCCGGCATTGTTGTGGAGCTAAAGAACAGGAAGCTCAAGTCAGAAAGACAAAGAGCAAATTAGCTGTTGAGATCAATATCTTCAACAGCAAGCTTGCTGGTGTCATCTTCATCTACACCAGTAAGCAAGCACGGGTTGATTCTCTGAGAAAGAGATAGCAGCAAGAGCCAACCCTTGCTACAGGAGCTTCACAGATCCAGCCAAAACTTTCTAAAAGAACATACACTTGAGGAGATGTGAAGAAGAAGTTGGAGATGAGCGGTTAGCTCAGTTTAGAAAGGAGCAGAGAAATAGATCTGCTAGTTGCTTCTAGCATAAGCCAAAGCTTCTACATCATTGTTGCTGTGAAGAAGAGAGAGCTGAATCTTTGGTTTAGTTAAGAAAGAGGTAGAATAGTATTCTGTAAGTCTCTTCCAACTCAAGTGCATAAATTTGTTGTTGTGAAGTAGTTGGGACTAAGGTTCACTCAGTCCAGTAAATTTGTCATAGGAAAACTCTCCTAGTTTCATAGTGGGCGGCTGAGTCTAACTCACCCAAGGCTAATTATCACAGAGGAATTCCTCTTGTGATCAATCAAGAACCCCATCAAATCATTTTCATCTTGTAGGATCCTTCTGAATCTGAGCTGTAGGAGTACTGCAGCACTCTGAGAATAAGGCCTAGTGCCTGAAATTGTAGGGGTAAAAAGACTGAGTTGTAGGCCTTAGAGATAAGGATGAGATAGGTAGTTTGAGGATCACTGAGCTGTAGGAGCACTGCAGGGCTCTGAGGTAGGAACCTTTGTGGTTTTCAGGTAGGGTTTTGAAGAGAACCTGAGTGTAAGGATAAAGACCTAAGGTGTAAGCTCTTTGGAGCATTTTGGAGAAGTGTCTAGTCCAACAAGATAGTTGGATAGGTGGGAGGGAAAGTGGATGTAACCAGTTGGGGAACTGATAGTTTTACTTTCAAGACTACCTAAACACCTAGAGGGGGGGTGAATAGGTACTTTTCCTTGATTTAACTTAAGGTAGAATATAACTACAGTTCTTTGAATAAATCAGATATTTCTATAGCTAACATAGCACATCAATCATAATCATACACACATCACAGATTGAACACAGATTTATAGTTGTTCCCTAAGGTGTAGGTACATCCACTTTCCCCCTTCACCTATCTAGCAGTATGCTAGAGTCGGCCTAACTTCTTCCTTTAGCTTAGAATCCAGAAGGATTCCTACAACTTAGAATGTCTCCACATTCCTACAACTCAGGAAAACAAGCCCTACCTCAGCCTTGCCACAAGGCCTACAACTCAGAGAATACCTTCTCCTACAACTCAGGCATAAACAGCCCTACCTCAGCCTTGCCGCAAGGCCTACAACTCATAGAATACCTTCTCCTACAACTCAGGCATAAATAGCCCTACCACTCAGAGAATAAATCTCCTACACTCAGCCTTTATAAAATAGGCTTACAACTCAGATCTATGAATAGATCCTACAGAATTTGATAAGGAATTTTGTAATCTCTTACCCCTATTGAGAGAGAAGGGATAAGAACTTTCTTGATCAGCTTCTTGAAGAGGCGGATGGCTGAAATCAACTTGATCTTAGCTTTCTTCAAAGCTTCTTGAATCTGAACTTAGTTGGGTTGATTTCCTTTGAATATAACTGACTGGCAGCTTCCTTCTTAGACTTCAGAAATAAATCTGAATCTTCTTGACAGATTAGTTCAGTATCTGCTTCTTGAGAGACCTGTGAATGTCTCCTGCTTGACTTCAAATAGCTGGATCTCTCTATCTAAACCTCTTGAAGATACTTCAGAATTCTTGATTGAATCCAACTTAGACTGAAACTGAGTGAATGATCACTTCAGAATGTCTTCTTAGATCTTCACACGAAGATCTTCTTATGTGCCTTGCACTTTCTTTATCAGAGATCTTTGTAACAATAGTTTTATTTTTGTGTCAATAATGAATCATTCATTAACTGCCTATTCCTTCTTCTGAATCCATCTATATACAGACTTCATCCATAGTAACCGGCTGATCCGATTTATAACTAACTTCTGACAAGTTTGACAGCTTCAGTAAATCGGTTGTAACTCACAACTGTCAAGTCATCAAACAGATCTTGAGCCTTTGTCTTTGTCAGCAAAGCGTCGAGTCTGTCTGTCATAAAGTGTCGAGACCATCTGTCAATATGTGTCGACACAAGTGACTTAAGTGTCGACACAGCCTTTGGTGATGTCGACATAGCTTCCTTGATGTCGACACAGCTTCTTGACACTACATCTTGAGAATGTGTCGACACTGATTATTTGTGTCAACACAAACACTTCACCATTCATCAGCAATCAACTTAGTCTAGACTCAGCTGTGTGTCGACACAAGTCCTGTGTGTCGACACAGTTGATGTAGACTCAGAACATAGCGTGTGTCGACACTTCCTCCAGGTGTCGACACAGTTGTTGTCGACTCTGCCTCTGTGTGTCGACACAGCCTCCCGGTGTCGACACAGTTGATGTAGACTGATTATTTCTGTGTGTCGACACTGCCTCCCAGTGTCGACACAAACTCACTGAAGTGTCGACATAGCCATTTCCTAGTGTCAACACAATCTTACTGAAGTGTCAGCACAACTTCCTCAGGTGTTGACATATGGACTTAGAATATTTTTCCTGCATTCTAGCACATTATTAACCTGCACATATAAACTCAAAATAACATCAAATACACCTTGATGTATATCATTGAGCTAAGTGAGGCTTCTCCAAATCAGGTACACATTTTTCAATATACCCAACAATCTCCCCCTATTTGGAGAAGTCATAACCCTTTAGACAATGATATACACCACTTAGAAAATAAACCTGATGATGTATATAAGCATTATATTACAGGGTACTATAACAAAACACATATCATTGTTACATCACAAAAAAAAGATGTAAAAGAGAATGATCACAGAACAATGTTTTGTATATTAACTCAAAAATGTTTGTTACAAGTTGTTTACATTGATTTCTTTAACAAACAAACAATTACATAGTTCTTGAACAAAAACTAGTAAAGCTTAGACTAAGGCTGGACTGGCTCCTTGATGACAATCCCTTTGCCAGATTTAATCTGAGCCTGCACAATAGGGTCTGTATTTTCAATAGGCTTCTTTCCTTTCAACTCAGCTTTCTTTTGTGCATCAGCCTTGATCCTTTGCCTTTCAAAATAATGAAAGGGCTTGGGGAAAAACTTGCTAGGTTCCTGAGTATCAGGAGGTAGCTTCCCCATCTTATCCTTTCTCCTGTGTTGAACTATGGCCTCCTGCCTGGCTTCATACTTTTGCCATTCTTGCTCATTGTACCATTTTACCCTTTCATGTACTTGATCTTTTACAGCTTTCCAGGCAGTTAAAATGATATTCCTTGAAGTGGGGCTCCACTGCTCAAAGTCTGGCTTTAATTCTGCTTGCTCTCTAAATCTTTTTTTTTGATAATAGAGCATCTTGCTGAGCTTTCAGACCAGCTTCTGGCATATCAACCTTTTCAATAATAACATTTGTAACTGGTAGAGGAGGGCTGTATATAGACTCAACTTATTGATGTACCATTACAATATCTGCAGGAGGGTAAATGACTTGGGAAACCTCAGGTTGATCACCTTCAAGTAGAATTGGTTGCACCCCTGACTCAGCCATATTATCATCATCACACAAGGGTGGATATCCCAGAGTGGCTCTTATGTTGTTGGTTACCCATTTGGCATGATCAGATCCAGCACATACTAACACCCTCTCCCCCTTTATGACTTCTCTGGTCATATGATCTCTTAAGTCCTCTTTCTAAAATCTTATTTGCCCATCCAGGTAATTGATTCCATCTTTAAAGAATGGCTTTAACTTTTGAAGCTTGACACTAATTAACTTCTCAGATGAAGTGATGACAGTTTTAACTGATTCTAGGGATTCCTGTAGCTTCTTATCATATTCTTCCATTTCTTTAGTCCTTGCAGCAGTCATGACAATAACAGTATTTGTAAACTCAGTTACTATGACATTGTGAGATTCTGTCAGATTATCATTCATTCTTATTTGATTTTCAAGGACATAGCCTTTTTTGACAGCCATCTCATCCACTTGCTTCTTTATTTCTTCTTGTTGCTTGGCAAGAAATACCACAACATTCCCTCCCTTGTGGAAGCAATCTGTCATCTCTCTTTTATTCTGATTAACTTCAAATCTTATAGATTTTATATCTTTTGCCAGATCAAATTGAAGAGCCTTCTTATAACTTTGACTTCTTCTCTTAAAGACCATTAATTTTCTTTTCTTGGCCTCCCTTACTTCTTCATGCTCAGACTCTGAAGAACTTTCAATAGAAACTCTCTCTTGAGGAGTGGAAGAAATTTCTTTTTCAGCTCCATGTTGCTCCTCCTCTATATCAACTTGCTCCCCCTCAACCCTTACTTGTTCCCCCTCAAATCTTAGGGTATCCATTTTATCTACTTCTCCTCCAAGATCAGGAAACAGTTTTTCAAGAGTGAATTCTTGTTGTGTAAGAGCAGGAGATTGTACTTTCTCAGCAGCAGCAGCAGCAACTCCAGAAATAACTAGATCAGTTTGAGGAACAATGTCCTCTGATAAATTGATTCTTTATTCCTCTTGTACTTGTTCAGACTCTGGTTCCCCCTGCAAATGTGCATTCTTAGCATTGTCCTGGACTTGTATACTTTTCAGCTCCCCCTGCACTTGTGCAATAACTGGCTTCCCCTGCACCTGTGCAGATATAGTATCTTCCTGGACTTGTGCATCTTCAGGACCATGCTCTTGCCTGTCCATATCAGGCATTTCTTTAGAAAGAACTCTATCCCATCTGGAGCATAACCTTATGTCCATTCTCCTCATGTGGTTTATCTTTGATCCAGGAATCTGTTGCATTACCTCTGGAATTATTCCAGCCAGGTACAAACTCATGATCCTAGCCAAGTTTGGCTTCTTGATTCCTTATTTAATCTTATCAAACAGTACTGCAGACCAATTTGTTTGAATCTTAAAGATCACCCTCATCATCAGGCTGAACATATAGGCTGATATCCTATCATGGCCACATAGTTTGCATAAGATCACTTTTCCTATTATTTCAGACAGGAATTTACCCTGAGGATTCAAGCCCTTCCTGTTGATGACAGATCCTATTTTTATGGTTGGATCCAATCCACACCATAGAAGCGCCTCCCTGGTCCTTGAGGCTGGGACCTCTTCCTCATCTTGTATTCTAGGAAGATGGAGAATCTTGCTCAACCTCTTTTGAGACAGCTTGACTCTTTCTCTATATACAGAGGATTTGATCTTCAATCCTATTGAGTCCATCGATGCAGCCGTGTAGAACTCGAATACTTCTTTCTTCCATATCTTTGAAGGTTCAGAGACAAGATATTCTAATCCGTTTTCTGCAAGAAGTGAAATGACCTGTTTGATCCATGAGTCGGCATCGACGAATGCATGTCTAACCAACTCATATCCTTCATTAACGTTGTCTTCAACCTTAGGCGTCATTGGAATGATGAGAAAGCTTGATTTGAGAGGACAGAGATTGTCGACACAAGGTTTTTGTCTCGAAACCCTGGTGAGCGTGTTGACAGAATAAGTTCTTGACCTATTTATACCCTTATAATCAAAGAAGATCAAAAGGCGGGCAAAAACTGTCTAAAAGTGTCGACACTGTTGGAATGTGTCGACACAAACTTCTATTGTCTCGACCACGACGCTGACTATTATGTGTCAACACCAATTGATGATATGTCGACACAGGAGATACTTAGTAGTTCATCAGAAATTCTGTGTCGACTCTTATTATAAGTATCGACACAAAATCTGTAAGTGTCGACACCATTACTCTGGTTGTGTCGACACTACATTTTTGGATGTGTCGACTCTTTGTCCCTTAGGTGTCGACACATTTTCTCTGCGTCGACACAATTTCCCTGAATTGTCGACATGACTTCTCTGTGTCGACACCTTATCACTGAATGTGTCGACACCATTTTACTTAGCCAATTTTTTGTAAACTAACCTATGGTCAGCATTCTCAATTCAATTTTAAATCAATTGAATTTAGTTTTATCCAAAGGCTTAGTAAATACATCTGCAATTTGAAAATCAGTTTTAACAAATTCTAATGAGATGTCTTCTTTTTCTACATGCTCTCTAAGAAAATGGTATTTTATCTCTATATGCTTAGTCCTACAATGTGAAACAGGATTGTTTGCAATAGAAATGGCACTTTTAGAATCACACAATAAAGGTGTTCTACTTACTTGAATACCATAGTCCCTTAGCTGATGTTGAATCCACAACAGCTGTGCACAGCAACTTCCTGCTGCCACATATTCAGACTCAGCTATGGATATTGCCACACTAGTCTGCTTCTTACTGCTCCAAGATATCAATTTTCCTCCCAGGAATTGGCATGTACCTGTAGTACTTTTTCTATCTTCTCTACAGCCTGCAAAATCTGCATCTGAATAACCTGTTAGTAGAAAATCTCCATTCCTAGGGTACCAAAGGCCTAGATTAGGTGTGCCCTTTAGATATCTCAAAATCCTCTTGACTGCAGTATAATGTGATTCTTTAGGGCATGCTTGGTACCTAGCACAGACATATGTTGCATACATAATGTCTGGTCTACTAGTAGTGAGATATAATAGAGAGCCAATTATTCCTCTATACAAAGACTCATCTACAGGTTTACCTGCATCATCTTTGCATATAGGCATACTTGTTCCCATAGGAGTTCTCATGGTGGAGGATGATTCCATACCATACTTCTTAATTAACTCCTTGGTGAACTTAGACTGGGATATGGACAATCCATCATCAGTCTGTCTTACTTGGAGTCCCAAGAAGAACTTAAGTTTCCCCATACTGCTCATTTCAAACTTCCCTTGCATAAGTTTGGCAAACTTCTTGCAAAGGTTGTTCTCTGTAGACCCAATGATTATGTCATCTACATAGATCTAAACTAAGATTATCTTCCCTTTAGATTCCCTTAGGAATAGAGTTTTGTCTATTTTACCTCTTGAGAATTTGTTCTCAATAAGGAAAGTAGACAGGGTTTCATACCAAGCCCTTGGGGCTTGCTTTAACCCATACAATGCTTTCCTAAGTCTATAGACATAACCAGGTTTAAGAGAATCTACAAAACCTGATGGCTGCTCTACATAGACTTCTTCTTTTAGATCACCATTCAGGAATGCTGATTTCACATCCATTTGATATACCATGAAGCCTTGATATGCTGCATAGGAAGGGAACATTCTTATTATTTCCAGTCTTGCTACTAGGGTAAATGTTTGATCAAAGTCTATTCCCTCTTCCTGCTTGTATCCTTTTGCAACCAATCTTGCTTTATTCTTCACAATAACTCCATTCTCATCCAACTTGTTCCTAAAAACCCACTTTGTACCAATGATGTTGTGGTCTTCTGGTTTAGGAACCAACTCCCAGACCTTGCATCTTCTAAACTGATTAAGCTCCTCTTGCATAACATTAATCCAGTGTTGGTCTTGGATAGCTTCTTCAAATTTCTTTGGCTCCAGTTGAGATAGAAAACTTGAGTGTAGGACTGTATTCAGATTTCTACTTCTGGTTTGCACTCCATGTCTTGGATCACTAATTATCTGATTTGTTGGATGATCTTTTAGATGTCTTATAGCTGGAGGTAGACTTCCTTCTTGCTGAACACCTCCAGTTTCTTCATTATGCTGCACCTCTAGGTTGTCATCAACTTCTAGAGAGTCTTGTACTCCCCCTGGACAGTAGCCATCATTTTCCAATCCTTCATCTGCAGTTGAGCCTTCTACAATGGAAAGCTTGTCCATTCAATTGCTTATACATGTTGGACTGCATGAACTACAAGGCAACTCACTGTTGATTAATCTTGTTTCATCAAATACAACATGTATAGATTCTTCTACAACTTGATTATTCAAGTTGTAGACCTTATTGTTGTTGTACCCAACAAATATCCCATCTTAGGATTTGGCAACAAACTTAGTTAAATAAGACTTGCCATTGTTAAGGATATAACACTTGCAACCAAAGATCCTAAAATAGGATAAATTTGGTTTTCTACCTTTCATAATCTCATAGGGAGACTTTTTGTGGCACTTAGTGATAGAAGCCCTGTTGAGTACATGACATGCAGTGTTTACTGCCTCAGCCCAGAAATATTTTGGGAGAGAAGTGTCACTCAATAGAGTTCTACCAGCTTCAATCAATGTCCTATTCTTTCTTTCAGCAATACCATTTTGCCGAGGTATTCTAGGTGAGGAGAATTCTTGAAAAATCCCAAACTCTTCACACAATCTTGTCATACTTTCAGATTAAAATTCAATGCCATGGTCACTTCTGATTTTGACCATTGTACTGTCCAGTTCATTCTGAATTTGTCTGACAAAATTGTGTAAAACACTTGTGATTTCAGATTTTTGTCTTAGAAAGAACACCCAGGAATATCTAGAATAGTCATCTACAACCACAAAAGTGTAGACCTTCCTACCTAGACTATGAACTGGCATAGGACCAAAAAGATCCATATGTAAGAGGTATAGACACCTCACTGAATCCTTATTTTCAAGGCTATGAAAGGAGGATTTTGTCTGCTTGCCCTTTTGACAAGCTGAACATATTCCTTCCTTTATACACTTAACTTGAGGATCATTCCTCACTAAGGGTCTGTTTGGCTAAGCTGTTGCTGATGGTAAGCTGCTGACGGAAAGCTGCTGACAGAAAAAGTGCTGTTTTTTGAAAACAGAGTTTTGTTAAAAAACTGTTTGGGTAAAATGGAGTTTGTAGAGCTTACTCATAAGCTGTTTTGAAGAAACTGTTTGGATAAAATGGAGTTTTGGTAGCTGATTTTTTTATAATCGAAATAATTTTTAGATTTTTGATCCATACATTAATTAAAGTTTTTAAAATTAAAAATACACGAAATAATAAGTAGAAATTTCTGGTTTTTAGACATCAAATATCTAAAATAATAGTAGAACTCTCAATGCCCGGATCCATCGGTTGCGTGGCAGTAGAGTCTTTTATCACCTACATGTGGAAAAAATTTTATTAGCATAAGTTATTAAATTATTTTAAAATATAAAATGTGAGTAATGATTATTACCTTCTTGACTCATAGAGTTGTTGTGCAATAGAATCCCGCAATGCTATCATCTCCTCCACTCCGCCCGTCGTGTCAATGCATGTACCAGACTGCATCTGTGTGTCTACTCTGACTCCCGTACTGATTGTCTCACTTTCTCTAAAATCTGGATCTATACGTGATGGATGCCTACGTATGAAATTATGTAAAGCTATTGTCGCTAGGACAATCCGTTTCTGCTTCGTAAAACTGTAACTTGGCATGTCACGAAGTATTGCCCATTTCTTCTTCCATACTCCAAATGTCCGTTCAATCACACTCCTAAGTGAAGAGTGTGATTGATTGAAAATCTCCTTAAGTCCTTCAACCGGACGATTACCACGTACAAAATCTGGAAGGTGGTATCGTGTATCTGGAAATGGTTTTATGTAACCCCTTTGAAGTGGATATCTAGCATCCACCAAGTAAAACTTTCCTGAATCATCAAAACACAAGATTATTGAATAATTATACGAAAACATAAAATAGCAAATTAAATGAATTGTAAGCCTCAATACCTCTTGGAGGGTGCGGGAAGCGGTACTTGGGATCGCTAATAGCAAAATTAAATATCCGACTGTCATGTGCAGATCCCTCCCAACCAGTCATGGCGAAAGTAAAGCACATGTTGAAGTCGCAAGCCGCCATTATGTTCTGTGTAGTCGTTCCATGACGCCCAATATAAGGTACTTGATTTTTTACCGGTACGTTTGCATAGACATGTGTGCCATCTATTGCTCCAATGCAATCTTTAAAAAATGGCATGTAACGGGTATCTTCAGCAATTTCTGGTGGAGTGGAATCAAAGTATCCTTCTTCCGGGACTATAACAACCTCTGCTAAACGCACCAAAGCACGAATGCCAACACTAAAATATCTGCTTGCAGTCTCGGTGGAATGTTGGAAACGCTCACTAGCTTTTCTGATACACTCGTTGTGAGATAGCACATACAACGTAATTGCAAGGACCTCCCTGCTTGCTGTCCTTCGTGAACCTTGCAACCCATGGTCATGTTCTAACGTACCAAGTAAATCAAAAAAGATTTCTTGTGACATTCTAAACGCATTATGAAATCGAACTGGATGCCCACGAAGTAATTCACCCAACCATTTATCGCCAGTTTGCTTTGACGTCATGCAAGGGGTGCAACTGTTTAAAAATCTGCTGTGTTGAGCTAAAACACACACAGTGGAAGTGAGAGCTTGTTGATACGCAGCAGCATGACGTCTCCTAATCATTTCATACTCGTCAGTCGAGTAATCTGTACTTGAATCTTCACCTGACATTTTCTGTTTCACAGAAAGAAAGTGTATTTTTGAGCTAACACACACACAAATGGATGAATTCCAGTAGCAACATGAAAATACATAAGATACATAAAAGTAGCAACAACAAGATACATAACAGACGCAGTAATCAGATACAACAGATATATAAAAGTAGCAACATGGAAGATACATAAACGCAGCAACAATCATTTCCTAATCCCCCCGTCGCTCGTAGCGGGCGCGCATCCACTTGACCTTGAAGTCATCCCTAACGGCCATGAATAACTCCCTGTGGTACTTATCTATCAAGAACATTGTTGCAAAATCATAGAAGTCAAAATCTTCACAGAACTCAGGGAAAGATTCAATCTTCGCCACTGCTTCAACAATAGTAAAGGGACACGAGGACTTTGGAGGCTCACGGAGAGACACCCCAATGTCTTTGGTAGACTCCACCAAGTCACTTAAGAATGATGTGGACGCTTTGCTTTTCCCCTTCTTTCGGCGTTTCCGAGCTTCAGCTGGAGAACTCTCTACATTCCCAGTTTTGTCAAGTGGATCATTTTCTTCCTCAGACATTGTTCGCTCGTCTATCGACTCTCGGCCTTGGGACACTGTGTTTGGTGTGCAAGCATGCGCTCCCGTAGCAACAACAGAACTGAACATGGTGTTCATTTTATCTTCGAGCTCTGGCACTATCCCTCCGTACCTAAACTTCTTCGCGGCAGGTACAATCTGCAAAAGACATACACTTAAATTAATCTACAAAAACAATCTAAATAAACACAAATCGGGCAAAATGATTTTTTGGTTTACCTTCAACCTCTCATCCCACCATTCGTCGCTCGCATCAATCGTTTTTCTGGAGGCATTCCATCCAAGACCAGTCTCCCCCCTTTTGAGGTCCATCCATAATTTCCACTCTTTTTTAAGGTGGTCCCATTTATTTTTCATCTATATTCTATCGTATTTCTTCCCCGTTTTCTCCTCGAACCTTAAGACAAGGTTATTCCAGCCCTCCTTATTGAAATGTGTCGTTGGCCGATTTTCAAGAACAATTTCAGCGATGCATAGGTCGCAAAATTGAAGGATGTCATTTTGATCCCAAATGGCTGAGACTCCTCCATCCTTTGGTTTTCCCATCTACATTTTTTTTTGAAAATTTAAATAATACATACACGTACATGTATACAAACACACATACACTTAAATTAATACATACACACACACACTAGCACACACACACACAAATGCAAATAAACACACACACACACATACATGTATACAAACACACATACACAAATCGGCCAAACACACACACACACACTAGCATACACACACACACAAATGCAAATAAATGGGCACACACATACATGTATACAAACACACATACACTTAAATTAATACATACACACACACACTAGCACACACACACATAAATGCAAATAAACACACACACACACACTAGCATACACGCACACACAAATGCAAATAAATGGGCACACACATACATGTATACAAACACACATACACTTAAATTAATCCAAACACACACACACTAGCACACACACACACACACAAATGCAAATAAACACACACACACATACATGTATATAAACACACATACACAAATCGGCCAAACACACACACACTAGCATACACACACACACATACATGTATACAAACACACATACACAAATCGGCCAAACACACACACACTAGCATACACACACACACACACACACACACAAATGCAAATAAATGGGCACACAAACTAGCATACCCAAATACATACACATGAACACACACACACTAGCATACACACACACAAATGCAAATAAACACACACACACATACATGTATACAAACACACACACACAAATAGGCCAAACACACACACAATTATATATAATCAAATCCACCACAAATACACACACACACAATTATATATAATCAAATCTACCACAAATACACACACACACACACAATTATATATAATCAAACCAAAAATTTAGCAACCTTCACTAAAAAAATTTAGCATAAGGAGAAGCACGGGATCTGTAGGAATGCGAACCAGGAAGAAGGAGGGGGCGATCCAGGAAGAAGGAGGGCGCGGGATCTGTAGGAATGCAGGAATCGCCGGAGGAGTAGGCTTCGCCGGCCGCAGGAATCGCCGGAGGAGAAGCGCGGGATCTGGAGGAGGAGCGGCGCGGGATCTGGAGGAGGGGCGGCGCGGGATCTGGAGGAGGGCGGCGCGGGATCTGGAGGAGGGCGGCGCGACGGGAGAGGCACGACGGAGGAGGTTTCGCCGGAGGAGAATAGGTCCACCTAAGGTGGTGCCGGCTGAGGAGGAGGGCGACGGGAGAGGCACGACGGGATGAGGAAAACCTAAAATCGCGAGCAGCGGAGAGCGGCACGGCTGAAATGGTAAAAGGAGCAGCTTATCGCTCCTTGCCTATAAGGGGCGGTATTTTGAAAACGCCGTTTGCCAGCTTATCGCAAACAAACGCCGCTTATCGCAAAACAGCGGTGCGGTACGTCAGCGCCGGAGCAAATAAGTCCTCCCAAACGCACCCTAACTCTTTACTAAAGAGTTGGCTAATTGTCTTGTAGTTAAGATGAACCAGCCTCTTGTGCCATTTGACACAATGAGATGCTTTCTCATTAGCTACAAGACAAATAGGAGAACCTTTGTTCTCACACCCAAAATCAAGACAATAAACATTTCTCTTTCTATATCCTGTTAAAATGATCTTTTGATCACTTGACCTTTTGATATGACATCCATTTTTAACAAATGAAATGTCATATCCTAGATCACTCAGCTGACTTATGCTTATCAGGTTGTGTTTCAAACCTTTTACATAATCCACTTGAGTGATGGTAATTTGGTTGGAATAGATGTTACCAAATCCTATGATGATTCCTCTTTCAGATCCACCAAAGATTACTTTAGGTCCATCCTTGATAGGTGTGTACTCCTTCAGTAGCCCCTTTGTTCCAGTCATGTGCTTAGAACATCCACTGTCCAAGTACCATATAGGGGCATGACAACTTGGACTTTCCTGCAATACAGAATTACTTTCCCTTAGAACCCAAGTAAATCTTGGGTCCTTGGTTCAAGTTAGCTTCCTTCATATCAAATCTACCAGCAGCTCTTCTAACTAGTAGACTGTTGTTCTTCCTAACACTTATGTTATGCTAGCAGTCTAAGGCAAAATGGCTTGTCTTGCCACAGCACCAGCATTCATACTTGTTGTATCTAGGTCTAGATACATTTTTATAGAAGAATTTCTGTTCTGTGTTGGTGCTGCTGCAGCTACACCCACTGATTTCTTATAACTATGGGGTTTATGAACATGGGCTGACTTATTGGCATTAACACCCTTGTTATTCAGAACATCAGTCTTATTATGACCATGAGTGTTTTCAAGATCATACTTGTTAGAAGGCTCATGCACCTTTTAAAAACTACAGGGACTTTAAAATTCATTGGCTGAATAGAGGCTTTGCCCTTTCTCTTGAAATGGGTAGCCCTGTTATTACCTTTATAGCCTATTCCAGCCTTACCCTTTTGAGCCACAAACTCATCTATTAAGAGTAAAACTGATTTTGGCTTAGAGTAACTAGCCACCAAATCTTTCTCTACTTGAAGTCTGACTTCCAGACTTTTAATTAGATCATTTTTATATGTGATTGTACCCATATGAATAACAGTAATAGTTTTCAGCTTGGAAACCTCATTCATTTGTTGATCCAATTCTTTCTCTAAACCAGATGCAGTCATCTTAAGATCTACAATTTCTTTAGCCTGATTTTTGGTCAGGTTTTTGCTTTTCTTAAGTGCCTGCAATAAGTCCCCATATTCATCTATCAACTGATGAATATCTCCTTCAAATTCTGATCCATCCTCATCACTTGATGAAGATTAATCTGACTCTGAACCAGCACTGTAATCAGAAATTCTATAATTACTTTGTACCTTACTGGGACCAGGCTGATCCTGGCACTTGTTGTCTTCTGATTCAGCCATCAGTCTCATGCACTGATTTTCTTCTTGTTCATTGATGGAGTCCAGTAATTGCATAAACTCCTCTTCTTTACTAGCTGCATACAGTCCAATGTATGCTTCAGCTTCAGATTCTGACTCTGAGGAGGATTGATCTGTAAGACTCTTCTCCTTCTTAGCAACAAAGGATTTCTCCTTCTTGCCCTTTTGTTGAGTCTTCTTCTTATCTGATGACTCCTTCCTCTTTTCTGGACACTCAGCCACCATATGCCCAGGCCTATTACAGCAATAGCAAACTATTTTTGATGTTGTAGCTTTGCTGGGCTTAGACCTGCTCCTTTCCTTTCTTGATGATTTTCTCTTTTGATAGTAGTCATCAACTGGCTGTGATGTGGAGGGTCTTGACTTCCACTGCTTCTTCTTCAAGAACCTCTGAAACTGCCTTGTAAAGGCAGCAAAATCTGCATCTGAATCACTGTTATCTGAGTTCTGATTGTCTGAATTCTCTGAGATAACTTTAGCAACTTCCTTAGGAGGTGATGGAGACATCCTCCTGCTCTTTCTAGTGGCTTCAACCTTGAAGGCCACTGACTTTTCTCTATGCTCTCCTTTTGTATTTCTTTCTTCCTCCTTCCTAGCCATTAGTTGCATTTCATATGATAGCAACTTTCCAAATAAGGTTGGATGAGAAATGTCTGCTAGTTTGGCCACTTCTCTAATGGCACAAATCTTGGTATCCCAATCCTTTGTCAAGGATCTTAGGAATTTGTCATTCAACTCATAAGTACTAAAGACCCTTCCATAGGACATCAGTTCATTCACTATCCTGTAAAATTTCTTGTAGCATTCAGATATGTTATAGGACTTCCCTTGTCTGAAACTCTCATATTCTTGATTGAGCATAGATTTTCTGTCTTGTTTAACTTCTTAAGAACCCTCCATGTAGACAATCAAAGTGTCCCACATTTCCTTGGAGGTTTTGCAGTGAATCAAATTTTGGAAAGTAGAATCATTTATGGCACTCACTATGATATTCTGAGCTCTTTTATCCATAGTTGCCAATATAATCTCATCCTTGGTCATTTAAGAAAAATCTTTAGGAGTTCTTTGATTTGCATCTAGAACAGACACATTCATTGGGATATATGGACCTTCTTTTACTGTGATATATATCCCTTGGTCAGAGGCCTCCATAATTCCCATAACCCTTTCATTCCAGATTCCAAAAATCTCTTTCCTGCAGATGGGTAATTTCATTGACCCTAATTCCTTGTGATTCTCTCCAGAACCCATTTTCTTGATTCTTGATTCTGCCTTAGGGATCTAACTCAGACTGTTAAGTCCTTCTTTGAGTAACCTGGCTCTGATACCACTTGATAGTTTTACTTTCAAGACTACCTAAACACCTAGAGGGGGGGTGAATAGGTACTTTTTCTTGATTTAACTTAAGGCAGAATATAACTACAGTTATTTGAATAAATCGGATATTTCTATAGCTAACACAGCACATCAATCATAATCATACACACATCACAGATTGAACACAGATTTATAGTGGTTCCCCAAGGTCTGGGTACATCCACTTTCCCCCTTCACCTATCTAGCAGTATGCTAGAGTCGGCCTAACTTCTTCCTTTAGCTCAGAATCCAGAAGGATTCCTACAACTCAGAATGTCTCCACATTCCTACAACTCAGGCAAACAAGCACTACCTCAGCCTTGCCACAAGGCCTACAACTCAGAGAATACCTTCTCCTACAACTCAGGCATAAACAGCCCTACCTCAGCCTTGCCACAAGGCCTACAACTCAGAGAATACCTTCTCCTACAACTCAGGCATAAACAGCCCTACCACTAAGAGAATAAATCTCCTACACTCAGCCTTTATAAAATAGGCTTACAAATCAGATCTATGAATAGATCCTACAGAATTTGATAAGGAATTTTGTAAACTCTTACCCCTGTTGAGAGAGAAGGGATAAGAACTTTCTTGATCAGCTTCTTGAAGAGGCGGATGGCTGAAATCAACTTGATCTTAGCTTTCTTCAAAGTTTCTTGAATCTGAACTTAGTTGGGTTGATTTCCTTTGAATATAACTGACTGGCAGCTTCCTTCTTAGACTTCAGAAATAAATCTGAATCTTCTTGACAGATTAGTTCAGTATCTGCTTCTTGAGAGACCTGTGAATGTCTCCTGCTTGACTTCAAATAGTTGGATCTCTCTCTATCCAAACCTCTTGAAGATACTTCAGAATTCTTGATTGAATCCAACTTAGACTGAAACTGAGTGAATGATCACTTCAGAATGTCTTCTTAGATCTTCACACGAAGATCTTCTTCTGTGCCTTGCACTTTCTTTATCAGAGATCTTTGTAACAATTGTTTTGTTTTTGTGTCAATAATGAATCATTCATTTACTGCCTATTCCTTCTTCTAAATCCATCTATATATAGACTTCATCCATGGTAACCGGCTGATCCGGTTTATAACTAACTTCTGACAAGTCTGACAGCTCCAGTAAACCCGTTATAACTCACAGCTGTCAAGTCATCAAACAGATCTTGAGCCTTTGTCTTTGTCAGCAAAGCGTCGAGTCTGTCTGTCATAAAGTGTCGAGACCATCTGTCAATATGTGTCGACATAAGTGACTTAAGTGTCGACACAACCTTTGGTGATGTCGACATAGCTGCCTTGATGTCGACACAGCTTCTTGACACTGCATCTTGAGAATGTGTCGACACTGATTATTTGTGTCGACACAAACACTTCATCATTCATCAGCAATCAACTTAGTCTAGACTCAGTTGTGTGTCGACACAAGTCTTGTGTGTCGACACAGTTGATGTAGACTCAGAACATAGCATGTGTCGACACTTCCTCCAGGTGTCGACACAGTTGTTGTCGACTCTGCCTCTGTATGTCAACACAGCCTCCCAGTGTCAACACAGTTGATGTCGACTGATTATTTCTGTGTGTCGACACTGCCTCCCGGTGTCGACACAAACTCACTGAAGTGTCGACACAGCCATTTCCAAGTGTCGACACAATCTTACTGAAGTGTCGACACAGCTTCCTCAGGTGTCGACATATGGACTTAGAATATTTTTCCTGCATTCTAGCACATTCTTAACCTGCACATATAAACTCAAAATAACATCAAATACACCTTGATGTATATCATTGAGCTAAGTGAGGCTTCTCCAAATCAGGTACATATTTTCCAATGTACCCAACAGGAACCACTATAAATATCTGTGCACTTTGATGTGTTGTTTTCTTTGTGCAAGGTAAATCATATTGAAAGCAGAAATTAACCAATCACTCAAGCAGCAAACTAAAAGAAAAGAAAATAACTAATAAGGAGACCAATAACCCATTCACCCCCCTCTAGGTGATTTAGCTATCCTTGAAATTAAAGACTTTCAAGTGATATCAGAGGGAGGTTGCTCAAAAAGGACCTAACAGTTTTAGTTGTCCTCCAAGGATAGCTAAAAGGTTAAACTTATGTGTTCAAGGATGAACCATAAGATATGGAACTCCATGGAGTAGCAAATCTGCAGAGAGGACAAGATCAGCATTGGGTTATTGGCTGCTCTTGGTGATGACAAAGTCCTTCTAGATGCAAGAGCAAGAATCAGGGCCCCTATGTCACATTCAGAGAGTGACACAGAGGTGGTTGAAGCTGAAGAAGGGGAATATAGATGCCATAGACAAATAGCTACCTCAGAAGTAAAATCTTACAAGGATCAGCCTGGTCAAAATAAGGTGCATTCCCCATTTGGCTCATCCTCAGAGTCTGGATATGAATCCTGTACAGACTCTGATGTATCCTCATCTAATGATGTGAGAGTCCTTTGACAGATGATAATATCAATCAATTGAATGGCAATCATGTTCTCTTCTGAAAGCTTTCAAGGAAAGCAAGCTGCTTGTTAAGAAACAAGTAGAGTAAATAGCCTCCCTACAGAAGACTGCTTCCCATCTGGATAAAGCTTCATCCTTCCTATGTGTAAAAGAGAGGGAAGCAGCTCATCTGAAAATCATGGTAGATATCCATATTGAGTCCTTAAAATACAAGGAATCTATTATCAAGAATCTTGAGGAGAATCTTGATAGGGAGAGGACAATTGTGGCTAACTTTTATCAAGAGAAGATCTGAATCTGAGTGGATTTCTAAATTAATCCAATCTCAAAAAAGAGGTCAAGTTCCTGTCAGGCCTCAACCTACCTTTCACAAGGTAATTCTCCCTTCCAAAAGGTATGGCCAAGACCCCATGGATGGTCACTAGAGAAATGGGAATCTTCCTTGTAAGACTACAAATGTCTCTTATAATGGAAGAAGAAAGGACATGGGTCTGAGTGCTCAGAAGGCTCCCCATAAAGAAGTGCAAAAGGCCCATCCTGAACCTTTTGTATTTAATGCACCAGCTCCATCTCTCTTGAGCAAGGCAGTGGCATTTTCTCAAAATCTCCCTACTCACACTCTGACCAAGGGTAAATCTGCCAGGATGCAAGACTTGGAATCTTCCAAGGGCACCAACAGCATGTCATCTGTAAGTAGAACTGCTGCTGATAGAACTTGTGAAAAACCAATCTCTTATCATGTCAGACCCACTCTCAGTCAGACTGTGGCTAAGAGAATTTGGAACAAGGAAGCTGCTCATCCTTCTGTTCAGTTGTAGTCAACCATACTGTCAGACCTGCTCAGAAAAGAAGATATAATATTCATGAGTGCTGGTGTTGTGGCAAAGTGGGACACTTTGCCATAGATTGTTGGCACAACCCTAGTGTGCTAAGGGCAAGATAAAGTATTCCTGATAGGGCTCCTGTAGGTTGACATTTGCTTTTTCAAGCTAACAAGAACCTAGGACCCAAGTCAGCTTGGGTTCCTAAGGGAAGGTAATTTTGTCTTGCAGGATAATCCAAGTGGCCATAACCATTTATGATCCTTGGATAGTGTTGTACCATACCCCAGTCTGGATACAAGAAATGATTCAACTTATCATCATGCACTAAATGTCAATGACAAGTGCAATTATTAAGGGGGAGCTTACAAAGGAAAGCCAGATGAATATCAAAGGCTAAAGATCAGAAGCAAGGTTGCTGGTATGCTAGGAAACTGTTAATCCAGCATGGACTACAAGTCTACAGAGAAGAGATAAGTGTAATTCACATTTCTTTAATTCTACTACTTAATTTTAAAATTAATTACTCATGTATGAGAAGGGTAATTGAAACAAATGACTAAGAAGATGTAAAAAAAACAACAACTCTTCTTAATATATGTGTTAGTGGCTTACATGTTCACCATACCACAAAATATAACTTGTCTCAACATACCCAAAGACATATTGCATATGGAATACTAAGCTAGACTAGTATCAAAATTTTGTTGAGCCAATTGAGGTTGGGGGATAATACACTCTCAGTTGAAATTAATGTAAGGTTATTAAAATTATGTCCAATTGCACCCCAATAGAACACATTTTAGAATGTGTACTGCAGGTCTATATTACCCCTGCAAGTTAGGTCAACACAGTTAGAGGCTAATTGAAAATTTAATTACTAAAGAAAACAGATGTTAAGCTAAATAAGCTCAATTAACAAATACTAGAGAAAAGACAGACTGCGGATATGTGTCGGGATTCAATCCTGGCCATTGCTTAAGATTAGACAACAAATATGGATTAGTGACTTTCCGCATTCCTTTTAGCAATACCTATAAATAAAAGGGCGTGTGCAATAAGCCAAGTCACTATTCCTTACCCTCTCCCGCCCGCATTCGCTAAATCGAGGGGAAGCTGCTTTCGCTAGCATTATCAAATTCTCCAGAGAAATGGCGCCCAAGGGTCTGGATTTCATCTTCGAAGGAGCATAGGTGATTCGAAATGGATTCGTTGATGCTCAGAAGTTCAACAGGTGCTTAATCTTCTACAGAAATCTAACCAAGCCTTCGTCCTAACGAAACCCTGTATTTTGTGGAAGAGGTAAGTACTGGAGTTGTTTGCCATCGCCAAAGCGGATGCTTTGGCTTGTAAAATTAAGACCATAGTATGCGGAAAGAAGATCAAGATAACCCCCAAAAGGCTAAGCAAGGCTCTGCAGCTGTCAAAGCTCTCTACAACTGAGGACGAAGAAGAGCTATTACTGGACAATGCAAAATCGGCAATGAAATGGTGTGGACTTTCCAAGCACACAACCGGATCAATTCAAAGGAAAGAACTTAACCTGAGAGGTAAGTTTCTAGCCGATGTCATTGGGAAAGCTCTGATATGCAAAACCGAGTCCCATGACAAAATCTCAAAAAGGATGTTTGAACTAATGGCCAGGGTCATACTGTTCAAGAGAACTGATTGGGGAAGAGTGGTGTTTGAAAGAGTAGTGGACTGCATGGCTAAACCCAATTTGGGAGAATCCTTTCACTATTTCTATGAGAAACTGCTCTAGAAATTCTGAATCTGAAACTTGGTGCAAGAATACACCATATGAGAAGGATGGACATCAGGATGCTTGAGAGATGGGCAGGGTCTTTCAGCCCCGTGGTCTAGAAGGTGTGGAGAGAAAAGGAAAGAGAATTATTGTTACTGAGCCCAGCTCCTCTAGCAGCTCATCTGAGGACGAAGAGCCTCATGATACTGATCTATCTTCATCTGCTGAAGTGTCTAGGAGGGACATGAATATCCAGGTATCTGCCTCGTCTGATCTTACCCCTCTTAGTCGTGTGAGCAGACTAGAATCAGATTTTGTTCCTGAAGTGGATGAGATTGTTGCCGGGTTAGCTGGATCTGCTGGAGAGGAAGTGGATGATTTGCCTCAAGCCAAAGATGCTGGGCAAATAACAGAGGAAATTGTTAACAAAATATCTGCAGAAATGGAGGATGATACCTCCAGATTGGAAGATGCAGATAGGCATATATCTATGTCTGAAGATGAGGAACTATAAGATAAAGTCTTGGAAATTCCTAGTGCTGAGGAAAGGATTGCTCAAATTGAGGGGGAGAAACTGATGCAAGAGATAATGCATGATATATTATTTGTAGGGGAGCAACAGAAGGTTCCTCCAATAGAGGTTGCTGTTGTTGTTGACCTGCATGCAAATGAAAGCATGGCAGAGTTCGAGGGGGAGATAAAATCTCATCTCCCTGCTCGTGAAGTGTATGATTTAGTTTCCTCAGAATCAGAGGAAGAGGAATCTAGTCAGGAGAAGGAACAATCCTCAGCTCATACAGTGGATGACCCCACTCTAAGGACAGGGGTCAAGCAAGTCCAGTAGACCCAAAATGAAGGCACACCAGCTAGAACAGATCAAATCTCACCAATGCTCCTGGCCCAGCTGAAAAGCTTATTAGATGAACAAAGAAGATCCCTAGAAAATTTTGTAGATGATGCCTTAAAGAACATCAGGAATGAGCTAGCTACAGAAATCAAATCAATACGATTTGAAGTAAACTTACTAAAGGGTGAAACTGTGAAGTTTTTCACCAGGGATGCACTAGCTGTCGACTATACAATAGATAAGATGGACGAGGCAAAAAGAATGTGATCATTACCATACAAAATCAAGACATTCAGGCCTAAAACTCACTGGTTGTACACAATGCTACCCATGTATTGTTGAATAAGCAGACTGTTATTATACTAACCAAAGCAGATGAATGCACCAAACTGCTAGATGACCACTAACTGGCGGTAAAAATAATGTAATTGCTGGAGTTAATCATTTGGAGCTCAAGATATCTGAAGCTAGCACCTCCCAGACTACTCAAGTAATTGAAGAAGTCAAAAAGGGGGAGAGAAATGTCATCAGAACAAATACTGAGAATATGGTCTGGGCCACAAATGCTGTGAGAGGCGTATTGGGAATGGAGCTACTGCAATATAATAACATCCCAGTGATGCTTGACCATGTACAAGAAGCTTTAAATAATATGTATAGCAGTGAAGCTCAAGTTCAAGACAATCAAGAATATGTTCAGTACATTGAAGAAGATGACAGTGTTAATTCTCAGTGGGGAGGGAAGACTACTGGTGCTCAGAATCCTTCCTTCAGCCCCACAGTAGACCAGTCACTATAGGTCAAAGAAAGAATCACTTATAATGCTGAAGAGGAGGCCAGGCTAAGGAAAAAGAGATATAGAGAAGAAATGGAACAGAGGCCTGATTTCGAGCAGTGGAGCCCAGAGTCCAGATCTATTATTTTGCTTGCTTGGGAACAGGTCAAGAATAAGAAATCAGACAGAGGTAAATGGTACAACAAGACTGAATGGGATAAAATGGAAAAGAGAGATACAGAAAGAAGGATTTTCTAGAGGAACAAAAAGGCAAATATTCTCACTCATGATGCTGTGGAACCATATAAATACTTTCCCAAGCCTTTCAGCTATTTTGCGAGACAAAAGGATAAAGCTGAAGTTGGAGCTACTAAGGATAAGGCTGCTGATGAAGATGATAAGAAAGGAAAGAAAATAGTTGGAGATGAAGGCAAGCCAGCAAAGAAATTCAGAGGCAGTGGAATTATGATAAGGGAACCTGAAACTTAAAATGTTTCAAGATCTGCTTACAGTGCTAGGGATGAAACATTGTGCATATATTGTTTAAACATCTATTCTCTATATGATTAAATAGAACAATCATTTGTTATTATCTATCTAATCCATCATTTGCTATGATTTTGACTTATCTGCTACATCATTTGAGATTTCTATAATTTTTCTGAATTCTGCTGTGATGATGTGTTTTAAATATTTATAATATGAGTATTTTGTGTATACATTGGCTTTGGTTTTTTACTTCTTCAAATAGGGGGAGATTGTTGGGTCCATTGATCCCAATGTCCTGAATTTGAAGATGGACCAACAAAATAATGTATACACATGTTGTGATCTAACTTGTGTTCAAGGTGAATGATTGCAGTTTGTCCTGATAAGCTATGATGGGACAGGTAGCCTAAGTGGCTAAGACAGGTAAGTTCTTACCTAAGTGGTGGAAAGACAAATAACTGTCTAAGTTCATAGGCGTTGAGTGAAGACCAGTCACTCAACGCCAGATGACTTATAGCATTGAGTGAAGCCTATACAGTCAAAGCATAAGCAGTGGCAAGCTGAGAAAATGGCTAAGTCCAAAGGCATTGAGTGAAGTCAACTCACTCAACGCCATACAACAAAAAGTTGTAAGATAGGCTAAAGCAGTAAAAGCCTAAAGTTGGATTGAGCTGAAATGTGGCTAAGTCCACAGGCGTTGAGTGAAGTCAACTCACTCAATGCCATGCTACTAAAAATAAAGTTGGCTAAGTGTTTTGGTGTTGAGTGATGAAGACACACTCAACGCCATTCAGCAAAAAGCTGTAAGTTGAACAGGTTGAACTTAGTTCAGAATTCATCGAACTAAATTCAGAGTTCGTCGAGCTCAGCTCACCTTTCATCGAGCTAAGTTCAGAGCTTGAGTTTTGAGTTCGTCGAGCTCAGTTGAGATTTCCTCGAACTGAGTTCAAAGTTCGTCGAGCTCAGTTCACCATTAGTCGAACTCAGTTCAAAGTAAGACAATCCAAGCCCAGTGGTTTTAAACACCGAAAATTGGCTAAAGCAAAAGGCATTGAGTGAGGCGTGCTCACTCAACGCTCTCAACGCCTTTATGCAGAAATGAGTAAAAAGCAAATAGCATTGAGTGAGGCATGCTCACTCAACGCTCTCAACGCTTCAGTTGCTGAAGAAGCAGATATATGGCTAAGGTAGATGGCGTTGAGTGAGGGTTGTTCACTCAACACTCTCAATGCCTAGAAATAGATTTATATTCTAAGTAGTTTGGCGTTGAGTGAAGGCTACTCGCTCAACGCCAAGAGACAATAAATCTGTCCAAGTGTTTTGTCATTAAGTGGTGCTTACTCACTCAACGCATATGCTAATGTTGCTTGATTTTTGGTTAAGTCCACAACTGGTGACGTCAGCAAGTCAATAAGTCAACATATTTCAAATAAGTGGCGGGATGGCTATAGTACGCGACAAAGGTTGCCACAGACCTGTTTTACGACAGTTGGCATTAAAGCAAAATTGCAGCCAACTTTAAAAGTGTGAGACTCACTGCTAAAAGAGCCGTTGGGTCTCAATAAATAAAAGGAAGAGATCTTTACAAAAAAGATTTGGTGACAGTTGTTCTTCTTCTCCTGCATTGTTGTGGAGCTAAAGAATAGGAAGCTCAAGTCAGAAAGACAAAGAGCAAGTGAGCTGTTGAGATCAACATCTTCAACGATAAGCTTGCTGGTGCCATCTTCATCTGCACCAGCAAGCAAGCTCAGGGTAATTCTCTGAGAAAGAGATAGCAGCAAGAGCCAACCCTTTTGCAGGAGCTTCACAGATTCAGCCAAAACTTTCTAAAAGAACGTACACTTGAGGAGCTGTGAAGAAGAAGTTGGAGCTGAGCAGTTAGCTCAGTTCAGAAAGGAGTAGAGAAATTGATCTGCTAGTTGCTTCCAACATAAGCCAAAGCTTCTATATCATTGTTGTTGTGAAGAAGAGAGAGCTGAATCTTTGCTTCAGTTCAGAAAGAGGCAGAATAGTATTCTGCAAGTTTCTTCTAGCTCAAGTGCATAAACTTGTTGTTGTGAAATAGTTGGGACTAAGATGCACTCAATCCAGTAAAGTTGACACAAGAAAACTCTCTTGGTGTCATAGTGGGGGGCTGAGTCTAACTCTCCTAAGGCTGATTGTCACAGAGGAATTCCTCTTTTGATCAATCAAGAACCCCATCAACCCATTTCCATCTTGTAGGATCCTTCTGGATCTGAGCTGTAGGAGTGCTGCAGCACTCTGAGAGTAGGGGCTAGTGCCTGAAATTGTAGGGCTGAAAATCTTGAGTTGTAGGCCTTAGAGATAAGGCTGAGGTAGGTGGTTTGAAGACCACTGAGCTGTAGGAGCACTACAAAGCTCTAAGGTAGGAACCTTTGTGGTTCTGAGGTAGGTTCTGAAGAGAACCTTAGTGTAAGGCTGAGGGCCTGAGGTGTAAGTTCTTTGGAGCATTTTGGAGAAGTGTCTAGTCCAACAAGACTGTTGGATAGGTGGGAGGGAAAGTGGATGCACCCAATTGGGGAACCACTATAAATATCTGTGTTCTTTGCTGTGTTGTTTTCTTTGTGCAGGGTAAATCATCTTGAAAGCAGAAATTAACCAACCACTCAAGCAGTAAACTAAAAGAAAAGAACTAATAAGGAGACCAATAACCTATTCATCCCCCCCCCCTCTAGGTGATTTAGTTATCCTTGAAATTAAAGACTTTCACATGGGCTCAAGATGAGGACCCGAAAGCCTTAGGAGTGGCTTATATTGACGATACTACGACAATGATAAGGCTAATCCAGGAGCGAATGTGGGAAGCATAGAGCCGACAGGCCAAATATTATGATGCACGACACCGACCGGTGGAGTTTAGCATGGGATAAATAGTGTTTTTGAAAATTAAGCCCATGCATGATGTCTCCCGGTTGAGGAAGTAAAAGAAACTAGATCCCCCTTATTTGGGCCCCTATCAGGTGATAGAGCATGTTGGCCATGTTGCCTATCGATTATCCCTGCCCCCAGAATTGGTAAATCTCCATGATGTGTTTCATGTCTCTTCCTTGAGGTGAGTCCTCCAGCAACCAGAACAACACATTCCTACACCGTCAGTACAGTTGCTGTTAGATAGATTCATCCAACTTGAACCGGTTAGTATAGTAGATTATAAAGTAAAGAATCTACACAACAAGACCATTCCGACGGTCATGATTTTGTGGTCGAATTGCGGACGAGACGAATGCACATGGGAACCTGAAGCACTCATCCGAGAAGAGCACCCAAAGCTCTTTCCCCAGGTATGATACTTTTTCCCCTACTTTAAGCAAATTTTCGGGGACAAAAATCCTTTTATTTTTATTGGATTGTAACATCCTGACTTTTATTGGGCCACCAGATCCCTAGTGGGCCTAATAAAAATGACCCGAATCTCTACTCGTGACCCGGTAGGAAGCAACCCTAGGCAGGGTATCAAGCTAAAGAACTCTGTTTTGAGTTCTGTCAGTTCCTGTGGCCTCGTATAGCCAATACGAGCGCGTCAGAACTCGTTCCCTTGAACTCCGATGTCATATGGTGGATATGACCGTTCCTCATAGAACGTCGTGAAAATGAGATTTTTGGATATTGACACGGAGAACTCCATTTTGAGTTTTTTCAATTCCTGTGGCCTCGTATAGCAAATACGAGTGCGTC
Source organism: Platanthera zijinensis (assembly GCA_039513925.1). Taxonomy (NCBI): domain Eukaryota; kingdom Viridiplantae; phylum Streptophyta; class Magnoliopsida; order Asparagales; family Orchidaceae; genus Platanthera; species Platanthera zijinensis. The sequence goes on from CM077097.1 coordinate 74,808,159, forward strand.
GAAACTCGTTCCGTTGAACTCTGATGTCATATGGTGGATATGACCGTTCCTCGTAGAACGTCGCGAAATTGAGATTTTTGATTATCAAGCTAGAGAACTCTGGTTTGAGTTCCGTCAGTTCTTGTGGCCTCGTATATTCAATACGAGTGTGTTGGAACTCGTTCCGTAGAATTTCGAGGTCATATGGTGTATATGGTCATTCCTCGTAGAATGTCGCAAAAATGAGATTTTGGATATTGACATAGAGAACTCCAATTTGAGTTCTGTCAGTTCCTATGACTTCATATAGTTGATATGAATGCATCGGAACTCGTTGCGTTGCGATTCGAAGCCTAACGATGATTATGAGTGTTTTAACCATTTTAGCGTGTCGCGATGCACAACTTTTGAATACTTAGCAATCGAACTCCGATTCGACCCCGGTCAGTGACATTAGATTCGTATGGTCAATACAAAGTCAACAGAATTAGTCTCAGACAGTTTCAATGATGGGTGGTCAAACTGTGGTCAAATCAAGCTCAGTCGTGCACTGAAAAGCGTGCGCACACAAATTCTGACTCGACACCCCAACTTTGACCCAACTCCTGATGTCTTGGACCTACTTTGACTTTATCCAGCATGGGGGACCCACCTTAGGGATGACTTTGGTCAAACCCCCCTAAAAACCAATTTTTGGAAATTTTCTTAAGGAGGTGTACACCTCCTCTTCATGGATGGTTAAGGCCCCACCCCCCTATACCCTTGGGTCACCAAAATCAGTCCACACAAGAGGCAGGGTGGGTCATGGGTCAAGTTATGCCCAACTCCCCTTACCCCTCTCCTCTTTCCTAAGCCCAAAAGCCCACCAAGCACTCCCCTTGGATGAATCCATGTGGCCTGTACTGTGGCCCCTTGATGGGTGCCAAGTGTCCCATCCAGCTGGAGGGGAGAAGAGCTCTTCTCCCTCAAGTGGGATTAATCCCACACCTCCCCCAAGCCAAATTGCTCCTTCCCCCTTGCCTATATAAGGCCATAACCCATCAGAGGAGTGCACTCCTCTCCCCAAGCTCAAATGAGCCACCACTAGCCCTGCTGGAGCTCTGCTTTGCCGGAGAAAACTCAGCCGAGCTCCATCACCACCTCCACCACCATTAATGGAGGATCTCTTCGGAAGCCCCAAAGGCCCCAAAATCAGGTGGAAAACTTCTCCTCTCCTTCCTGTCTATCTTTTGAACGAGTTGCATGCGAGCTCCGGTGGCCGGAGCACCGCCGCCGTCACCCCCTCCCCTCCGTTCAAAATAAAAATAGCTCCGGCGATGGCCGGCGGCGGCTGGCCGCCGGACCACCGCCGGAGGGAGTGCCCGCCGCCGAAGAGTTGTTCGGGGGTGGAGCCATGGCCGGCCGGCGGCAGAAAAGGCCCATGAGGGCGGCTGTTTGGCACTGACCGTGAGGAAGAAAGGTTATAAAAATTATAAATTTTATAATTTTTATAAATATATTAATAATATAACAAAAATAAGAGTTTTATTTTCTGGAGGGTACACTGCGGATCTGGTGAAAATGTTTTGAACATGAAAGCTATTCCCCTTAATGAGGGAAATCTACACAAAAATTTTGGGAATTTTTGGAGTTGAATTGGTGTTTCTAAAAGCATAAATAAGAATTATTTGGCCAATTTAGAGGCTCAAAATTGCTCGAAAAGTTTTGGAAAAATTACTTGGCTTTTTTAGGCCCTCTTAAAGTTTGTATTAAAATTATGGAATCTTGGAGTAAAAATTGAAGATTTTCCAATTTTTGGAGCCTAGGGTCGTGCTCGAAAATTTACGTGCTCAAATTATTCGAGAATGGAAATCGGAGCGTGCGACCACTTTGTATATTAAATATTAAGTTCAATTGAGTAATCAACGAGAGTAGTCGAGATAAGATTCCAGCTCTGAGTATTTCGGGATTTTTGCAAAACCACTGAGCGCCTCATTTTCAAATAACACTCGAGCGTTTTGGGTGGTCTCAGAAGATGAAAGTACGAGTTTCAAGAAAAATAATCCACAACCTCATTCTAGGTGAAGAATTTCTCTCATGTGTTAAAAATGATCTTCAAAGTTGAAATTCGAGGAAGAATGTGCTCTCTAACGAGATTATTGGATTCGATCCGACGCAAACAATCAAATTGTTATTTGTTCTCGGATGAATAATAAAAATGTAACTCATAATAAGCTTCTCTTGATCCGATTAAGCTGTGATTAAAATGGTGCAACAGAATTGTTATCGGATCTTAATAATGAGTTAAACCCAAAAAAACCTCCTGAGAATGGAGATAGAACTGATAAGCCTCCTATGAACGGATATGGAACTGAATGTGCCTCCTGAGAATGGAGATGGAACTGAAGCCTCCTAGATGGAGTGATTGGACAACTAACCATTTTATTTATGATTATTCCAATTTTGTGCTGGTCCAGTTTCTTTATTTATTTCAGTACTTTTAATTCAGTACTACTCTAGTCTCGTACTGGTCAAGTTCATTTCAGTTCAGTACTTTTAATTCAATATTACTCCAGTATCGTATTGGTCAAGTTCATTTCAGTACAATACTTTCAATTCAGAACTACTCCAGTCTCGTACTAGTCAAATTCATTTCAGTTCAGTACTACTCTAGTCTCGTACTAGTCAAGTTCATTTCAGTTCAGTACTTTCAATTCAGTACTACTCCAGCCTCGTACTGGTCAAGTTCATTTCAGTTTAGTACTTTCAATTCAGTACTACTCCAGTCTTGTACTGGTCAAGTTCATTTCAGTTCATCACTTTCAATTCAGTACTACTCCAGTCTCATACTGGTCAAGTTCATTTCAGTTTAGTACTACTCTAGTTTCGTACTGGTCACATCTCATTATGCAGCATTTATTATCAGCAGCTTTAATTACTGTATTTTCATTACTGTGTTTTACTATTATAAGCACGTGTCCTGCTTTGACAAGCAATTGTTTGTTAAGGTTGAGGCTTAGTTGGAGATAATCGGAGTTGAGGTGTTCCTCCTGGTTTAGCCTCAAATAAAGTGCTATCATGCTCTTTGTCGAAAGTTGAGCCGAGCGTCGCTGCCTAAAGATTAACGTATAGTAGGGAAGGTTACCGCAGACCCAATGCGTATTAGCATGATTGTTTGATTAATTTCTTGTGAATTGCTTGCGGTAAATTGTGGCGGGTCAGTTCCATTCACAGACCATTCGTACCGGTGTGGGAAGGTCGATGAATCAAGGCGATAGGGAGATGGGTACCACGAGTGATCGGCTGTTATGTTGTCCCCATTGGGTTTTCCTCCGTTGGTCAGCCAAAATATTATATCGTCGGATGTCGCTCACATCCAATAGTACACGGGATTGTACGTTGGGGCCTGGGGTTGTCCAGTACGACCATCCCCAGAAGTGGTAGGACTGGCCACTGTCACTGACGACCACATAGGTGAGGCACGCGTGGCTCGTTACCCTGCTTGAAAAGAAGCGGTCCATAATGTGTCGACATAGGGTGTTATGTGCGGCTGTGAATGCATGTCATATGTACGCGGATATGAATGCCTGCGATATGGACGTGGCTGTGAATGCCTGCGATGTGCACGCGGTTGTGAATGCATGCGATGTGCACGCGACTATGAATGCCTGCGATGTACACACGGCTATGAATGCCTGCGATGTGCAACGACTATGAATGCCTACGATGTGCATGCAGTTGTGAATGCCTGTGATGTGCACGCGGCTGTGAATGCCTGTGATGTGCATGCGACTGTGAATGTCTGCGATGTTTGCACGGGTTGTGAATACTTGCAGTACTGCTATGCTAGTGGAGCCTAAATTATAACTGACGTACATTGCTGCTGCTAGTCTAGTTATACCATGTTGCATCTCTTTTTGGTTGCTCCTAGCTTATTCATGAAATATTGTACTAACCCTCTCATGTTTCGACTATCTACTTTTATTTGGTGCGTGAGCTCGTCCCTAGGATATGGATCCGGGGAGGAGATTTGTATCGACTTAGCTCTGTGACTAATGGTTATTTGAATAACCATTCACAGAAGATGGAGTACCGTAGCTTCCAGCTACTGCAGGATGATACGCCAGCTGATAGGACTACCCAAGCAGAGGCACCCCCGTCATCTCCAAAGTTTCGAGACTTGAGTACTAGCGAGCAAGGTTGAGAGAGAGAGGAGTTGCTAGTTATAGTACTATTATAGCATACGAGCTTCATGTATAAATAGTGGCTATGACCTTTTATATTTTCTATTAAATACATATTGTTATATATATTTGTTGTGGCTTCCTGTTAATGTTTCCGCTAAACTCTGTGATGAGATGTGAATGTTGTGATTCAAGCCGAGCAAGGCAACCAACTAGTGCTTAATAGTGTTGGTTGACCCCCTTAAAGAGCACTGGGTGGACGTCTTGGGTAGTAAGATCCCCTCCGGCCCGACCCGGGCAAAAGTTGGGGGGTCTTACACCGGGCATGAAGAAGAACCTCTTCTCAGTGACCAATGCGGTGGACGTGGGCTATCGTGTTCTGTTTGGTTTGACATAAGTAAAGTTTCTCCGCAACGTTTCAGCGGTAAAGGTTGATGTTGCTCATATAGGGAGAAGGGTAAGAGACTTGTTTGTACTATCAACAAGTTCCTATGTTGATCGGATGGGGGTCAATGATAATGCAACTATCTGGCATGAGCGACTGGGACACGTTGGGATGGTCAATTTGAAAGCTATGGCAGTGAAGAGCCTTTTAAAAGGCTTGCCTAAATTGTCATCCTTCGGTGATGGTCATGTCTGCGCGGGGTGTCAATATGAAAAGGCTCATCGTCTTCCATTTGACAAGTCGTAGACCAGGAGTAAAGCACAATTGGAGTGTATCCATAGTGATCTAATGGGGTTGACCGTCACCGCCAATCTTGGATGCAACAGGTACATGCTGGTATTGATTGATGACTACTCAAGGTACACTTGGGTGTACTTCATGAAGGGTAAGTCAGATGCGTTCCATTTGTTTGTGGAGTTCAAGGAGCTGGTGGAGGGAAGGCTTGGTCTGCGATTAAGAAGTTAAGAACGGACAACGGATGTGAGTTCGTTTCAAATGAGTTCTCTAACTTCTGTAGGAAGCATAAGATTTAGAGAGAGATCAATTGGGCGCATACTCCACAACAAAAAAGAGTAATAGAGCGGAAGATCCATCATTTGAAGGAGACCTACAAGTGTTAGCTTCATGCTAAAGGCATTCCAAGGTCCTTTTAGGCGGAAGAGATGACCTGCGTAACTTATGTCACAATCAGATGCCTCTGAGTCTGATTAACATGAAGTCTCCTCATGAGACGATGTTTAAGGAGAAGTGGACACCTTCGGGTGTTCAGGTATACCTACTATATACTCGTCCTGGATGCTCTTAGGAGAAATCTGGATGCAAAGGCAAGGAAACTTGTCTTCGTGGGCTATGACGAGCGGAAGAAGGGATGGAAGTGTATGGATCCAGTGATGAAGAAGTTCTTTTTCTCGAGAGACGTGGTCTTCGACTAATTAACGTCATATGGAGGTGGCTATTCTGTGGAGCTGTTGGAATGCAGGTCAGACAAATGGTAGGAAGAGGCTGCTAAGGATCTTCTGGTGGAGTTTTCTGTGTCACTAAGAACTCCAGGTGTTTCTAGCTCTAGGGCGGAGGCTTCTAGTTCAGGAAGCAGGGGGAGCGATGCTCAAAGTGTGCCCAGGAATGGAGATGATTTAGAAAAAGCAGCGGAAGTGGTCAGTAAGGATCAGACTCTTCGGAGATCGAAGAGGACCATCAAACCACCAGCTTGTTATAGCAAAGGAAATGCGGTGAGCTTTGTCTCTTGTTTCTTCGCATGCCCTCTAAAAGAGAGAGAGCCTTATATATTTGAAGACGCCACTGGAGTTAAGGAGTGGGATAACGCCATGGATGATAAGATGGCTGCCCTCAGAAAAAATGAGAAGTGCGACCTTGTGCCCAAGGTCGAAGGCGTTACTCCTATGACATGCAAGTGGGTGTATAAGCTGAAGAAGAAGGTGGATGGGAGCATCGAGCGGTACAAGGCTCGTCTTGTAGCTCGAGGGTTCTCTCAATAATACAGAGAAGACTACGAAGAGACATTTAGTCCTATGAAAAAAATGACTTCAGTACAGGTGGTGATGGCCTTGGTGGCTTGCTAAGGTTGGAATATGTAGCAGCTGGATGTAATGAATGTTTTTCTTTATGGGGAAATTAATAAGGAAATTTTCATGGTTCAATCACCAGGATACGTGTCTGAAGATTATCCAGGATACATCTGCAAGCTCTGGAAGACTCTTTATGGATTGAAGTAGGCTCCACGGGCATGGTACAGGAAGATCGTAGAATATCTCTAGTTCTGTGATTATTTTGCCTCAGATTCAGATTCGAGCTTGTTCATCAAGAAGAGAGGGGAGCTTCATGTCTTGGTGTTGTTATATGTAGACGACATGATCGTCACGGGGAACTTTGAGGAGGAGGTAGCTAGGATCAGGGCAGAGCTAGTTTTTCAGTTCGAGATGAAGGACATGGGTGAGCTCCACCACTTCCTTAGACTCGAGGTAGAGAGGAAAGACAACGACATACTTGTTTCCTAAAGGGGCTATGCAGAACGTATCGTTTAGCGGTTCAACATGCGGGAGGGGTAGAGTAGCTCTACTCCACTTGATCTTGACATCAAGCTTTGACGAGATGAGGGGAAGATACTTCCAGATCCTTTAGTGTTTCGGGCTTTGGTTGGGAGCCTTATTTACTTGACAATTACGTGGCCAGACATTGCTTATGTTGTAGGCCGAGTAAGTCGGTGTATGGCGGAACCTCAGAAGCCTCATCTGGTGGCGGTGAAGAATATTTTGAAATACGTGAAGTCCACTTCTGATATGAGTATCCTTTATAGGAGTGACACAGGATTCAACCTGCATAGTTACACAAATGCTGATTATGGGGGAGATTTAGACGACCGGAAGTCGACTTATGGTTATGTCTTCACATGTGGATCAGCGGGTATCTCGTGGTGCAACAAGAAGCATGATTCTGTGTCCATCTCTATTACGGAAGTGGAGTACAAGGCTTCAGCTTTGGCAGCTCGGGAAGCCATTTGGCTTAGGAGGCTAGTAGAGAACGTCCATGAAGAAGTAAGGGGTCCCACTCTGCTACGCGGTGACAACGAAAGTGCGCTTAAACTGGTTAATAATCCAGTTTGTCACGCGCGGACCGAGCACATTGAGATTGAGCACCATTTCATTTGGGAGAAGGTGTTAGAGGGGTTTCTTGTGGTTGGAAATGTGCGGAGCGAGGACAACATCGCGTATATCTTCACAAAGCTGCTGTCAAAGGGGCCATTTACACGGTTACGGGGACTGCTAGAGTTGGATTCCACTTCTCACTTCAAGGGGGAGTGTTGAATTTTTTGAAGTGAAAGTAGCGGCATGGGTAGTCTGTTCGCGCGAACTGTGCGGACAGAGGTGGAGGTTATTCAGGTCGGCAGAGAGTTGCAGACAGCTTGTTCCCTGGAGGTAACTAGGCGGAAAGGTTGGGTATCCACACAATTTGCCGGTTTGGGAGGACTGTTCGGGTGTCCGCCGATTTTGTATGGACTGGTCTGTATATCCGCGGGTGCTGTGTTAGCACTAGGGATGGCTGGTGGTGTGGACTTGGTCTGTTTCTATACCAAGTCCATGCGTGTTAAGCCCGGGAGGTCGCTCGGTTAGAGCGAACTGCTTTCTTTGTCCACCGAGTTTGGCAGCGCGCTGTCAGCCTTATGTGCTTTGGTTGCGGGCTCGGAGTGTGCGGACTAGAGTAGTGTCCGCAGGTGCGTGCGGACTGGAGTTGTCCACTTGTGTGCGGACTGGTGGTGTATCCGCAGGGTCTGTTTGTGGCGGTCTAGTCCTGGCTTGACCTTGTGGCGACAAGGCGAACTGACATTGTGTCCGCGGTTTGGCGGATACTCTCAGTGCTCACCGCGAGATAGGGCGGTGATCCTATCGGCTAGGGCGGTGATCACACTCCTATCCGCACCTATAGATAGGACATCCTATCACATCAATAATACATCCGAATGAACAGTAAGTGAGCTCGGGTGGTTGCTGCAGACATGATTTTGTGTGTTTGCGCGGTTTGAAGGTTTGACCGGTGTTTGCTGTGCTGGTTATGCGGACAGCGCTGAGAAGCCAGAGACTTGGTTCTGACTTCGGTCAGGGATCAGTGCGGACTCTGTGGGTAGCAATCAGCGGTTAGCAGCAGGTCGCGGTTTGCGGCCAGACGGTCTTCTTTCTTCAGCAACATTTCCCCAGTTCAATAAGCTGTCCGCTTCTGGTGGCTTGTTCAGTTCAGCAACATCTGTTTGCGGCGGTCTAGCGGCTAGGTGACCTCGCGATTAGGTGGCTTGCAGATCATCGGACAGAGTTCTTCAGCTTTGGAATAACGGGTTGTCCGCGCAACGAGGTTGCGTTTTGGCGACCTGGCGGCTTAAGCGGACTTCGTAGGCAGCTCAGCAGAGTCGGCAGCTTCTCATTGAGACCGCGTGACTACCTTTGTTTTTCTTGTTTTTTGCTTCCATCGGGTACATCGGCGAATCATGTCTCGCCATATATACCTCGCCTTGTAAAGATTGCTGATAATACAAAGTTTTCTTGTGCTTCTAGTGTATTTCGTTTATTTGGCTTCAGATTGGTTGAGTGTTCCTACGTCTGGTTCCCGTTTTCCGCAATTTATAAATTTTTACACCTCCTACCTCCCAAATAAATGATTTTAACTAAAATATTTAATTATTTATTATTATTTATAAAATAAATTATAAAAAATTAATTCGAATTTTTCTACAATCATTTTAGTAGGCAGTTGTTATTCTCAAACAATAAATGTTTATTCGCAGATCAAATTTTTTATATTTGTAAATTACTATATACAGATCAAGTTTAAACTTTAACAATCAATGTCTTCTTCTCACGAACAGTGCCCGACAATGAAGGAACATCTTTGGTAACCTTTTGAGTCAATACCGGTGACAAAAATGGTGAAATTCACGTCAAAATGGTGAAATTCATGCCAAGTTGTTGGAATAAAATCGTCGGCATAGGCTCAAAAAGTTGTCCGAGGAGTCCTTCGTTCTCAGGCCTAGCTCAGAAGAAGAAGACATCACTTGTTAAATTTTAAAGTTGGTCTGCAGATAGTAATTTATAAATATGAAAATTTTGGTCTACGAATAAACGTTTATGATTTGCGAATTACAACTGTCTTTTAATATTCTATTTAACTTCATGGGGTTCCCGTTAGAAAATCCCGAGTCAGAGGGGTCCAAGTGACTACACAAGTAGAAGAATACGCAAGCACAACAAGCTCAAGCACGAGCGCATCAGGCTGAGGCAGGCACAACGCCCCCTGCTCCGGCAGCTGCGATGCCCCCACCGCCTCCGGCCATCGTCGACCATCGCCCTGTCCGGGCTGCCCGGACTGCCCAGTGCACTTTTGTCATTTCACAAAATTTGGTGATTCAGGTAATCGAAAAGGATCAACATCATTTGACATCACAAATTCTATCCTGACACAATTACCGGTATATCTTTTCAGAAAACTATAAGAAAGCCCCCAAGTCTTTATTTGAAGACAAACAATTCAAGAGGCTAGAGAGAGCTGTGAGATTTTTTTGGCGAGAACGTGAGACTTAGATTGTTTCTCCACTCGGAATTTGCTCCGCTCACTCTTTAGTGCAAAAACATCTCAAAGCTTCCAAGGCGGGTCGTCTTTCTCCACATGAGCGCTCTCATTACGGCTCCGGTTCAGCAGGAGCGTTTCCATCGAGGCTCCAAGTACTTGACAGTTTTTTTCCACTGGAGCGCTCCCAACCAAAGCTCCAATGACTTAGCTTACTTTCCGCCTTTTTTCATATTTTTGACTTGTAACGGAGAGGTAGTCTGTTATCCTCCGAGGAATTATCTTGACTCTTGTAAACTTTAACAAAATAATAGATTTTGACCTGACACAAATCCGACCTCGTGTTTGTTCACTCTTTCTAGGGTTTTCACATCAAAAAAGCTTTTTGACTTTTACTGTTATTTTCATTGACTGTTTGTGCGTCTGATTCAATTCCGAACTAAAGCGGTTCAATTTTCGGGATCGGGAAAAAACCGGATGACCTGCAACATACTAATAATTTTTTAAAAAGAATTCCCCCAAATATCCCGTCTTTAAAATTCGACCGAATATTTTTATGTAATTGTTATGGGCAAATCTATTTTGTATAAGTGCAAATCAACTTTTAAAATAAAAACTCTTAAACAATTATTTTAAATGTTGCGGTAAAATTTATAGGGGCAAACCATTTCCCTATCACCTCCACCGCCGCCGCCGCTGCCGCCTCCCTCGCCGCCGCCGCCGCCGCCCGCCGCCGCCCGCCAACGCCCGCCAACGCCCGCCAACGCCGCCAACGCCGCCAACGCCGCCAACACTGCCATACCCTCCATACCCGCCAACGCCGCCATACCCTCCAACGCCGCCATACCCGCCAACGCCGCCATACCCGCCAACGCCGCCATACCCGCCAACGCCGCCAACGCCGCCAACGCCGCCATACCCGCCATACCCAAGTGCAAATCAACTTTTAAAATAAAAACTCTTAAACAATTATTTTAAATGTTGCGGTAAAATTTATAGGGGCAAATCATTTCCCTATCACCTCCACTGCCGCTGCCGCCTCCGCCGCCGCCGCCGCCCGCCGCCGCCCGCCAACGCCCGCCAACGCTCGCCAACGCTCGCCAACGCCGCCAACGCCGCCAACGCCGCCAACACTGCCATACCCTCCATACCCGCCAACGCCGCCATACCCTCCAACGCCGCCATACCTGCCAACGCCGCCATACCCGCCAACGCCGCCATACCTGCCATACCCGTCATACCCGCCAACGCCGCCAACGCCGCCAACGCCGCCATACGTGATGACACCGCCAACGACGCCATACGTGATGACACCGCCAACGACGCCATACGTGATGACACCGCCAACGACGCCATACGTGATGACACCGCCAACGACGTCATACGTGATGACACCGCCAACGCCGTCATACGTAATGACACCTACAACGCCGCCATACGTGATGACACCTACAACGCCGCCATACGTGATGACACCTACCAAACATCCTTGCTTCTGATCACTGCGGGAGCTCCAAATTTATTTATTTCGAACATTCTCGCTCATCTTCAGCTCCTTTGATCTGAAGCAAGCTGTAGATTTAAACATTTCTTTTTGTATTTCTCATCTTCATCATTTGTTTTCGTATTTCTCCAGCGAAAAAAAAGAATTTTGAAAAGATGTACTTATCATTAAAAAAAAATTTCGATGATGAATTTGAAACTTTTGTAATACGTTAAATTTTATAATATTGTTGTTAAATTATTTGTTCATATTTTTTTAATATATATTTTAAAAAAATTATATTGATTTGTACGTTACAATTTTGTTTGCACATATAAATTTTTGATTTGCCCGTAATATTGATTTGCATCTATTCAAAATTGATTTGTCCATAACAATCACCTATTTTTATTGCTTATTTTTTCTGTATCGAAAATTTCGATTGTATCTCAGATTCTCACGGCCAAAAAAATTTCAGGACATGGGAGGGTAGTTTTCTTCTCCAGCTAATCCATTTTCTTTATTAGCTGTCTTCAAAGGTGTTAATTTTCCGAAATAAGCGTACCAGAAACTGCTAGCATTCTAGAATCCCAAAACCTAATAAATAGATTGAAAAAAAAACAAGTAATTACATAGGATAATACATCAGCCACTCTAGCTTTCGCGCCGCTCGGCCTTTATTCGGAAAGTTGTTAGCGCCACATGAGATGTGAACCTGACAAATTTTCCCGTGGCCAAAAATTAGGCGAGAAGAAAGGGGAAGGAAAAAAAAAATCTTCACCGGGAATTCCACAGATCTCTTACAGCGATCTTCTCTCAAGCCTTTGCCTCCTTCCTCCCTATTTTCCAGCAGAATTCATAGAAAAAAATACCTCAGCTTGGGACGAGGAGCTCGCCGGCGTTGGAGATTCCATCGCCGGAGAGTTACACGGTAGGTAAAGTTTTCCACACTGTCTATGTTAGCATATAATGTGTTAAGTTATTTAATTTTTTCCTTCTTTAGTTTTTGATGCATTGGAGGATTTTCGTGGTTGGTTGAGACAGGAATGGGGTCAAATGATGGAGATGAAGCGGAAAATGGTGGTGAAGGCGGTGGAAAGGAGGAAAAGATATATGTTTCTGTGAGGGTGAGGCCTCTCAGTTCTAAGGAGATTGAGAAGAACGACCATTCGGATTGGGAAGTCATCAATAATACCACTCTCATCTTTAAGAGCAGCCTCCCAGATCGATCTATGCTCCCTAGCGCCTACATTTATGGTGAGTACTGTATTGCACATGTGTATTAAAATTTGCTTTTGGGTATGTTTGGTTCGGCGGTGGCGGGTGCATCCGGTGGGTCGAAATGACACTTTGGAACCGGAGGGGGAGAGGTGGGGGTAGCGGATGGAGGCCGTTTCCGCCTTGCCGCGGGTGCAAATGAAGCAAACGCCGGCGGCGTCCGTTTGTTTACCCGCTGTCCGACGGCGTTTGCTACAAACGGAGGCGGTGAAATGCCGAACCAAAGGAAGCCTAAGCCATTCAATCTCATTAAATTCATTATGTTTAGTTCTTCAGCTTGGAATTTTGTGCCTTTTCGTCCAAATTTTCTGTTTTTTTAGAAGAGTTCTTTATTTATTTTTAAATTTTGTAATGTTCATTGGCAAATGGAAGGTTGGTTTTACATTGCTATGCATATCAATTTTTATAATTTGTTATAATGGAAGTTGTTAAGACATGTGGGAGCAGAAGTTTAGACCCACATCACTACGGCTAGACAAAAAATGTGTTATTGTATAAATATCATGCGGTATGTCCTCTCCCATGGGTTTAATTAAGCATTTGGGCTGAATACAGACCATTAGAGTATCTCGTCTGACTTCGATTCTCGCTTCATTTTCGCTTCCTGATATAAAACAACAACACTCAAGCTTTTATCCCACTATAGTGGGGTTGGTAATCCTTTGACGTCATTGTGCCCTATCTTTAGTCATAATCTTACTAATGCCTAAGTACTGTTAGATATATGTTGTATATTATGAGTAGTAGTGGTAGCTTAGTGTACAATCCCGTATCCAGCGAATGAGCTAACAGGAGCCGATCCGGCCGGCCCAGACCGCCCCCGAGCCCCAGGCGAGTTCAGCAGGGTATGCCGAGCCCAGCATGCCGAGTACGGGCTCGGCAATCGTCGGGTCGAGCTCGAAGATCGTGGAGCTGAGCCCGACGAGAGGTAGCCATTCATCGTGGGGCCGGCCGAGTACGTGCTCGTCTAGAGCCAAGGGGTTGGCGAGTGCCAACGCGACCGTCATCTGCGAGCAGGGGCTTCAGACCCAACTTTCCCAGGCCCGAGGCGAGGCGAGCCGGACCGTGGCATTGAGAGAGGCGAGCTCACTCAACGCCCTCTCCAGTGGCGTTGAGTCAGGCGAGTCAGGTCCGCGGCGCTGAGAGAGGCGAGCCCACTCGCCGTTTTTCACCTCGGCGCAGGGGGGAGCCTTCTCGCGTCCGTACTCGCCGCCCCCGCTCAATGGGCTCTTCTCAGGGCCGGCTCGCCCTTCAGTTGTGGGGTGTTTTTACCATGTTACCCCCTTTGGATTGCCTATAGTCCTCGAGAATGGTGACGGCTGGATATTTGCAGACTATCTTTTCCTATAAATAGGACCCAAGGGGTACCTCAGAGGACACGCTTTTTGGTGCCCGGTCTTCTAGCGCTTTCTGAGGTACCTTAGCTTCAGCACTTGGCTAAGGAGGGGAAACGCTCTAAGATCTTCCGGGTGTGTGGTGGGACCTCCGTGCTGAAGCCTTGGGCCTGTTCCCGGTCCTTCCCCCTTGTCACTTGGGCTTGTGAGTAGAGAAGTAAGTGTGCGATCACCCCTTCCGCAAGGGTCGGACTCCACAGGGACCGATTTTTCGGTTTCAACACTTAGAATCACCTCAGGTGTTAGGATCACCCTCCCTTGCACATCATATGTGTTGCGGTCCGCGACTGCGCTCCTGATAGACCAGACTAACTAGACCGTCTTAGTCCTCGGAGTGGTTGGTTGTGCAACCAGTCACAGAAATAGATCACAGACGAGACAAGTATTTTTACGTGGAAAACCCTCTGAATAGAGTGAAAAATCACGGTCGGGACTGTGCCGACAAGAACTCCACTAGATCGGTTTGGGTTACAACGCTTCTATGATAGAATCGAGGACGACATGCCGCGGCTCGTTACAACTTGAGGGAGAGAGAATGATACAACGTTCGACGTGCGGGAGAATGTGCGCGTGCTTCTGGACGATCACTGACAGACTGTTAGGCTGATACGACAGATATTCTGCCGACGGCGCACTCTAGATGCTGATGGCTGCGGGCGATGTGCAAGTGATTTCCTATGAGCACTGAATTGTGCGGAGGAGATCTCGAGCGGTCTTTGACTTGGAGGCGAGCGTGTCAGTGACGAACTTTTCCTTGGTGGCGAGCACGACGACGGCGGACCTGTGAAGGGAGAGAGAAAGAAAGAGAGATAAAAGGCTAGAGGGAGAGAGAGAGAGGAATTCCGGTAGAAATCCCAATTCCGAAGTTAGAGAAATGAGAAGGATCAGAGGTCTATTTATAGGACTGGAGAGGGGCAACCCGGTATTTTCCCCTCGTAACCACCAACCGGATGAATTTGATCGCTCCGTTTGGAGCACACGGATCACCATTTTCGGGAAAATACCGAGCCTGCCCTCGGGCCCAAAATAGACCCGCCCTAACTCGGGAACGGCCCAACGGGCAACAGATGTGGTTACACGCGGTAACCACCACCAACCACCCACTTTGTGGGCGATTACGAGTGACGACTGCCCCCTACGAAGGCGCCAGAGGGGGCGGCCGACCCCTTGGCGCCGGTCAAAGCCCCGAGCAGCCAAAGGGGACGACCGGCCCAAGGAGGCTGGGCGACCCCTCAGCCACCCAAACGGCGGAAGACCAAAGGGGGAGGCACCCTGTCCCTTGGAGGCCCCTCGGGGGCCGGCGCCTCCCCGACCGGCCTCGCCATAGGTGGCCGGGGAGAAAAGGGGTAGCCGACCCCTTTGAGGTCGACGACTCCCCGATCGGCCTCAGTATCGGCGGGCGGGGAGAAAAGGGGCGGCTAGCCCCTTAGAGGCCGGCGCCTCCCCGGCCGGGGAGAAGAGGGCCGGCTGACGCTCAGGCCGCAGACCGGCCGCGAGGAGGCCAGGGCGCGGGATCCAAGCGGCGGTTGGCGATCCCGCGCACGGGAGTTAGTATCCCGCGCGCGGGATTTAGGATCCCGCGCGCGGGAGTTATGGCGTGGATCAGACACGGTGATCGCGCGCAAGATGGTTTGAACCGTAATCCCCCCACTTCGTTAGTGGGGGAGTGGATGTTTTGGCTATGTGCAACCCGTTTCTCCTATAAATTGGGTACAACCCCATCAAATTCCCCCCAAATCCCGCGGAGTCCGAATTTCAGGAGAGTAGTGCGAGGATTTTCTTCATCGTGCATATCTTCAACATCAATGGCGGAGAAGAACAACGAAGCGCGAGAGGCGGAGGCCGAGTCCGAAAAGGTATGCCAGTGAGCGAGCGGAGGCGAGGGAGAAGGGGGGCGCGTGCTTTTGTGGGCGTGCGGGTTAGCATGCCCGGGGAGCGTGTGCGAACAAACCCGGACCGTGCGCGCGAGCGCATCTGTGTTGGCGCACGCGGGCGCGGGCTATGCGGGCGCGCGATCCGATGCTCACGCCCCCCGCGCACGCCCAGGCCGAGCGCGGGCGTGGCCGCGCGCGTGCTCAGGCTGAGCGCGGGCGTGGCTGCGCACGTGCCCAGGCCGAGCGCTTGCGTGGCCGCACGCGCTTGTGCCTTGCGTGCTCGCGCTTGGCCGCGTGCGCGCGCTTGGGGCTACGCGCGCCCGTGCGTGTTCATGCTTCAAGCTGTGTGCGTGCCTCCTTACGGGACTTGGTCCCCCTCGCGAGTCTCCGATTTCCGTGGGGCGCCGCTTCTTTTTCCGCGACTTGAGTGGGATTTGCTCCCGATTATTTGGGGTGTTGCATTTTTTCCTTTTTTGATGGTTTATATGTGCAGGCTCCACGACGCGTGGCGCAAGGCAGGTCGATGCGGCTGTACTCTACTCTTTCCCCAGAGCAAATCATTTCTTGGAGGGGGCGATACAGTTTACCTGCCGGAATGGAGATCCTGATTCCACGTGCCGAAGAGCGAGTGCAAAATCCACCGGTGGGTTGGATGAATCTTTGCGAGTCGTCGTTGAAGTCCGGATTTCGATTGCTACCGTGCGAGGAGGTTGTTGAGATCTTGAAGTTCCGTGGGTGCCAGTGTCCCAGTTTACACCCTTGGAGATGACTCGTATTATCGGGCTTGTGGTCTTCTTTCGTGAGCACGACTCCAGGCTTTCCTTGGATTTCTTCAAAGATTGGTGCGATGTGCGCGCTGATAATGGCGGCGGGGTTGATGTCTTCAGCAAAAAACGCTGGCTGGAGTTTGGAAGTCGGGTGGACCGATGCCATGGGAACTCTTTGTACGAATTCGTCCGTAATTTCTAGGAGCCGTCGGAGCTTTGGAACACCCTCCCTGATCGCTGTCGTAGGATGAAGGGGTGTGAGCGTGAGTTCATTCCGGTACTGGGATTTTCTGAACCTCGAGAGCTGGCGAATCGTTTCTTTAATATTTCCTCTTTCGTGGAGGAGAAACGTCTATTGCTATGCGTCCTTTCGGCTGATGTGGAGCGTGTTGCTGTGGTCCCTTTGGCCCGTGACCGAAAGAGCAAGACGGTGTTTGAATGTTGTGGCGATTCAGCGGTTGAGCGTCGTCCTTCTAGGAGATCGGGAGATCGCTTGGAGGCGACCGGGGAGGCAGCTGCGTGCTCTTCTAGGGTTGAGGCGACCATGCTTGTTGACCTTGACATCTAGATTTTAGACACTGCTGCTCTCCCAAGTTCCTGAGGAGACTCCCGTGCCACAACCGGTGAATGGGAGACGCGTGCTATCTTTGAGGCCGATCATGGCGGTAAGAGTATAGTTCCTTGCATTTATTTTGTCAAAGCCTTTTGACTTATTTTCTCCGTTGCAGGTTGGCGTTCAAGTCGTTATTGCCCCTTCTTGGGATGATCTATTGGCTAGTTTGAAGGACAACTACCGGTCCCTTCAGGAGAAATGTCAAGTGATGGAGGGATCCTACCTTGATCTGAGGGGGAGGCGAGATCGTGATATCTCGTTCTTTCGCAAGTTTGAGGCAGAAATGAAAGTTGAGATGACGCAACCGCGAGAGGAGCTTCAAGTTGAGAAGACTTTGGTGGAGAAGACAGCGCGGCTTTTGGAGGGTGCGCAAGTGGAGAACGCACTTCTTCAGTCAGAGCGGTCTTCTCTGAAGTTGAGCGCCTTTCTTCGGAGGAGCGCTTGGCTGAGCTGAGAGCAGCGGAGGTTGCAGAGTACATGGATTCTATCGACTTTATGCGAGATCGTTGCGTGTTGAGGAGATTCGTGAGGAAGTATGGACGTAGGAGGTCGAACCAGACATGGCAGATGTGCAGGAGGTGGCCTTCCTTCGTTGTATGTCAAAGGCTCTCAGGATGGTGTCCCGTAAGCGGGGGTGTGAAGTCACTGACTTGGCCTTTGAGGATCTGTCCGAGGACGAGCTTGTTGATGTTGATGACGAGAAGTAGTCCTTCGTACTTGAGTTTCTTGTATGGTTTGTACTTGTTAACCCTTGCGTCGTACTGGTGTACTTACTTTGTTGTAGCTTTATATTTTTGTCTTTGTCTTGTCATTTTACTTATTGTTACTGCTCAACACACATTTTGCTATTTTATGTTATGGTGCTGTGCGAACAACTATGAGTTGCGTTTTTTAAGCTGGTGACCGGAGGGCGGGACTGTGGTGGCCCTGCGACTTTCTTCCAGGGTGAAGAGTGGGTGCTTCGGGCCGGATAGGCTTGGTGTCGGGCTTTCAGAGTCGGTAATGTTGCTGGGCAAGGCGGTGAAGACCCTCGTTCCTGGGCCACTGTGAGGGAGGCATGCCCTGGTGGCATAGCAACCTACTGTGGGAGGACGGTCCTTCGATCGCAGGCAGTACGGGTTGCAAGGGGATGGGAGCCCTGAAGGAACGACGAAGTTTAGAAATTTGCAGAACGCTGTAGAACGCGAGGGGGTCAAGCCTTGGCGACGCCGTGACCAATTACGAGAGAAGGGCAAAACTTCGATCACAGACAGAGAGGCCACAAGGGCTGGGAGCCCTGAAGGAACGAGGAAGTTCAGAAATTTGCAAACCGCTGGCGAACGCGAGGGGGGCAGGCCATGGCGATGCCGTGATCAATTGCGGGAGAAGGGAGAACCTTCGATCGCAACCAAAGAGGCCACAAGGGATGGGAGCCCTGAAGGAACAATGAAGTTCGGAAATTTGCAGACCGCTGGCGAACGCGAGGGGGGCAGGCCCTGGCGATGCCGTGATCAATTGTGGGAGAAGGGAGAACCTTCGATTGCAGGCAGAGAGGCCACAAGGGCTGGGAGCCCTAAAGGAACGACGAAGTTCAGAAACTTACAGATCGTTGGCAAACGCGAGTAGGGCAGGCCCTTGCGATGCCTTAACCAATTGCGGGATAAGGGAGAACCTTCGGTCGCTGACAGAGAGTTCACAAGGGCTGAGAGCCCTGAAAGAACGACGAAGTTTGGAAACTTGCAGAACACTGGAGAACGCGAGGGGGGTAGGTTGGCGACGTTGTGACCAATTGCGGGAGAAGGGCGAACCTTCGATCGCAGGCAGAAAGGCCACAAGGTCTGGGAGCCCTGAAGGAACGCCGAAGTTCGGAAACTTGCAGACCGCTGGCGAACGCAAGGGAGGCAGGCCCTGCCGATGCCGTTACCAATTGCGGGAGAAGGGAGAACCTTCGATCGCAGGCAGAGAGGCCATAAGGTCTGGGAGCCCTCAAGAAACGACGAAGTTCTGAAACTTGCAGACCGCTGACGAACGCGAGGGGGGCAGGCCCTTGCGATGTCGTGACCAATTGTGCGAGAAGAGAGAACCTTCAATCGCAGGTAGAGAGACCACAAGGGCTGAGGGCCATTAAGGAACAACAAAGTTCAAAAACATGCAGACCGTTGGCGAACGCGAGGGGGTAGGCCCTGGCGATTTCGTGACCAATTGCGGGGGAAGGGCGAACCTTCGATCGCAGGCAGAGATGCCACAAGGGCTGGAAGCCCTGAAGGAATAACGAAGTTCAAAAACTTGCAGACCGCTGGCGAACGGGAGGGGGGCAGGCCCTGGCGACGCCATGGCCAATTACGGGAGAAGGCCGAACCTTCGATCGCAAGCAGAGAGGCCACAAGGGTTGGGAGCCCTGAAGGAACGACGAAGTTCAGAAACTTGCAGACCGCTGACGAATGCGAGGGGGGCAATCCCTGACGATGGCGTGACCAATTGCGGGAGAAGGACGAACCTTTGATCGCAGGCAGAGAGGACATAATGGATGGGGGCCATGAAGGAATGACAAAGTTCGGAAACTTGCAGACCACTGGCGAACGCGAGGGGGGCAGGCCCTTACGACGCCATGACCAATTGCGGGAGAAGGAGAACCTTCGATCGCAGGAAGAGAGGCCATAAGGGCTGGGAGCCCTGAAGGAACGACGGAGTTCATGAACTTGCAGACCGCTGACGAACGCGAGGGGGCAGTCCCTGGCGACGCCGTGACTAATTGCGGGAGAAGGGCGAACCTTCGATCGCAGGCAGAGAGGTCACATGGGCTGGGGGCCCTTAGAAGAGTCAGGGAGAAAATCCTGACGTAACCTTCTACTTGAAGAGATACTCGATCCGCGATGGTGAGGAGCCCGTTAAGTAATGATGACGAGGAGCAGATATCATTACTGGCTTCTGAGCTTGAGGTCTAGAGCGAGATTTTGCGCATTTATTGCTGGCGCGCCCTGTAATATCAATATTTAAAGTAGAAAAATATTTCGCATTTAACAGAGATAAAAGATAGTTTGTGCACAAGCAGATGCTTGTGACTTTATAAGGTCACAATTGTAGTCAAAACAAATGTTGCTATTGATAAAATCGGTGCAAGTTTTGCGTATTCCATGTACGAGGAAAAGTTTTTCCTTTCGCGGTCCTGAGCTTGTACGTTTCGGGTTTGATAACCAATGTGACGACGAATGGCCCCCCCCATGCCGGTGAGAGTTTGTTTTTACTTGGACCCTTATCGGCTGCTTCGACGCTTCGCAACACCAGATCTCCGATGGCGATCGACCTAGGCTTGACCCGTCGATCATAAAACCGGGCCCCTCGCCTCTGGTAGGCCACGATTCATTGTGCTGTCCTGTCTCGAATTTCAGAGATGAAGTCCAGGTTCTCTCAGAGTTGCTCGTCGTTTGCTTCGAGGTCAAAAGTTTGCACACGGGCGCTCGGGACCCCGATGTCGACGGGAATTATTGCCTCGGTGCCGTAGCAGAGGTTAAACGGAGTTTCCCGGTGGGTGTTCTTTCAGTGGTCCGATATGCCCACAACACGCTTGGAAGCTCATCTGCCCACTGGCCCCCACCTTCCTGTAAGAGCGCCTTCAACCCCTTGAGTATAGTTTGGTTGGTCACCTTTATTTGCCTGTTGTCCTGCGGATGTGCTACGGCGGTGTGGCGGAGGATGATTTTCAGATCCTCGCACATCTTGGTGAATGTTTTCCCAGTGAACTGAGTTCTAGTGTCGGCGATGATGACTTATAGGATCCCAAAGCGGCATATAATGTTCCTCCAGACAAACCTCTTAGCGTTTTCCTCGGTTTTCTTTGCCAGGTGATTGGCGTCTACCCACTTGATGAAGCAGTCAATAGCCATAATAATAAATTTTCTTTGACCTGCCGCCATCGGAAGTGGCCCTAGAATGTCAATCTCCCATTGCGCAAATGGCCAGGGGCTCTGGAGAGTGATCAGCGCGACCGACGGCTGGTGCGGAGTGCTTGCGTGAGGCTGGCAGCTCGCACACCTTTGTACAAATTCGGCTGCGTCCTGCTTCATTATCGGCCAATAGAATCCTTGACGAAGTATTTTCCTTGCTAGAGCCCTCCCACCGAGGTGCTCCCCACAGACTCCCTCATGGACCTCATACAGGGCGTACTCTGCCTCTGGTGTTGATAAGAATTTTAGGTAAGGTTCGGAGAATGATCGCTTGTACAGTTCCCCTTCGATTATGGAGAACGTTGATGTTCATACCCGTAATCGCCGTGCTTCCTGAGGGTCTTCCGGGAGTTGCTCGTGGCTGAGGTAAGCCTGCAGAGGGGACATCCAAGTTGATTCTTCATTGACTACGACGATCTCCCAAGATTCCTACACGCTTGGGACCATCACATCCTCAACCCTTCTTCTTCGAGATTGATACCCGGTCGAAGAACCGACAAGCTTGGAGAGTGCGTCAGCCCTGGTATTTTGCTCCCGAGGGATGTGAAGGATTTGGTGCAAGAGAATTATCTGGAGGAGAGATCTGACGAGCGTAAGGTACTGCGTTAGCTGATCATTTCTTGCCTCATAATCCCCTTCGACTTGGGAATCCACTAGCTGGGAATCTGTGTAGATTGTCAGGTTCTTGGACTTACAATCAATAGAGAGCCGGATCCCGGCGACCAGGGCCTCGTACTCTGCTACATTATTAGTGGCTGAAAACTTCAACCAATGACCATACTTTAAGGTGATCTCTTCAGAGCTTATCAAAAGCAAGCCGACTCCGGCCCCCACCGTCCCTGAAGCGCCATCGACATAAAGGGTCCAGTGGGAGCTGGATGGCCCTTCCACCAGGGCTGATGCGGGGAGAAGGGTGTACTCCACTACAATGTCTGCAAGGACTTGTGATTTGATATTCGGGCGATGAATATCAAATTCTCCTAGCTCGACCGACCACTTGACTAGTCTCCCAGTGACCTCAGGCCTTTGAAGAATTGTCCGAAGCGGCAACTATGTCAGTACTTTCACTATACGGGCCTGGAAATGAGGTTGGAGTTTTCTCGCTGAAAAGAAAAGTGCTAGGGCCATCTTGTCAGCTACTGGGTATCTTGCTTCGGTGCGGGTGAGTACTTTACTGACATAATAGACTGGACGTTGTACTCCTCCTTCGTCCTTCACGAGCACAGAGCTGAGGGTTGCCGGGGAAACAACTAGATACAGGTACAATACCTCTCCGGACGCTGACTTGGACAAGAGAGGGGGCGACGCCAGTACTGTTTGAGGTGTTCGAAAGCCGCCTGACATTCATTTGTCCACTAAAAACCTGTACTGCGTGCCCCCCGCAGGATCTTAACGAAGGGGAGGTACTTGTCCCCAGTTCGCGCTAAGAACCGGGAAAGCGCAACAATCATCCCATTTAGCTGCTGCACTTCCTTGACCGAGCGTGGGGGGTGCCATGCTCTCGAGGGCCTTGATCTTCTCCGGATTTGCCTCGATTCCTCGATGAGTTACCATAAAACCCAAAAAGTTTCCCGGTAGTGACGCCGAATGCACATTTGCTGGGGTTGAGCCGCATTTTGTAGCGACGAAGGACTTGGAAGCATCCTTCCAGGTCTCTAAGATGGTTGCCGCGGTGAATGCTTTTTACCAGCATGTCATCGACGTATACCTCCATGGTCTTTCCGATGTGATCTTTAAAAACTTTATTCATTAGCCTTTGGTAAGTTGCCCCAGCGTTTTTGAGACCGAAAGGCATCACCTTGTAACAGTAAATGCTCTTGTCGGTTCGGAACGCGGTGTGCTCTTCGTTGTCGGGGCTCATCCGAATTTGTTTGTATCTCAAATATGCGTCCATGAAACTGAGGAGTTCGTGCCTGGCGGTCGCATCTACGAGCTGATCGATCCTGGGGAGGGGAAAACTATCCTTCGGTCACGCCTGATTGAGGTTGCTGTAGTCACACATCTGCCACTTCCCGGAAGCTTTCTTTACCATGACAACGTTCGCTAACCATGTTGGGTACCCGACTTCGCGGATAAACCCCGCTTTCAGGAGCTTGGTTACTTCTTCCTCGATGGTTCTAGCCGTTCGGGCGCAAAGTTCCTCTTCTTCTGGATGATTGGCCTACATGACAGATTAATGTTCAGAGAATGCGTGATTACCTCAGGGTCGACTCCAGGCATGTCTTCGGGGGTCCAAGTGAAGATGTCTTGGTTGGTGCGAAGGAAGTCTGTGTGCTCCTACTTTTCCGCAGGAGTTAACAGGGATCCGATCTGCACGGTCTAGGACGGAGCATGTGGAAAGAGGGAGACCTCTAATAATCCTTCCACGAGGACTCCTTGTTGCATCGAGGCTTCGTCCCTTAGGTCGAAATCGTTAAGGTTTAACGAAACTTCCCTCTCGGGGTGTGCTTTCTTGAAACAACATGCCCTCACGACTTATTGACTTCCACGAACAAAACCCACTCCTAATGGGGTGGGGAACTTCATAGTTAGGTGGGGTATTGAAGGAATGACTTGGAAAGATATCTGGAACGGCCTACCGAACACGGCGTTGTCGGCCGACCTGGAATCTACCACTGCGAACCGGTTGAGATTAGTCGCCTCCCTTGGAGGATCTCCGATTGTGACCGGGAGAGTGATTAACCTGTATACTGTAATGGGACGGTCGCTGACTCCCAGGATTGGCCCCGTCGTTGGGCAAAGGTGCTCCTGGGTGAGCCCGATCTTCCAGAGAGTTGGGAGGAACAAAATATCTACGGAGCTTGCGCTGTCGACCAGGATCCTTTTTACCAGAAAACTAGGGTCTCCGATCCCTATGCTTATTACTAACGGGTCTTGGTGAGAGGTCTTCACCCCCTGCATGTCCTTTCCATCAAACTCAATGACCACATCCTGGCGGAACTTATTTATGGGGGGTTCCATTGCCACCAAATGGAGGCGGCTCCTTTGTCTAGTGCTTCAACAGGGAGCCTTCTCCGCCTTCCCAAAACCTCTGGATTGTTCTGGGAACCCTCCTTTTCCTACAGACGGCGCCAATCTGTTGCAGTCCGCGACTGCGCTCTTGATAGACTGGACTAACTAGACCATCTTAGCCCTCAGAGTGGTCGGTTGCGCAACCAGTCATAGAAATAGATCACAGACGAGCCAATTCTTTTTATGTGGAAAATCCTCTGAATAGGGTGAAAACCGCGGTCGGGACTGTGCCGACAGGAACTCAACTAGATCTGTTGGGATTACATCGCTTCTCTAATAGAATCGAGAGTGACAGGACGAGCCTCGTTACAACTTGAGGGTGAGAGAAATACAACGTTTGGCGTGCGGGAGAATGTGCGCGTGCTTCTGGACGATCACTGGCAGACTGTTAAGCTGATACGGTGGGTATTCTGCCGACGTCACGCTCTAAATGTTGATGGCTGCGGGCGATGTGCAAGTGATTTCCTACGAGTACTGAATTACGCGAAGGAGATCACGAGCGGTCTTTTACTTGGAGGCGAGCGTGTCGGTGACGAACTTTGCCTTGGCGACGAGCACGGCGACGACGGACCTGTGAAGGGAGAGAGAAAGCAAGAGAGAGAAAAGGCTAGAGAGATAGGAATTCCGGTAGAAATCCCAATTCCGAAGTTAGAGAAATGAGAAGGATCAGGGGTCTATTTATAGGCCTGGAGAGGGGCAAGCCGGTAATTTCCCCTCGTAAACACCAGCCAGACGAATTGGATCGCTCTGTTTGGAGCACACGGATCACCTTTTTCGGGAAAATACCGAGCCTGCCCTCGAGTCCCAAACAGACTTGCCCGAACTCGGGAATAGCCCAATGGGCAAAGGGGGTGGTTACACGCGATAAACCCCCCAACCGCCCACTTGTCGGTGGTTACGGGAGGCGGCTGCCCCCTACGGAGGCGCTAGAGGGGGCGGCCGACCCCTTGGTGCAGGTCAAAGCCCCCGGCCGGTCCAAGGAGGCCGGGCGACCCCTCGTCTGCCCAAACGGCAGGTGGACGAAGGGGGAGGCGGCTGTTCCATTGGGGGCCGGCGCCTCCCCAGCCGGCCTTGCCGTAGGAGGTCGGGGAGAAAGGGGCGGTCGGCCCCTTGGAGGCTGGCGCCTTGCCGGCCGGCCACACCGTAGGCGGCCGAGGAGAAGAGGGGAGGCCGGCCTCGCCGTAGGCGGCCGGGGAGAAAAGGGGCGGCCAGCCCCTTGGAGGCCGGCGCCTCCCCTGCCGGCCTCACCGTAGGTAGCCAGGGAGAAAAGGGGCGGCTGACCCCTCGGGGGTCGGTGCCTCCCCGGTTAGCCTCACCGTAGGCGGTCGGGGAGAAAATGGGCGGTCGGCCCTTTGGAGGTCAGCGCTTCCCCGACCGCCCTCACCGTAGGCGGCCGGGGAGAAAAGGGGCGGCCGGCCCCTCGGGGACTGATCCCTCCCCGACCGGCCTCGCCATAGGCGGCAGGCATCACCGTAGGCAACCGAGGAGAAAAGGGGCGGCCGACCCCTTGGAGGCCGGCGCCTCCCCGACCGGCCTTACCGTAAGCGGGTGGGGAGAAGAGGGGCGACCGGAGCTCAGGCCGCCGGCCTGTCGCGAGGAGGCCGACGCGCGAGATTCAAGCGGCGGTTGGCGATCCCGCGCACGGGAGTTAGGATCCCGCGCGCGGGAGTTATGGCATGGATCAGACTCAGCGATCGCGCACGAGGTGGTTCAAACCGTAACCCCCCACTTTGTTAGTGGGGGGGGGGTGGATGTTTTGGCTATGTGCAACCCGATTTGCCTATAAATTGGGTACGACTCTGTGAGAAACGAACAGAAACAAACCGGAAGTAGTATAACTGAAACTTTATTATCAGAAAAAGATATCTATTACAAAGGTATGCCCTCCCTTATATAGAATGGAGGAGAGAAGAGAGAATACAAATAAGAGATGTGGGACTAAAATTTTACAGGACTAAGCGGACTATACAGATCAAACCGCACAAACCGCGCGGTTAGACAGAAGGGCTAACCGCACGGCTACCACCAGAGAGAGAGAGAGACCGCCAGGGGAGACCGCCAGACCGTTCGGCAACCAGACAGCAACAGCACAGCAACCAAACCGCTGAGTGAGACCGGCAGACCGCGCGGTCTCCAACTCGCCAAGACAGACCGCCCGGTCACACTTCAACACTCCCCCTCAAGCTGGAGCATATATATCGATCATGCCCAGCTTGTCACAAATATGAAGGAACGAGGCGGATACTGGCTTGGTGAAGATGTCAGCCAGCTCTTTCTCAGAAGTAACAAATGGAGTGCAAATTTGTTCCTTTAAAATCTCTTCACGAATGAAATGACAATCGACCTCAATGTGCTTGGTTCTTTCATGAAAGACTGGATTTTTGGAGATGTATATAGCAGCCTTGTTGTCACAGAACATAGGTAGAGGATGGTTGTAGACCTCTCCTAAATCCAGCATGAGAGCCCGAAGCCACTTTAACTCACAAGTGGTCGATGCCATACTCCGATACTCTGCTTCAGCACTGGACCTGGAGACAACAGACTGCTTCTTGCTCTTCCAGCTTACCAGATTTCCCCCAACAAAAGTGCAGAAACCGGAGGTAGACTTGCGATCCCCTTTGTCATCAGCGTAACTCGCATCTGAGTATGCTTCAACCCTCAGATGACCATTCTTCTGAAAGAGCAATCCTTTCCCAGGGGCTGCTTTGACGTACTCCAAGATCCGCAAGGCGGACTGTAGATGGCACTCCCTGGGTGCTTGCATGAATTGACTCACCTTGCCCACAGCATAGGAAATGTCGGGCCTGGTCACGGTGAGGTATATGAGCTTACCAACCAGTCGCCTGTACCGCGTAGTATCCGAAAGAAGAGGCGAATCATCTGTCCAGGTTTTGTCTTCTCCAACAGCCATGGGACACCGGGCAGGTTTAACCCCAGTCAATCCTGCTTCTTTTAAAAGATCAAGGGCATACTTACGCTGAGAGAGGACTAAGGAGTTGGGCTTCCGAGAGATTTCAATCCCCAAAAAGTACTTCGGAGAGCCCATGTCTTTCGTGACTAGATGTTGACGAAGGTGCCGCTTTGTCAAGGCGACCCCTTCCTGATCATCGCCAGTGAGAAGAATGTCATCAACATAAACTGCAAGAATCACCAGTCCCGAGGAGGTTTTGCGAACAAATAGAGAGTGATCAGCAGAGCTGCGCACAAAACCAACGGCCGCCACGATGCCGCTGAACTTGTCAAACCAAGCTCGAGGGCTCTGCTTGAGGCCATAGATTGCCTTCTGCAGCCGGCATACTCGTGTCTCCCCCTGAGCAACATACCCAGGAGGTTGCTCCATGTAGACGGCCTCCTGAAGATCACCGTAAAGAAAGGCATTCTTTACATCCAGCTGGGAAATTGGCCAGTCTTTATTGACCGCCACAGAGAGAAGAACCCGTATAGTGCTGAGACGAGCCACGGGAGAGAAGGTGTCAAAGTAATCAACACCATAGGTCTGAGTAAAGCCCTTAGCAACAAGGCGAGCTTTATAACGGTTAACAGTGCCATCCGGGGCAAATTTCACCACAAAGACCCAGCGACAGCCAACGACATCAGTACCGAAGGGAGGAGGAACAAGAGTCCAGGTACCCCGCTCCGTTAGGGTGGCCATTTCCTCATCCATGGCCATCTTCCAGTGAGGAATAGCAAGGGCCTCCTGGTAAGAGCGGGGCGTGGCAGTGGCAGAGATAGCTAGAGCAAAGGCCCTGCGAGAAGGGGTAAGACGATCATACGAAACAACGGCAGTAAGGGGGTGTAGGGTA
The DNA here is from genome assembly GCA_039513925.1 of Platanthera zijinensis. NCBI lineage: Eukaryota > Viridiplantae > Streptophyta > Magnoliopsida > Asparagales > Orchidaceae > Platanthera > Platanthera zijinensis. The sequence continues at coordinate 74,835,963 of CM077097.1, forward strand.
CACGTCCGCACCCCTTTGCGAAGAGCTACAGGAAGATCCAGGTCAGCAAGTTCCTCGGCATCCGGAGCATCCGTGGCAGAGAGAGCTGGCCCGGGAGTAGAGAGCGACGGCGGCGGAGATGCGGGAGACGGTGGTGGAGAAGAGGGAGACGGCGGCGGAGTGGGAGGAGTGGACGGAGATGGAGTAGGGGTGAATATCGTAGTAGGAAACGAGGGAACAAAGGGAACAGCAGGAGAATCAGAAGATGGGAGAGGAGGAGAGGAGTCATCCGAGAAGTAGGAGGTATTCTCGAAGAAGGTGACGTCAGCAGAAACGAACTGCTTACGAAGGATGGGATCAAAGCAACAATACCCTTTCTGAGTGGTGGAGTATCCCAGAAAGATACATTTGGTGGAGCGAGGGGATAGCTTATCACGGGTGGCAGAGGGGGCATGCACAAAAGCAGTGCATCCAAATATTTGGAGAGGGAGGGGAAACGGCTCCTTGCCCGGATACAAAATGGAGAATGGGGTTTTTCCGTGAAGAACGGTGGAGGGAATGCGATTGATGAGGTAACAGGCAAGGAGAACAGCATAGCCCCAATAGGAGCGAGGAACACACATCTGGATCATCAAGGAACGAGCGACATCAAGAAGATGACGGTTTTTTGCGTTCTGCCACACCATTTTTGTTGTGAAGTATAGACACAACTAGTTTGATGAATAATCCCATATTGCATGCAGAAGACAGAGAAATCATGACTGATATATTCTTTGGCATTATCAGATCGAAGAACTTTAATAGAAACATCAAACTGAGTCTTGATCATGAGATAGAAGGATGTCCAGACAGAGAATAATTCGGAGCGATCTTTTAACAGATACACCCACGTACAGCGAGAGAAATCATCAATGAATGTGACAAAATATGAACTACCCCGACCAACGGTAGGAGTAGGAGAAGGACCCCAAATATCGGAGTGGATGAGATCAAACGGACGGGTGGATCCACGAACGTGCTTTGGAGGGAAGGAGGAGCGGTGATGCTTGCCAAGCTGACAGGCTTCACAGTTGAGCGGAGGACTTTGTGGAGGAAGGTGGGGCAGAAGTTGACGAAGAAGATGAGGAGGAGCATGACCAAGGCGGAGATGCCATTGGAGAAGATCTGTGGAGGTGGAGGAGAAGGTGGAGAAAGCGGAAATGTTGTCCAGGAAGTATAGGCCGCCACTCTCAGTCCCAGTAGCAATCGTCTGTTGGGAGGCCGGATCCTGAAAAGAGCAATTAGTAGAAGTAAAAGTAACAGAACATTGTAACTGCTTGCATAGAGAGGTAACAGATAATAAGTTGCATGGGAACTTGGGCACGTAGAGAGTATCCTCCAAACGAAGAGACGGAGAGACACGGACTATCCCCGTCCCATGAACCGATGATGAAGAGCCGTCAGCGAGAGTAACCGGGGGGAACCGACCATGTGTTTCTAGGAGAGAAAAACACTGGGGATTGCCGGTCATATGATTAGTAGCACCGGTGTCGATCAGCCATTTTCCTTGAGTAACAACGTGGGCACTACCAGAAGATGTGACCACCGAGGCGAGCGGCTCTGAGGAGTATATGGAAGCCATGACAGGAGGAACAAAAGAACTGGCCTTAGGCCGCCTAAACAAGCCGCGCGGTTAGGAAAGCACAAGCCACGCGACTCAGCAGGAGGTCGCGACGACTAACAAGCAGGTGCGGCTAACGGAAGAGCCGCACAGAGGAGAACAAGCCGCGCGACTTAGAGAGAGGTCGAGGGGACAAGAGAGAGAGCGGCGAAGAAAGAAGGGCAAAGAGGCCGCCTAAACAAGGAAGAACTTGCGCGAACAGAGAGAAAACGCAGCGGTAAGGAGAAAGAGATCTGCCGCGCAAACAACAGGAAGCCACGCGGTTAGGAAACTATCCGCGCGGATAGGAAGAAGAAGTTCTGCAGCGGTCACGATGTCAGACACCAGCGGCCAGAAAAACCACGACCAAGCGGCAGAAGCAAACAGAGGGAGAGAAGTCGGGCGGCTAGCAGACAGACCGCGCGAACAGAAGAGGAGGATATCGGGAGGCAAAAACGGCGACTAGAACAGGTCGCAAGAAAGAAGCAAAAACGGCTGCGGAGACAGGTCGCGGCGACTAGAGAAGAGAAGGAGGAAGCGGCGACTAGAACAGGTCGCAAGAAAGAAGCAAGCAACAGAAACAGGCCGCGCGAACAGGGCGCAAGCAAACAGGCGGAAGAAACAAGCCGCGGGAAACAGGCCGCAAGAGCAAGGGGCAAGCCGCGCGGACAGGGCGCACAGAATCAGGAGGAGAAGGTCGAGTCCTCTGATACCATGTGAGAAACGAACAGAAACAAACCGGAAGTAGTATAACTGAAACTTTATTATCAGAAAAAGATATCTATTACAAAGGTATGCCCTCCCTTATATAGAATGGAGGAGAGAAGAGAGAATACAAATAAGAGATGTGGGACTAAAATTTTACAGGACTAAGCGGACTATACAGATCAAACCGCACAAACCGCGCGGTTAGACAGAAGGGCTAACCGCACGGCTACCACCAGAGAGAGAGAGAGACCGCCAGGGGAGACCGCCAGACCGTTCGGCAACCAGACAGCAACATCACAGCAACCAAACCGCTGAGTGAGACCGGCAGACCGCGCGGTCTCCAACTCGCCAAGACAGACCGCCCGGTCACACTTCAACAGACTCCATCATTATGTATCATTGTTTCAATTGTGAATACATAAATTCATTATTCCTATCATTGTATCATAGCGAAGGAAAACCTAGCCTCCGAACACTCCTATTCCCGATCAATCCCATCGCAGGGTTTCGATCTCGTCGCTCCTCTTCCGAGTTGAACCCGTCGCAGGGCTTGCTAGATCTCTTTCGTCGAGGGGCAGGCTCCCGTCTCTGGATTTATTCCACGATCCCGTCGCTGGAAGTCGACGATCCGGCCGCTGGAAGTCCTCGATACAGTTGTTGCAGCCGCACGGTCCGACTCCTGTCGCAAGACAAATACTTCCGCAGAAATCCCGATCTCCTCTATGCAAAGCTCCGATGCACCACCTCGCGGTGATCTCCCTCCGCCGGCCATTCCTCCTCCTTTTAAGGGCCGGCTTGCTCGGATATAACTTCGTCCACTCCTCCGCGAGTCTCCAACTCCGGCGAGCTCCCTCCGACGACCATCTCCCCTCGTCCAGCAAAATCGCCAGTGCTTCTTCAGATTTCTCCCAGATCTCTTTATTTTTCTCTCCCCCCTTCCGCAGAAATCCCGATCCCGTGCCTTCTTCTCCAGCAATTGATCCCGCGTCGTGTTCTCCAATACGCGTTTCGTGCTGTCTTCTCCAGCGATCTCTTCTCTTCTTGCCGATCTGCTGGTCTGCTCCTCCAGTATTTTCTGTCTACCTTCTCGATCTTCTCCGGCTAATCCCGCAGCCCCGACCTTACTCGGTGTATCATCTCGATGGCATCTGGTGCTTGTCCTCCTCCAACACATTTACAGCTCGGTCCGGTGCTTCTCGTTGCCCGTCTG